>CM034313.1:22540497-23865280 GCA_019925795.1 Dendrobium chrysotoxum | reverse complement strand
TTTTAATATTAAAAGAATTTAAATATAATTTCAAGTTAATCAACGGTTTACCCTGTTCTCCATATAACCAATCTTAGTACAAACTAAGGCCTTGACCATGCCATGTTTCAAAGCACTTCTATACGGATTCAAGACTCTACCAATGTTATTGAGTGCACTTTTAGAAGATACAGTTGAAATAGGAATGCAAATAAACATCTCTAGCCATAGCTACCACTTTAGGAAACCTATATTAATTTCTTTTCTAGAAACCTGTAGTGACTAGTACATTTTAAAACCTCCTTTCGAATATTCCCCTTCTGCTTACTAAACAATTTCTTGCAATCACTTCTTGCAGTATTTCTAGAAACTATCTGTATATTACGACGAAGATAATGTAGTAAGGCTCAAAGTCCAGGCCATTCAACACATTGAAAAGGAAGCATGCATAATAATACAAGCTGTAAATAAGTCACAAAACCCCTGATGGTCAAATGTCGTGTTAGACATAGAGGTGGAGGAGCTAGCGTTCAACTGCAAAATAAGCTGCCCTATATCATGAGTTTCTCCTTTTTTACAATTTTGTAAGTGGTATCTTAAATTACCCGTGCCATTCTTGCTATCACACTAATATATTACCCACATTTTCTATACCTACATCTTTGCTTGCAATCACTAGGAAGGGGTAACATCCCATAATAACTCCAAACTGTCAAACTCATTGTTCTTCTTTTCTTGAGGGTTGGTGCCCCATTCAATGCCTTCCCATCAGCATTAGAATTATCAACATCATTTTTTCATCATTGTTTATCTCAACTGCATTATCACCACTACCTACTTGCTCATTGTCATCAAAAGGAGTACTTTCAATAACAATGTCATAATCGTCCATCTAACAATGTCATGTAGAAAAATATACACAAGTAATAAATAAATAAAATAAATGTTTAGATAGAGAGCATGGAAAATCCTAGAATGGTCATTGTCTCATCAACATCAAGACCAACTTACAAAAACAATATTCTCTTTATAGAAATAGGTCTTATCAAGAAAGTTGCAAAGCTATCCTTAGCAAGTTAGCATGCAAATTCCATAATTCAAATAAAAAATAATGATGAAAAATCAGCCCATTTTTAAATTGTAATAAAATCAAATAGTGATGCATTACTGAAAGTTCGATAGGGATGTTAAGCCCTAATGAATTAGTCCCGAGGCTAACCAAGAGGGGGGTGAATTGATTATTTAAAAATTCGAGAGCAACAGCAAAAATATTTTCTATGATATACAGCGGAAACAAGTAAATACTCAAACGAAATGATTAAACACAAATTTCATCCAAGTAGATAATCACAGAAAACTAAAGTGTAGAAAGTAATCAGAAAGAACACACCAGATTTTTATAGTGGTTCAGTCAACTTGACCTATGTCCACTCCCCGGAGCCTCCCCTCCGGGTATTGCACTAACTCAAAGTGTCTCTCCTTTTGCTCCCACAGACACGGTGAGGCAGAGAACCCAACATCCTTTTGCTTCCTCCTGAAGCAGGCAGAGAACCTCGGACTCCTTTCGCTTCCTCCTGAAGCGGGCAGAGAACCCCGGATCTTCTTGCGAACGATCCTCTCACAAAGAACACCACCACGACGAAAGACGACGAGCGGAGAAGACGACTCTGATCCTTGCTTGGAGCAACCTTCGTGAACCCCTCACGAACTCCCCCTCACAAGATCCTCTCTTTATCCCCAAACTCTCTCTCTCTCTGTAGGGTATCTCTGGAAAGGAAAGTGACAAAAGATTTTTCTTGTTGAAAGAAAAAGATCTTTTATAGGAGGGCTCAAAATTTACCCTAAATCTCAACTGGTCGGCCTAGATCGTCCTGTACGATCAGTTCAAAATCAGCTGTTTCAGTCTGGACGATCTGGCTCTTCTGGACGATCAGTGGAAAAAGTTGTTCATATCGTCCCGTATGATTTTGTAATCGTTCGGGACAATTAGTGTAAATTCAGGAATTTCGTCCAGAAGACCACTCTGGTCGTCCAGAGAAACTTGTGCTGGATGACCCAAAAATGACTTGATCGTCCAGGACGATAAGGATATTGTCATGTACGATTAGTTCAAAATGTGCCCAAATCATCCTAAACACCACTCTGGACGTACAGCTGAGACACACTAGACGATCATGATCATCCAGGCCGATCCTGCTATCGTCCAGGATGATATGATCGTATCAATCAAGTATTAATTGCTTTCCTTAATTACCAGACTAATTTAGGCATGATTGTACTAGATCGTCCAGGACGATACACGTATCGTCCGGGATGATCAGACCAAATATCTGAAAATAAAAATTTGCCTAACTTGATCTGGCGGCTGAGAATTTTTGATTTGAGCATATCATCCCGTACGATGTAAGGATCGTCCAAGACGATCAGCTTAATCAGACAGACTTAACTTGGTCGCCCTAACTAGGGTTTCTATTTTTACTTGATCGTCTAGGACGATGTCAATATCGTTCGGGACGATCCGAACAAAAATTGAACAGAAACACTAATTCACTCAAGCTCTCCCCCTGAGTGTGTGTGTGCAAGGTTACTTAGCTAGGGGATCAGTTACATTACAATTGACTCAAGAAAAAGAAAATATTATATTTAGACACACTTGGACCCGATCTTGAGTTGGCTTGAGTTGCTCTTGATTTTTTGTGCCTGAAATGGGTTAGCCAAGAAAAACATAATAGAAACATATTTGTCATCATCAAAAACTAGATTTGTAATAATCTCCCCATTTTTGATGATGGCAAACATATATGCAGTAGTTTAAAAAATAAAATACCTAGGAGATCGAAAAATAAATTTTTTTAAATTTCATTGAATAATCAGAATAGTACAGGAAACACAACTACAAAATATAACAAGAAGAAAAACTACTACAACTGAAATCAAGAACAAAAGCTACTATAACTGACTCCCCCTTTTGACATCACAAAAAGGAGGAGGGAAAACAGAAACACAGAAATAACAGTATAAATAAAAGAAGAAAATAAAATAGCTACAAAACATAACACTAAAATGGAGGCGGATCCTGATCAGAAGGAGGAGGTGGCTGTGGTGGTGTGAAGTAATTATGGATGGCGGCGAAGTGTGCTCCAATCCAGGCAATATCCTGGTCGTGTTGCTGTTGCTGCTGAGCAGCATAGTCAGTAAAGCGCTGCAGGTCCTTAGTGTGCCGCTGCTCCTGGGCAGTAACATAGGAGTCGAATCTGGCCTCCCACTGATCAAAGCGCTGCACCAGATAGTCAAAAGGAGAAGCGATACGAAGGGGAGCAGGTGCATCTGGTGCAGCAGGAACGGGAATAGGTTCTTCCTCTTCCTCTTCAACATCCAGGGTCGGCTCCGGATGTAGTCGGGTGCTGTATAGGACATGGAATGAATTGTTTGTGAAGAAGGAAGGAGGGACATCGGGAGGAACTGGATACTGCAGGTCATATTTGGTTTCTAAGACATATGCAATGATATGTCCTAAAGCTAGATTGGGACGACGTCTATGACCCGGATCCCTAATAGTGGTGAGGTGCTCGATGTATCGGATAAGGAGGTCAGTGGAATTAAAGTCCTGGTGGACCAAGATATAATATGTGGTCAGAGATAATAAGGGGGTGATGTGAATCTGATCCCCAGCCTTTGGGATGACAGAGGAACAAAGGACGTGCTGAATGGTCCGTGCTTCCTTAAGGAGGGAAGAGCAAACATTGTCGTGGTAAGGTGCATTCGTATTTCGAAGAAAGTGATTGGCGACACTTCAATCATAGTTAGGGTCAGTAATAAGAGTGTGGATATTATCGTTAGTCATAGAGAGTTGAAGAATTTTATGAAAGTCCTGGGCTGTGAGTTCCACAGGACGTTGATTCACATAGGAGCGGAGGGTGGAATAGTCAGTAGAAATGTGCAGATTTACGAAGAAAACTTGAAGAAGTTCAAGGCTGAATGGAAAGGCAAGGGTAAGGATGAAAGTGAGGGAGGTGTATGCAAAAAGATCAAGAACATGATAGGTAAGGGTGCGGGGGTTTACTATTTTTGACTGCGTGATCCCCACCGCATGATAGCGCTCGATGGCAGCCTGATCGGCTACATTGGGAAAGCGGGGATCAACATTCCCCCGCGAGGAACTCGTACCCTTTTTCCTAGAACGCTTCCCGCCAGCCATTAGAAAGCACAAGTGAGGGAGAGTGGAAGGAGAAGTGTGGAAAAAACTGAAGAAATTGGCTGTTTTAAATAGAAGTCGGCCGGATTGTCCAGGACGATTTGAGCATTTATGACGGCTAGGACGATTGGTCAAAAAGGCGGTCGGATCGTCCGGGACGATTAGACACAAGTGATCGTTCCGAGGAGTCAGGCCGGACGACCGTTGAAGAAAAGTATCATCGCGGACGATTAGGTGGAACGTCCAGGACGATGTGCAATAAGTGTGTCGGACGGGCCGAATTTGAATCGTCAGGCTGCTAACACGTGGATCGTCCGGGACGATGTGGTGAATCGTCCAGGACGATGACCAATAATTGGCTCATGCTCAGCCGTCCGATCAGATCAGGAAGATATGGATCATATCATCCAGGACAATGTAAGGATCGTCCAGGACGATCACCAATAATTGGTGTTCCTTAGCCATATGATCAGATTGGGGATGATTTTGAATTGATCGTCCAAGATGATGCTTGGATCGTCCAGGACGAAGATGATAGTCCAGGACGATCTGTGGATCGTCCAGTACGATGTGGAAGAAAATAGGAAAAAGATGGAGGATGGAGATGAACGATCAGGATACCAAAAGCACAACCATTAAAAAGAAAAATAAAACCAAAGGAAATAAAACGTGAAATGAGAACACAAAAGCAACGATTTTTTTTGATCAAGCTGCATGAGTAAATCAGAATTTTTCTTAATTTTAGATCCAAAAACCAATAAGAAGACGATTGACAGCGCTGAAATCCAGAAAAAATTGAAAAAATCGACTTTCGTAACTCCCACCTCGGGCACCTTATAGATGCAAATCTCTTTCAAAACAAAAATCTAATTCAGAAGAAAAGAAATTAGATTCGAAAGAGATCCTTTCAAGCCTCGTTCCAGAAAAATATCTGATATAATAGTGTTACAAAGTAATAAATCAGAAATCAGGATTTTCAAACTCATGCTTTTGAAAATATTAAGTGGCACACGGATTTTTCTAAGACATTTAACGATCTGAAAGGGAAGAAAGCTTGGTTTGGGCTCATTTTGTGCCTCTTTTTCAATTTGTTTGACGCTTTACGCATCTTTTAATTTTTGATACACTTCGTGTATCTTTTAGTTTGACGACATTTCGCATCTTTTCAGCTTTGGGCTCTTTTTGTGCCTCTTTTTCAATTCATTTGGCGCACTGCGCATCTTTTGTAACATTTCTCCCTCTCAAAATCGTTAAAGCATCTCAGCTGCAAAGTTACCTTCTAGACATAGGAGACGCTCTCCACAATAAGGAAGAGTAATTCACAAAATAAAAATTATACGTCATATGATAAGTGCAATTACTTGGTTTAGAAAAGCATAATAATGACTCAAGACTTTGAAAATACTATTCATATGAGGTAGATTACTGTAGGAAGATAAAATAAATCTCTATTTTAAAAACTAATATTTTAATTTTGAAGAGGATATTTATCTAAAAGAAATAATACACCAGCAAAGGCGTTAGAGGAAGAGAAACAATTATCAATGTTTCTTCCCTTTAACAGATCCAGTGGAATCAATCACTGCTTATCAGCTTCCAAATAAAAATAAGGTAAAACACTCAATCAGAAATCCAGTTTATCAGAAATAGCGAGCAGCGATCGGATTTTGAAAAACATAAAATAGTAGATAAAAGAAATGAACTAGTAAATAAAAACAGGTAGAAAATTACATCAACATAAATACTCAAATCAATCTAACACCAAGGCTAACATAGAAATCAGCAGAAGAAAAAATAAAAACAACAGAAAATAAATAATCAAATCAAACAGCTAACTAACAGAAGCAGAATAAAAATCAGAGAAATCAGTAATCATCAGAATTAAGCATTTATATTAATCACTCCTAATCTGGTCCTCAAAATGCTGAATGAGTCAAAGGCCAGTGGTTTAGTGAATATGTCAGCCAGCTAATTTTCAGTTGCTACATGATATAGCTCAATGTCCCCTTTCATAATATGGTCCCTAATGAAGTGACGCCTTATATCAATGTATTTGGTTCTAGAATGTTGGATTGGATTCTTAGAGATGCAGATGACACTAGTATTATCACACAGAATAGAAATTGTACCCACAGGTAATCCTAAATCCAAGACTTGTTGCTTCAACCAAGAACTTGGGCCACAACTCCCTAAGGCAATGCACTCAGCTTCAACAGTGGAAAGTGCAACTGAGTTCTATTTTCTACTGGACCAGGAGACTAACGACTGTCCTATGAATTGACAAGTTTCAGAAGTACTTTTTCTATCCACTATACACCCTGCAAAGTCAGAATCAGAATATCCAATAATCTCAAAAGAGGTGTTGTGCCTAGGATACCAGATTCCTAGGTTTGGGGTCCCTAAAAGATATCTAAGAATTCTCTTAACAGTAGTCAAGTGGGACTCTTTGGGATCAGCCTGAAACCTAGCACAAAGACAGACACTAAACATGATATCAGGTCGGCTAGCAGTCAGGTAAAGCAATGATCCAATTATTCCTCTATACTTCTTCTGATCAATAGATTTTCCACTTGAATCCTTATCTAACTGAACAGAGGAGCTCATGGGAGTGTTGATTGGCTTGGCTTTATTTATTTCATATTTCTTCAAAATGTCCTTAATGTATTTAGATTGATTTAAAAAAGTTTCATCATCCATTTGCCTTATGCTAAACCCCAAAAAATAGGACAATTCTCCCATCATACTCATCTCAATCTCCTTACTCATTATTTTAGAGAACTCATCACAAAAATATTTATCAGAAGATCCAAAAATTATATCATCAACATAGATCTGGACAATGAGTAAGTTATCCCTTATTCTCCTCAGAAAAAGGATGGTGTCTATGCTCCCCTTAACAAACTCTCTTTCTAATAGGAATGTGCTAAGCCTCTCATACTAAGCTCTGGGTGCCTGTTTTTATCCATATAAGGCATTTTTTAATTTGTAAATATGATTTGGATATTAGAAACTCTCAAAACCTGGGGGTTGTTCTATAAAAATATCCTCTTTTATTACCCCATTTAAAAAGGCACTCTTGACATCCATTTGAAACAGCTTAAATCTCTTATAACAGATAAAGGCTAGTAGCACTCTAATGGCTTCCAATCTAGCTACATGGGTAAAGGTCTCCTCGAAATCAATCCCTTCAATCTGATTATACCCTTTAGCCACCAATCTTGCCTTATTCCTAACCACCACACCAGAATCATTCATCTTATTCTTAAAGACCCACTTGGTTCCCACTATACTTTGATTTCTAAGTTTTTTTACTAACTCCCAAACATCACTCCTTACAAATTGATTCAATTCTTCTTGCATAGCTAAGATCCAAAACTCATCCGAAAGGGCTTGATTGATGTTGGTGGGTTCAGTCATTGAGATAATGGCAGAGTGGTTTACTTCCTTCCTAAGTCCATGCTAGTCCTAACACCTTCAGAAGGGTCTCCTAAGATCAGTTCTTTAGGATGACTCGAAGAATATATCCAATCTCTAGGCAGTGTGGTTTGAGGTTCTACCCTCTCCTCCAGATTTGTATTTCCAATCCCTTGGGTAATCTCTTCTACCTCTTCTTCTCCCTCAACTCTAGTCACCTTAGGATCAGACTCATCAAACACCACATGAGTTATCTCTTCCACCACCAAAGTCCTCTTATTGAACACCCTAAAGGATTTTCCCACATTAGAATAGCCTAAGAACACTCCTTCATCAGATTTGGGGTCAAATTTTCCTAAGGATGATTTTCCGTTATTCAGAATAAAAATCTTACAGCTAAAGATATGGAGGTGGGACAAGTTTAGAGTTCTACCCTTAATAATCTCATAAGGTGTCTTGTTCAGATTTGATCTCACATTCATCATATTCAGCACATAACAGGCAGTATTCACCGCTTCAGCCCAAAAATATTTTGGAAGTGAATACTCAGCAAGCATGGCTCTAGCGGCTTCCACTAAGGTTCTATTTTTCCTTTCAGCTACCCCGTTCTGCTGAGGGGTCCTAGGAGCTGAAAAATTATGACTAATCCATTGCTCCTCACAGAAACTTTCAAACTTCACATTTTCAAATTCCCCACCATGATCACTATAAATAGTCAAGATCTCACAACCTAACTTCCTCTGAATCCAAGTGGAGAAGGACTTAAACTCATCAAATGACTCAGATTTGTGTGATAGAAATTAATCCAAGTGAACCTCGAGTAGTCATCTACAATTACAAACCCATAGACTTTCCCCCCTAAGCTGGCAGTGCTAATGGGTCCAAAGAGATCCATGTGAATGACTTCTAAAGGTCTAGAGGTGCTAATGTCCTTAACAGAGTGAAAAGAGGACTGGACTTACTTCCCTAGCTGACAGGCATCACACAGGTGATCCTTAGTGAACTTAAGCTTGGGCACACCTCTAACTAAGTCCTTTTGGGTGACTCTCCTAAGGGTTTTCATACTGGCATGACATAATCTCCTATGCCACAACCAAGACTAATCAGCAGCAGTTTTTAAGCAAATTGAATTTTCAGCTTTAATGTAACTTACATCCAGCTTGTAGACATTATTGATCATTTGTCCCTGCAATATAACTTTGTCATTTAAGCTTAAAATGCAGCAAGTGGGCAGGAATTTGATGCTGTATCCTTTGTCACAGAGTTAACTAATGCTTAGTAAGTTATGTTTCAGTCCATCTACAAGAAAAATATTATCAATTATAAAACTCTTTGAATCACCAATTATACATGAACCTACTACCTTCCTGGTGGTGTTATCTCCAAGTGTAACCTTGCCTCCAGCCCTGGCCTCCAGCGAAATGAACTGATTTGCATCTCCAGTCATGTGTCTAGAACATCCGCTGTTCAGGTACCACATGCTCTCACGAGGTCTTATGTGAGAGCACACCTATAAAATCATCAAACGTCAGTTTTAGGAACCCAAACAGGTTGGGTTCCTTCTTATGAATAGAAGAATACAATGCATGTGTGCTGTGCTGTAAAACAAGCAATTTGAGTCTCCACACCCAATATGTACTACGGTGAACAGTGCAGGTGTGGGAAATGTGTCCTAACATGCAACAGGAAAATATCTAACTCTAGGAAAGGGTTAACTAATCTACGTGGGTGATAGTGCCTTTTCCTAGGTTTATTTGAAACATGCTTTGATGATTTTGAACCAGATTCTACAAAAGGTAGAGGTGCATAAAATTGTGCAAACTTAGGAGGTGTTTCATGTTTCTCAAAAGCATTGATTTTAACTTTCAAAAATTTATTTTCTTTCTTTAAACTTGTAATTTTAAATTTCAGAGCACCATTGCTACTCTCCACTTCACATGTCATGTTGTTCAATTCTTTAAAAGCTCTTTCTAAGTCAACATGCATGATTTTCAATGAATCATGGTCAACAATTAAATTAGAATGCTTTTTATTCAGTTCATTAAATTCATCAAGTAAAGACATGTGATTGCAATCAACAGTGAAATGATCCTTAATCAAAACATCATGCTCTTTTTGCAAAGTCAAATAATCCAATTTCAAGCTAGAATGGGTTTTCTTAAGCTTCCTATACGATGCATGAATTTTTTAGATATTTCAAGTAATTGATCGTAAGTAAGCTCACATACCTCTTCCTGGTCAGACTGACTAGGATGATCATCAGCCATCAGACACAAATTTGTTTCCTCCTCTTCAGCTTCAGTCTCAGAAGAGTCGGATGTAGAATCTGCCCAGAATGTCTTCTGAATTCGCTTCTTGTCCTTCTTGAACTTGTGTTTCTCTTCACCCTTCTCCTTGCTTGGGTGAGTTTTAAGTGTAGGACAATCAGCCTTAATGTGTCCAGGCTTCCTGCATTCAAAACAGACAGTGTCAGATGAACCCTTAAAATTTCTATTGGACTTACCATTCTTCCACTTCTGAAAGTTCTTGTGTTTCTTCCTTAGAAAGCTTTTGAATTGCCTAGTGATTAAGGCAACGTCATCGCTATCAGACCCGAAAGTACTAGTATCACTCTCGTTGGCCTTCAGTGCCACTGTTTTCTCCTTCTTCTCACCTGCATCAAGCTGTCTTTAGGTCACCCCTTGCTTGTAAGCAATGAGTGATCCAAGTAAGCTATCAATAGAGTAAGTATTCAAATCTTTAGATTCAATGATTGCAGTTATCTTAGCATCATATGAAGAAGGCAGACATCTAAGAATTTTGTTCACTCTTTCATAGTTTGTAAGTTCTCTACCTAAGGCATGCAAAGAAGTGACGATTTGAGTGAATCTCGTATACATTTCAGAAATAGTTTCAATAAGTTTCATGTGAAAAAGTTCGTAGTCATGAAGTAAAATGTTTAACCTAGACTGTTTGACTTCAGTTGTACCTTCATACGTGATGCACAATCTATCCCAGATTTCCTTACCAGTTGTACACGTAGAGACACACATATAATCCTCAGATTTTAAAGCACAGAAAAAATAATTCAAATATTTGGCATTCAATTGTGCTAAGTCACGATCATCAAAAGTTCAATAAGTAAAGGGCAGTTCAGTTTTAACATTGTTAACAATCCTAAAAGTGGTTCGTATCCATCCTTAACTAGCATCCACATGCGATAATCAATTAATTGTAGAAAAGTGGACATGCGAGTTTTCCAAAAATCAAAAGGTATGTTATCAAACAATGGCGTTTGTGTAATTGAATAACCTTCAGCAGTATTACAATTACCAAAGTTAGCCATGGATCAAATTCAAAAGTTTTTAATCTTAAATTTTGAATCCCGCTCTGATACCACTTGAAAGTTCGATAGGGATGTTAAGCCCTAATGAACTAGTCTCGAGGCTAACCAAGAGGGGGGGTGAATTGGTTATTTAAAAATTCAAGAGCAACAACAAAAATCTTTTCTATGATATGCAGCGAAAACAAGTAAATACTCAAACGAAAAGATTAAACACAAATTTCACCCAAGCAGATAATCACAGAAAACTAAAGTGTAGAAAGTAATCAGAAAGAACACACCAGATTTTTATAGTGGTTCGGTCAACTTGACCTACGTCCACTCCCCGGAGCCTCCCCTCCGGGTATTGCACTAACTCAAAGTGTCTCTCCTTTTGCTCCCATAGCAAGGCGGAGAAGCCTGTACAAAAATCTCCTTTCCACCGACATGGTGAGGCAGAGAACCCAACCTCCTTTTGCTTCCTCTTGAAGCAGGCAGAGAACCTCGGACTCCTTTTGCTTCCTCCTGAAGCGGGCAGAGAACCCGGATCTTCTTGCGAACGATCCTCTCTTAAAGAATACCAACATGACGAAAGACGATGAGCGGAGAAGATGACTCTGATCCTTGCTTGGAGCAACCTTCGTGAATCCCTCACGAACTCCCCCTCACAAGATCCTCTCTCTCTCTCCCAAACTCTCTCTCTAGGGTTTCTCTGGAAAGGAAAGTGGCAAAAGATTTTTCTTATTGAAAGAAAAAGATCTTTTATAAGAGGGCTCAAAATTTGCCTTAAATCTCAACTGGTCGGTCTAGATCGTCCAGGACGATCGATAGATCGTCCTGTACGATCAGTTCAAAATCAGTTGTTTCAGCCTGGACGATCTAGGTCTTCTGGACGATCAGTGGAAAAAGTTGTTCATATCGTCCCATATAATTTTGCGATCGTACGGGACGATTAGTGTAAATTCACAAATTTCATCCAAAAGACCGCTCTGGTCGTCCAGAGAAACTTATGCTGGACGACCCAAAAATGACTTGATCGTCCAAGACGATAAGGATATCGTTCTATACGATTAGTTCAAAATGTGCCTAAATTATCCTGAGCACCGCTCTGGACGTACAGCTGAGACACACTAGACGATCATGATCGTCCAGGCCGATCCTGCGATCGTCCAGGATGATATGATCATATCAATCAAGTATTAATTACTTTCCTTAATTACCAGACTAATTTAGGCATGATTGTACTAGATTATCTAGGATGATACACGTATCGTCCGGGACGATCAGACCAAATATCTTAAAATAAAAACTTGTCTAACTTGATCTGGCGGCTGAGAATTTCTGATTTAAGCATATCGTCCCGTACAATGTAAGGATCGTCAGGACGATCAGCTTAATCAGACAGACTTAACTTGGTCGCCCTAATTAGGGTTTCTATGTTTACTTGATCGTCAAGGACGATGACAATACGTCTAGGACGATCCAAACAAAAATTAAACAGAAACTCTAATTCACTCAAGCTCTCCCCCTGAGTGTGTGTGTGCAGGTTACTTAGCTAGGTGATCAATTACATTACAATTGACTCAAAAAAAAAATAATACATTAGACACACTTGAACCCGATCTTGAGTTGGCTTGAGTGCTCTTGATCTTTTGTGCCTGATATGGGTTAGCCAAGCAAAACACAATAGAAACATAGTTGTCATCATCAAAAATCAGATTTGCAATAATTACAACATAACTATATAAGCTTACAATTAACTTGCCACGGCTCTACTCCATGAACAAATAATTAATTTCTAATGCATAAGAAACAACTATAGCATTTTTAATACAATTAGCCCATTATCTCAAATCAACAAATTAATAGGAAAAATCTCGGTTTCATGTAACTTCCAGTAATAGGACGCCATTCATTAAAAATTATGAAACTTAGATATATAAGTTAGACTCGTTCAATCAGTTATAGCAAACACTTTCTGGGGATCCTCAGTAATCTCTTTCTTGCTCACTACATATCTTAGAAATGAACTGGAAGTTAACCATAATTCATATTTTAAAAATTTAGCATACAATCTCTACTGCCTATAACTTCCAAGTTTAATCTTAGATGTTTAACATGCTAATGGATCTCAAGTATACTAGAATACAATCCAAAATAGAATAATGAACTGATTTAGATAATTTATGAACACCTATGTATCAAGACAATGGAATTACAATAATGCATAATGCATTTATTACATTGAATGGTGTCACAAAAAACTCATACTATCCATTTCAAGTGCTTAAGGTTATCATTACCACATCTTATGCTCTCACCCCTAATTAATGATAACTAAGTCATAGATCAATTTAGAAAATATGGTTGCACTCTCTGATCGATCAATCAAACTATTTATCCTGGGTAATGGATAATTGTTCTTCATATCCACCTTATTCAACTGCCAATAGTCAATACAAATCCTAAAGACTTATCTTTCTTCTTCACAAATAATATAGTAGCCCCCATGGGGATCCACTGGCCGAATAAAACCCTTATCTAGCATCTCCTATCATCGAATCTACAACTATTGCAATTATCTTAATGCCATTTTAAAATTGTCTTCACTATTGGGGATGTACCCGACACTACTTCAATACCGAACTCTACTTCTTTATTTGGATTTAATCCTACCAATTATTCATAGAAGATATCAAGAGTTTTTGATACTACTAGGACATGCTTAATACCTCTAATAGATATGTTCAGATCTCTTACATAAGCTAAGAAAATAGAATTCCCCTTCTTCTAGGCCTTATCAACTTGCATCATGGAAATTAAAGATGATAAAACACTCCTAACACCTTGGAAATATAACACCTCCCCTTCCACACACAAACTCATTATTTTCTTACTACAATCAATATGAACCCTATATTTACATAGCCAATCCATGCCCATAATTACATCAAATTCCTTTGAAGGTAAAGCAATCAATTTTGATTCTAATTTTTTATTTAAAATTTCAATTTTACACTTACAAAACATATTAGTAATCAAATAATCACCAGTGGGCAATAAATAGATAAATTAAATGACAAGAAAATAGGAACTATACCCAAACTATTTATAATATGCATAGAAAGAAATTGGTGGCTGGTTCCATAATCAAATAAACTATGTCAAGATAGTGTATAAATAAATGGCATAACTATCACTACATTTAGTGCTTGATTCTTATCCTACTGAGTCAGATGATATACTTGGGCTGCACTGATACTACATTGGACACTACAATAAGTTCACTCAGAACTCCTCCAGGTGATCCTGCCAATCGCTTACTTCCAAATATGCCACCATAGCGGGTTGAGATCCTTTACTAGTAGTTATGGATGGGATTACACTGGTTGCCTCTCACTCTAACCTCATACGGCTTAGATATACCTTTTGGTGCCCTTTATGGATACTAAGCCACAAAAGAATAGATTGGCCACACCTAAATCATTCTCCGCTAGCCATTCTCTCTCCACAAGCTTAGGGAAATCACAAATGTGGAGGGCTATAAATAAATGCCTCATATCATCTCTCTGACCACTAAGACATTGATAATGTTTCTCTTGAAGTGTGTTGAGTAGTTGGGGACCATACTATGTGAAGGCTAAACTTTGCCTCATACCGTATCACTATTTTACTCTAAATTAGTCTCAAGAATGACTCCTGAATCTATTGCTCGATAGAAGATGGTACAAATCAACTTCTAAATGTGTCTGTGAACTTTTCCCAAGAAATCTCTACATTTGGGCTACTCTAAAATTTCTTTCTTTATATTGGCCTACCTACTAGCACTCCACCTCTCAGTCTAACAAGAGTATTGCTAAACAAACCTTCCTAGCCTCTAGGTATTACAAGCTATCACATGACCTCTCCAACTTTATAGCAATCTTCACCCGCTTTTTAAAATTGAGGAGGCTTTAATCTATTATCTCTCCTCTCAAACCATCATCCTATTCTAGGCTTCACCCATACGCTAAGCCACTAATTCAACAAACGACAAAATTGAGTTATATGTTATTGCCCTCATAGTATTCTAAAATTTAACAGCCTAACTAAAACTCTGTCCATCAGTTGCTTCTTTATTGTAGGGTTTCTTGATGTAGAACCACTTTATCTATATCAAGGATAAAGAAGTTCAATTTCATGGGCATTTATTATATTTAAAAATTATTACATATTATTTCTCATAGCTCTGATTATGATTCAATCCTTCCAAACTATTGTTCTGATATCACTCCGTAATGCCCTAGGATCCATTGGAAGAATTAAATTCTAATCTAATTTCTCTTAATCATAATATAAAATAAATCAGAGCCAGCTAAATAATCTAAAATAAAAATAATACTCTATAATATCCTTCAACATTCATTTCTTGAAAGTTCATATACAGTAATCCAATTTATATAAATCTATACATCAAAATAAATAACCGATTACAAAATATCTAAAGAATTATGATCTTGATGATCCCGCCCTCATCAATCTGGCTATGCTAGGCCTTTTTCTTTTCCTAAAACATTATAAATTTTCACTAGGTGAGCACAATGAGCTCAGTAGAATTTCTCCACATTCCCGTTACAGACATCAATACCCTTTTTATTATGAATAATAAATTATTCAAATAGTAAGGTAAAACATTAGAGTTTAAATAGATGAGAATAGTGGTAACTTATATAAAAATTAGCATATACATGTTATATAAACATTAAAGAAAAAAATCACTTGGCTATGAGATAGTACTTGCTATCAAAATATTTTTTTTTATTGAGTTATATGAATTATTAAAATATGTAATGCATGAATGTATTGTACACATGTCCTGATTCCTGATTATAACTCCACTTTCATTTATAACTCGATTTATACCTCTAACACCAGCACAAAGCAAGTGGGATCAAAATATAATAAAAATCTCCCGTATCCACACAAGGTAGATATGTTCAAAATAAAACAGAAATCTCTCACATCCACATATGGTAGATGGGATCAGAATATAACAGATAAAACCCATATAACATTTCAAAAAGTGCACTTATAACATTTTAAAAATTAGAACTTCTCTAATGTCATACCTTGAATTGTGCAATTTAAACAAAATAGCATATAATTATGACTTTAACCATGAATATGATGATGCATAGGTTATCAAAATTTTTAACATTAGGTAATATCACATATGTAAAGGCCAACCCCCTAAGTATTTTCCTTTCTATTAACGATTCCAGTGGAACATTTAAAATGATAATTTAGAACTTTTAGCAAATATTAGAAATACCATAAATACCTTATTGGTTCAATATGCACAAAAATCAACACTGAGAAAAATAATCAATGAAAATTCAACTTCTTACTATCAAAGTGTTCAGAATAAAGAATTCAACAAAATAAAAAAAATTATATAGCGAAAATAGTGTAAAATCCATAAAAAAAACCTGTTGTCTATATCTCGTTATATACTTATTGTAATTGAAATCAAAGACAAGTGTTTAGAAGTATACCTTGTGCATGATGAAACCCACACCTGGTCCGATAGACGAATTCAATTATGGGCCCTCGAATCTCTCACATCCAATTCTCTCTCTTCCTTCTCTTCTTCTCTTATGTAGGACTCAACTAGAATTTTCTAGATTCTACTAAATTCCACCAACCCAAGAGCTCACGATCACGACGATGATCCTCAACACTGCAACAGTCCCACACTCCCACAATTTTTCTTTCAAAATAGATAAGACAATGCCACAACGCTACCATTCCTAGCAGCTTAGTGCTCCAAGGAGTATTTTACCTCCTATGATAATGCCAAATCTATAAGAAAATCACATTACAATCCATACTTTTTCACAACTAAGGAATACTCAATGGTGGAACCCAATTAAGTTAGGGTGGGTAATTGTCTTGGCCACCATCAAATTTATTTTTCAACTCTAAAAAATATTGCCCATAACTTTAAGGAATTGTATTTTTAAAATTTTTATAATGAAATTATCAAACTTCGATTATATGGTAGAATCTATGATGATTAGCCCAATGAATGTCTAGCACCAAATATTAAAAAAATTCATTTAACTTGATTCTTAATAAAATAGTAATGAAGTATCATAAAAAAAGAAAAATAAATTGAGAAGTTTATAATTATTATTATTCATCAATCATAATTAAATATTAAATTTTGTTTTGAATTGTTATTATATATTTTTTATTTTTAACGTTTAATTATTTATAAATAAGTTTGTCAATCTCTAACTGTTTGGTATGCAGAATTAGGAGTGTAAAGTAATCTAAATACCTGCATTTAATAAATTTGATCGTTTGGTTGAGTTTGAGCGGAACGAATGGAATTACTCCGAAGTATCCGCGGTGTATTAGAGAAGGCCCTTCCCGCGACTTCGAAACCCGCTCAATTGAGCGGGTTAGAAATTCTCTCGCGCGAAAATGGCGTGCGATCTGCTTCGTCAATGTTCGGCTTCGGTCCTGCCACAACGTTCCCTTTCTGTTTGAGCGGAAGTAACCAAACTTTTTTGATCGAAAGCAACAACGGGAGGTCGCTTGCAGTGAAGGTAACTTTCTCCCGTCAGCAAGGTTCTTCGGCAATTCCCGTAAGCTGCTTCGATGTTGTTCGTCTTCTGTCCGTCGACAACGTTCCCTTATAAGTCATGTCCACTTGTCATCCTCTCCTTATAAGTCATGTCCACTGGTCATCTTCCTCATCTCAATCCATTGCTTCCGTTTACAGGCAAAATCTTTCTCTCTCTTTCGCTCTATCTAATTCTCCAACCTTCTATGTTCTAAGCATTTCACTGTCATGCTGATATGCGTTTGATTTTTTTACAATTGCTCTAGCTGCGGAACCGACCTTAATAAATGCTTTTTAAAAACATACGGAGGATTTTCCCGTTTAAATTCCAAATTCAAGTGATTTCCCTCTACGGATGCCCTAACTCCTCACTTTGCATAAAGCAGTCAAATCATTACAAGAAATGTGAAAGAGACCTACTTTCTTGTTCTCTGGATAATGGGGGTGAAGAATCTGTGGGATATCTTGGAATCCTGCAAGAAAAGCCTACCCCTAAACCATCTCCAGTGAGCTTCCATTTCTCTTCTTCTTAGTTGCCGTTCATATACCGTTGCTTGCCGTTCTCTTTGTTTATACTATATTTTCTTGGTGTGCGTGTAGGAACAAGAGGTTGTGTGTTGATCTCTCTTGCTGGCTGATTCAGTTCCAGAACGCGAGCAGGTCGGCATGTGTGAAGGAGAAGGTCTATCTGAAAACTTTGTTTCACAGGCTCAGAGCTCTCATCGCCTTGAATTGTAGCCTCATTTTTGTCACAGGTGACGATGTATTTGATTTCGTTTTTCAATAGAGTATTTTTCTCTTCTCCTCTGCGCTTTCTTGAAGAATGTTCTTTTCTGTAAGATGTGAACTTTTTTTTTTTGGAGAGGGAGGGAGGGAAGACCTGCTTGCACAAAATTCCGCACATTGCACAAATATTTAAATTGAGGGCAGCTCATAGGAGACATGCAATTTTTATGTATAAACACAAAAAAGTGAAAAATCAAGAGGCCAGACCCAATTGAACTTATTTCACTAGTATTAGTCAAATTCGACATATAATACACATTCTCTTAAATTAGAGAATGCATTAATATAATTTACTAAATATGAATTATGGAAGATAATTTTACAAGCCATGACCTCACTCCGTAGAAACATGGGTTCTGAGTTCTCATGTATGATTAAAGAAGCTAAAGTTCTTGGATTGGCTCTTGGTATCCCTTTTTTAGATGGGTAAGGCGTTTATGAAAGTTATTTTGTTATGGGACATAATGTGAATAACTCATCTGAGTAGTTTAGAGGATGGTATAAAGTTTCTGATTATGATAAAAATGTTGTGGAGAAATGGAAACAAGCGTTGGTTAATTTACTGTGTCATGAACATATGGGGAATCTATTAGAAAATTGTTGATATTTTATGTCATATTTCATTAGACTATACATCTTACTAAAATAGACAACTTGTAGTGAAAATGTTGAAGATACATCCTTTTAAAATTGCTGTCAGATATGAATATCATTGCAGATATGTAATTGACCAGTTTTTGTCATATCAATAGCATCATTTCTTGCTTTGCAGTAAAGAGATTTCTGTGACTAGTTTTGCTTGTAATCATTGTTTTTGCTCAAGAGACTGGGATTTAATCCTTAAGAAAGTAAAAGAAAAAATATTCAAATAATTTGGTATAAAAGAAGATATAATATCAACGTTTTTTTTGTATAAATGTAATTGTTTATCTCAATTTGTTTGTTCCAACAATTAAGGCTGGTCTTCTTATAATTTTAGCCGAGCAGTGGTTACAGAACACATACGGATAGCTCAACTAATTAATCACTTGATTCGATGCCTCTGACTTCTAAGCGATGTGTAGAGGGCATGACTATTTATCTTCATTATGTTAATGCAAATGAGAAATTTAGGGGCATTTGTTTGGACTGCTGTTCTTCTCTTGTATGTCTGTTACTCTTGAGTCTTGGCCCAAGTAACTTAACTATACTTGTGCTGCTTTTGTAAGATAGAAGTTTGCTTTCTTTTGTAAGTGCACAATTACATCCCTTAAGCTTGAAGAAGGAAAAATCTTACAATCTCTAAAATACTTTGTCTTAGTACAGATTAATTTCAACAGTACTCATGTGATAGAATAAAATTGATTTTTCATGGAATCCTCATTTGACCATATGCTCTTTGGACTTTAGAGGTTCCATTTATTGAATAAACTTTCTTGTTTTATCAGGATTGAAGAGGCTGAAGCACAATGTGCTTTGTTGAATTCAGAATCTTTATGTGTAAGTGGAATGCTTATTTTGTCTCATTTAATGATAAGCAAGATAACGTAACTATTTCAATCGTTATCAGGATGGGTGTTATTTAATCGATATATGATAATTTATCAAAAAATCCTACACTGATACCATCTTTCCTTTTAAAACCTACAGATTCTAAGGCTAGTGGATGTGCAAAGAGCTAGGAAATTGATTTAAGTTGTTGAAGATTGGCATATCTATTTAGTTTTTATATTACTTAAAACTATTTCGTGTTACTTTGTCGTAATTATACCTAAGAATAATGGGCATTCTTTTATCTTTTGTTTCTATTTTTAAATTTTCATTAATGTTATTTACATCTTATGAATGAAAATCATGTGATTTATTGATTGCTAAATTAAAATCATTCGTTTTATCGCTAAATTAAACAAAAAATTCATTGTGGAAAATTTAGTTAGCTGAAATTTTTTTAGTAAAAAAATTACTTGCAAAATAAAAAATTTAAACTTTTACAAAATTAAAATTAAAATTTCTCTCTATTAAAAGTACATTTACACCTATTGCAGCACACTGTTAAATAAAAACTTCACAGCAGAATATTACATATTATAATCTCAAAAAAATTTATAATAAGATAGTTTAATAAAAAATACTGATTTTAGTTTATAACATCAAATAATACTAATTATTATAAATACAATGCTTTTATAAATACACTAGTTATAATGATAAAAAATTTTTTATAAATACACTGCTTTTACTTTACTCTGGATTTACCTAACCAAACAAGAGAAACAGTTCTCCTGTGTTTACTTTGCAGACAACCAAACAGTTTCAAAGTATTCGAAATACACTACATTTATTTTACATTGTATTTACTTTACACTGTATTTGCTTTTCAGGCAACCAAACAGCCCAGTAGTGATTGAGAGAGGGCGTGAGAAAGAAAGGGCTGGAAATCAAGATGGCCGGACTCTTCGAGGAGCAGTCGGATTGTACGCGTCGGCGAGGCCGAATTACTCAACGGAGTGGTACGCGAAGCTCGCTTCGTTAACGACGCATCATAAGTTAGCGTGGGATGTCGGAACCGGCAATGGCCAGGCCGCCCTAGGCGTACGCTTCTGTTTCGCTTCTCTGCCCTATTTCTTTGTTAATTTCTTCCTTTTTCTTCTTTAAATTTCAATTTATATGATCGTTTGCGGAGTGCATACAAATTGCTTTCGTTCATGCCTCTATTTTTTATTTTAGAATTGGTCGCGAATCGAGACTATTTTTTAATCATCAGAATGCGAGCCGAGGAGGAGAAATTTCTTATTTAGGCTTTTAATTTTAAATAAATTTCTTTATTTCCCAATGTCAGTTATAGCTTTGTTTTCCTGCTCATTTATTGTTATGTCCAGATTTTCCTTGAATACCCTGATCATCAAATTCATAAAGATTGCAGGTGCATTAGTCACCCAAAAGGCACGGTTAAGAACTCGTAATGTGCATATCTTATACTAAATATAGTCTTTGTCACATCTCCTTCTCTCACATTCACCTGATAATATCAAGATCTCAAGTCAATCTTATAAAACATAGAAGATCCTATAGCTGGTTAAACAGATCATTGATCCTTGTCACAACATATTTATTCTTAATTGTTACCTCCTTCAGTTCTCTGTAATCAATATAAATGTATATAGTACGATCATTTTTTCCACAAATAGAATAAGTGTTCCCTACGGTGACACTAACAAAATCTCAGTCAACCAACACCTGAAGGTATATATTAAATTCATGAAGCTCCTTAGGTGTCATCCTATATAGAGCCTTCGATATTATGGTAATACTAGGAAAAATGTTAATGTAGAACTCAATATCCCTATCAGGTGGTAAACTCACTAACTTCTCAAGAAAAATATCAGGAAATTTTTGTACAACCAGGACATCATGCAAAAATCTTCATTCTACACTCTTATCCTAAATAGATGCCAAAAATACCATGCAACTTTTCCTCTATAACCTATCCACTTGAAGAGCAGATGTTAGACATGATAGAACTCCCTTAACTCCCTAAAATAGGAAGCCCTCGGTGCCCAAAAATAATGTGACCCTCTTCTTCATACAATCAATTTGAGCTATATACCAACTCAACAAATTCATACCCAAAATATTATTAAATTCAAAAATAGGTAACAATATCAAACCAAATCTCCATTTCCTACTAAACATTTTATGTCATAGAAGCATACCCTACTAGCTTTAATACCATCCCCAGTTGGTCGAAAAAAAAAAGAAGAAGCCAACAAGATGAAAAGCAAGTGTGGTAAATTATAGCATCTCTTAGAAATAAACTAGTGATTGGATCCATAATAAAATAAATGTGACAAGGCAGATCATAAATATAAGTCATACATTTAACCACATCTGGAGCATCTCTGGTCTCATGATGAGTCAAATTCATACATGTGCTTGAACTGGAGCTGGAGTTATAGAACTACTAGGCTCTCTCCATCAACTACCAAATGGTCTCCCAGTTATAGAATCAGAACCATTACCTTTGTTAGATGATCCCTTAGTAAACATATTATTAACTGTAAATTTTATAGTATTTTACTATCTTAAATATCAATAAAAATATTGATTTTAGTTGATACTGTGCAAGAATGTTTCAGGAAAAGAAAAAAAATTCACAATTGTTGAACCAGCACAATGTCCACAACACCCGACGCCAGATAAGGAAATCACAGCACCGAAGCCTCAGGAAAATGGTAATTAATTAAGTGCCCCTTCAGAACCAAGGTCAACATTGCAACGCCAGAAATAAGCTCCATAGCACCCGAGTCTCGACAATTTGAGCACCAGAGCACTAAATCGAACAAAATCACAGCGCTGGATTAAACCTTCAAGCATTGCATTGCTCAACTTCTGGGGCACCGTGGCAGAGCAGTTGTCGAAAGACAGAGCCACGTCGAATTAGTGAAGCGATGCACCAGATCAGCCATTAAATACCTCATGTCAGCCCAACGTCACAGTGCAGCAAGTCAGCAGCACCAAGGCAATAGTTCATTTTATAAAGCTACGGTGCCGCAATGTCGAGCATCATGACGCTTGAGTATATTTCTATACAAGTAAAAATAGATATTTAGTTTGTTTAAGTAAGAGTTTTATTAGAGTTCTATAATTTTTCAGTGAGTCTTAACTGCTTAGGTGAGTGCCCCCTTAGAGTTAACTCTAAGAGAGGGTAGAGAAGAGAAAGATTCCTCATTTGGAGATCGTCAGCCTATCTATTTGTAAGTAATCAAATATTTGGAGGTGAAAGGATTGTAGAGAGTGTATTGTATTATCCAGGTGACATCTAATTTCACTTTTACTATTGCAATTTCTCTTATACGTAAGCAATGAAACCTTGTTTGTTTTATTTTATTTCTATGACTAGCTAATTTCCTAATTTTGGGCTAATAATGTGAATCCTTTATAAGTACTAATATAGACTCTTATGATTTGAATGAATAATGGATGTTTTCAATAACTCTCATTCTTAATTTAATGCATATAATAACCATATGTATAGTTAAAATTCAATGTGATATAATGCCTCGATGAAGGAATACTGGAATAATATGGTGTTTTGGAATGAGACACTTGCATGCATAAAAATATGATATTTTAATTTTCAGGTTCTATGGAGATATAATAATTGTAGGAAGACTATAGACCTTCCTTTACATCCATAGAAGCTCGACAAAGATCTAGAGATGCATATGCCTGATCAACATCAAACATAAAAGAGTCTACTTAGGAAAACACAAGTAATTCACAGTCTTTAGTCCAAAATATTTTATCATCTAATGTTCTATATTTTCTTTTGAATTCCCTAGCAAAGATAGAATCTCAACCCTTATTTTTGTTCAGTGGGATAAACATTATAGTTGTAGTAGGCTGTACTAATTTATATGCATGTTAGCAGTATACTTTCTCGTGGATTAACACTCTCTCAATATTTTATTACTTGATTGACGCGTGCACTTGCATATTTAGTGGGTATTGCATATCAAAGAAAACTTAAGCATACTTTAACCCATAGCATAAATATAATTCACACATTTAACACAAACCCAGGCTCCCTTCAAGTTTTTGGTACCGTTGCTAGAAAAGTAACTTACATATTGCAAATTTATCTTTATTGTTGAACTAGTTGCATATTTTATCCTACTTGTATTCTGTAACTTGTATCCAACTTGTTGTTTTGTTTAAAATTTTTGAAAAAAGAAAAATTTTGCCTATTTATGCTATTTTATTTTATGTTTTTAAATTTTATCTATGTTGTTGTATGTGTAATAGATCTAGTAAGGAGCCCTTCTGATTGACATAGAGATTGAAATAATCCTTAGCAACCTGTGGTAAACCCTATATCTTCTTATCCCCTAAGTTTTAATCAAAACAATCAATTTAGAGATAGAAAGTTACCTTTGAAAGAGATTGTGATTTAATTGAGAACTTAATTACAAGTTAGAGGCTGCTTTGATTAAGAATTTGAAAAATTAATTAGGTCAGCTTGCAATATCTTTTAGTAGCCGACCTCATAGAGCATTGTCTAGTAATACTGAAATTATTCCAAAGGAGAAATGGAAGGATCTTAGTGTATTGTTGTGAGCATTTTTATTTTCTTTTCAGTATTTGGTTCTGTTCTATTTATCAGTTGTATAGTTTACTTATTGTATTACTTTGTTTATGTTGTATTGTAGTTCAATTTATATTTAAGTAAAATTTTCTCTATTGTTTAACTGTTGAAAATATCATTTACATAGTGCTTGCACTTTGATTGCTCATTTTGCCAAAATAAAAAATAATTAAAAATTATTTAAAATTAAAAATAATACTAAACTCTAGGTGATAATTTGGATGAAGAAAGAGTCACACTTTTTAATTTGAAAATCATAATAATTAACTAAAGAAAATCATCTAGATTATTGACTTGCTTTGAATTTAAATACTGTATACTTAAGCACAGACTAATAATTTAAAGATTGAATAATTGAGTTTAAAGAAAAAGTGTGTGTAGATTAAAATTTGAATATTATTGAAAATTTGAATATGGAATTAGTGAGCTAACTAACATCCTTACATTAATTAAATTTAGGATTACTTGAAGGAAGAAAGTAATCAAATATGCAAAATCATTATTATGTACTAAAAAATTAAAAATATGAAAAAATACAAAAATTAAAAGAAAGGAAAAAAATAGTACTTCAAAAATTGGTGTCTGATAAAACTTTATTCTTAAGGGTATTCTAATATTTAAATTAAATAGAAAAATATAAGTAAACTAATATCTATGTTCGGTTACTAATGAACTTTTAATTTATCTACAAGTACAAATAATTTCTAAATGATATATTATTCATTTCTAAAAATCTGTAGTCAACATTACATTAACATCTGTAGTGGATAAGTTTATTTAAGCAACAAAAAAGATGATTGATTAGGATAATTACTTATGATCATTGAAATTAAAATTGCATAACTTTGATTATTTCAAATTGCATCTAAATGGTGAAGTAATGTATTAGATTTTGGTAATCTTAAATTGTTAGTTTTTATTTAGGCTAGTAAGCTAATCAATAGGTGATTACAATATTGCAAGAGTTTAAACTTGGGGAAATTTATTAATTATAAATTTTATAATATTTTATTATCTTAAATATCAATAAAAGCTTTATTTTTAGTTGATATTGTCCATGAATGTTTCAGGAAAAGGAGAAAAATTTACAAGTGTTGAACTAGCACCTTAATGCTCCAACACTCAACTCTACAGTGTCCATAACACCCTAGTGCCAGATCAGTAAATCGTAGTGACGGAGCATAAAAAATGGTAATTAATTTAGTGTTCCGACAAAGCCATGCTTAGCATCGTAACACTTAAGTCTTGAGAATTTGAGCACTAGAGCGCTAAACTGAACAAAATTGCAACACCATATTAAATCTTTAAGCACCACGACGCTCAACTTCTGGAGCACCTTGGCGGAGGAGTTGATGAAAAATGGAGCCATGCTGAATCAACTAGGCAATGCCCCTGTTCAGCCATTAGTTGCGCTGGGTCAATCCATTGCCGTAGTGGAGCAAGCCCAGTAGCACCGAGGCGCTAGTTTATTTTATAACATTGTAGCGCCTCCATGTTGAGTGTCGTGAAATCTGAGTCTGTTTATATATAAGTATAAATAATTTTTCAGTTTGTTTAAGTAAGAGTTATGTCAGAGTTTAGTAATTTTCAGTGAGTCTTGAAGGCTTAAGTGAGTGCCCCCTTAGAGTTAACTCTAAGAGAGATTAGAAGAGAAAAAGATACTTCATTTGGAGATCATCAACCTATACATTTGGAGGAAAAAAGAGTATTGTACTATCTGGGTGAAATCTGATTTCACTTTTACTCTTATATAAAGAGATTAAATCTGGTTTATTTGTTTTATTTTCATGGCTGCGTAATTTTATAGTTTTGGGCTAATGATGTGAATCCTTTGCAATTACTAATGTAGACTTTTGTGCTTTGAATAAATAAAAGATATTTTCAAAATTTTCATTCTTAATTTAATGCATTCAATGGTCATGTATGTAGTTAAAATTCAGTGTGATATATTGCTTCGATGGAGGAATATTGGAATGATTAGGAGTATTGGAGTAAAACTCTTGTATGCTTAGACATGGGATATTTAGAGTTTTAGGTTCTATGGAGATATAATAATTGTAGGAAGGTCATAAACCTCTCTTTATATCACATATAAGCTCGACAAAGATCTAGGAATATATATGCTCTGATCCACATCAAATATTGAAGTGTCTATTTAAAAAAAACTTAGATTATTCACAGCCATTAGTCTATAATATTTAATCATCTCGTATCTTATCTTCTGTTTTGCATTCCCCAACAGAGACAAGATCGCTACTCTTATTTTCATTCAGTAGGATAAATATTATAGCTATAGTAGGCACTACTAGTTCATTTACATATTAGCATAATACTTTCTCATGGGATCAACACTCTCTCAATCGCTTTATTATTTAATTGACATGTGCACTTGCATATTTAGTGGGTTTTACATATCAAAGAAAACCTAAGCATACTTCAACCCATTGCATAAACATAATTCATGCATTCAACACAAACCTATGCCACCATCACATTTGAGGTAGAATTATTCTCGATCTAACAAAACTCTCAGACTTAGGCTTAAAATAATTGTTAGGTCCTATCAGTGGACACTCAACTAACCTGTGTTAAGTGTGACCACATCGAATGTACTGACTTCTTATCCTGTAGCATTGACCAAAATAACTTTTGCCATAACTCTGACATAGGTTTTCTACTAACAAACCTCGATAACTGATAATATTTTGCCAACAGGAATTGACACAGATAGTTTACCTCTCCTAAAATCTCTAGGCCCAAAGGTGCTCCTTTTCTCAGAAAATCAACTATTGGAAGCCTCATGGACAAACCTCTTCCTACTAGTGGCCCATCGTTACTAAGTAGCTAATAAATCATTCTCAATCATATTGAGCCTCTCTACTAACTCATAGAAATTAGTAATATGAAATGGAGCTAGTGGTTGTCCAGACTATCTCATAGCCCTTTTAGAATCTTGTAGCACTCTTTGTCAAAGTGCTAACTAACTGTGGAGTATACCTCGCTAAGGTAGTGACTCTACATCATACTTCATAACTATCCTACTCCCTTAAACTAATCTTAGAAATATCTTTTGCATCTGCTATTATGCAGATCTGGTTACAAAGCACAATTTAAAGATATCTGTAAATTCCTCCCAGCTGATCAGGGAATTTAGCCTTCCCTAAAATTTCTCCTTATGTCGACCCAATCACCAGTGCTCAACCTCGCAGCCTCATCATCAAAAACACAACCAATGATACCTTCCTCTTGGAAGGACATTGTATCCCATCGAAAGTCTTCTCGAACCTTATCACAACTAGTCCTTTGCTGCTTTAGACTCAATAAAGCCCGTAAACCTTAGAGGCTTTAATTTTAGAAAGATATGCAAATGCCTATCTACATCATCAGATCTGATAAAAGAAATCATGCTCTAGGCCTAACCCATCAACTACGCTACTAGATTAATAGAGTCATTAAATCAGAACTAATAGTAGGACTAGTAGTTTGCATTGGCACAGTCTATCGAGCACTTTGTCAATCTATCATTTTTGAGTTTTATGTTGCAAATCTGGTTTTGATGATGACAAACATGTTTCCAGTGTGTTTTGCTTGGCTAATCTATTTTAGGCACAAAAGACAACGAGCCACTCAAGCCAACTCAAGATCGGGTCCAAGTGTGTCAAATGTATGATTTTTCCTTTTATTGAGTCAATTGTAATGTAACTGATCCCCTAGCTAAGTAACCTTGCACACACACACTCAGGGGGAGAGATTGAGTGAGTTAGAGTTTCTGTTCAATTTTTGTTCAGATCGTCCTGGACGATAGTCGCATCGTCCTGGACGATCCAGTTAAAACAGAAACCCTAATTAGGGCGACTAAGTTAAGAGGGTCTGATTAAGCAGATCGTCCTGGACGATCTTTGGATCATACAGGACGATATGCTCAAATCAGAAATTCCCAGCCGCCAGATTAAGTTAGGCAAGTTTTATTTTAAGTATTTTGGTCTGATCGTCCCGGACGATACGTGTATCGTCCTGGACGATTCACTACAATCATGCCTAAATTAGTCTGGTAATTAAGGAAAGCAATTAATGTTTAATTGATACGATCACATCGTCCTGGACGATCGCAGGATCGTCCCGGACGATCGTGATCGTCTTGTGCATTTCAGTTGTACGACCCGAACTGTGTTCAGGACGATTTTGGGCCTTTTTGAACTAATCGTACATGACGATGTCCAAATCGTCCTGGACGATCAAGTCATTTTTTGGTCGTCCAGCACAGATTTCTCTGGACGACCCGAACTGTCTTCTGGACGATTTTCCTCAATTTGCACTAATCGTCCCGGACGAGCGCAGTATCGTACGGGACGATATAAACAACTTTTTCTACTGATCGTCCAGAAGAGCCTAATCGTCCAGACTGAATCAGCTGAATTTGAACTGATCGTACAGGACGATCTACCGATCGTCCTGGACGATATTGGCCGACCAGTTGAGATTTAGGGCAAATTTTAAGCCCTCCTTTAAAAGAACTTTTTTTTCAATTTTTGGAAAAATCTTTTGCTACCTTCCTTCCCTGAGAAACCCTAGAGAGAAGAGAGAGTTGGGAGAGAGAGAAGAGATCTTGTGAGGGGGAGTTAGTGAGGAATTCACTAAGGTTGCTCCAAGCACGGATCAGAGTCGTCTTCTCCGCTCGTCGTCTGTCGTCTAGTCGATGTTCTTCGTGGGAGGATCATTTGCAAGAAGATTCGGGGTTCTCTGCCCGCTTCAGGTGGAAGCAAAAGGAGTTCGAAGGTTCTCTGCCTGCTTCAGGAGGAAGCGAAAGGAGGTCAGGTTCTCTGCCTCACCGTGTGGTGAAAAGGAGGTGTTTTGTACAGGCTTCTCCGCCTTGCTGTGGGAGCAAAAGGAGAGACACTTTTGTTTAGTGCAATACCCGGAGGGGAGGCTCCGGGGAGTGGACGTAGGTCAAGTTGACCGAACCACTATAAAATCTGGTTTGCTTTTCTGATTCAGTTTTGCACTTTACTTTTCAATATAAACTGCTTGGGTGAATCTCTTTGGCTGATCTTTTCGTTCTTGTTTACTTATTTCCGCTGCTAAGTGTCGAAAAGATTGTTGTTGTTATCGTGAAATTTTTAAATAACCAATTCACCCCCCCTCTTGGTTAGCCTCGGGACTAGTTCACTAGGGCTTAACATCTCTTTCGAACTTTCAAGTGGTATCAGAGCGGGATTCAAAATTTAGGTTTAAAAACTTTTGAATTTGATCCATGGCTAACTGTAATAATCGTAATACCTCTGAAGGTTATTCTATTACCAGACCACCGTTGTTTGACAATATTTCTTTTGATTTTTAGAAAACACGCATGTCTACTTTTCTGCAATCTATTGATTATCGCATGTGGATGTTAGTTAAGGACGGATACGAACCACCTTTTCGAATGATTAACAATGTGAAAACTGAATTGCCGTTTGCTGATTGGACGTTTGATGATCGTGATTTAGCACAGTTGAATGCAAAATGTTTGAACTGTTTCTTTTGTGCTTTGAAATCTGAAGACTATATGCGTGTTTCTACTTGTACAATGGGAAAGGAAATCTGGGATAGGTTATGTATAACATACGAAGGTACAACTGAAGTCAAACAATCTAGGTTAAACATCTTGTTACATGATTACGAACTTTTTCGCATGAAACCTAGTGAGACTATTTCAGAAATGTACACAAGGTTCACTCAGATTGTTATCTCTTTGCATGCTTTAGGTAGAGAACTTACCAACTACGAAAGAGTGAACAAGATTCTTAGATGTTTGCCTGCTTCTTATGATGCTAAGATTACTGCTATTACTGAATCCAAAGATTTAAATACTTACTCTATTGACAGCTTACTTGGATCACTCATTGCTTACGAGCAAGGGGTGAACCAAAGGCAACTTGATGCAGGTGAACGCAAGAAAGAGAAGACAGTGGCACTAAAGGCCAAAGATTCAGATGCTAGCACTTTCGGGTCTGATAGCGATGATGTTGCCTTAATCACAAGGCAATTCAAAAGCTTTCTAAGGAAGAAACATAAGAACTATCAGAAGTGGAACAAGGGTAAGTTCAATAAAAACTTTAAGGGTTCATCTGAATCGGTTTGTTTTGAATGCAGGAAGCCTGGACACATTAAGGCTGATTGTCCAACACTTAAAGCTCACCCAAGCAGGGAGAAGAGTGAGGAGAAACCAAAGTTCAGAAAGGACAAGAAGCGGATTCAGAAGGCGTTCTGGGCAGACTCTGCATCCTACTCTTCTGAGACTGAAGCTGAAGAGGAGGAAACAAACTTGTGTCTGATGGCGGATGATCACCCTGGTCAGTCGGACCAGGAAGAGGTATGTGAGCTTACTTACGATCAGTTATTTAAAGTTTCTGAAAAGATTCATACATCGTATAGGAAGCTTAAGAAAACCCATGCTAGTTTGAAATTAGATTATTTGACTTTACAAAAAGAGCATGATTCTGTAGTTAAAGATCATTCCACACTTGATTCCAATCACATGTCTCTGCTTAATGAGTTTGATGAATTGAACAAAAAATATTCTGATTTAGTTTCTGAGCATGATTCTTTGAAAACCACGCATGTTGATTTAGAAAAAGCTTTTAAAGAGTTAGATACAATGGCATGTGAAGTAGAAAGTAACAATGGCGCTTTAAAATTTGAAATTGCAAGTTTAAAGAAAGAGAAAGAGTTTTTGGAAGTAAAAATCAGTGCTTTTGAAAAGAACAAAACACCGCCTACCTTTGAACAGTTTTATGCACCGCCACCTTTTAAAAATTATGTTGCAAGTTCATTAAAGCATGTTTCATACACTACTAGGAAGAGGTACTATCACTCACGACATTTAGTTAATCCTTTTCCTGGTGTTAGATGTTTTTCATGTGGCATGTTAGGACACATATCACACACTTATACTGTTCACCGTAGTACACATTGGGTGTGGAGACCCAAACTGCCTGTTTCACAGCACAGCACGCATGCATCGCATTCTTCTTTTCATAAGAAGGAACCCAAACCTGTTTGGGTTCCTAAGACTGACATTTGATGATTTTGTAGGTGTGCTCTCACACAAGACCTCGTGAGAGCATATGGTACCTAGACAGCGGATGTTCTAGACATATGACTGGAGATGCAAATCAGTTCATTTCGCTGGAGGCCAGAGCTGGAGGCAAGGTTACACTTGGAGATAACACCACCAGGAAGGTGGTAGGCACAGGTATAATTGGTGATTCAAAGAATTTTGTGATTGATAATGTTTTGCTTGTAGATGGACTGAAACACAACTTGCTGAGCATTAGTCAACTCTGCGACAAGGGATACAGCATCAAATTCCTGCCCACTGGCTGCATTTTAAGCTTAAATGATGAAGTTATTTTGCAGGGGCAAAGGATCAACAACGTCTACAAGCTGGATGTAAGTAGCATTAAATCTGATAATTCAATTTGCTTAAAAACTGCTGCTGATGAGTCTTGGTTATGGCATAGGAGATTGTGTCATGCCAGTATGAAAACCCTTAGAAGAGTCACCCAAAAGGACTTAGTTAGAGGTGTGCCCAAGCTTAAGTTCACTAAGGATCACCTGTGTGATGCCTATCAGTTGGGGAAGCAAGTCCAGTCCTCTTTTCACTCAGTTAAGGACATTAGCACCTCTAGACCTTTAGAAGTTCTTCACATGGACCTCTTTGGACCCATTAGCACTGCCAGCTTAGGGGGGAGAGTCTATGGTTTTGTGATTGTTGATGATTATTCAAGGTTCACTTGGGTTAAGTTTTTGTCACACAAATCTGAGTCATTTGATGAGTTTATATCTTTCTCTACTTGGATTCAGAAGAAGTTAGGATATGAGATTATTACCATCCATAGTGATCACGGAGGGGAGTTTAAAAATGAAAGATTTGGAAGTTTTTGTGAGAATCATGGGATTAGTCACAATTTTTCAGCTCCTAGGACCCCTCAGCAGAACGGGGTAGCTGAAAGGAAGAACAGGACCTTAGTGGAAGCCGCTAGAGCTATGCTTGCCGAGTATTCACTTCCAAAATACTTTTGGGCTGAAGCGGTGAACACTGCCTGTTATGTGCTGAATAGGGTGAATGTGAGAGTCAAACTGAACAAGACATCTTATGAGATCATTAAGGGTAGAACACCAAATCTGTCCCACCTCCATGTCTTTGGCTGTAAGGTTTTCATTCTGAACGGGAAGTCACCCTTAGGAAAATTTGACCCCAAATCTGATGAAGGAGTGTTCTTAGGATATTCAAGTGTGGGGAAATCCTTTAGGGTGTTCAATAGGAGGACTTTGGTGGTGGAAGAAACAACCCATGTAATGTTTGATGAATCTGATCCTAAGGAGTCTAGATCTGAAGCAGAAGATGAAGAGATTGTTGAGGTTACCCAAGGAGTTGGAAATACAAATTTGGAGGAAATGGTAGAACCTCAAACCCAATTGCCTAGAGATTGGAGATATTCTTCGAGTCATCCTAAAGAACTGATCTTAGGAGACCCTTCTGAAGGTGTTAGGACTAGGCATGGACTTAGGAAGGAAGTAAACCATTCTGCCTTTATCTCAATGACTGAACCCACCAACATCAATCAAGCCCTGTCGGATGAGTTTTGGATTTTAGCAATGCAGGAAGAATTGAATCAATTTATAAGGAATGATGTTTGGGAGTTAGTAGAAAGACCTAGAAACCAAAGTATTGTGGGAACCAAGTGGGTCTTTAAGAATAAGATGAATGATTCTGGTGTGGTGGTGAGAAATAAGGCAAGATTGGTGGCTAAGGGGTATAATCAGATAGAAGGGATAGATTTTGAGGAAACTTTTGCCCCTGTAGCTAGATTGGAAGCCATTAGAGTGCTACTAGCCTTTGCCTGTTACAAGGGATTTAAGCTGTTTCAAATGGATGTCAAGAGTTCCTTTTTAAATGGGGTAATTAAAGAAGATGTTTTTGTAGAACAATCCCCAGGTTTTGAGAGTTCCCAATATCCAAGTCATGTCTATAAATTAAAAAAGGCCTTATATGGATTGAAACAGGCACCCAGAGCTTGGTATGAGAGGCTTAGCACATTCCTGTTAGAAAGAGAGTTTGTTAAGGGGAGCGTAGACACCACCCTTTTTCTGAGGAGAATAGGAGATGACTTACTCATTGTCCAGATATATGTTGATGATATAATTTTTGGATCTTCTGATAAATATTTATGTGATGAGTTTTCCAAAATAATGAGTAAGGAGTTTGAGATGAGTATGATGGGAGAATTGTCCTACTTTTTGGGGTTTAGCATAAGGCAAACGGATGATGGAACCTTTCTCAATCAATCAAAATACACTAAGGACATTTTGAAGAAATATGAAATGGACAAAGCCAAGCCAATCAATACTCCCATGCCCTCCTCAGTTCAGTTAGATAAGGATTCAAATGGAAAATCTGTTGATCAGAAGAAGTATAGAGGGATAATAGGTTCACTGCTTTACCTGACTGCTAGCCGACCTGATATCATGTTTAGTGTCTGTCTTTGTGCTAGGTTTCAGGCTGATCCTAAAGAGTCCCACCTGACTGCTGTTAAGAGAATTCTTAGATATCTTTTAGGGACCCCAAACCTAGGAATTTGGTACCCTAGGCACAGCACCTCTTTTGAGATCATTGGATATTCTGACTCTGACTTTGCGGGGTGTAGGGTGGATAGGAAGAGTACCTCTGGGACTTATCAATTCATAGGACAGTCGTTAGTCTCCTGGTCCAGTAGAAAACAGAACTCAGTTGCACTTTCCACTGCTGAAGCTGAGTACATTGCCTTAGGAAGTTGTGTGGCCCAAGTTCTTTGGTTGAAACAACAAGTCTTGGATTTAGGAGTACCCGTTGGCACAATTTTTGTTCTGTGTGATAATACCAGTGCCATCTGTATCTCTAAGAATCCAATCCAACATTCTAGGACCAAACACATTGACATTAGGCATCACTTCATTAGGGACCATATTACAAAAGGGGACATTGAGCTACATCATGTAGCAACTGAAATCAGCTGGCTGACATATTCACTAAACCACTGGCCATTGACTCATTCAGCATTTTGAGAACCAGATTAGGAATGATTGATATAAATGCTTGATTCTGATGACTGCTGATTTATGATCTTTCTGATTGGTATTCTGATTTCTATTAGTTATGTTTAGTTTTTTGATTTCTGATTTCTGTTAGTTAGTTTTTGCTTTGATTATTTACTTTCAGTTGATTTTATTTCTTCTGCTGATTTCTGTTTTAGCCTTACTGTTAGTTTGATTTGAGTATTTACTTTAATGTGATTTTCTACCTGCTTGTATTCACTAGTTCATATCTTGCACTTTCTATTTTTATATTTTTCAAAATCTGATCATCGTTCATTATTTCTAAAAATTTGAATTTCTAACTATGAGTTTTTACCTTGTTTTGGTTTGGAAGCTGGTACGCAGTGATTGATTCCACTGAACCTGTTAAAGTGAAGAAACATTGATGATTGTTTCTCTTCCTCTAACTCCTTTACTGGTGTATGGTTTCTTTCGAATAAAAATTCTTTTCAAAATTAAAATGTTAGTTTTTGAAATAGAGATTATTTTATCTTCCTACAGTAATCTGCCTCATATCAATAGTGTTTTTCAAAGTCTTGAGTCATTAGTTTGATTTTCTAAAACCAAGTGATTGCATTTATCATATGGTGTATGGCTTTTATTTTGTGGATCATTCTTCCTTACCAAGGAGAGTCCTCTCCTATGTCTGGAAGATAATCTCACAGCTGAGACTCTTTAATGATCATGAAAAGGAGAAAGCTTATAAAAGATGCGCAGTGCGCCAGATAATTTAAAAAAGAGGCATAAAATGAGCCCAAAACTGAAAAGATGCGAAATTGCCAAATTGGATACACAAAGTGTATCAAAAATCAAAAGATGCGCAAAGCGCCAACTAATTTGAAAAAGAGGCACAAAATGAGCCCAAACAAAGCTTTTTTCCCTTTCAGATTGTTAAATGTCCTAGAAAAATCTGTGCGCCACTTAATATTTTCAAAAGCTTGAGTCTGGAAAATCCTGATTTCTGATTTTTTACTTTGTAACACTATTATATTAGATATTCTTCTGGAACGAGGCTTGAAAGGATCTCTTTTCAAATCTAATGTCTTTTCTTCTGAATCGGATTTTTGTTTTGAAAGAGGTTTGCATCGATAAGGTCCCCGGGGTCGGAGTTACGAAAGTTGATTATTGTCAACCTTTTATGGATTTCAGTGCTGTCAATCGTCCTGTAATTGGTTTTTGAATCTAAAATAAAAAAAAAATACTGTTATGTATTTTTGCAGTCAATTTTATTCGGTTTTGTATTATTTTTGATTTCATGTGTGTTTTTTTTGGATCCTGATCGATCTTTTTCATCCTTCATCCTTTTTCTGTTTTCTTCACATCGTCCTGGACGATACCACTATCGTCCTGGACGATCCACTTCGTCCTGGACGATATAAACATCGTCCTGGACGATTCGTTCAGAATCACCCCCCCACTGCTCCAGCTGCTGAAAAATTCCACTTATTGGTGATCGTCCCGGACGATACTCATATCGTCCTGGACGATATGATCCATATCTTCCTGATCTGATCAAACGGCTGAGATTGCACCAATTATTGCCCATCGTCCTAGACGATCCCCTTATCGTCCCGGACGATCCACCTGTCAAGCCACTGGACGATTCAAATTCGGCCTGTCCGACATATTTATTGTAAATCGTCCTGGACGATCCACCTAATCGTCCGGGACGATACCTTTTCGTCAACGGTCGTCCAGCTGACTCCTCGGGACGATCGCCTGTGTCTAATCGTCCCGGACGATATCTGATCGTCCTGGACGATCGGACCGCCTTTTTGAACAATCATACAGGACGACATAAATGCCCCGATCGTCCCGGACGATGTCTCGATCGTACGGGACGATAAGTCCGTTTTCTTTATAAACAGCAGTTTTCTTGAGCTTTTTTTCACACCGATTTTCTCCACTCCACTTCTACTCCTTACTTTCTCAATTCCTCATGGCTGGTGGCAAGCGTTCCCGTCAGAAGGGTGGCAGTTCCTCCCGGGGGCCGGTTGATCCTCGCTTCCCTAATGCAGCCGATCAGGCTGCCTTTAAGCGATACTGCGAGGTGGGGATCACGCCTTCAAAAATAGTAAATCCCCGTACACTCACATATCCTGTCCTTGATCTATTCGCCCACACCTCCCTCACCTTCATCCTCACCCTCGCTTTTCCCTTTAGTTTCGAACTTCTTCGCGTTTTCTTCGCGAACCTACGGATTACCGCTGACTACTCCACTCTCCGGTCCTATGTCAATCAGCGCCCTGTTGAACTCACCTATCAGGACTTTCATACCATTCTCCAATTATCTATCACTGGCGACAAACTCCACACCCTTACCACCGACCCAGACTATGATTGGAGTGTCGCCAATCATTTCCTCCGTAATACCAATGCCCCTTACCATGACAATGCCTGTTCCACACTTCTTAAAGACGCCAGGACTATCCAACATGTTCTTCGTTCCTCCGTCGTTCCAAAGGCGGGGGATCGAATTCACATCACCCCCTCCTGTCCTTGACTACCTACTACATCATGGCCCGTAGGGAATTCAATGCCGCCGATCTCATTATCCGATACCTTGAGCACCTTACCACCATTCGGGATCCAGGTCATCGCCGTCGCCCAAATGTAGCCTTAGGACATCTCATTGCCTATGCTCTTGAAACCAAGTATGACCTGTAATATCCTGCAGCCCCAGATGTTCCTACTCACTTCCTCACCAACAATGCCTTCCATGTCCTCCATAGCACCCGACTACATCCGGAGCCCGCCCCGGATGTTGAGGAAGAGGAAGAAGCGGCCATTCCCGCTCCTGCTGCAGCCGAGGCACCTGCTCCCCTTCGCATTGCCTCTCCTTTTGACCACCTGGTGCAGCGCTTTGACCAGTGGGAGGCACGTTTCACGGACTATGTTGCACAGCAGCAACAGCAGCATGACCAGGACATGGCCTGGTTCGGAGCTCAATTTCAGGCCATTCACCATTACCTCAATCCTCCACCACCACCTCCTCCTTCCGATCAGGATCCACCTCTGTTTTAGTTTCCTGCTTTTGTAGTTGTTCTATTTTATGTTTTATTTCAGTGTTCTGTTTTTCCCTCCTCTTTTTTGTGATGTCAAAAGGGGGAGTCAGTTGTAGTCGTGTCTATTTCTGTTTTCTGAGTCATGTTTTCTCTATTGTTTGAACTGTTAAATGAAAATTTAAAAAATGTTTGTTTTGTTTGATCTCCTAGTTTACTTTTATTTTCAGACTACTTTACAAATGTTTGCCATCATCAAAAAGGGGGAGATTGTTGCAAATCTGGTTTTGATGATGACAAACATGTTTCCAGTGTGTTTTGCTTGGCTAATCTGTTTCAGGCACAAAAGACCGCGAGCCACTCAAGCCAACTCAAGATCGGGTCCAAGTGTGTCAAATGTATGATTTTTCCTTTTATTGAGTCAATTGTAATGTAACTGATCCCCTAGCTAAGTAACCTTGCACACACACACTCAGGGGGAGAGATTTAGTGAGTTAGAGTTTCTGTTCAATTTTTGTTCAGATCGTCCTGGACGATCCAGTTAAAACATAAAACCCTAATTAGGGCGACTAAGTTAAGAGGGTCTGATTAAGCAGATCGTCCTGGACGATCTTTGGATCGTACGGGACGATATGCTCAAATCAGAAATTCCTAGCCGCCAGATTAAGTTAGGCAAGTTTTATTTTAAGTATTTTGGTCTGATCGTCCCGGACGATTCGTGTATCGTCCTGGACGATTCACTACAATCATGCCTAAATTAGTCTGGTAATTAAGGAAAGCAATTAATGTTTAATTGATACGATCACATCGTCCTGGACGATCGCAGGATTGTCCCGGACGATCGTGATCGTCTTGTGCATTTCAGCTGTACGACCCGAACTGTGTTCAGGACGATTTTGGGCCTTTTTGAACTAATCGTACAGGACGATGTCCAAATCATCCTGGACGATCAAGTCATTTTTTGGTCGTCCAGCACAGATTTCTCTAGACGACCCGAACTGTCTTCTGGACGATTTTCCTCAATTTGCACTAATCGTCCCGGACGAGCGCAGTATCGTACGGGACGATATGAACAACTTTTTCTACTGATCGTCCAGAAGAGCCTAATCGTCCAGACTGAATCAGCTGAATTTGAACTGATCGTACAGGACGATCTACCGATCGTCCTGGACGATATTGGCCGACCAGTTGAGATTTAGGGCAAATTTTAAGCCCTCCTTTAAAAGAACTTTTTTCAATTTTTAGAAAAATTTTTTGCTACCTTCATTCCCTGAGAAACCCTAGAGAGAAGAGAGAGTTGGGAGAGAGAGAAGAGATCTTGTGAGGGGGAGTTAGTGAGGGATTCACTAAGGTTGCTCCAAGCACGGATCAGAGTCGTCTTCTCCGCTCGTCGTCTGTCGTCTAGTCGGTGTTCTTCGTGGGAGGATCGTTTGCAAGAAGATCCGGGGTTCTCTGCCCGCTTCAGGTGGAAGCAAAAGGAGTTCGAAGGTTCTCTGCCTGCTTCAGGAGGAAGCGAAAGGAGGTCAGGTTCTCTGCCTAACCGTGTGGTGAAAAGGAGGTGTTTTGTACAGGCTTCTCCGCCTTGCTGTGGGAGCAAAAGGAGAGACACTTTTGTTTAGTGCAATACCCGGAGGGGAGGCTCCGGGGAGTGGACGTAGGTCAAGTTGACCGAACCACTATAAAATCTGGTTTGCTTTTCTGATTCAGTTTTGCACTTTACTTTTCAATATAAACTGCTTGGGTGAATCTCTTTGGCTGATCTTTTCGTTCTTGTTTAGTTGTTTCCGCTGCTAAGTGTCGAAAAGATTGTTGTTGTTATCGTGAAATTTTTAAATAAACAATTCACCCCCCTTCTTGGTTAGCCTCGGGACTAGTTCACTAGGGTTTAACATCCCTTTCGAACTTTCATTTTATAGATCCATCAATCAATTACACAAGTGCCATAATACTTAATAGACATGCACATGGGAATAAGCATAAATCAATGCCAACACAACCCAAAACTATCTCTCGAGACTATAGATCATTTACTCAGCTCTATTTTACAAGCAATCATCTAAAACCATTGCTCTAATATTAAGAAGGGACGATCACAACCCAACCTAATATGACTTATAGATAGAACAAGTTATGTCATATTGGATGGTGACAAATCAAACCCAAGATTAAAGTTTTGAAAATTTTTTAGATTTCTTTAATTTAAAATAGACTACAAAGCTATTAGTTAACTTCCAACTGATTAGAAAGTAATCTCATCCAACAATTTTTTTTTTTCATTATCAAAATGTATTTACAATAACTATACATTACAATGCATGGCTACATACCAGAATAGAGTAAATAAATTAATTGCCATGATTATACAAAGTTATAACATCAAAAAATATCTATACATACTCAAGAAAATTAAAACCTAGGACTACAACTACTTAACCAGCTCTTTCCCATTTCCCTCATTTGAAATAGAATACGAAATAAGTGTGTGTGAATATATTTATTATTTTGATATCTCATCATCTTTTATATTTTTTGTAAGTGGCAGAAACTCATAATCCTTCATTTCATTGAGTAGGATAAACCTTGCATATGTAGTAGACAATGCTAGTTTGATTGCAACTTAACATAAAACTTCATTGTGGGATCGACACTCACTCAATCAATTTATTACTTGATTTACATGTATACTTGTGTATTTAGTGGGCTTTTCATATCAAATAAAAACTAAGCATATTCAAAAGCAAGCACACGTGCCCCACCGCATCGATGAATTAGAAGTTAGGAGTGTAACAAGAGTCAGCTTAGGTTTTTGGTCTAAAATTTCAGACATTAATAGATTGACTTGAATTGACTATATATCCCAAAATACTAATCCAAAAATCTTTAAATCACTTTCAAAAGTTATAGAAGAAAGTCCAGTTATGATATAGAAGTTTTCTTTATTTTTTATGGAGTCTTGATATTTTTTTTTGGATTTTCTAAGTTGTTGGGTTCATAAACTCCTTTGTTTGAGGGATTTGACTAGTTAGGGTTTAGGCTTTTAGTGAAAAAATTTAAACTCAAGGAAAAATAAGGAAATCGTCAGGGAATGATAGAGGCTTGTCTTGAAATATGTTTTGGAGTTTTCCATAATTTTCAGAGGAGTTTGAAGGCCAACAAATTCAAATTGAATGAATACTAGGTCCGATATCTTGCAAGGTTTGGCCGACCTATATAATTGGATCTAAGAAGGGTTTTTTGTGGGATTTTTTTTTTTAATATTCTTGAGGTAAACACAACTTTTCAGCTATGGCAAAGTTAAACATAATCAAGGTGGTAATATTTATTCGGGAAAACATGAAATTAGTTTTTTGTCAAGTCAATTTGAAAAATCTGTTCTTTCGATGGAGATTTTGAAGAAGAATTATATATTGAAATTCCACAAGTGTTTATCACTTTACCAAAAAATGGGATAATGTGTTTGTTGCAAAAGTCTTGGACCACTTAGAGTAATCCACAAAAGCATGATTTAGGGGATTTGGGTTTCGTTTCAGACAACTTTCTTGTTACTTTCTAAAGCAACTTTTTAGTATAAAAATTTCTAAGTGAAAAAAAATTTTATAGTAAAAACTGCTGTACAAAACAGTAAAAAAACTATTCCAAATGAAATTGTAGTACGACAATGCAAACACATGACTTCAAAAAAATAAATTCGAACCATATTCTATTCCTAAAACATCATGAAGGGATGGTAACATCTTTAATAATTTATTTAGATGACATGATAGTTGTAGGGGATGATGAATTGTAAATAACATGCCTATAAATGTATTTATCTAGTGAATTTAAACTAAAAAAGTTTCGTAGTTTAAAATATTTTTGAACACTAAAATAGCTCATTCAAATAAAGACATTTTTTATCACAAAGAAAGTACTCCCTTGATATACTATCTGGCATTAAGATTATTGATCGTATATCTGTTGACACACCAATGCTATAGAATCATAGATAAAGAGTTTAGTAAGATAAGGCACCTCCAAATCAAGAAAGGTACCAACGTCTTGTGGGAAATGTGATATACATATATCCCATAATTGATCGAAAATTGCATATGTAGTAAGTTTGGTAAGCCAATTCAAACACCACCCTAGTGATGGCTACTAGGTGAGTGCGATTCTCCAAATTATTTAATACTTGATGTTGTTATTTTGGAAGGGAATTATATTCAAGAACATGATCATCAAAACATTAATGAAAATGCGAACACTAATTGGACTAATAAAAGATATATGCGAGGATATAATATTCAACATGATATAATAAAGAATTTTAATGTGGATCAACATTTCATCAAGGAAGAATTTAAAGCCAAATAGTCTACTTTTATTTCTAAATCAGAAGATCAGCTAGCTGAAATACTCACTAAGGCTATCTCAAGCAAAGTTTTTTGTAGCTCACTTGACAACTTTAGCATGCAAGATATTTACACACCAATTTGAGTGTTATAATGAGCTTTACATGGAAGGCATTTGAGTAAATGTCTGATTCAGCAAAATCTGCCATCATTACATGAATCAAATTCTCAACTTGACATTAATTTGTAAGTAATTTATATCCTATTAATATATATTATACATCATTTTTTTATTAATAAAAGTATATTCTCTTTTGTTGTACATACATATTGTCTACGTTAATGTAGCCTATAGTACAACTATAATATGAATAAGAGGAAGAAGTTTGTTTTAGAATGATTTACTATCTATAATAATTTTGGGGTGTAGTAATCCTCTTAACTACTTAAATGACATGTGGAATTCACCATTCAAAGAGCACAGCAGTTAGTTGTCGTCATGGTTGAGCCACTAACAATGAGTGATTCCTTACAAATTTGTGCCTAATGGCAGATTAAAGAAAAATGAAACCATCATTAGTACTTAGAATGACAACTCAAGCTAGTCAGTAGTCAATAATCAATATATATATATATATATATATATATATATATATATATATGTGTGTGTGTGTGTGTGTCTGTGTGTTTTGTTGCCTGCTAAAAATGCTAAAATTATGTCAATAAAGACAAAGTGTGTATTATTTTAGCAATATATGAAGATCTTATACTTACACATATAAGATAGTAGGGAGCAACTCATAGGTAGCAGACTATTTTATGCTTAAACCTAGAACGTGGAAAATCTCAAAGCCTTGCTTAGTTGAAATGATTTTGCTAGTGTATGTCTTAGGTTATGAATTATACCTTTTCCCAAAATCAATATAAAATTTTTTCATACAATGTAGTAAACATGAATATTGGGTGACAAATTCTATAATTAAAGTTCGAGGTGCCTTGAGGTATTAGAGCTATCTTTAAAGGATTTGATCGAGGTTATGTGAGGAGAGGAGGCTAGAGTTGGGCATCATTGTTTGTGGTGATGGATTTCATTAGTCTAAAAAATGATATTTGTGGACAAATTTTACATTTGCCATATGATTTGCTTTAAATGTTTTTGTTTCTCTAGTCAAATATTCGTAGATTAATATTATACCATCTAGAAAGATAGACTAATGTTTCATTGTCGATTTGAAAAGAGAAGCTCAATTTAATTTCCTAATCAAATACAACATAAAGAATATTCAATTCATCCTAACGGATAAAATAAATATTCATTTATCAATTTGATTATGAAATTAAACTAATTTATTTTTATAATCAAATATGATATAAGAAATATTTAATTCATCTTGAATTATAAAGAAATATTCACTTATTAATTTGATTATGAAACTAAACCAATGTTTAAAACTAAGACTGCATCCACAGATTCTTCCCCTACCTTTGAAATAAATTAAGATAAGGTTTATTTTTGTGCTAGATTTTAGACTTCCTATAAGGGTAAGCCCCTATAATTAATTATATTTTAAAAGAAAATACTCTCGGTTAAAGTGAAGATTAAAAATTTCAAATTCATATATGTTTAAAGAAAAGGTTTGGGATATCAAGGTTTGAATATACAAATTTTAGATTGTAAATTATAATTTAGATTTGTAGTTTATATTTAGAATTTAGGAGTTTGACTTTAGGATTAATAGAACATAAAGAATGTGAAGAGACTAAAGAGTGTATAGAATCTGGACTTACGCCTGCCTCGAGTGGGCTGCCAACTAACAACTTAAACACAAAACAATCGTCTTATGAATGTAGGATTAGATAGCTCTATCCCAGAAATCAAGGAGTTAAATTTAGAAAACTTTAATAAGGGCTTTACAATATGCACATGAATATAATCACACAATGAAGTGATGCATGAACAATAATACATAAATAAAAGCTTTTATTCATTTATAATTTATCAAAGTACAACCCATGGTCTATAGGAAAATAAAAGTAGTTAGGCTCCACGAACAATATGCCTTGATTTATACTCCTATACAATATGGATTTAAACATTATTGTTATTTTAGTCTTGAAATATTCTGGCTCCTGGATCTCTTATAGAATTCTAAAAGACAATGATCTTCAAAAGAAGAAGAATAATTTCCTTTTCAAATATATAAATATATATAAACAATTATTTTTAAAACTTTTACAACTTTTGACACTGTACAATTCAATCTAACTATACAAGTATCTAAAATATTTATATTTATACTTATCTTTATATTTATATTTGCATCATTATCTAGATATATTCTACTTTGCAGGAATATAAAAGAAACAATATATAAGACATATATACAATGTTGTGTGAGTGTGTGTAAGAAAATATAACATGGCCTAAGAGCCTACGTTAATCCTGAATAATCTAATGTGCACCAATAGAAATATAAACATGACATTCAAAGTACAGAAAACAAACATACCAAACATGAATACCCTCTAGACATGGTACTCCAAGCAAACCACATCAAATTACTGGCCTAACCTAGAATAGAGTTGGTTGTCATAATAATTTATCTAAAGTATGTGTATAAGGCTATGTGGCTTTGATAGATTCTAGACTTTATTGATTTGAAATTATTTATAATTATATTTGTTTATTTGAGGTCATTGAAGATTAGTTTGAATTCAAGTTTTAATATCTTGTAAGTTTTAAATCTATTTTAAAGATTGGTTTTGAATGTTGAAGTAACTTTTAATTTTTAAAAAATATAGTTCTCAACAACTTCTAAGTGCTAGAAGTTTTTGATTTGCAAGTCATAGGCTCATAGTTGTGATTCTACCAATCCTTTAAAATTGGTATAGGTAGGTTGCATAGAGTCCTTATATTTTGATTTAGTATTTTAGTCTTTAAGTTTTCAATCCAATACACATTTGTCTTCCTAAAAGAAGTCGAGCAAAGAGTACGAAATCTTTAATTTCTATGTATTTTATTACTGATTTCTCAATGGTTATTTAGGATGAATAGCAATTGTCTTTGTTAAATCAATGCTATGAGTTTTATTTTACCCTCATTAGGGCTATCTAATAGCCTTGTGAGTTCGGATTACCAAACAATCACCTTATAATTTATTTTTAATTTTTGTTTGTTGTTACTCATTGAGTTTGATTTGATCATTTTTTTTTATTTTTTGGTGATTTATTGAATTTTCTTATTTATTCAATTATTTAATTAATTAAGTTTGACCAAACTTGATTTTAAAATTTAAATAAAATTTTATAAATATTTTTTAATAAATATTAGATCCAATTTTGAGTTTAATACCTTTGAGTTTATGTTAGTTAGATTTTTTTAGAATTAGTTATAATTTTTACAAGTTCAGCTAATAAATTTATTTAATTAATTCAAGCATTTAGGAGATTTTTAGTTTTTTCTCTAAATTAACTCCAATCTTCTTGAAATTTTCGCCAAGATTCACTAATGTCTTTTAGGGATGATTACAAATGTTTCGAACCATTTAGGTATTTTCATTATTTTTTAATTATGTAATTTAATTAATTATTAATTTTACTTCATTATTAAATTATTTTTTATTTTTAAAGAATTTCATGGGGATTTTAATTTTTCTCTATTTAGCATTTAGTTCTTAGCATTTGTAAATTTAGATTATAGTTTTAGTAATCTATTTGAATTAACTATAAATTAAAAAAAATCCTTTTTTTAAAATTATTTTTCTTTTTTTTTGTTATTTTATTTTATTTTATTTTTATAAATTAAAGAAAATCCTAAGTTAGTTATATGGTTTAAACTTGGGTTCATTAATTGACAGTCCAAATGAGATTCAACTTAAGTGAAATTTGAAAGATATGTTTATCTGACATATACTTTAGACCCATCAAAATTGAAGCCATCAAAGTCCCCTTAGGGTTAAGAATCAATCCCTCATGATAAATACATCTATACCTTTGGGAATTTAATTAAGGAAATATATAGATGGGATTGCGTTGCAATCATTGTCATTCTAACTCTTATACAAAGTATAATTAGCACACCAAAGCACAAGCCCTAATTCCTTATTGATTGACCTATATCACATTTCTAAGTTATAGGTTAAACTCTGACCTATGAACTTAGGATGATAAATTGAAGCCCTTAGAGATTTCAAATTGATATGAAAAATTTTGGAAATACGTAAAACATGCCCAAGAACCATCCCTATCAATTTCACTTCATGATGAATTGTATTTAATGAATATTTTCAAAATACCCCTAAGGGTATTTCAAAAATTATTTTTAATATATTAGGAATTATGGTGTGAAACCATATGGTTTTTGTAAAGCTCCTCAAGTTGAATCCATAGTTCCTAAGAACTCCTAATTTTGTCAAGTGATTGAGGAGTTATGAATTTTCAATGCTCAAATAAATTCTTTGATTTAATTTAATGGAATTACACAATTAGCATGCATTTACATGAGGCGCCATTCAATTGGCGGTGCAGTGATTGCCGCGGTAACAGTTTCACGCGCTTTGGTTAATAGTTGTCCGATGAAAAATAAGATGGCAAGGATTTCATCCAGATAAAACTGTGGGATTCTGCAGAATCTAATTCGAGCTGTTAGTCAAAACCAATGGCTAGGATTTCGTCTTCAACCTCCTACTTAAATTTTTAACCATGAGCATATTCAGCTGGGGTATTCTTCCTAGAGTAGTAGAGAAGATTTTAAATTAATGGAAGCAACATCTCTTCAGAGAAATTAGGGGTATTTATAGTATTTTTATAGAGGATTTAAGCCAAGAATCCAGCCACCTCTTCTATGTGCAGCTGCAAAAATGGTTAGGGATGGGCTAGTGTGGTGCCAAGGATGTTTTTTGGAGGGGCTTGAGAGCTTGGTCGCATGGGGAAAAAGCCTGGGATGAACCTATGTGCCATGTGGGCAGTTTTGGAAATTTCGGCTAGCTTCGCCCATCACATGGGGAAAGGCTATGTTGGCATGTGTCTGAAAGCCTCTTGAGTGCAATGCATGAGCCAATTTGGCTTGGTGAGGTCTAGGTATACAAGCTTGCTTAGGATTACTTGGGCTAAGCCAAAATAGCCCAAGGGTTGGATTGGTCAGGCTAGAGGCAAGGGAATATGGGCCATACAATGCAACAAGTGGCTTGGGATAATTTAAAGTAGGTTGAGTTTTGGCTTAATGGGAAGAGATTTTGGACACTTGGGTTAAGCCATGTGGCTAGTTCAAGGGTGTTTTGATTGGAGTGAATTATTTTGTTTATGAGAATTCTAGTCAATTCGTAGTTTATGTTTTTGATGATTACAAAAGTTTATTGTTTGACTAATTCATCTTCTAACATATATCTTTGAGTTTTTGTTTGTCTGTGTGTACTAAAGTATTTTTCAGAAAATTCACACTCAAGACTGTTGAAGACTTCAAAGTTCACTTGTTCACTGTAAATGAAGTCTGTAATTTTCTTTTCTCCTTTTTCTTGAGTCTAAGATAGTGTGATTGTAAGTTGGATAACTGTGCACACACACACAATGGGGGAGTAAAAAGTTTAAATGTTTTTAAACTGATCGTACAGTACGAATTGATTTCGTATAGTACGATATGAAGAATATGTCCTCCAGGGAGAACCCATCAGACTAGAAAATTTTTCTAAGGCATGTTCGTACAGTATGAATACCATTCATACATGAGTTTTTGCTGTACGAACAGCTCAAAATTGGGTTCGTCCAGAGGTTCGTACGGGACAAAGTGTTCGGACGAAGCTTACTGACTTGATCGTCCAAGGGTTCGTACGGGACGAAGTGTTCGGACGAAGCTCACTGACTTGATCGTCCAAGCCTTCGTACGGGACGAATGGATCGGACGAAGCTCACTGACTTGGTCGTCCAAGCCTTCGTACGGGACGAATGGATCGGACGAAGCTTACTGACTTGATCGTCCAAGCGTTCGTATGGGATGAACTGTTCGTATGAACGGCTCTGACTTATTCGTCTGATGAGTCGTACAGGACGAATTGTTCAATCTTTTGAACTATTCGTACAGTACGATGGACGATCGTACAGGACGATCGGCACGGACTTAACTTGGAAATTCAGTTTTTGGATGATTTTTCCTGTCCTAAGTATAAAAGTGACTCAAAACTGTTTTGAATAGAGATCCTTCTGCGAAAATTCTTTTGGAAAGTGAGAGGAGAGTGATTGGGAGAGTGTTTGGGAGTGAGTTTTGAGAGATCTTTCAAGAGAAAATTATGAGGAGATTCACAAGGTTATCCAATTGAGAGGATTTCTTTTACTTGTTCTTCAAGCATCTTCCTAGTTCCTTGGAGACTTTTGCAAGAGTATTGTTCGAAAGGATTCCGGTTCTCTGCCGCACTTGGAGAGTGAAAGGGACGACGGTTCTCTGCCACACTTAAAGAGTGAAAAGGATGACGGTTCTCTACCGCACTTGGAGAGTGAAAAGGACGACGGTTCTCTGCCACACTTGGAGAGTGAAAAGGACGACGGTTCTCTACCGCACTTGGAGAGTGAAAAGGACGACGGTACTCTGCCGCACCGGGGTTGGTGGAAGAGAGTTTGTAAAGGCTTCTCCGTCTTGCTGTGGGGGCAAAAGGAGAGACACTTGGTTTTAGTGCAATACCTAGAGAAGGGATCTCTAGGGAGTGGATGTAGGTCGAGTTTGACCGAACCACTATAAATTCTGGTGTTTTCTTTTCTCTATCTATTTTTCTGCATATCTATTTTCTGCAGTTTATTCTCGTTGTGGTTGAATTTGTGTTTTAAAAGAAAGAGCAAAAATTTTCTCTGTTCGTACTGTACGAAGGTTTATCGTACTGTACGATTAGCTTTTAAATTTTCCAAATTATCAAGAGTAATTTTAAAAGGAATCAATTCACCCCCCTCTTGGTTAGCCTAGGGACATTGAGCAATAGGTCTAACAACCTGTTTGCATTATCAAGTGGTATCAGAGCCTTATTTCAAAATATCTGTTTTAAATACTATTTGAAATTTCGATCATGGCTAATTTTGGAAATAGAAATACTATGGAAGGATACTCGATCACTAGACCACCGTTATTTGATAATATTCCTTTTGATTTTTGGAAAACTCGCATGTCTACTTTTCTGCAATCACTTGACTATCGTATGTGGATGTTAGTTCAGGATGGTTATACTGAACCAACTAGGATTGTAGAAGGAATAAGAGTTCAAACATCTTTTGCAAACTGGACTGTAGAAGAATGTGAACTAGCGCAACTGAATGCTAAGTGTTTGAGTAGTTTCTTTTGTGCTTTAAAATCGGAAGATTACATGCGTGTTTCTACCTGTAAATCAGGAAAGGAAATTTGGAATAGACTTTGCATCACATATGAAGGTACAAATGAAGTAAAACAAACTAGATTGAACATTCTCTTGCACGACTATGAACTTTTTCGGATGAAACAGAATGAATCAATCTCTGACATGTACACTCGCTTTACACACATAGCCACTTCATTGCATGCTTTAGGTAGGGAGTTGACTAATGCTGAGAAAGTTAACAAGATATTACGTTGTTTACCTCCTGCATATGATGCAAAGATAACTGCGATAACAGAATCTAAAGATTTGAATGTTTATTCTGTTGACAATCTTCTTGGATCACTAATTGCTTATGAGCAATCGGTGACTCAAAGACAGATTGATGCAGGTGAGAAGCGAAAGGAGAAGAACATTGCTTTAAAAGTGGATGACTCTGAAAGTGATCAATCGCTACCTGAAGACGAAGAAGATATTGCCCTGATGACGAGGCAATTTAGAAGTTTCCTAAAAAGGAAGCAGAGAAGACGTCAGAATTGGAACAAGGGTAAGTTTCAGAAGAATGTCAAGGCTTCGAATGAAGTCATTTGCTATGAGTGCAGAAAACCAGGTCACATCAAGACAGATTGCCCCAATCTCAAAGGAAATCTTAACAAGGAGAAGACCGAGGAGAAACCAAAGGATAGAAGGGGTAAAAAGAGAGTACAACGAGCTTTCTGGGCGGACTCAGCCTCAGACTTATCAGAAACAGCACCAGAAGAGGAAGTTACCAATTTGTGCTTAATGGCTGATAATCTCGAGCATTCAGATGAGGATGAGGTATGTGATTTAAGCTATGAAGAGTTATTTGAAGTTTCTGAACGCATACATTCTGCATATATGAAACTTAAGAAATTGCATGCTAAGTTAAGTTTGGACTACATAGAGCTGCAAAAAGATTATGAGATCCTCAGAAAAGATCATGCATTAATTGATAGCAACCACATGACTTTGTTGGATGAGTATGATGATTTAAATAAGCAGCACAATCTTTTAAAATCATCACATGCTGAACTTGAAAAAGATTTTAAGACTTTTATGGAAGAGTCAAATTCTAGAGAGCATGAGTTAAAAATTGATAATTCGATTTTAGAAAGTGTTAATGCATATCTTGAAGTTCAGTTTAAAGCACTTAAGGAAAATAAAATACCACCTAAGCTTGAAGAGTTTCATGAATTGTACCACAAGAATATTGACTTAAGATCTAAAAAGAAAATCTTTAAGAAAAATAAATTAGTGAATCCCTTTCCAGGGATAAAGTGTTTTTCTTGTGGTAGGTTAGGACACATTCCCATACCTGTATTTTGAAGTATAGAACACATTTAGTATGGAGACCTAAGGTGCAGAAACCACAGCATATCACACATGCATCTGGTTTAAAGTTGTCAAGAGGTGAACCCAAACTTGTTTGGGTTTCCAAGGCTAATGTTTGATCATATTGTAGAAACGCTCTCACAGAAGACCTCGTGAGAGTATTTGGTACCTGGACAGCGGATGCTCAAAGCATATGACTGGAGATACAAGTCAATTTATATCGCTAGAAGCCTGGAATGGAGGCAAGGTGACGCTTGGAGATAATACCACCAAGAGAGTGGTAGGTACAGGTATAATTGGAAATTCAGAAAATTTTGTTATTGAGAATGTACTGTTAGTTGAAGGTTTGAAACACAATCTGTTGAGTATTAGTCAATTATGTGACAAGGGCTATCATATTAAGTTTTTACCTACAAGTTGTGTTATTAGTCTAAATGGAACTGTTGTTTTGAATGGTGATAGGGTAAATAATGTTTACATGCTAGATTTTAATTCTGTTAAAGCATCTACTGCCTTGTGTCTGAAAACTGTTTCTGATGAATCATGGTTGTGGCATAGGAGGCTTTGTCATGCTAGCATGAAAAATCTTAGGAAAATCACTCAAAAGCAACTGGTTAGAGGAGTACCCAAATTGGATTTTACTAAAGATCACTTGTGTGATGCATGTCAACTAGAAAAACAAGTGAGATCCTCATTCAATTATATCAAGGAAATTAGAACTAGCAAGCCCTTAGAAATTCTTCACATGGATTTATTTGGACCTGTTAGTACCTTAAGTTTAGGAGGAAAAAGATTTGGGTATGTTATTGTGGATGACTATATTAGATTCACCTGGATTAGATTTTTGAATCATAAGAGTGAATCATTTGAGGAGTTCAGAGATTTTGCCACTTGGATTCAGAGAAAACTTGGTTTTGAAATAGTTAGTATCCAAAGTGATCATGGGGGAGAATTTGAAAATGAAATGTTTAATGATTTTTGCAAATCTCTTGGAATTGAATACAACTTCTCAGCACCGAGAATACCTCAACAGAATGGAGTTATAGAAAGAAAGAACAGGACATTAGTGGAAACTGCTAGGGCCATGTTGGCAGAATATTCACTTCCTAAATATTTTTGGGCTAAAGCAGTTAGTACCGCATGTTATATATTGAATAGGGTGTACATAAGGTCTAAATTGGATAAGACACCCTATGAACTTCTTAAAGGTAGAAGTCCCAACCTCTCACATCTACATGTTTTTGGATGTAAAGTGTTCATTCATAATAATGATAAAACTCTTTTAGAAAAATTTGATCCGAAAGCAGATGAAGGAATCTTTCTAGGATACTCAAGTGTTGGAAAATCTTATAGAATTTTTAATAAGAAAATATTGGTAGTTGAAGAGACCACACATGTTATTTTTGATGAATCTTATGATAGTAAAGGGTCTAAGATGGATGAAGATGAGGTTGAAGTGATAAATGAAAAGCTTGAAAATCAAAAAGTTGAAGATAATGTTGAAAAAGAAAAGGAAAACCAATTGCCTAGAGAATGGAAATTTGTAAGGAGTCATCCAAAAGAATTGATTTTAGGTGAACCAAGTGAAGGAGTTAGGACTAGGCATGGATTGAGAAAAGAAGTGAATCATTCAGCATTAATTTTAATGATAGAACCCACAAACATATAACAAGCACTTTTGGATGAATTTTGGATATTGGCCATGCAAGAGGAGTTAAATCAATTCAAGAGAAATGATGTTTGGGTATTAATTGAAAGGCCAAAAGATCAAAGTGTAGTTGGGACTAAGTGAGTATTCAAAAACAAGATGAATGATTCAGGAGTAATTATTAGGAATAAGGCTAGGTTAGTAGCTAAGGGGTATAACCAAGTTGAAGGAATAGATTTTGAGGAGACATTTGCCCCTGTAGCAAGACTTGAAGCAATAAGAGTTTTGTGAGCCTTTGCCTGTTTTAAAGAATTTAAATTGTACCAAATGGATGTTAAGAGTGCCTTTCTAAATGGGGTGATAGAAGATGATGTGTATGTTGAACAACCTCTAGGTTTTGAAAATTCTAAATACCCTAATCATATTTTCAAACTGAAAAAGGCATTATATGGACTAAAACAGGCACCTAGAGCATGATACGAGAGGTTAAGCACTTCCTTGTTAAATCGATCATTTATTAAAGGAAGTGTGGACACCACTTTGTTTATGAAAAGATTTGAAAATGAAATTCTCATTGTACAAATATATGTGGATGATATCATCTTTCGATCAACTGATAAAGCTTTATGTGATGAATTTTCAAAAATAATGAGTAGTGAATTTGAGATGAGTTTGATGGGTGATTTGACTTATTTTCTTGGCTTTAGTATTAAGCAAAATCAGGAAGGGACTTTTCTTTGTCAATCTAAATATGTTAAGGAAATCCTCAAAAAGTATGAAATGAATAATGCTAAACCAGTCACTACACCCATGAGTTCCTCAGTCCTATTAGATAAGGATCCAAAGAGAAAATCTATTGATCAAAAGAAGTTTAGAGGAATAATTGGATCTTTGCTTTATTTGACTGCTAGCAGACCTGACATTATGTTTAGTGTTTGCTTATGTGCTAGATTTCAAGCTGATCCAAAAGAATCACATTTGACAGCAGTAAAAATGATCTTAAGATATCTTTTGGGAACTCAAAATTTAGGAATTTGGTATCCTAAGAACAGTTCTTCTTTTGATATAATTGGATACTCAGATTTAGATTTTACAGGCTGTAGGGTGGATAGGAAAAGTACTTCTGGAACATGTCAGTTCATTGGAAATTCATTAGTATCTTGGTCCAGTAGAAAACAAAATTCAGTAGCACTTTCTACAGCAGAAGCAGAATATATTGCCTTAGGGAGTTGTGTAGCACAAATGCTTTGGTTGAAACAACAATTGAGTGACTTAGGATTAGTAGTAGGCACCATTTCAATATTTTGTGACAACACTAGTGCCATTTGCATTTCAAAGAATCTTATTCAATATTCTAGAACCAAGCATATTGACATAAGGCATCATTTCATAAGAGATCATGTAGCGAAAAGTGAAATTGAACTACATCATGTGGCTACTAAAGATCAGCTTGTAGATATTTTCACAAAACCCTTAGCCTTTGACGCATTTAGCATGTTGAGGACAAGGCTAGGTGTGATAGATCTAAATGCTTGATTAAAATTTTCTGCAAATGTATTTGTATTTGTTTTGTATTTGTTAGTTTGTTTGTTGATTTGTTTTCATAATTATGTTTTTTTTTGTGTTTGTTTCTTGTTTGAATCCTTTTTTTTTTGTTCCGTATTTGAATGTTGAAAGGCTGAAGTTTTTGGAGTGTTGGGTTTTTATTTCTGTTCGTACTGTACGATATGGCATCGTACTGTACGATAACGTCATCGTACCAACATTTCGTTTGTACGAATGGAGAGGAAACACGGTTACGAGCAGTTATTATTGGCAATCGTACGTACGAATACGTCATTCGTCTGTACGATCCATGTATCGTTTCGCGTGAGGGACGAACCTAACCGTCGCCTGAACGACCTTTAATTTTCTGATCGTCCCGGACGAACACGTCATCGTCTGTACGATCAGGAAGTCAAAAAGCCTGTACGAAAGGACGCCTCGGGACGAGCAGTTTACGAAAAACCGTTTCATTTTGTCAGTTTTCATTCATCTCGGACAAATTTTCATTCGTCCCGGACGAATCTAAGATCGTCTTGTACGAACAGGATTCGTACAGTACGATAGCAGGTTTTTCTATATAAAGGCGGATCATTTTCTTTCATTTCACCATCTATCTAGAAACCTTTAGAGCCTTGAAAGAAAATGTCTAGGAGTGGAAAAAGAGCACGAGTGGCTAGGCGTCCCGCGTCTAGGAGGGAATGTGATGAGAATTTCCTTAGTGAGGAAAATGAGGAAGCATATCTTATGTATGCTGCGTCTAAGGTTACTCCTTCCCGCATTCTACTGCAAGAAAACATCCATTTTGCAGTTATGCCCCTCTTTGACTCTACACAGTTTTCCTTTCTATTGACCTTGATTTATGCTTTCAATAAGGACCTGTTTCATGTTTTCCTGGCAAACATGACCTTTAATGAGGATCATTCTGCCATCTCTTCTTATGTCCTTAAACAAAAGGTTGGAATAACTAAGGAGGATCTAGGAGAATACATTCATCTTAGAACTGAAGGGATTAGAGCTCATACTTTCTCCACAATACCTGAAAATGGTTGGTCCGAAATTAATCAAGTTCTTAGAGGTGGAAGCATACCTACACATGTCGCTCGGGTAGAAATGTTGAATCAAAATGCTAGGATAATTCAACATGTGCTTAGAACATCAATAATACCTAAAGCAAGAGGTAGAGTTAATATGACTCCACTTCTTTCTTCAACTACATTTCTTATTATGACTGGTCAGCCCATAGATGAAGCCCAATTGATCTTAGATTACATCTATTATCTGTCTGACATTGGGTTGGCTAGTGTGAAAAGAAAGAAAAATATTGCTTTAGGACATGTGGTGTGTTACATCCTAGAGAGAAAGTACAATCTAGTTCATCCTTCTGGTCCTTCAGAGCTCCCACTATACTTCACTGATGCTTCTTTTAGAGCATTATTTGGGAAAGAGGGTACAACTGACAGTTCGGATGATGAGCCTCATTTTGCTACTGCTCCTTCAGGTGCTCCCTCAACTGCACCTGGACCTTCACAGGATTTCTATCAAAATATGGTCTAACGTTTTGATAGAATGGATCAACGTTTTGATGACATGGAGGCTCATTTAAAGAGGCAGGATGATCAGTTTGATGCTGTTAACACAAACATTGCTACTCTTAATAGCTATTTCTCATTGTTCGGTGGTATACCACCTCCTCCACCTCCTGATCAGGGTCCCTCTCAGTACTAGCTTGGATGGTTTTGTGTCACTCTATGTTTGTTTTTGAGTTGGCTATGAGTATCTTGTTATGAGTTGTTATTTTTATGTTTTTAGCAAGTTCATTATATGAGATGTACCTTAAACGTGTAACTTGCTATGGATGTATGTTGTGAAGTTTATCAGTAATGAAATGTTCTAATGTTTTGGTGTTTATTCTTTTTGTGTTGGTGAATGGCCTTGTTTCACTTGAATATAGTTGATTACTGATTTAAAATGTTAATTAAGTTCATATTACAATAAAAATAGTATGCATAACTTTAAAACGTCAAATCTTTTAGATTTCGTTATGTTGTGATGTCGATTAGAAGATCTTACTTAAATCTTATTTAGACATGTATTATTTAGTCAAAAATTATGTATGATTGTTGTTTTAACATTATTCTCACATTCTATATCTTTGTGTTTATTATTGTATTTGTGACTAAAGAGATAATATTATTGGAAAGGATCTTAAATTCAAGCAAAGCTTGAAAAGATGCATAAAATGTGCCATATTAGAAAAGATGCGCAATGTCGCCAAATATAAAAAGACACACAAAGTGTGTCATCAAATCAAAAGATGCGCAATGTCGCCAACTGTCAACAGACACACAAAGTGTGTCCTCAAATCAAAAGATGCGCAAAGTCGCCACATATTCTTTCCTTTAGTTTTTTCTTCTCTTTTTCACTAATCAATAATTGTCACTTTAGACCTAGAATTTTGATAATGTTATCTCTCCTTCTATACAAAAATTGAGACTGCTAAACATGTCTAATACATTACTACTATAGATCGTCTTTTCTTGTTCTTAACATAATTTGAAATCTAACATTTTTGAGTCTTTAGTTTTTGCATCTCATTTCAATCTTGTAATTCAACTTCATTTAACATAATCCCATTTCTCAGCTATATTCTAATGCTCTATTTGCTGTTGGCAAAAGGAGGAGAGTTTTATTGTTTGACTTATGTTCTTGTATGATTGTATGTGCTTTGTATGTATGTTCTTATACTTATGTTCTTGTATGATTGTATGTGCTTTGTATGTATGTTCTTGTATGATTGTATGTGCTTTGTATGTTTGTATGTGCTTGCTTTATTTTTGTTGCTCTACACTCTTTTCTTCCCTTCTCTTGTCTATCCTCAAATATCTTGATTTGTCTTTAAGGGGAGCTGAAGGATAGGATAAGTCAGTTTTAGGGATTTAGGTTATTCTGAGGGAGTGTAGATCTTTTATAAGGGGATACATTGAGTGAATGTTAGAAGATCTTTTTATTTTTTTTGTATATCATCAAACAATAGTTGTTTTGCCATCATCAAAAAGGGGGAGATTGTTTTGATTGGAGTGAATTATTTTGTTCATGAGAATTCTAGTCAATTCGCAGTTTATATTTTTGATGATTACAAAAGTTTATTGTTTGACTAATTCATCTTCTAACATATATCTTTGAGTTTTTGTTTGTCTGTGTGTACTAAAGTATTTTTTAGGAAATTCACACTCAAGACTGTTGAAGACTTCAAAGTTCACTTGTTCACTGTAAATGAAGTCTGTAATTTTCTTTTCTCCTTTTTTTTGAGTCTGAGAGAGTGTGATTGTAAGTTGGATAACTGTGCACACACACACAATGGGGGAGTAAAAAGTTTAAATGTTTTTAAACTGATCGTACAGTACAAATTGATTTCGTACAGTACGATATGAAGAATATGTCCTCCAGGGAGAACCCATCAGACTAGAAAATTTTTCTAAGGCATGTTCATACAGTACGAATACCATTCGTACATGAGTTTTTGCTGTACGAACAGCTCAAAATTGGGTTCGTCCAGAGGTTCGTACGGGATGAAGTGTTCGGACGAAGCTTACTAACTTGATCGTCCAAGGGTTCGTATGGGACGAAGTGTTCGGACGAAGCTCACTGACTTGATCGTCCAAGCCTTCGTACGGGACGAATGGATCGGACGAAGCTCACTGACTTGATCGTCCAAGCCTTCGTACGGGACGAATGGATCGGACGAAGCTTACTGACTTGATCGTCCAAGCGTTCGTACGGGACGAACTGTTCGTACGAACGGCTCTGACTTATTCGTCTGATGAGTCGTACAGGACGAATTGTTCAATCTTTTGAACTATTCGTACAGTACGATGGACGATCGTACGGGACGATCGGCACGGACTTAACTTGGTAATTCAGTTTTTGGACGGTTTTTCCTGTCCTAAGTATAAAAGTGACTCAAAATTGTTTTGAATAGAGATCCTTCTGCGAAAATTCTTTTGGAAAGTGAGAGGAGAGTGATTAGGAGAGTGTTTGGGAGTGAGTTTTGAGAGATCTTTCAAGAGAAAATTGTGAGGAGATTCACAAGGTTATCCAATTGAGAGGATTTCTTTTACTTGTTCTTCAAGCATCTTCCTAATTCCTTGGAGACTTTTGCAAGAGTATTGTTCGAAAGGATTCCGATTCTCTGCCGCACTTGGAGAGTGAAAAGGACGACGGTTCTCTGCCGCACTTGGAGAGTGAAAAGGACGACGGTTCTCTGCCACACTTGGAGAGTGAAAAGGACGACGGTTCTCTGTCACACTTGGAGAGTGAAAAGGACGACGGTACTCTGCCGCACCGGGGTTGGTGGAAGAGAGTTTGTAAAGGCTTCTCCGCCTTGCTGTGGGGGCAAAAGGAGAGACACTTGGTTTTAGTGCAATACCTAGAGAAGGGATCTCTAGGGAGTGGATGTAGGTCGAGTTTGATCGAACCACTATAAATTCTGGTGTTTTCTTTTCTCTATTTATTTTTCTGTATATCTATTTTCTGCAGTTTATTCTCATTGTGGTTGAATTTGTGTTTTAAAAGAAAGAGCAAAAATTTTCTCTGTTCGTACTGTACGAAGGTTTATCGTACAGTACGATTAGCTTTTAAATTTTCCAATTTATCAAGAGTAATTTTAAAAGGAACCAATTCACCCCCCTCTTGGTTAGCCTAGGGACATTGAGCAATAGGTCTAACAACCTGTTTGCATTATCAAGTTCAAGGGGACATATGAGTTGGGTCACCTAGGGTTGGTCCCTAAGGACCTAATGGACAATCTCATGGGTTCAATTTGATTTAGTAATACTTGGGTCAATGGAATTGAAATAGATTTAGGTTTAAGTTGGTTCCATCAACCTAGGTTGACTTGGTCATCTAGGCTCTACTAGGGGCTAGGGTTGGGTTCAACCAATTCCAAATGATATTTTGACTTTGTTGGAGGTGATCCTAAGATTTGGTGAGGTCTGCATGCATGAAATGTACATTTGAGGGCTTTATGATTCATTTGGTCAATCAACCTAGGTTAACTTGGTCAACCAGGCTTAACTATGGGTTAAGTGTGGGTCCAACTCATTGCAAATGATATTTTAAACTTGTTGGATGTGATTTCATGCCATGGTGAGGCTTGGATGTATGAAATGCATGTTTAGGGTTTAATGGATCCATTTGGTCAACCAAGGTTGACTTGGTCGACCCAGGTTGACCATGGCTTGGATTTAGGTTCTATGCATTCTAAATCACATATAAAATTTGTTTGAACAATTTTTAAGGTTTGGTTTAAATGAGCTATATTGAAGTTTAATGAAAATTCAATTTTATGAGGTTTATGGGTTTAGGATTTGAGTGGCTTTGTGGTCAACCAAGGTCTACCAAGTGTTCAATATTGGTTAATGCATCATGCCATTAATAATGATCATGCTCAATAGATTGGGGAAGGCTTCTAAGGCCAATTTACATAATATGTCATGTCTAGTGGCATAGGCTGTACATATTTAAAAAATTTTATTGCCTTTGGAAATGCTTTGAGTTTTAGAGGTGAGAGGACATAGAATGCTTCCAAATTTGTATGGTTGATCATAAGGACATGCCAAATCAATATGCAAGTGATTAATTATGAATCCAAGGTCATTAGATTGAGTTTTGAGGTGATTAAAAATTCTCCAAAATGGGTTATAGACCGAGGGTTTCAAATTTGGATTTGAACATTGGATTTTTAAGTTTGTATTTTTCATTAGATTTGGGCAATAGATTTGGTTTGGATTTGATTTGATCAATGATATGAAAGAGTTTTGGATTAGGAATGCTCATATCATTGACAATCATTGATGATTATCAATGATTGAGCAGATGATCAGCTAACAATCATCGATGACTATCAACAATTGAATATAAAGTTTATTTTTACTTTGAGTTTTGAGTTTGATTGTGAATGTCAATGATTGAGGGAGGTTTTGATCTTGAAATGATCATATCATTGATAATCATTTGGTGACTAGCAAGTGATTGATCAGATGATCAAATTACGATCAAAGGTGACTGCCACGTGATGATTTTGGGACCAATGATCTGATTATTATGCCAAAACACAATGATGAATCAGATTTGGAGTTTGGAATGAAGTTCAATGATTTGTATGTGATGATTGAATTTTTTTATTTGGAGAATTGACCTCACTCAAAAATAAGGTCATCAATATCATGCATTGACCTTATTAGCAACAACGGGCGAAGAAGTTAGTGTATGTCATTTTAGTCTATTGCAAGCATCAACCATATAGATAGTGTCTTGTATTGACATTCTTAGCAATGAACATGGTGGGGAATGGTAGTCGGGTGATATTAATAATGTGACAATGGTCATGTGATTGTAGTCGGCAATGGTGGTTGAATGATGGTAGTCAAGCAATGAAAGTCAAGTGATAATGGTCAATTGATGTCCAATGATGATTGGGTTAAGAAGCATTGGTTGTGTAATGATGGTTGCTAGCAATGATTGCAGACATTGAGGGTCAAGTGAATCGTTAGAGTTCTTCAAATTCTAAGCTTTAACTAATTTCATATCCAAGTCCATGCTTCCATGTTCCCTTGCCATCAAGCTGCTCACTTTGACTATAAGTTTGAAAGATTTGAAGAGTATTTGACTCTCTAACTAAAATCTTGAAAAATTTCACTACACTTGGAGTACTAGATTTGAGCTAATTTTGCTCATACTGAGTTATTTTATGTCATTAGGTTCTTCTCATCGAAACATTCATTTTAAATAAGATTTTGTTATTGAAGTCAGGTGTCATATGGTCTTAAATTTAATTCCATAACTTTTCAACTCTAAAATTTCATTTAGATTCATGCTTAATAGGATTTTTTTTCTACATATTATTTGCCCCTATTTCTAGACATCGAAGTTATTGTTTTATAAATATAAATTGAATCTTTCAAAAAATTCATAGTGCAAAATTACAATTTTATTAAAAATTATAGGGCGTGTTCACTCCCTTTAAAGTCAATATGAACCATCGCTCAAGGTCATGAACCATGCAAACTATCAACATGTGCAATTTAAACTTTTTCATAAATTGGTGTAATTTAAACATTTTCATAAATTGGTACACTGATTAAGGAGAACATTACCAAAACTTCAATTCCGAATTCCGCAAATTTAATTGAAATTGATCGTAGAGGCTCCATTGGATTTTGAAAGTATCAAACTAAGGCCAAGACATAAAAAATTAGCCTCGAGGGTCCCAAAAAAATGCTGAGAAAGAAATATCAAGAACCAAAATAAGGCCCAAACTCTTGTAGTTGGCTAGACCGGTTAAACGACTGTTGGTCATCGACGGAGCTAGTGATGCATCAGCATGTGAATGGCGCATCCACCAGGCCCATTCTTATTTAGGCATGTTTAGTCTTCTTTCCTTTTTTTTTTTTTTTTTTTTTGTAAAAAAGAGCTTTTTATTGATTTTTTTTATAAAAAAGAAAAAAAAAGACTTTTAAATAGTAAATAAATGCATTTACTAGTCATTAATGATCTAGAGTTATTTAGATATCTCTACTCTTTTTAATTTCAAGTCTATATCCAAGCTTCCAAGTTAGCTGCTCCCTTTATATAGAGCATAGGAGTCTATTTATAATTTTCTAGAGTAACACTTTAATAGTTTTAACCAACATCACATAACACTCCATTGCGAGGTTTATATTGTTTCCGTTAGTCATATATCATCGTTTCAATATTTATGTGCCTGACGACCTCAAAATTAAGTGATCTATCTTGAGCGTGTTGGATTTCTTGCATCAACCTCTTCATTTTTTATTATAACTATGTAAAATTCATATGTCGTTTAGATACACTGCTAAAACTCCTTGGATGTATTGAATTTCATGTTTACGCATAACTTAATAATATTGACTTTTTTTCCAATATTAAATAAAATTGGCATCCAGGTAGCGGAGCATTACGAAAAGGTGATCGCAACGGACATAAGCGCCGCCCAGCTCCGCGTAGCCACTCCACATCCCAACATCCAGTACATCCACACACCAATCTCCACCCCGCCCGACGGCCTCTTCCCTCTTCTGGGCATCGACGTTGGCTCCGTCGACCTGATCACCGTCGCCCAGGCCATCCACTGGTTCGATCTCCCCCTCTTCTTCTCTGTCGCCTCTCGCGCCCTCCGCAAACCCGGCGGCGTCATTGTCATATGGGGGTATAATGATGTCAGTGTTTCCCCAACCTTCGATGCTGCCTTTCGGTGCTTCCACAGCACTACCCTCCCGTTTTGGGACTCGAGGATAAGGTACCTCTTCGACGCATACAGGAGCCTGCCATTCCCTTTCGAGGGGGTTGGGCTGGGTTTCGAGGGAGAGCCCAAGTTGCTTGATTTGGAAAAGGAGGTGTCCTTTGAGGGCTTGATTGCGATGGTTAGGTCGTGGTCGGCGATTTTGACGGCCAAGGAGAGAGGAGTGGATTTGCTTGATGACAGAGTGGTGGGGGAATTAAAGGAAGCCTGGGGCGATCAGTTTGTCAGGAAGGTTATTTATAAAGCTTTCATGTTGGCGGGGAAGCCTAGATCCGAGGTGTAGAGCTAGCTAGGTGTTGATCCAACGGACATGCATGCCAAAATTAGACAAATTATTCGACCTAATTAAATAAATGCATTCCCCTTTTATTCATTTCTATTTATTTTTTTTATGTTTTTTTAAAATTATAGGGGGACTACACATTCTTTTTTTTTTTTAGGAATGCATAAAGCAATTTTATTAACAAGAAAAGTTACAAGCACCTAGGTGATTGATCCACAATCACAATCCTCCTTAAGAAAAGAAACAAACATAGGAGGAATCTCATTACAACTTAAGTCATACCAAAAAAAAATTTAAAGAACGAGCGTAGTTAGCATAAAAATTAGCTAACTTATTACTATTCCTATTAATGTATTGAAATAAAATTTGATTAAACTCAAAGAGAAAAGAAAAATCTTCTTGCTTTAGACCTTCATCTCTGACATCCTCTTTATTGAAAATCTTATGAACAAAATGTATAACATTCTGATTATCCCCCTCAATAATGATCCCCTTGTACTCATGCATCCAATCTTGGACAAACTTTCTAACAGAGAGGATTGAAAAGAGCTCCAACTGTGTTGAATCCCAATGCAAGCAGTTAACACCAAAGGCACACAAAAATCTGCCTCTATGATCCCTGAAAACACCTCCTATCCCTGCTTTATAATTGCTATCCAAAGAAGCATCAATATTAACCTTAATCCATTCGAGGGGAGGAGGATACTAAGAAGAAAATAGCTGCAAGAACTGGTTGGTATCCCAGTAGTCCGAAGTTTGATTAAGACAGAAAAACGCTGCAGCAGAGCTAGCTGCATTCGAAGCAATGACGGCCAAGCTATCCTCAACGCCACCATGCGTTACCTTGTTCCTGCTCTTCCAACAGAAGAAGACCGCAGAACAATACATGTTTCCAATAAAAGGATTGGATTCAGCTAAACTTCTCAACCCCAAAAAGCACTCTTGAATGGAGGAGTAAACCGAAATCCTAAAACCCCAACTTCTAAGAGTGTGAATAACTTGAATAAGTTTTAAGCAGTTGACAGCAACATGTTCAGAATTTTCCACAACCTTACAACCTCTTGGGCACTCATTACTTTCCATCAGCCTTCTATACTTCAAGAATTCATTTGAGGGAATAGCATTAATGGATAATCGCCACCAAAACAGATCTACCCGAGGTCTAAGCTTCAATCTTCTTTTCCAACGCCAATGAGGATCTTCATCTCCACGCCCATTCAGTTTTTGAAAAACTAAAGCAAATAATGGCTTACCAGAACATTTGGAAATGAGCTCCATCTGGTCACCTCCTAAATCTGGAAGGATAGGAACGTTCTTTATGGCCTCCACCATCAGCTGTCCAAAGTACTACAGCAATTTATCTTCATCCCATTTACCTTCACAAATAAAACTATCTAGACTTTGCATATCCTCATCCATAGCCGCAAAAAATGTAGGCCATTTAGTAATAGACTTGTCGAAAATCCAAACATCCTCTAAGGCATTAATATTATCACCTGAAGATACTTTCCACCTAACAATTTCCGCAAGAGAATTGTATCCACTCAAAACGATCTTCAGCGTAGGAGGGCTATTCTTCTTAAGCTGAAAGTTCCACACATTATTACCATACTTAGCACATAACACCCTGTTCAGAAAGGAAAAAGGCTTTAATATGAGATTCCAAGCAAATTTGGCCCACAGCGGTCCAACCTTGGCAGCAACAGAATGAACACCTTGACCACCCATTCTTCTAGACAAACATAAAACATCCCAAGAAACATAGTGGAGGCCCTTACTCCCATCTTGCTTGTTCCACAAAAATTCCCTACACATCCTATCCACGTCATTCAGGACTCTTAATGGGACTAAGGAGTGAGTAGACAAAAATGTTAGAAGAGAAGAAAAAACAGATTTGACAAGAAGCAACTTCCCTACAAGAGAAATAAAATGATTACCCCACACATTCAAATTCCCAATTCCCTTTTCCAAAAGATTATGGAAATCTGAACCAGTCAATCTCCTTAAAGCAATCTTGATGCTAAGATACAAAAATTCTTTTACCACTTTGAACCCCAAAATTTTAGCTAGAGAATTCTTTCTAGACCTTCTGACCGAGTTGCCAAAGAGAATGGGAGATTTCTGTAAATTTACCTTCTGACCTGACCATTTACAATAGTCCTTCAAGATCATGTTAGCTTTCTTCACATTACTATAATTGGCCTCCAAAAACATCATAATGTCATCAGCATACAATAAATGAGAAATTTTCTCAGCATTCGGAGCCACTTTAATACCAAGACCTTTTCCTCTTTGGGCAAAAGCATCAGAAAGTAGTTGAGAGCAAAGTATAAAAAGATAGGGAGACAAGGGACAACCTTGCCTGAACCCACTCCTAGCTTCAATCCAACTTGAATTACTACCATTAACCAAAATAGAAAATTTCAGGTCAATAACACATTGAAGAAGAAGATTGGAAAACTTCTCTGGAAAGCCTAAATTCTTCAAAACTTGCTTATGAGTTGGCCACCCCATGCTATCATAAGCTTGTTCCATATCTATTTTAATTGCCATCAGACCTTTTCTGCATTTAGAGAATCGGAACTTGTTAAAAGTAAAACATGGTCAAAGATTGAATGTCCTCTAACAAAAGCCGCCTGCTCCTCAGAAATAAGCTTAGGAAAAAGGCTAATCATTCTATTCAATAACAACTTAGCCACTATCTTGTAGATTGGCAAACAGAGACTAATAGGTCTAAAACTAGAAGGAATCACAGGATTTTTAACTTTAGGGGTAAGGACCACTAAAGTTTCCTTCCAACTAGAACACATAGAACCCGTAGTAAAAAAGGAACTAACAGCCATCCACATATCTTCTTTAATAATTGTCCAATAGGTTTTTATAAAAGAATATGGAATTCCGTCAATACCTGGAGAGATGTTGGATTCCAGATGAGCAACTACTCTTTTCAACTCCTCCTTAGTAAAATCAGTAAGCAGGACTTCTTTATCATTGACATTCAATACTTGTAAAGGGGACGGCCACCCCCTCAGCTTACATTTCCTTTCCTCCCATTTACCTTTGAAAAAGTCATAAAAACTTCTTTGATCAGATTCTGGTCGCCAACCAGATTCCCGTTGATGTCTTTAATCTGATGAATCCAATTAGCATTCCGCCTACCCGAAACAAACACATGAAAAAACTTGGAGTTGGTTTCCCCATCAGTTAGCCATTTGACTTTTGCCTTTGCCTCCACCACATATTAAGGCGTCCAAGGGTAGTATTCAACTCATGCACCTTAGCTTTTAGCAATAACAGATTATCTTTAGTATGGCCATCAGCCTCAGCTTCTTCAACTTGAAGTTCAAAGATATCCCTCTTCAAATCATCCTTCAAGACCATCAGATTTCGGTGTTTAGCTTTGCTCCAGTAATATAATGCTCTCAAAGCTCTCTTGAATTTCAAGTTGAGAGAGCTAATAGCATCACCTTGCATCTTCCTCGCCTAGGATTTAGACACAATAGAAACAGAAGCAGGGTATGTGGACCACACCTCTTCAAACTGTAGAAATCTTCTTTTCTGAAAACCTGAAGAAGGAAACTTTATCAGGATGGGACAGTGATCAGGGGCTACTCTAGCTAGATGCCTAACTGCCGTCGTTTGAAAAACTTCCAAAGCAACAAAATTCAAAAGGCACAGATCCAATCTTTCAAGTATGCGAGCTCCTCCCTTCTTATTGTTACACTAAGTATATATAGGACCAATGACTCCCAAGTCATGAAAGTCACAACTACTCATGAAACTACACATATCTTTAGTTCCTTGAGAGAGAACAAATCTTTTCCCTCCTCTCTTATCTTCTTGGGACATAATACAATTGAAGTCACCACTTATGACAAAGGGGAGTTTATTGCTAGAGAAGCCTTCAAGTTTACTCCATAAAACCCTTCTCTTATAAGAATCAATGCTACCATAAACCGAGGCAATAAGCTACCCTCCTCTATTAGCAATTCCTAGTTCACCAACAACCACTTGTGAAGAAGCTTCTAATACTGTAAAAGAAGCCAAGTCATTTCTCCAACAAGCCATAATTCCACCAGATAAGCCTTCAGCAGGAAAAAGGAAAAAATCCCAATTGCTATCAATGAATTTATTACACTCAATTCTATCAAAAGAAGAGATCTTAGTTTCCAAAAGCCTAATAAAAAACACATCGTGCTCTTTCACAAACTCCTTCAAGTAATGGGAGGCTTCACTCTTCCTAGCCCCCCTACAATTCCAAAAGGCTAAGGAAGACATTTCAAGATAAGAATTGGGATTGCTCCCTTTCCTACCTCTTCCAGATCCATCACCTTTTCTACCATGTTTAACAATGTTTTCTTTGCCCAAGGATCTAAGCTCTTTTTGAAGTTTGATACCAATTTTCTGAGTGGGAATACCTGAGTTCGCAAGTAATCTAGAAGGAAATACTTGAGTTCGCAAGCAACCCTTCCCATCATACCCAATCCAAGTAGAAATAGGACCATCCTTATCCATATCTTCATTAGGAAGCTTATCTTGAGAACCACCCAAATCAACAACCTTATCTTCACCAAAAACTAGATTTTCATAAACTCTTTCTGTTGCAAATCTGGTTTTGATGATAACAAACATGTTTCTAGTGTGTTTTGCTTGGCTAATCTGTTTCAGGCACAAAAGACCGCGAGCCACTCAAGCCAACTCAAGATCGGGTCCAAGTGTGTCAAATGTATGATTTTTCTTTTTATTGAGTCAATTGTAATGTAACTGATTCCCTAGCTAAGTAACCTTACACACACACACTCAGGGAGAGAGATTGAGTGAATTAGAGTTTCTGTTCAAATTTTGTTTAGATTGTCCTAGACGATTTCCACATCGTCCTGGACGATCCAGCCAAAACAGAAACCCTAATTAGGGCGACTAAGTTAAGAGGGTCTGATTAAGTAGATCGTCCTGGACGATCTCTGGATCGTAAGGGACAATATGCCCAAATCAGAAATTCTCAGCCGCCAGATCAAGTTAGGCAAGTTCTTATTTTTAGATACTTGGTCTGATCGTCCCGGACGATTCAGTACAATCATGCCTAATTTAATCTGGTAATTAAAGAAAGCAATTTATTTTTGGTGATACGATCATATCGTCCTGGACGATCATGATCGTTTAGTGCATTTCAGTTGTACGACCCGAACTGTGTTCAGGACGATTTGGGGCCTTTTTGAACTAATCGTACAGGACAATATACCTATCGTCCTGGACGATCAAGTCATTTTTTGGTCGTCCAGCACAGATTTCTCTGGACGACTCGAACTGTCTTCTGGACGATTTTCCTCTATTTGCACTAATCGTCCCGGACGATATGAATAATTTTTTCTAATGATCGTCCAGAAGAGCCTAATCGTCCATGCTGAAACAGCTGAATTTGAACTGATCGTACAAGATGATCTATCGATCGTTCTGGACGATCTATCGATTGTCCTGGACGATCTTGGCCGACCAGTTGAGATTTAGGGCAAATTTTAAGCCCTCCTTTAAAACAAATTTTTCCAAATTTAAAAAATATCTTTTGCTGCCTTCATTCCTTGAGAAACCCTAGAGAGAGATAGAGTTGGGAGAGAGAGAGAGAAGATCTTGTGAGGGGAAGTTAGTGAGGGATTCACTAAGGTTGCTCCAAGTACGGATCGGACTCGTCTTCTCAGCTCGTCGTCTCGTCGTCTTTCGTCTAGTCGGTGTTCGTCGTGGGAGGATCGTTCGCAAGAAGATCTGGGGTTCTCTACCCGCTTCAGGTGGAAGCAAAAGGAGTTCGAAGGTTCTCTGCCTGCTTCAGGAGGAAGCGAAAGGAGGTCGGGTTCTCTGCCTCACCGTGTGGTGAAAAGGAGGTGTTTGTACAGGCTTCTCCGCCTTGCTGTGGGAGCAAAAGGAGAGACACTTTTTGTTTAGTGCAATACCCGGAGGGGAGGCTCCGGGGAGTGGACGTAGGTCAAGTTGACCGAACCACTATAAAATCTGGTTTGCTTTTCTGATTCAGTTTTGCACTTTACTTTTCTGATATTAACTGCTTGGGTGAATATCTGTGGTTGATCTTTTCGTTCTTATTTATGTGTTTCCGCTGCTACGTATCGAAAAGATTTTCATTGTTATCGTGAAATTTTTAAATAACCAATTCACCCCCCCTCTTGGTTAGCCTCGGGACTAGTTCACTAGGGCTTAACATCCGTATCGAACTTTCAAGTGGTATCAGAGCGGGATTCAAAATTTAGGTTTAAAAATTTTTGAATTTGATCCATGGCTAACTGTAATAATCGTAATACTGCTGAAGGTTATTCTATTACAAGACCATCGTTGTTTGATAATATTCCTTTTGATTTTTGGAAAACACGCATGTCTACTTTTCTGCAATCTATTGATTATCGCATGTGGATGTTAGTTAAGGACGGATACGAACCACCTTTTAGATTGATTAACAATGTGAAAACTGAATTACCTTTTGCTGATTGGACGTTTGATGATCGTGATTTAGCACAGTTAAATGCAAAATGCTTGAACTGTTTCTTTTGTGCTTTTAAATCTGAAGACTATATGTTTGTTTCTACTTGTACAACGGGAAAGGAAATCTAGGATAGATTATGTATAACATACGAAGGTACAACTGAAGTCAAACAGTCTAGGTTAAACATCTTGTTACATGATTACGAACTTTTTCGCATGAAACCTAGTGAGACTATTTCAGAAATGTACAAAAGGTTCACTCAGATTGTTACCTCTTTGCATGTTCTAGGTAGAGAACTTACTAACTACGAAAGAGTGAACAAAATTCTTAGATGTTTGCCTGCCTCTTATGATGCTAAGATTACTGTTATTACTGAATCTAAAGATTTAAATACTTACTCTATTGACAGCTTACTTGGATCACTCATTGCTTACGAGCAAGGGGTGAACCAAAGGCAACTTGATGTAGGTGAACGCAAGAAAGAGAAGATAGTGGCACTAAAGGCCAAAGATTCAGATGCTAGCACTTCCGGGTCTGATAGCGATGATGTTGCCTTAATCACAAGGCAATTCAAAAGATTTCTAAGGAAGAAATATAAGAACTATCAGAAGTGGAACAAGGGTAAGTCCAATAAAAATTTTAAGGGTTCATCTGAATCTGTTTGTTTTGAATGCAGGAAGCCTGGACACATTAAGACTGATTGTCCTACACTTAAAGCTCACCCAAGTAAGGAGAAGGGTGAGGAGAAACCAAAGTTCAGAAAGGACAAGAAGCGTATTCAGAAGGCGTTCTGGGTAGACTCTGCATCCGACTCTTCTGAGACTGAAGCTGAAGAGAAGGAAACAAACTTATGTCTGATGGCTGATGATTACCCTGGTCAGTTGGACCAGGAAGAGGTATGTGAGCTGACTTACGATCAATTATTTGAAGTTTCTGAAAGAATTCATACATCGTATATGAAGCTTAAGAAAACTCATGCTAGTTTGAAATTAGATTACTTAACTTTGCAAAAAGAGCATGACTCTGTAGTTAAATATCATTCCACACTTGATTCAAATCACATGTCTTTGCTTGATGAATTCGATGAGTTGAATAGAAAATATTCTGATTTAGTTTCTACGCATGATTCATTGAAAACTACGCATGTGGACTTAGAAAGAGCTTTTAAAGAGTTAGATACAATGGCATGTGAAGTAGAAAGTAGCAATGGAACCTTGAAATTTGAAATGACAAGTTTAAAGAAAGAAAATGAGTTTTTGAAGGTAAAGATCAGTGCTTTTGAAAAGAACAAAATACCGCCTACTTTTGAACAGTTTTATGCACCGCCACCTTTTGAAAAATCTGTTGCAAGTTCTTCAAAGCATGTTTCATATACATCTAGGAAGAGGCATTATCATCCACGTAGATTAGTTAACCCTTTTCCTGGTGTTAGATGTTTTTCATGTGGCATGTTAGGACATATTTCCCACACCTGCACTGTTCACCGTAGTACACAGTGGGTGTGGAAACCCAAACTGCCTGTTTCACAGCACAGCACGCATGCATTGTATTCTTCTTTTCATAAGAAGGAACCCAAACCTGTTTGGGTTCCTAAGACTGACGTTTGATACTTTTATAGGTGTGCTCTCACACAAGACCTCGTGAGAGCATGTGGTACCTGGACAGTGGATGTTCTAGACATATGATTGGAGATGCAAATCAGTTCATTTTGCTGGAGGCCAGAGCTGGAGGCAAGGTTACACTTGGAGATAACACCACCAGGAAGGTGGTAGGCACAGGTATAATTGGTGATTCCAAGAATTTTATGATTGATAATATTTTGCTTGTAGATGGATTGAAACACAACTTGCTGAGCATCAGTCAACTCTGTGATAAGGGATACAGCATCAAATTCTTGCCCACTAGCTGCATTCTAAGCTTAAATGATGAAGTTATTTTGCAGGGGTAAAGGATCAACAACGTCTACAAGCTGGATGTAAGTAGCATTAAATCTAATAATTCAATTTGCTTAAAAACTGCTGCTGATGAGTCTTGGTTATGGCATAGGAGATTGTGTCATGCCAGTATGAAAACCCTTAGGAGAGTCACCTAAAAGGACTTAGTTAGAGGTGTGCCTAAGCTTAAGTTCACTAAGGATCACCTGTGTGATGCCTGTCAGTTAGGGAAGCAAGTCCAGTCCTCTTTTCACTCTGTTAAGGACATTAGCACCTCTAGACCTTTAGAAGTTCTTCACATGGACCTCTTTGGACCCATTAGCACTGCCAGCTTAGGGGGGAGAGTCTATGGTTTTGTGATTGTAGATAATTATTCGAGGTTCACTTGGGTTAAGTTTTTGTCACATAAATCTGAGTCATTTGATGAGTTTAGATCCTTCTCTACTTGAATTCAGAAGAAGTTAGGATGTGAGATTATTACCATCCATAGTGATCACGGAGGGGAGTTTGAAAATGAAAGATTTGGAAGTTTTTGTGAGAATCATGGGATTAGTCACAATTGTTCAGCTCCTAGGACCCCTCAGCAGAACGGGGTAGCTGAAAGGAAGAACAAGACTTTAATGGAAGCCGCTAGAGCCATGCTTGCCGAGTATTCACTTCCAAAATATTTTTGGGCTGAAGCGGTGAACACTGCCTGTTATGTGCTGAATAGGGTGAATGTGAGAGTCAAACTGAACAAGACACCTTATGAGATCATTAAGGGTAGAACTCCAAATCTGTCCCACCTCCATGTCTTTGGCTATAAGGTTTTCATTCTGAACAACGGGAAGTCATCCTTAGAAAAATTTGACCCCAAATCTGATGAAGGAGTGTTCTTAGGATATTCAAGTGTGGGGAAATCCTTTAGGGTGTTCAATAGGAGGACTTTGGTGGTGGAAGAAATAACCCATGTAGTGTTTGATGAATCTGATCCTAAGGAGTCTAGATCTGAAGTAGAAGATGAAGAGATTATTGAGGTTACCCAAGGAGTTGGAAATATAAATTTAGAGGAAAGGGTAGAACCTCAAACCGATTTGCCTAGAGATTGGAGATATTCTTCGAGTCATCCTAAAGAACTGATCTTAGGAGACCCTTCTGAAGGTGTTAGGACTAGGCATGTACTTAGGAAGGAAGTAAACCATTCTGCCTTTATCTCAATGACTGAACCCACCAACATCAATCAAGCCTTATCGGATGAATTTTAGATTTTAGCTATGCAGGAAGAATTGAATCAATTTGTAAGGAATGATGTTTGGGAGTTAGTAGAAAGACCTAAAAATCATAGTATTGTGGGAACCAAGTGGGTCTTTAAGAATAAGATGAATGATTCTGGTGTGGTGGTAAGAAATAAGGCAAGATTGGTGGCTAAGGGGTATAATCAGATAGAAGGGATTGAGTTTGAGGAGACTTTTGCCCCTGTAGCTAGATTGGAAGCCATTAGAGTGCTACTAGCCTTTGCCTGTTATAAGGGATTTAAGCTGTTTCAAATGGATGTCAAAAGTGCCTTTTTAAATGGGGTAATCAAAGAAGATGTTTTTATAGAACAACTCCCAGGTTTTGAGAGTTTCCAATATCCAAGTCATGTCTATAAATTAAAAAAGGCATAATATGGATTGAAACAGGCGCCCAGAGCTTGGTATGAGAGGCTTAGCACATTCCTGTTAGATAGAGAGTTTGTTAAGGGGAGCGTAGACACCACCCTTTTTCTGAGGAGATTAGGAGATGACTTACTCATTGTCCAGATCTATATTGATGATATAATTTTTGGATCTTCTGATAAATATTTATGTGAGGAGTTTTCTAAAACAATGAGTAAGGAGTTTGAGATGAGTATGATGGAAGAATTGTCCTACTTTTTAGAGTTTAGCATAAGGCAAACGGATGATGGAACCTTTCTTAATCAATAAAAATACACTAAGGACATTTTGAAGAAATATGAAATAGACAAAGCCAAGCTAATCAATACTCCCATGCCCTCCTCAGTTCAGTTAGATAAGAATTCAAATGGAAAATATATTAATCAGAAGAAGTATAGAGGGATAATAGGTTCACTGCTTTACCTGACTGCTAGCCGACCTGATATCATGTTTAGTGTTTGTCTTTGTGCTAGGTTTCAGGCTGATCCTAAAGAGTCCAACCTAACTGCTGTTAAGAGAATTCTTAGATATCTTTTAGGAACCCCAAACCTAGGAATTTGGTACCCTAGGCACAGCACCTCTTTTGAGATCATTGGATATTCTGATTCTGACTTTGCGGGGTGTAGAGTGGATAGGAAGAGTACTTCTGGGACTTGTCAATTCATAGGACAGTCGTTAGTCTCCTGGTCCAGTAGAAAACAGAACTCAGTTGCACTTTCCACTGCTGAAGCTGAGTAGATTGCCTTAGGAAGTTATGTGGCCCAAGTTCTTTGGTTGAAGCAACAAGTCTTGGATTTAGGAGTACCTGTTGGCATAATTTCTATTCTGTGTGATAATACTAGTGCCATCTGTATCTCTAAGAACCCAATCCAACATTCTAGGACCAAACACATTGATATTAGGCATCACTTCATTAGGGACCATGTTACAAAAGGGGACATTGAGCTACATCACGTAGCAACTGAAAATCAGCTGGCTGACATATTCACTAAACCACTGGCCTTTGACTCATTCAGCATTTTGAGAACCAGATTAGGAGTGATTGATATAAATGCTTGATTCTGATGACTGCTAATTTATGACTATTCTGATTGGTATTCTGACTTCTGTTAGTTAGTTTTTGGTATTCTGATTTCTGATTTCTGTTAGTTAGTTTTTGTATTATGATTTCTGATTTCTATTAGTTAGGTTTGGTATTCTGATTTCTGATTTCTGTTAGTTAGTTTTGGTTTGATTATTTGCTTTCAGTTGATTTTATTTCTTCTGCTGATTTCTGTGTTAGGCTTACTGTTAGTTTGATTTGAGTATTTACTTTGCTGTGATTTTCTACCTGTTTTTATTTATTTACTGGTTCATATCTTGCACTTACTGTTTTATGCTTTTTAAGATCTGATCACTGCTCACTACTTCTGGTGATCTGAATTTTTGACTGAGAGTTTTTACCTTATTTTAGTTTGGAAGCTGGTCAGCAGTGATTGACTTCGCTGAATCTGTTAAAGGGAAGAAACATTGATAATTTTTTCTCTTCCTCTAACTCCTTTACTGGTGTGTAGTTTCTTTTGAATAAAAATCCTCTTCAAAATTAAAATGTTAGTTTTTGAAATAGAGATTATTTTATCTTCCTACAGTAATCTGCCTCATATCAATAGTGTTTTTCAAAGTCTTGAGTCATTAGTTTAATTTTCTAAACTAAGTGATTACATTTATCATATGTTGTATGACTTTTATTTTGTGAATCGTTCTTCCTTACTGTGGAGAGTCATCTCCTATGTTTGGAAGATAATCTCACAGCTGAGACTCTTTAATGATTATGAAAAGGAGAAAGCTTATAACAGATGCGCAGTGCGCCAGATAATTTGAAAAAGAGGCATAAAATGAGCCCAAAACTGAAAAGATGCGAAATTGCCAAATTGGATACACAAAGTGTATCAAAAATCAAAAGATGTGCAAAGCGCCAACCAATTTGAAAAAGAGGCACAAAATGAGCCCAAACCAAGCTTTCTTCCATTTCAGATTGTTAAATGTCTTAGAGAAATCTGTGCGCCACTTAATATTTTCAAAAGCTTGAGTTTTGAAAATCCTGATTTCTGATTTTTTACTTTGTAACACTATTATATCAGATATTTTTCTGAAACGAGGCTTGAAAGGATCTCTTTTCAAATTTAATATCTTTTCTTCTGAATCGGATTTTTATTTTGAAAGAGGTTTGCATCGATAAGGTGCCCGGGGTCAGAGTTACGAAAGTTGATTATTTCCAACCTTTTCTGGATTTCAGCGCTGTCAGTTTTAGTTTTCTGTTTTGTAGTTGTTCTATTTATGTTTTATTTTCGTGTTCTATTTTTTCTCCTCCTTTTTGTGATGTCAAAAGGGGGAGTCAGTTGTGTAGTCATGTCTGTGTCTGTTTTCTGAGTCATGTTTCTTGTATTATTTTAGCTGTTAAATAAAAATTTAAAAAATGTTTGTTTTGTTTGATCTCCTAGTTTACTTTTATTTTCAGACTACTTTACAAATATTTGTCATCATCAAAAAGGGGGAGATTGTTGCAAATCTGGTTTTGATGATGACAAACATGTTTCCAGTGTGTTTTGCTTGGCTAATCTGTTTCAGGCACAAAAGACCGCGAGCCACTCAAGCCAACTCAAGATCGGGTCCAAGTGTGTCAAATGTATGATTTTTCTTTTTATTGAGTCAATTGTAATGTAACTGATTCCCTAGCTAAGTAACCTTGCACACTCACACTCAGGGAGAGAGATTGAGTGAATTAGAGTTTCTGTTCAAATTTTGTTCAGATCGTCCTGGACGATTTCCACATCGTCCTGGATGATCCAGCCAAAACAAAAACCCTAATTAGGGCGACTAAGTTAAGAGGGTCTGATTAAGCAGATCGTCCTAGACGATCTCTGGATCGTACGAGACGATATGCCCAAATCAGAAATTCTCAGCCGCCAGATCAAGTTAGGCAAGTTCTTATTTTTAGATACTTGGTCTGATCGTCCCGGACGATACGTGTATCGTCCTGGACGATTCAGTACAATTATGCCTAATTTAATCTGGTAATTAAGGAAAGCAATTTATTTTTGGTGATACGATCATATCGTCCTGAACGATCGCAGGATCATCCCGGACGATCATGATCGTTTAGTGCATTTCAGCTGTATGACCCGAACTATGTTCAGGACGATTTGGGGCCTTTTTGAACTAATCGTACAGGACGATATCCCTATCATCCTGGACGATCAAGTCATTTTTTGGTCGTCCAGCATATATTTCTCTGGACGACCCGAACTGTCTTCTGGACGATTTTCCTCAATTTGCACTAATCGTCCCGTACGATCCTTCGATCGTACGAGACGATATGAATAATTTTTTCTACTGATCGTCCAGGCTGAAACAGCTGAATTTGAACTGATCGTACAGGACGATCTATCGATCGTCCTGGACGATCTTGGCCGACCAATTGAGATTTAGGGTAAATTTTAAGCCCTCCTTTAGAAGAACTTTTTTCAAAATTAAGAAATATCTTTTGCTGCCTTCCTTCCCTGAGAAACCCTAGAGAGAGAGAGAGTTGGGAGGGAGAGAGAAGATCTTGTGAGGGGAAGTTAGTGAGGGATTCACTAAGGTTGCTCCAAGCACGGATCGGAGTCGTCTTCTCCGCTCGTCATCTTTCGTCTAGTCGGTGTTCGTCGTGGGAGGATCATTCGCAAGAAAATCCGGGGTTCTCTGCCCGCTTCAGGTGGAAGCAAAAGGAGTTCGAAGGTTCTCTGCCTGCTTCAGGAGTAAGCGAAAGGAGGTCGGGTTCTCTGCCTCACCGTGTGGTGAAAAGGAGGTGTTTGTACAAGCTTCTCCGCCTTGCTGTGGGAGCAAAAGGAGAGACACTTTTTGTTTAGTGCAATACCCGGAGGGGAGGCTCCGGGGAGTGGACGTAGGTCAAGTTGACCGAACCACTATAAAATCTGGTTTGCTTTTCTAATTCAGTTTTGCACTTTACTTTTCTGATATTAACTGCTTGGGTGAATATCTGTGGTTGATCTTTTCATTCTTGTTTATGTGTTTTCGCTGCTACGTATCGAAAAGATTTTCATTGTTATCGTGAAATTTTTAAATAACCAATTCACCCCCCCCTCTTGGTTAGCCTCGGGACTAGTTCACTAGGGCTTAACATCCGTATCGAACTTTCACTTTCGCCATCAATAACTGGAACAGAAATAGGATTTGCATCCTCAATATCAACTATCAAAGGAGTAGACTTGTCGTCTTCCACTAAGTTAGATTCCACCTTATCTATAAGAATTTCACCTTCCTCAGGCCTCATAGAGTTTCCATTCTCAACACTCTTCCCCATAATCTCTACTTCCTTAAACTGCTTGAAATCCTTGCCTCCAAGATTGATAGCCTTCTCCAAAGTAGCACTGTTTTTACTCTTACCCGTATGCAGCAAGGTCCCATTAGGTACTCCACGTGCAACCCTCTTACTCTTTTTATAATTGACGTGAACCCATGGTCCATATTCTTCATTCTTATCAATTCCTTGTCCCTTATTCACAAAATCACCTTGCCCTTGATCCTGCACACATTCAACCGATTCCTTAGCCTTCATACCATTCTTTAGACATGTGTTTTTAACATGCCCAATCAATCCACAATCATAACAGAAGGTTGAAATCTTTTCATACTCTACTTTTTGAAAGAACCTTCCCGCCATACCTTCCACCCAAACACCCAAGGGAAGACTTTAATCTAGTTTCACACGAACATAAACCCTTGCAAATTCTCTTCTTCCCCATTGGAACATGTTCCCATCCAGCATCAATGGAACTCCCACCATAAAAGCAATTCTAACAATATTTTCCTCATCCCAACATTGCAAAGGCAAATGAGGCATTCTAATCCAGATAGGAGATAAAAGACCTTTCATAGACAAAGGAGAAAACTCAGGAGAACACTTGTCCATTCCTATAATATGCCCATTCACATACCATGGGCCACCTGTAAGAACACACTCCAACGCTTCAGCATTTTTAAAAGAACAAAAAAACCAACCCATCCCTAGGTAGTAAAGTGAAACTGCCCAAACTATGACCATTGACGTCTTAATTCCCAAGCCACCAAGTGGGAAGGAATATCTCTACGAAATACCTTAGTCACCAAAGAGTTTTTTAAGATGTTGACATTAGAAATCTCATTGGCCTCAACGAGCTTAACAGCTTTGCCATCCTCTGTCAACAAGTTGCTTCTATTCTCAAATTTAACTTTGATATGTTCCTTTTTAGACCATGGATTGGCCAAAACAATATCATTCCCAAACGTAACAGGCATATCATCAATAACCAAAGCTTCATTATATCTAGTCTCCACAACAGAATCTGCTTGTGCAGACACCGAATCCTTCACAACATTTTGACTATTTTTGTTATTAGAAGACATGGAATTCGCATTTATCACACCATTGCCCGGGATTGCATTTGAATTGCCAAACCTATTAACAAAAATTTTCAAACCTGAGGACGAAGCTTCAGTATCATACAGTTTTGAAGGAGACTTACTAGGAGATTTAACAAAATGTGGCATTCTACAATCATAATCTGGAGCAATTCCCTTACCTTTGCCTTCGACATGGACAATTTTCTTAGGCTCAATGTCCACACAATCCTTAATAACAATACCTGTTGACAATCTCTTTTTCTTTCCTTCAGCCTGAGGATCCAACCCCACATGAATACGAAGAAGTTCATCTCTATTCTGTGCCACCAATACATCCTTTGGAGATTCCGATGTTGAAGAGACCACCGATGGCCGACGACCATCTTCCGCCATCTCCTAACAAAATGCCAAAAAAAGGAAGAAAACTGGGAAGAACAAAATTTGAAAAAAATGGGAGCTTCTCTCTCTAGCTTCTCTCTCCAAACGGGGGACTACACATTCATTAAATGAAAAAAGATGTAAAAAGACCTTTAAAAAGGCAAATACAACATGTAAACGACTAAATACTAAATGTTGTAGATAACAACCTAAAAAATGAGCAAAACACAAATAAAATAGAAAATAAAAACAAACTCTGACAAACTAAAAGACAAAAAGCCCACAGGAATCAAGATGAGCAAGCCTTCCAACAAAAATCCCCAAAGTTAGAGACAAACCTGATTACCAAGGTTAAGGACTTTCCATGGAGGTAAAAATCCCAAAAACCTAGATTTAATAAACATAGCTAGGACAAAAACCAACAACATCGTCAAACGAATAGCTGAAATACTTCACCAAAAACCTCAGAGCAATGGATAAGGAGCATAAAGTTGGAGAACGAAGAATCAAGAAGAATCATCCAATAAAAATGAATATCTAAACCACGAATTGCGTCCCAGATTGCCAACAAAGCAATGATCGTCCAGGTAGGGAAGGAAGGTCATCTCATCATTGTTCGAAAAATCCTCAGCAGATGAATAGAAGCATTCCCAAATGTTGCAGCAGTAGTAGAAACAACATATATAATGGAAGTCACCAGCACTAGAGGATGAAAGGCACCACCAATAACACATAAGGAAGCCAAAAGCACCCGAGATTAAATGCAGCATAACCATATAAAGCAAAAATTCAAAATAAAAGACTTAAATACTTATCATTGTTCTTCCAATGAGAGAACCTTGCTTTAACAACCCTTCCAATCAAAATCAAAATAGTGTTAATGCAAGAATGAGACTAATCATACCTTTTATCATTACACTCATGCCAAATGTAATAAATGGAGGTGCAAATGGATAAATAGTAGTAGCATTTAGAATTCAAAGAAAGCATATGATAACCATGAATAAAATTAATGACTTAAAAAATATTAGGTCTCATTAGAAAAAATGGCAACACCCGAAAAGACAATCTTTAAAATGTTAACGAAATAATCACATTCATAAAATAGGTAAGAAACATATTCATCAAAGTAATTACAAAAAGGACCAAAAGGATTAACAGGGATATTTATAATAATAAGTTGATCTGCAGTCTTAAAACCACCAACCAGAGCAAGCCAAGCAAAAGAAGAAAACCTCAAATAGTTTCTTTTATGCTAGATAAAATTAAACCAATCAACATCCTCATACCTTTTATAATAATCCAATGGAAAACTCTTAAAGGTAGGATATCTGTAAGCACACAAGTAGCAGTCATAATCAGCATTAGAAATATTTCTAATAGATATAGAATTATGAAGAGAAGGGTTTAAAGCATTAGGAATAGCCCAGACACCAGCAGATGTAATATTATCCACAATACAATTATAGGGGAGAACAACAGTAGAACCAAGGAAAATTTCAATCAGAAAGTTCCTGGCACACCAAGGATCCCACCAAAGAGAAGTTCTATTACCTACAATAATGTTAAAAGAGATATTTTGTTTAATCAAATTAGCACTTTTGACAGGTGCTTCCAAAAGGCAAAGCTTTCCCAATAATAGGTTTCTAGAAAGAGATATAAGAGTTCTTAAACTAACAACAAAGAACTGGAAATGCATCTCCAAATCATAAAAAGAAGAGAAATCATTGATCAAAGAGAAAATAGAAGGCAGACCAGGGCCTCCTAAATGCTTAGATAAAAAAGTATTCTTCTAAGAAATAATATGAAGCTTCTTGTCATGAATATCACAATGAAAAAGGAATCTAGCACAACACTTATCAATAAGTTTGCTACAAGATTTAGGTAGTATGGAACCCCTAATCCAGTATGCAGTGGAGTTCCATATGTTAAATTTGATGAACTAAATTCTACCAGCAAAGGATAGAAGCTTGACCTTCCAACCATCCAACATATTTGATTTTTTTTTGGACTAAGGGAGAGAAGTCAGCTACTCTAAGCCTTCTAGCCACAATGGGAATACCAAGATAGTTAAATAAACCATCATTCATAGAAAGTTTAATCAAGTCAGCAATAATCTTGTGATTAGCAATGTCTTTAGAGAAAAAATATCACTTTTTTCATGATTAATTTTAAGGCCAGATGCTTCTTAACAAGTAAGGAAGATATCCTCTAAAATCTTTGCATTATTTAAAGTAGCTTTACAAAAAACCAGTAAATCATCAGCATAAAATAATGAGAAATGAAGGAACGAACATAATAAAATCCTTAGAAATGGGAAGTCTCGAGGTTATTACTAAGAAGATTAAAGAAAGTGTTTATAATGATGCATAAGAGACAAGGAGATAAAGGACAATCTTGCCTCAAACCAGAGGAAGAGTTGAAAAACCCATGAAGCCCCCCATTGTAATAAATGGAAAAAGTAACATCAAATATGCAAGTCTTAATCCAAGGAACAAAAGATTCAGGGAACCCTTTTTGAAGCATTCTTTTCATAAGAAAAATTCAAGAAACAGTGTCAAATGCTTTGAAAATATCAATATTGGAATAAAAGTGTTTCTCCTTTCCTTGAGAATTAGATATTGAGAGGATATCAAAACAATGGTAATATTATTAGTAGAGATTTTCCCATTGATAAACCTAGATTGACTAGGGTGGATAATAAAGGCATAATAGTTTTAATTCTCCGAGTTAAAATTTTTGAAAATTTTTATAAAAGCGTTACATAAAAAAATGGGCTTGAAATCTTTAATATGAGAGGCATGATGCCCTTTACGAATGAGGGCAAGAGTAATAGACTCAACTTTCTTGGGAAGAAAGGAGGTGAGAAAGTAATAATTAATGGCCTTACAAACCATATTACAAATAATAAGCCAGGAATTCTTATAAAAATTAAAAGTGTACCCATCATGTCAAGGAGTATAGGAGTTTGGATTGGAGAAAATTACCCTTTTAATCTCATCATTAGTAATAGGGGTAGTTAAGCCAGAAATATGATGATCCGGGATAGTAGATCCAGTAGGAAGAGTACATTTAAAATCAGAAACCTGAGAGGTTAAATTGAATAACTTAGCAAAATGAGAGACTAGGGCATGGTTGATATCAGTAGGGGAAGAAAAGCAACTATCAATAGTGTTTATGCTCTAAATAAGATTATAATTATGTCTTACCCAAATTCTATAATAAAGAAATTTGAGATCATCCTCATTATTAAGAAGCCTCTTAGCATTGGCCCTTTGGATAACCCAAGAAGCCAAGGAGTCATGGTGGAAAGTAAGCAAATCATTAATAGAGTTGAGTTCAGAATTAAGAGAATGAGAAAGAGGGTTACTATTAATAAACTCCAAACAATGCTTCTGTTGAATTCGCAAATCAAAAACTTTAGAAGAGAGCATAGAAGAAGAAGAACAGGGCCTAGATTTAATCCCCCTTTTAAGATTTATAATAATATTATACCATATATCAATGAGACCGCCATTGTAATTCATAGAAACAAAAGAAATAAGAGCCTCCTAGAAATCATGATATTTACACCAGAAATTTTTAAACTAAAATCTATGATTAATAGGCATAGATCAGAGACTGATAAGTGCTATAAACTTTAGAGAAGGAAAGAAGGAAATTCTTATAATATTGTGATACCCCAGAATCTAATTTAGATGAATTATTTATTTATCCTTTAAATAAATAACAACCAGAGCTATCTAATATCATCTATCAGTAATAAATAGTAAAACAGATTCTATAATTCAAAATATTAATATACACATTCATATTCATTCCCAAAAATTATATACACTACTCAAGATTTACACAATCATAACATACCTATCATGTCCTGAGTACAAAAGAAAAACTAAAAAAAAAGAACCTGAAAGATCTTGACCAGCCTCATACTCTTGCTCCCTTGCCCTGACCTGAAATCATTTAATCATATATAATGAGCTTAACAAGCCCAATAGGTCTCCAAAACTTAAAATTGAATTTAAAGCACGACAAAGAAACAATATGTATGCCAATAGTCAAATCATAATAATTACATTCATATGATCATCGAATCATTGTAGAAACAGTAAAATTCACATTCGGTAGTAGTAGAATCTATAATCAGTAAAACACTACATCACAAAAGCTAGTAAAGCAGTAAACTAGTACGAGTTTCAAATCTATAAAGTAATGAGCATATTCGTAATATCAATCAGTACATAAATCATATAAAGTATCAAATTAAAACATCAATAAAGACCCTTAAAATCAAATCAATGTAATAAACTCATACAAGAATGTATACATACTATCCAATTATTCTATATCAGTATCAAATCAGTATTTTACATGTTCAGTATGTCACATGCTTATTGTACAGTGAATCAGTAGTATCAAATAGTATTAGTATCTATATCAATAACAATAACAATTTAGTGGCAGGAGCAGTAGAATAATGCAATAATAGTAAATTTGTGCAGTAACAATAAATTAATACAATAATAAGAACAATGCTTCAAAAATTTGCATTTCAGTAGTCACACTCAACAAGTAAGAAGTCATGTCTATCACGGTATTTTCAGTATTGTATCAGTATCAAAAAACTGTTGGCTTAGTAAATAGAGTCATCACTCTTTGCCCGTTGGCACTATAATCATCTCCTTATATAACTCCTAATTAGTATCACATGAATTAGTAAGGATAACATCAAATCACAATATTTAAAAAAAAGTCTGTCGGCCCACCATCATGTACAGGTCAATTAGTTTCTAACCAACGGGTCAACTAATTTTTACTTGTCTTTTACGCATACAGTAATATCACAGTACTATAATAGTAATTTTAATCATATATCTACCTTCATTTTTAATGCATTGCAACAAATAAAACATAATTGAGTTTAAATTAGAAAAAGCCTAAAATGTCATAACGGTAGACAACAAAGAATTCTCTTAGGTAAAAATACATATTTTCATAAAATTATAAAAATATCAGGAATTGTATAAAATGATGTTTTAAGACTTTTATTGTATTGCACTATTATTTTTAAATGTCAAAATAAAATTTTGAGTAGATAAAGATTATTGTATTTTTAAAATCACTTGGTGAGAAATCTCAAATAAATACTCAAAGTGCTCATAATCATGATCTCTATAACATACAAAAAGTTACGCAGTGAAAGTTTTGCCAATACAACGTTATTCACATTTTTCAGTAACAGAAACACAAATTTGATTTGAAAATGCCAAAAACATAAAATCTTTGAAATAAAAAAATTGCTAAATGTTTCTCACAACAAGACTAGCCGTTATCCCAACTAGCCCGACAGACAAAAATTGCACCGTAGCCTCCAAATCTAAGTTCCTTTTTCTCTTTCCTCTCATTTCTCTCATTTTCTCTCTAAACTTAGTCTCTGTTGCTGAATTTGAGAGGAGAAAAGGTTTTAATAAAGTTTATATTCAGTAACATTAGATATTTTATTAAAATAATAATTTAATATTATATTATTTATTTAATTAATTTTTTTAGTATAAAATTTAAATAAATCATTTTAGGATTACAAAAATTACAAAAAAATATTCATAAAAGAAATCAATTTATTTAGAAAATATCAGTGAAATCGGTTTGTGAAATGGATACTTAACGATCTTAAAATACAATAGTTTTTTTCTAACCAGAAATTTATTTTAACGTCTCAAAATAGTAGTTTAGTACAATAAAAATCTTAAAACATCATTTTATACAATTCCTGGTATTATGGTTATTTTCTAAAAATGTGTATTTTTGCCTTATAGGATTCTTTGTTGTCTACCGTTATGATATTTTGGGCATTTTCTAACTTAAGCTCAATTATATTTTATTTGTTATAATGCATTAAAAATGAATGTGGATATATGATTAAAATTATTGTTATAGTATTGTGATACTACTGTGTATGTAAAAAACAAGTAAAAATTAGTTGACCCATTGGTTGGAGATTGATTGATCTGTACAGGATAGTGGGCCGATGGGCTTTACTTTAAAAACTATAGTTTAGTGTTATCCTCTACTAATTCACGTGATACTGATTGAAAGTTATAAGGAGATAATTATTGTGCCAACGGGTAAAGAGTTACGACCCTGTTTACTGAGCCAATGATTTATTGATACTAATACAATACTGAAAACACCGTGATAGTCAAGACTTCTTACTTGTTGAGTGTGACTGCTGAAATGCATTATTTTGAAGTATTATTCTTATTATTATACAGATTTATTATTACTATACGAATTTATTGTTATTGCATTATTTTATTACTCCTGCTATTCGATTATTACTGTTATTGATATAGATACTGATACTATTTGATACTACTAATTCACTGTACAATGAGCATGTGATATACTGAACATGTAAAATACTAATTTGATACTGATATAGAATAATTAGATAGCATGTATATATTTCTATATGAGTTTATTATATTGATTTGATTTCAATAGTTTTTGTTGATGTTTTGATTTGATACTTTATATGATCTTTTTAATGATTGGTTCTATGGATATGACGATTACTTTATAGATTTTACACTCATACTAGTTTACTGCTTTACTGGCTTTTGTACTATTATATTTTACTAGTTATAGATTTTACTATTATCGAATGTGAATTTTATTATTTTTGTACTGATTCAATGATCATATAAATATAACTGCCATGATTTGATTGTTGACATATATATTATTCCTTTATCGTGCTTTGAATTTAGTTATAGGTTTTTTAGACCTGTTGGGCTTGTTAAGCTCATTATATGTGGTTAAATGATTTCAGGTCAAGGCAGGGGAGCAGGAATGTGAGGCTAGTCAGGATTTTCAAGCTCTATTTCTTTTTATTTTAGTTTTTCTTTTATACTCAGGATTGGAAAGATATGTGATGATTATATAGATCCTGAGTAGTGTATATAATTTTAGGGATTGAATATAAATATGTATATTAATGTTTTGATTTATAGAATCTATTTTGCTATTTATTACTGATAGATGATATTATGTAGCTCTGACTGCTATTTATTTAAAGGATAAATAAATAATTCTTTCAAATTAGATCCTAGGGCAACAAAATTGATATCAGAGCATAATTGTTGGAAGAATTAATTGTTAGCAGAGCTGAAGGATTTGATTGAGAGTTGGGTAGGATGAGTAGTTCAAGGTGCATTAGTTTGCATACATAGTTGAATGATATGTAAAAAAATGAAAAAATAAAAAAAAATAAAAATAAAAAAATAGTTGAATGACATGTGATAAAATAAACTGTATGATTATATGATTTATGATGAGTTTTGATTTGATTTTGATTTCAGTTTTGATTATATGAATTTAGTTTATCTCAATTTTATGCCTGAATCCTTAAGGGAAATGTCGGGGACGACATTTTCTTAAGGTGGATAGATTATAATAGCCCATATTTTGATTTTGTCAATTTTTTCTGGAGTCATTATAACTCCAAATGGCAATCCATCTTCGCCATAGTATTTTGATCGTACTATTTTACTTGCACAATTTTTTCATAATTTTTGGGCACTAGTGAAAATCTTTAAGAAATTGACACCTCTCGGTATAAGTGAGGATTTTGAGACCGTCAGGTATTTGTTTTACAAACCGATTTCACTGATATTTTCTAAATAAAATGATTTATTTTATGAATATTTTCTGTAATTTTTAAAGTCCTAAAATAATTTATTTAAATTTTATATTAAAAAATTTGATTAAATAAAAAATATAATATTAAATTATTATTTTAATAAAATATCTAATGTCACTAATTCTAAACTTTTTTAAAACCTTTTCTCCTCTCTAATTTGGTAATAGAGACTCAGTTTAGAGAGAGAATGCGAGAAATGAGAAGAAAGAGAAAAAGGAAATTTAGATTTGGAGACCGCAGTATGATTTTTGTTAGTCGGGCCAGTTAGGATAATTGCACGTCTTTTTGTAAGGAATCTTTAGCCTATTTTTGATTTCAATAATTTTGAATTTTTAATATTTTTCTGATCAAATTTGTGTTCTGTTACCCTTACCGAAAAACGTGAATAACTTTGTATTAGCAAAATTTTCATTACGTAACTTTTTGTATGTTATAGAGATCATGATTATGAGTATTTTGAGTATTTATTTGAGATTTTTTATCAGGTGATTTTGAAAATACAACTATTTTTGTCTACCTAAAAATTTATTTTGACTTCTAAAAGTAGTAATGTAGTATAATAAAAGCCTTAAAATATTATTTTATATAATTCTTGATATTTTAGTAATTTTTTGAAAATGTGCTTTTTTGCCTAATAGGATTTTTTGTTGCTACCGTTATGACATTTTGGGAATTTTCTAACTTAAACTCAATTATATTTTATTTGTTGCAATGCATTGAAAACGAATGTGAATATATGATTAAAATTACTATTATAGTATTGTGGTACTACTGTTTGTGTAGAAGACAAGTAAAGACTAGTTGACCCGTTGGTTGGAGACTGTTGACCTATACAGGATGGTTGCCGACGGGCTTTCTTTTAAATACTATGATTTAATGTTATCCTCTACTGATTTACGTGATACTGATTGGGAGTTATAACGAGATGATTACTATGCCGATGGACAAAGAGTGACAACTCTATTTACTGAGCCAATGGTTTATTGATACTGATACAATAATAAAAATACTGAGATAACCAAGATTTCTTACTTGTTGAGTGTGACTACTGAAATGTATATTTTTGAGGCATTATTCTTATTATTGTATGGATTTATTATTATTATATGGATTTATTGCTATTACTTTATTCTACTGCTCCTGCCATTGGATTATTACTATTATTGATATATATATTGATACTACTTAATACTAGTGATTCACTGTACAATAAGCATGTGACATACTGAACATGTAAAATATTGATTTGATACTGATATAGAATAACATGATAATATATGTATATTCCTATATAAGTTTACTACATTTATTTGATTTCAATAGTCTTTATTGATGTTTTGATTTGATATTTTATATGATTTCTTTATTAATTGGTATTACGGATACTATGATTACTTTATAGATTTGACACTTGTACTGGTTTATTACTTTACTGGCTTTTATAATTTAGTGTTTTACTGGTTATAGATTTTACTACTACCGAATATGAATTTTACTATTTCTGCACTGATTCAATGATCATATAAATGTAACTACTATGATTTGACTATTGACATGCATATTGCTCATTTGTCGTACTTTAAATTCAGTTATAGATTTTGGAGACCTGTTGGGCTTGTTAAGCTCATTATATATGATTAAATGATTTCAAGTCATCTTTTAAGTTTTATTTCTTTTTGTTTTAGTTTTTCTTTTGTATTGAGGGCATGATAGATATGTGATGATTGTATAGTTCCTGAGTAGTATATATGATTTTAGGGAATCTCTACAGGAAAACCAGGAAATACCGGCCAAATTTCCGGCGGATATAATTATGCCGGAAGCAACGACGGCATTACCGGCGGACTTATCCGCTGAAAATTTTACGGTGGCCTTTCCGGTGGAAATAACATCGGTAAATTTCTGGTGTCGGAACCGCCGGGATTGCGCCGGTGTTATCAATAAACTGAAGCATATTTCGTAGGTAATATCCGACGGATATTCTGGCGGATTTACCGCCGGGTTAATTAAAACCCGATGAAGTATTACCGGTGAATTGGTCACCAGTAAAGGGGCCGGCGGATATTCCATCGCAAAATACATCAGTAATTTCAATATATCGACCCCTCCCTTGACTTCAGGACATTCCGCACACTCTTCACTTTAGGTTGAACTTCGCTCCTTCAACGACATCCCTGCCCTCGAGCTCCTTCGACGACGTCTCTGTTCGACCTCACCCCTACCCTTGAGCTCGCTTGCTGTGTAGGTAACTTTCTCCCTTTCACATTCTTCACTCCAGTTTGCCTCTTTCACATTCTTCAATCCAATACAAAGTTTGACTTCTCTCCTTCGACGCAGTTTGACATCGCTCCTTGACGCTATTCGACTTCGCTCTGTTGACGCCAAACGGCCGGGAGCTCGCTTGCTATGTAGGTAACTTTCTCCCTTTCGCATAGTTTATCTTTTTGCTTTAGTCATGGATGTTCTCACTAGATATTTGCAAGAGGATGTATATTGGTGTATTCTTTTTGCTGATGATATTATTCTTGTTGATAGGACTAGAGAGGGAGTTAAAGGTAAACTAGAATTGTGGAGGTCAACCTTAAAGTCTAAAGGTTTTCGCTTGAGTAGATCTAAAATGGAATATATGGAGTGTAATTTTAGTAATAATAGACCTAGTGAGGGGATTGTGACTTTGGGCGATCAAGTCATTAATAAGAGTACACGTTTTAGATATCTTGGATTTATTATTCAGAGTGATGGTGAAATAGATGGGGATATTATCAGCACAATTCAAGTAGGATGGTTGAAGTGGAGGAATGCATCGGGCTTGTTATGTGATAGAAAAGTACCCCTCAAACTTAAGGGAAAATTTTATAAGATAGTGGTGAGACCTGCAATGCTTTATGGTGCCGAATGTTGGCCAATAAAAGAGAAGCATAATTCTAAGTTAAGCGTTGCAAAAATGAGGATGCTCAAGTGGATGAGTGGCTTTACCCTTAGAGATAGGATACGAAATGATGCCATAAATATCAAATATAGATCATCCTTATTCTCTCTATATTTCTCCATCAAACCTAGATAGGACTATCTTGCTAGTGCACGTGGGGACATGTCGGAGCTATATGTTTGCATCTAACAGTGTCTGGCACAAGTCATTTGGAAGTATTTGTCCTTCATATCATTTTATCAATGGTAGTATGTAACTGTTTTGGCAAGTAATTGTAACTTATATCCTTTTTGTCAATATTATATGTAGGCTATATATTATGGATATCAGAACTAAAAGAAGTTGGATGTATAATCGATTGGCACAAGGACGAAAGACATTAACTGATGAGTTCATTAGGGGGTGAATATTTTATTCAGACAGCTTCTCAACTATCCATCTTTATCTCAGATGGAAAGTTTTGTTACCCATGTTCTAAACACAAAAATCAGGTGCACCTTAGCCCAGATGACGTAACTATTGATCTATATCATCGAGATTTCATGCCAGAATATTGGTATTGGACTTCTCATGGTGAGTATGGACCACATTTTGATTCTCGATGCTGCCCATCGATAAGTGCTACTAGAGATGAGGAAGAGCATATCATACCTAATCTTGAGAACTTAATTTATGATGCAAGTGGAGCATAATTTGAACAATATACAGAAGAGTCACCTAATAAAGAAGCACAAAATTTTTATGATTTATTGCATGCTTCCTAACAACCAATATGGAAAGGTTGTACCACTCACTCAGAGTTATCTGTTGTTGTTAAGATGTTAAGTATCAAGACAGAATATAATGTCCCTCGTGATTATTTTAATCAATTTATTGGACTGCTCAAAGAAATCAATCCAGCAGATAACATAATTCCTACAGGTTTATATCGGACTAAGAAGTTGGTTTCCAAGCTTGGTTTGACATATAAAAAGATAGATTATTGTGTCAATTGATGCATGTTATTCTACAAAGATTTTCAATCAGATATTGCATGCCATCATTGCAACGCACTTAGATTTAAACCAAAATCTATCACGAAAAAAAAGCTGAAGGAAGTAGCAGCCAGCAAGTTGTTTTACTTACCCATAATTCCTAAACTGTAATAATTATATACATCAATGAGATCTGCTGAATATATGAGATGGCATAAAGAACATATCTCACAAGAAGTGTTTATTTCACATCCATCAGAAGCATATGCCTGGAAACATTTTGATCGTACATATCCCACCTTCACCTCAGAATCAAGAAATATAAGATTAGGTTTATGCGCAGATGGTTTCACTCCATTTAGTCAGTCTGCTTCACCTTACTCATGTTGGCTCGTCATACTCACACCATATAATCTTCCACCATAGTTATGCATGACTACTCCTTATATGTTTCTAATGCTTATCATTCCAAGGCCACATAATCCAAAAGCAAATATCGATGTATTCTTATAACCATTAATTGATGATTTAAATCTATTATGGGAAGAGGGAATAAGTACATATAACATCTCCACCAAACAAAACTTCATTATGAGGGCAGCATTACTTTGGACAATTGGTGATTTTTCCGCGTACGGTATGCTCTCAGGTTGGAATACTTCTGAAAAATTAGCTTGTCCACTTTGCATGGAACATACAAAGTCATTCACTTTAAAGCACGGAGGGAAGAACACTTAGTTCGACTGTCATCGCATGTTCTTACCTATAGATCATCCTTTCAGGTGAAATAAGGATGATTTTGTCAAGAATAAAATGATTATGTCGCTGCCTCCTCCTAGATTAACTAGTGAAGAAATATTTGAAAGAGTCAGATCCAGCCCCATAATAGTGGAATCTCGAACATTAGTTGATTACAAATTTTCAGGATATGGTGTCAACCACAATTGGATTAAGAAAAGTATTTTTTGGTCATTAGCATATTGGAGGATAAACTTGATCAGACATAACTTAGACGTGATGCATATAGAGAAAAATGCCTTTGATAATATATTCAATACAGTCATGGATATCAAAGATAAATCTAAAGACAACATAAAAGCAATGATGTACTTAAAGGAGATTAACATCAATCTAAGCCTTAATGTTTACAGGAGTTTCATTGATGGATTGAATACAACATAACAAGTAGAAGTCCAAAAGATAGTAGAAACAAATTTTCCTATTTGATTTAAAAATATGGTACATATTTTGATTATTCATTTCAATTAATATATCTTTATTTAGTTATTAAGCATGCTAATGACATACTTTATCTACTAACTAGGTCCACGCTGAAGGTAGTAATTTGTAATATCATGGACTACTTGATCTAGCTTGGGAACCAAATAAAGCGGTAAAGTGTTATCAAAATTTTTTAGTTAATGATTATAAATTTCAAACCAAATATTTGTGTGAAGATAGAAAAATAGATAATTCTGGTATATGTGTTAGAGGGAATACCCATACAGGTGATGTGTCTGAGTATTACAGGGTATTAGAAGAAATATTACAGTTGGAATATCCTGGTGTTAAGAATAATGTGTATCTATTCAATTGTGAGTGATTTGATCCAGTAAAGAATAGAGGTACAAGAATACATTCATTGTACAGTATAACAGAAGTTAAACAAGGCAGGAAATATTCAAAGTTTAACCCATTCATTATTGCTAGTCATGCAAGCCAAGTCTATTTTGCTAACTACCCGAGTAGAGTATAAGGCAAACAAGATTGGCTCGTAGTTATGAAGACCAAACCCAGGGGAGTTATTGAAAATACTACTTCAATACCACCAGCAAATCAAGAAGAGTTTATGTCAAACATATAAGATGTTGCTAACGATGTGGACGATCAAATTACAACTACTGAGAGTGAGTTGCAGTTAGAAGAAGTGGATTTAAACATAGAGGACATTCATGACGAGTTTGACAGAGAGACAGAAGTTTCATCATATGAAAGTGAATCAACATAAAGTAAATGAATTTTGACAAAAAATAAAATTTTTGTACTTATATTTACTTATTTGTTGCGTTATTTTAGATTTAAATATTTTTTGTACTTGCATTTATTTAATTTCTGAGCTATTTTATATTCATTTTTTGTCATAATTTTTGTTGCTAATATTTTTTAAATATTTATGCAGATGGCTTCAGGTGATGACCGTCAGAGAGGATTGATAAAGAATATATTTAGTAGGCGCAAGAAGGTTGCTGTTAGCAGGTCTGTACGTACTGAGGGCACCTCTTCATCTCAGCCTGTTACTCAGAGTCAGCCTAGCCCACCTATACCTACTCCTGCAGCCCGTAGCCCACAGTTCTACTCATCAGACCCACACTTACCTTCATCGGACCTTACACAGACTACTCCTTTCTACCCATATTACCCACCCCCACCTTATCATGGTGCCCATCCTCCATATCCATATCCACCATATGTCCCACCACCACATCAGCCCGCTACAGCACCACCTCAGCCCGCTACAGATGGACCTTCTTACTCAGCTGCAGTAGAGCAGGCGACAGAGGGTCGCATGTTGATTGAACCTGATGGTGACATGTAAGTACTAATTTTATTTCAGTCTTGTAAATAGAATTGAATTAGTTTTTTTTTTTAAAACTAACATATTGCTTTCTCATCCGTCAAAAGAGCCTACGCATAAAATACGGGACATAATACGGAGCAAATACGATGCTCCTTATATTTCTTGGAAGAAAGTCCCGAAAGAAGTACGAGACATGTGATTTAGAGAGTTTGAGGTATGTTATTATATAAATTTTTTTTATTATATCTAATTTATATAAGCTAAAAAATTATTTATTCTTTATTGTATGTGTTTAAATACAGAAAGATTTTTGTTGGCTGCCACAACATAATGATAAAATCAGAAAGAACTTTGAGAAGCGTGGCTCGACTCGTATGCGAGACATGTTTACTGACATTAGAAAGTCAGGCCAGCAACCACTCTAGATTGGTGAGGGTGTATGGGCAGAGTTGAGCAGTGCTTGGGGTAGCCCAGATTATACCAGAAGGAGAGATCAAAATAGACAGAACAAAGCTTCTGATGTTGGGGGCTTGGGTAGTACCCTTCATACAGGAGGTTCTGTTCCTCACACTGAGCACAGAAGACGTTTGGTAAGAAATTTTAAATTATTTTAATAATTTACTTTAATTAGAATACTAATATATGTCTATTACAGAAGCAGGTGCTGAGTAGAGAACTGACTCCTGTTGAATTGCATAGTCATACCCACAAGCTGCAAGAGGACCAGCAATGGGTTGACGAGCGTGCTAGGAAAGCCTATGTAAGTATATAAGTTTAATTTTGGTGATATTAGGTATAAATTGCATAAATTTTTATTAACTTTCATAGGAGGAGTGTACACGGCTTCGAGAGAGTCAGGATGCAACAGGTGAAGGTTCTTCTGTTGGATTAACAGACTATTCTGACTACCGCACTTGGTCGCAAGTGGTAGGAGGAATGTATCATGGCAGAGTATACGGGTTAGGCTCGTAGGCCTATGCATATGAAGGGAGGATATCCAGTGGCTGCAGTTTTTTATCTAGTACCCAGGAGTCTTTATATACCCAATAGATAGCTGCCCTTGCAGCCGAGCTAGAACAGGTACGGAAAGCCCAAGCTGATTAACAGATGCAAATACAGCAGCAGCAGATGCAGATACAGCAACAACAAGCTCAAATGTTAGACGAAATAAAAAAGATGAGGGAGCAGATGAGTAGTGGTAGGAGTACAGCATCACCTGAGGATGACACTGAATTAGAGTAGACGTTATTTATCTGTTTTACTGATGTGGACATCTGTATTTATGTGTTTTTGGACATATTTATCTATTTGCTGTTTGAATATGTTTAGATATTTGTTGATGACACTCTTCTTATATATGTTTATTGTGTATATGTTTAATTATTTGTTATCTGGATGATGCTCTTTTTGTTTATGTGTAACTGTTGATGTTGTAGATCAGAATTAGATTTATATATTGTGTTGTATTTTTTTGTATGCAGGTATAAATGTGGAAATCACTTTTTAAAGTGAGGAAGGTTTTTTTTTTCTCCTACAGGTTTCCAGCAGATTATCTGCCGGTATATGTGCCGGAAATACGATATGACGAAATTTCTGACGGAATATGCGACGGAACTTCCGACGGATAGTTCGATGGTGATATCCGACGATACAAATCGGCATCGCTTTTTTTTGCGGCGGAATATTCGCCGGTAATTTTGGCGGCTTATTCGCCGGAACACAGCGACAGAAAAGGCGTCGGGTTGTCAAACATATCCATCGGTTATCCGCCGGAACGACCGCCGAAAATATATTTGGCGCAAAAAATACGACGGAAATATTTTTCCGACACGCGTTTTACTGTCGGAGAAGTTTTCGTCGGAAATCCACCAGAAGCCTATTTTTTCCGGCGCATTTTCCACTTTACCGGCGGACAAAGCCGGTAATGGCTATTTTTCCTGTAGTGAATGAATATAGATGTGTATATTAATATTTTGAATTATAGAATATATTTTGTTATTTTTTACTGATAGATGATATTAGATAACTCTGGTTGTTGTTTATTTAAAGGATATATGAATATTTCTTCTAAATTTGATCTTAGGGCATCACAATTTTCAAGCCACAAATCATTCACCAGCATACTGTCAAGCTTACTATGAATGGGATAATTAACCCTATGATTATGCCAAGTGCAAAATAAGCCTGTTGAAGCTAGATCATTAAGACAATTCATAAATATCATATTATAAAATGCCCAGAGTTTACTTACAGCCACAGGGTGACCCCTAGCCTTTCAGAAGGATAACCTAGAACACCTGAAGTCTCCTAAAACAGCCCAAGGTTTGGAGTATCACCCTAGTTCCTAATAAGATTCTGCTAGAGAAGATCTTTATCATAGGGAAAGTTAGTAGCATAAATAAAAGTTAAGTAGCAGAAAAAACATCCATTAAACCAAATTTTCCCACGAAGAAGCTAGTTATCTATGCAAAATAGAAATAAATTTGGTAGTGAGAGAGTTAGATTTAATCCATATATGGCCAGGAGAACATAAACTGAAGTTATTACAACTATTCTTCATATTGAAGACCATATGAGAGAAAGAAAATCAAGCATCATCAAGATAATTATTAAGGATCTTGGCTTTCAAAATACATAGCAAGTCAAGTTTATAAAGAGCTACAAAATTCTTACACAATCACTTTTTCTGTGCTGTTAAACCCACGAACATTCCAAACAGTAATGTTAGGTCTAATCATTGAGATTTTGTATTTATTTTCTATATACATGATTTCTTCCTTCCAAATGGTATCTGAATTGGACTTTTGGCTTGTGCTTAAACGAAAGTGAAGTTGGGATGATAGGAAGGAAAAAATTCAAATTTGTCAAAAATTTTAAACTGTTTCGATCAAGATGTATCACAAAGAAATAAAATTTTCCAATGATTTTTCTCTTTTTTTTTTTTATGGAAATAACAACTTTTTTACAGAAAGAATAAAAAATAAAAGGTATGTTGCTGACTTTTTGAGGAGTAAGGATATTATACAGAAATTAGATTAGGATATTCTTTTTATAATTTAATCAAGACCAATATAATATATTAATATTAGTATTACACGCATATTATTGCAAAAGCATGAGTTTTAAAATTCATCTCACTCATTTTAGATCAGAAGGTATCTCCTCATCATTTTGATTCCAATTAATTTCTTGTACATATCCCTTAAAAAAAAAAAAATTTATTCATAATGGGTTTAAAAATTTTAAATTTGTTTTTAAAAATGAATGTAATATTCTAATCATCAATAAACTTTTGCAATGCTTCATTCTCATAGGTCCAAAGATTTTAATATAAAATCTTTATATAATGTAAGAAAACAATTGAAAACTACAAAGGATTAAAATAAATACATAGATCTATTCATACATTAGGTATTTCATCTAGACCTTGTAATAGGGGTGTCAATTCTGGTCAATGGGATGGGTTCAGGTCAAATCTGAAACTAACCCGACGCTATTTGACACGATCCGAACCTGAAACTAACCCGACGCTATTTGACACGATCCGAACCTGACTTGTTTTTGCAAATGGGTTGGTTTATTCCACCCATACCCGACCCGTCGAGTTTCGTGGTTGAACCGACCCGACACTGATTTACAGGATATGGTTGAAGAAGCACGCGAAAATGAGGAAGATAGCGATCTCCCGTCGCTACTTTCAGTTCCGGCGAGGTCCTGACTTCTGATTCGATAGGAAGGAACGTTGTCGGAGGTGATTAGACGACGCTAGGACGACCTCGAAGGAGACGAAGTGATGCAACAGTAGCGGTAGCAGTAGCGGCGGTGCCGCAGCACCGCAGGGGCAGCAGTGACGGCCTCGAAGGAGGCGAAGAGACGCTAGTAACGTGACTAGTGGACTGACCGATTGAGTGACTCGGCAGTCGACGTGTCGAGTCATTTCTCTGGCAGGGTGGGCAGTAGACGCGGGCAGAGCTTTTTCCGGGTCATTTTCGGGTTTCCGGGTCAACCTGAACCCGACCCAAAACTCTAATTGGGTCAGATTTTCAAACCTGACCCCGACCCAAAACTCTAATTGGGTCAGATTTTCAAACCTGAATTCGACCTGTTTGCTAACCGGGTTGACCCGAACCCAAATTTTTTCAGATCGGATTTTGATCATATTTTGGGTCGTGTCAAAATTTGACACCCCTACTCTGCAAGCAGTCCAATATGCATGATAGCGTATGAATGAAAATATCCGAGATGTGAGCATAGGGTTAAATATGAATATATACAAACTGTCCCATCAAGAACCGTCAGATTTATGACCACAATTTATGATTAACGAACTATAATTTTCATTATTCAATAAATGTAAAAGTTTACTTCAATATTCATTTTCCAATGAATGTTAAATATAACTTTAATATTATGTAACTCTAATATTCATTAGACAATAAATGCTAAATATTTAGAAAAAAAATTAAAAAAACACATCAGTTATATTTAATTTAATATAATAAAATGTTATATTCTGTTCTCTGGTTTATATTTTTAAGCTGATGTTTCAACTTAATTCCATCAATTATTCCTAAGACATAAATATATAGTGTTGAAATTAAGTCCTCTAAAGTAAATAATATCTTTCATGCTTCATGAACACATGAAGCTTAAATAGAAGGGAATTCTTGTTGTTCTGGCGTCCATGTTTTCAAACATAGCATCCATGAGCCCATCGACATAGTGCTCAGGCTCAACCCCAAATTTATTTTATAGTTTTATGGTGCACCAAGTATTCGAGAACCCATATCTGACGCTTAGAAGCCCAAACTCAATGCCTAGGTACTAATATTAGAGGTTTACGAATGCCCTAGTCTCTTCTCCCTAAGCACCCAAGCGCCAACATGGTGCCACACACCTTAATGTCAAATTTTTGGAGCCATAAATTGCAATTTTTTGAGGGAATCCACTTATGAAAGTTTAGGGACTTGATTAGGGTGAGAATTAGACTTCTAGGAATCTTTTCGTACTAGACAAGGTGGATACATAGGATCGAAATGAGAGCATATGATATCGAAGCTTTTTCCTTTATCCTTTCTTTACAAGTGCTATACACACACACACACAGACACAAACAAATATTCTAGGTTGAACTAAATTCCCTTTCTAAGGATTAGTTATGGTCAAATATCTTTATATTCTGCTCTTGTTAGTTGAAATCAATTAATTATTTATATGATTTTGTTTCATGGTAAATGGTTTCAATATTTTCTTAATACACCTGTGATTGTTTGCCCATTGATTACATATTTTGGTGATTTTTAGGATTCCTTACTCATTTCTGGTAGTGGAGTTTAACTAATCATATTATCCATTTCACCTTTCAAGTGTCGCTCGTAGCGTGTGAATAGTTCTAGTGGAGAGCCACTACTCCCTTTTGATACATGGATTGAGGGAAATCTTTTCAAAATTTTGTGGGAGCGTAATCAAGCCATGAACACAACTCTTCACAATATGGAAAACCTTGAAGTAGCTTTTGCGGGCCTGATCATTATGGATGCCTTGCCACATTAACATCCTTTTATTGATGCTTTGGATAAAATGCTTAGCAATGTATAAGACATGAAGGAGATTTTTTTCAACAAGAGAAGTTCGAAGACTAATATATATTTGCATCAATAAAGAGTGTAGAGCTATTCTATAGAGGACCCTTCTAACAAATTTGAAATATTCAAGCTTAGTTTTAACATTACTTAGCATTATGTAGGGACTACTGAATTTGATACCTCTCTATATGTTTAAGGAGCTTAGGATCAATGATGTTAACCCAATATTCTTCTCGTTATAGGCACTGGAAGACTATTTAATCAAGCATTAAACATAGATCATGGCGGACATTCTTTTGAAAATGGACATGTTCATCTTACCCGTTAGCTTCTTTGAAGAGAATCAGGAAATACCTATTATTCTTGGGGCTGAAATCTTATGATCAATTCTATTTTTATCATAATAGTTTTTTAATAATTTATTTTCAAACTCTCCACCATGATTTGTATGGATTTTATGAATTAATAATCTTATTCTATTTTAATATACTTAGTAAATCTTCTAAATTCATTAGATGCATTATTTTTATTTGTTAGGATTAATACCAAATTATATCATGAATAATCATCGATAATAACAAATTCATAATTCTAGCTACTTAGATTGTTTATATTAATTGATCCAAATAAGTCAATAAGTAATAATTTTAAAGGTATACATGTAGTGATTTTTTTTTTTGGAACAGGGGTATCTATCAGCTGTCACTCAAAGTAAAATGCATATTTATGTGATATATGAGTAAAATTTTTATTAGGTGTTTTACGTGATGAAACACTATAATAAACTTATGATTTCAAATATAATTTTAATTATGCTTTTAACAAAATATTATCTCTTTCAAGTTTATGAATAATCAAAGAATAATATAATAAATTTTATTTTTATTTTTCAAGCAATCAGACTAATTTTTTAAAATAGTAAAATGCATATCTAAATTTTTATGCTCTTTTGTAAAATTTCATATTTTCTCTTTATTTTCTTGTTTTCATCAACTAACTTATCAAATGCATCAACTTATTATTCATAAGATATATCATTACATGCCTTTTAAGAATCAAAATATGCATTACATTCATCTTAAGAATCAAAATAAGATAGATGTTGATCATTTCATGTAATAAGCTTATGCTTGATTTTGAATCTAGATTAGCCCACAAAGCCTTCTTCTACTTCTACTTCTTGAAGTGCTTGTTTTCTTTATCTAACTTTTTATTCATTGAATTAAGAAGATCTAAACAATTTTCGCTTATATATTCAAATTTTATGCAATGGTAATAAATGACACTTTCATTTTTGGGAAATTTCTCAATTTCAAATTTATAATTTTTAAAGTTCTTATGCTATTTATTATTTTTCCTGAGCAAGCTTCCAAATCTTCTTAAATACATACCCGTCTCACTATCTCTAGCAGAACTTAAGGTGCTAAACTCACAAATTTCATTAACTTATAAAATAATAATTTTGCCTTTCTCCTTGTCCTTATTGGTAGAGCTATCCGACTTATCTCTTTAAGCTATGTGTTATTAAAAAACCCAAAAGTTGATCAAGTAGATAAGTAGATAAATTTTGAACTCATTAATTATAATTTACTACAAAAAATAGGATTTTTCACATCAGTTGTTTGCAGTGGTTTTTGAAACCGCTGACAAAAGCCTTTGTTTGCACTGGTTTAAACCGCCGGTGAAGCCCGTCCGTGACTTTTAAATTGAATCCCTAATTTCCTCTTCTTTCGTCCATCGCTCTCAGTGCTCGATCTTCTGGACCGAACCGCCAAGCAACGTCGCAGCTCTTCTCCTCATGCGAATCCCGGTCGGCCGGCCCTTCCTCACTGTGAGTCTCTTTCCCTTCTTCCTCTTCTTCTTCTTCTTATTCTCATTCTTCTTCTCATTCTTTTTCTTGTTTCTTTACATTAATCCCTAAAATCAAAAATTAAATGAAAGAAAAGAAACAATAATGAAAATCTCTTTTGCAAATTACCAACCCTAAAGATGCTCCTTTCCAACTTGTGGCAGGTGAGGGATGATGTGGTGTTTGTCTGTTTATGCATGTTGTCTATCTGTCCTTTCGCTTTCATTTATTCCTTTTTGAAGTTTTATCTTTTAGTTTCGCTGCATGTTCTGCACATTGATTTCATGTTTTTCATTTTGCTTATATACCTATTTGTCTTCACCATTCCTTGTATTTTCTGCCCTAAGATATATAGAAGTACTGGATTTAGAAATGTAGAAAAGGAGAAAAAAATTTAAAATAGTTTCTTGGTTTATTTATTAATTATATGCAATTAATTTATCCTTTAATTATATAAAATTGATTTCATTATAATTCATGAGAGATTATTTGAGATTAATTTTATATAGTAGAGAGAATAAATTGAAGAAATGTAACTCTTTGAGGATTAAATTAGTCATATATAAATAATTGGAGGGCTATTTTAAGCATTTTTTAGATGAAAAGCATATCATTATAAAAATACTAAATCATATTCTCTTACTCACACCTTAGATTTTTAGGATAAAAATGGGTTTAATTATTGATATATTAGGTTGAACTTCGATCTCCTGTTCGCTTATGTTCCAATAGGTGATGTTAAAGTCTACAATTTGAGTGAGATCAATTGTTTAATATAATTTATGACTCATGTGCTTTGATTAGTTTTATTATCATCTAGCAAAGATGAAAAGTGAGTGACATCCATGCAAGCTCCATATAATTAAGTTCTTTGTGTAATTTACTTGATGGTGGTGTTAAAACATCTTAATTTGTTCTCAACTAGAGAACTTGTCAAAAGTATTCGTTGTTAACTCAGAATTCATTAGGAGTTCTTTCTCATTGCACAAGTGCCATCCAATTACATTATGGTTTCATGTGCTTTTACCATAAACCTTGACTAATGCAAGTAAATATTTAGGTCAATTTTATATTTGAACAAAACTCTCTCTTTAAATGCCAAAATCTATTTGAGATTCTCTTTTAAATTTGCTTATTGAATTTTTCCCTTTTTTAATTTAGGGTAATTTGGTTTGCTGAAAAAAGAATGTAGAGTAAAATAATATATAGAATAAAATGATTTTAATAATTTTGAAATATTTGGAGTTATTTGAATGAGGATAAAATAAATATAGACGATTATTTTTTTATTGGTTTGAAGTAAAATTAATGCGATGTGGACTTGAGCGATGATAGTGGATGTTGGTGGTGACCGACTATGTCTGGGTCCTATTGGGTTCGGCATCTAGTGATGACAACGGAGTCAGTTTGCTATGTATTTGAAATTTAGCCAAAAATTATAGAGGTTAGAATTCATAACAAAAGAGGCATGTATGCATTATATTGGTTTATTTGATTAGGGTCGGCATCATATTGGTTTATTTGATTAGGATCGGCATCATATTGGTTTATTTAATTAGGACTTCACACACGTTTTTAATCAAATAATTAATCGTTATATTGGTTATGTTAAATCTCACTTGAGGCCTCACTAATATTGGAAACAATCCTTCTTAATTCATAGTAGATCCCAAACAAAAGTACATCACATCACTACCAAAAAATAAAATTTTTTGCATCGGTTGTTAGGAGCGGTTTTGAAACTGCTACCAAAACCCTTCTGTTGCACCGGTTTTAATTGGTACAAATTTCATCGATTTTAATCGGTGGATTTTATATGATAGTTGCATAAAAATTTGAGTTCCCTGACCATATACGCCATTGGATTCTTCAATCCCTTGATGTTAAGTGGTATAATCATAAAAGGCCGAGCACTGGGATAGTTGACAAATTGAGGAAATTGTGGAGACTGTTCCAGCTGGAGTTGATCAAATGCAATGGTACCAATTTATTGCACAATGGTCAAAGCCAAAGGACCAGGTAAGTATTGAGAATAAGCTTATTTTTTACGAATTTATTACTATTATAAATTTTTAAATTTAACATTAACATATATCAGAGGAAAGGGCTGCAAAAAATTTTGTGAATGCCAAAAATAAACTTGTCCTCACACAATGGGTCGTGTGAGCTCAATTCGGAGACAAAAGGAAATGTTATAAATTTAAATGTTTAATTATCACTACTAAATGCTTCATTTTCAAACTTACATTTTTATTATAATTTTTTGTAGTCTATTAAAGATAGATTGCAATTATAAAAAGTCAATATGATGCACAAAGATGGGACTTGGTCATCTGAGGACACTATGTAGCGATGGGTATATGTATATAGTGATTACAAATTATTTTTCATAGTCAGTTCTTAAATAGATTTAACTATATGTAACTATAATGTAGACGCAAGCATGTAATCTTCTTACTGAGGAAGTGCTTACACCTGAAGACAGAAACATTGAAGCTAATGAGAGAGACTTTAGTATAGTTATGGGACCAAAACATTCAAGTCGAGTTTGTACCTAGGGATTTGGTGTCACATCGACCAGATACTTTCCTCAAAGAACAATTGAAGTAGGTGGTGGTAGCGGTAGCAACTTTACTCAGATAGCCAGTCATTGAGAGGAATTCAGCTCATTTCTTGATGAGATGAGATAGTTTATGTATCAATTTCAAATAAATCAACCACCACATGGAGGATCCAAAATGGTATGAAAAAAATTGTGTAATTTTAATGTAAATTGTTTGATTATTAGTATCTCATTATCTTTATACTATTTTCATGGTGGCAATGACAATTCATCAGATGTCTGACAGTTCACTAGAAATTTAACTTTATTATGTTGATGAGTTCTAGTATTTCTTGTGATGCATGTAATTTTATGTATATATTATGTATTTTTTAACTTGTGGTGTTTTAATTTTTAACTCTGGTGCTTCTTGTGACATTTGAACTTGTGATGATATTTCTTTATCTTATCCTTGCTAGTTAGTTTCTGTGATTTTCATTACTTTGAGACCTTATAATTACAATTCTCTGATTTGCATTACTTTGAGACCTTCAAGATAGAAAATCTAATGTGTTAGTAGATTTCTTGTTTATTTTATTATAAGTGGTGTACTCCAAAACTACAAAAGGAATGAAATTTTTTTTCCATATTAGATTTTCTCCTTTAAATGTGTTACTCCTAAAGGTATGCTCGGAGAGTAGTCCTTCTTGATTCCTTCCTTCATTTACTCCTATTTATCTTAATAGAATACAGCAATTGGTTTGCTCTGACACCTTTATTGAATATGGATTTTCATGGTATGTCTTTAAGAATAAAGTGTTGTAAAATTGATTTTCGCTTATTTTAACCTAAGACAATGGCTACACTTGTTTTCTATTTTTGAGATTTTGATAATGGCTATTGTAAGTTATCTTTTATGGTAAAGCATTCAAATCTAATAGATTTGTTACAAAGAGCCTTTGATTGGAAGTCACATTAGTCTTGAGCTAGTAGATTCTACTAACTTCAACTATCCACCAATCATCTTTAAAGATGAGATCCTAAATATATAATAAATGGTTATATAACAGCTATGCGTTTTAGGTAAACCGTGAATAGCAATATGTTTATAAGAAATTGTGTAACATATAAATAAAATATCTAAAAGAGATAGAGATTTGGAAAGATGGACAATGACCCTTATAAAATTAGAAGAGTAGGAACCATAAAAAATAATAATATGAAGTAGAGAAGATGTGGGAATGAGACAATATTTGGTGGTTATGTATCATATTAGAAGATAATGCTAACATGTTAGTATATCAATGCTTGTTTGACATGTTGCATAAAGAAGATTTTGCATTAGACATTAGTAGTAGTAGCAAGAAGATAATGCAATAGCTTTTAATATTTAAAATTTCATAGGAAGCCTAATCTATTATTTTGGGTATATTGTACTCAAATTATGCTTGTTTGAACCGTGCCTTAGCTTAGTGTTTCGTACTCTAGTTCTCAACCATAAGGTCATGAATTTGTTCCCTACTCATAATGCCACTTCTATAATAAAGCACTCAAATCTAATGGCTATTGATATTTATTTAATTTACTAATAATTTACATATCTAAAAGAGTTGATTATGATTAGTGCTTATCAGATCTTGTTTATACATATCAATTAGTTATTGATGTCTATGTATATTAAATCATCATATGCATTCCTATTCTGTATTAAAAAAAAAATTTGGGCTTTTGTGTCGGTTATAACTGCCACAACATATCAGAATTGTGGCGGTTAAAATTGCCACAATGTTAAGAAATAGTTTATTATGAAGATATTAGTAGTGGTTATGACCGCTGTAAATCTGTAGGTTTGCATCGGTTATAACCGCTGCTAAATCTAGTGCTTTATTTAATCTACCCCGTCGGTCCTTAAATCGCTGTTGAATGTTGTTGCAGTGCATAGCAACTACAGTGGGCGTGCAACAATTTTAAAACCCATGGAAAGAAATTAGTGGCTATTATAACTGTCATAATAACTCAAAAATAGTGCTTTGATAGCCGTATTTTTTGGTAGTGATTACTTTAGCACCCCATTTTTAGGAAGGTTTCTAATAATCTTACGATAAAGACTTTATTCTTATATTATAATGTAATATGTTAATCATTTTCATAAATTTAATATAGATATCATAAATTGATTCATAAGGTGATAAGTGTAAAAAATGTTATATTTTATGTATTAATTTATCAATAAAAATGTGTTGTTTTAGTTGTATTTGTCCAGGAAAATACAAGATGGCAAAAATTTTTAAGTATGGCACATCACCGTGGCACTGTCATTGACATCATCAGAGAGCCCAAATACGGACATAGAGGTGCCTAGTCTCTATTTGACAGCGCTACAGCATTGGAGGAGTTAGTACCGTAAAGCCCATCCAGCTATCCCAATGCCACAGCATCAAAGAAGTCAGTGCTGCAAAGCCCAGTCTCTATCTATACAGTATCACAGTGCCAAATTCCAATGTTGTTGAGCCAGAGGAGTTCCACATGGACTTTACATCACACAAACGTTAGAAATGCCTTAACACTATAATTGTAACTATTTAAGCCACAATCTGCCAGCGAAGTGTTGCGTTGATTCATTAAATAGTGGGTCTATATCAGCAAGCACTGCAATAGAGAAAACCCTTCAACATTGTGGCGTTAGTTCATTTTATGGGTACCGTAGAGCAAGCATCTCGAGCACTGCATTGCCGGAATCTATTTTCTATATATTTTCTATAAATAGTCTTTTTGTTATGTTAGTAGGAGAGTTCATTCACTTAGTAAAATTTAAACTTCAGAGTATTTCTTTGAAATTTCCTTCGGAGTGACAACTAAAAAGAATTAAGCGACCAATAAATCTACTTCTTCAGAGTAATTGGCCCGGGTTTGTGGAAGCAATTCTGTAAGTTCAAGGAGGAGTGTAGAGAAGAATGTTGAACCATCTGGTGATATCTTTTTTAATGTACTTTCTTTCTTGTATATTATTAATAAAAATGAGATTGCTCCAATTGCCCTTTTTGGCTAGCTAATTCCCAAAGTTTTGGTTTAATGGTGTAAATTAAATATGTAATACTAATGATTTATCTTAATCTTAAAATTAAAGGTATGATATTTTTAATATATCTGGTCTTCATTTAATATACATAGTGGCCATATGTATAGTTAATATCATGTGTAATATGGAGCCTAGGAATAAGATAGCAGGCACAACTAGGTATGTTGGATTGGTATGATGCATACATAGGTATAGTGCCTGTCATCTATCAGATTTATAGAGGTGGATTGTCATGAGTGGGTGATTAACGGTACATGTTATTACTCTTTTAAGATTTTCATAAGGTCATAGACTATGAGAGTTTAAAGTGGTATTGAAAATTGAATGCGTTAAAACTATCCTTTGTCTCTTCATGCTTGACTCAGTGATCGATGATTCTTATGCTTTGAATAACATCACATTATTAAAAGAATTAATAGTAAACATATTAATTTGACATTTAATCAATCCAAAATAGTTTATTCATATACGTACATCCATTACTTGTTATTGATTTTACTGAAGTGATTGAATCTACACCAAACTTTATTTTCATTGAGTATGATAATTATTATAGTTAAAGTAAATAATATTAGTATTTGCAAGTAAACACTCTTCCTCGTGGGATCGATACTCTACTCTATCACTGTATTATTTGATTTAGCATGTATACTTGCATATATTAAGTGATATTTTTATAATTTTTTTATATCAAAGAAAACCTGAGCATTATTTAAGGATTGATAGAGCCCTAATTCATATTCATAATTATTTAGGTTACTCTACCACCCCCATCAAGTTTTTGGTGCCATTATCGGGGAATAATTTATTTTATTTGTAAATTTGCTATATTATTGAATTAATTATAGAATTAGATCTACTCATACTTTATTAATAATTGCATATCTATATTGTATTGATTATTGTTATTGTTGTTTATATTACATTACATTGTATTTGGTGTTATTATTATTTACATTGCATTGTTGTTTGCATTAATAATTAAGTCATTAAGTTATATTTGCATTACTTCATTTCAGTGTTGTAGCACCTGATATCACAGCGCCGCAGCACCTTCCTTAATTTAAGCACAATTCCATGTATTAATATCTAACAGCTTTTAAAAATTATATAAACTAGCGCCGTAGCTTTTATCTTCTAAGCACTGCGATGCTATTAAAAATTAGTTACTAAACATTGATAAGTCATTAGTTAAAAGAATCATACAAATTGAAAGTCACATTATTTTTTTTCGGTAAGCATCATAGTGCTGAGACTAACACCGTGGCACCACATTAGTTTCATCACTACAGCATTGATATCACTGCAGCGGTTAAATTGACTTGACCAATGCTGTGCTAACACGTGGCAACACCGTAGCAGGCATGATTCCAAAAATTCATTTCAATTTCCTAAGACCAGCGCCACTGCACTACATGGCCTGACTTGCTGCAGCATTTGAATCTGACCACTTACTTATTTAGTGCATTCATTAAGCTCTGCAACGCCATACCATGCAACTTCGTAGTGCTTCTATGTTTATAAATTGACATCTCGTTTATAATTCATTTAACCTTGCATTCCCTCTGATTCTCCTCTCTACTCTTAAGCTTCTCTCTGTAGAAATGCCCCCCAAAAGCTCTGGATTAATAAAGAAGTGTGCTGCCACAAATGATAGAACTAAATTTTTTTCTAAGGCAGCTAGGGTAGATATACAAATTGGGTAATTACTAAACCTTTGATCCCTGAGCATTGTTTCCTTAATCTAACCCAACCAATCCTTAAAACCATTTTTACTAAAGGTTGGGCTCATTTTTATAAGTAGCCATTTGAGGCAATTATCAATATTATGCGTGAATTCTTTACTACTGGAAAGGAGGTTGTTGATTTCAAATGTTTGTTAGAGGGAGATGGTATAATAGCTCGTATTTTGACTTTTCCATTTTTTTTTGAGTCATAATAACTCCAAATCGCAATCCGTCTTCGCTATTGTATTTTGATCATAGTATTTTACTTACACGAATGTTTTTGTAACTTTTAGACACCGACAAAAATCCTTAAGGAATTTGTACCTGTTGGTACAAGTGAGAATTTTGGGACCTTCAGGTGTCCTTTTCACAAACCGATTTCACCGATATTTTTTAAATAAAATGATTTATTTTATGAATATTTTTCTAAAATTTTTGATGTTCTAAAATAATTTATTTGAATTTTATACTAAAGAAATTGATTAAATTAATTATATAATATTATATTATTATTATATTTTAAAATATCTTAAAGCACTAAATAGTTTAAAAGCTTAATCCATTTATTTGGGACTTTTGGCCAAATCCAGAAAATAGAGAAATAGAAAGTTAATTTGAGAGAAAAAGAGAGGAGAGAGAAAAGAAAGTCTTAGATTTGGAGTCTGCTCAGCGATTTTTCTCAGTCGGGCCAGTTGGGAGATTTGCTCGTTTCGCTGTACGAAACCTTTACCCTATTTCTAATTTCAAAGATTTTGTGCTTTTGGTATTTTTTCTGATCAAATTTGTATTTTCGTTATCAAAAAATGTGAATAATTTTATATTGGCAAATCTTTTACCGCATAACTTTTTGTATGTTACAGAGATTCATATTATACACATTTTGAGTATTTATTTAAGATATTTTACCTGGTGATTTTGAAAATGCAGCGATTTTTGTCTACCAAGAAATTTATTTTAACGTCTGAAAATAGTAGTGTCGCACAAAAAAAGTCTTAAAACATCGTTTTATACAAATCCTAGTATTTTGGCAATTTTTTGAAAATGTGCATTTTTGTCTAATAAGATTTTTTGTTATCTACTATTATTTCATTTGGGACATTTTCTAACTTAAGCTCAATTATGTTTTCTTTGTTACAATGCATTGAAAATGAATGTGGATATATAATTAAAATTATTATTATTATAGTACTGTGATACCACTGTGTGTGAAAAAGATAAGTAAAGACTGGTTGACCCGTTGGTTGGAGACTAATTGACCTGTACAGGATGGTGGGTCGACATGCTTTCCTTTAAATATTATGATTTGGTGTTATCCTCTACTGATTCACATGACACTAGTTGGGAGTTATAAGGAGATGAGTACTATGCCGACGGGCAAAGAGTGACGACTCTGTTTACTAAGCCAATGATTTATTGATACTGATATAATACGGAAAAATATCGTGATAGCCAGTACTTCTTACATGTTTCGTATGACTACTGAAATGCATATTCTTGAGATATTATTTTTATTATTGTATGAATTTATTATTATTACATGAATTTACTATTACTATATTATTTTACTACTCATGCCAGTGATATAGATATTAATATTATTTAGTATTACTGATTCACTATATTAATATTGAGCATGTGATATACTAAGCATGTGATATAGAATACCTTGATAATATGTGTATACTCTTATATGATTTTACTATATTGACATGATTTCGACAGTCTTTATTGATATTTGGATTTGATGATTTATCTAATTTCTGTACGGATATAATGATTTCTTTATAGATTTGACTCCCGTACTAGTTTACCACTTTATTAGCTTCTATATCATAATATTTTACTATTTACAGATTTTACTGCTACTATATGTGAGTTTTTCTTTTTCTACACTGATTTAATGATCATATGAATGTAACTGCTATGATATAACTATTGACATGTATATTGTTCCTTTATCTCGCTTTGATTTTAGTTGTAGGTTTTGCTGACCTGCTAGGCTTTTTAAGCTCATTATATTTGGTTAATTAATTTCAGGTCTGGGCAAGGGAGAAGGAGTGTAAGACTGGTCAGGAATCTTTATATTCAGGTTCTTTTTATGTTAACTATTTTTGTACTCAGGATAGAGTAGTTATGATTTGATTGTGTAGATCCTGAATAGTGTATATGATTTTTGGGATTGAAAATAGATGTGTACATTGATGTTTTAAATTATAAAATCTGTTGTTTATTACTTGTAGATGATATTAGATAGCTCTGGTTATTATTTATTAAAAGATTAAAGAATAATTCTTCCAAATTAGATTCTTAGGCATCACAGATGGGTACCTTTCGATTCTTCCACTATTAATAGAAGTCTTAAATTACAAGATATGAAATTTAATGAGTATTTCTCTTTTAGCCATACACCTTTTGATCATTAAGAAATTCTAGATCTACTGCGTGGACCAAATAGCGGAGCTAGGTGGAAGACTAGAGTAGAAAGAATCAATAATTTTTCTACCTCCTATATAACTAAAACCTCCAAGGCCTAACACTATTTCATCTCTGCTTATATTCTCCCTAGATGAAATATTACTGAAGTAACTAAGGATAGAGCCCTCCTAAATTTTGTCATTCAAAAGGGTTGTACTATTAACATCGAAAAGTTGATCTACTTCAATGGGTCTAGGACATCATTCTTTAATTTATGCTCTTTATGTAGCAGCAGGAGTGACGGGAGATTAGAATGAAGAACAGTTATTCCCCATAGCTGCTCTCACTAGGGGTAAAATTTTGAGATTTAAATAATTTGATAGATAAGTGATGGATCCTAGTGAGCCTAGGTCTTCTAGAGGGTTAAGGAGTTGTAGCTATAGGAGGAGTGCCAGGACTCCCAAATCCTTAAGTGATTAGTAGGTAGATTTGAGTTGGAAGATGGATAGAGTGACCCAATTTTATAAGGAAATTAAAGATTGACCGTTTGAAATAAAGATGCGAATGGCGCATACCATGGACCAACAGGAGAGATATTATAAATATACATCTGATTTTAATGAGGCTTTGGTTGGTATGTTCAGAAGCAGCCCATTCATAGAAAGGCCCGATCAGTATGAGTTTCCTTCTGCACCTGAGTATCGACCCTTTGTGTGGCATCCTGGAGAGAGAGATGAAGAGGAGGAAAAAGATGAAGAAGACCCCGATTCTGAGGGTAGGCTTGAGAGAGAGAGAGAGAGAGAGAGAGAGAGAGAGAGAGAGAGAGAGAGAGAGAGAGAGAGTTATTGATGTTTATTTCATTGCATTTTTATTTATTTCGCATTTTTCATTTATAGTCTGGCTGAAGACTTTAAACTTAATGCTTGTGGGATGTAACCTGTATATGTATGATATTAGCCTCAAATATATTATTAATGATATGTCATGTTTTATTTTTAATACATATTTTATGCACTTTACATATTAGTAAATTCCTTCATGCTTAAATTATTATTGTCCTCTTGATATTTTTAAATTTTGATTGTTTAATTAACCCTTATAAAAATGATAATTAAAAATTAAGATAATAATAAAACCCTAGATCCTAGTTTGAATTAACTTTATTTATACTTCATATGTTGGAAAATCTAATACTAAATTTATTCAATCATATTAGCTATTATCCTAATTTAAATTTATAAGTTATACCTGTATGAATCTAACTTTTAAAATTTATAAGATGAATAATTAGTATTAAAAATTAGATATGAGTATATTAAAATTTGAAATCATAGCTAACTTGAAGATGAAATTAGTAATCTTATCAAGTCCATACATTAAAATTATTAAGACTATATGAGAATCCAAAAAGTAAAAGTTAATTTTTAAAATCATTTACTCGATAAAAGAAAAAAGAAAAGAAAAAGAACTATAAATAGTTCTTAAAAAGAAAAAAAATAAAAAATTTTAAAAGAAGAAGATGAGTACATTCAAAAATTGATATCAGTAAAAGCTTAAAAATTTGAAATACAATCTTATAAAAAAATTATAAAGGATAAGATGAGGGAGCTTACACAAGGAATGGTGAACTAATGAAAGTATAATTTTAACTTTGACCATATCCAATTATTAAAACTACATTATTGACTTCAACATTTAAAAGTTAATTAAATATAAAACCTATAATTTCAAATTAGGTAATTACAAGAATGATTTATCAAGTTAAAATATTGGTGTTTTTTTTAAACTAGTAATATAACTTTGATTTATTTTTACTAATTCTAGACAGTGATGTATTATCCTATATTATAGTAATTTTAGATTGGCACTTTTATTTTGGTTAATCACTTGATTAGAATTGTAAATTTTTATTTGCTTGAGGACAAGCAAGAGTTTAAGCTGGGGTGTTTGTAAGTGAAAATATGATGTTTTAGTTGTATTTGTGTAGAAAAATACATGAAATGAGAAAAATTTTCAAGTATGACACACCATCGTGACATCGAACATAATCTAATCACGGTGCCATCATTGACACTACCAGAGCGCCCAAATATGAACATGGTGGTGCCCAGTCTCTGTTTGATAGCGCCGCAGTGTCAGAGGAGTCAGCACAGTAAAGCCCAATAAACTATCCTAGTGCTATGGGGTTGGAGGAGCCAGCGCTATAATGCCCAGTCTTTTTCTATACAGTATTGCAGTGCTAAATTCCAGTGCCCCTGAGTCAGAGGAGTGCCATATGGACTTCGTAGTGCTCAAATGTTAGCAACACCATGGTGCTACAGTTATAAATTTTTTAAGACACAATTTGCCAGTGATGTGATGTATCAATTCATTAAATATTGGGTCCATGTTAGCAAGCGCCGCAGCGAAAAAAACCATTCACCGCTATGTTAGTTCTTTTTTTGGGTGCCACAGCACAAGTGTCTTGAGCACTACGAGGCCAAAATCTATTTTATGTATTTCTCTAAAATTAGTCTATTTGTTTTGTTAGTAGTAGAGTTCAGTCACTTAGTAAAATCCAGGCTATAGAGAGTCTCTTTGAAATTTGCTTAGAAATGAAAAGTAATGGAATTCAGGGAGCAATACATCCACTTCTTTAGAATACTTGGTCAGTGTTTGAGAAAGAAATCTATAAGTTTATGGTGGAGTGTAAAGGATAATGTTGAACCATCTGGTAAAATATTTTCTTATGTACTTTTTTTCTTATATGTTATTTATGAAAATGAGTTTGCTCTTATTGTTCTTCATGGCTGGCTAATTCCCAAAGTTTTGAATTGATGATGTAAATTAAATATAGAAAACTAATGATTTCTCTTAATCTTTGAATTAATGATATAATATTTTTAATTTACTAGGTATTCATTTAATGCATATAGTGGCCATATATGTAGTTAATATCAGGTGTAATGTGGAGCGTAGGAATAGGAAAGTAGGTACAACTAGGTATGTTGGATTGGTATGATTCAAGCATAGGCATAGTTCTTATCATCTATGAAATTTATAGAGATTGATTATCATGAGGGGATAATTAATAATACCATTTACATTTCTAAAAACTCAATTCAACACTCCTACACTAAGAATATATATATTATACATCATTTTATTAGAGATCACGTAGCTAAGAGAGATATAAAACTACATCATGTAACCACAAAAAATCAATTGGCAGAAATTTTCACTAAACCTCTAAACTATGATACCTTTAGCACATTAAGGACTAGACCAGGTGTCAATGATATTCATGCTTGATTCAAGGTAGAGTGAAATCAACGTGTGTTGTAAATTCTTTTAGTATGGTTCCATTTTTGTTTAGTTTTTGATTTATTTTTTTTGTTTTTATTTTTGTTTTATGTGTTTGATAAATCTAGTTAGTAATTGTTCCCTCATCTTCACACTCCAAACTATTTTCATAAATAAAAAATAACAAAAAATTAAAATGAAAAATTTTGCTCACATCATAATATACGAACCTAATTTATATTATGCGATCTTCACATGTCTGCATATCCTTACCACTCATGAAATCAACAGACTTGATCTGAGTAATAATTTGTGATCATACTGTATGACCGCCACTTCATAATATATGATTCACATGTTGACATACATTGGACAAATTCAAGTCGTCCGATATGATAATAATTATACTATCATATTGTATGTTTATACTATATAATCAGTTAGTCAACATTCATACCATATGACTCTTTGGGACCTCTTCTTTCAAAGATCATGCAATACAATCTTGATTGTAATGTATGATTTGACAACTTTTTAAATAGATTGTCCATATATTAAATTCCACTGATCATCCAGTACAATCACCCATTGTACTGTACGATCAAATGAAAATTCTATAAGATGAATGAAATTCTAAGGTTTCGATCACAACTTTAAGCCTTCTCTTCTCCTAAGTCTTCAAGCCTCCATCCTTTGAATTTACTATGGCAAGTGGTAAGCAAGCCTGTCTGCTCCAAGGTGGTTCCTCTCGTCATCTTACTGATGATAGGTTTCAGATAATTGAGGATGATTCTGCATACCATCAATTCAAAGAAGCTCACATTACAACCTCACGCATCCTGAACCTAGCCATCATAAGTTATCAGGTTATGGAACTTTTTACTTCCACCACCATGCACTTCCTATTAACCCTTGCATTTCCATTCAACTCTAAACTCCATTTTGAATTTTTTGCGAGCCTCATAGTGTAAGCTTACTTTTCCTCCATGACCTCCTATGTTCGTAGACGTTTAGATGAAATAACCCAACTGGACCTCGCTCAATACCTACATCTATCAATTGAAGGGATTAAATCTCATAACTTATCATCTTGAATTCTATAATTGGACCACTATGAATTTAACCATTAGGAATACTCCTCTGAACCAACACTAGCCATTTGTTCAATCCTAAAATTAAAATGCCTGAATCATCTAGCTCGTTCTCTAAACTTTGATTCTTCCTAAGGCTGAAGATAGAGTTAATATCTCCCATGTTCTTCTGTCTGTTGCACATACTTTATCATTGTTTTGCATGATTTTTGATGAATCCTAGAGGCTTATTTATTCTTTTCAAAACCTTTTTTTTTCTTTACCTACAATCAGGTATCCAGAAAAATATTTAAAATGACTAATCATATAATTAATATTTTTAAACTAATCATGTTGTACAAATAAGATAGTCTTATACGATCAGTTTAATTTGAAAAACCTAACTACCAATCAAATATATATAAATTTTTATATTTTTAAATTTTAAATTGACCATACCACACGATCCAGATTATATTATACAATATTTAAAAACTTAGCTAAATTAATCCTCATGATTAATCAATCAAATCAAGGTTTAATTAATATTATAAATCATACAGTACGATGTCCATCATACTGGATAATTGGTAGAGATGATTTTAAATCATCCTGGAGATCATCTTGATTAAAACCTTATTTTTTAAACTAATCATACCATACTATATAAATCATACTGGATGAATGGAAGAGACGATTTTTAGTCATCCTAGAGTTCACCCTATATGATCCGAAGAACATTGAACTAATTGTACAGTACGATCCTAAGATATTGCCGTATTATCGGTATGAAAAACTTGAATAAATTGTACTAAAAATTTTCAAATTATACTAGATGAAATAGATTTTTGAACTAATGATGTTGTACGATCCTCGATTATGTCATACGAATAGTTTTGGCTGAATTGAAATTTTATGGTTTTTTGATGCCCTGTAGAAAAACTTTTCTATTAAAATTTTTGAAAAGATTTTAACTGTTAAAGGAATTCTGTGAGAGATATTTGTGAGGTCTAAGAGCTTGGAGAGGGTGAAGGAGAAGTTGTGTGAGAGGGAGAAGTAGTGTGAGGGGGTTTACACGGTACTCTAGACAAGCTTCTACCTTGATTCCTCTAGGTGTCTTTGTTGGTCTCTTAGGTAGCTCTAAGGAGAAAGGATTTAGGTTGAAGATTGAGTTTTTTGACTTCACCAGGAAGGTGAAAAAGGATTCCATATTTATTCCCTTCACCAAGAGGGTGAAAAAGCTTCTAGGTACTCTGCCTTCACTAGGAGGGTCAAAAAGCTTCTGGCACTCTACTGCACCAGCTTGGTGAAAGAGATTATGTAAGAGCTTTTCTGCCTTGCTATGGGGGCTAAAGGAGCGACACTAAAAGTTTTAGTAAAATACCGGAAGAGGAGGACTCCGGGGAGTGGACACAGGTCAAATTTGACCAAACTAGTATACAATCTAATATGCTCATTCTACTTTACTTTTCATATTTTATTTTCCCTATATTTTAATTTCTTGCACATTTATTATTACTTCAAATTTGTGATTGGATTATCAAGCTTTAGTTATTTATTATTATTGTTAGGAAAACATAAAAATTAAAAAATAAAATAAAGAAAATTTTTTTGTCATTTATTTTTATTATGAAAATCAAAGGAGCAAAATTACATTGCTTTTATTAAGTTCTTATGCTTGCGTTTGTGATTCGTTTAAATAATTAAAAAGTATTCATTGAGCAAATTTCTTAAATAATAATTCATCCCCCCTCTTGGTTTGCCTTGGGCAATTCAACAATGTTTATGCACCTCACTTGAACTTTCCAAATTGGGTCAAGTATTCTATCAATTTCTATCTACATAATCCACATAATCTAAGGAAATAAAAATTAAGCCATATTTTTGTCAAAATAATATCATATGCAACAAAATAAAAACTTAAGCATATTTTAATGTATTTAAAGGTACATTAAATATTCATACAATAATATGATGTAATTTAGATAAAATTAATTATCTATCAGTAAATTTATATGAAAGAAGTTTAATTTAAAATGAATACATAATCAAAATTTTACCATAAAAGCTTATAACTTTTAATATCCCTAATTAAGTATCTTTTCATATTTGATAAACTTTACATAATCTATGAAGCATATAAAATTTTTTTAATAAAAGAATCTTATAGATTTCTAAATTAAGCTTATAATCCTTAATTAATAAAATTTATATCATTTTAATAGTTATTTAGATTATAAGCAAATTAAATCATGCATGTAAATATATGGACTTCTAAGAAACTCTACATTAATATGAAAACCTTCAAGCTATCTAATTGGGTCCATCATGAGTTCTTTCAGCTCAAATTTTGATTGAACTTGAGTTGTGTAATGTACATCACATATAAGTAATTATAATACGTGTTCATTAAATCATTACACTTGAAATACTTAGCACACACATTAGAATATCTAAGCATATATTTGTTATCATCAAAATCACTTGAATAGGTTATAAGGTAGATAATATCAATAGATAGGGAATGGTCATGGTGCATGACTGGAGATCTAAAGCAATTCATCACATTGAAGGCCAAGAGTGGAAAAAAAGTCACTTTAGGAGGCAACACTACCATGAAGGTAGTGGGTGCAGATATTATCAATAAAACTAATGACTTTACAATTGAAAATATTTTATTAGTTAAAGGTCTAAAACATAATTTATTAAGCATTAGTTAACTCTATGACAATAGCTTTAATATTAAATTTCTTTTTCTAAAAAATGCTTAATTATTTTAAATGAGAAATTATTTTAGATGGAGTGAGAATCAATAATGTTTATATGTTTGATTTGAATTGTATTGATGAATCAAATAATGTTTACTGTTTTAAAACAACTGTTTATGAATCTTTATTATGACATAGGAGATTATGCAATGCAAGTATGAAAACCCTTTAGAATATTGCTCAAGTAGATCTTGATAAAGGCATCCCTAAGTTAGAATTCATTGAAGAGCATGTTTCTGATACTTATCAATTAGCAAAGCAAACCAGGTCATCATTTCATTCAATAAAGGATAACCACTAAACCTCTAGAAATTCTTTATATAAATATATTTAGACCTATCAGTATAGCTAGTCTAAGAGATAAAATATTTGGATTTATAATTATGGATGATTATTCTGGGTTGACTTGTAAAAAAAAATTTAGCAAATAAAAGTGAATCATTTGAAGAGTTTAGGACTTTTTAATTGGATTTAGAGGAAAATATGATATTTAATCTCAATAATTTATAGTGACCATGGAGCTGAGTTTGAAAATGAAAATTTTGAATTATTTTGTAGGAGTTTTGAATAGAGCATATCCTTTAGCCATTAGGATCCCACAACAAAATGGTGTAGCTAAAAAAAATATGATGTTTATAAAGGCAACTAGGGAAATGTTAAGTAAATATGGTTTACTTAAATATTTTGAGGTAGAGATAGTGAATACTACACGCTATGTATTAAATTGAGTAAATATAATACCCAAGATGAATAAAATATCTTATGAATTACTTAAAGGTAGAACACCAGATCATTTATATCATATGCACATATTTGGGTGTAAATATTTTATGTTAAAAAATAAAAAAATCTCATTTTAAAAAAATTGATGCTAAGCCAGATGAAGTAGCGTTCTTAGGATATTCCTCAATAGGTAAGGTTTATAGAGTATTCAGTGTAAGAGCCTTAGTTTTTAAGGAATCCGCCCATATTATGTTTGATGAATCAAATAAGATTACTAAAATTAGGATAGATGATGATGAAGAAGAAGAGATAACCCATGGAGTAGAAAATGTTGAATTAGAAAATAGAGAAGAAGTTGAGGATCCATTGCCTAGGGAGTGGAGGTATTCATCTAGTCACCCTAGAGAATATATCTTGGGAGACTCATCCATTGGGATTTGGATTATGCATGGTTTTAGAAAGGAGGTTATCCACACTATTTTTATCTTTATGATAGAACCCAATAGTGTAGATTAGATAATAACTAATGAATTTAAGGTTCTAGCTATGCAAGAAAAGCTCAATCAATTTACTAAAAATGATGAGTGGAAATTAGTAAGTAGACCCTTTAATCAGAGTGTTATTGGAACCAAACGAGTATTTAAAAATAAATCAAATGACTCTAGATCAGTAGTTAAAATACAGCTAGGTTGAGGACAAAGGGGTATGACCAAATTGAGGAATAGATTTTGAGGAGACCTTTGCTTCTATAGATAGACTAGAAGCCATTAGGGGATTATTAGCATTTATATGCTTTAATTAATTCAAATTATACCCAATGAATGTTAAAAGTGCCTTTCTAAGTAGAGTTACTAAAGAAGTTATCTATGTAGAATATCCCTCGAGGTTTAAGAATTCAACTTTTCCCAATCACATTTATAAGTTTAAGAAAGCACTTTATAGGCTTAAGAAAGCATCTACGGCATGATATGGTAGACTTACTAGCTTTTTATTAGAGAAATCCTTTGTTAAGGCACCATATACACTACTTATTCATTAAGAGAGTTGGAGAAGAGATACTCATAGTTCAAATTTATGTTGATGATAATCTTTTTCAACCCATAAATAATGAATTATGTAATGAATTCTCTTCTACTATGAGTGGTGAATTTTAGATGAGTAAGATGGATGAGTTAACGTATTATCTTAATTTTAGTAGTAAGCAAAGAGAGGATGTAACCTTACTAAGACAATCTAAGTATATTAAGGAAATTAAAAAAAAAATGGTATGATAAGTTGTAAAAGCATGAATGCACTCTTGAGCTAGACCACCCAACTAGATAATGATCAGGACAAAAATTAATAGATTAAAAGAAGTTTAGGGGGATTATCAGATCCTAACTTTACCCGACAGCCAATAGGCCTGATATTATATTTAGTAATTATTTTTGTGTAAGGTTTCAGACTGACCTTAAGGAATCCCATATGACCACCTTAAAAAGAATATTAAATTTCTTATAGGAACTCAAAGTTTAGGCACAGGGTATCCTAGGGATACTTTAACATTTGACCTAGTTGGATACTCAGATTCAGACTTTGCTATATATAGAGTGATAGGAAAAGCACTTCATGAATATACTATTTATAAGTCAATCATTAGTTTACTAGTCTAATAGTAAATAAAAATTTGGTAACACTTTCTATTGTAGAGGCCAAGTATGTAGCTTTGGGAAACTATGTTGCCCAAGTCTTTTGGCTGAAGCAACAATAACTTAATTTTGTATTGATCATAGAAACCATCCCTATAGTGTGCGATAACTCAAGTACAATTTATATTAGTGAAAATCTTATCCAACATTCTTAGATCGTGTGACCCTAGTAGGAGGTGGACTCCTCCAAATACTGTTTGGATTGATAGATGTTGGTATTGAGTTTTAGTTCCAATTGTGCAATGTACTTATTCCAAGAATCCTAGAGATAATGAAACATAATATGAGGAGGCTATGCTAGTGCTCCCCCTATGCTACATCTTCCTTAGAGTAAGATGCAACCACCCCTTGGGCTACCTTACATTGGGATCATATGGGTCCTCCATTTAGCCTCCACCTTGAGTCCTCCGATTATATTTTAGTGGTGCTCTTGAAGAGGAGCTCTGGGAAGAAAAGTCTTTGGGGCCAAAGACTTGCTATCTAAGGAGGCTAGTATTTAAGCATCTCCATTGGCCTACAAGAAGGAGGGAGTAGCATCTCTATAAAATCGAGGTGTTGAATGGAAGGATGCCATCTATGTTGGGCTAAGGAGGAGAAAGGAGGGAAGACATCTATGCCAGGCTAAGGTGGCGAGGGGAGGGAGATTCTTCATGGTTTGAAGAGAATGTAAAGGTCATATTCACCTGGTCAAAGGAGAAGGGCTTATCCACCTAGCTGTGAGCTGAAGGAGAGTCACATTTTGTGCAATACTCAAAATGGCGGACCTTTTGAGAGTGGATGTAGGTCGATTCAATCGAACCAATATACATCTAGTTTGCATATTCTTACTTTTCCACATTACTTTTCATGCAAATTTATTTTACTACATTCATGTTTTATTTTGATTATATTTATAAAAGAGATTTTAGTGATTAATCTTTGGTTGAACTTTGGTTTGAAAACCAGAAAAGAAATATTAAAATAATATATTTATTTTCTAAAATTTTTAAAAAACAAAATATCTATTTGCTTTTAATTTATTTTAGGGATTCTTTCCTATTTTTTATTATTTTTTTATTTTAGGGATTGTTTCAGCTTTTAAATGCTCTTACATATCAGGTTTTATTTTACACAAAAGATTTATAAATTCCTAAACGTTTTAAAAGAACAAATTCATCCCTCCCTTAGAGTATCATAAGAACTTTCAGATGTAAGGGTTATGGTAGGTTATTTCAATATCCTCTCATTACTAATGCTAATACTACTGATGATCAATTTGTTATTATTTTTTCTGAACATAAAAATGCTCTAGCTTCATCTCGTTTGCCTTATTATTTTAATAAAAATATGGATAAATTTCTTTGTCAAAATTTTGACAAAGGAGATTTTTTTGATAATGATACTAATGCTCAATCCCTTACTATGTAGGGCATTGGGGATGAAGTAGAAATCATTCATGATGTCAATTCTCAATTGGGTATTAAGGTCCATTAGACTCTTTTGTTAATATTGATAAGTTACTTATTTTTGTTACTATTGATCCTATGACTAAAAACACTTTTATTGAGGCTAATATGCTAGAAATGGTAGATGGTGATAATATATTTACTAAAGTTCAAGGCAAAAAGCATAGGAAAAATAAAAATTTAATTTTACAATCTCCTAGGAGCCCTCGATCTCAAGCTATTGGTACTTCATCTATGAATGTTGAAGGCTCTTATTTGGAATGGTAGGTGCATTGGTTGTCCCTATTCTAGGATTAGGGTTAAAAACCTTTGTCAGATTCATAATATTTATATTTTAGTCTTGTTAGAACTTTTGATTTCTAATGCTAGATTGTTGTCTACTACTCATTTTTTGAGTTTTCAACATGGATTGACTAATACTTCTAATAAGATTTGGGTTTTTTGGAATGATCCTGTGGTCATTGATGTCATTGGAGAATTTAATCAAGTGATTCACCACCACATTGAGTATGCTCAGTATAAATGTTATGACTAATTTGTGTTTGCTTCTTCTTCTCTGTTTGGTAGGAGGTCTCTTTGGGAGCAACTCTCCACCTTTAATTCCATGGTTTCCTTACCTTGGCTTGTAGGTGGTGATTTTAATACTATAACTTCTTCTTATGAACTTATTGGTGGTGCTAACCCTATTTAGCAATCCTTGGAGGAATTTAACAAAATGATTTTGGATTATAATTTAGTTAACATTCATGAAAGTTCGTTAGGATTGTTAAGCCCTTATGAACTAGTCCCGAGGCTAACCAAGAGGGGGATGAATTGATACTTTTAAAATTCTTACACAAATAAAAAATTATTTTTATCTTTTTAAATATTTAAAAACACAAACAATGTAGGAGGAAGAAGATAACCAAAATCAGATTTTCAACCACAGATCAGATCACAGAAATATGAAAAAATTAAAATGCAAAAAAATAAAATGAAAAGAGCACATTAGATTTATAGTGGTTCGATCAACTTGACCTACGTCCACTCCCCAGAGCCTCTCCTCTAAGTATTGCACTAAAACTATAGTGACTCTCCTTTTGCTCCCATAGTAAGGCAGAGAAGCACTTACAAAATATTCCACCACCACCGGTGAGGCAGAGAACCTTGACTCCTTTTGCTTCCTCCTAAAGCAGGCAGAGAAATCAGAATCCTTTTACTTCCTCCTGAAGCAGACAAAGAATCTTGACTCCTTTTGCTTCCTCCTAAAGCAGGTAGTGAACCTAAATCAGATGCTGATGATTATCTCCCTAGAGCTACCACGGAACCAAGGACAAAGAAAGAAGATGACGATCGAATCCTTGCTTCTAGCAACCTTTGTGAATCCCCTCATAAACTCCCCCTCATAAGATCCTCTCTCTCTCCCAAACTCTCCTTCTCCTTCTCCTCTAAGCTCTCTTGGAGTGGAAAAACCAGCAAATGATTTTCTAAAGAGACAATTGAAGAGCATAAATTGAGAGGCTTCAAAAATGTGCCCTAATTTCAATTTGTTGATAATATCGTCTAGGATGATATTATATTGTCTTGTATGATCAGTGTAAATCAGCCCATCTAGGCAAGACAATCTGTGTTATTTATATGATTAGTATAATAATTATGTACTTATCATCTAGGATGATATTGTGATCATCCTATATAATTAGTTCAAATCCAAGCATATCATCCTAAGAAGTCGTTCAGGACGTCCAGGCTGATTAGAACAAAATTACTTATCATCCCGGACGATCTTGCAATCGTTCTGTATGATTAGTTCAAAATAATAAAGATCGTCTTGATAAATCATTCGAGACATCCAGTACGTTCAAAAGAAAAATCATGAATCATCCTGGGCGATATATATATATATATATATATATATATATATATATATATATATATATATATATATATATATATATATATATATAATCCCGTACAATATGATTGTTCAATCTAACCATACTTAAATCCCTAATCACAGGTTTATTTTATACATGATTCTCATGGATCATCCAGGTTGATGAGGATCATCTTGGATGATTAGTTCAAAATATAGCAAATAAAAAAATTGCCTAAAATATGATTGGCAACTGATTTCAAGATTTATATTGATCGTCCTGTATGATCCAAAATCTTCTAGGATGGTTAGTTAAGTAAACTTAGTTATCTAGGATGCCATAATTAGGGTTTCTATTCTGAACTGATCGTCTAGGACGATTTTGGATTGTCTTGTACGATATGATTAAAAATAAAAAAACTCTCAAACACACAAAATTTCTCCCCCTGAGTGTGTGTATGTAAGGTTACTTAGCTTAGGGATCCATCACATTACATTTTACTCAAGAAAAGGAAAAAATTACATTGAGATGAAATTTCAGGCAGACTCGATCTTGAGCTGATTTATTTTACAAGTGATCTTTTGAGGACCTAAAAGAGTTAGTAGATAGAGCAACCAGAAACAAAAATACAGTGATAACAGTAAGAAAATAATGTTTGTTATCATCAAAATCACAGTACCTATATCTACATTTATAATAATCTTCTCCTTTTTGATGATGACAAACATAGAAATTTCAAATTAATACATTATTATTATTATTATTATTATTATTATTATTATTATTATATTTTTTATTAAATAAAAATATTCAAAAAGCAAGAACAGAAATAAAGCATGATAAATTTTACTAAAATAAGACAAATGATGCACTACTCTCCCTTTTGACATCACAAAAAGGAGGCAAGACACATAGCTGAATAAAGTACATAAAAACATCAAGTACTGCACAAAAATTCTGGGCAAACTAAACGTAAGAAGAACCCTGGTCAGGTGGAGGAGGTGGTGTTGGTGGCTGAAAGAGTCTGTGAATGGAAGAAAATTGCTCCCCAAACTAGGCCATGTCCTAGTCATGCTGCTGCTACTGTTGGGCTATATAGGCCTTAAAACGAGCAACATCCTCTATATGCTACTGCTCCTGTGCAACTATGTTGGAGTCAAATCTAGCCTCCCACTGGTCAAACTGCTCCACCAGCTGATCTATCTAGGACTGTGGAAAATATGAACAGAAGCTGGAATAGGTTCTTCTTCTTCTCCCACATCCTCCCCAAGTTTTGGGTGAAGGCAGGTACTATGGAGGATGATGGAGTTATTGGAATAAAAGGTAGGTTGGTAGTCAGGTGGGTTAGGATATTGAAGGTTATACTTGGTTTCAAGGACATAAACAATGATGTGTCCTAAAGCTAGATTTGGTTTGCTCCTATGGCTAGGATCCCTAATGCTAGTGAGATGTTCAATGTACCTGATTAGGAGATCGACGACATTAAAATTTCTCCAAGCCATTGTGTAGTAAGTGGTGAGGGGAAGGATGGGAGAGAATGTGAATGTGATCTCCAGTTTTGGGAATAATAGAGGTTCAAAGAACATGCTGGATGGTGCGTGCATCTTTTACTAAAGAATGGGCTACAAAGTTATGAAAAGGGGCATTTGTGTTCCTAAGGAGGGTATTAACAGGACTCCAATTAAAGTCAGGATCGGCGAGCAAGATGTGAATCTTATCACCAGTAGTGGAAAGTTGAAGAAGGTCATGGAGGTCCTGATATGTGATTTCAACACGTCATTTATTCACATAGGATTATAGGGATGTATAGCTGGAATTGATTTGAAGACTAGCGAAAAATTCAAACAGAAGCTCAGAGCTAAAGGGAAAGGCAAGGGTCAAAATGAAACCAAGAGATGTATGAGCGAAGAGATCAAGTACCCTATCGGTCAGAACAGTTGGATTAACCACCATGGAAGGGGTAATACCTACAGATTTGTAACAAGCATAAGCAGCTTGATCTGCTGTTTTAGTAAAGCGAGGGTCAACAGTTCCCGTGGAGGAACTGCCTGTCTGCATTCTGGACCGCCTGCCACCAGCCATAGAGAAGTTTTGAGTGCTAGGAATTGAGAGGAGGAGTTTTGGGGTGAGAAAATCAGCATGAAATTGGCCTATTTATAAAGAAATGGCCAGATCATCCAAGACAAGTGTGATATTGCCCAGGATGATTTGAGGCAATAATGGTGTTCAGGATGATTGATCAAAAAGGTGGTCCTATCATCCATGATGATCAGGCATTGTCCAGGATGATTAGACATAAACGATTGTCTTGAGGATTCAGTCCATACGATCTTTGACTGGCTTGATCATCCAGGATGAACATGTGGATCATTCGGGATGATGAGTCATTACTGATCGTACCAACTTCATTCAAATCATCCAATAGTTTTTGCCATGTGGATCATCCAGGACGATCAGCTGTATCATCTAGGATGATTACGAATAATAGGTGTAGATTAACCGTTGGATGGAAGGTGAATAGTGATATGATGATATCATCCAGGACGATGTGAACAAAAATTTTAAGGAATTGAATGATGAAAAGAGGTGATTAAGGAGGATTCAAAAATTAAAAAAATTTAAATCAAAAGGCCAGAAAAATAAAACAAAGAAATAAACAGTAAAAATAAAAACAAAGGTTTCTTTTTTAATTGATCAGCTCCAGTAAAAGAGAATTTTTCCTCAAGTTTAAATTCAAAAGTCAATAAGAAGAAATTCATGACGCTTAGATCTAGAAAAATTGATCTTATAAATCCTAGCTCGTGCACCTTACAGGTTGAAACTCCTTTCAAACAAAAATATACTTCAAAAAGGAAGAGATTGGATAAGAAAGGTGATCCTTTCAAGCTTTGTTATAGAAAAATATCTAATAAAATAGTATTGCAAAGTAAGGAATCAAGAAACATGATTTTCAATCTCTAGTGTTTGAAAAAGTTAAGTAGCGCATAGATTCTTCTAAGATTTTTTAAAGGTTTGAAAGGGAAGGAAGCTCATTTTTGTGGGCTCATTTTGTGCCTCTTTTACAGTTATTTGTGGCACTTTGCGCATCTTTTAATTTTGATACACTTTGTGTATCTTTGCAATTAATTGGCAAATATTGCGTATCTTTTTAGTGTTGGGCTCATTTTATGTCTCTTTTCATTTCTTTTATAAGCTTGCTTCCTTTCACAACCTCTAAACACTCTCAGCTATAAGATTATATTTCAAATATAACAGAGGAGAAAACTCACTTTCTAGTATAAAAAAGATTAAACCACTAGACAGAGTCATACTCATGTGATAAATACAATCACCTAATTTAGAAAATACAAACATGATTCAATTATTTAAAATACTATTTATATGAGATAGATACTCGTTGGAAGATAAAATAGATCTCAATTTCAAAGTCCAATTATTTAAATTTTGAAATAGATTTTGATTCAAAGAGAAATAGCATACCATTAAAGGAGTTAGAGGAAGAGAAAACATTCATTAATGTTTTTTTCTTTAACTATTTTAGAGGAGTCAATCACTGCTTACAAGCTTCTAAATAAAACAAGGCAAAAAATCTCATTTAGAAATTAGGTTCATCAGTAGTAGTGAGCTGTGATATGATTTTGAAGAAAATAAATAAAAAATCAAAGACCAATTGATAGCACATAAAAGAAATAAATAAATTAAGAAAATAAGACCAATAAAAAATGAGAAAAATCAGAAGGAAATTAAAAAATATATAAAAAGAAACAGACAAACCAAAACAAACAAAAAGCTAAGTGCTGAAAGCATAAACAGAGAGCATCAATTTCAAGCATGAATATCTATCACACCTAATCTGGTTCTTAAGGTGCTAAAGGATTCAAAGGCCAGTGATTTTATGAAGATATCTGCCAGTTCATTTTCAGTGGCTACATGATGTAGCTCTATATCTCCTTTGGTAACATGGTCTCTAATGAAGTGGTGCCTAATGTAGATGTGTTTGGTCCTGGAGTGTTGGCTTAGGTTCTTTGAAATACAGATGGCACTAGTGTTATCACATAGGATAGAGATTGTGCCTATAGGAAGTCCTAAATTCATAATTTATTACTTTAACTAAAGGACCTAGGCCACACAACTTCTTAAGGCAATGTATTTAACTTTAGTAGTGGACAGTGCAACTGTGTTCTATTTTTTACTAGATCAGGAGATTAAGGATTATCCTATGAATTGACATATTTCAGAGGTGCTCTTTCTATCCACCCGGCATCCTACAAAGTTAGAATTGGAATATCCTATAATTTTAGAGGAGGTGCTATGCCTAGGATATCAGATTCCTAAGTTTTGGGTTCCTAAGAGAAATCTAAGAATTCTCTTAATAGCAGTCAGGTGAGACTCCTTTGGATTAGCTAGAAATCTAACATAGAGATAAATACTAAACATAATATCAGGTCTGCTAGCAGTCAGGTAAAATAAGTGATCCAATTATTCCTCTGTATTTCTTCTGATCAACAGATTTTTCATTTGAATCCTTCTCTAACTGGATACTAGAACTCATGGGAGTGTTAATTGGCTTGGCTTTATCCATTTCATATTTCTTCAAGATGTCCTTAATATATTTTGATTTATTAAGAAAGGTTCCTTCATCCATTTGCCTTATGTTAAATCCAAGAAAGTAGGACAATTCTCCCATCATACTCATCTCAAAATCCTTACTCATTATTTTTTAAAAAATTATCACATAACTTTTTATCAGAAGTTTCAAAAAGTATAACATCAACATAGATCTGAACAATAAATAATTCATCTCCTACTCTCCTCAGAAAAAGGGTGGTGTCTACGCTCCCCTTAACAAACTCTCTTTCTAGCAAAAATATGTTAAGCCTCTCATACCAAGCTCTTGGTACTTATTTTAATCAATAAAAAGTATTTTTTAATTTGAAAATATGATTTAGAAATTGGGAATTCTCAAAGCTAGGGGGTTACTCTACAAATGCATCTTCCTTTATTATCCCATTTAAAAGGCACTCTTGACATCTATTTGGAAAGGTTTAAATCTCTTATAACAAGCAAAGGTTAGTAGCACTCGAATGGCTTCCAAACGGGCTACAGGGGCAAAGGTTTCCTCAAAATAAATCTCTTCTATTTTGTTGTACCCTTTAACCACTATTCTTACCTTTTTCCTAACCACCACACCAGAATCATTCATTTTATTCTTAAAGATCCATTTGGTTCTCACTACACTTTGGTCCTTAGGTCTTTCTACCAGCTCCCAAACATCATTCCTAACAAATTGGTTTAGCTCCTCTTATATGGCTAGGATCCAAAATTCATCAGAAAGGGTTTGATTAATATTGGTGGGTTCAGTCATTAAAATGAAGGCAGAGTGGTTTACTTCTTTTTTAAAATCATGCCTAGTTCTAACACATTCAGAAGGGTCTCCTAAGATCAGTTCTTTAGGATGACTCAAAGAATATCTTCATTCTCTAGGAAATAAAACTTCAGGTTCTATCCTTTCCTCCAGATTGGCAGATTCTACTCCTTGGGTGACTTCTACAACCTCTTCTTCTTCTACCTTAAACATGTTGACCTCATTTTTGTATAAGGTCTTTAGGACCCGATCCATACTCCAAATGAATCCAGGGCCTAGGATCAACTCTGATCTTAGATCAACTTAATATAGACCCTTAGATCTATCTAGATCCTAGGATCCTTTTAAACCTCAAACACTAGGACTTCTAGACTCTAGAATTCTCCTAGATTTCAAATCTTAAGATCTACATATATCCTAGATTTCAGACTCTAGGACCTGCTTAGACCCAAGGATCTGCCCAGACCCTAGGATCTACCTAGACCTTAAATCCACCTAGACCTTAGATCTACTCAGATCTTAGATCTATCTAGATCTAGATCAACCTGTGCCTTAGGTCAATCTAGGTCCAAATTAATTCAAACTCCTCATCAATCCAGATTTCAAAATCATAACATTCAATCAATCTTTATCTTAATCCAAATCTCAATACTTGATCCAGCCTTCTATCAAGCTTCAATTTTATCCTATCACTTATGATCATCTCAAATGATCATGAATGATTTGTATGATCCAAATTCAAGCATTCAAACCAAAAATTCAGATCAAATCTAGAAATTCAATTCAAATCTCAGGGATAAAGGCTTAAGTCCTGAAAGCCTTTTCCAGCAAATCTTTAAACACTTCAAAACCCAGTCAAATGACCTTTGATTCATAATCTATCAATTGCATCATGATGGGACATTTCTCTAGAGGCAACCCTCTAAATTTGAGCTCATTCTGAGGTCTCTAACCTCAAAAATTGAATTGATTTCCAAAGGCTACAAAATATTCAAATATTTATAGTCTATGCCACTGGACTTATCACCCAGTGGATTTTAACCTTGGAGCTTTCTCTAAAGCCTCCAATCACCTCCAGACCCTTGATTATGACTCATTGAATATTAAACTGTATTTTGTTGGACTCACTTTGACCCCCAGGTGACCAGGGATCAAAATGACTAAAATACCCCTTAGGGATGTGAATAGTCATCTTTGATCAAATGAACTCTAAATCAAATGCAACCACCCCCAGAAAGTTATAAATATCAAACCAAATCTGTTGGATCAAAAATAAGATCTTGGGTCAACTTAGTTGAGCAAGTCAACCAAGTTTGACCTAAAGGCCCATTAAAGGCCTAAATGAGTCATTTGACCCAAATGACCATTCTAGACCCTAAAGCACCTCTACCGGACCCCATTCATTATTTCAAATCTATCAAGCCTAAACCCTAGCCTTTGGTCTACCTGGTTAATGAAGTCAACCTAGGTTGACCAGTTCAACCTTTAAGCTTTATCTTATTTAATTAAGCTTCAGATTAATTTCAAACCTGTTCAAACTCCTTTGGGCACTTTCCCCAATGGTTTGGATTTGATTGGACCTAGTGACCCAGTCATTAGTTGGCTTAGTCAATTGGGCCTAGACCTGGTCAAATTAGGCCCAGTTAGATCAATCCAAGGTTCACTTTTAAACTCAATTCAATCAAACTCTTCAAATCTTAAAAATCCCTTTTATCATATGTTTTGAACCTTTTTAAATTCAACATGACTCATGCATTGGTCATTTTGACCAAGGCAATTTCTTTTGACTTGGTCAAACTTATTCAAACTCCCATAAATATATTCAAGCTTCAACTTTTAAGCCTTAACTCTTCTTCACAATATTCTAATCAGCCATTTTGTATCACCTTGTATGCCACATCAGCCACTTTGACCCATTGATTGGTCAAACAGCCAATGGAGGGTCAAAGTAGCCTCCAAATGCTTCAAACCATTGATTAAACCCTTTCAGCCCACATTTTATTAAACTCCAGCCATTCCAGAAGCCTTACGGACCATCTAGAATGTTTCTTAAGCTAGGATTAAGCCATGGATTAGGTCTAAGCCAACCCTAATCAGCCCTATATGCAAATAAGGCCAAAATCCACTTTTCACCTAAGTGTCCTTGGGCTATCCTACCTCCTATCATTCTGACAAACTCCAAGACACTTATCTGTTGCAAATTTGGATTCAAGGAGTATAGTTTTGATGATAACAAATATGTCTGTGTTCTATTTTGCTTGGCTAACTATTTCAGGTCCACAAGGTTAAGTACGATCCAAGTCAGCTCAAGACTGAGTCGGTTTGTATGTGGTTCAGGTCTAATATAATTTGTTCTCTTTCTTGAGTAAAATTCAATGTAATTGATCCCCTAGCTAAGTAACCTTACACACACACACACTCAGGGGAAGAGGATCAATAATGTCTACATACTTGATTTAAATAATATTGAATGTGCTGCTTCATTTTGCTTAAAAATTACTGTTGATGAGTCCTTATTGTGGCATAGGAGATTATGTCATGCCAGTATGAAATCCCTTAGGAGAGTCACCCAAAAGGACTTAGTTAGAGGTGTCCCCAAGCTTAAGTTCATTAAGGACCACCTATGTGATGCCTGTCAATTAGGAAAGCAAGTCCACTCCTCTTTCCACTCAATTAAGGACATCAACACCTCTAGACCTTTAGAAGTCCTTCATATGAATTTTTTTGGACCCATTAGCACTGCCAGCTTAGGGGAGAGAGTCTATGGATTTGTGATTGTTAATGATTACTCGAGGTTCACTTGGATTAGATTTCTGTCACATAAATCTGAGTCATTTGATGAATTTAAATTCTTTTCCACTTGGATTCAGAAGAAATTAGGCTGTGAGATTGTGACCATCCATAGTGATCACGGTGGGGAGTTTGAAAATAAGAAATTTAGAACCTTTTGTGAGTATCAAGGGATTAGCCATAACTTTTCAGCTCCTAGAACCCCTCAGAAGAATGGGTAGCTGAAAGAAAGAATAGAACCTTGGTGGAAGCCGCTAGAGCTATGCTTGCTGAGTATTCATTTCTAAAATACTTGGGCTAAAGCGGTGAACACTGTATGTTATGTGCTGAATAGGGTGAATGTTAGATCAAATATGAATAAGACATCTTATAAGATCATTAAGGGTAGAACTCCAAACCTGTCCCACCTCCATGTCTTTGGCTGTAAGATTTTCATTCTAAATAATGGAAAATCATCCTTAGAAAAATTTGACCCCAAATCTAATGAAGAAGTGTTCTTAGGCTATTCTAGTGTGGGGAAATCCTTCAGGGTGTTTAATAAGAGAACTTTGGTGGTGGAGAAAATAACTCATGTGGTGTTTGATGAATATGATCCTAAGGAGACTAGAGTTGAGGAAGAGGAAGGTATACGAGAGATTACCCAAGGAGTTAAAAGTGCAAATCTGGAGGAAAGGGTAGAGCATCAAAACACATTGCTTAGAGATTGGAGATATTCTTCGAGTCATCCTAAAGAATTGTTCTTAGGAGACCTTTCTAAAGGTGTTAGAATTAGGCATGAACTTAGGAAGGAAGTAAACAATTCTACCTTTATCTCAATGACTAAACCCACCAAAATCAACCAAGCCCTTTCTGATGAGTTTTAGATCTTAGCTATGTAAGAGGAATTGAATCAATTTGTAAGGAACGATGTTTGGGAGTTAGTAGAAAGACCAAGGAATTAAAGTGTAGTGGGATCCAGGTGGGTCTTTAAGAATAAGATGAATGATTCTGGTGTGGTGGTTAGGAATAAGGCAAGATTGGTGGCTAAGGGGTACAATCAAATTAAAGGGATTAATTTTGAGGAGACCTTTGCCCCTGTAGATAGATTGGAAGCCATTAGGGTGCTACTAGTCTTTATCTGTTATAAGGGATTTAAGTTATTTTAAATAGATGTCAAGAGTGTCTTTTTAAATGGATAATAAAAGAGGATGTCTTTGTAGAGTAACCCCCAGGTTTTGAGAGTTCTCAATATCCAAATCATGTTTACAAATTAAGAAAGGCCTTATATGAATTGAAACAGGCACCCAGAGCTTAGTATGAGAGGCTTAGCACATTCCTACTAGAAAGAGAGTTTATTAAGGGGAGCATAGACACCCCCTTTTTTTTTAGGAAAGTAGGAGATGATCTACTCATTGTCCAGATCTATGTTGATGATATATCTTTTGGATCTTCTGATAAAAAAATATGTGTTAATTTTTCTAAGATAATGAGTAAGGAGTTTGAGATGAGTATGATAGGAGAATTATCCTACTTTTTGGGGTTTAGCATAAGACAAATGGATGATGGAATCTTTCTGAATCAATCAAAATACAATAAGGATATCTTGAAGAAATATGAAATGGATAAAGCTAAGCCAGTCAACACTCCCATGAGTTCCACTGTTTAGTTAGATAAGGATTCAATTGAAAAATTTGTTGATCAAAAGAAGTTTAGGGGAATAATTGGATCACTGCTTTACTTGACTGCTAGCCGACCTGATATTATGTTTAGTGTTTATCTTTGTGCTAGGTTTCAAGCTGATCCTAAAGAGTCCCACCTGACTGTTATTAAGAGAATTCTTAGATATCTTTTAGGGACCCCAAATCTAGGAATCTGGTATCCTAGGCACAACACTTCTTTTTGAGATTATTGGATTTTTTTATTCTGACTTTGTAGGGTGTAGAGTGGATAGAAATACCACTTTTAGAACTTGCCAATTCATAGGATAGTCTTTAGTCTCCTGGTTTAATAGAAAATAGAACTCAATTGTACTTTCTACTACTGAAGCTGAGTACATTACATTAGGAAGTTGTGTGGCCCAAGTCCTTTGGTTGAAGCAACAAGTTTTGGATTTAGGATTACCGGTTGGCATAATTTTAATTCTGTGTGATAACACTAGTGCCATCTGCATTTCTAATAATCCAATCCAATATTCTAGAACCAAACACATTGATATAAGGCATCACTTCATTAGGGACCATGTTACAAAAGGGGATATTGAGCTACATTATGTAGCAACTAAAAACCAACTGGATGACATCTTTACTAAACCACTGGCCTTTGACTCATTCAACATTTTGAGAACCAGATTGGGTGTGATTGATATAAATGCATGAATCTGATGACTGCTGATTTTTTATGTTTTTTATTTTTCATTTATATTTCTCTTAGTTTTTGTTTGATTTGATTATCTACTTCCTGTTTATTTTTTAGTCTATATTGTTTCTTTTTATTGTTGCTATTTCTCTGATTTGAGTATTTATTTTGATGCGATTTCCTACTTGTTCTTGATTTACTATTTTTTATCAGATCACTGCTCATTACTGCTAATAAACTGGATTTCTAACTAAGAGTTTTGCCTGGTTTTTATTTAAAAACTCGTAAGCAATAATTGACTCCTCTGGATCTGTTAAAGGGAAGAAATATTGATGATTGTTTCTCTTCCTCTAACTCCTTTAATGGTGTATTATTTCTTTTGGATAAAAATCTTCTTCAAAATTAAAAAGTTAATTTTTGAAATAGAGATCTATTTTATCTTCCTAAAGTAATCTACCTCATATGGATAATATTTTCAAAGCTTTGAATCATTGTTCTATTTTTTTTAATCAAGTGATTGCACTTATCATATGATGTATGATTTTTATTTTATGAATTACTCTTCCTTACCGTAGAGAGTGAGTTTTATCGTCTCTTATGTCTGGAAGATAATTTCACAGCTGAGATTCTTTAACGATTATGAAAGAAAGCAAGCTTACAAAGGATGCATAAATTGCCAAACAAAATACAAAAGAGGCATAAAATGAGCCCAAAGCTGAAAAAGATGCACAATGTTGCCAAATTGGAAAGATACATAAAGTGTATAAAAAATCAAAAGATGTGCAAAGTGCCAAACAAATTAAAAAAGAGGCACAAAATGAGCCCACAAAGAAATAATCTTTCTTCCCTTTCAGATCCTTAAATGTCTTAGAGAAATACATGCACCACTCAATATTTTCAAAAGCTTGAGACGAAAAATCATAATTTCTGATTCCTTACTTTGTAATACAATTATATCAGATATTTTTTTGGAACGACACTTGAAAGGATCTTTTTTTTAATCTAATTTATTTTCTTCTGAATTAGACTTTTCTTTGAAAGGAATTTGAACCTATAAGGTGTCCGAGGTAGGAGTTACGAAAGTCAATTTTCTAACTTTTTTGGATTTTAGCATTGTCGATTTTCTTCTTGTTGGCTTTTGAATTAAAAATTAAGGAAAATTCTAATTTATTGGAGCTGATAAAAAAAATTCAAAATCATTATTTTTCACTGTTATTTTTCTCGTTTCTATTTTATTACTGGATTTGATTTTGGACCCACCTTACTGCTAGTCTATTTTGCTTATGTTATTTTCCTTGTATATGTTTTGTATTATTATTTTTATGTGTTTTTCTGTTATTTTTCCTTTTTTGAGATACCAAAAGGGGGAGTAGTAGTAGTTGTTGTGTCTTGTTGTTATTGTGTTCTAGTTGTTATATTTTTGGATCGTTGTAAATCCTTGGCTTATCAATGTTCATATGTTTTTTGAAATATCAATGTTTATTTACTGAACCTGTATTTCCTATTAAATGTTTGCCATCATCAAAAAGGGGCAGATTATTACAAATCTGATTTAATGAGTATAGTTTTGATGATAATAAACATGTCTATGTTCTGTTTTACTTGGCTAACCATTTAAGGTCCACAAGATCAAGTACAATCCAAGTCACCTCAAGATTGAATCGGTCTGTATGTGGTTCAGGTTTAATGTATTTTTTTCTCTTTCTTGAGTCAAATTCAATATAATTGATCCCCTAGCTAAGTAACCTTGCACACACACACTCAGGGGGAGATTTTTGTGAGTTTAGAATTTCTGTTAAGTTTTGATCACATCGTCCTAGACGATAGACATATCATCCTGGACGATCCATTAAAAATAGAAATCCTAACTTAGACCGTCAAGATAAGTCGATTCGATTAAGCCGATCATCCTGGACGATACTCCTATCATACAAGATGATATGCTCAAATCAGAAACTCTCAGCCAGAATGATTTAGTCAAGTTCTTATTTTTGGATCTCTGATTTGATCGTACCGGATGATACATGTATCATCCTAGATGATCCATTATAATCTTGCCTAAATTAGTCAGGTAATTAAAGAAAGTAATTAAGGTTTGATTGATTCGATCATATCATCACAAGATCGTACAGGACGATGTGCTAAAAATCCTGACTGTCTAGTGCCTTTCACCAGTACATCCAGAATTATGTACTGGATGATTTTGGGCAATTTTAAACTAATCGTACGGGACGATACCCATATCATCCCGGATGATTAATTCATTTTGAGATCATCCAGCACAAGTTCCCCTGGATGACCAGAGCTATCTTTTAGACAAAATTCCTGATTTACACTAATTATCCTGGACGATCGCAGAATCGTACGGGATAATCTGAACAAATTTTGTCTACTAATCGTCTAGGGGAACCAGATCGTCCAGGCTGATACATATGATTTTGAGCTGAACGTACAGGACGATTGACCGATCGTCCTGGATAATCTTTGACGACTTGTGATTTAGGGTAATTTTTGAGCCCTCCTATTTAAAATCTTTTTCTTCCAACAAGAAAAATCTTTTGCCACTTTTCTTTCCAGAGAAAACCTTGAGAGAGAGAGAGAGCTTGGGAGAGAGAGAGAGGATCTTGTGAGGGAGAGTTTATGAGGGATTCACAAAGGTTACTCCAAGCAAGGATCTGAGTCATCTTCTCCATTCATCGTCTCTTGTCTTGTCGGTGTCTCTGTGGGAGGATCGTTCGTAAGAAGATATGGGTTCTCTGCCTGCTTCAGGAGGAAGCGAAAGGAGTCCAGGTTCTCTACCTGCTTCAGGAGGAAGTGAAAGGAGTCTAGGTTCTCTGCCTGCTTCAGGAGGAAGCGAAAGGAGTTCATGTTCCTGCCTCACCGGGTTGGTGGAAAGGAGTTTTTGTACAGGCTTCTCCACCTTGCTGTGGGAGTAGAAGGAGAGTCACTTAGTATTAGTGCAATACCCAAAGGGAAGGCTCCGGGGAGTGGATGTAGGTCAAGCTAACCGAAGCATTATAAAATTTGGTGTGTTCTTTCTGATTATTTTTCTCACTTTTCTATGATGATTGTGTGATTGTAATTATTATTTTATTATCATTGAATATCTGCCAATCATTGTATAACTTTAAATGTTTTTAAAACATTCAATAAAATTTCCTAAGTCGCTATTTGCTCACAAATTTTTAAAAACTACCAATTCACCCCCCCTCTTGGTTAGCCTCGGGACTAGTTCATAAGGGCTTAACATCCCTATCGAACTTTCATTGTCAACATCTTAACAAGCTACTAAATTAATCCTAGCCATCCACTTGCCTCTAGGTTAGTTGAATAGGGGTAAAAGGAAAAAAGGAAAGGTCATTCTAACCCTAACTCTATCTCTCCTGCTTAAAACTCTTCAGCTGAACTCCCTGTTCGTTTAAGCTCCTCAGCTCTTCCTCTACACTTCCTAACCCAAACCCAACCAGTCAAACCTCACTGGCGATAGCTTCACGATGGCTTGGACTAGATTTTCCTCCAGGGCTTACAGCAGACGATCCACTGTGTTTTGGGAGGTGATTCCTTTAAGGAAGATTACCGTGGAAAATCTACAAGCTTAGAGGAACAAAAATCAGCCAAATCGATCGGTTAGATTGGGTAAAATCTTCAAACCTAACTCAGGACACTTAGCATTAAATATCATTATATTAAGTGCTTATTTCACTATCAAAAATATTCTGCATTACGTCTGTTCGTGCATGTTATTTAAGTTTAAAATTTTATTCAATTAGACCCACTAGTTTGGAAGAACAAGCCAAAAAATGGATTTTAGGGCATTTTGATAGTCTGCGTTCAGTGTACGAGATCCCTGCCATTGATTTTCTGATCAATGATGGAGATCCCGTCATTTCGTGGCATCTCCAAACCTTGGATCCGATCAGGCGGCTGATCCTTCCATCCGGTGTAATCTATGCCATTCATTTTAAACCACGGAGCATCCGACGCTTAGCATTCTACGCTGATGTGGATAAGTAATACCGCAGCCCGCGGTATCATTAGGAAATGATTGTTGGCGGCGCATTCATTGAGTCGTCGCACAATCATCACTCCGTGGTTTGGATCGACGAAGCAGAAGCTGCCGCGTGGCCATCCTACCGCCGCGGCTTTGAATCCACCAATTAGAGTGTGCCATCTGTCTCGCCGGCGTCGCCGTTTAGTTAAATTGTTTTTTTGTTTTTTTTAATTAATTTTAAACCTAATTAATTAACAAAAACTTCAATAATTCATTAAAAATGTTTTTAAAATCCAAAAAATTAATATAAGACATTAAACTTCTCAAAAATTCAAGCTCTTTACTATAAAATTAGAATTAATTAAAAATATTTTATATATTTTAAATTTTTTTCAATATTAGATAAATGATATTTTTAATTACTATTTAATTAAAAATAATTAAAAATATTTTAAAATTTTATTTAATATACTTTAAAAAATCTCTGTTTTTTTAGAAATCACTAAAAAAATTGGTATTAATTTAAGATTCAATATTAAATTAATCTTTAATTAAAATTCAATATTTAAATTCAACATTTTTTTAATTAAAATATTTATTAAATATAAAATAAAATATTTCCTAAATTGTATGAAATTAACTTTAAATCATTTCAAATTTCTCAGAAATAATTAAAGTTTAATTAAATTTAATTTAAGATTTATTTTAAGTGATAACTAAATTAAATACTTTAATTAATTTAAAATTTCTAAAATTCAAATTAAATTCAAAATTAATTCAATTAAATACAAATAATTTATCAAAACTTTTGAATTTTTAAATATTTTAATTTAAAATTATTTTCAAATTTTAAGACTTAATTTGTCTTAATTAATTTGAATTACTTGAATATTTCATTTTTTAAATAATATTTAATTAAATATTTTAAAATAAAAATTTATTTTCAAACTATTATAAAAAATCAGAGGATCTCTTATTAGCATTTTAAAATTATCCTGATTGTACTTTTAATTATTTTATTTTAAACTTATATTTTTATATATAGGTTTACATATATAAATGTGTGTATTTTGAAATCTATTTTAAAATTATATATGTTTAAATCTTTGAGCTTTAAGAGATCCCATGGGATTTTAAACTTAAGCTAAGCCTGAATGAATTGACTTGGTTGGGAGGTAATTAGTGAACAATCATATCTTGATTGTTAATTTATCAAACCATTTATTATTTATGTTATTATTACTTGCATATCTAGGTGCACACACCACTTAGTCTTAGGGCTCTCTTAGATTTAGTGATTGGTTGTGCTTATGTATATATATGTTGTATATGTTGAGCTTAAGGGTTAGTCAAAATATTGATTTAAACCCTTCAAACTTAGTGACATCATTAAGGATAATAATTAGGGACTCTTTTAGAGAATTTAAAAAATTTTAATAATTAGGATTCACCTCTTATTGACTTGAAACTTTGAACACTTGAACTTAGTGACAATCTCAGCCGTAAGAAAAATTCCCACTCAATTTTGAAGCCATTAAACCCTCTAACTTATTTAATCAAAATTAAACCTTAATTAAGACTTTAAAACTTCTAAAAAATATAATAAATCAAGTTTAAACCCAAAAATTATAAATAGTATCTCTAGTTGACCATAATTGAACTCTTAATCAGTGAAAAATAAAAGCCCCTTGACTGGATAGCAAATTTGATCTTAATTTAATTTTTATTGAAATTTCATATTTAATTAATTAAAAATAATTAAAAATTCCCAAAATTTCTCAAACACTTGATAATCCCTTCTTAGATCATTCTTGATCTTTGGAGGTGATTTCAAAAAGTTTGGAGATTATTTGGACTCAAATCATTAAAATACCCTTAATTAAATAGTTTTAAAATTTTAATAAATAATCATAACTTTAAAAATTCTTAACTAATTCAAATAAACTCCAAATTGAGCAAACTCAAAGGCATCCAACTCATATTATGGTCTAATATTTATCAAAAATATCAAATTTCTAGAAATAAATTAAATTTGAAAAAGTCAACTTTTGGTCAAACTTAAGTTAAAATCAAGTTAAAACTTTAAATCTTGATAAAAATTTAGAAAAATCCAAATCCAGCGTACTTATAGTCTAACTGATCGTATTAAGGTCTAGTATTTTAATAAAATATTAACATCCTAGAAATCACTCTTAATCAAAATATTAACTTTTGACCCCTTTAATTAAATACATTAAATAATTCAAATAATTCCAGGAAATTAAATAATTAATTTCAAAATCCAGAAAATATTAATTCAACTTTAAAACCAGCAATCAATCAACCTTAATTAAAAAGTAATCAACTTTCAAACCTTAATCAAATCAAATCTACTTAATCATACTAGCTACCACTTAGTAACCCAAGCTTACGAGGCTATTAAATTAGCCCCAAGGAAGGTGAAATAAACTTCACGGCCTCAGTAATCAACAAAGGTGGTATCCATTCAACACTTTAAAATAAATCCTAAAATTTTAATCCAATAAGATTTAAACTTTAATTAAATCTCGCTTAAGCCTTTTAATAAACCAGAACACCAAGCAACTTCAATTAAGTACCCTACTTAGGATATATCAAACACACACAGCTTATCTCACACACTTTAGATGGTTTTCTAGGACAACCAACTCTAGTCTTAGGCTAGGCCTATGTTTACTTTTTTGCTGTGTGCCGAGTTTTCGAGTTTTCACTGTATGTTGTTTGTTTGTAGTAGAATTGATTGATTATTTATTTATTTGCTACACTCTGTGTTGTGATTGATTGTGCATTAGATCTACCCTTAGGTTAGGGATGATTTGTACTAATTCAATCTTATGCATATGGTCATGCTCGCACAGGGTAATTAAATTAAAGGAGATAATTAATAAAGCTTTAAACTTATAATATTTTATACAGGCGCTTCAGAATGCTAAGACCCTCTTTAAATTAAAAAGAGCATGGCCAAGCGTGACTGTGAATTTGAGCATTTAAATTTTAAAATATTAACTATTTGGGATGTTTAATTAATTATTGGTTATTAGAATAACCCTATAAGATCAATTTTAGATTTTTTTAATTTTGATTAATGTAATTTGATTTAAGAATTAAGTTGTAAGTGATAAGTACTTTGAGATGGGATATATATATCCTACTTAGATTCCAAAGGGGAGAGGACATCCTTTCAGGGAGAGTCCTTCTCCATTTGGAAGCCTAAGTTAGGATACTTTTAAAGTATCTAAAGAGAAAAGATAACACCCCTATCCAGGGGGAGTTTCTTTTTATTTAGATATCCGGACCCGACGATCTAAGGAGCTCATAGGAGGATGAAGAAGTGGAGAACAAAGAGAAGATCCATTCTCAAAGTCACTTGAGTCTTAGGAGTAGAATCTGGGTTGTGGTTAGTGGTACCCAGCCACTTTACTTTTCCTATAAATCCTAGGTTGTATAATTAAGTGGCACTTGCCACATAGACTTTTAGTTTGAATTCTAATTTAATTGATTTGATTAATATTGATTGTTTAATTTTGATTGTAATATAGGGTCTACCTATTTTTTTTAGTTTTTTGGCGATCTTGCATGTCATGTTTTGATTTAGTTTGGAACCCGATCGAAGGCTCATGAGGACACGAATAAAATTTTTCTACTTAAATAAAATTAAAACATTTATGCTTACATAGTAACTTTAACATTTTAAGAAGTAAGCTGGGGACCGCCAGAAGTTTTTTATATACATTATTGCTACATTTTTGTTCCTTTTGTTAGGCACATCCCCGCCTGCAAGTTTTGGCAGATCACCTGGCCTATGAGGGTGCAATTTTATCAAGGGAATCTGTGCATTCTTTTAGGATAAAATCTATTTTTAAGCTTAATTTAAAACTGCTTCATTCTAATTTAAGTATTTGAGTCAACTAGCATGCATCGCATTAGTAACAAACTTAAAAATGTCTAAATCTTTAATTTGTATTTTATTTAAGCATTTCACTCAACATAAGTCAAAGGGGTCAAGTAGGAGTCTACTCTAGATGTCGACCCCAACTCCTTAAAATTATCTTAAAAAATATCCCTAACCACTCTACATTAAAGACCTGACTCATGATTTTGAAGCGTTTAGGTGGTTTAGCTGGCTCCTTAATTCAGGCTGGGATAAGTCCAGATTTGTATTGCATTAGCTAAGTTCTGGGTCACTGATTTTCAGTACCTAGTCTAGACTTAGGTTTTGAGACAGATTTCAATCTTAAGACCTCAACCTCTGGGAATCTAATTCCCACTTTTTAATAAAATTAATCACTCAAACATAAATCTCTTTCCATTAAATTCGAGCCCAACACTTAGGATAGGTTGGGGTATTTTTGAAGTAATTCAAAATCTTAAGACACCTCCTACCATTCCTCCTTTGACTCCAGAATAAGTGTTCAATTATGAACCAATCCCGTTTAAAAATTATAGTCCCTACCTCCTTTGACATCAAACTTTGAAATCAAAATAAAATTCGTATCACTATTTTAATCAAGAGTGTTCGTAGGAAATTTTTGATTTCTTATGATATAATTAATTATGAGGGCTTGCACTCGTAGAAGATTTAGAAACCCAGATCAATTTTTCAAAATTAAGTTTTCAAAAAGCTCAATTAATTACCTTTGGGGAATAACAAAAAAATGACGATCATTATTATCATATTCAAGTAATTAACAATGAGAGATATCTTCTTCCTCTGGGATGATATATCATTTATTGATATAATTTTAAATATAAAATAAATAATAATTTATCTAGATTATCGTAGCCAGATATTTGACTAAACTTCATTTTGATCCTTTGGGATCATATGCGATTCCCTCCTGAATCTAGCTATGATATTGAGGATCGATTTGTAATTCTAAATTCAAACCCATTAGGAGATTTTATCTCTACCTTTTGAGGTAGTATATCATCACTAATGAATGTTCAATTTCAGAATTAAAATTAAAATATCAATTTTAGATTATTCCTAAAGATAATTAACATTTTCAAAAAATACTTTTCAATCAAATAAAAAATCACGAATCCATTAGGGATAATCTCTCTCTCCATCGTTAATAGCGGTGCAAATTTTATTGCATCAGTAGTTTTAACTACCCTTCCTTCTGTTGGTCCCTCTACCCATTTCTCCCTTGGGTGAGTGTGGTTAACTCTATTAAAACTTGTTAAATGAGAGGTGAGTGTAGGAAACCTCTCCCAAATCAGGCTTTGACATTTTGCATCCAAACTAATTGGTAGAGCAAAAGAGTTAAGCCAAATCCTATGTGAATCCTCCTATAAATGTTAGAAACTCGCGTGCTCAGATCAATCAATAGTATGCTAAGTTATATAATTTATAGAAGTTTCTTTAATTTCAAAATCATACTTTTAAAACTCTCTAATCAAATCCGAACCTCATTCAAATTCTGAACTATTTCTACATTGTATCACAATATATGAAATCATAAGCTTTATAATTCAATACATATGATTGAATGTAGAAGTAGTTTCTAAGTCCAATTTAAAAACTCAATACTTCTGGCAAAGTTCATCTTTAACATTTCACTCCCGAATCACTCGTCGGGATGAAAGAGTCAGGTTGATATCTTAGAAACTCAAACACCTTGACTTTCAAAATAAGGGGAGATGCTGCCAGATTTTTGAATTTTTCAAACATCTCTTTCAAAATTATTCAATTCTAATAATCATTACTGTATATTTTCTTATAACGATCATTATAATATAATATATGCAATGCATCTTCAATCCCTCTAGTTGATTCAGCCTTTGACATTTCATCTCGAATCACTCCTTGAGATAAAAGAGTCAAGTTATTTCTTTAAAAATCTTCCCTAAAATTTTTAAACCATCACATTGAATGCAAATTCAATACCTCGAGTTTAAAAATAAGGGGAGATGCTGCTGGATTTTTAAATTTTTGAATTTCCATCTTTCAAATCAAATCCAATCTTCATTGTCACATGTATTATTACAACATTCTCTTGTAGTATAACATGTACAATGTAGACTCGATCACTTCTAAATTTAAATTCAAAAATTCAATTTTTCTATCAAATCGAATCTCTGACATCTTACCCCTAGATCAGTCAGTGGGGTAAGAGAGTTGAGTCAAAACTTTTTTATCTTCCTCAAAATTTGTTAACCATCAAGTTGAAATCAAATTCAACTTATTGAGTTTCAATACTCGAGAAAAATTTTTCAATTTTCACAATTTTAAATCTCCATTCACATTAAATCCAGATCATCATTGTTATATGTCTTTTACAAAATTCTCTTATAGTTAAACATATACAATAAAAATTTAAATTTTCTTCAAGTCAAAATTGATTTCTATATTTTATCATCGTGTATCGAATTATAGTCCTTATAATTAAATTTACAAGAAAAAATATAGAGAATTTCTTGTTAAATTTCAAATTCAAAATTTTGATTTAAATCTTCTCCTTTTCAAATCTCAATTAATTCAAGCAACTGTAATAGCTGGAAAATTGCTCTTCTCTGTTAACTGAGACCTCTAAGTGGAAGAAGTGATTTATAGTAGACAATTCAGTTTGGAATGGGTTTCAAGTCCTTAAAGCTGTTTATGAATGGTGGAACCATCATCAACCTCACTGCTGAAGGCGATAAGAATGGTCTAATAGTTGAACTAGTAGTGGGGGAAATTAGTGACCTTCCCCCCATGCTTGAGCTGGCAGCTGGTGCTACCCTTATACACCTTCTGCACCCTCAGTTCAGAATGAGGAGAAGAGATCTAAAGTTAAATCTACTATTAAGAAGGGATCTTCTAGTTCTAGACCACTGTTTAGTACCAAGAATGCCAGGAAGAACTACTTGAGAAGGGTGAGAAAGAAGATCACCAAGTCTAGGAAGATTGCTGAACAGAATGCTATAAGTTTAGTTAAGCCTGAGGCGACTGAGGAGCTGCCTTTCCCTGTCTCTTCTCCACTCCTGTAAGGGAGTCATTTTCACCCCCTCGCAGCTGCTGTAGGGGAGGAGAGAGTTGCAAGGATTGCTAGCTCTCCACCTAGTCTGGTTGACTACTCTGCTAAGAGGACTCTGATGGAAAAGCACACCCTGAGAATAATGATGCTAAGAAATATCATCCACACCTATGCTACTAAGATAGGTTAAATAAAAGAACAGTATATGAGACACCTGAAGGGGGTGATCTCACATAAGCTTGAGAAGGAAGTGTTAAAGGAAGAAAAAACTGAAGCTAGAAATTTGACTCCTCAACCAGTGAGGAGAAATAAGAAATTTATTAAACAACTTATTGCCTCAGTCTTGGTAGATGGATATCACTGGGTGCCTCTTTTCCCTTCTATAAAGATAGAAGAAATAGTGTTAACTGGGTCAGGTAGGAGTCACCCGCTTAGTGGTAGACCTCCAGTTCCCCCTTCAAGGTTTTCAAAGTTGGCCCCTGTGATAGTCAAGTCAAAGGAAATTTTTAAAGATCTCAAACTAGTTGATGTTAAGGGCAAGAGGCCCATGCTTTTAGATGAACAATATATATCGATGAAGTTGAGCAGATCTGTTGGGATTCAGATCAGAGATACTCCAGTCCCGTTGCCTATTGAAGTCCCCCCAACTCCATGTTTAGGGATGTGAGGATTCTGTTCTTATTGATGTTGGAGTTCCTGCTATTCGAGCTCCTCCATCATCAGTTAAGATAGATATCCCTCACCCTACTGAGGATGTCACCCTCACAACTACCGACCCTAAAATCATCGAAGGGGAGGTGATAGTGCCAGATGATGATTAAGAAATGCTAGATCAGTTAGTAGAAGAACCTACTGCTGATGATTTAAAAGTTTAAGAAGTCCTTGCCAAGCTGGGAGCAGAAGAATTTGAAGAAATGATAAATAAAAAAGGGTAATTACCCATCGATATTGAGTCAATTGAGGGTAAACCAGTCGATGAGGTGGTCTAGAAGATCAGAGACATACTTAAGAAGACTGAAATTGAAGCCTTCGATCCAGAGGTTGATGATTTGATGATGGAGGATTCAGCTGGAAATATCTACATGGTTGAAACTCAACCATCAAATAAGAAGGATGATCTAACTTTTTTCCCCTACCACTACATGTTGGGCCAGACAATCGAAGCCTACATTGTCTTCAAGGACTAGCTCAAGAAGAATTTTCATCAAGGTAACATAATAATTCCAAAGGAGTACTTGGTCGATCCGAATCAAGGGTCTGTCAAATCCATAGGTAAGAATTCTAAATTTTCTCTGTCCATTGAAGATGGTTGGGATATAACACTATCTTGGGCATTTAAAAAGTCGATTAACAAATCTTTTCATCTTTCTCAATAGTTATCGAAGAGAGCCCAGGACCCGATTTGGGAGGTTGACCTCGAGGCTTCGTAGGAGGACGTTGGGATAGTTTCTTCTCCAGTAGTCATAAGAACTACTGTATTAAATAAAAATGAAAGAGTGAACCTTCTGTAGAGAGAAAATTTGTTGATGAGAGATGTATATAAGTGATGGATGGTAGCTCAAAATCATTATCCCCACTGATGTTATTTGACTTTTATTTTACCCCATCAAAGGCAAAGGGTCATAAATTTAATAAAAAGTCAGATCCTTCTACAAATATTTTGATGATTAATATTGAGAATAAAAATTAAAAGGACTCTTCTATTGAAAACAATCAAGAATTAGCTGAAAACAATCAAGAAGTTTAAACACTCAGCTCCCCAGATTTGACTCTTCAAGAAAGAAATAGATCTGATGCCTTATCAGATGGTGAAACCCCTGAAATTAACTTTTAAGAGAGTCCCATCGTGATAGACTTTTCAAATTCGAACTCCTGCTTAGATAATGACAATCAATTGCATAGGGAGAGCGTAGACCCCCTATAGTTTATTCTTTCGATGCAATCGTGCAAGTATAACTATGTGGTGGCAAGGTTTTACCCCCTAGGCTATCTCCTCAGGATAAGGGAAAAGTTGTTTTTGATGATCTGATACAAATCTATGCTCAACAATCAACTCTAATTCTTTTAAATCCACTGAGTCCTGATGTTAATGTTCCAAGCATTGATTACAACGTCTTAGCTCACCTTAGGAAGTTACCTGCTAAGTTGAGCATTTATGATGCCCTTGTCCTTTCAAAAGAGATGAGGGAGACTCTAATTAAAGTACTTCTTGACCCAGAGATTTTCTTAGCTTAGTTTGCCTCAACTTTCGAGGAAGAAGCTGTGTACTTCAAGGAAATCCCAGGAGTTACCTTCTCCGAAGAAGATTTACTCCTCAAAATTGTTGACCACAATCGTCCTCTTTACATCACCGTGAATGTGGGCAAGTTTAAGTTATCAAGAGTTCTCATGGATTTGGGTGCATCTGTCAACGTGATGAACATAAAGACTCTCATATACCATAGGGTTGATACTAGCAAGCTCTCAACGGACAAGTTGGTTCTTTGTGGATTCAACAAAAAGGGCAAGAAGGCTTTAGGTTCAGTTACCCTTCTTCTAGAGATAGGAGAATTAAAAATCAAAGTGAAATTTCATATAATTGATTCAGTGACATCTTTTAATGCGCTCTTAGGTAGGTCCTAGATCCATAAGTATAGGATGGTTCCTTCTAAGCTACATCAGTGTATCAAGTATCAACGAGATGGCATTGAGTTTGAAATTAAGGGTGATCTGCAACCATTATGTATTCACTAGATCAGGATCTACGAAGATGCGGCGTACTACCTACCCAAAGGGTCTACTCCCTGTTTGAAGGTAGAGATCAACATCAAGGAGGAAAAAGCAAAAAATAAAGTTCAAAAGCAATTCAAAATTAAGAAAAGAAAAAGTCAAGAATCAAAAGAGACAAAATTCTAGTAGCGAAGATGACGTCGAGCTCATGGTCTTTAGGCCTCCAAACAGTTTACCTCAAAGAGATGGGAGGATGTCCCAAAGAGCATGCGGTCGAGGTCGCCCTTCAATTAAGACAAGAAATCCCCCAATTTACATCTAACTTGAAACAAGTTCTGATGAAGAATCAAGAAAAAGGGGTGCCAAAATTACTTTTGACTATATAAAAATTAATCCTCCTCCAAAGTTTCATCTCACTTTAGAATCGGATAGCGACTATGAGGGTACTAAATCAAAAATTCAAAGTGAGGAGCCTGAATTGAGTATATATGAAAAGCTAAATATGGAAGTTGAATCCTTAACCTTAACCCCACTATCTGCTGACAGGGTCTCAGGATTAGTGATTAAGGAAGCCCCTAACTTAGATGGAGAAGTAAGGAAAGTCCAGAAGTTCTTCCCCGGTACTTCCTCCTCAAGGAATAAAGATGATGTAATCTTTGAGGAGGTAAAAATTTTAATGATTTAATGAAATTACCTTTTGGTTACTTTTCTGCTAGTGTTAAAGCTCTTATCTCTGAAGGTTTTGCTCCGAGTCAATGGACTAACAGTCAGGCTAGATACCACGAAAGTATTTGGAATTTAAAATTTAATAAACATTACACAAGTGGTATCAGTTTTGATACCATTAGGTTATTTGACGATGATGAATTTTGTTTAATAATAACCAGTCGTCCTGAATTTAAAAATATCCCTACAAAACTCATCGATTCACTCGATGGACTTTATTTGGAGACTTTAAATGATTCTGATGAACTTCAAATTCGGGATGCACCCCCCAAATTCGAAGAAGAAATTAAGTCGATAGTTGATGAACTTAAAGATATTAACCTTAGAACAGAGGATGACTCTCGTCCCACCTTCATAAGTTATTTGTTGAGTGAGGATGAGTATAAGGATCTAATTCAACTTCTATATGAGTTTAAGGATTACTTTTCATGGACATATGATGAAATGCTAAGATTTTCCACTGACATAGCAGTTCATAAACTTAGAATCTGGCATGATGCCATTCATGTTAAACAAGCTCCATGACGTAAGCGTTTATAGATCAAACAACAAGTCATTTCTGAAGTCAAGAAGTTGGCTAAAGCTGGATTTATTTGAGAGGAATAATATCCCTCTTGGGTAGCCAGCGTCGTGCCAGTTCGAAAGAAGAACGGTCAAATTCAAGTCTATGTTGATTATAGAGACCTGAATAAGGCATGTCCTAAGGATGAATTTCCTTTACCAATCCCAAAATTCATGGTGGACAATGCCTCCTCACATGTTATTTTCTCCTTTATGGATGACTCATCTGGTTATAACCAAATCAAGAAGGCCCCAAAAGATGAGAGAAAAACTACATTTAGAAGTCGTATAGGTATCGTTTATTATAAAGTGATGCCCTTTAACCTTAAAAATGTCGGTGCAACCCACCAGGGGGTCAAGACTCATATCTTTGATGACTTAATCTACATCATGTCGATTGTGAAAGTTTATTAGGGCTGTTAAGCCCTTGTGAACTAGTCCCGAGGCTAATCAAGAGGAGGGTGAATTGGTTATTTTAAAAATTTGTGAGCAAAAATGATTTATAAAAGTCTTTTTGAATATTTTAAAATAATTATAGTTTTGCAATGATGTGGAGATGTTCAACAATAACAGAATAATAATCACAATCATACGATCATCAATAGAAAAAAATGTGGAAGATAATCAGAAAGAACACACCAGATTTTATAGTGGTTCGGTCAACTTGACCTACATCCACTTCTCGGAGCCTCCCCTCCGGGTATTGCACTAACACTAAGTGACTCTCCTTCTGCTCCCACAGCAAGGAAGAGAAGCCTATACAAAAACTCCTTTCCACTAACCCGGCGAGGTAGAAAACCTGGACTCCTTTCGCTTCCTCATGAAGCAGGCAGAGAACCTAGACTCCTTTCGCTTCCTCCTGAAGTAGGCAGAGAACCTGGACTCCTTTTACTTTTTCCTGAATAGGCAGAGAACCTGGACCTTCTTGCGGACGATCCTACCCTAGAGACACCAACAAGACAAGAGATGACGACCGAAGAAGATGACTCAGATCCTTGCTTGGAGCAATCTTTGTGAACACCTCACAAACTCCACCTCACAAGATCCTCTCTCTCTACCAAGCTCTCTCTCTTTCTCTCAAGGTTTTCTCTATCAAGAAAGGTGGTAAAAGATCTCAATAATGGAAGACAAGAGATCTTAAATAGAAGGGCTAAAAAATTACCCTGAAATTTAATTCGACGATTCTGTTCGTACAGTACGATTCAATATCGTATAGTACGATCAGTTCAAAAATAGTTTCATCCAGTACGAATGCAAACTAATAGTTCAATAATTTTATGAACATTGTACAGTACAATCCATAGATCATACAGTACGATCAACTTATTCTCAATTGTTTGTACGAGACGATCTATGGGACGAACGAATTCATCTCTATCCATCATCCCGCACAACACCCTTTGTTCAGTACGAATAGTTCAATTCAGGTCATCATATAGTACGATACAAATATCATCTAGGATGAATAGAATAAAAAACCTTAGTTTCGTCTGGTACGTTTAATGAGACGATTGACATTGTCTCTGTTGTTCGTACAGCATGATCCAATATGGTATAGTACGAATGTAATTAATTAAGAAACTAAGATTTGATTGCTCGATCACGGGGGATAATTTTGACAAGTTTTAAAATGTTTGTACAGTACGATCGTAATCGTACAGTACGATTAGTTCAAAAAATCAAAATTTAAATCTTATCAAAACCGTCCTGGCGGCTAGGGTTTTCATATTGAAATAAATCATATAATACGATATGGATCATACAGTACAATTAGTTCTAAAAACTAATCATCCAGAATTAGTCGTAAGCCTGAGTATTAATGACCTAGCATACAATACAATGAAAAAATCGTACAGTATAATTTTCTTTAAAAGAAATATTAAATCACTCAAAAACTCCCCATGAGTGTGTGTGTGCAAGATTACTTAGCTTGGGGATCTGTTATATCACACTTGACTCAAGAAAAATAAAAAAAGTATATTGAACCTGAAACATAAATAGACTAACTCGATCTTGAGCTAGCTTAAATTGTAGTTGATCCTGTGAACCTGAAAGGTTTGACACTCAACCAGAAATAAAAAGGTTTGCTATCATCAAAATCATAGTCCTTGAATTCAGATTTGTAACAATCTCCCCCTTTTTGATGATAGCAAATATTTATTAGTAATTCTAAATTCAGTAAATAATTATGGTGAATATTCTAAAATGACTCATAATATAAACTACTCCCGCTTTTGACATCTCAAAAAGGAAAAAAAATATAACCTAAACACAAGAGAAGAGAAATAGTACAAAAATAACACAAGATATCAGCAAAAGCAAATAGACTAGTAAAAAGGGGAATTGCCCAGGACGATCTGACCAGCAACCAAAATCCAAGCAAATCAAGGCAAAATAAAAATGGGAAAACAAAGTTAAATTTTTTTTTTGGAATCAATCTGGTCTATTAAATCAGAGTTTCCCTTAATTTTCAATTGAAAAGCTGATAAGAAGAAAATCGACAACGCTAAAATTCAGAATAGTTAGAAAATCAACTTTCATAACTCTTATCTCAGACACCTTACGGGTTCAAATTCCTTTCAAATAAAGTCTATTTCAGAAGAAAAGAAATTAGATTTGAAAAGAGATCTTTTCAAGCCTCGTTCTAGAAAAATATCTGATGAAATAGTATTACAAAGTAAGGAATAAGAAATTATGATTTTCAATCTCAAGCTTTTGAAAATATTAAGTGGCGCATGGATTTTTCTAAGATATTTAAAGATCTGAAAGGGAAGAAAGCTTATTTCTTTGTGGGCTCATTTTGTGCCTCTTTTTCAATTTATTTGGCGCACTTTGCGCATCTTTTAATTTTTTATACACTTTGTGTATCTTTCTAATTTGTGGCGACATTGCGCATCTTTTTAGCTTTGGGCTCATTTTATGTCTCTTTTCATTTTGACGCTCTTTGCGCATCTTTTACAAGCTTGCTTTCTTTTATAATCGTTAAAAAATCTCAGTTGTGAAATTATCTTCCTGACATAAGAGAAGACAAAACTCACTCTCTACAATAAGGAGGAGTAATTCACAGAACAAAAATTATACATTATATGATAAGTGCAATCACCTGATTAAAAAAAATATAACTATGATTCAAAGTTTTAAAAATATTATTCATATGAGGTAGATTACTGTAGGAAGATAAAATAGATTTTTATTTCAAAAATTAACTTTTAATTTTGAAGAAGATTTTTATCCAAAAAAAATAATACACCATTAAAGGAGTTAGAGGAAGAGAAACAATCATCAATGTTTCTTCCCTTTAATAGATTCAGAGGAGTCAATCACTTCTTACAAGCTTTCAAATAAAAATAAGACAAAACTCTTAGTCAGAGATCCAGTTTATTAGCAATTAGTGAGCAGTGATCTGATTCAGAAGAAAAGCAGTAAACCAAGAATAAGTAGAAAATCGCATCAAAATAAATACTCAAATCAGAAAAATAACAATCAATAAAAAGAAAGTCAGCAGAGAATAAAAATAAAATAAGAAAAGATAATCAAATCATAAAAAACAAAAAAACTAACAGAAACAAATAGAAAATTCAGAAATCATCAGTAATCAGATTCATGCATTTATGTTAATCACACCCAATCTGGTCCTCAAAATGCTGAATGAGTCAAAGGCTAGTGATTTAATAAAGATGCTAGCCAGTTGATTTTCAGTTGCTACATGGTATAGCTCAATGTCCCTTTTTATAACATGTTCCCTAATAAAGTGATGCCTTATATCAATGTGTTTGGTTATTAAATGTTGGATAGGATTTTTAGAGATGCAGATGGAACTAGTGTTATCACAAAAAAATTAAATTATGCCAACAGGTAATCCTAAATCCAAAACTTATTGCTTCAACCAAAGGACTTAGGCCACATAACTTCCTAAGGCAATGTACTTAGCTTCAGCAGTGGAAAGTACAACTGAGTTCTATTTTCTACTGGACCAGGAGACTAAAGATTATCCTATAAATTGACAAGTTTCAGAAGTGCACTTTCTAGCCACCCTACATCCTATAAAATCAGAATCAGAATATCAAATAATCTCAAAATAAGTGCTATGCCTAGGATACCAGATTCCTAGGTTTGGGGTCCCTAAGAGATATTTAAGGATTCTCTTAACTGCAGTCAGGTGGAATTCCTTAGGATCAGCTTGAAATCTAGCACAAAGATAAACACTAAATATAATATCAGGTCAGCTAGTAGTCAGGTAAAGAAATGATCCAATTATTCCTCTAAACTTCTTCTAATCAATAAATTTTTTATTTGAATCCTTGTATAACTGGACACTAGAACTCATGGGAGTGTTAATTGGCTTGGCTTTATCTATTTCATATTTCTTCAAGATGCCCTTAATATACTTTGATTGATTGATAAAGGTTCCATCATCTATTTGCCTTATACTAAATCCTAAAAAGTAGGACAATTCTTCCATTATACTCATCTCAAACTCCTTACTCATTATTTTAGAAAAATAATCACATAAGTTTTTATCATAAGATCCAAAAAATATATCATCAACATAGATCTAGACAATGAGTAAATCATCACCTACTTTCTATTGCAAATTTGGTTTTGAAGATGACAAATATATTTCTAGTGTATTTTGCTTGGCTAAACCATTTCAGGTACAAAAGATTAAGAGCAACTCAAGCCAACTCAAGATCGGGTCCAAGTGTGTCCAAATGTAATGTTTTCTTTTTCTTGAGTCAATTATAATGTAACTGATCCCCTAGCTAAGTAACCTTACACACACACACTCAGGGGGAGAGCTTGAGTGAATTAGAGTTTCTGTTTAATTTTTGTTCAGATCGTCCTATACGATATTCACATAGTCCTGGACGATCAAGTAAAATAAAAAATCCTAATTAGGGTGACCAAGTTAAGTGTGTCTGATTAAGCAGATCATCCTGGACGATCCCGACATCGTCTAGGATGATAGGCTTAAATAAAAAATTCTCAGCCGCCAGATCACGTTAGGCAAGTTTTTATTTTAGGATAGTTGGTCTGATCATCCCGGATGATACGTGTATCATCTTGAACGATCCAGTATAATTATGCCTAAATTAATCTGGTAATTAAGGAAAGCAATTAATATTTGATTGATACGATCATATCATCCTGGACGATCGCAGGATCGTCTCGGATGATCATGATCGTCTAATGCATTTCAGTTGTACGTCCAGAGCGGTGATCAGGATAATTTTGGCAGTTTTTGAACTAATCGTACAGGACGATACCCGTATCGTCCTAGACGATCAAGTCATTTTTTGGTCGTCCAACATAATTTTCTCTGGACGACCTGAGCTCTCTTCTGGGGGATATTCTTGAATTTATACTAATCGTCCCGGACGATCGCAGAATCGTACGGGACGATCAGAATAACTTTTTCCACTAATCGTCTAGAAGAGCCAGATCGTACAGGCTGAAACAGCTAATTTTGAACTGATCGTACAGGACGATCTATCGATCATCTTGGATGATATAGACCAACCAGCTGTGATTTAGGGCAAATTTTAAGCCCTCCTATAAAAGATATTTTTCTTCGAACAAGAAAAATCTTTTGCCACTTTTCTTTCCAGAGAAATCCTAGAGAAAGAGAGAGTTTGGGAGAGAGAGAGGATCTTGTGAGGGGGAGTTCGTGAGGGGTTCACGAAGGTTGCTCCAAGCAAGGAAAAGTGTCGTCTTCTCCGCTCGTCAGCTTTCATCGTGTTGGTGTTCTTTGTGAGAGGATTGTTTGCTAGAAGATCCAGGGTTCTCTGCCCGCTTCAGGAGGAAGCGAAAGGAGTCTGAGGTTCTCTGCCTACTTCAGGAGGAAGAAAAAGGAGGTTAGGTTCTCTGCCTCACCTTGTCAGTGGAAAGGAGGTTTTTGTACAGGCTTCTCCGCCTTGTTATGGGAGCAAAAGGAGAGACACTTTGAGTTAGTGTAATACCTAGAGGGGAGGCTCCGTGGAGTGGACGTAGGTCAAGTTAACCGAACCACTATAAAAATCTGGTGTGTTCTTTCTGATTACTTTCTGCACTTTAGTTTTCTGTGATTATCTACTTGGGTGAAATTTATGTTTAATCTTTTTATTTGAGTATTTACTTGTGTCTGCTGTATATCATAAAAAAGATTTTTACTGTTGCTCTCAAATTTTTAAATAATCAATTCACCCCCCCTCTTGGTTAGCCTCAGGACTAATTCATCATAGCTTAACATCCCTATCAAACTTTCAAGTGGTATCAAAGCAGGATTCATAAAATCTAGTTTTGAAAAACTTTGGAATTTGATCCATGGCAAACTTTGGTAATCATAATACTACTGAAGGTTATTCAATTACACGACCGCCATTATTTGATAATATTCCTTTTAATTTTTGGAAAACTCACATGTCCACCTTTCTTCAATCAATTGATTGTCGTATGTGGATGCTTGTTAAGGATGGATACGAACCACCTTTTAGAATGATTAATAATGTGAAAACTGAACTGCCCCTTACTGACTGGACTTTTGATGATCGTGATTTAGCACAATTGAATGCCAAATGCTTGAACTATTTTTTTTATGTTTTAAAATCTGAGGATTACATGCGTGTTTTAACTTGTACAACTGGAAAAGAGATTTGGGATAGATTGTGCATAACTTATGATGGTATAACTGAAGTCAAATAGTCTAGGTTAAACATTTTGCTTCATGACTACGAACTTTTTTGCATGAAACCTACTGAAATCATTTCTGAAATGTATACAAGGTTCACTCAAATTGTCACCTTTTTGCATGCCTTAGGTAGAGAACTTACAAACTTCGAAAGAGTGAACAAAATTCTTAGATGTTTACCTTCTTCTTATGATGCTAAGATAACTGCAATCACTGAATCTAAAGATTTGAATACTTACTCTATTGATAGCTTACTTGGATCACTCATTGCTTACGAGCAAGGGGTGAACCAAAGACAGTTTGATGCAGGTGAGAAGAAGAAGGAGAAAACAGTGGCACTGAAGGCCAACGAGAGTGATACTAGTTCTTTCGGGTCTGATAGCGATGACGTTGCCTTGATCACTAAGCAATTCAAAAGCTTTCTAAGGAAGAAACATAATAACTTTTAGAAGTGGAACAAGGGCAAGTCCAGCAAAAATTTTAAGGGTTCATCTGACACTGTCTGTTTTGAATACAGGAAGCCTGGACACATTAAGGCTGATTGTCCTACACTTAAAACTCACCAAAGCAAGGAGAAGGGTGAGGAGAAACACAAGTTCAGGAAGGACAAGAAGCACATTCAGAAGGCATTCTGGGCAGATTCTGCATCCGACTCTTCTGAGACTGAAGCTGAAGAGGAGGAAACAAACTTGTGTCTGATGGCTGATGATCACCCTGGTCAGTCTGACCAGGAAGAGGTATGTGAGCTTACTTACAATCAATTACTTGAAATATCTGAAAAATTTCATGCATCGTATAGGAAGCTTAAGAAAATCAATGCTAGCTTGAAATTAGATTATTTGACTTTGCAAAAAGAGTATGATGTTTTGATTAAGGATCATTCCACTGTTGATTACAGTTAATGTCTTTACTTGATGAATTTGATGAACTGAATAAAAAGTATTCTGATTTAATTGTTGAGCATGATGCATTAAAAACATCGCATGTTGAATTAGAAGCTACTTTTAAGAAATTGAATGAAATGACATGTGACCTAGAAAGTAATGAAAGTGCAAGGACTTTTGAAATTACTAGTCTTAACAAGGAAAACAAATTTTTAAGGGTGAAAATTGCTGCCTTTGAGAAGAATAAAAAACCACCTACTTTTGAACAGTTTTATGCACCGCCACCTTTTGAAAAATCTGTTGCAAATTCATCAAAGCATGTTTCATACACATCTAGGAAGAGGTACTATCACTCACGACGTTTAGTTAATCTTTTTCCTGGTGTTAGATATTATTCATGTGGCATGTTAGGACACATTTCCCACACCTGCACTGTTCACCATAGTATACATTAGGTGTGAAGGCCCAAACTACTTGTTTCACAGCACAACACACATGCATTGCATTCTTCTTTTCATAAGAAGGAACTCAAACCTATTTGGGTTCCTAAATCTTACATTTGATAATTTTATAGGGGTGCTCTCACACAAGACCTCATGAGTGCATGTGGTACCTGGACAACGGATGTTCAAGACACATGACTGGAGATGCAAATCAGTTCATTTCGCTAGAGGCCAGGGCTGGAAGCAAGGTTACACTTGGAGATAACACCACCAGGAAGGTGGTAGGTTCAGGTATAATTGGTGATTCAAAGAATTTTATGATTGATAATGTTTTGCTTGTAGATGGACTGAAGCACAACATGCTGAGTATCATTCAACTTTGTGACAAAGGATACATCATCAAATTCCTGCCCACTGGCTATATTTTAAGCTTAAATGATAAAATTGTTTTGTAGGGATAAAGGATCAATAATATCTACAAGCTGGATGTAAGTTGCATTAAAGGTGAAAATTCAATTTGCTTAAAAACTGCTGCTGATGAGTCTTGATTGTGGCATAGGAGATTGTGTCATGCCAGTATGAAAACCCTTAGGAGAGTCACCCAAAAGGACTTAGTTAGAGGTGTGCCTAAGCTTAAGTTTACTAAGGACCACCTGTGTGATGCCTGTTAGTTAGGAAAGCAAGTCCAGTCCTCCTTTCACTTTGTTAAGGATATTAACATCTCTAGGCCTTTAGAAGTCCTTCACATGGATCTCTTTGGACCCATTAGCAGTGCCAGCTTAGGAGGGAAAGTTTATGGTTTTGTGATTGTTGATGACTACTCGAGGTTCACTTGGCTTAAATTTATGTCACATAAATCTGAGTCATTTGATGAATTTAAGTCCTTCTCCACTTGAATTCAGAGGAAGTTAGGTTGTGAGATCTTGACTATTCATAGTGATCATGGTGGAGAGTTTGAAAATGTGAAGTTTAAAAGTTTCTGTGAGGAGCAAGGGATTAGTCACAATTTTTTAGCTCCTAGGACCCCTCAGCAGAACGGGGTAGCTGAAAGGAAGAACAGGACCTTAGTGGAAGCTACTAGAGCCATGCTTGCTGAGTATTCACTTCCAAAATACTTTTAAGCTGAAGCGGTGAACACTGCGTGTTATGAGCTGAATAGGGTGAATGTTAGATCAAAGCTGAAAAAAACACCTTATGAGATTATTAAGGGTAGAACTCCAAACCTGTCCCATCTCCATGTCTTTGGCTGTAAGGTTTTCATTCTGAACAACGAGAAATCATCCTTAGGAAAGTTTGACCCCAAATCTGATGAAGGAGTATTCTTAGGCTATTCTAGTATGGGAAAATCCTTTAGGGTGTTCAATAAGAGGACTTTGGTGGTGGAAGAGACAATTCATGTGGTGTTTGATGAATTTGATCCTAAGGTGACTAGAGTTGAGGAAGAAGAGAGTTAGAGGAGATTACCCAAGAGATTGGAAATACAAATCTGGAGGAAAGGGTAGAACCTCAAACCACATTGCCCAGAGATTGGAGATATTTTTTGATTCATCCTCAAGAACTGATCTTAGGAGACCCTTCTGAAGGTGTTAGGACTAGGCATGGACTTAGGAAGGAAGTAAAGCACTCTGCCTTTATCTCAATGACTGAACCCACCAACATCAATCAAGCCCTTTTTGATGAGTTTTGGATCTTGGTTATGCAAGAAGAATTGAATCAATTTGTAAGGAATGATATTTGGGAGTTAGTAGAAAGACCTAGAAATCAAAGTATTGTGGGAACCAAGTGGGTCTTTAAGAATAAGATGAATGATTCTGGTGTGGTGGTTAGGAATAAGGCAAGATTGGTGGCCAAGGGGTATAATCAGATTGAAGGGATTGATTTTGAGGAGACCTTTGCCCCTGTAGCAAGATTGGAAGCCATTAGAGTGCTACTAGCCTTTGCCTGTTATAAGGGATTTAAGCTATTTCAAATGGATGTCAAGAGTGCCTTTTTAAATGGGGTTATAAAAGAGGATGTTTTTGTAGAACAAGCCCAGGTTTTGAGAATTCTCAATATCCAAATCATGTTTACAAATTGAAAAAGGCCTTATATGGATTGAAACAGGCACCCAGAGCTTAGTATGAGAGGCTTAGCACATTCCTGTTAGAGAAAGAGAGTTTATTAAGGGGAGCGTAGACACCACCCTTTTTCTGAGGAGAATAGGGAATGACTTACTCATTGTCCAGATCTATATTGATGATATAATTTTTGGATCTTCTAATAAATATTTATGTGATGAGTTTTCTAAAATAATTAGTAAGGAGTTTGAGATGAGTATGATGGGAGAATTATCCTACTTCTTGGGGTTTAGCAGAAGGCAATTGGATGATGAAACCTTTCTAAATCAATCTAAATACACTAAGGACATTTTGAAGAAATATGAGATAGATAAGGCCAAGCCAATCAACACTCCCATGAGCTCCTCTGTTCAGTTAGATAAGGATTCAAGTGGAAAATCTGTTGATCAGAAGAAGTATAGAGGAATAATTGGATCACTGCTTTACCTGACTGCTAGCCAACCTGATATCATATTTAGTGTTTGTCTTTATGCTAGGTTTCAGGCTGATCCTAAAGAGTCCCACCTGACTGCTGTTAAGAGAATTCTAAGATATCTTTTAGGGACCACAAACCTAGGAATCTGTTACCCTAGGCATAACACCTCTTTTGAGATTATTGGATATTCTGATTCTGACTTTGCAGGGTGTAGGGTGGATAGAAAAAACACTTCTGGAACTTGTCAATTCATAGGACAGTCTTTAGTCTCCTGGTCCAGTAGAAAATAGAACTCAGTTGCACTTTCCACTACTGAAGCTGAGTACATTGCCTTAAGAAGTTATGTGGCCCAAGTTCTTTGGTTGAAGCAACAAGTCTTGGATTTAGGTTTACCTATTGGCACAAGTTCTGTTCTGTGTGATAATACTAGTGTCATCTGCATTTTTAAGAATCCAATCCAACATTCTAGGACTAAACACATTGATATAAGGCATCACTTCATTAGGGACCATGTTATAAAAGGGGACATTGAGCTACATCATGTAGCAACTGAAAATCAGCTGGCTGACATATTTACTAAACCACTGGCCTTTGACTCATTCAGCATTTTGAGAACCAGATTATGAGTGATTGATATAAATGCTTGATTCTGATGACTGCTGATTTCTGATTTTTCTGATTTTCATTCTGGTTCTGTTAGTTAGCTGGTTGATTTGATTATTTACTTTCAGTTGTTTTTATTTTTTCCTTCTGCTAATTTCTGTGTTAGCCTTGTTGTTAGGTTGATTTGAGTATTTATATTGATGTAATTTTCTACCTATTTTTATTTACTGGTTTATCCCTTTTATTTAGTGTTTTATGCTTTTCAAAATCCGATCACTGCTCGCTCCTTCTGATAAATTAGATTTTTGACAGAGTTTTACCTTGTTTTTATTTGGAAGCTGGTAAGCAGTGATTGATTCCACTGGATCGGTTAAAGGAAAGAAATATTGATGATTGTTTCTCTTCCTCTAACTCCTTTACTGGTGTATTATTTCTTTTGGATAAAAAATCTTCTTCAAAATTAAAATATTAGTTTTTGAAATAGAGATTTATTTTATCTTCCTACAGTAATCTACCTCATGAATAATATTTTCAAAGTCTTGAGTCATTATTATGATTTTCTAAACCAAGTGATTGCACTTATCATACGACGTATGGTTTTGTTTTGTGAATTACTCTTTCTTACTGTGGAGAGCATCTCATATGTCTGGAAGGTAATTTTATAGCTGAGATCCTTTAACGATTTTGAAAGGGAGAAAGCTTACAAAAGATGCGCAGTGCGCCAAACAAATTGAAAAAGAGGCATAAAATGAGCCCAAAGCTAAAAAGATGTGAAATGTCGCCAAACTAAAAGATACACAAAGTGTATCAAAAATTAAAAGATGCGCAAAGTGCCAAACTAATTGAAAAGGAGGCACAAAATGAGCCCAACCAAGCTTCCTTCCCTTTTAGATCGTTAAATGTCTTAGAAAAATCTTTGCGCCACTTAATATTTTCAAAAGCTTGAGTTTGAAAATCTTGATTTTTGATTTATTACTTTGTAATACTATTATATCAGATATTTTTCTGGAATGAGGCTTGAAATGATCTCTTTTCGAATCTAATTTTTTTTCTTCTGAATAGGATTTTTGTTTTGAAAGGGATTTGCATCTATAAGGTGTCCGAGGTAGGAGTTACGAAAGTTAATTTTCTAACTTTTTCTGGATTTTAGCATTGTCAATCGTCTTCTTATTGGTTTTTAGATTTAAAATCAAGGAAAAATTCTAATTTACTAGAGTAGATTGATAAAAAAAAATCGTTGTTTTTTTTGTGTTCTCATTTCGCATTTTATTCACTTTAGTTTTGTTTTCATTTTACTGTTTATGTTTTTGGGATCCTGATAATTCATTTTCATCCTCCATCTTTTTCCTGTTTTCTTCACATCATCTTGGACGATCCCCACATTGTCCTGGATGATACTGTTCGTCCTGGATGATCCATCAATCATCCAGGATGATCCATTCAATTTGTCCCCACACTGATCATACTACTGAGTACACCAATTATTGGTGATCATCCCGGACGATCCCTACATCATCCTGGACGATATGATCCATATCTTCCTGATCTGATCGAACAGCTGCAAATGCGCCAATTATTGGTCATCATCCTGGATGATCCACCACATCGTCCCAGACGATCCACGTGTCAGAAGCTGGATGATTCAAATTCGGCCCTTCCGACACATTTATTGCATATCATCCCGGACGATCCACCTTATCGTCCTGGATGATACTTTACGTCAACGGTCGTTCGGCCTGACTCCTTAGGACGATCGCCTGTGTCTAATCATCATAGATAATCTATGATCATCCTGGACGATACGATCACCTTTTTGACCAATCGTCCTAGCCATCATAAATGCTCATATCGTCCTGGACGATCTCGCGATCGTACGGGACGATCAGGTCATCTTCTATTTAAACAGTCGATTTCTTCAGTTTTTTCCACACATCTCCTTCCACTCTCCCTCACTTGAGCTTTCTAATGGCTGGCGGGAAGCATTCTAGGCAAAAGGGTGCGAGCTCCTCTCGAGGAAATGTTGATCCCCGCTTTCCCAATGCAGCTAATCAGGCTGCCTTCGAGCGCTATCGCGAGGTGGGGATCATACAGTCAAAAATAGTAAATCCCCGCACCCTTACCATCATATTCTCGATCTTTTTGTGCACACCTCCCTCACTTTCATCCTTACCCTCGCCTTTCCATTTAGCATTGAACTTCTTCAAGTTTTCTTTACAAATTTGCGCATTTCTGCTGACTATTCCACCCTCCGCTCCTATGTGAATCAACATCCTGTAGAACTCACTGCTCAGGACTTTCATAACATTCTTTAACTCTCTATGTCTGGCGACAAAATCCACACTCTTATCACTAACCCTGACTATGATTGGAGTATCGCCAATCACTTTCTTCGAAATACGAATGCACCCTACCACGACAATGCTTGCACTTCCCTCCTTAAGGATGCACAGACCATTCAGCACGTCCTTCGTTCCTCCATCATCCCTAAGGCTGGGGATCGAATTCACATCACCCCATTACTATCTCTGACCACATATTACATCTTGGCTCACCGGGACTTTAATGCCACTGACCTTCTTATTCGATACATCGAGCACCTTACAACTATTAGGGATCCGGGTCATAGACGTCATCCCAATCTAGCCATAGGACATATCATTGCATATGCCTTGGAAACCAAATATGACCTACAGTATCCAGAACCTCCAAATGTCCCTCCTTCCTTCTTCACAAACAATTCATTCCATATTCTACACAGCACCCGACTATATCTGGAGCCCGCCCCGAATATTGAGGAGGAAGAGGAAGAAGCTATTCCCGTTCCTGCTTCACCAGATGCACCTGCTCCCCTTCGCATCGCTTCTCCTTTTGACCATTTAGTGCAGCACTTTGATTAGTGGGAGGCCAGATTCGATTCTTATGTTACTGCCTATGAGTAGCGGCACGCTGAGGACCTGCAGCGCTTAACTGACTATGCTGCTCAGCAGCAACAACAGCATGACCAGGACATTGCTTGGATTGGAGCCCACTTTGCAGCCATCCACAATTACTTTACACCACCACAGCCACCTCCTCCTTCGGATCAGGATCCGCCTCCATTTTAGTGTTCTGTTTTGTAGATATTTTTCTTTTTCTATTTGTACTGTTGCTTCTTTGTTTCTGTTTGCCCTCCTACTTTTTGTGATGTCAAAAGGGAGAGTCAGTTGTAGTAGTTTTTGTTCTTGATTTCAGTTTTTGTAGCTTTTGCTCTTGTCTTGTGTTAGTTACTTCATGTGTAGTTATGTTTCCTGTACTATTCTGGTTGTTCAATAAAATTTAAAAAAAAATTGTTTTTCGATCTCCTAGTTCTTTTATTTTTTAAACTACTGCACATATATTTGCCATCATCAAAAAGGGGGAGATTGTTGCAAATCTGGTTTTGATGATGACAAACATGTTTCTAGGGTGTTTTGCTTAACTAACCCATTTTAGGTATAAAAGATCAAGAGCAACTCAAGCCAACTCAAGATCAGGTCCAAGTGTGTCCAAATATACTATTTTCTTTTTCTTGAGTCAATTGTAATGTAACTGATCCCCTAGCTAAGTAACCTTGCACACACACACTCGGGGGGAGAGCTTGAGTGAATTAGAATTTCTATTTAATTTTTGTTCAGATTGTCCTGGACGATCAAGTAAAATCAGAAACCCTAATTAGGGCGACCAAGTTAAGTGTGTCTGATTAAGCAGATTGTCCTAGACGATCCCAACATCGTCCGAGATGATAGGCTCAAATAAAAAATTCTCAACCGCTAGATCAAGTTAGGCAAGTTTATATTTTAAGATATTTGGTCTGATCGTCCCGGATGATACGTGTATCGTCCTAGACGATCCAGTGCAATCATGCCTAAATTAATCTGGTAATTAAGGAAAGCAATTAATATTTGATTGATACGATCATATCGTCCTGGACGATCGCAGGATCGTCCCGGCCGATCATGATCGTCTAATGCATTTCAGTTGTACGTCCAGAGCGATGATCAGGATAATTTTGGCACTTTTTGAACTAATCGTACCGGACGATACCTGTATCGTCCTGGACGATCAAGTCATTTTTTGGTCATCCGACACAATTTTCTCTGGATGACCTGAGCTGTGTTCTGGATGATATTCCTGAATTTACCCTAATCATCCCGAACGATCACAGAATCATACGGGGCGATCAGAACAACTTTTTCCACTAATCATCCAGAAGAGCAAGATTATACAGACTGAAATAGCTGATTTTGAACTGATCGTATAGGACGATCTATCAATCGTCCTGGACGATCTAGGCCTACCAATTAAGATTTAGGGCAAATTTTAAGCCCTCCTATAAAAGGTATTTTTCTTCGAATAAAAAAAATCTTTTGTCACTTTCCTTTTCAGAGAAACCCTAGAGAAAGAGAGAGTTTGGGAGAGAGAGAGAGGATCTTGTGAGGGGGAGTTCGTGAGGGGTTCACGAAGGTTGCTCCTAGCAAGGATTAGAGTTATCTTCTCCGCTCGTCGGCTTTAATCATGTTGGTGTTCTTTGTGAGAGGATCGTTCGCAAGAAGATCCAGGGTTCTCTGCCCGCTTCAGGAGGAAGCGAAAGGAGTCCGAGGTTCTCTGCCTGCTTCAGAAGGAAGCAAAAGGAGGTTAGGTTCTCTGCCTCACCGTGTCGGTGGAAAGGAGGTTTTTGTACAGGCTTCTCCGCCTTGCTGTGGGAGCAAAAGGAGAGACACTTTGAGTTAATGCAATACCCGGAGGGGAGGCTTCGGGGAGTGGACGTATTGACCGAATCACTATAAAAATCTGGTGTGTTCTTTCTGATTACTTTCTGTACTTTAGTTTTCTGTGATTATCTGCTTGGGTGAAATTTGTGTTTAATCTTTTTATTTGAGTATTTACTTATTTCCGCTGCATATCATAGAAAATATTTTTACTGTTGCTCTCGAATTTTTAAATTACTAATTCACCCCCCCCCTCTTGGTTAGCCTCGAGACTAGTTCATCAGGGCTTAATATCCCTATCAAACTTTCACTTTCCTCAAAAAAAGGTGGTGTCTACGCTCCCCTTATCAAACTCTCTTTCTAATAGGAATGTGCTAAGCCTCTCATACCAAGCTCTGGGTGCCTGTTTCAATCCATATAAGGCCTTTTTTAATTTGTAAATATGATTAGGATATTGAGAACTCTCAAAACCTGGGCGTTGCTATACAAATACATCCTCTTTTAGTATCCCATTTAAAAAGGCACTCTTGACATCTATTTGAAACAACTTAAATCTCTTATAACAGGCAAAGGCTAGTAGCACCCTAATGGCTTCCAATCTAGCTATAGGGGCAAAGGTCTCCTCAAAATTAATTCATTCTATTTGGTTGTACCCCTTAGCTACCAATCTTGCCTAATTCCTAACTACCACACCAGAATCATTCATCTTATTCTTAAAGACCAATTTGGTTCTGATAATACTTTGATTCTTAGGTCTTTTTACTAACTCCTAAACATCATTCCTTATAAATTGGTTCAATTCCTCTTGCATAGCTAAGATCCAAATTTTATCAGAAAGGGCTTGATTGATATTGGTGGGTTCAGTTATTGAGATAAAGGCAAAATGATTTACTTCCTTCCTAAGTCCATGCCTAGTTCTACACCTTCAGAAGGGTCTACTAAGATCAGTTCTTTAGGATGACTCAAAGAATATCTCCAATTGCTAGGCAAAGTGTTTTTAGGTTCTAGCCTTTCCTCCAAATTTACATTTTTAACTCCTTGGGTAATCTCTCCTACATTTTCTTCTTCCTCAACTCTAGTCTCCTTAGGATTAGATTCATCAAACACCACATGAGTTGTCTCCTCCACCATCAAAGTCCTCTTATTAAACACCCTAAATGATTTTTCCATACTAGAATAGCCTAAAAATACTCCTTCATCATATTTGGGGTCAAATTTTCCTAAGAATGATTTCCCATTATTCAGAATGAAAACCTTACAGTCAAAGATATGGAGGTGGGATATGTTTGGAGTTCTACCCTTAATGATCTCATATGGTGTCTTATTCAGATTGGATCTAATATTTATCCTATTCAACACATAACAGGCTGTGTTCACCGCTTCTGCCCAAAAGTATTTTGGATATGAATACTCAGAAAGCATGGCTCTAGTGGCTTCCACCAAGGTCTTGTTCTTTTTTTTAGCTACCCCGTTCTACTGAGGGGTCCTAGGAGCTGAAATGCTATGGTTAATCCCATGATCCTCACAGAGGATTCTAAATTTTTCATTTTCAAACTCCCCACGATGATCACTATGGATGGTCACAATCTCATAGCCTAACTTCTTCTAAATCCAAATGGAGAAAGATTTAAATTCATCAAATGACTTAGATTTATGTGACAGAAATCTAATCCAAGTGAACCTCGAGTAATCATCAACAATCACAAATCCATAGACTTTCCCCCCTAAGCTGGCAGTGCTAATGGGTCCAAAGAGATCCATGTGAAGGACTTCTAAAGGTCTAGAGGTGCTGATGTCCTTAATAGAGTGAAAAAAGGATTGGACTTGCTTCCCTAATTGACAGGCATCACACAGGTGGTCATTAGTGAACTTATGCTTGGGGACACCTTTAACTAAGTCCTTTTGGGTGACTCTTCTAAGGGTTTTCATACTGGCATGACATAATCTCCTGTGCCACAACCAAGACTCATCAGCAGCAATTTTTAAGCAAAATGAAGCAGCACATTCAATATTATTTAAATCAAGTATGTAGACATTATTGATCCTCTTCCCCTACAAAATAGTATTATTATTTAAGCTTATGATGCAAGTATTTGCCAGGAACTTGATGCTGAACCCTTTGTCACAGAGTTGACTGATACTAAGCAAGTTGTGATTCAATCCATCTATAAACAAAATATTTTCAATCAAAAGGTTCTTGGAGTTTCCAATTATACCTGCACCTACCACTTTCCTGGTTGTATTATCTCTAAGAGTGACCTTGCCTCCAGCTCTAGCCTCCAGTGAAATGAATTGATTTGCATCTCCAGTCATATGTCTTGAACATCCGTTATCGAGGTACCACATACTCTCACAAGGTTTTGTGCGAGAGCAATCCTATAAATTCAACAAATGTCAGATTTAGGAACCCAAACAGGTTTGGGTTCCTTCTTATGAAAAGAAAAATGCAATGCATGTGTGCTGTGCTGTGAAATATGTAATTTGGGCCTCCCCACTCAATATGTACTATGATGAACAGTGCAAGTGTAAGAGATATGTCCTAGCATGCCACAAGAAAAATATCTAATACCAGGAAAAGGGTTAACTAATCTACGTGGCTGATAGTGCCTCTTCCTAGGTTTGAATGAAACATGCTTTAATGATTTTGAATTAGATTCTTCAAATGGTGGAGGTGCATAAAATTGTGCAAACGTAGGAGGTGTTTCATTATTTTCAAATGCACTAATTTTCACACTTAAAAATTTATTTTTCTTCATGAGACGTATAATTTTAAATTTCAAATAATGTTCACTACTATCCAAATCATCTGCATGAGTTTTTAATTCCTTAAATGCAACTTCTAATTCAACATGCGATATTTTTAATGAATCATGCTCAATAATCAAATCAGAATGCTTTTTATTTAACTCATCAAATTCATCAAGTAATGGCATGTGATTATTATCAAGTGTAGAATGATCTTTAACCAAAACATCATGCTCTTTTTACAAATTCAAGAAATCCAATTTCAGGTTGGCATAGGTTTTCTTAAGTTTCCTATACGATGAATGAATTTTCTCAAAAATATCAAGCAATTGATTATAGGTTAGATCACATACATCTTATTGCTCAGACTGACCAGGATGATCATTCGCCATTAAACACAAGTTCGTAGTCTTCTCTTCAGCTTCAGCTTCTGAGGAGTCGAATGCTGAATCGGTCCAAAAAGCCTATTGGATCTTTTTCTTATCCTTCCTAAACTTGAGTTTCTCCTCACCCTTCTCCTTGCTTGGGTGAGCCTTAAGTGTAAAATAATCAGCCTTTATATATCCTGGCTTCCTGCATTCAAAACAAACAGTATTAGATGAACCTTTAAAATTTTTGCTACTCTTACATTTGTTCCACTTCTGAAAGTTCTTGTATTTCTTTCTTAGAAAGCTTTCGAATTGCCTAGTGATTAAGGAAACATCATCGCTATCAGACCCGAAAGAATCAGTGTCAGTATCATTGGCCTTCAACGCCACAGTTTTCTCCTTCTTCTTCTCACCTACATCAATTTGTCATTGGTTCACTCCTTACTCGTAATTAATAAGTGACCCAAGTAAGTTATCAATAAAATAAGTATTCAAATCTTTGGATTCAATAATTGTAGTTATCTTGGCATCACAAGAAGAAGGCAAATATCTTAGAATTTTGTTCACTTTTTCATAATTAGTGAGTTCTCTTTCTAAAGCATATAAAGAGGTGAAAATTTGAATAAACCAAGTATACATTTCAGAAATTGATTCACTAGATTTCATGTGAAAGAGTTCGTAGTCGTGAAGCAAGATGTTTAATCTAGATTGCTTAACTTTATATGTACCTTCATAAATAATGCATAATCTATCCCAGATTTTTTTGTCAGTAGTGCAAGAAGGGACACGCATGTAATCCTCAAATTTTAAAGTACAAAAAAAAATAATTCAAGCATTTTGCATTCAGTTATGCTAAATCACGATCATTAAATATACATTCAGTAAAAGGAAGTTCAATTTTAACACCATTAACAAGTCTAAATGATGCTTTATAACCATCTTTTATAAGCACCCACATGTGATAATCAATAGATTATAAAAAGGTGGACATGCGAGTTTTCCAAAAATCAAAAGGTATGTTATCTAATAAAGGTGGACGAGTGATAGAATAACCTTCAGCAGCATTTCTATTTCCAAAGTTATCTATGGATCAAATTCAAAAGTTTTTCAAAACTAGATTTTATGAATCCCACTCTGATACCACTTGAAAGTTCATTAGGGATATTAAACCCTTATGAACTAGTCCTAAGGCTAACCAAGAGGGGGTGAATTTATTATTTTAAAAATTTGTGAGCAAAAATAATTTAGAAAAGTCTTTTTGAATGTTTTAAAATAACTGCAGTTTCACGATGATGTGCAGATATTCAATAATAACATAATAATAATCATAATCACACGATCATCAACAGAAAAATAAATGTGAAAGATAATTAGAAAAAACACACTAGATTTTATAGTGGTTCGATCAACTTGACCTATGTCCACTCCACGGAGCCTCCCCTCCGCGTATTATACTAACACTAAGTGACTCTCCTTCCGCTCCTACAGCAAGGCAGAGAAGCCTGTACAAAAACTCCTTTCCACCAACCCGGTGAGGCAGAGAACCTGGACTCCTTTAACTTCCTCCTGTAGCAGGCAGAGAACCTAGACTCCTTTCGCTTCCTCCTAAATCAGGCAGAGAACCTGGACTCCTTTTACTTTCTCCTGAAGCAGGCAGATAACCTAGACCTTCTTTTGGACGATCCTACCCCAAAGACACCAATAAGACAAGAGACGATGACCGGAGAAGATGACTTAGATCCTTGCTTGGAGCAACCTTTGTGAACACCTCACAAACTCCCCCTCATAAGATCCTCTCTCTCTCTCCCAAGCTCTCTCTCTTTCTCTCAAGGTTTTCTCTAGCAAGGAAGGTGACAAAAGATCTCAACGATGGAAGACAAAAGATCTTAAATAGTATGGCTCAAAAATTACCCTGAAATTTAATTTGATGATTCTTTTTGTACAGTACGATCTAATATCGTACAAAATAATCAGTTCAAAAAAAGTTTTGTCTAGTACGAATGTAAACGAACAGTTAACAAATTTTACGAACATCGTACAGTACGATCCATAGATCATATAGTACAATCAACTTATTCTTAACTCTTCATACAAGATGATCTCTGGGATGAACGAATTCATCTCTATCCATCATCCCGCACTACACCCTTTGTTCAGTACGAATAGTTCAATTTGGGTCATCGTATAGTACAATATAAATATCATCTGGGATGAATAGAACAAAAAACCTTAGTTTCATCTAGTTCGTTTAATGGGACGATTGACATCATCTCTGTTGTTCGTACAGTATGATCCAATATCATACAGTACGAATGTAATTAATTAAGAAACTAAGATTTGGTTGCTCGATCACGGGGGATAATTTTGACAGGTTTTAAAATGTTCGTACAGTATGTCGTAATCATATAGTACGATTAGTTCAAAAAATTAAAATTTAAATCTTACTTAAATAGTCCTGGCAGCTAGGGTTTTAGGTTGAAACAAATCATACAGTATGATATGGATCGTACAGTATGATTAGTTCTCACAACTAATCATCCAGAATTAGCCATAAGCCTGAGTATTAATGACCTATCATATAGTACGATAGAAAAATCATACAGTATAATTTTCTTTAAAAGAAATACTAAATCACTCAAAAACTCCCCCTGAGTGTGTGTGTGTAATGTTACTTAGCTTAGGGATCTGTTATATTACACTTGACTCAAGAAAAATGAAAAAAGTTCATTGAATCTGAAACATAAACAGACTGACTCGATCTTGAGCTGGCTTGAATTGTAGTTGATCATATGAACTTGAAAGGTTAGACACTCAACTAGAAAGAAAAAGTTTTGCTATCATCAAAATTATAGTCCTTGAATTCAGATGCGCAACAGAGTGCTACATTGACACTTTAGTTGTCAAGAGTAGAGTAAAAGAGGCTCATCTTTATGACTTAATAATTGTCTTCGAGCAGTTGCGCTGCAATGGCCTTAAGATGAATCCTTTGAAGTGCACTTTTGGCATCACGTCAGGGAAATTTTTTAGGTTTTGTAGTGAGGCACCGCAAAATTGAAATTGATCCTTCCAAAATTGAAGCTATCTTAAATATGTCGCCTCCTAAGAGTTTCACTCAACTGAGATCTCTTTAGGACAAGTTGGTGTATATAAGAAGATTCATTTCTAATCATTTTGGAAGATGTCGACCATTCTACGTCCTGGCTAAAAAGGATGCTAAATTTATTTTGGATGAGAAATGTCAATCTGCTTTTGAAAACATTAAACAATACCTGACAAATTCACCAGTTTTGTAGCCCCCATTCTGGGGAGACCTCTAATCCTTTACACTGCGGCCCTTGACAAATCTCTTGGGCCCCTCCTAGCTCAAGTTAAAAATGATGGGAAAGAAAATGCTCTCTACTACCTGAGTCGGAGACTCCTCCCAACAAAAATCTGCTATCCTGTAATCGAGAAATATTGCATTGCCTTAGTCTTTACAGCACAAAAACTAAGGTAATATATGCTTTTTCATCAAGTCAATTTGATTTCCAATGTTAACCCCTTACAATATCTTATGACCCAGCCTACGTTGTCAGGATGTCTAGCTTGTTGGCCTATGATATTGCTTCAATTTGAAATCACTTTCATTCCCCTGTGTGCTGTAAATGGGCAGGCTGCCGGCGGTATCTCCTTTAAATGATGATTTACTTGATGAGAAAATCATGAGTTTCGAGGAATCCAATATTAAAACCTAGGAAATATATTTTGACGGTGCAGCGTCCTCTCAGTGGGGAAAAACACCTCAATTGACTATTCCTGGAAAAGTTAGAGTCTGTCTGGTTTTCATAATACCGGATAAGTGAATGATGAACTTTTCCTACCACTTATCAAAACCTTATACGAATAATGAGGCTGAGTATGAAGCTCTGATAATTGGCCTAGAACTTATAACCTTGATGGATATTAATAAGATTAAGATTTATGGTGACTCTCAACTGGTGATTAACCAGATTGTAAGGACCTATAAGGTCTTGAATCCTAAACTCCTGAAGTACCACCAGTACACAATACACTTGCTTGAGCAAATTCTTATTGTAACTATGTATAGGATTCCCTATGGAAACAATTCTTCAGTGGATGCCCTAGCAAAGCTTACAAAGGAATTTGTCAGCCTAGAAGAAGACTCTATCCCTATAGAAGTGCAGGGTCATCAAGTCCTATCTCCTATAGATTTTGAGCACCTCAATAAACAGTCTCCCCAGGTCCTTTCTACCTCTTTAGCAGTCGATGAAGAAGAAGATTAGAGATAACCAATAGTCAAATACCTTTAAGAAGGCAAGCTTCCCCATGACAGGTCTCTTACCAATCAAATCAAGAAACGAGCTCTATCATATGCACTAGTCAATGATATGTTGTACCTTCGATTATTCGATCAGATGTGGCTCCATTATTTAGATAAACGAGAGGCCCTGAAGATCGTTAATGAATTCTAAACTGGACTGTGTGGTGCTCATCAATCGAGTCCTAAGATGAAAATGAAAAATAAAAGACTTGGTTACTACTTGCCTATGATGATTGATGATTGCATGAAAATTGCAAAGTGTTGTCATCAGTATCAGGTTCATGGTGTGGTTTTACATCAGTCGCCTAACGTGTTACACCCTATGATAGCTTTGTGGCCCTTCAAAAGTTAGGGCATGGATATCGTCAGGCCGATTGACCCTCCTTCTTCTAGGAGTCATCATTTCATCTTAGTAGCGATTGATTACTTCTCGAAATGGGCAAAAGTAGTACCACTAAGAAATGTAATATCACATCATGTAATAAAATTCTTCTATGACCATATCGTATATTAATTCAGCATACCCCATAGAATCATATCCGATAATGGGTCAGCTTTCAAGTCTACGAAGATCAATAACTTTGCAAGTCACCATGGTATTAATTGGAGATATTCAATAATCTATTACCCACGTGCTAATGGATTGGCTGAGGCCTTCAACAAAATCTTGGTTCAAATCATTAAAAAGACCCTAGATGATAACAAACGTCAGTGGGATGAGAGGTTGGTGGAAGCTTTGTGGGCCTACTGGACCACATATCGGACCCTGACCCAATCCACACCATTTGCACTAGTGTATGGGTCCAAGGCTATACTCCCCCTGGAAATTCAAATCCCTTCGCTCAGAACTGCAATTTAAAATTAGATCACAACAGAACATAATGCATAACTTCGACTAGAAGAACTCGAGGGTCTTGAAGAACGTCATCTCTAAGCCCAACAAAATCTAGAACTCTATAAAGCCCGAATGGTTCAAGCTCATGATAAGTTAGTGCGACCGAGAACCTTTCGAGTAGGCGACTTAGTCTTGGTTCTTTGGAGTCCTATCTTAGCTCACAAAAAGATCGGTGGGAAGTTTGAACCAACCTGAGAAGGACCCTTTGTAGTAGAAACAGTCTATGAAGGAGGCTCGTATCAACTAGTGGATTCTAAAAGAAATCACCCAATTCTCCCTGTAAATGGGCGATTCTTGAAGAGATACTATGCTTGATGTAGCTTGAATTTTAAATCAATAAAATTTTCAAATTTTGAATAAATTTGACTCAATGTTGTTCAAGCTTTCAAATCTCAAAACTCTGTCTCTCTTTTCTTAAGGTTAGATGTAAGCCACCACACTTTCTTGCCTTAAGATTAGATCTTTTAGTGGTGGATTTTACCCTTTGTGGCACCATCCTAAAATTCAAATCTCAAATCTTGATCTAATATGGAGCAAGTTTCCTCCCAATATCATCACCCACTAGTAATGGATCATGTCCTTTAAGGCACCATCCTAATTTCAAGTTTCAAAATTCAAATCTGATCCTCTATGTAGAGTAAGTTTTCTCTACAAATGATCATTCTGATCTGATCTTCTATGTGAAGCAAGTTTCTTTCACATACAATCATCTCAAATCTGATCCTCTATATAGAGCAAATTTCCTCTACATATGATCATCCTGACCCGATCTTATATGTAAAGCAAGTTTCCTTCACATATGATCATCTCAAATCCAATCTTCTATGTAGAGCAGGTTTCCTCTACATATGATCATCCTGATTCGATCTTCTATGTGAAGCAAGTTTCTTCCATGTATGATCATTTTAAACTTGGTCCTCTGTGTAGAGCAAGTTTCCTTTACACATGACTACCCAGATCTGACTCTCTATGTAGAGAAATTTTTATCTACACATGATCATCCTGACCTGATCTTCTACGTGAAGCAAGTTTCCTTCACATATAATCTTTTTAGACCTGACCCTTTGTGTAAGAGCAAGTTTCCTCTAACACATAATCAATCAAGATCTGACCTTCTGTGGGAAACAATGCATCCTTCCAACAGGGTCATCTAGTCTTCTTTTCCTTAAGGTTAGATGTGAGTCATCATGCTTTCTCTCCTTAAGATTAGATTTTTTAGTTATGGTGTATGCCTTTTAGGGCACCATCCTAAATTTAAAATCCAAATTTGACCTTATATGGGAAACAATGCTTCCTTCCCACATGGTCCTCCAATTTCGTTCTCCTTAAGGACAGATGTGAGTCATCATGCTTTCTCTCCTTAGGATTAGATTTTCCAGTAGTGGATAATTCCCTCTGTGGCACTATTCTAGTTTTAAAATTCAAAATTAAAGCTTGATCTTTTACAGGAGCCAATGCTGCCTTTCCATAAGATCATCCAATTCTCTTTTCCTTAGGGTAAACTTTTTTCCCTTAGGATTAGATTCCCGAGTGATAGAGTAAGTCCTCTATGGCATCGTCTTGGATTCAATTTCAAATTCCAAAATCAAAATCTTCTTCTCCTTAAGGCTAGGTTCTTTCCTTCCTTAGGATTAGGTATACAAGTGGTAGAGTACGCTGTCCTCAGCACTACTTTGGAATCATTTTAAATTTAATCTTCTAGGGTTAGGATTTCCTTTCCCTTAGAATCAAATTTAAATTCGATCCTCTATAGTTAGAAGTTCCTTCTTCCTATGGGATCACCCAGGTTTCTCTTCCTTTAAGGTTAGGATTCCCCTACCCTTAGGATTATATTCACTAGTAGTAGAGTATGCTTTCCTTAACACTACACTAGTATCAATTCAAACCCCAATTCCCCAGGGATGAACTTTTCTCTCCCTTAGGATCAAAATTCCAGACTTGACCTTTTAATTTGGTCAATGCCAGTATGTGCAATAGAATTTCATTCTATTACAAATATTGGGGGTTTATTTGTTGACCTCATTTTTCTATGAGGTCATTAGGACCCAATCTAGACTCCAAATGAATCCAGGCCTTAGGATCAACTCTGATCTTAGATCAACTTAATATAGACCCTTAGATCTAACTAGATCCTAGGATCCTTTTAAACCTCAAATAGTAGGACTTTTAGACTGTAGAATTCTCCTAGATTTTAAATCTTAAGATCTACCTAGATCCTAGATTTCAGACTCTAGGACCTACCCAGACCTTAGTATCTGCCCAAACCCTATGATCTCCTAGACCTTAAATCCACCTAGACCTTAGATCTACTCAGATCTTAGATCTATCTAGATCCTAGATTAACTTGGGCCTTAGGTTAATCTAGATCCAAATCAATTCAAACTCCTCATCAATCTAGATTTCAAAATCATAAACTTTAATCAATCTTCATCTTAATCCAAATCTCAATACTTGATCCAGCCTTCAATCAAGCTTCAATTTTATCCTATCACTTATGATCATCCCAAATGATTATGAATGATTTGGATGATCCAAATACAAGTATTTAAACCCAAAATTTAGATCAAATCCAGAAATTCAATTCAATTCTCAGGGATAAAGGCTTAAGTCCAGAAAGCCTTTTCCAGCAAATCTTTAAACACTTCAAAACCCAGTCAAATGACTTTTGATTCAGAATCTATCTATTGCATACTGATGGGACATATCTCTAGAGGCAACTCTCCAAATTTGAGCTCATTCTGAGGTCTCTAACCCCAAAAATTGAATTGATTTCCAAAGATTGTAAAACCTTCAAATATTTACGGCCTATGCCATTAGACTTATCACCTAGTGGATTTTGACCTTAGAGCTTTCTCTAAAGCCTCTAATCACCTCCAGACTCTTGATTATGACTCATTGAACATTAAAATACATTTTGTTGGACTCACTTTGGCCGCCATTTGACTAGGGATCAAAATGACCAAAATACCCCTTAGGGGTGTGAAAAGTCATCTTTGATCAAATAAACTCTAAATCAAATGCAACCACCCCCAGTAAGTTTTAAATATAAAACCAAACTTATTGGGCTCAAAACTAGACCTTGGGTCAACCTGGTTGACCAAGTCAACCCAGGTTGACCTAAAGGCCCATTAAAGGCCTAAATGAGTCATTTGACCCAAATGATCATTATAGACCCTGAAACCACCTCTACCAGACCCCATTCATTATTTCAAATCTATCAAGTCTAAACCCTAGCCTTGGGTCAACCTGGTTGACCAAGTCAACCCAGGTTGACCAGTTCAACCTTTAAGCTTTATCATATTTAATTAAGCTTCATATCAATTTCAAACCTGTTCAAACTCCTTTGGGCACTTTCCCCAATGGTTTGGATTTGATTGGACCTAGTGACCCAAACACTAGTTGACTTAATCAACTGGGCCAAGACCTAGTCAAATCAGTACCATTTAGATCAATCCAAGGTTCAAATTTAAACTCAATTCAATCAAACTTTTCAAATCTTAAAAATCCCTTCTATCATATGTTTTGAACCTTTCTAAATCCAACATGACTCATGCATTGGTCATTTTGACCAAGGCAATTCCTTTTGACTTGGTCAAACTTATTCAAACTCCCATACATATATTCAAGCTTCAACTTTTAAGCCTGAATGCTTCTTCACATCATTCTAATCAGCCATTTGGTGTCACCTTGCATGCCACATCAGCCACTTTGACCCATTGACTGGTCAAACAGTCAATGGAGGGTCAAAGTAGCCTCCAAATGCTTCAAACCTTTGATTAAACCCTTTGAGCCCAAATTTTATTAAACTCTAGACTTTCCAGAAGCCTTAGGGACCATCTAGAATGTTTCTTAGGCTAGGATTAAGCCTTCGATTAGGTCTAAGCCAACCCTAATCAGCCCCATGTGCAAATAAGGCCAAAATCCACTTTCTACCTATGTGTCCTTGGGTTCCTACCTCCTACCATTCTAACAAACTCCAGGACACTTGTCAACATCTTGAGAAGCTACTAAATCAATCCTAGCCATCCACTTGCCTCTAGGTCAGTTGAATAGGGGTAAAAGGAAAAAAGGAAAGATCATTCTAACCCTAACTCTATCTCTCCTGATTAAAACTCTCTAGCTGAACTCCTTATTTGTTTAAGCTCCTCAGCCCTTCCTCTACACATCCTAACCCAAACCTAGTTGGTCAAACCTCACCAGCGATAGCTTCTTGGCGGCATGGACTAGATTTCCATCCAAGGCTTATAGGAGATGATCCACTACATTTTGGGAGGTGATTCCTTCAAGGAAGATTAGCGTGAACAATCTACAAGCTCAGAGGAACAAAAATCAGCCAAATCGATTGGTTAGATTGGGTAAAATCTTTAAACCTAGCTCAGGACTCTTAGCATTAATTAGCGTTATATTAAGTGCTTATTTGACCATAAAAAACATTCTCCATTACGTCTGTTCATGCATGTTATTTAAGTTTAAAATTTCATTCAATTTGACCCACTGGTTTGGAAGAACAAGCCGAAAAATAGATTTTAGGGCATTTCGGTAGTCTGCGTTCAGTGTACGAGATCTCTGTCGTTGATTTTTTGATCAACGGTGGAGATCCCGTCATTCCGTGGCATCTCCAAACTCTAGATTTGATCAGGCAACTGAACCTTTCATCCGACGAAATCTACTCTATTCGTTTTAAACCACGGAGCATCCGATGCTCAGTACTCTACGCTGATGTGGATAAGTAATACCACGACCGCGCTATCATTAGGCAATGATTGTTAACAGTGCAATCATTGTGCCACCACACAATCATTGCTCCGTGGTTTGGATCGATGAAGCGGAAGCTGCCGCATGGCCATCCCGCCGCTGCAGCTTTGAACCCACTAATCAGAGCATGCCATCTGTCTTGCCGGCGTCGCAGTTTAGTTAAAATGTTTTTTTTAATTAATTTTAAACCTAATTAATTAACAAAAACTTCCATAATTCATTAAAAATAATTTTAAAATCCAAAAAATTTATATAAGACATCAAACTTCTCAGAAATTCAAGCTCTTTAATATAAAATTAGAATTAATTAAAAATATTTTATGTATTTTAAATTATTGTAAATATTAGATAGTTGATATTTTTAATTACTATTTAATTAAAAACAAATAAAAGAATTTAAAATTTTAATTAATATACTTTAAAATAATCTCTGTTTTTTTTTAAATCACTAAAAAAAATGGTATTAATTTAAGATTAAATATTCAATTAATCTTTAATTAAAATTCAATATTTAAATTCAACATTTTTTTAATTAAAATCTTTATTAAATATAAAATAAAATATTTCCTAAATTTTATGAAATTAACTTTAAATAATTTCAAATTTCTCAGAAATAATTAAGGTTTAATTAAATTTAATTTTAGATTTATTTTAAGTGATAATTAATTTAAATACTTTAATTAATTTAAAATTTCTAAAATTCAAATTAAATTTAAAATTAATTCAATAAAATATAAATAATTTATTAAAACTTTTGAAATTTTAAATATTTTAATTTAAAATTATTTTCAAAATTTAAAACTTAATTTGTCTTAATTAATTTGAATTACTTGAATATTTCATTATTTAAATAATATTTAATTAAATATTTTAAAATAAAATTTTTTCAAACAATTATAAAAAATCAGAGGATCTCCCATTAGCATTTTAAAATTATCCTGATAGTACTTTTAATTATTTTATTTTAAACTTATATTTTTATATATATGTTTACATATATAAATGTTTGTATTTTGAAATCTATTTTGAAATAATATACATTTAAATCTTTGAGCTTTGAGAGATCCCATGGGATTTTAAACTTATGCTAAGCCTGAATGAATTAACTTGGTGGGGAGGTGATTAGTGAACAATCATATCTTGATTGTTAATTAATCAAACCATTTATTATTTATGTTATTATTACTTGCATTTGTAGGTGCACACACCACTTAATCTTAGGGCTTTCTTAGATTTAGTGATTGGTTGTGCTTATGTATGTATATGTTATATATGTTGAGCTTAATGGTTAGTCAAAACATTGATTTAAACCCTTCAAACTTAGTGATATCATTAAGGATAATAATTAAGGACTCATTTAGAGAACTTAAAAAAATTTTAATAATTAAGATTCACCTCCTATTGACTTGAAACTTTGGACACTTGAACTTAGTGACACTCTCAGCCGTAAGAGAAATTTCCACTGAATTTTGAAGCCATTAAGCCCTCTAACTTATTTAATCAAAATTAAACCTTAATTAAGCCTTTAAAACTTCCAGAAAATGTAATAAATCAAGTTTAAACCCAAAAATTACAAATAGTACCTCTAACTGACCAAAATTGAACTTTTAATCAGTTAAAAATAAAATCTCCTTGACTGGACATCAAATTTGATCTTAATTTAATTTTAATTGAAATTTAATATTTAATTAATTTAATTAATTAAAAATAATTAAAAATTCCAAAAATTTCTCAAACACTTGATAACCCCTCTTTAGATCATTCCTAATCTTTGGAGGTGATTTCAAGAAGTTTGGAGATCATTTGGACTCAAATCATTAAAACACCCTTAATTAAATAATTTTAAAAATTTAATAAATACTCAAAACTTCAAAAATTCATAACTAATTCAAATAAACTCCAAACTGAGCAAACTCAAAGGCATCCAACTGATATTAAGGTCTAATAAGTATCAAAAATATCAAATTTTTGAAAATTAATTAAATTTAAAAAAGTCAACTTTTGGTCAAACTTAAGTCAAAATCAAGTCAAAAATTCAAATCTTCATTATAAAATGTAGAAAAATCCAAATCCACCGTATTTATAATCTAACTGATTGTATTAAGGTCTAATATTTTAATAAAATATTAACCTCCCAGAAATCACTCTTAATCAAAATATCAACTTTTGACCCCTTTAATTAAATACATTAAATAATTCAAATAATTCCATGAAATTAAATAATTAATTTCAAAATAAAAAAAAATTTAATTCAACTTTAAAACCAGCAATCAATTAACCTTAATCAAAAATTAATTAACTTTTAAACCTTAATCAAATCAAATCTACTTAATCATACCTGGTAGGTAACCCAAGCCTACGAGGCTATTAAATTAACCCCAAGGAAGGTGAAATAAATTTCACGGCCTCGGTGAGAAACAAAGGTGGTATCCATTCATCACTTTAAAATAAATCCTAAAATTTTAAACCATTAAGATTTCAACTTTAATTAAAATCTCCCTTAAGCCTTTTAATCAACCAGAATACAAAGCAACTTCAATCAAGTACCCTACTTAGGATATATCAAACCTACACAGTTTACCACACAAACTTTAGATGGTTTTCTAGGACAATAAACTCTAGTCTTAGGCTAGGCTGGTTTTTACTTTTCTGATGTGTGCCGAGATTTTGAGTTTTCACTACATGCTATTTGCTAGTAGTAGAATTAATTGATTTTTTATTTATTTACTGCACTCTGTATTATGATTGATTATGTGTTAGATCTATCCCTAGGTTAGGGATGATTTGTACTAATTCAATCTTATGTAGGTGGCCATGCTCGCACATGGCAATTAAATTAAAGGGGGTAATTAATAAAGTTTTAAACTGACAATATTTTATGCAGGCACTTCAGAATGCTAAGACCCCTTTTAAATTAAAAAAGGCTTGGCCAAGCGTGGCTGTGAATTTGCGCATTTAAATTTTAAAATATTAACTACTTGGGATGTTTAATTAATTATTAATTATTAGGATAACCCTGTAGGATCGAGTCTAGATTTTTTTTAATTTTGATTAATGTAATTTGATTTGAGAATTGAGTTTTAAGTGTTAAGTACTATGAGATGAGATATATATATCCAACTTAGATTTCAAAGAGGAGAGGACATCCCTTAGGGGAGAGTCCTCCTCCATTTGGAAGCTTAAGTTAGGATACTTTTAAAGTATCTAAAGAGAAAAAATAACATCCATGTACAGGGGGAGTTTCTTTTCATTTAGATATCTGGACCCAACGATCCAAGGAGCTCATATGAGGATTAAGAAGGGAAGAATGAAGAGAAGACCCATTTTCAAAGTCACTTGAGTCTTAGGAGTAGAATTCAAGTTATGGTATGTGGTACCCGGCCACTTTATTTTTCCTGCAGACCCTAGGTTGTATAATTAAGTGGCACTTGCCACATGGACTTTTAGTTTGAATTCTAATTTAATTGATTTGATTAATGTTGATTATTTAATTTTGATTTCGATATGGGATCTGCCTACTTTTCTTAGTTTTTTGGCAATCTTATATGTCATGTTTTGACTTAGTTTGGAACCCGATCAGAGGCTCGTGAGGACAGGAATAAAATTTTTCTACTTAAATAAAATTAAAACATTTAAACTCACATAGTAACTCTAACATTTTAAGAAGTAAGCTCGGGACCGCCGAGAGTTTTTCATATGCATCATTACTGCATTTTTATTCCTTTTCTTAGGCACCTCCCCGCCAGCGGGTTTTGGCAGACCACCTGGCCTATGAGGGTGCAGTTCTCTCAAGGGGATCTGTGCATTCTTTTAGGATAAAATTTATTTTTAAAGCTAATTTTAAAACTGCTTCATTTTGATTTAAGTATTTTAGTCAACTAGCATGCATCACATTAGTGACAAACTTAAAGTGTCTAAATCTTTAATTTGCATTTTACTTAAGCATTTCACCCAACATAAGTCAAAGGGGTCAAGTAGGAATCTGCTCTAGATGTCAACCCTAACTCCTTAAACTTATCTTAAACAACGTCTCTAACCACTCTACATTAAAGATCTGACTCATGGTTTTGAAGCATTTAGGTTGTTTAGTTAGCTCCCTAATCCAGGTCGGGGTAAGTCCAGATTTGTATTGCATTAGCTAATTTCTTAGTCACTGATTTTCAGTACCCAGTCTAGACTTAGGTTCTAAGGCAGATTTTCAATCTTAAGATCTCAACCTCTGGGAATCTAATTCTCACTTTCTAATAAAATTAATCACTCAAACTTAAATCTCTTTCCATCAAATTTGAGCCTAACACTTAAGATAGGTTGGGATATTTCTAAAGTAATTCAGAATCTTAAGACACCTCATATCATTTCTCTTTTGACTATGGAATAAGTGTTCAATTTTGAACCAATCTCGTTTGAAAATTCTAGTCCCTACCTCCTTTGAAATCTAAATGAAATTCGTATCTCTATTTTAATCGAGAGTATTCGTAGAAAATTTCTGGTTTCCTATGATATAATTAACTATGAGGGCTTGCGCTCGTCGGAGATTTAGAAACCCAGATCAAATTTTAAAATCAAGTTTTCAGAACCCTCAATTAATTACCTTTGAGAAATAATAAAGAAATGGTGATCATTATTGTCATATTCAAGTAATTAACAATGAGTAATATCTTCTTCCTTCAAGATGATATATTATTTATTGATATAATTTTGAATATAAAATTAATGATAATTTATCTAGAGTATCGTAGCTAGATATTTGACTAAACTTTATTTTGATCCTTTGGGATCATATGTGGTTCCCTCCTGAATCTAGCTATGATATTCAAGATCAGATTTATAATTCTAAATTTGAACCCATTAGGAGATTTTATCTCTACCTTTCGAGGTAGTATATCATCACTAATGGATGTTCAATTTCAGAATTAAAATTTAAATGTCAATTTAGATTATTTCCAAAGATAATTAACATTTTCAAAAATATGCTTTTCAATCAAATAAAACCCTCTAGAATTATCAAATTCATCAAACATAACATGAGTGGACTCCTCAATAATCAAGATTGTTTTATTGAAGACACTATAGGATTCCCAACACTTGAGTAATTTAGGAACACTCATTCATCAGATTTTGGGTAAAAATTTCTTAGTTGAGACTTCCCATTATTCAGAATGAACACCTTACATCCAAAGACACAAAGGTGAGAGAGGTTAGGTGTCCTACCCTTAAGAATTTTATAGGGTGTTTTGTTTAGCTTAGATCTAAGATTTAACCTATTCAAAAAATAATAAGTTGTATTCATCACTTCTGCCTAAAAGTATTTAGGAAGTGAGTACTCAACTAACATGGCTCTAGTGACTTCTACTAGGTTCTATTCTTCCTTTCAGCTATCCTGTTCTGCTGAGGGATATCCCTTGCTCCTTACAGTAGATTCCAAACTTCTCATTTTCAAATTCTCCACCATGATTACTATGAATAGTTATAATCTCACAACCTAGCTTTCTCTGAATCCAAGTGGAAAAAGATCTATACTCCTCGAATGATTCACTTTTATGAGATAGGAATCTAAGCTAGGTGAACCTTGAATAATCATCAACAATCACATACCCAAAGACTTTTCATCTTAAGCTTGAAGTGCTGATAGGTCCAAAGAGATCCATGTGTAGGACTTCTAAGAGTTTGCTAGTGTTTATGTCTTTGATTGAGTGGAAAGAGGATTTGACTTGCTTCCTTAACTGACAGGCATTACACAGGTGGTCCTTAGTGAACTCTAGTTTGGGGACGCCTCTCACTAAGTCTTTTTATGTGATCTTCCTAAGGCTTTTCATGCTTGCATGATACAATCTCCTATGCCACAACCATAATTCATTAGCAATTGATTTTAAGCAAATAGTAATATCAGCTTTAAAGCAATTCAGATCCAGCATGTAAACATTATTAATCCTTTTTTCCTACAAAATAATTTTATCATTTCAGCATATAATGCAACATATTGGCAGAAATTTTATGCTGAAGCTTTTACCATAGAGCTGGCTGATGCTGAGCAGATTGTATTTCAGTCTATCTATAAGTAAATTATTATTAATAATAAAATTTTTTGAATCACTAATTATACCTACTCCCACCACTCTCCTGCTGGTGATGTCTCTAAGTGTTACCTTGCTTCTTGCCCTGGTCTTCAACAAAATAAATTAATTTACATCTCCAGTCATATGCCTTGAACATCCACTATCCAGGTACCACATACTCTCATGAGGCCTTCTGTGAGAGCATTCCTATAAAATCATTAAATCTTAGATTTAGGAACCCAAATAGGTTTGGGTCCCTTGTGATAAAAAGAAGAATGCGATGCATGCATGCTATGCTGTGAATCTTGCAATTTTGGTCTCCACACCAAATGTGTTATATGGTGAATGGTGCAAGTGTGGGAGATATATCCTAGTATGCCATAAGAAAAACACCTAATACCAGGAAAAGGATTTTCTAATCTATTTGGATTATAGTGCCGCTTCTTAGGTTTGCATGATGCATGCTTTTTATAAAATCCTACAAGTGCAGGTGGTGTTTCATTTTGTTCTAATATAATAATCTTTTCTCTTAGAAATTCATTTACTTTTTTATAGCTTGCCACTTAATATTTCATTGTATGCTCCCTACTATCTAAATCACATGCCATGGCGTCTAATTCTTTGAAAGCTCATTGTAAATCAACATGTGATGTTTTCAAGATATCATGCTCAGCAGAGAAATCAGAATGCTTTTTATTTAATTCATCAAATTTATCAAGTAATGCCATATGATTGCTATCCAAGGTGGAATGATCTTTAATCAAAATTTCATGCTCTTTTTATAAGTTCAAAATTTTCAGTTTCAGACTAGCATGCAATTTTTTCAACTTTTTATACAATGTGTAAATTTTCTCAGAAACTTTAAGTAATTGTTCGTATGTTAATTCACATACCTCTTCTTGGTCAGAGTGACCTAGATGATCATCCGCCATCAAACACAAGTTGGTTATCTTCTCTTCAGCTTCAATTTTAGAGGAGTCAGATGCTGAATCAGTCGAGAAAGCCTTTTGGATCTTCATCTTATACTTCTTGAACTTGGATTTCTCCTTACCCTTCTCCTTACTTGGGTGAGTCTTAAGTGTAGGGCAATCATATATCAGATGCACAGGCTTCCTGCATTCAAAGTAAATAACATCAGATGAATCTTTAAAATTCTTACCATATTTACCTTTATTTCACTTTTGATGATGCTTTTGTTTCTTCCTCAAGAAGCTCTTCAATTGCCTTATAATTAAGGCCATGTTATCATCATTAGAACCTGAAGAGCCAGAGTCAGAATCATTAGCCTTCAAGGCTATGGCTTTCTCCTTCTTTTTTGCACCTGCATCAAGCTACCTTTCGTTCACTCCTTGCTCGTAAGTAATTAGTGATCCAAGTAAGTTATCAATTGAATAATTATTCAAGTCTTTTGATTCAGTAATTACAGTAATTTTAGCATCAAAGGAAGAAGGCATACATCGTGAAATCTTGTTTACTTTTTAAAAATTCATAAGTTCTCTCCCTAAGGCATGTAGGGAAGTGATAATCTATATAAATCTAATGTATATCTCAAAAATTGATTCATTAGGTTTCATGTGAAAGAGTTCATAATCATGCAAGAGAATGTTCAGTCTAGATTATTTAACCTCGTTCGTTCCTTCATAAGTAATGCACAATCTATCCATAATTTATTTCCAATTACACAAGTTAAAACACGCATATAATCTTCTGATTTCAATGCATAGAAAAAGCAGTTCAAACATTTAGCATTTAATTGAGCAAGATCTCTATCATCAGTTATTTATTCAATAAAAAAAGTTCAATTTAACACTGTTTATAAGTCTATAAGGTGCAAAATATCCTTCTTCAGTATTACAATTTCCAAAGTTAGCTATGGATCAAAATTCGAAAGTTTTCAAAACTTAATTTTATGAATCTTGCTCTGATACCACTTGAAAGTTCGTTAGGGTTGTTAAGCCCTTATGAACTAGTCCCGTGGCTAACCAAGAGTAGGGTGAATTAGTATTTTAAAATTTCTTATACAAATAGAAAAATTATTTTTGTCTTTTTGAATATTTAAAAATAAATAATATAGGCAGAAGTAGATAACCAAAATTAAATTTTCAACCATAGATCAGATCACAGAAATATATGAAAATTAAAATATAGAAAAGTAAATGAAAAGAGCACGCCATATTTATAATGGTTCAGTTAACTTGACCTACATCCACTCCCCGAAGCCTCTCATCCAAGTATTACACTAAAACTATAGTGACTCTCCTTTTGCTCCCACATCAAGGTAGAGAAGCCTTTATAAAATCTTTCCACCAACACCGATGAGGCAGAGAACCTTGACTCCTTTTGCTTCCTCCTGAAGCAGGCAGAGAACCTTGAATCCTTTTGCTTCCTTCTGAAGTAGGTAGAGAATCATGACTTCTTTTGCTTCCTCCTAAAGTAGGCAGAGAACCTAGATCTGATGCTGATGATTGTCTCCCTAGAGCCACCATGAAACCAAGGATAAAGAAGGAATACGATGATCTAATCCTTACTTGGAGAAACCTTTATGAATCTTCTCACAAACTCTCCCTCACAAGATCCTCTCTCTCTCTCTCCTAAACTCTCCTTCTCCTCTAAGCTCTCTTGGAGTGGAAAGACTAGCAAAAGCTTTTCTAAAGAGACAATTAAAGAGCTTAAATAAAGAGGCTTTAAAAACATGCCCTAATTTTAATTTGCCCATAATATCATCTAGGACGATATGTATATTATCCTATACGATCAGTGTAAATCAGCCCATCCAGGTAGGACAATCTATGTTGTCTGTACGATTAGTACAATAATTATGTACTTATCATCTAGGATGATATTGTGATCATCCTATATGATTAGTTCAAATCCTAGCATATCGTCCTGAGAAGTCGTTTGGGACGTCCAGGCTAATTAGAGCAAAAATACTTATCATCCTGGATGACTTGCGATCGTCTTGTATGATTAGTTCAAAATAATAAAGATTATCCTGATAAATCATTTGGGACGTCCAGTACGTTCAGAAGAAAAATCATGAATCATCCTGGATGATATATATATATATATATATATATATATATATATATATATATATATATATATATATATATCATCCCGTATGATATGATCGTTCAATCTAACCATACTTAAATCCCTAATCACATGTTTATTTTAGGCATGATTGTCATAGATCGTCTAGGATGATTAGGATCATCTTGGATGATTAGTCCAAAATATAACAAATAAAAAAATTGCCTAAAATATGATTGGTGGCTGATTTCAAGATTTGTATTGATTGTTATGTACGATCAAAATCATCCAAGATGATTAAGTAAACTTAGTTATCTGGGATGCCCTAATTAGGGTTTCTGTTCTGAACTGATAGTTCAGGATGATTTTGGATCGTTCTATAAGATATGATCAAAAATAGAAAAACTCTCAAACTCAAAAAATTTCTCCCCTTGAGTGTGTGTGTGCAAGGTTACTTAGCTTAGGGATCCATCACATTACATTTGACTCAAGAAAGGGGAAAAATTACATTGAGATGAAATTTCAGGCAGACTCGATCTTGAGCTAATTTATTTTTCAAGTGATCTTTTGAGGACCTGAAAGAGTTAGTAGATAGAGCAACCAGAAATAAATATGTAGTGATAGTAGTAAGAAAATAATGTTTATTATCATCAAAATCATAGTACCTGTATCTAGATTTGCAACAATTGGTTTTTCTGAGAATTCTTTTACTTAGAATCATGGTAGTTTATGGCAATGGTTAGATCTACTCTTTTTAATAATTTCTAGATAGATTCTGTTAATGGCACCTTTGTGGAGCATCTTGGTCACACCCTTTTTGATCAGTCTCCTCTCCTTATTGGTATGAAGCATTTTCATGGGGGACCCATTGCTAACTTCAGAATTCAAAATGTGAGGCTTCTTGATAACTCTTTTTTGTTTGTGGTCCAAGAGAATCGGCAAGCTTCTTTACATCCTAATAACTCCATCTTTGGCATGACAAGATTATGGCATTAGCTTAAAAGGCTAAAGTTTAAAATTAATTGGTGGAATAAGAATATTTTTTAAAATATTTTAGCTAACATTTTGGTGGCTAAAGGTATAATGAATAACATGGAAGATAATTGCCAACTTATTCCTAATGATGTGAATTTTAAACTTCTATAAATGCTAAGAAGTCTCTTTATAAACTCCAAGCTCAAGAGGAGGTTTTCTGTAAACAAAAAACTACCTCTAAAAATCTTATTTAGGGGGATAATAATACATAGTATTTCCATGCTCATGTTAAGAAGAATAAAGCCAATTATTTCATTCATAAAATCTCTCTTCCTTATGGTTCTAGCCTTGAGGATGTTGAGGATATTGTCAATTCGGTTGTGGATCATTTCAAAAGATTACTTAATAAAAAGTTTACCCTCAATCAAATTTATCTTAACTATATTATCCCTACTGCCATTTGTAAGGAAGATAACATGTTTTTTTTTAAATATTAGTCGATTCGCTTTTTCAATTTTGTCTTTACTTCGAATGTTGAATTACTTATAGAAGTGGAGTTAATGATTTTTGAAATATTAGTTGATTCATTTTTTCAAAATTTTCTTTGCTTCGAATGTTGAATTACATAGAGAAGTGGAGTTAATATTTTTTTGAAAATTAGTCAATTCACTCTTTTAATTTTTTCTTAGCTTATTAATTTTAACATATTCAACCATCTTGAGTGTTATTGAATTTTCCAAGAAAATAATAGAATCTAGCTTATATATGCTTCTTCTTCTCGGTTAGGTAGGAGGTCTCTTTGGGAGCAAGTCTCCACCTTTAATTCCATGGTTTCCTTGCCTTAGCTTGTAGGTGGTGATTTTAAGACTATAACTTCCTCTTATGTACTTATTGTTGACCTCATTTTTGTATGAGGTCATAAGGACCCAGCTCAGACTCTAAATTAATCTTGACCCTAGGATTAATCTAGATCCCAGAATATTTTAGAACCTAGGTCTATCCAAATTATAGGACCTACCCAAACCCTAGGATGCTTCTAGATCCTAGATCTTAGGACTTCTAGACTCCAGGAATCTCCTAGAATTCAAACTCTAGGATCTATCAAGATTTTAGTCCATAGGATCTGCTCTAGACCCTAGGATTCCTTTAAATTCTTCTAGTCCCTAGGATCTACTCTAGACTCTAGGATTCCTCTAGATTAATCCAGATTTCAATTCAATCTAGACTTAATTCAAATCAAAAAAATTCAAACCCAAAGTCCCATTCAAATCAAGAAATCTAGATCAAAACCTAAGGACAAAGGTCTGTGTTCTGAAAGCCTTTTCCAATGAATTTTTAAATCTTTCAAAACCCAATTAAATGACCTCTGATTCTTATTCTGTCAGTTGCATACTGATGGGACATGTCTCTAGAGGCAAACCTCCAAATTTGAGTTCATTCTGAGGTCCCTAACCCCATAAATTGAATTGATTTCCCAAGGCTATAAAACCTTCAAATATTTATGGCCTATGCCACTAGACCTGCCACCCAGTGAATCTTGACCTTAGAGATTTCTCTAAAGCCTCCAATCACTTCCAAAACCTTGATTATGATTCATTGAGTAGTAAACTGCATTTTGTTGGACTCACTTTGACCCCCAATTAACCAGGGGTCAAAATGACCAAAATACCCCTTAAGGGTTTAAATGCACATTTCAAATCAAATGACCTCCAAATTGATTGGAATCACTTCCAAAAATTTTCAAATGTCAAACCAAACCTATAGAGCTGAAACCCTGACCATGGGTCAACCTGGTTGACCAGGTCAACTTTGGTTGACCCCATAGTGCCTTAAGGGTCTAAGTGGGTGATCCCAGCACATTTGACCAACTCAAACCTCTCAAGCTTTCAAACCCAATTCCAAAAGATGTTTCAAACATATTCAAACTCATGAGGGGTCAAATCATATTGAGTTTGGCTTGGTCAAACGTTTATGTTTTTATCCTATCATCACATACACTTTATCAAGCCCATCTCAAGCCTTTAACCCAATCACATATCATGGCTCAAACACATCTAACCTCACTATGAGCTAGGTCATAGTCATGATTGTTTAGACCAAGTCAATCTATATTGACTTGGTCAAACCTTTCTTCACACATGTGTATGTATTTAAACCCATTACAATTAAATCTTTCAAACTTCAAAGACCCTTCAATCATATTCTAATGCATAATTCAAACATCCCCAAAACTCCCATGAGTCACATCATGGGGGTTTTGATTTGTCCAAACTCATATGTTTGAATGACACATAAGCAAACTTGGTCAAACCACCTAGTTTATCTCTTTTGATTGAATCCAACCCCATCCAAACCACTCTAACCAGCTGAAGTTTTACACTTGGACTGCCATATCACCAGTGTTTGACTGTTTGACTAGTCAAACAGTCAACACAAGGTTTTGAGTGGGTTAAGGTTGGTCAAATAAATCCCTTAAGCTAATCCACTCTAGCTCAAGTCATTCTAGAAATTCCATATAGATTCTAGAGTGTTCTTAAGCTAATCATAATCCTTAGATTAGTTTTAAATCAGAACCTAATCAAACCCACGTGCCAAAAGGACAAAAACATCTTTCCACCTCATGTCCTTTGGTCCTTTTATTCCCCTGCCATTCCAACAAACTCCAGGCCACTTAGCATTCATTTGGAAGCCCAGCCAATTGATCCCAGCCCTCCATTCAAATAATAGAGTTGTCTTAAATGGATTGATTCGTCATTAACCCGAGGTATAATACCTAACCCTAGGTAGAATCACTTAGAGAAAATTAGCTTCTTATAAAGTGATTTCCAAATGTTCAAACTTGCTCCACATTGATTCTGTTCATGTGCTTAATTTACATTTAAAATTTCAAGAAAAATGGACTATTCGATCGAGAGAAAACTCAGGAAAACCCATTCTAGGGTTCTGGCTGGGTTGTGCTTAACTATACATTTTTGAGCCGTTGATCTTGAGATCAACGGCTCTGATTGCGCCATTCCGCAGCTCCTGTTAAAAATGGATTCGATCTTGCGGTTAATATCTTTGTCCAGTGCAATCTCTACCATCCAGCTCGAACAGCACTCAATCGAACGGTCTATGATACGCGCTGATGTGGTTTAGTGGAAGACGCGTTCGTGGTGTTGATTATTCAATGATTGCTGGCGGCGTAATCATTGCGCCTCCAGTAATCATTGTCCCGCAGTTTCGGTAGCCCAATCCGAGGTTGCCGCATGTCCCACTCAGCCGCCGTGCTGCAAGAACTGTTAAATGGATTTAAATTTAGTTTTAAATCATTTTAAAATCCAGTTTTCCTTAAAAAATTATATAAAATTAAATATAAATAAAACAAATTAGTATTTTATATCAAATTACTCAGATAATTAAGCTCTTTAATTTAAAATGAAAATAATTTTATGATGTCATATATTTTTTAAAATTATTTCAAATATTAAATATTTGTTATTTTTAATTAATATTTAATTAAAAATAATTGAAATATGTTCAAATTTTGAGGAATTTAATTTCTTTATGTTCTTTGATTTTCAGAAGATATTTAGAAATTGTTTTAATTTTATTTTAAAAATTATTTTGAATAATTCACTATTTTTAACTACCTTAAATGTAATTAATTATTAAGATTTACTAAAATTAATTAAAATTCATTTCTTTTTTTTTAAATCAAAAATTTTAATAACTTAAATTCAAACTTTTAAAAAATTTTAATATCTCATTTTGAAATTAATTTAAATATTAAAAATCTTTAACATATTTTCTAAATGACTTTAACTTTTCATTATTTGATATTTAATCATTAATTAAGTAATTATTAACTTAAATTATTTCTAAACAAAAAGAAGGAAAGTCAGGGAATTATATTTTAAATTACTTTCAATTATTAAGATATTATATATATATATATATTTATATTTATATTTATATTTATATTTATATATAAATTTGAAATTATTTTAAAATTAGCTCATTTTCCTTAAGAATTTCTAAAATCAAGTTATTTTCAAAATAAATAATAATTTTTTAAATTATTTTAAGGAATTAAAGGATTTCTCAAAAGAAATATATTTTGAAACTATTTTAATTGTATTTTAATTTTTGATTTCAAAACATATATATATATATATATATATATATATGCTTTCAAATTTTATTTTAAAGTATATATAAATTAAACCTTTGAATTTTGAGAAATTCATTGAAATTTTAAGCATAGATTGAGCTTCTTGAATGGAATTCGTGGGGGAGAATTAGTGAATAATTATTTTTCAACTATTCACTGATCAAGCCTTATGTATGTTAATTATATTTAATTCTTGCATGCTTAGGGTGCACACACTTGCACTTAATTTAGGCACTCTTAGATTTAGGATTTGATTGTGTTTATGTGTGCATTTATGTATGTCCAAGGGTTAATGACTTTGATTTGAACCCATTAAACTTAGTGACATCATTAAGGATAATAATTAAGGACTCATTTAGAGAGCCTAGAAAAATTTTAATAATCAGGATTCACCTCCTATTAACTTGAAACATTGAATATTTAAACTTACTGACACTCTCAGCCCTAAAAATAAATTCTCACTAAATTTTGAAGTCATTAAACCCCTTAATTAACTTAATCAAAATCAAACCTTAATTAAGCCTTTAAAACTTCCAAAAAATATAATAAATCAAGTTTAAATATAAAAATTACAAATACCTCAAACTGACCAGAATTAAACCCTTAATCAATGGAAAATAAAAGCCCCTTGACTGGACTTTAAAATCAAGCTTAATTAAATTTTAATTAAAATTTAATATTTAATTAAATTAATTAATTAAAAATAATTAAAATTCCAAAACTCTCTCAAACACTTAGAAATCTCTTCTTAGGACATTCCTGACCTTTGGTGTTGATTTCAAGGAGTTTGGAGGTCATTTTGACTCAAATCAATAAAAGGCCCTTAATTAAGCAAATTTTAAAAATTCAATAAATACTCAAAACTTAAAAATTCATAACTAATTCAAATGAGCTCCAAATTGAGTAAACTCAAAGGCATTCAACTCATATTAAGGTCTAATATTTATCAAAAATATTAAATTTCTAGAAATCAATCAAATTCAAAAAAAGTCAACTTTTGGTCAAATTTTGTTCTAAATGAAGTTAAAATTTCAAACCTTCACAATAAAATGTAGAAAAATTCAAATATAACGTACTTATAGTCTAACTGATTGTATTAAGGTCTAGTATTTTAATAAAATAATAACATTTCAGAAATAACTCTTAATTAAAAAATGAGTTTTTGACCCCTTAATTAAATGATTAGAATAACCTAGAAAATTCAAAAATTCAACAAATCATTTAAAATTTCAAAAAAATCTTAATTCAACAATAAAACCAGTAACCAATTAATTTGAATAAAATTTATTACTTCTCAAACCCTTAATCAATTAAAATATTTAATTATACAATTATCACTAAGTAATCAGGCCTACGAGGCTATTAGCTTAGCCCCAAGGAAGGTGAAATAAACTTCATGGCCTTGCTGTAAAATAAAGGTGGTAATCAATAATCATTTAAAAGACACTTTAAAATTAATTCTTAGTCATTAATACTTAAACTCAAACTTAAAATCCCTTAAGCCTTTCAACCAACCAGAACGTCAAAAAACTTTAATCAATTATCCTATTTAAGACATCAAACTAACACAGCCTACCTCACACACTTTAGATGGTTTGTTAGGACAACCAACTCTAGTCTTAGGCTTGGCCGGTGTTTACTTTTCTACTGTGTGTCGAGTTTTCGAGCTTTTACTATATGCTATTTGCTAGTAATAGAATTGATTGATTGTTTATTTATTTACTGCACTCTGTGTTGGTTTGATTGTATGTTAGGTCTACCCCTAGGTTAGGGATAACTTGTACTAATTTGATCTTATACAGGTGGCCATACTCATATAGGGTATTTAAAATTAAAGGAGGAAAATAATAATTAAGCTTACAAAATTAACAAAGTATTCTACAGGTGCTGCTACGCTTAAGGCCCCCTTTAAAAATTAAAAGAGCATGGCCAAGTGTGGCTGTGATTGAGTATTTCTAAATTTCAAATTTATAATTGCTTGGGATATTTATTAACTGCTGATTATTAGGATAACCCTGTAGGATCGAGTCTAGATTTTTGAATTTTGATTACTATAATTCGATTTGAATTGAGTTATACTGTTAAGTGCTTTGAGAATGGGATGTTTAAACATCCAATTTGGAATCCAAAGAGAAAGGGACATCCCTTAGGGGAGAGTTCCTCTCCATTTGGAGATCCAAATTAGGATGACTTTCAAAGTATCCAAAGAGAAAAGATAACACCCCTATTTAGGGGGAGTTTCTTTTCATTTGGATATCCAGACCCGATGGTCCAAGGAGTTCCAAAAAAATGAAGAAGTGAAGAACAAAGAGAAGAATCCCAATTCTCAAAGTCACTTGAGTCTTAGGAGTAATATCCGGGTTGTGGTCAGTGGTACCCAGCCACTTTTAAATTTAAGTAATTCTAGGTTGTAATAATTAAGTGGCACATGCCACATGGACTTTCAATTTGAATTTTAATTTAATTAATTTGATTAATGTTGATTGTTTGATTTTGATTGCGATTAAGGATTTGCATGCTTTTAGTAGTTTTTTGGCGCTTCTTGCATGTCGATTTTGTTTTAACCTGGAACCCGATCAGAGGCTCGTGAGGACACGCTAAAAACTATTTCTGCTTAAACAAAACTTAAAATATTTAAGCTCAGATAGAAACTCTAACGCATTTAAGAAGTAAGCCCGGGCCCGCCGGGAGTTTTTCATGCATACATATTGCACCTTCTTTCCACTTGTTAGGCACCTCTCTGCCTGTAGGTTTTGGCAGACCACCTGGCCTGTGAGGGTGTAGTTCTGTCCAAGGGGATCTGTGTATCTCTAGGATAAAACTTATTTTTAAGCCTGATTTTAAAACTGCTTCATACTTGATTTTAAGCATTCGAGTCAACTATCATGCATCGCATTCGTAACAAATTAAAAATTGAGTCTAAATCTTTAATTGTATTTTAGTTTAAGCATTTCATCCAATATATGTAAAGGGGTCAATTAGAAATCTGCTATAGATGTCGACCTCAATTCCTTAAACTAATCTTAAATAATGTTCCTAACCACTCTTTAATTTAAAGATCGGACACATAGTTTTGAAGCATTTAGGTGGTTTAGCTGGCTCCCCAATCTAGGCCGAGGTAAGTTCAGGATTACATTGCATTAGCTAGGATCTAGGTCACTAATTTTTAGTACCCACTTTAGATTTAGGTTCTGAGGCAGATTTTTAATCATAAGACCTCAACCTCCAGGAATCTGGTTCCCACTTTCTAATAAAATTGATCATTTAAACATGAAATATATTTCCATCAAATTTAAGCCCAATACTTAGGATGGGTCGGGGTGTTTCTGAAGTAATTCAGAATCTTAAAATACCTCTAACTATTCCTCCTTTGACACAAGAAAGAACTGTTTAACCTTGAACTAGTCCATTTGAAATTCCAGTCCCTACCTCCTTTGACATCAATCTTTAAACTCTTAAAATGAAATTCGTATTGCTATTTTAATCGAGAGTTTTCATAGGAAAATTCTTAGTTTCCTACGATGTAATTAACTATAAGGGCTTGCACTCGTAGGAGATTTAGAAACCCATACCAGATTTTCAAAATCAAAATTTTCAAAACCCTTAATATATTTTCAATCAAACACTAATTGGTGGTGCTAATCCTATTTACCAATCTATGGATGAATTTAACAAAATGAGTTTGGATTGTAATTTAGTTGACATTAGTTTTTCTGAGAATTCTTTTACTTAGAATCATGGTAGTTTATGGCAATGGTTGGATCTACTCTTTTTAATAATTTATAGATTTAATGGTACTTTTGTGGAGCATCTTAGTCACACCCTTTTTGATCATTTTTCTCTCCTTATTGGTATCAAGCCTTTTTATGGTGGGCCTCCTGCTAACTCCAAAATTCAAAACGTGAGGCTTCTTGATAACTCTTTTTTGTTTGTGGTCCAAGAGAATTGGCAAGCGTCTTTACATCCTAATAACTCCATCTTTGGCATAACAAGATCATGGCATAAGCTTAGAAGGTTAAAGTTTAAAATCAATTGGTGGAGCAAGAATATTTTTTAAAACATTTTAGCTAACATTTTGGTGGCTAAAGGTATAATGAATAACATGGAAAACAATTGCCAACTTGTTCCTAATGATGTGAATTTTAAACTTCTACAAATGCTAAGAAGTCTCTTTATAAACTCCAAGCTCAAGAGGAGGTTTTCTTGAATTAAAAATCTACCTCTAAACATCTTATTCAGGGGGATAATAGTACTTAGTATTTCCATGCTTTTGTTAAGAAGAATAGAGCCAATAATTTCATTCATAATATCTCTCTTCCTTAAGGGTTTAGCCTTGAGGATGTTGAGGATATTGTCAATTCGGTTGTGGATCATTTCAAAAGATTACTTAATAAAAAGTTTACCCTCAATCCAATTTATCTTAACTATATTATCCCTACTGCCTTCCCTTCTCTTCAAGAGATTTTGGATATTGTTAACTCTATGAACACCCAATTCTGTTGCTGGGACTGATGGCTTCACCACTAATTTTTTCCAAAAAGCTTGGAATATTATTAGTGAAGATTTATGTATGGTGGGTTTGGATTTCTTTGCAGGTAATATCATTCCTAAGTATTTCTCCTCTACTTCCATTATTCTTATCCCTAAGAAAAGGTTACTAATACTAGTGATAATTTTAGGCCCATTAGCCTTTGTTCCTTTCTCAGTAAGCTTATTTCTAAAATTTTTATAAACCATTTATCCCCGCTTCTTCCTAAAGTTATCACTCCTTTTCAAACTAGCTTTGTCAAGGGGAGAGTTATTGTTGATAATATCTTGCTTGCTCAGGAGACGCTTCATGATCTTGATACCAAATTGAGAGGGGGCAATATTATCTTTAAGCTAGATGTGGCCAAAGCCAATGATAAAATTAATTAAAGCTTTCTTTATAAGATTCTCCAGCTGTTTGGTTTTAATATGACCTTTATTAATCTCATAAAAAACTGCATTGAAGGTTGCTACATTTTTATGATGGTTAATTGGAAAAGTAATGGCTTCTTTAAGTCTTCCCAAGGTTTCAGACAAGGTAATCCCATTTCTCCTACTAAATATCTTTCTAGAGGTATTGTTAATCTTTGTGATAAGCATCCTTATTTAGCCTATAGAACTGTGGGTGGTTTCCCCATCTCTCATTTAAGCTTTAATGATGACTTTTTTTTTCTAATGGTTATTTGAATATTCTTATTATCCTTATGAGATTTCATCATAATTTTGAGAATGCCAGTAGCCTATTCATCAATAATAACAAGAGTAGTTTTATTGCTTCTAGAACGATGTCTCAAGATCGTAATAATAATAATAAAGGCATTACTGGTTTTATGAATACTTCTTTGCTTATTAATTATTTAAGTGTTGCTCTTTTCTCTTTGATGATCTTATTTCTTATGTTCAAAGATGGTTGTACTCTTGGGAACTTAATTTGCTCTCTTTTGGGGGTATACTCACCCTTGTTAGGAGTGTATTATGCTCCTTAACAATTTATATTTTTTCAAGCCATCAACCCACTATTGTTGTTTGTAACTATCTAAAGAAATTACTTAACATGTTTTTGTGGAGTGGTACTTCTAATTTGTCCAAATTACTTTGGTCTACTTGGAGTAATTATTGTGGTATGTTAGAGGAAGGTGGTTTAGGTTGAAAAGGAATGATTGATATCTCTCATACTTTTTCCATTAAATTGTGGTTTCAATTTCATGCTATACAAAGCCTTTGGGCTAGATTTATGACTGCTAAATATTATATTAGTAAACATCCTAACATGCGCTTCTATAATAAAGGTGAATCTAAGGTTTGGAAGAGATTATGTAACATCAAATGGGAAGCTTAAAACCATATCCAATGGGGTTTGGGTTGTGGTGACGTTTTCTTTTGGCAAAATCAATGGTTAGCTTCTTCTTCGGACTTCTGTTCTAATAAATCTAGCCATTAGTAATGCTCCTCTAAACCAACAACAACCACTTATCTAATCACAAAATCAAAATTCTTGTGTCATCAAGCATATTCTTCAGACTTCTGCTCTTCCTAAAGCTAGAGATAGGGTAAATATCACTTCTCTCTTATATGTATTCATCTACTTAATTATGTGTGGCAATATTTTTGATGAATCCCAAATGATCATTTCTTATATACACAACCTCAATTCCCTTCGCTCACATGGAACCCATCATAAGTACACCTTAGAATTAGTTATATGTTGGACTAGAAATATCAGCTTATGTATCCCACACCAGCAGATAAATTCCTTATTTTCTACTCTGATGGCTCTTTCATGTCTTCTTTCATTGTCACAAAGGGGATCAGCTCGAAGAAGATATAGAATTTGATGAGGAAGGGGGAGACCATCTAGCACTAGCACCAGCCCCAATCCCAGCACTAGCACCAGCACCTACCCCAGAATACTACCCTTATTCCTACGCGACACTAATACAACACTTTGATCGATTGGATTCTCAACTAGATAGCCAAATTTAGTAGCAGCAACAGCAGCATTGTTGCAACTTAGAATTCAAGATTGAGTTTTATGTAATATGATTTTTTGATGATAACAAAATATTATTGTTATGATTACTGTTTCTCCTAACATACATTGGATAGATGTCTAGTTTCTTTTATGTGTAATAACATTTCAGAAAAATCATACTCCAGACTGCTAAAGACTTCAAGTTAGAGTAGAATAGAGTTTCATGTAATGAAGTCAGTGATTTTTTATTTTCTTGAATTTAAGAGAGTGTGATTATAATTGGGCAACTATGCACACACACACAGGGGAAGAGAGTAAAAAAATATTTGAGATTTGAAATTTTTTTCTTGTTCGTACAGACGATCTGTAATATTATACAGATGACTGACAGTGTACAAAATAAGCTTCATACCAGATCGTCTAAATAAATTTCAACTGTTCATATAGATGATCTGTAATATCATACAGATGACTGAAAGTATATAAAATGAGATTCATACCAGATCATCCAGATGAATTTAACTATTTATATAGACGATCTGTTAAATCATACAGACAACTCATAGTGTATGAAATGAGGTTTGTGCCAGATCATCCAGATGACTTGAACTATTCATACATACAATCTTAAAATCGTACGTACGATCAACAGTGTATAAAATAAAGTTCATACCAGATTGTCCATGGATTTTTGAACTATTTGTACAGATGATCTATGATCATATTGTACGATATGACACGGTTTCACTTGAAAATTTTAGTTTTTTGGATGGTTTTTCTTGTCTTTCATATATAAGAGTCCTGAAAACTGACACTCACATGATCAGACTGTGAATTTCTTTTGAGAGTGAACATGGAAAGTGTTTTGAAATTGAAGAGTGAGAGATCTTGTAAGAGGGATTTGTGAGGTGATTCATCAGGTTTCCCAACGGTGAGAATCTCTTACTTATTCTTCAAAGTTCTTCCCTACTTTCTTGAAGGCTCTTAAAAGAAGATTTTCAAAGGATATTACAGTACTCTACCATCACCAAGAGGGTGAGAAAGGATGTCGGTACTCTGCCATCACCAGGAGGGTGAGAAAGGATGTTGGTACTCTACCATCACCAGGAGGGTGAGAAAGGATGTTGGTAATCTACCATCACCTGGAGGGTGATAAAGGACATCAGTACTCTACTGCACCGGATTGGTGGAAGAGAGGTTTTATAAGGGCTTCTTCACCTTGCTGAGGGAGCAAAAGGAGAGTCTCTTTTGATTTAGTGTAATACATGAAGGAGTCTTCAGGGAGTGGACGTAGGTCTTGTTGGACCGTACCACTATAAAATTTATTGTCTTCTATTCTTTATTTTTCTTTATTGCATTTTTATTTTCTGCACTTTTTATTTTATATGGTTGAAAAAGTATTTTGCTAAAATTAGATCTAGACAACTCCATGCTTTAGGATCATTAAATTTTCTAGAAATTGGTTTCATAAAAATCCAAAAAAAAAATTTAAATTACCTATTCACCCCCCCCCCCTCCTCCTCCCCTTGGTTAGCCTTGGGACAGTTCTACTAGGTCTAACAACCTGCACGAACATTCAAGTGGTATCAGAGCCTATTTCAAAAATTAAAGGTTTAGATAACTTTTTGAAAAAATGATCATGGCTGCTTTTGAAAACTGGAACACTCCTAAAGGATATTCGATCACAAGACCCCCATTATTTGATAACATTCCTTTCGACTTTTAGAAAACTTGCATGTCTACTTTTCTGCAATCACTTGACTATTGCATGTGGAATTTAGTACAGGAAGGTTACACTAGTCTTACTAGACTTGTTGATGGCTTTAGGATTGTAGAACCATTTACTAATTGGATAGTAGAGGAAAAAGAACTAGCTCAATTAAATGCAAAATATTTAAATAATTTTTTTTGTGCACTAAAGTCTATGGACTACATGCGTGTTTTTACCTGTAAATCTGAAAAAGAAATATGGGATAGACTTTGCATTACATATGAAGGAACTAGTTCGGTTAAATAATCCAGATTGAATGTTCTTTTGCACGATTATGAACTTTTTTGCATGAAATTAAATGAATCAATCTCTGACATGTATACACATTTTACTTAGATAGTTACCTCATTGTAGGCTTTAGGTAGGAAACTAATGAATTCTTAAAAAGTAAATAAAAGCCTATATTGTTTACCTATTACTTATGATGCAAAGATAACTACCATTACGAAGTCAAAAGACTTAAATGTATATTCTATTGACAATCTGCTTGGATCACTGATAGCTTATGAGCAAGGAGTGACTCAAAGATACATTGATGCAGGTGACATGTAAAAAGAAAAGAACATTGCTTTGAAAGCGGATAATATAGAAAGTGATTAATCACAGCCTGAGGATGAAGAAGATATTGCACTCATGATGAGGCAATTCAAAAGTTTCCTAAGAAGAAAGAAATAGAGATGTCAATAATGGAAGAAGGGTAAGTTCTATAAGAATACTAAAATTTCAAATGACGTTATTTATTATGAATGCAGGAAGCCTGGACATATTAAGATAGATTGCCCAAATCTCAAAGTTAATCCTAGCAAGGAGAAAGTGGAAGAGAAAATCAATGTTAGGAAGGGTAAGAAAGGACTATAGAGAGCTTTATGGGCTGACTCAGCTTCTGACACCTCAGAAATAGAAGCAGAAGATAAAGTCACAAACTTGTGTTTAATGCCAAACAAATTCGATCATTCGGATCAAGAAGAGGTATGTGATTTAACCTAAGAAGAATTATTCGAAGTTTCTGAGAAGATACATTATGCATATAGAAAACTTAAAAAACTGCATGCTAAATTGAACTTAGAATAATTAAATTTGCAAAAAGAGTGTGAAATTCTTAGGAACGATCACACAAATATAGATAGCAACCACATGAGCTTATTGGATGAATATGATGATTTGAACAAAAAGCATGAACTTTTGAAATTATCACCCACTAAACTTGAAAATGATTGTAAAATTTTTATGGAAAAAGCTGAACATAGGGAAATTGATTTGAAAATAGAAATTTCTATTTTAGAAAATACAAACTCATATCTCAAAATAGAATTGAAAGCTATTGTGGAAAATAAATCAATTCTCACACTTGAACAATTTTATAAGTCTAACCAAAAGCATACAAGTTCAAAACCTACTAAAAGACATTACAACTCACATAGATTGGTAAATCCTTTTCCTGGTGTTAAATTTTTTTCATATGGAATGATATGACATATCTCCCATACATGCACTATTCATCATAGAACGCATCTAGTGTGGAGAGCTAAGCATAACATATCACACATACATCAAGTTTGTCATTACCAAGAGGTGAACCCAAATTTGTTTGGGTTCCCAAGTCTAACATTTGATCTTTTGGTAGAAATGCTCTCATACAAGATCTCATGAGAGCATTTAGTACCTGGACAGCAGTTGCTCATATGACTGGAGATACAACTTAATTCATATCACTGGAAGCCAGGAATTTATTTATTGAGATAATACCACTAGGACAGTAGTAGGTACATGTATGATTAGTAATAGAATAATTTATTTATTGAGAATATTTTATTAGTTGAAGGCTTAAAAGCACAACTTGTTAAGTATTAGTCAGCTTTGTGATAGGGGTTTCAATGTTAAATTTTTACCCACAAGCTACATTATAAGCCTAAATGAAATTAATGTGTTGCATCAAAATAGGATAAATAATGTATACATGCTAGATTTAAATTATGTTAAGTCTTCTAATGCTTTTATCTCAAAACTATCAATGATGAATCTTGGTTATGGCATAGAAGACTCTATCAAGCAAGCATGAAAAATCTAAGAAAATTTAGCCAGAAAAATTTAGTTAGAGGCATACCCAAATTAGACTTCACTAAGGATCACATGTGTGATGCATGTCAATTAAAAAAATAAGTTAAGGCCTCCTTTCATTCAATTAAGAATCTTCGAACTAGAAAACCATTAAAGTCCTACACATGGATCTTTTTAGACCGGTTAGCACTATTAGTCTAGGAGGGAAAACGTATGGGTATATAAATTCTTATCACATAAAAGTGATTTTTCGATGATTATTCGAGGTTCACTTGGATTAAATTCTTTTTCACATAAAAGTGAATCATTTGATGAATTTAAAAATTTTTATACTTAGATTCAGAGAAAATTAGGGTGTGTAATTTTAACAATTCAAAGTGATCATGGAGGAGAGTTTGAAAATAAAAAAATTAAAGATTTTTGTAAAGAATAAGAAATTGATCACAAATTTTCAGCACCTAGGATCCCTCAACATAATGGGGTTGTTAAAAGGAAGAATAGAACTTTAATGGAAGCCGCTAGAGCTATGTTGGTAGAATATTCATTTCCAAAATATTTTTAGGCTGAAGCGGTTAGTACAGCTTGTTATATTTTGAATAGGGTGAACATTAAATCAAAGTTGAACAAGACACCCTATAAACTTCTTAAGGGGAGAACACCTAACCTATCACATTTACATGTCTTTGGATGTAGGGTGTTCATTCAAAATAATGTAAAACTCCTTTAGGAAAATTTGATCCTAAATCTGATGAAGGTATTTTTCTAGGACATTCTAGTGTTGGCAAATTGTATAGAGTTTTTAACAGAAGAACTTTGGTAGTTGAGGAGACCACACATGTAGTTTTTAATGAAACTGGTATTTCTGAAGAGTTAAGGTTAGAAGAAGAACCTATTGAAGATATCTCCCAAGGAATTAAAAAAACAAATTTTGAAGAAAATATTGGAATAAAAAATAATTTACCTAGAGAATGAAAATATTCTAAAAGTCATCCTAAAGAATTGATTTTAGGAGAATCAAGTGAACGTGTTAAAACTAGGCATAGACTTAGCAAAGAAGTGAACCACTCAGCTTTTATTTCAATGAATGAACCCACTAATATTAATCAAGCACTTTTCAGATGAATTTTAGATTTTGGCCATGTAGAAAGAATTGAACCAATTTGTTAAAAGATGTTTGGGAATTGATTGAAAGGCCAAAAGATTAAAGTATTGTTGGAACTAAGTGGGTGTTTAAAAATAAAATGAATGACTCAAGAGTTGTGGCTAGAAATAAGGCAAGATTAGAGGCAAAGGGGTATAATCAAATAGGAGGAATTGATTTTGAGAAAACTTTTTCCCCTGTAGTCAGACTTGAAGCGATAAGGGTATTATTATCCTTTGCCTGTTTTAAAGGTTTTCAATTATTTCAAGAGGATGTTAAGTGTGCCTTTCTTAATGGAGTGATAAAAGAGGATGTTTATGTTGAGCAACCTCTAGGTTTTGAAAATTTAAAATTCCCTAATCACGTGTTTAAATTGATAAAGGTATTGTATGGACTAAAATATGCACCTAGGGCTTCATGTGAGAGGCTAAGCACTTTCCTACTAGAAAGATAATTAGTTAAAGGAAGTGTAGACACCACTCTCTTCCTTAAAAAAGTAGGAGATGACATACTCATTGTTCAAATATATATTGATGATATCTTGTTTGGTTCCACCAAGAAAAATCTTTGTGATGATTTTTTAAAAATAATTAGTAGTAAATTTGAAATGAGTTTGATGGGAGATTTGAGTTACTTTCTTGGTTTTAGTATTAAGCAACAGGAGGATGGGACATTTTTGAGTCAGTTAAAATATATTAAGGACATCCTCAAGAAGTATGAAATTGATAGTGCTAAACTAGTGATTAAACCAATGAGTTCCTCAGTGCAGTTAGATAAGGACTCTAAGGGAAAATCTATCGATCAAAAAAAACTTAGAAGAATAATTGGATGATTACTTTACTTAACTGCTAGCAAAATAGATATCATATTTAGTGTTTGTTTGTGTGTTAGATTTCAAGTTGATCTAAAGGAATCACATTTGACTACTATTAAAAGAATTCTGAGATATCTTTTGGGAACTCAAAACTTAGGGATTTGATATCCTAGGCATAACTCCTCTTTTGAAATCATTGAATATTCTAATTCAGATTTTGCAGGGTATAGGGTTGATTGGAAAAGTACTTCTAGAACTTGTCAATTCATAAAAAACTCTTTAGTTTCTTGGTCTAGCAGAAAATAGAATTTAGTAGCCCTATCTACTGCTGAAGAAGAATACATTGCCTTAGGTAGTCGTGTGGCACAAGTTCTCTAGTTTAATAATAACTTATAGATTTAGGTTTTCCAATTGACACTATTCTAATTTTTTGTGATAATACAAGTGCCATTTGCATTTCTAAGAATCCTATCCAACACTCTAGAACCAAGCATATAGACATAAGGCATCACTTCATTAGATATCATGTCACTAAAAGAAAAATTGAACTATATTATGTAGCTACTGAAAATCAACTTGCAGATATTTTCACAAAACCATTGGCTTTTAAAATATTTAGCACCTTAAGAACCAGATTAGGTGTGATTGATATTCATGCTTAAAATTATAATTATGTAAATTGGACTTGTAATGTATTTCATGTACATTGCTGTGTGTGGTTTGTTTTTTGTTTGTATTTCGTTAATGTTTGATTTTTCCTCTATTTTGTGTTTGTCCTCTATTTTGTGTTTATTTTTTCGTTAGTATTATTTTTTTTTCATTTTTGCATTTCACGGATCTTGATGATTTATTTTTAGGAAAGAGTTTTGTTTATTATGTCTAAAGTTCCTTATCCATTTGTACTGTACAAACCTCTTTTATATTGTACGAATTCAATAGACTGTACATGATATTTTTTTCCTAAGTTGAGCAGATAAAAATGAGATTTCTATAAGCATATCGTACTGTATGATGACATCATCATCTATACGATACGTTAATTTTTGTCTGTATGAAGTTATTTTTAAAGATCATCCGTACGAAATCGTACTTCATCTGTACAATCCAGTTGTCAGTTGGCATGTGCATGAACTAATCTGTTTGGTATGAAAATTATTGCTGATCGTCCCAGATGAACAGGTGTTCATCTGTATGATCGATTTGGCCAAAGAGTTGTATGAAATAATGCCTCATAAATTATGTTTACAAAATGTTATTTCATCACATTAACTATTTTTTACCGTTTCTTTTCATACGTATGAAAATGTTTTTGTACTGTATGAAATCTAGATCGTCTATACGATCATTATTTTGTACTGTATAATTGAGGCCATTTTCATTAAAATGGAAGGATTTCTTTGGATTTTCATATTCACTTTTTATTTCAAACATTTTTCTGTGATCAAATGGCAAGCTCTAGCAGGAAACGAGCTCGGTACTCTCGAGGATCTTCATCTCGTTCCACTCAACTTGATGAAATTTTTTTGTCCAGAGAGAATAAAGAAGTGTACCAATGCTACTTTGAGGATAGGATAACCCCTTCTCATCTTTTTATTCAAGAAGACATAAACTTTTCAGTAATGCCTCTCTTTGACTCTACCCAGTTTGCTTTTATCCTCACTTTAATTCATGCTTTCAACTCCGACACCTTCCTTTACTTCCTAGCCAATTTGAAAATGAGGGCGAATCACAGAATCATGTCTTCTTATATTTTTAAACAGAGAGTAGAGATAACTAATGAAGATTTAGGCACCTACCTACGCCTTAGAATTGAGGGTGTAAGGGCACACACCAATCCCTTCTGTCAATCATCAATCACTTAGGGGTACACCTTTAGTTAATCATCAAAACCATATGCATACCTTAAACCAAAATGTCAGGATCATCCAGCATGTATTGAGAACTTCAATCATTCCTAAAGCTGGTGATCGAATTAACATTACTCCCTTGCTTTCTATAGTCACATATCTTATCATGACCAACACTCCAATCGATGAAGCCCAATTGATCCTAGACTACATCAATAATCTAACTGATATTAGACTTTCTACCATAAAAAGAAAGAAGAATGTGGCTTTAGGATACCTGGTTGTCTATGTCTTAGAGAAAAAATACAATTTGATTCATCATGACCCTCTAAACAATTTTCTAATCTTCTTCATCGATGCTTCTTTTCGTTCACTTTTTCATCACGATGAAGAAGGTGAGGGAGATGAAATGGGAGGAGAAGAAGAGGCTCCAGCTCCTACACCTGCACATGCTCCTGGACCTGACCAGCATTTCTATCAAGAAATGGTCCAGTGGTTCGATTGACTTGAGTCCCACTTTGATCAAAGGTTTGATCATATTGAGACTCGCCTTGACTGGTAGGATGCTAGACATATTGAGGATATGGACTAGATAAGAGGACAATTTGACGTGCTCAATAATCATGTAACTAACATTACTGGCAACTTTACTATTTTCAATCAACCTCAGCCACCTCCAGATCAGGATCCACCAGAATACTAGTTTTCAATTTCTTTTATAGTTGATGTTTTTCTAGTAGTCTTTTAGTTTTTTTGTTGTTGATGTTGTTCGTATTTTAGTTTTTATGATTGTAGTTAATGTCGTGTGGATGTTTGTATTTTTTTAAATGTATTTGTTGTTTGTTTTAATTAAAAATTTTTAATGATATTTGTCCTATGTTAATGTTTTAATCGCCTCTTGAGGTTCTTTTGTTAAAATTAATATTGTTGATTTAGGATACTTTAAAACATTTTGCACTATAACTTAATTTCCTAGCAAAATTACAATTCTCAATCTTTAAATGAAATTGTTATTAGATGTAGCTAAGGAGATCATCTTCAATCTCAATCTTCTAGATATTTATCTTATAAGTAAAATTGTTGCAAAATGTAAATATTATTTTTCTGTTAATTTCTTGTTCAATGTGTTGATTTTTTGTTAATTATTGGATTTTTTTTTAAATTTGTTAGTATTGAAAAAAATAAATTGTAAAAAGCTGCACAAAATGTGTCAAAATTATAAAGATGCGCAATGTTCGCCAAATTTGAAAAGAGGCACAAAATTAGCCCAAACTGAAAAGATGCACAAAGCATGCCAAAACTCTGAAAAGATGCGCAATGATCGCTAATAAAAAGATTAAATATAAGTTTGTGTCTTTCCTATATATCTCTAAATTGCACAAAAATCCATACATTCAACAATAATATCAACTATTTAAATTTGAACCTGATTGATCTTTACTTATTCATTTTTGTAATAATTAGTCGATTAGATATATCTAAAACCAACATTGAACCTGATTGACTTATCCTATCTTAATTGTTCTTTGATTTAAATATGAGTCTTATTTTTAGCATCAGGATTTTAAAGTTGTCTTTGCCAATTATTTTAAATACTCTTTCTCATCGGGTATTGATCTTGTTCAAAAGGAACTCAGTTGTCTTTGGTTATTTCCCTTTTTGTTTTTGTTAAAAAGGGGAGTCATCATTATTGTTTGTTGTTGATCATTATTGTTTCATCTTTTTTTTGTTATTGTTTGTTATTTTGGGAAGTCAATTATTTTGTTTGTTGGTGTGTGTTTTGATGTTTTAATTTTGAATTTATTTTTATCTTTTGATTTTGATTCTACATTTATTTTTGTCTTTTGTCTATCAGATGAAATTTAAATCCTTGTTTTTAAATTGAGCATTTATTGAGGAGGATCTTAGGAGAAAAAGAACCTTTAATGTTAATTCAAATAATAATTATTTTGCCATCATGAAAAGGGAGAGATTGTTGTAACTTAGAATTCAAGATTGAGTTTTATGTAATATGATTTTTTGATGATAACAAAATATTGTTATTATGATTACTGTTTCTCCTAACATACATTGGATATATGTCTGATAGTTTTTGTGTGCACTAATATTTTAGGAAAATTATACTCTAGACTACTGAAGACTTCAAATCAGAGTAGAATAGATTTTCATGTAATGAAGTCAGTGATTTTTTTCTTGAGTTTGAGAGAGTGTGATTGTAATTGAGTAACTGTACACACACATACAGGGGGAGAGAGTTAAAAAATATTTGAGATTTGAAATTTGAAAAATAGACGATCGGTAATATCATACAGACGACTGACAGTATATGAAACAAGCTTCATACTAGATCATCCAGATGAATCTCAACTATTCGTACAGATGATCAGTAATATCATGCAGATGACTGACAGTGTATAAAATGAGATTCATACCAGATCGTCTAGATGAATTTAACTATTCATACATATGATCTGTTAAATCGTATAGACGACTCACAGTGTACAAAATGAGGTTCATACCAGATCATCTAGACGACTTGAACTATTCATACATACAATCTTATAATCGTACATATGATTAATAATGTACAAAATATAGTTTATACCAGATTATCCCAAGATTTTTGAACTGTTCGTATAGACGATCCACAATCGTATTATACGATTTAACATAGTTTCACTTGGAAATTTTAGTTTTATGAATACTTTTTCTTGTCTTTTATATATTTGAGTCCTAAAAACTGACACTCACATGATCAGACTGTGAATTTCTTTCAAGAGTGAACTTGGAGAGAGTTTGGGAGAGTGAGAGATCTTGTAAAAGGGATTTGTGAGGGAATTCATAAGGTTGCCCAACAGTGAGAATGTCTTACTTGTCCTTCAAAGTTCTTCCCTACTTTCTTGAAGGCTCTTAAAAGAAGATTTTCAAAGGAGATCACGGTACTCTGCCGTCACCAGGAGGGTGAGAAAGGATGTTTGTACTCTATCATCAACAGGAGGGTGAGAAAGGATGTTGCTACTCTGCCATCACCAGGAGGTTGAGAAAGGATGTCGGTACTCTGCCACACTGGGCTGGTGGAAGAGAGGTTTTTTAAGGGCTTCCCCACCTTGTTGTGGGAGAAAAAGAAGTGTCACTATTGATTTAGTGTAATACCTGAAGAATAAGTCTTCAGGGAGTGGACGTAGGTCTTGTTGGACTGAACCACTATAAAATTTATTGTCTTCTATTCTTTATTTTTCTTTATCACATTTTTATTTTCTGCACTTTTTATTTTCTATGGTTGAAAAAGTATTTTGCTAAAATTATATCTAGTCAACTGCATGCTTCAGGACCATTAAATTTTCTAGAAACTAATTTTGTAAAAATCCAAAAATAATTTTAAATTACCCATTCACCCCTCCCCCCTCTTGGTTAGCCTTGGGACAGTTCTAATAGGTCTAATAACATGTATGAACTTTTAAACATAAGACCGACATGGCATGATTTGGTGAGCAATTTGAAACTATTTACCGTTATTTCAAACCACCACCACATCCATCACCACCACCTGATCATGGATCCTACTTCCAGGATTGTTTGTTTTGTTGGAGCCCTTCTTATAATCTTCATTGTGATTGTATTTTTGGTTTATTTTTTCTCCTTTCTGCTGATGTCAAAAGGGGAAGTAGATGGTTGATTATAGTTTGTGATTTTCTATATAATCCTTTTTCATTTCTCTAAGGTTTGTGTTTTCATCTATATTTTCATCTTTTAAATAAAAAAATAAAAAATAAAAGATAATTATAATTTTTTTCTTTCCCCTTTTTTTCAAAAATATCTCATATAGTGAGGGTGAGATTAGGAGAAAATGTAAGTTCTTACAAATTAAACCCAAAATATTTGCCATCATCAAAAGGGGGAGATTATTGGAATCTAGGATCCCGAGCTTGTGATTTTGATGATAACATATATTGTTGATTATATTTTCATTTCTCATACTATTTTATATTGGACATATATTTTTGTGTGTCTAACATTTCAGGTATATCATGCGCCATGTAAGAAGACTAAGGGCTCAAGTTTTGATAGAATAGGAATATGATTGATAAATCTTTAATTTTTATTTATAAATTTTTAATTTCTTGAGTTAAAGTCCTATAAAAGGTGTATGCTATGTTGGCAACCATGTACATATATATAGAGGAGTGAAAAAATAAATTTTAAAATTTTGAAGTAATCGTACTATAAGATTAAGATCTTACTATAAGATAAGTTATTATTAAAATGATTTAAAATGGCTAATTTTGTAATTAATATTTTTAAATTAATCATATGATCCAGATTGTACTGTATGATATATTTAAAATAGAAAGCCTAGCCACCATATAAAATTACGTTAGTATTTTGATTTTAGATTGATTTGATTAAATTATCATCACCATCATTATAAGATTTTAGATTGATTTGATTAAATTATCATCACCATCATTGTAATTGTTGTTAAGTTTATTAGCTTTTGCATCATGTAATCAAATTGTTTACTTGAAGTTATTAAAAATTTCAAAAAGATATTTCTTTGTGTTAAAGAAATTTTTTAATAACCAATTCACCTCACCCTCACGGTATGCCTAAGGATAGTTCAATGAGGCTTAACACCTGCCATTGAATTTTCACTTATAAAGAAGTTCTATTATTTATGTTGAACTTTATGCTATTCTACATGGTCTTAGGTTGTGCCTTTCCCTTGGCATTTCTAATATTTGGATTTAGGTGGATGATAACTATAGCCTTTAATGTTTAAAAGGTTCTGATAATTTTATTTATAGCCCAGATTTGTTTTATCTAATTTGCAAAATTAAGCAGCTTTTGGTGTTTTTAACTACAATATTGGTCATATCCTCAAGGAAGGAAACACTTGTGTTAATTGGTTAGCTAATTAAGTGTGTACTCTAAATTATCTTATGGATTTATCTTATTCTAGCCTGCCTATTTACCTAAAAGGCCTTATTAAATTGGATAAAATTGGTCTCCCCTATGTTCGTGTTTAGTCTTTTGTGCAGTGATTTTGCCTGTTGGGCCTTTCTGGTCTTGGTTCCTTGTGTTTGCCTATTAATCCTTTGGGAGTCATTGCATCTATTGGCCATATGTATTTTCCCTCTTGTCCTTTTATTTTCCTTTATATGCTTCCTCTAGAATTTTGGTGCAAATGTCTGGTCCCTCACTATTATTATTTATTTGGTTAAGCAGCTGGCTATGATGACTGCAATCCTTGGGTGATTTAGTTCATCCCTATTTGTTGCTCATCTTATCCTTCTATTATAGACAGTGGGGTGTTTGGTTCTATGTTTGTTGCTAATCAAAAGGTTGTTTGGTGGTGGATTACTATTATTGATCTTATGATTATGTTGGTTTTGTTATTCTAGGTTTTGGTTTCTTGAGCTGTTATGGTGGCCTTGTTATTAGGATGGCTATGGTGTTTGGTGTAGGGTTCAGTGCTCTAGCTGTCATTCGGCCATGGTGGTTAGTATATCCTATTATCCCCCCTATCCGGTCTGATCCCTGCTCTTTCTATTATCTATTACGGTGGTTGGGTTGGTTTTGGATTAGATTTGAGCAGCATTTGGGTACTTTCTATGATTTCTTCACTACTTTATTTAGTCTGAAATGGCTTTGCCTAACCCATTCCTCCCTCCCATCTCAATTTAGCCATTTCTGCTTCCCTTTAGCTTAGTGGTGTAATTTAGTTTGGGATTGTATTATTATTTATCATTATTTTGTTATTATCTTCATATTATGTTGGTTGTTAGTGGCTTTGGTGCATAAATTCTGTATATGGTGTTTTGTGTTTTTGTTTATGGTGTCCTCAGCTGGCTGCTATGTTGCTCTCTGGGTCCATTTGCTTCAGTTGCTGGCTGGGCTGGTTGGGCCCTACTATCAGGATTTTCATTATCCATTTATGTGCCTTTGAGTTGTATTTCCCTATTCCCTTTATTTATTACTGGTGTCTTAGGTGTTGGAGTGGTGACTGTATCCTTTTAACGTGGTGTAGTGCGGTTTGGGGGTCCGTATATGGACTCTTACTAGTTTTCTCTTATTTTTTTCCTTATAGTTGCTGTCATTTCAGGTTGGCTGCTTTATTTGCCTATTTATGCTAGTTTTACTCTTTCTGCCTCCTTCCACCCTATCTCTCGGGTTCTCCTTATAAGAGGTTGAAACTCTTGTAGTTATTAATATACCTTTAGCTTATTTCCTTATCATATATTTTGGCAAGGTTTTCCTTTGTGTTTTGTGCTCTAGACCGGTAGCATCATGATATTTTTTTGTGAATTTTGATTGTATCGGTACAGGCATATAACCTAAAAGGCTGCCTTTATTCTAGTTCTTTGAGGTGGTATTCATAGCTCTATGGTGCTATCGATTTTGTTGGTTCTCTCTTCTCCTTTCTGAGTTGTTTATTTAGAATGCTTTCATATCATCTATTATATTTCCTTTACTTTAATACTAAACATGCTATTGTTCTTTACCTTTATATTTCTATGTTATATCACTTGATTTTGCATATTATTTATGGTGCATGATTTTTATCTCCAAGCATTTTTTGCAGGAAGAGTGTGCTGAAAGCTAATCATTGGATCTTCATTTTTTTTTTTTTGTGATGGCTCTTGGCAATCCTAACATGTACCTAGGTGCTTTTATAATTATGCTTAGAAGGTACCTTCAGCTCTTAGGTTTTTATTTGTTTTGTAGCACTTCTGAGCACTAGCGAGTTAAATGTCCCTCTTAAGGACTTTGCAATTTCCCTTTTAATTAAAGTGTAGGCCGCATTGTAGGTTTCAACCAAAAAAAAAAGGCTTTCAAAAAGTTTAAATTTAAAATTGGCATCAAATTTCACTCTTCTTTTCTGTGCTCTTGTTTCTCTAGCTCTGGTGGTTCTACTATTTTGGTTGTCTTGTGATCCATGACCCTTTTTCCCTAAGATCTCAAGCTATTTCATTTTGTTTCTAATCAATTTTTTGGTGGCCTGGGGCTTCTTTTGGCCCCTAGTGTTTTTACTTTAAGTTTCTTTTTGCATCTATCTTATCTTTAGTCATTGCTTTGTTGTTCTGTTTGTTTTATAATAGTTTCGCATTCTAAACCTTGGGGCTCTAGCAAGCCAACTTCTAGTATTAAGCCTCCTAGCTTCACTGGGCTTGATAATAACTCGAGATCTTTCCATGATGTGGTTTCTTGTGCGGGTACTTCTTCTCTTCATTCTATCTCATTTGTGCATACATCCTTGAAAGGTGTACCTACGGTGATGTTTAGTGAGGATATTGTTGAAAATTGGAAGCTCCATTTGAGTTTACCATTGTAGGAAAATTTACTTTATGTCATCTAAATCATGACAAAATACATGCTTTCTTTGTTAATCTTAAACTATCTTGGTCCTTTTCCATTGGTCTTTTTGATTTAAGGCATGTGGCTATTCAACTAGTTAACGATCTCGATAATAGCTAGATTTTTTTAAGGAAATATTATTATATTAATGCCTATCAAATGAGGATCTTGAAATGGTCTCATTTTTTTGACATCAAAGAAGAGTCTCCAATTGTCCCTATTTGGATTTCAGTCCCTAGCCTACGTCTACATATGTTCAATCTACAAATTACTCATGCATTTTTTTGGGAGGCTTTTATTTTGGGAGGCCTCTTCAAATGGATCAAGCAATAGCTTCACGATCTCATCCATCTGTTGCTCATGTACTTGCTAAACTGGATATTACAAAAAAGTATCCTAAAGAAATCTTGGTGTGGCCTGGAAATATGGGATATTTGTAAAATGTTAAATTTGAAAACATTCCTCTCTTTTGTAATCATTGTAAAATTCATGATCATGCAATTTTTGATTGTTTCATTTTGAATCCTCATCTTAAAAAGCAAAATTTGCCTCCTAAGGAAGTTTCTGAGCCAGGTTTCCTTGCTAAAAATATTTTTGTGGCTAATCTTATTAGGGAAGATAACATTATGCAGCCTATGAATCATAAAGAACCTTCCTCTTAATGTTGGCACATTCACTATCATTAGAGGGTAGTTGGATAGAATTCTTGATGGATTGAATGAACCCTCTAATGCTTTGATTGTTTCTACTTAGCACAATACTAATCCTTAACATTCTAATATTTTGAATCCTCATTTGCAGGATTCATTGGTTCCAGTTTATGGGGAAGGTATGACTTATATTAATAACTTTATTATCAATGCTTCTTTAGCTCTTTCTCAAATGCCTTTTGCTTTAAATAAGAATATGGCTAGCTTTGGGTTCTTATCAAAATGCTGAGGATGGTAATACTGCTTCTGATTGTGTAAACTTGGATGCTATTAAGAAAGAGGTTTCAAATAATTATTATGATGTTGGGTAATATCCTGAGATGAATAATTAGGTCCTTGTGTTTATAGATACAGCAGAGGAAAGTGAATTTATTGAAAATACTTTCTTGGATAATAATTTGTTAGCTTCTTCTAATGACCTTTCTGTTTCTATAGTGGCTTCTTCTTCTATTGCCAAAAAATTAAAGAAGATTTTATGGAGTATAATGATGGTTTTACTTAAGTTTTAAAAAATAAATATAAAATTTTAAAATGTTTCTCTCCAATCTCCTATGAATACTAGATCTCAAACTGCCTAATTTTCTTTTAATATTTAATTCTCTTATTTTGGAATTATAGGGTATTGGTTTCCCCTCTTCTAGGACTATGGTGAAGAACATTTATAGAATTCACAATACTATGGTTTTAGTTTTAATTGAGCCTTTTATTTCTCCTAACAAGCTTTTGTTTATTGCTAGATTTCTGGGCTTAAATTTGGTTTTACAAATTGCTCTAACAAGATTTGGGTTTTCTTGAATCCTCTGATTAAAATTGAGTTTATTTTTTATTTTGAGCAATCTCTGCATTGGACTATTGAAACGTATAATTTTAAGTGTTGTGCTTCTCTTGTGTATGCTTCCTCGAATAGGTTTAGTAGAAGGAGACTTTGGGAACAGCTCTCCAATTTCTCTTCTCTTGTTGATTTGTCGTGTCTTATTGGTGGTGATTTCAATATCATTTCTTCTCCTTCAAAAGATTGGAGCGGACGGGCATTCCGAATTCTATACTAGTAGTAATTTTACTTGAAACCGTGGCAATCTTTAGCAGAGGCTTGATCTTGTCCTTTTTAATAATCAATGGATTTCCAATTTTCCATATACTCATGTGGAACATTTGAGAAGAACATTGCCTGATCACACTCCTATTTTAATTAGTATTAAAATTCAAGGGTCTCATCCTCTCCCAAGTTTAGATTTCAAAATATGTGGTTCCTTGATCAGAGATCTCTTACTATGGTGTAAAATAATTGGAATGCTCCTCTTCATCCTGATCATTCTTATTTTGGGATATTTAGGCTTTTGATGAAACTTAAAAGATTGAAATTTAAAATTAATTGGTGGAATAAAAAAGTTCTCAAAAACATCTTTTCTAATATTTTAGCTACTGACAATAAGATTGTGTTTATGGAGAATTCTTATATGAATGAGCCTAATGATCATAATTTTAATTTGTTACAAGAGCCCAAGAATCTCCTTAATCTTTTACATTCTCAAGAGGAAATCTATTAGAAACAAAAAGCTGCTGCTAAATATTCAAGTGATGGTGATAAGAACACTAAATACTTCCATGCCTCTGTTAAAAAGAAAAGATTTCAGAATTTTATTCATAAAATTTCTCTTCAAAATGGTGTTACTTATGATATACTTACTTCCGACATTGATATTTTTCAAAATTTTTTAACAAAAAATTTTCTCCTCAATATATTTCTCAAGCTCACCTCATTCCTCAGTTGATTTCTGAGGAGGATAATACTTTCCTTTTAAGCCCCTTATGTCTAGGAGATTCATGATACTATTCTTAGTATAAACTTTGAGGCTATGGTTGGACTTGTTGACTTTACTGCTTGTTTTTTTCAAAAAGCTTGGGATATTATTAAAGAGGACCTTGTAGATGCCATTTTGGATTTCTTTGGTGGTACTCCATTGCCTAAACTTTTTTCTTCTACCTCTATTGTGCTTATCCCCAAGAGTAATGTTATCAATAATTGAATGGATTTTAGGCCTATTAGACTTTGTACTTTTTTCAACAAGCGTATCTCCAAGATTATTATGGGCAGGCTAGCTTTGTTCCTCCCTATGATTATTTCTCCTTCTCGAATAGGTTTTTTAAGGGGAGAGCTACATTTGTTTGTATCCTTCTTACTTAAGAGACAATTCATGAGATTAACGCTAAAGTGAAGGGGGGCATCATTTTTAAGATGGATATTGCTAAAGATTATGATAATATTTGTTAGGATTTTCTTACTAAAATTATGAACTCCTTTAGCTTTGATCATCATTTTCTTTAGATTATTAAAAATTTAATTAAGAATTGCTATTTTTCTATAATCATCAATGGCAAGAGTAATGATTTTTTTAAAGCTTCTTATGGTCTTAGGTAGGGGGGTCCTCTTTTCCTTGCTCTTTCCATTATTGCTTTTGAATACATGTCTAGAGGCCATGATGATCATTTTTGGAAACCATCAGTCTATGTACTTTCATTCTAATGGGCATCTGCCTATTACTCTTTTAAGCTTTACTAATGACTTTATCATATTTACTAATGGTTCTATTAATATGTTCAACCTTCTTATGAAATTTCTTCATAGTTTTGAGGAGATTAGCAGTTTATTCATTAGCATCAACAAAAGTTATTTCATTACCACTAAGAACATTACTTTGAATCTTGTTTATGGTATCAAAAATAGAACTAGGTTCCTTCATAGTAAACTACCTATCAATTATCTTGGCATTCATCTTTATAAAGGTATGAAGAGGTTGTTTATCTTTGATGATATAATTTCTTCTATTCTAAAGAAGCTTTCACCTTGGGAATTTAATTTTCTTTCTTTTGGTGGTAGACTTGTTCTTATCAAAAGTGTTTTATGCTTTTTACCTATTTATATGCTCCAAACTATTCATCTCACTAATACTTTTTGTAATCGCATAGATATAATTTTCAATAAGTTTTTTTTCGTTCTTCCCCTAACAATTCTAAAATCCATTGGAAGTCCTAGAGAAATTATTGTGGTGTGTTGGTTGAAGGTGGATAGGGTTGTAAGAAAATTTTGAATTTGGCTCATACTTTTTTTATTAAACTTTGGTATGCTTTTTGGGCCAAGAAAAGTCTATGGGCTAAATTCATTAATTTGAAATACTATTTGAGTTAACATCCTGCCACTTACTTTTATAAAATGGGTGATTCCATGGTTTGTAAAAGGTTTTGTAGTATCAAGTGGGAAGCTGAAAACTTTATCCTTTGGGGCATTGGGGCTGTTAATGTTTTCATTTGGTAAGATAATTGGATGGGTTCTACTTCTTTTGATACTTTGGTTAATTCCCTATCTACATCTACACTTAAAGTGCATCATTTTATTTGTAATAACTATTGGAATGTTCCAAAGCTTTTGGATACTGTCCCTAGCCATTTAGTTGAGCAAATTGTTAAAATTCCTTTAAAGTTAGAGAATGAGAATTACATTCTTTTCAAAATATATGATTCTACTAAGTTCTCTCCGAAAGACACTTGGAATCATATTAGAGATAAGAAACCTATTTCTCCAATTTTTTGATGATTTGGAATAAGAGTATTCCTTCTACTATAGCTATTTTCATTTGGAGGGTCATGCATAAGATCAAACCAACTGATGATAATTTTAAATCTAAAGGCTTTACTCTCCCTTCCAAATGTCAGTCCTGCTTTCATTTGGAAACTATGAATCATGTTTTTGTGATTGGCCCTATTGTGGTTAAAGTTTGGATTTATTTTGATGATATTTTAACATAAACAACTTCAAAGTGGATGCTAATATTTAATCTATTTTGAGAGCTTAGTTTTGTAATTCCAAAGGGCATATTATAAATGTTGTTCCTATTCTTATCCTCTAACTTTTATGGCTGCATAGGAATGATGCTATTCACAATAATAAAAAAATTGATCATATGAGAGTGATTTTTAGGATTAAAGAAAAAGTTTGTCATTTATAATATGTCAATCTATTAAGTCATAAAAGTTTTTATGGCAACTTTAGGGTGTCTTCGAGTTTTGATTTGAAGTTTGGTTTAGGGGACATCATTAATAACTTTCAGTTTGTGTATTGGGCCAAACCTCATAATCCCTTCATTAAACTGAATTTTGATGGGTTTATTATAATTGGTACTAGTGGTCATGGTGGCATCATCAAAAAATATTTTGGGTTTGTTCTTATTGCTTTTGCTAGTCCCCTTCAAACCAATTTTACTATTTTTTGTTGAGCTTAAAACTCTCTAATATGGTCTTAATCTCTTTCTAGCCATGAATTTTAAAGATATTTGGATTGAAGTGGATGTTTTATTTTTGATTCAAATTCTTCAAGCTAAAGACACTCAAACCTGAAATCATGTTATTTTATTTTTAGTGAGGGAGATTAGAATATTTTTACTTAATTTTAATTATCAGTTATCTCATGTGTGGCATGAAGCTAATAATTATGCCGACTAGTTAGCTCATTTGTGCTATTTTATTGAGTTTAATGAATTTTTCGGGCATGCTCTCCCAAAACCCGTTGTTGGTGTAACTAGATTGGATAAATCTGGGTTGCCTTATATAGGCTTTAATTTTCTATTTTGGCACTGTGTTGTTGTTTTTTTTTGTTTTTATTTTTTATAGCCTTGAATTTTCTCTATAGTTGGGTTTAGTGGATTTTTTTTAATCTTAGATTATTTGGGTTACTTTTGATTGGTCTTCCTATTTTTATGGTTTTTCGAGTTTCATCTACTTGATAGGGTCCCCGTTTGTTCCTTTTGTTTATATTTTGGTGGGTTGTTTCCTCCCTCTATGTCGTTTAGGTCCTTTGCCTGTTTCTTTTAGGTTATCTATGGGTTATGTTATCTTTCTTACCTATATGGTTGGCTCTATTTTATGTGTTATTTTGATGTTGATTGTCCTTACTCCTGGTTACTTTCATGATGGTTACTGAGTTGGTTTGTGAGTTCTTCTACTACTAGTTCTTCTGTTAGAGGGGGTTTGTTGGCTCAATTTTTTGTGCTAGTTTTAGTTTTTCTCTTGCTTCTTTGAGCTGTTTGTTCTCTATTTAGGTCCTTTATTTCTGTGAGCTATTGTTTGTGATGTGGGATTCTCTCTAGGTTTTTTGTTGCCTGGGTTTTGGTTCTAGGGCTATTGCTGTTACTGTTAAAATTATTGGCTCTTGATTCTCTGCCCTGGGGCTCTGTATAATATTCCAGTTATATCTTTATTATAATAATATTTTTCCATTATTCATGTATGGTTCAATCTCATCTTGCTTTGCAGGCTTTTCCTTTTACAGGTTTATTAATACTCTTTCACCTTTTACAGAATTGCATTTTTTATAGGATGATGGTGTTGAATGGTTTATTGTGGATCTTCTATTTTTGAGTGCTGGCTCTTGGCCACCCTAGATTTTTCTTAGGTTTTTTTATATGGGATCTTTGGCTCATAGATTTTCTTTTCCTTTTGATGTAGCTCTTCTGAGCATTTGTGAGCTATTGATTCCTTTTAAGAACTTGTAATTTTTATTTTAATTAATGAAAAAGCCCATCAGTGGGTTTTAACCCAAAAAAAAAGAATTTTAAAAAGTTATAATTAAATAAATCAAAATAAAAAAATTAAAATAAAGTTCAATCTTCTTATAATTTAATGTAGGACAAAGGAAAAAATAAAAAGCTTTATCTGAAAATGAGTAGAATAAATAAAGAAAATTTAAAAAGGAAATAACTAAAATATTTGAAAATAAAATATAAATTTAAATTACCCCAAACTTTCATGAATTTCATTTTAGGTCATTTTTTTTTACTTATGATGAAAGTTTCATGATATTTGGATATCATTTGGTACAAAAAAATAAAAATGCCTAAACTCTTTTAATAAATATTTAATAAATAAACAATAGATGTAGACAATTCATAACTAAATAAAAAAAAATTCTAAAAATACGAACTAAAATACATTAAATTCTAAATAAATTGTAGAATACTAGAAAAATAATCAATATTGAAAATTTGAAATTTAAAGAAAATGTCAAACTTTGGTCAAATTTAAAAAGGTTATTATGAAATAAAGATAAATAAATAAATAAATCCTAAAATAAACCTAAGGGTTTTAAACTGCTAGGGACTTTCATGAGCGAATTATTTATAATTCATTAATGAAATTTTATGGATTTTAATACCATTAAATTATAAAATTTAAATGAATATTAAATAGTTTTCAATATTCATAAAATTATAATAAACGATTTAATGAAATAAAATTTAGATATAAATAAAATAGAATAAATAAAAATGTAAATAACAATAATAACAAATAAATAATGATAGCCAACATAAAGATAAATCTTTAATTAAACAGAAATAAATAAATAATCCAAATTAAATTAAAATAATTACAAATTCAAAATAAATAAATAAAAGTAAATAATTCAAAATTAAATAAAATAGAATTATAAATCAATGTGAACAATTATATTTACATAATACAATTAAAATAAATAAAATCACAAATTAAATTCAATTAAATGAACTAAAATAATTCATTTAAATAAATTAAAATTAAATAAATAAGTAATTATATGCATGTATGGACAAACATATATATATATATATATATATATATATATATATATATATATATATATATATATATATATATATATATATATATATATATATATATATATACATAAATACTTGGCTTATGTATTTTCCTCATTCCTTTGGACCGAAACTAATGTATATATTCTTTTAAAAGCCTATGACTTATTTATTAATAGTACATACATACATACATACATATATACATAAATACTTGGCTTATGTATTTTCCTCATTCCTTTGGACCGAAACTAATGTATATATTCTTTTAAAAGCCTATGACTTATTTATTAATAGTACATACATACATACATACATATATACATAAATACTTGGCTTATGTATTTTCCTCATTCCTTTGGACCGAAACTAATGTATATATTCTTTTAAAAGCCTATGACTTATTTATTAATAGCTTTAGTATATTTTAAAGTTATTCATTAACATGGTTTTTCGGAATGTAAAATAAATAATCAAATTTTAATAAATTGAACTAATTAATAAACTATAAATCATTAAAATTTAAATTAAAACCCTTTAGCTCCAACACATAAATTTAATTTATAAAAAGTTTAAATCCTAATCTATTTAGGGCATAACCTAGCACACATATATAATTATTTTATATGACAACCATCTCTAGCTTCATATTAGGGCAGGTGTTTTGGTGTGTGTGTGATTACTTTTTATGCATTTTATTGATTGTGGAGTTATATTTTTGTGGATGTGTGATGATGTTAGTGTTTATTTTCCTACACTTGTGATGATGATGTGATTTGGATGTACTATACAAATAAATGCTTTATTTTTGTATACTAAACCTTGTAGGTGTAGAGTCATTTCAATATATTCCATTATAAATTTATAAAGAGTTATAAATATATAGAGTTATGAAAGTCTTAAATGAAGTTGTTTATTTGTATAATAAAGAAGTCAAAAAGAATGAATTTTCTTTGAAGATCATATCTTTTAGAAGTCTTTAGAAGAATGATCGTAGGCTAGAGTTCCTAAAAAAGACTTCAACATTTATGTTTCTTTTTGTAAAGATTTGCATCTTGTCTAGGTGTAAGAATCCAAGCTTGTTATTGATGGTGCATGACCACATTTACTTTCGTGCAGACCCTAAGTTATATATTAAGTAGCATTTGCTATATGAACTATTCTTTTACATATTTTCTATATTCTTTGATTATTTAATTATTTTTGATTTCATATGATGCATGAATTAGAACCCACAAGCTTTTCTTAGGTTATATTGTATTGCATGTTTTGTTTGGACACTCGATACACTCTTAAGACTTTATGATGTTTGTCATTTAATACACCAACATTTACTTTTCCTGCAAGCATAGCATGTATATTTTCTTTCCTATTATGGATACTAAACTCAAAGATGCAAGTGGAGAGCTAGCGATAGCCTTAGCAACAGGGTCAAGTTTGCTATTTCAATTGGTATGGGGCCGTTTTGCTGTCAGAATTTTCTTAGAAAGTCAGACATGTAGATTTACATTAGTTTCATGTAAAAAAATTTAGAAGTTAGAATAAATATTTTAAATTGCATTAATTTGGTGCATTCAAAACCCTAACATTGGGAGACCTCATTGAATATGTCCTAGTAGCCAAATATAACTTGACCTTCCCTGCACCACCAGACCACCTACCCACTTTCTTCATAGATAATTCCTTTCACATTATCTATAGTGAGAGTCGTAGGGCCCCAGCAAATGCATCAGATTCTAAGGAAGAAGCAGAAGTAAGGGGAGCACTAGTATAGTGTGCTCATCTTATTGAGTATGACTACCCTTAGGATGCATGGATAGAACATTTTTCTTGGTTAGAGTTAAAGGTAGATACACACATCGAGCAATCCAATCAACATTGGGAGCAGATGCAGTAGTAGCGTGAGGTTAACTATGCATGGTGTACTAATTAGTTTGCATCCAATCATTGCAACTTCCACCCACCACAACCATTTAATCTGGGTCCCTCCTATGAGTAGCTTGTGTTTTAACGTGTAGTTTGAGCTTTGTAGCATGTTTGTATTTTCTGTTGTTTCTTTTTTGTTCTATGTTATTGTTTAGTTTCAAAAGGGGGAGTAGAGAGTTGTTAGTTATACTATTTTATTTTCCTTAGTGCTATATGCATTACCTATTTTTTAGTATTTATTGTAAATTTTGTTTTACTTTTACTTTATGTTATTTTCTCATTAAAAATAAAATTAAATAATAATAATAATAATAATAATAATAATAATAATAATAATAATAATAATAATAATAATAATAATAATAATAATAATAGTAATAGTAATAATAGTTAATATTAACTAAAAAAGATTTTTTTTTCTATTTTTAAAAGAATCACTTAATAAGGTGGAGAGCTTAGAAGAAAATTAAATTTAATTTGCAATTCCAACCATCAATAATTGTCATCATAAAAAGAGGGATATCATTGTAGTCAGGAGCCGAACATTATATTTTAATGATTACAAATATTATTGGATATCTATTTAGTTTTCTCCAGCTCTATATACTATATATTTTTCTGTATGCATCACTAACTTTTAGGTTCAACATACACAAAGTATCATTAGAGAAGTACAGCTTAAGGAAGTGTTGTATAGGTTAGACTTGTTGAAAGAGTCTATATTTTAATTTTTCTTAAGTCAATATATATATAAAAAGGTGTATATTAAGTTAGCAATCGTGCATACACACAAGGGAGTGAAAAATAAATATTTTAATTTTTATGTTAATAATATTGTATAATACAGATCATACTGTATGATCAATTCAAATAGAAATTGATTAACATATTTAATTTAAATGAGAAAAATAAATCTCATTTATAACTAATCGTACTGTATAACTGTCAATCATGATGAATAGTTATTAGCAAAAATCCTGTCATTAAATCAAACTTAATTAAAATAAGAAAATTATAAATTTAAAAATTGAACTATTTATATTGTATGATATTTTATAATACTATCTAATTTAAGTCAGGTAATTAAGGAATCAAATTGGATCTAATAGTACTATAGGATACTTCTATCATACTATATGAATAGAGTCAGTAGAACTAAAAAATTAGGATATTTAGTAGCCCTCTTTTAAACATTTGTTAATACTTTTTGAGGATCTTTTGGCAGTCAAAGGATTGAGTCTTCTATGAGAGAGCATTAAAGAGAGGGCTTTGAATAAGAGGAGAGAAAGGGTGAGGGTATGAGAGAGGGGGAATATCCTTTTGGGTTTTAAGGGAGTGTGAGAAGGGATTCCACATGCTTGCTCAGGACAACTTGCACTTGAGTTCCTCCATGTGTCATTGTTCATCTTGAGGGAAGCTTAATGCCAAACCTTAGTGTTACAGGGCCGCCAACTATTCCGTCGCACGGTGAAGGTGAAAGTAATTTGGTCTACTCCGCCACACTAGGAAGGTGAAAGTTATTTGGGCTACTCCACCACACCAAGAGGGTGAAAGTGATTTTGATTACTACATCACATCGAGGAGCTGAGAGGGACTTTATCTCTCCACCGCACTGAGGGGTTGAAAGGAATTTTGACTACTCTGTCGCATTGAGTTGGTGAAAAAAATTTTATAAGAGCTTCTCTGCCTAGCCATGGGGGCTAAAGGAGATTCGCTATTTATTTAGTGCAATAACCAAAATGGTGGACTTCGGGGAAGTCTCCATAGTATAAGTAGAACTTTCATTAAATCAAAAAGTTCCCTTATAATCAGTTTACTTTTAAGAACTTTGGACTATAAAATTACAGGATCAAGTGCATGATTTTGGGAAAAAAATCCAGAGTTGCAAAACACTCGCAAAAACCCTCATGTTAATGATGGAAGGAGAAGAAACATGAGCTATAAGAAAGAAAAAGTTTTTATCCTCAAAGCTCTCATGCAAGAGTAGCCTCTCACTTAAAAATCTTTTATTTTAGGGTTTGTGAAAATGTTTTTCTACTAAGGTATTTTATTAGAAATCCTAAATTACTGTTATAAGGAAATTTTGCCAGATACAATATGATTAGCTTATTATGGTTAAGAAAATATAATCAATATTTAATTGGACATATGATATTTATTTTATAATAAAACTATTTTATTCAAGTTATTTTTAGAAAAAAAAAACATCTTTATTTTATTAACCAATATGATCAATTTTTACCATACATATCTTTCATGAATTTGAATTTTTAACTCACTCCTACACTCCTAGATATGCTAGTTGTTATTAGATTAATTTCTTATGTTATCATAAAGTACAATTAGTTCAATTTTGGAATTGACCTAATTAAAAAAAGGAGCAAATGGTATTCTTTCAATTTTCATATTCCTGATCACCCAATATGATTATTTCAATATTTTTAATTTTAAATTTTTTAATAATTAATAGTACTTAATCTTATAAAAATACCAAAAAAGTTATACACATTGTACAATATGATTATATCATTATATAGTACAATCTATAAAGTTCACGTTATCTAGATTAACTATTTATATTATTTTCAATTTTTTTAATCTTAGTTGAATTCTTATGTGTGTTCTAGGCTACTTAGCATCAATCATCTACCTAATAAATACAAGAAAACATGACTAAAAAAATCATAAATTCTAGTTTCTTTAGTAGCCTTATTTTCTCTTGATGGTTTTAGATTCTATATAAATGGTTTCCTCTTGTGCTCAGGTTAAGTGCACCTTCTTCAGCACGTGATTGCAATCATATTGATATATCCTATCTTGAATTAGCTTTCTTCCAATGTATGTTTTTAAATAATTATTATAACTAATAAGCTTGCAGACATAAAATCATTAGCCAAAAATCTACACAACTAATAAGGTTAATGATCATCAAAATCTCATAAGGCTTATGTGGTTTTATAGCATCTAATCCTCATGGTAGTGATGTCTCCAACAGTTCTCTCCAACCTAGGTTCTAAAAGTAACTTTCATCAGGCCACCAAGGGTTTGACCATTGAAGGGTTGCTTTTATGGACTTGTGGATCATCCGAGATTTTTTAGAAATGATGTATAAGCCTTGGGAAGGTTTGAAGATGAGTGGCGTTGAAGTTTCATGTAAAGGGAAGGTGACATAAGGTTGCTAGTAATGTGGCAAAAAATTTTACATTTGAACTTTAGGCGTTCAAGCCTTAAAATGGTAGGAACTCCAAATGTTAAAAATACTTTAAGATGGAAGAGGATTGTCTTAAGATTAATTCTAAAATTTTTTATAGATTTTTAAAGAGTTTGGATGTGTCAAATGCAGAATAGAATCTAGTTAGATCATGTTCAGTCCAACATTAGTTGATAATCTTAATTAGAGCTTAGGATGGGATCTTATTGGGAGATTGTTAGGTAACTCATGGGATAGTAAAGGTGTGACTGTAGAAGTGTTCAACAACAAAATAATAATAATTTAAATATAAATTGCACTTACTACTCACCAAACTAGCAAATTGAAGAGAATATCAAACCTCTTCAGATTTATGGGCTTATCCCCAAGCCTCCTCTTCTTGGGAGAAACTCAAAATATTGTAAACATAATAAGACCTTTTTCTATTCATTCCATTAGTCCTAAAGAGTTTAACAACATTACATTTGAATTACATATGATGAAGGAGAAGGAGAGTTGGGAGCGATCCTCACTAGTGGATGAGAGAGTGTTGTAACTTTTATTTATTAACCCCTCCTTATCTTGCTTGGCCAACCATGCATGGGCCATATGTTTAATTACTCATTCAAATAAATAGGTGCACATAAGGAATTATCTACAATATTTGAAAATCCAAATTTCAAATTTTAAAATTTTTTAAAGTTGAAATTTTAAAATATTTGAATTTAAAATTTTTATCATAACATAGTCTCTTATAGCATTTAATACACATAAACATAATGTTATAATTCGATTTAAATTTTGTCTCCTTATCCTTGTTCCTTGAATGTTTTATGCTTCCTTCTTGCTCGGGGTTCTAGTGGTTTGCCAAGTTCTTCTTTTATTGGCATCTTGTGCAACTTCAATCCCTTTCTTAATTTTTTAAAATGAAAAAGTGTGATATTTATTGTTGCAAGTATTAGAAGTGTATAGTAATAAAATGCAGGGGCCTTATTTTTTGGTTTTGTTTTAATTATCAAATATAAAGAACTTATTAGGAGATTTAAACACAATTGAAAGTCTATTTTCCAATTTTGATGAATTTCAAATAGAGAGAAAACTCCTAGCTCATGATCTCACATTCCATGCCCATGCTACTGCCTGTTCCGCCGCCGCCCACTACAACCACCGACTCACCACCACCATTTACCTTCAGTCATAACTACTAATCATTACTAATGCTACCCACAACCACCTCCTATCATCCACATCCCCATACCACCATCTGCCATGTATCAATGCATGGTAATGATCATAAAATATTTTTCAATGTACTTAAATTGCATCTAACAAAACAATTCATATATATATATATATATATATATTACCCTATATTTTTAGAACTAATGCATTCAAAAATCATCCAATTAAACGATCTTACTTGTTCTTCACTCATTCTTCTTGACTTCTCTTAATTTGTGGTATGTCGTTCGTAGCTAAAATAATCAAATTATCTTACTATATACAAACTCGGTTTCTCACCAACAATAATATAAAAAAAATAGGAGTAGCAAATGATTACTTTTTTCCAAATCACAAACATGAAATTTTATAAAAAGCCAGAAGAAAATATAAAATTGTAAAATTGTGGGACTCTTGGGTTGGGAAAATTATTAGGTCTGGTGACCTAACCTAGAGATAGGTTCAGACGTTCACCGAAAAATTGCCACGTGGACTGTGTTTTGATTGCGCTTTTGACTGCGCTTCTGACTTGCACTTTACCTGCATTTTACAGGCACTTTACCTGCGCTTTTGACTGCGCTTTTATCTGTGCTTTATCTGCGCTTTACTTGCGTTTTACTTGCGCTTTACCTGCGCTTTTGACTATGCTTTTGACTACGCTTCACATGTGCTTTACCTGCGCTTTGGCTTAAAGTTCCGCGGACACATTAAATATATAAATTAAAAAAATAAATCAACGTGTTCAATCCACGTGTTAATAATCCGGACATATCTGTATGTCAGGTGTCTGGACCTAATTATTTTCAGCCACGGTGCACGTGCCAGCATTGGCCTGTCATAATTATTAATTTATTTATTTATGTTTAATCAATTTTGGTAATATTACATAAATCTCAGCCACCGGCCCCCTGCTCTTCCTCTTTGACGACGACAGCAACGGCGAATAAAGAATTTCAATTTCAGCGCTTGATTCATCTCCCTCTCTGTACTGTTTGAGTCCTCGCTTTTTTCCAATTTCTTCGTCACAAGCTAAAATGAAAATCTTTTTTTATTTACTTTTGTCTTTTTCGCTAGCCATATAAAATTCTCCTAGTTTTTTTCTCATTGTCTGACTGATTGCATTGTATAGCGATCGTTGCCCAATAAAAACATAATGTATATAATGTGATTTACTATACGGTGCTTATCACAATTGTGTACATGCAAACTCACGCCCAAGTCAAGTATTTGTTAATTTGTATAAATATCCAAGTTTCACAAGTTTATTAATTTTGGCAGAAAACTCGTTTGACAAGTTCATATATTTGTATAAATGCCTAGATATTTCTTTTTATTTAATTACATAAAGTTTTATTTTTTAATTTATTTTATAGACATAAAGAGATACTTCAAAGTAAGTTTGCAGCGGTTGAACCCGACATAAGTTGTGATTACTAATACATAATCAAAATATCATTATGTAGAAACAAAATTTGATGTTTATCTGTTGATCATTAATTAGGATTTTTTTGTCTCATTATCATCCAAATTATGGAGATACAGTAAGAAAACTTACTAAGAGTATTATCAGCCTCGTAATCATGAATTCCCGTGTACACGGATTGCAAATAAATTACGTAAATTTAATAAGCACAAATCATAGTCTTAGAGTACGCGCGAAAAAAATTGTTAGTCATGCCAGATATTTTTTAGATTTATAATTTGTGCTCCCATCTGAAAAAAAATTTGGCTCTACCTCTGAAGGGATATACTAGTTAATTAGAATCATAATTAAAGGAGTGTGATATATCATCAAAAAATTATCTTGGTCAGGCACGAATCTCGAAGCAAAATCAAGTTGGAAACTTCAAAAATTAATTCAGTGACCATCTGAACTCCAAATTCTACAAACTTACAGTCGAACCGAGTGTCTCGGAAATATGAACCCGACGACACCAAAATCGACCCAATTCGAGCCCAAATGGGCCCAAATCAAAGAATCGAAGCACTTTTGGAAGGATCAAACCACAATTTGGGTTACCAAACAGTCTCCAATCATAACATGCTTATAGTCGAATCAAGCGGCTCGACCAGACGAATCCAACGTGCCTAAGATCATCAAATTCTGATATCATTAAGATAGTCAAAGGTCCATTGAATGATGTATGATCGCAGGAATCAAGATCGGCCGTCCATACAAACCACTCCCAATTTACTCTTGATCTTCCACTTATTTACAAGCCATGCTACTCGAGAATTCTATAAATAGAACCACATTTCCTCTTGAATGGGGGGATCGAAGCCAAGAGAGAAGAAGGAAGAGAAAGAAGATCGCTCTTGCCTCCTTGCTCCTCCTCGACCACCGCCAAAGTTCCGCCGAACCACCGCTTGACGCTCTGAGTCCCGTCGGACCACCACCTGGCATCCTCAGCTCCGTCGGACCACCACTTGATGCTCTGAGTTCCACCGGACCACCACCTAAGGCCCGGACTTCTGCCGGACCAACACCTAAGGCTCGGACATCTGCCAGACCACTACTTGAGGCCCAGACATCTACCTAACCACCGCCTAAGGCTCGAACTTCTGCTAGACCACTACCTTACGTCTATGGCCTTTCTGACGCCCGTCTTCAGCTGACTACGATCTTCCTGACCTGCAACGTCTGTCAGCTACGATCCTTCTGACCTCCATCACCAGACAACAGTCTTTCTGACCCCTGTCTCCCGCCAACTAAGATCCTTCCGACCTCTATAGCCCTCCAACTATGGTCAGCCGACCCAACAAACATGTATATATTAATTTCTACCATGTAATGCACTCTATATGATGTATATTGGCTATATCAAGCCAAGTCCTTCCCCCAAATGGAGGGCCTAATTTGTGATCAACTGCAAATACTAGTGAATTCATTCAAACTGGGCTAGGCCCCGTGGTTTTTCTCCATTTTAGGGGTTTCCACGTAAAAACTATGGTGTCTCTTATGAGTACTAAATCCTCTCTCTCTTATCTGATTGTGTGCCAAATCTTCGTATAATGCTAAGACGTTAAGCTTTATATTTCTCTACCTCCATGAATACTCCAGAACGCAACAGTTTGGCGCCGTATGTGGGAACGTAGTTTTCGACTGGGGGGTAATTTTTGCTCCAACCTCAAAAGATCATTCATGCTAACTTCCTTACATCAGCTATTGTTGCATCCATTTCATGGGAATCAGATGTGGACTAGGGGCAAACTTAACTCCAAGAAGATTCCTCCAATATTTTCAATATCAAGATGATATTTCAAGAAACTTTCAGCGAATGCAAAGATGCTTCCAATAAATTTTAAGCATTATAGAGTCCTTTACTGGAATTTTACTCCTTGGGCAAGGTCTTAATCTCGACCTTAAAAAGGTAGTAACGGTCTAAATATAGATCATTCTTCACCCTTGATTCGGGATACATGCGGTGTTCACCCCCTTCCAATAAAGGTAAAATCAATCCCATGGGGATTCGACTCTACCTCTTCCATACAGGTTAACGTCATCGAGCAAAGGCTCTAACATACAACCTTGGATAGGTCTTACATCCCTGGTGGATACTCTCGACCTCTTCCACACAGGTTAACATCATCGAGCAAAGGCTCTGACATATAACTTCGGATAGGTCTTACATCCTTGGTGGATACTCTCGACCTCTTCCACACTGGTTAATGTCATCGAGCAAAGGCTCTGACATACAACCTCGGATAGGACTTACATCCTTGGTGGATTCTCTCGACCTTTTTCACACAGGTTAATGTCATTGAGCAAAGGCTCAGACATACAACATCGGATAGGTCTTACATCCTTGGTGGATACTCTCGACCTCTTCCACACAGGTTAACGTCATCGAGCAAAGGCTCTGACATACAACCTCGAATAGGTCTTACATTCTTGGGTGATTCTCTCGACCTCTTTCATATAGGTTAACATTATCGAGCAGGTCTCTGACATACAACCTCGGATAGGTCATACACATCCTTGGTGGATTCTTTCGATCTCTTCCATATAGTTTAATGTCATTAAGCAATTCTCTAACATACAACCTCAGATAGGTCATACATCATTGGTGGATTCTCTCGATCTCTTTTATATAGGTTAACATCATCGAGCAGTGCTCTGACATACAACCTCGGATATGTCATATATCATTGGTGGATTCTCTGAACCTCTTACATACAGGATTACCCATCAAGAAGCCCCCGATGATAAACTTCCTGTCGTCGTTAGACTTATGTCCGTCATGGGACTTTCATCGACCTTCTGCCCGACGCCAAGCTTCCTCCTATTGCAGGACTTCTGCTAGTCGCGAGACTTTCATCAGACTTCTACCGATGTCGAGCTTCTATCCGTCATTGGACTTCTGCCCCTCGATGAACTTTCATCAAATTTCTACCCGACGTTATACTTCTGCCCATTACAGGACTTTTGTCAAAATTCTACCTAGCACTGAGCTTCCTCCTGCTGCTGGACTTCTGCCCATTGTGGGACCTCCATCGGAATTCTACCCGACCCCGAGCTTCCTCCCATCGTTGAACTTCTGCCTGTCGCAGGACTTTCATTGGACTTCTACCTGACGTTGAACTTCCTCCCGTCGTTGAACTTCTGCCCATCGCAGGACTTTCGTCGGACTTCTACCCGACGCTGAACGTCCTCCCATTACTGGACTTCTGCCCGGCTTCCATGTGACACTGGTCTTGCACCCGACTTCTGAGTGATGTCGGTCTTCTGCCCGACCTCCAAGTGACGTCGGCCTTCTACCCGGCCTCCATGTGACACCAGTCTTACACCCGACTTTCGAGTGACGTCGGCCTTCTGCCCGTCACGGGACTTTCATCAGTCTTCTACCCGACCTCCAAGTAATGTCGGCCTTCTGCCCGACCTCGATGTGACGCCGATCTTGCACCCGACTTCCGAGTGAGATCGATCTTCTGCCCGACCTCCAAGTGACGTCGGCCTTTTACCCTGCTTCCATGTGATGCCGGTCTTACACCCGACTTCTGAGTGATGTCGGTCTTCTGCCCGGCCTCAAAGTGACGTCGGTCTTCTGCCCAACCTCCAAATGATGTCGGTCTTCTACCCGGCCTCCATGTGACGTCGATCTTGCACCCGATTTTCGAGTAACGTCGATCTTCTGCCTGGCCTCCAAGTGACATCGGTCTCCTGCCCGACCTCCAAGTGATCTCGACCTTCTGCCCGGCCTCCATGTAACGTCGGTCTTGCAGCAGACTTTCGAGTGACGTCGGCCTTCTGCCCGACCTCCAAGTAACACCGGTCTTCTGCCCGACTTATAGGCAACATCAGCTTTCCACCCGACATCCAAGTGACGTCGACCTTCTGCCCGGCTTTCAAGTGATACCAGTCTTCCGCCTGGCCTCCAACCTCACACCTTCCTTTTACTCAGTGAGGGGCCCTAGGACGGAACAGGGGATACCCATCTGAACAGAGCTAGGGGAAAGCCTCAGCTTGAGAAAGAAAAGAAGAGAGGGGGAGTTGCAAATTTGCATACCCAAAGGGGGATATTTATAGTTATGTGAGGGAGAGATGAATAGCCACTTCAAATTAATGAAAATTTATTAATTTTTAGAATTCAAAAGGGCATCATTAAGTGGAATAATGATGAGGAGAGATGAAGGGCCACTTCAAATTAATAAAAATTTATTAATTTTTAGAATTCAAAAGGGCATCATTAAGTGAAATAATGATGAGAAGAAATGAAGAGCCACTTCAAATTAATAAAAATTTATTAACTTTTAGAATTCAAAAGGGCATCATTAAGTGGGATAATGATAAGAAGAAATGAAGAGCCATTTCAAATTAATGAAAATTCATTAATTTTAAAATTCAAAAGGACATCATTAAGTGGAATAATAATGAGGGAGAGATGAATAGCCACTTTGAATTAATAAAAATTTATTAATTTTTATAATTCAAAATAGCATCATCAAGTGGAATAATGATGAGGGAGAGATGAAGAGCCACTTAAAATTAATAAAAATTCATTAATTTTTAGAATTCAAAAGGGCATCATTAAGTGGATTATTTTCTTAATCTGGATCGCACAAAAAATTCCTTAGAGGCTATATTATGTATTTTTGAACTTTGTAAGATTCAACGTCCAAAAATAGTGGGGCAACTGTATATCATCAAAAAATTAACTTGGCCAGGCACGAATCACGAAGCAAAATCAAGTTGGAAACTTTGAAAATTAATTCGGTGACCATCTGAACTCCAAATTCTACAAACTTACAGTCGAACTGAGCGTCTCGAAAATACAAACCCGACGGCACCAAAATAGGCCCAATCTGAGCCCAAATGGGCCCAAATCAAAGACTCGAAGCACTTTTGGAAGGATCAAACCATAATTTGGGTTACCAAACAGTCTCCAATCATAACATGCTTATAGTCGAATCAAGCGGCTCGATCAGACAAATCCAATGAGCCTAAGATCATCAAATTCTGATATCATTAAGATAGTCAAAGGTCTATTGAATGGTGTATGACCGCAAGAATCAAGATCGGCCGTCCATATGAACCACTCCCAATTTACCCTTGATCTTCCACTTATTTACAAGCCATGCCACTCGAGAATTCTATAAATAGAATCACATTTCCTCTTGAAAGGGGGGATCGAAGCCAAGAGAGAAGAAGGAAGAGAAAGAAGATCGCTCTTGCCTTCTTTCTCCTCCTCGACCATCGCCGAAGTTCCACCGAACCACCACTTGACGCCCTGAGTCCCGCCGTACCACCACCTAGCGTCCTGAGCTTCGTCGGGATGCTCTGAGTTCCGCCGGACCACCACCTAAGGCTCGAACTTCTGCTGGACCAACACCTAAGGCTCGAACATCTTCCAGACCACCACCAGAGGCCTGGACATCTGCCTAACCACCACCTAAGGCTCGAACTTTTGCCAAACCACCGCCTTACGTCTATGGTCTTTCTGACGCCTGTCTCCAGCTGACTATGATCTTCCTGACCTACAACGTCTGTCAACTAAGATCCTTCTGACCTCCATCACCAGACAACAATCTTTCTGACCACTGTCTCCCGCCAACTACGATCCTTCCAACCTCCGTCGCCTGCCAACTATGGTCAGCCGACCCAACAAGCATGTATATATTAATTCCTACCATGTAATGCACTCTCTATGATGTATATTGGCTATAGCAAGCCAAGTCCTTCCCCCAAATGGAGGGTCTCATTTATGATCAACTGCAAATACTAGTGGATTCATTCAAACTGGGCCAGGCCTCGTGGTTTTTCCCCCTTTCAGGGGTTTCAACGTAAAACTCTGGTGTCTCTTATGAGTACTACACCCTCTCTCTCTTATCTGATTGCGTGCCGTATATTCGTATAATGCTAAGACGTTAAGCTTTATATTTCTCTACCGCCGCGAATACTCCAGGACGCAACAGAGTGGATACTGTTATCTTTTGCGGTTGAATCAGCACAACCACAAAAACGAAAACCTTTTAAAGCATAGTTGACCTCATTTCTTTATTTCTTGTTATGCTAAATATCAAAATCTAGTAGATATATAATGCTGATTTCGCTACATATTTTTCTTAGCTTATAATTATATTGACTGACCAATGAATATTATGCTAGCAGTAGTTATAAGCGTAAACATAACTTCAATAAATATTTAGTAACGTTAATTGATAGTCGGGATGAGCTTATTGATGATGCATGGCTGAGATGAGGTTATTAACCACAAAAAATTAAAGACATTGTTGACTGTAATTTTCTTAGAAGAGAAGCACGAGGGATAATAATTAGTTTTTTTTTTTTTTTTTTTGGGATAATTTAATATACGGATTACGGTTAGTTTTAGTATCTGTTATTAAAATTTTATTTGGGATGAATTTTTTTATGTTTCTTAAAATAAATTTTTAATATAAAAAATAATTTTTTTTTATAAAAAATTATTTTAAAAAACAGTAAAAAAAAAAACTGTTCCAAATAGATCTCACTGCATGGGAGACATGGAGGGAAATGCACGTGGTTGATTGTTAGCTTTTTCCCTTCCACCCACATGCCAACTAGTCTCAGTGCATTAATACCAGCCACCAAATGGGATCAATCATAAAGCAACGTGCTTCTCTGGGAGAATATTATTACAAAGAAAACTGCTTTCACATGAGACAGATTCCATCCTTATCTTTTTGAGAATTTAATATTGGTCTCTTTTATTTTATAAAAGAAGATAAGGACTAAACTTTTGAGCAAGTTATTTCTTATGTAGACATAAGCTACCGTTATCTTTTGGGGAAAATTTTTTGACTAAGCACACTTAGTTCTTATATTAAACATTTAAGTATGTTTTAAAAAAATTTAAAATTAGATATAACCGCCCCTTCAAAAGGCAAACTATGTTGACTAGGCAAAGCTGAGTCAGACAGTCGTTATCCGTTGAGAAAATTAGGATTGAAGTAAGTTGCCATCATAATTGGCGACTTATATAAGTCGTCTATTGAACGGGCGACCTACATGAATTACATTTTTATAAAAATTAGATGAAATGGCTATTCGGTGGCATTGGATACCGAAGTTGCTGTGACAGATTTGATTGAAGGCATGTGACTTGAGCTATAAAGATGTGTTATTCTATCAGTTAGTCTTGTCATTATCATCTTTGTTATTTCTATCATTATTTCATGATTTTCTGCATGTTATATATATATATATAACATCCAGAAAGTCATGAAATAATGTATTCACCAGTTATGAATTTGATTCGGACAACTCCCATAAAACAGATGATTCAAGAGGGTAGCATTCGTTTGAAAGAGAGTTTGGAGTTACCTACTTATGAAATCCTTGAAGCGAATTAACTCATACATTCAACATTGCTTCCAACCTCATGTCCATGGCAAAATAACTAAAAAAAAATTCAAAAGAACAAAAAAAACACATCATCTCCATGGCAAAAAAAAGCAAAAAAAAGGAAGTTTGCTTCCAATATCATCTCCATGGCAAAAGATCCAACTCAAAATAAAATAAATGTAAACATTCTTCCCTAACTACATCACAAGAACAACAAAAAAAATTCAACAAAAAATCAAAAAATGTTTAAATCTCTACTTCTCTCTTAAACTTTAACTCATCTAAAGCATCGCAAGTCACATGGCATTTTCTGGATTCTATGAGAGAAAATTTATAAATCATTCAAACACTTAAGAACTGGCTAATCGAGGGTGCATTAGCAGATAGATCAAGCGATATAGGAGAAGACACTGAGTCTTTGTTAGTACTCTTTGTAGTACTACTTGTGTTAGAAAACAAGCTTAGTACTGTTGAATAAAAGAATCTTGTTGATGCAAATTTTTATAATTAAAACCCGCAGGTTAAAGCTCTATACGATCTTATTTTATAGTGTCGAAATAATGTTGGAAGCTAAAGTAATAACTTGTGACCTTTATTATAGGATTGACCATAATATTGCTTTATAATTTAAATTAAAATTGTTGCTATTGCATTAACTCATTTATCACATTTCATTTTATTTTGTTTATAGGATGTTTATAAAAGTGATATAAATATATTGGAGTTATGAACTGTGATGGGAGGAATGCAATCTATGGTTAAAGTTAGCTTTTATTTTTAATGGTCACATTTGGATATGGTGAAATTAAATATTTTAGTATTAAATTTACTAACTATTTTTTTATATATATGAGTAATGGAAAGATATTTTAAATGAAAAATGAAGTAGATGTTTGTGATAATATTTGCAGTGATAATAATGCACAATCCGAACAAACTCATTTAGAACTAAATTTTTATGAAATCCATTTAGATCTGGTTAAGAAAAAAAATTTATGATTATCACTCAAATGGGAGGGATACGATGCGAAGATATTATTTATAGAAAGGACCATGTCAGGCTCCAGATCATGATTTTTTATTTACAGAAAGCCTCACGAAATAAGAAACTCATTGCTTTGGAAATCCAGAAAGAAATCATAAATGTCGCTATATATTGTCGAGACTTCAAATATCATAATCAATGAACTAGGAAATGAGTTATTCACAATTTTATTTGATGAATCATATGATATGTCAGCTAAAAAACAAGTTGCAATTACATTACGATATATATATATATATATATATATATATATATATATATAAAGGTTGTGTTATTGAGCATTTTATTGGGATTATGCATACAGATGATACATCTACTTCAACTCTACAAAAGGCCATTGAATCACTTTTGCAAAATATGGATTAAGTATATCTTGATTATGTGGCCAAGGTTGTGATGGAGCTTACAACATGCATGGTGAGTTTAATGTGCACAAAGCTTTGATTATGAAAGATAATTGCTCTTCCATTTACATACACTGTTGTACATAACAACCACAACTAGCACTAGTGCTGCTGCTAAAATTATGCCCAAGTTGCTCCATATTTCAATATGGTTTTTAATTTGATAAATATTACTAAAGGTTCATACAAAAGAGGAGAAATAGTACAACAAAAATAGTATAACAAGATCATTATACAACTAAAAAATGGCGAAGTATCCATTGGAAGAGGCTCAAATCAAGAAGTTGCTCTTCAACATGTTGGAGATATATATTGGGGTTTGCATTATGGATTGCTTATCTATATAATACTTTTGTTTGGATCAATCATTGAGCTTTTTGAGATAATAATACAGGATGGTTCAAGTGGTGAGAAAAAAGGTGAAGCATACGCCCTTCATGATTCTATATAATGCTTTGAATTTGTTTCCAATTTGCATATGATGAAGGCTGTGTTAGGGGTCAAAATGAGGTATTATATGTGCTATAGAGAAAGGACCAAGACATCATAAATGCTATGAGTTTGATAAAAGTGTCTATGAAAAGGATCCAAAATATGAGAGATGATGGTTGGGATATTTTGTTTTAGGATGTTTGTTTATTTTGTGAGGCAAATAATATAATTGTTATAATTATGGTTGATGCTTTTATAATGCAAGGCAGATCAAGGAGAAATACTGAAATAATCATAAATAGACATCATTATCAAATTGAATAATTTTATACTATGATAGAAATGTACCTTCAAGAGCTCAACAACATATTTAATGAAATAAATAAAGAACTACTTATTTCGATAGAATGCCTGAATATGTGTGATTCATTTTTAACATTTAATAAGACACAATTGATAACACTGCCGTTGCCAGGTCCCAAGTCCTGGATGAGAAAAGTGGAGGGTTGCGTTAGGTAGTCGACAGCCAGCGTAAAACTTGTCGAATAATAATGACATGAATCCTTTAAGAAATTGTGTTAATGCTAGGGCGTCCCCTGGAAGCGACGCGTTGTATGGCCTGAATACAGCGACAAGTGTGCAAGGGCCGCTGCACCGCCGCCCGGGTGTAGTGTTAAATAGGCAAGGGTTACCACATCAAGGACGGATGTGGGCAAAGAAGCTAGTCCATGAAACTAAAATTAGGATAGGAACTTGGAATATAGGTTCCCTTACAGGAAAATTAATGGAATTAATAGATATTATGATTCATAGGAAGATAAATATTATGTGCATTCAGGAAACTAAATGGGTTGGAGAGAAGGCTAAGGAGATTGATAGTTTAGGATTTAAACTTTGGTATTCGGGTAGGAGTCGTACTAGAAATGGTGTAGGTGTGATTTTAGATAAGAGTTTGAAGGATAATGTTATAAATATTAATATAATTGGAGATAGAATTATAGCTTTAAAGATTGTTGTTGATGCTAAGATTGTTAACATTATAAGTGTTTATGCTCCTCAAGTGGGTTTGGATATGGATTCAAAATTAAAATTTTGGAATGACTTAGAAGAATTAATACAAAAGATACCTCTTGAAGAAAGAGTTTTTATTGGAGGAGATTTAAATGGACATGTTGGTAGAGAGGTAGATGATTTTAAAAGCATTCATGGTGGCCATGGGTTTGGAACGACAAATGAAGGTGGTAAGTCCATATTAGATTTTTGTTTAGCTTATGATTTTTTAATTGCTAATACATTATTTAAGAAAAGGAATGAGCATCTCATTACTTATAAAAATGGATATAGTACAACTCAGATTGATTATTTTCTTATAAGGAAATTAGATCGTTTAGATTGCAAAGATTGTAAAGTTATTCCGAGTGAAAACTTATGTACCCAACATCGTTTATTAGTTTTGGACTTGAAGATAATGGGGAAGAAATTAAAAAATAAAGTAAAACGTTTTCCTAGGATTAGATGGGGGCATTTAAAGAATATTAACAAAAATATTTTTGAGAGTAAGATTTTAGATCTTAAGATTTTGTCTGTGCATGAGGATGCTAATGTTATGTGGGAAAAAGTGGCTAGTAATATTAAGAATATTGCAAAAGATGTGCTTGGAGTTTCAAAGGGAAAAGCTCCTAATAGTAAAAATAGTTGGTGGTGGAATCCAAATGTGCAAGAAAAGATTAAAAATAAGAAGATTTGTTATAAAAATTGGTTTAATTGTAAAAATTCTGATAATTGGAAATTATATAAAGAGGCACGTAAGGAATCTAAGAAAGCAATATGTGATGCAAAGAGTTTAGCTTTTAGTGATTTATATAATAGATTAGATATTAAGGAGGGAGAAAGATATATGTATAAGCTAGCCAAACAAAGAGATAGGAGTAGTAAGGATTTAGTTCAAGTGAAGTGTATTAAGGATGAAGATCAAAAAGTACTTTTTTTAGAAGATGATATTCAACAAAGGTGGATGAGATATTTTGCTAAACTTTTTAATGAAGAATGTGAAAATAAAATTGACTGTAGTGACCTTAGCACCTTAAATGAAAATAAAGATTTCTGTTTTTATCGGCGTATTAGTAAAACCGAAGTTAGAGAGGCTTTAAAGAAAATGAAGGGTGGAAAAGCTGTTGGACCTGATGATATTCCAATAGAGGTGTGGAAATGCTTAGGAGATGAAGGAATTTCTTGGCTTACTAAACTTTTTAATACTGTTTTGAAGACTAAAAAGATGCCAGATGAGTGGAGAATGAGTGTGTTAATCCCTATTTTTAAGAATAAAGGTGATGCACAAGATTGTGCGAATTATAGAGGAATTAAGTTAATGTGTCATACTTTAAAACTATGGGAACGAGTTATGGAGCATAGGTTGCGGCGTGATACTAATGTTTCTCAAAATCAATTTGGATTTATGCCGGGTAGGTCTACTATGGAAGCCATACATTTATTAAGAGGTTTGATGGAGAAATATAGAGAGAATAAGGAGGATTTACATATGATATTTATTGATTTAGAAAAAGCATATGATAAAGTTCCAAGAGAAGTGCTATGGAGAGTTCTTGAAAAGAAAGAAGTTAATAACGCTTATATTCAAATCATTAAAGATATGTATGCAGGAGCTATTACTTGTGTTCAAACACAAGGTGGTTTGACTAAGTATTTTCCTATTTCGGTTGGATTACACCAAGGATCAGCCTTAAGCCCCTATCTTTTTGCTTTAGTCATCGATGTTCTCACTAGACATTTGCAAGAGGATGTACCTTGGTGTATGCTTTTTGCTGATGATATTCTTCTTGTTGATAAGACTAGAGAGGGAGTTGAAGGTAAACTAGAATTGTGGAGGTCAACCTTAGAGTCTAAAGGTTTTCGCTTGAGTAGATCTAAAACGGAATATATGGAGTGTAATTTTAGTAATAATAGACCTAGTGAGGGCATTGTGACTTTGGCCGATCAAGTCATTAATAAGAGTACACATTTTAGATATCTTGGATCTATTGTTCAGAGAGATGGTGATATAGATGGGGATATTATCAGCAGAATCCAAGTTGGATGGTTGAAGTGGAGGAATGCATCGGGCTTATTGTGTGATAGAAAAGTACCCCTCAAACTTAAGGGAAAATTCTATAAGATGGTGGTGAGACCTGCAATGCTTTATGGTGCTGAATGTTGGCCATTAAAAGAGAAGCATAATTCTAAGTTAAGTGTTGCTGAGATGAGGATGCTCAGGTGGATGAGTGGCTTTACCCTTAGAGATAGGATACGAAATGAGCATATTCGTGAAAAGGTTGGAGTAGCTCCAGTGGAAGATAAGATTAGAGAGAGTCGCCTTAGATGGTTTGGTCACGTAAAACGGCGGCCTCCCGATGACCCGGTTAGGAAAGTAGAGGTCTTAGATTTGACTTATGTTAAGAAAGGTAGAGGTAGACCTAAAAAGACTTGGTTAGAAAATATTAGAAATGATCTTTCTTTATTAGATTTAAACGAGAATTTGACTTTTAATAGGACACAATGGAGAAAAAAGGATTCATGTAGCCGACCCCACGTAGTGGGATAAAGGCTTGATGTTGTTGTTGTTGTAATAAGACACAATTGATAAGATTGACAAAGTTTTATCCTTCAAAATTTTCAAATATGGAACTAATCATAGTAGACAACAACTTGATAATTTTATTATTTATATGTGTTCCAGCATTGCATTTATGAATTTGAAAGGACTTGGAGAAGTTGCTCTAAAGCTGGTGAAGACTAAGAATAATGAATTTTATCCTTTGGCACTCCTTATAAAGATTGCTTTAATTTTTCCATTTATTATATAAACAATCAAATGGGCATTCTCAACTATAAAGATTGTAAATTATCATTTACGCAATCATATAGGAGACTCCTAGATGAATGATTGTCTGATTACAAATATTGATAAGGATATCTTTAATAATATTGATAATGAAAGGATTATATGATGATTTAAAATAAGAAGACTCGAAGAGAGAAATTGTAGCTAGCATGTTTTAAAAATATGAAGAGAAAACATTTTCCATTGTAATTATTTTTTCCTATATAATTTATCCTTTTATATTGATGCTTTAAAAAAAATAATACTGCCAATGTTGATCTTAAGCTTGGAAGAAAAGGATGAGGGCTTTCTTAAGATCAATAATTTATTCCTCTATAAGGTAAAAATCCTAGCTCAACCAGGAGTATGAACTTTTTTGTATGAAACCTAGTGAGTTAATATTCGATATGTATATTAGGTTCACCAAGATAATCACTTCTTTGCATGCCTTGGGTAGGGAGATTTCTAATTTTAAAAAAGTTAACAAAATATTATGTTGTCAGCCTGATTCTTATGATGCTAAATTTGTTGTTATATCTGAATTAAAAAATCTTAATTTTTACTCTATTGATAATCTTTTGGGCTCTCTAATTTCTTACAAACAAAATGCAAGCCAAAAGCTTTCAGATGCGGGTGGCCGAAACAAAGAAAGGACAACGACATTAAAAGATGATGACACCGATAGTAGTGATTCAGGAGCTGATGGGAGCAAAGACATTGCATTGATGACATACCAATATATGATTATCCCAAAATGCAAATGCAAGTGCCACTTCAATAAGAGAAAAGGTAAAAATGGTAAGTTTAATAAGTTTTCTTCTAATATGCTTTGCTTTGAGTAAGGGAAGCCTATCAATAGTTAAACCTCCTTAAATTTCTAAATGTATAGATAAATTTACTGTATGAATTAATTAAAACTGTAGGAGGGCTCTAATTATCTTCAAACTTCTTGGTACTAAACCATTACTTTTGGTAAGTTTGTGGTTTAAATTTCAAAAAGATTGGAGATCATTTGGTCTATTAACTAGGAAATCCAAAATTACCTCATGTAATTGACCTAGAATTTTCTTTAATTTATTAATAATTCAAATTAAATCATAAAAATGCATACAAAGTGTCACACTGCTCAGAATTAAATACTTTTTGATGGAAAAATAAAAGCTCTATCAAAATCTTGAAAAATAAAAATAATTAAAAATCAAAAAAGAATTATAAGTAAATAAATAAAATAATTAAAAATATAAATAAAATTATTAAATAGTTTAGACACTTATAATCATCCTTAGAAGTCATCATTGACCTCTGGTGAAGATTTCAAAAAGTTTGGAGTTGATTTAGTGCATATACTAAAAATACCCTAATTAATCTATTAATTAATTCAATTAATTTGATGAATTTGTAAAAATCATAACTAAATAAATAAAAATCCTAAAATTACAAACTCAATTGCATCAAACTCAAAATTTAATCTAATAATTATTAAAAATTAGAAACATTCAAAATCTCAATTAAAATCAAAATGTTAAACTTAAGGCAAACTAAATGAATAAAGATAATTAAGTAACAAAGACCATTTTAATTATAAAAAATCCAATAATCAATCCAACAAATAAATTAAAATCAATGGAACAATAATCAAAATTAAAAATAAAAATAGGGGTATATTATCTGGAAACCATGGCAAGCAGGGCTATTAGCCCGAAGGAGGATGAAACAGGCCTCATGACTTTGGTATAACAACGATAATTGCCACTTAACCTAAATGATTACTAATAAATCATTAATAAAATGAAACTTCATACCTTTTGTTAGATTTCATTTGGAGGACATAAGTGGATTAGATTTATAGAGCTTGATGATCAAAATGGCTAATTAAAATGAAGGACTTTAAATAACCAATCATTAATGAACTTCAACATTCAAAATCTATCTTAAAATAAATCCAAAAATATGAAATCATTAAAATTTGAATTCAAACTAAATCTCCCTTAAGTTTAAACAAATAAAATCCAATTGGTAGAGAACTTCAAATGGCAATGATCTTAGGGCACATCCAAATCACACAGCTTGCTACACATACTATAGATTATTTTTTAGGACAACCAACTCTAGCTTTAGGTTATTCTATTATTCTTTCATATGTTTTTTTTTTAATTTAAAAATTATTGTTGTGTGGATATGATGTTTTTTGTTATGGTTGTTATGATATACTTTGGGATGCTTTGTTGCTCTCTTTTGTGATATGTAATGGGCATCTAGATTTTCCTAGGTTATGAGTGATATTGATGTCTACTACTAATCAAAATTTTTTGTAGGTGGCCATGCTTAGATAGGGCTATCATTAAAAGGGGATAAAATTAATTAAAGTTTAAACAAATTAAAAATTTTATAGGTACTTTTGCTTCTTAGCACCTGTTAACCTCATTTTTGTATGAGGTCATCAAGATCCATCTAGACATCTATGTGTTGATCTGATGGTTGATAATTCGGTAGTTATCAATCATCCAGATTTAGCCATATCTCAATTCCATCTTCAATCAACCTTCAATCCAGCCTTCAATCAAGCTTCAATCATATCCAATCATCAATAATCTTTCATTTGATTATTATTGATATGGATAATTCATATTCAATCAATCAAACCCAAAGTCTAATTCAAATTCAAAAATTTAGATTAAAATCCATGGTTAAGGGCCCTTATCCTGAAACCCCTTTTGAATGATTTTTTAACCACTTCAAAACCCAGTCAAATGACCCCCTGATTTATAATCTGCCAATTGCATATTGATTAGGTATGTCCCTAGGATCAACCTTCCAAATTTGAGTTTAATCTGGCAACTCTAACCCTAAAAACTCAATTAAAATCCAAAGGCTACAAAACTTTTAAATATTTATAATCTATGCCACTAGACCTTTCACGTTTTGGAATTTGACCCTGGGACCTTTCCCAAAATCCTTGACCATGTCCATAGCCTTTGATATGACATGTTGAACATTAAATTGCATTTTGGTGGAGCTAGTTTAACCCTTAGTTGACCGAGGGTCAAAATGACTAAAATGCCCTTTAAGGGAAAAATTGGAATTTTCTCCAGACCTCAATATAGCCCAGTCAAATCAAACCTTGAAACTTCCTCTAATGCATCCTAAATATTATTAGGAGTGCATTGGACTTAAATTCAAACCTTGGTCATACACGGTTGACCAGGTCAACTCACTTTGACCAAATTACCCCTCAAGGGTCTAAATGGTCATTTTTAACCTAAATGACTTCACCATTGTTGGGCACAATTCCAACTCTTAGTTTGATCTAGTTAACCAGGTCAACTATGGTTGACCAAATCAACCTTAACTCGTGACCCTCGGGTCTACTGTACAGTCTAGCACAATGCATTGGCCATTTGACTTCAACATTATCCAAATCAGATCACTAGGATCCCTATGCTCCAAATCAATCATCATTGGCCCCTCAGCTAGTGATTGACCCAATCTGACATAGTTGACCTTGCTTAATTCAACATCAACTCCCTCAACCCTCAATCTGTTGTGATTTGTGTGAATCGATTTGTTCATGTGAATTCTAATCCAAGTTTATGTTTTTGATGATTACAAAATCTTATTGTTTGTCTAATTCATCTTCTAACATATATTTGAGTTTTTGTTGTGTGTACTAAAGTATTTTTCAGGAAATTCACACTCTAGATTGTTGAAGACTTCAAGTTCACTTGTCCACTATAAATGAAATCTGTAAATTTTCTTTTTCTTGAGTCTGAGAGAGTGTGATTGTAAGTTGGAAAACTGTGCACACACACACAATAGGGGAGTAAAAAGTTTAAATTTTTAAACTGATCGTACAGTACGATTTGATATCATACGGGACGATCTGTAGAATATATCCTCCAAAAAGAACCCACATTCCAAGAAAATTTTTCTAAGGCATGTTCGTACAGTACGAATACTATTCGTACATGAGTTTTGCTGTATGAACTGCTTAAAATTGGGTTCGTCCAAGCGTTCGTACGGGACGAACAGTTCGTACGAAGCTCTCTGTTCGTTTCGTCTCATTATTCGTATGGGACGGATTGTTTAATATTTTTGAACTATTCGTACGGTACAATCTTAGATCGTACGGGACGATCGGAACGGACTTAACTTAAAATTTCTATTTTTGGATGGTTTTTTTTGTCCCAAGTATAAAAATGACTCAAAACTGACTGAAGAAATGACCCTCCTGCGAAAATTCTTTTGGGAAGTGAAAGGAGAGTGATTGGGAGAGTGTTTGGGAGTGAGTTTTGAGAGATCTTTCAAGAGAGAATAGTGAGGAGATTCACAAGGTTATCCAATTGAGAGGATTTATGTTACTTGTTCTTCAAGCATCTTCCTAGTTCCTTGGAGGCTTTTGCAAGAGCATTGTTCGAGAGGATTTTGGTTCTCTACCGCACTTGGAGGGTGAAAAGAATGACGGTTCTCTACCACACTTGGAAGGTGAAAAGGACGACGGTTCTCTGCCGCACCGGGGTTGGTGGAAGAGAGTTTGTAAAGGCTTCTCCGCCTTGCTGTGGGGGCAAAAGGAGATTCACTTGAGTTTAGTGCAATACCTAGAGAAGGAGTCTCTAGGGAGTGGATGTAGGTCGTGTTTTGACCGAACCACTATAAATTCTGGCGTTCTCTGTTCACTGTTTATTTTCTGTATTTTTATTTTTCTGCTGTTTATTTTCTTTGTGGTTGAATTTCTGCGTTTGAACAAAAGAGCCAAAATTATCTCTGTTCGTACTGTACGAAGTGATATCGTACTGTACGATTAGCTTTAAAAATTTCCAAAATATCAAGAGTAATTTTTAAAAGTACCAATTCACCCCCCCCCTCTTGGTTAGCCTAGGGACGTGAGCAATAGGTCTAACAACCTATTTGCACTTTCAAGTGGTATCAGAGCCAATTTCAAAAATAATTATTTTAAATACTTTTTGAAATTTTGATCATGGCTAATTTTGGAAATAGAAATACTATGGAAGGATACTCTATCACTAGACCATCATTATTTGATAATATCTCTTTTGATTTTTGGAAAACTTGCATGTCTACTTTTCTGCAATCACTTGACTATCGCATGTGGATGTTAGTTCAGGATGGTTATACTGAACCTACTAGGATTGTAGAAGGAATAAGAGTTCAAACACATTTTGCAAATTGGACTGTAGAAGAACATGAATTAGCTCAACTGAATGCTAAGTGTTTGAATAGTTTCTTTTATGCTTTAAAGTCAGAAGATTACATACGTGTGTCTACCTATAAATCAGGAAAAGAAATTTGGGATAGGCTTTGCATCACATATGAAGGTACGAATGAAGTGAAATAAACTAGATTGAACATTCTCTTGCACAACTATGAAGACTTGAAATTGATTGACCACTTTGACCTAGTTAATAGTTGACTTGGTTAACTAAACCTAGCTTTTGTCAAACTAGGTCAACACTTGAGTCAAACCAATGCATCCAATTAAATCAATTCATTCAAACCTTATCAAGTCTTTAAAGTCACTCCAATACATGGCTAAAACATTTTCTAACTCACCATGAGTCAAACCATGGTTGATTTGGCTTGGTTAAACCATTAGAAGTGGTCAAACCCCATTATATATTGATCCTTTCCTTCAAACATCAAGTTTATACCTTTAAACCCCGTTTAAATCCATTCCAACAATAACTCAAACCCTCTAGATACCACATCAAATCACTTTGACCAAGTTGAATGGTCAAACCAGTCAACAAAGCTCAAAACTCTTCCAAATGGTCACACTTTTCCCAAACCATTTCCCTCCATTCCAGCTACTATAATCCACTCGCATAGGTTTTATTACTCTCTTGAGCAGCCCCTAAGTAGCCTCCAATAGTTGGTTTAGCCAGTTTGAGCAAAGTGCCCCCCCCCCCCCCCCCTCATGCCCAAGCCACAAATATCATTGACGCCTGACCTGGCCTTTGACTCAACTTTCCAAGTGTCCCTCATCTAAACAAGGTCCCTAATTGATCTCAATCGTTCAAACTAAAAGCTAAGGATCAAAATACCTAAGAGGACACATTTTACTCATTCTAAGCACACTCAACCCCCAAGCCTCTCCAAAGAATCTCTTATTTCATTTCACTCCTCGAGCAACTCCTCTACCTCCCCTCATCCAAAACCCACCAGTCAATGGTCACCGGCGGTGAGATTCTAATGATAGGTGGCATCTAGTCCGTCCAGGCCATATTGCTTGTGATTCAGGCATTTTCAACCCTCGATCCCTTCTAGGGAAATATTCATGGATAGTCTACAAGCTCAACAAGCCCAAGAACATCCAAATCCACTGGTTAAATTTTGGTAAAAGCTGAACCCTAGCTCTACACATTTGGGTTAAAATAGCTTTTCAATTAATCTAAAAAACACACATCCCCATCAATGCTCTTCACTTCATAATGCTTTGTTTCAATTTTTTATGAAAAATGATTGAGTATATTTTAAGAGAATGATTCAATTATTCAATTCCCAGGGTTATCCATTAGCCAACATAAGTGTATGAAATCTGGTCCATCGTTCTTGTGATTAATTGTCTAGATCTCATTATTCCATGGTTAGTCTGAACTGTGTGGTTGACTCCATCATTCAGATCTCCATCCAGCTCGACTTGAGCCATTGATTTGATACTGCAAATGATCAAACGGCACGCGACATCTGTTGACTCAGATAAGTCATTACCTCATCTGCGTTACCGCCTCCCAATCATTTACAATGATTGGACCGCCGTGTAATCATTACAAATGATTACCACGCCATGTAGAGGTTCGAATCAACCGCCGCAGCCACCGTTGGCCCCAATTTTAATTAAAACTATTTTAAAATCTATTTTAATTACAAAATTTTCTAAAATTTATAAAAAATTAAATATGTAGCAAAAAATTATGAGCAACCACTCAAATTGCTCATAATTTCAAGCCCTTTTTATAAAAATATTTTGAAAATTAGGTGGTGGGTATTTAGGGAACAATTTCTGCATGACTATTTTCTTAATTTCCTTGATTACTCCTTTAATACTCACCCATTTATTTTAAAATTTGGCAGTATGATTTGGCATGTCACTCACTACCTCTAGTGAATTTTTCAAAAAATTTTGAATTATATTTTAATGCCATTTGATTTTACATTATTATACTTCATAATCGACTCTTTATTTTGGGAAACCTCATTGGATTTGATCTTGACATTTCTCCACTCAATCAAACTCTTAATTTAAATCATTGAATAGAGCATGATCACCAACGAAATGAATTAATCAAATCTAAGGCAAGCATTTAGGACATTTCTATATGTTTCATTATTTTGCTTTTCATAATCATTCCTTAAGCATTAGTGGCTTGCATTTTTTTTTTGCTTAATCAAGGCTATGGTATATTTTCTTTTTGCCATAGCATTCTCAATCTAAATGATGTGGGGAAGTGTTCGATGGTGGAGTTTTTTTTTAAACATTTGGGTTATGGGTTAACCCAAGCATTTAAAAATTCACCCCTTTCTATGCACTTAGCCTTAGGTACTTGATTGGTTGGTGTGGTAGATTGTATGTGAGAGATAAGGTTTAGAAAACTTTAATTTTAACCCCATATAACTCAGTGAAATCTAAGGACAAAAATTAAGGATAATGTTGAGTAACTTAGGAAAATTCTAGAGAATTAAAAGGTACACCCAATAGGGGTAAAATTCAAAACACAAAACCCTAGTGACATTACCTATCTTAGGTTAGGATTTCATTGATTTTAAAAATTATTAAATGAAAATTTTAATTAAGTTAAAATTAACCCCTTAATTAAGCTTGAAAATTCCAAAAATTATAATTAATTCAAATTAAATATAAAAAATACAAATAATATATCAAACTGACCAGATTTTATGATCTACCTAGGAAAATTAAAAGTCCCTTGATAGGACCCTATGACCTTAATTTAATTTTTAATAGAAATTAATATTTAATTAATTTAATTAATTAGAAAATTTTAAAATTCCAAATAAATCTCAAACGCTTGAGAACACTCCCATGGGTCTTCCCTAACCTTTGGGAGTGATTTCAAGAAGTTTGGAATAGGTTTGGATCAAAATCATTAAAAGCCTTTTAATTAACCAATTTAAAAATTTAATTAATTACTCAAACTTTCAAAAATCATAATTAATTCTAAAAAATTATAAATTGAGCAAACTCAAAGGGATTAGACTCCATTTAGGGTTTAGTATTTAATAAAAATGTCAAATCTCTAGAAATAAGTTGATGTCAAAAGTCAATTTTTTGGTCAATCGTAGTTTAAATTTGAGTGAAAACTTCAAAAATTTATAACTTAATCTAAAAAATCTAATTACAGTAAACTTAGTATCTGATTACTCATCTTAGGGTCTAGTATTTAGGAAAAATACTAAAATTTTAGAACTTAATTTAATTTAAAAATTCAAGTTTTAACCCTTAATTTAATGCATTAAATAATTCATAAAAATTCTAAAAATTTAATAATTAACTAAAATTCCAGAAAACATCAATTTGATTAATAAAATTAGTTAACCAATCTCTTAATATACAATAAGCACTCCAAAGTTCAAGTTTTTAGGATGGACTATCTTGAGCTACGAGGCTACATATCCTAAGGCGATTTCATCCTCGAGCCCACTGTGATAATGCCACGAACAAATTTAATATAGTGTAAAATCTTAAAGTCAATTGATTATTAATTATTTAATCAAATGTAAATCTCTAATTTAACTACATCAATATGGTTTATAGGCTAGACTTTCTAGAGCTATAGGGCTACGTGTCCTAAGGAGGTTTCATCCTAAAGCCCACTATGGCAATGCCACGAATCGGTTGATGGCAAATATTAATTAACTTAATCTCTCAAATTAGTAACCAATCAATTTAATTAAAATTTATAAACCCCTTTAATTTCAATCAATTAATCCATACTAGTTACTATTAGGTAACCCGAGCCTACGAGGTTATTAACTTAACCCCTAAGGAACGTGAAATAAACTTCGCGGCCCTCGTGTAAATAAATGTAGTAATCACTCAACACTTAAAATATATATTTTAAAATTAACATTAAAACATTAATACTTAAACTTAAATAAAAAATTTTATTTAACCTTCAATAAATCAAAACATTAGATAACTTCAACTAATTACCTAACATAGGACATATTCATGTCACACAGCCTACTACACGCACTTAAGATGGTTTGCTAGGATAACCAACCCTAGTTCTAAGCTTGGCCTATGTTTACTTTTTTGTTACTTGTGTGTCGAGTTTTCCATGATTTTCATTATATGCTGGTTGTATAATTGATTAATGTGATTATTTATTTATGTGTTAATTTATTTATGTAATCTATGAATTGATGTGATGGGTGTTAGATTACCCCAAGGTTAGAAGTAATCTGGATGCTCACAGAGTTTTCTAAAGGTGGCCATGCACATGCAAGGCTAAATTTAAGGGGGCAAAATTAAAATTTAAGAGCGATCTGGATGCTCACAGAGTATTTAACTATGATGAATCCAAGAAGCTCACAGAAGGATTAAGAAGTGAAGATTTAGAGAACATCCCATTCTCAAAGTTACATGCATCATCTCTATTATTAGAATCCAGGTTGTTATTAATGGTACTCAGACATTTTTAATTTATATAGACCTTGGGTTGTAAATTAAGTGGTACTTACTAGATGGATAATAAATTTATTTAATTGATTGATTTAATTATTTATATTATTTACACTATAGAAATTGACTACTTTTTAAGGTTTCTTTCTTGCATGCCACTTTTATTTTAACCTAAAATTTTATGGAGGCTTGTGAGGGTACGCTTAAAAACTTTTCCTACTCAAATCATATAATTTTTTTAGGCTTACATAGATATTTTAATTATTTAAGAAGTAAGCTCTTGATTATTAAGAGTTCGCATGCATTCGTATTAAATTTGTCTCTATCTTATTAGCATCTCCCCGCCTGTAGGTTCTGGGAGATCACCCGGCCTATTATGGTGTAGTTCTATCAAGGGAATATTGTGTAATCTATAGTAAAAATATATTTTTTTAGCCTGATTTTAAAACTGTTTCATATTAATTTTATGCATTCAAAGGTCGATTAGCATGCATTACATTAAAAACAAATTAAAGAGTCAATAAAGTTTTAATTACATTTTTAAGTCATAATTATCATATATAAGTCAAGGGGCCAATTAGGGCCTGCTCTAGACGTCAGTCCTAATTCCTAAAAACTTAATCAATAGCCCATCAATCTTTTATAAATAGATTGGATTCATGGTTTTAAAATGTCTAGGTGGCTAGTTGGCTCCCCAATCCAGGCCGGGGTCAGTCAAAATTTGTAGTATAATAGCTAGGTTTAGGGTACTATTATTTAGTGCCTAAATTAGATTTAGGATCTTAAAAGACTCAAAATCATAAGACCCCAACCTCCGAGAATATAATCCCAACCTTCTAATAAATTATCAACTCAAATTATAATCTTTTCATATCCAAAATTTAAAGCCCAAAACATAGGATAGGCTGAGGTATTTCTGAATGGTTTTAGAATCTCTAAATGCCTCCTACGTTTTCTCTGTTGACCTCCAGAAATAAGTGCTCAAATTTGATCCAATCCCTATCAAAAATTCCAACCTCCATTCCCTTAATATCACTCTTTGAAAATCACAAAAATAAAATTTCTACCATTATTTTAATCAAGAGTTTTTGTAGGGAACTCAGGTTTTCTACAATATAATTAACTACAAGGACTTGTGCTTGTAGGAGATTTAAAACCCCATATTAATTTTCAAAACTCCATTATTTTTATTTGGGAAAAATCAAAATCCATGATGATCATTATCATCATATTTGAATGATCGATAATAAATGATACTTTTTTTCCTTAAGAAAATATATCATTTATTATTGTGACTTTAAATATGAAATTAACAATGCTTCATATGGACTTTCAAAGTCAAATACTCAATTGAATATCATTTTAACCCTTTGGGATTATATGTAGTTCTTTCTTGAATTCGACTATTATAATTAGGATGAAATTTATAGTTTTGTTATTTGAACCCATTAGTGAATAATATTCTTGCCTTTCAAGGTGATATATTATTCATAATGATGTGTTTGACTTCAAAATTGGAAATTCTAGAAATTAAAATTTTCCAAAGAAATTTAATTCTAATTTGCTTTTCCTCTTTTTAAACCAAAGAAAAGTTCACTTTTCCAACACAATAAAAAATGGGGACTCTACTGGGGAGTGTCTCTCTCTCTCTTCATCTTTACTAATTTAAGAAATTTTATTGCATCAGTAGTTTTGACTAGCCTCCTTCCATTGGTCCCTCTACCCATTTCATCTTTGGGTGAGTATGACCAACATCAAAAATAGAAAGGGGAAAAATTAACAAGAGAGGTGAGTGAGGTAACTTCTTACAACATCTATGCTTTAATATTTCACTCCAAGTCAATTGGTGGAATGAAAGTGTCAAGCCCAACTCTTGCGATTTTCAAATCAATTTTGTAAACCTACATAATTGAGTGAAACTCATCATATTGAGTTTCAAAATTTGAGTTACTACCGTAGGGGATGAGAGAGTTGTTATGATAGCTAGCTCTCTACCATACCTGGTTGATTACTCTATCAAGAATACTCTCAAGGAAGAACAAATTCAAAAAACTAGAAACCTGAGAAACATAATTCACACCTATGATGCCCAAGTAGGTTAGACAAAGGAACAATGCATGAAACACCTAAAGGGGGTGATTTCTTATAAATTCAAAAAGAAAATCCTGAATGAAGAGAAGACTGAAGCTAGAAACCTTACTCCTCAGTTAGTGAGAAAAAATAAGAAGTATGTGAAGCATCTGGTTACTTCTATGTTAGTGGATGGATACCACTAGGTGCCTTGCCTCTTATCTGCTAAGACAGATGAGATTATTTTGACTAGATTTGGAAAGGGCTGCCATCACAGTGGTAGGCCACCGATCCCACCTACAAAAATTGCTAAGTTTTCCTCAGTCGTAGGCAAGCCTCATAGAGAGGATAAGAATAACAAATTCACTAAAATTAAGGGTAAGAAGCCCAAGTCTTCTGAGAAGCAATATATTCTGAAGAAAATCAGTAAAAATGAATATGTCTAGACACCAACTGATATCCCTAGGCTCCCTACTCAAGGATGTGAGGACCCCACCTCACTTGATGTGGGAGGTCCAACTCCTTAGGCTCCTCCATCACCCCCAAGGTCGATGCCCCTCCCTTGTGACTACTAACCTCGGGACAGTCGAAGGGGAGGGGATAGTTCCTAGCATCAATAAAGACATGATTAACCAGATGATGGAAGAATCTCTTGAGTCTGCAAAAGATCTCAATATACAAGAGATTTTCATTAAGTTAGGTGATAAAAAATTCCATGATATGATGGACTACACTAAGTATATACCCATCGACCCCGAGTATGTGGAGGGTAGACCGATCGATGAGGTGGTCTAGAAACTCAAAGATATTCATAAGAAGAAGGAGGATATGGAGGCTTATAACCTAGACATAGATGATTTATTGATGGATGAGGATGAAGCTACTACTGGTAGTATTAACATGGTTGAAACCAGGGCATTAGCCAATGATGCTGAAACCAACAGACATCAGTTGGGTAGGGAAGAAAATTCAGTAGCAGTTGATTCTAATTCCAATGGGTTAGTTAAATTGAGAAGTAAACATATATATAAAAAACCAGGAAAGAAAAGTTGAGGAAATGTTATTGAGGGTTGAGAAAATGTAGGGTTAGTTGGCTAAAACACAATAACCTCAGCCTGAGCAGCCACAACCTCCAGTTTATACAATGGTTGAGTAGAGTAGAAGATTAGATTCAAGTTTAAAAATTCCAAAGTTAGCTCCAGTATTCCTTCCAGCATCTCCAAGAGCTCTTCCAGCACAACTAGTAATCTCTTTAGTCCCTTCAATCCCTCCAGTGCCAGCCGAGAAAGATATCAAGTAGATGATCAAGGATCTGGTAAGGGAGGCTTTCGCCCATTCCTAGTGGGCTGCATCTATTCAAAAGGGTAGGACATACCCCGAAGAATATGACTCAGTTCCTTACCTGAAGAGCTTTGTGCTACCATCTTTTAAAGTCTTTAATGGTGTCAAAAACTTGAGATAGCATCTCGCCCACTTTTGACTGAGCTGTCACAACGCAGGAGGGTTAATTACTCTACTATTTTGTCAGTTTATCAGTAGTCTTTGTAGCATCACTATTGAATGGTATGTCGATCTACCCAATGGTTTGATGAGAACCTTTAATGAGCTAGGGAGTCTATTCTTAAGAAGATTCTCTAGGGCCCAGCATCATACAACTATGGGCGATCAGGTCATTAAAAAATTAAAGTCGGGAGAGTCTTTGGTCGAGTACATATTAAGATGGAAAAATATCTTGATGAAGTGTGAACCTGAGCTACAAGAGCAAGACGTAGTGGAGATGTTGCAAACCTGGTTCAAGCATTGTGATTTTGATGATAAAAAAAATTATTATGTATGTTACTACTATCTTATTTCTATGATATTTTATTTTATGCTGTGTGTACTAATATTTCAGGATTAAAGTCCACCATTTATTTGCAATTCGGATCAGCTCAGGACTGCGTAGAGTTGGGTTAAAGTTAATTTTCATTTTATTATATATTTTTCTCTTTCTTAAGTCGTATCTTATAATTGGGTGGATATCTTTGCTGAGTAACTATGCACAAACACAGGGGGAGAGAGAAAAAGGTTTTTGAGAGAGTTTTTCTTTTTAAGTAATTTGTACTGTAGGATTTGGCTTCATATGTACGATTCATGTATCATATAATATGATTTTAATTTATACTATATGATCTGTACAAACACTATCAAAACCCTAATCGCCAGGGGTCTAAATATACTGATCATGCCATATAATTAAATTATTTCCTAATTAATACCATGATATCAGGTAATTAAGTTATGGATATTTATTGTGATCGATCATACTGTATGATTTATATTATACCATGCAATTAATAGTAAATGAAGTTGGTCGTCCCAGAGATCATACCATACAAAAGCCATGAATTTGAACTGATTGTACCGTATGATAATAATTGTATTGTACGACTAATAGGGTATGAAGTTGGTCATCCCAAGCATCATCCCATATGAACAGGAGATCATTCTGAATATCATATCGTCTGATATTTTTATTGTACAGTATGATTGATTTAAAAAAGTGTACGGTCCTTCTAAACGAACTTGTGGAATGGTTCTAAATTACGGTGACCGTACTACACGATATGTGTATCATACCATATGAATAAAAGATAAATTTCTTAAAATTTAGAGTTTTTTATAGCCCACTATTTAAGCAATTGTATTAACCCTTAAAAAATCTTTTGTTATTTAGTCCTCCTGAGAGAGAACTTAGAGAAGGAAGAGAAAAAGTTTGAGAGAGAGAGAGAGAGAGAGATCCTCATGAGGGGGAGTAGTGAGGGATTCACAAAGGTTGCTCCAAGTAAGGTGTTCATCACCTTCTTCAAGCTTCTGTCCTAGTTCCTTGGTGGGTCTGAGGGAGATCTTCATTAGCATCAGATCCAGGTTCTCTGCCTACTCTAGGAGAGAATAAAAGCATTAACAAGATTCTCTGCCTACTCTAAGATTGAGTAAAAGGATTTATAGGTTCTTTGCCTACTCCAGGAGGGAGGAAAAGGATTCTCAGGTTCCCTGCCTTCATCAGGAAGGTAAAAAAGGATTTCTAGGTTCTCTGCCTACTCTAGGAGGGAGTAAAAGGATTCAAGATACTCTACCTCACCGGTCAGTGGAAAGATATTCTAAGGGCTTCTTCACCTTTTTGTGGGGGAAAAAGGAGAGACACTACTTTTAGTACAATCCTTGGAAAGAAGGTTTCCAAGGAGTGGACGTAGGCCAAGTTGACCAAACCACTATAAATCTATTGTGTTCTTTCTATTTATTTTTCCCACATCTAATTTTTGCATTTTTCGGTGATCGAATCTATGTTTGAAATCTCTGATTTTGTTATATGCTTCCGCATAAGTTATTTATTTTAAAATATTTAAAAAGATTTTCTTTTTATTTTTAAGAAATTTTTAAAATAATCAATTCATCCCCCTCTTGGTTAGCCTCGGGACTAGTTCCTTAGGGTATAAAAACCCTCATGAACTTTTAAGTGGTATCAAAACGGGATTCAAAAGAACAAGTTTTAGAAAATTTTTGAATTAAGATCCATGGCTAACTTTTGGTAATTGTAACAATGCGGAAGGCTATTCAATTACTCGACCACCTCTATTTGATAATATTCCTTTTGATTTTTGGAAAACTCGTATGTCCACATTTACAATCAATTGATTATCGCATGTGGATGCTAGTTAAGAAAGGTTATTCTAGACCTTTTAGATTAGTAAATGGTGTTAAAACTAAAATTTCTTTTACTAAATGGGCTACTAATGATAGCGATCTAGCACAACTGAATGCTAAGTGTTTGAACTATTTTTTCAGTGCCTTAAAATCTAAAGATTATATGCGTGTTTTCACTTATTCTACTTGCAAAGAAATTTAGGACAAACTATGTATAACATATAAAGGTATAAATGAAGTTAAACAATCTATGTTGAATATTTTACTCTATGATTATGAACTATTTTATATGAAACCTAGTGAAAATGTATACTTGGTTCACACAAATTATTACATCCCCGCATGCCTTAGGAAGAGAACTCACAAATTATGAAAAAGTTAATAAGATTCTGAGATCTTTACCTTCTTCCTTTGATGCAAAAATTATTGACATTACTAAATCTAAGAATCTAAATATTTATTTAATTGATAACTTACTTGGATCACTCATTACTTATGAGCAAGGAGTGAACCAAAGGCAGCTTGATGCAAGTGAGAAGAAAAAGGAAAAAATTGTAGACTTAAAGGCTAGTGATTCTGACACTGATTCTTTTGGTTCTAAAAATGATGACATTGCTTTAATAATTAGGCAATTCAAGAGCTTCTTAAGGAAAAAGTAAAAGCATCATTAGAAATGAAACAAAGGTAAGAATAAAAAAATTCTAAAGTTTCTTCTGATATTATTTATTTTGAATGCAGGAAGCTAGGGCATCTCAAGTCTAATTTCCTAACTCTTAAAGCTCACCCAAGCAAGGAGAAAGGTGAAGAAAAACCTAAGTTCAGGAAGGGCAAGCAAAGAATCCAAAAGACTTTCTAGGCGGACTTAGCATTAGACTCCTCTGAAACTGAAGCAGAAGAGGAGGTAACAAACCTATGCTTAATAGCTGATGCTCCTCTTGATCACTCTGATAAAGAAAAGGTATGTAAGCTTACCTATGACCAATTACTTGAAGTTTTTAAAAAATTTATTATTCACATAGGAATCTCAAGAAATTATATGCTAACCCCAAAGTTGATCTTTTAAATGTATATAAAGGGTATGAAATCCTAAGGAAAGATCATTCCACTCTGGATAGCAATCTTATAGCTTTGTTAGATGAATGACTCTTTAAATAAAAAGCATTTTAATTTAACTAAAAAGCATAATTCCTTGAAAATATTACATGTTGAATTAAAAAATGCATACAAGAACTAAGATACTCTTGCATCTAATTTAGATAGTAGGGAGTATGCATTAAAATAAAAAATTTAATTATTAAAGGTGCAAATAAGTTTTTAGATGCTAAATTAATTTCTTATAAGGAAAATAAAAAACCACCTATACTAGAAGAGTTTCATAAACCATCAACAAAGCATGCATCATTCAAACCTAAGAAAAGGCACCATAACCCACATAGATTAGTAAATCCTTTTCCTAGTATTAGATGTTTTTCTTGTGCCATGCTAGGACAGATCTCCCACACTTGCACCATTCATCGTAGAACACATTTGGTGTGGAGACCAAAAGTTCAAAATTCACAGCATAACATGCTTGCATTTTATTCTTCTTTCCACGATGGGACCCAAATCTATTTAGGTTCCCAAATTTAAAATCTAATGATTTTGTAGGGGTGTCTCACAAAAGGCCTTATGAGAGCATGTGGCACCTAAACAGCGGATATTCAAGGCGTATGATTGGAGATGCAAAATAATTCATTTTGTTGGAGGCTAAGGTAGAAGGTAAGGTAACACTTGGAGATAACACCACCAGGAGAGTAGTAGGATAAGGTATAGTTGGCAATTCAAAAAATTTCATAATTATAAATATTTTACTTATAGATGGCTTAAAACACAATCTACTCAGCATCAACGAGCTCTGTGATAAAGGTTTTAGCATAAACTTTGTCAACCAACGATATTATAAACTTAAATCATAATATTATTTTATAGGGAAAAAGGATCAATAACGTCTACATACTTGATTTAAATAATATTGAATGTGCTGCTTCTTTTTGCTTAAAACTAATTATTGATGAATCTAGGTTGTGGTATAGAAGATTGTGTCATGCAAGCATGAGAAGCCTTAGAAAAATCACCCAAAAGGACTTAATGATAGGAATTCCTAAACTAGAGCTAACTAAAGATCACCTGTGTAATGCCTGTGAATTAGAAAAATAAGTCAAATCCTCTTTCCCCTCAATTAAAGACATTACCACAAGTAAACCCTTAGAAGTCCTTCACATGGATCTCTTTAGACCTGTCAGCACTGGACGCCTAGGAGGGAAAGTCTTCGGGTATGTGATTGTTGATGATTATTCGAGGTTCACTTGGATTAGATTTCTATCACATAAAAGTGAATCATTCATGGAGTTTAAGTCTATTTCCACTTAGATCTAAAGGAAGCTAGGATATGAAATTATAACAATTCATAGTGACCACGGTGAAGAATTCGAAAATAAAAAATTTAAACCTTTATATAAGGAGCAAGGGATAGATCACAATTTTTTAACTCTTAGGACCCCTCAGTAGAATGGGGTAGCTGAAAGAAAGAATAGGACCATGGTAGAAGCCACTAGAGCCATGTTAGCTGAATACTCACTTCCTAAATACTTTTGGGCAGAAGTGATGAATACAGTTTGTTATATTTTGAATATGGTGAATATTAGATCCAAATTGAATAAGAAACCTTATGAAATCCTGAAGGGTAGGAAACCCAACCTCTCTCACATTCATGTATTTAGATGTAAAGTGTTCATTCTGAATAATGGGAAGTCTCAACTAGGGATGTTTAACCGAAAATCTGATGAAGGAGTGTTACTAGGTTACTCAAGTGTTGAAAAATCCGATAGAGTTTTTAGTAAAAGAATACTAGTAGTTAAGGAGACCACTCAAGTTGTATTTAATGAATTTGATAACTCTGAAAGGTCTAGGGTAGAAGAGAAAGAGGTTGTTGAAGTCACCCAAGGATTAGAATCCATAAAACTGGAAGAAAGGATAGAACCTAAAATTTCATTTCTTAGAGAATAGAGATATTCTTCAAGTCATCCTAAAGAACTGATGTTAGGAGACCCATCTAAAGGTGTTAAAACTAGGCATGAACTTAGAAAAGAAGTAAACCACTCTACCTTCATTTCAATGATTGAACCCACCAACCTAAATCAAGCCTTATTTGATGAATTCTAGATTTTAGCCATGCAAGAAGAGTTAAATCAATTTGTGAGGAATGATGTTTGGGAGCTAGTTGAAAGACCTAAGGACCAATGTGTGGTTGGAACTAAATGGGTTTCAAAAATAAAATGAATGGTTCTAATGTAGTGGTAAGGAATAAGGCAAGATTAGTGGCTAAGGGGTATAACCAAATTAAAGGGATTGACTTTGAAGAGACCTTTTCCCCTGTAGCTAGATTAGAAGACATTAGGGTGCTACTAGCCTTTGCTTGATTAAGGGATTCAAACTGTACCAAATGAATGTCAAAAGTGCCTTTCTGAATAGAGTAATAAAAGAAGATGTATATGTTGAACAACCCCCAGGCTTTAAAAATTTATAATTTTCTAATCATGTGTTCTAATTAAAAAAGGCCTTATATAGACTAAAAAAAGCACCTAGGATATGGTATGAAAGGCTAAGCACATTCCTACTAGAAAGAAACTTTGTTAAGGGGAGAGTAGACACCATCCTATTTCTAAAAAAGGAAGGGGATGAATTACTAATTGTCAAAATTTATGTTAATGATAATTTGTTTGGATCCTCTGATAAAAGCCTTTATGATGAATTTTAAAAAATAATGAGCAAGGAATTTAAGATGAGTATATTGGGAGAACTGGCCTACTTTCTTGGATTAGCATGAGGTAGAAGGATGATGGAACTTTCATTAGTCAAACAAAATATATTAAAGACATCCTTAAGAAATATGAATTGAATAAATCCAAGCCAATCAACACTCCCATGAGTTTCACTGTTCAGATAGATAAGGATTCAAATAAAAAATTTGATGATCAAAAGAAATATAGAGGAATAATTAGATCACTTCTTTACTTGACTGCTAGTAGACCTGATATCATGTTTAGTATTTATCTCTGTGTTAGATTTCAGGCTAATCCAAAAGCATCCCACCTGACTGCTATTAAGAGAATTCTTAGATATCTCTTAGGGGCCCAAGACTTAGGAATTTAATATCCTAGGTACAACACCTCCTTTGAAATCATAGGATATTATGATTTACATTTTACAAGATATCAAGTTGATAGAAAAAACACTTCGGGAACATGTCAATTTATAGGTCAGTCATATCAGATGGTGATACCCCCAAAATTAACTTTCAAGGGAGTTTCATCATGATAGATTTTTCATATTCAGATTCCCTATTAGAAAATGATGATGTATTACCTATGAAAAGCATAGACCCATAATAGTTTATACTCCCGAGGAGATCGTGGAAGTACAACTCTGTGGTGGTAAAGTCTTACCCCCTCAGGCTTCCTCCATAGAAAAAGGCAAATAGGTTATCTCCAATAATCCAATTCAAAATCCTCCTCAACAATCAAATCCTTCTTCTAATCCAATGTATCCTGATCCTGATGTTTATAAGGTTGATTACAACATCTTAGCCAACCTTAGGAAGTTGCAGGCTAAGTTGAGAATCTACAATGCCCTCATCCTCTTGAAGGAGAAGAGAGAATCCTTAATCAAAGCACTTCTTGACCCAGAGATTTATTTGGCTCAATTAGCCTCGACTTCACAAGGTGAAGCTCTCTACTTTAAGGAAATCTCAGGGGTAACCTTCTCTAATGAGGATTTACTTCTTAGGACTACTGATCACAATCACTCACTTTACATCACTGTAAATATAGGAAACTTTATATTATTCAGTATCCTTGTTGATTTGGGTGCATAAGTCAACATAATTAATGTAAAGACTCTCACATACCTTAAAGTGAACATGTGTAAGCTCACCACTAACAAGATGGTGTTATACAGGTTTAATGAAAAAGATGAAAAAGCTTTAAGTTCAATCACACTTTTTTAGAGATAGGAGATTTGAAGATAGAAATTAAATTTCATATAACTGATTCAGTGACATCCTTCAACACACTTTTAGGTAGGCCCTAGATCCATGAATATAGGTTGGTTCCATCTACCTTAAACCAATGCATCAAGGACTAATGAGATGGCATTGAGTACGTGATTCAGGGTAATTTTCAACCATTCTCTATTCATGAGATTAGGATCTACGAGGATGCTACATATTACGCACCTAGTGATAAAAAATATTAATTAACTTAATTTATCAAATTAGCAACCAATCAATTTAATTAAAAGTTTGAAAGTTCGATAGGGATGTTAAGCCCTGATGAACTAGTCCCGAGGCTAACCAAGAGGGGGGGTGAATTGGTTATTAAAAATTTTGAGAGCAACAGGAACAATCTTTTCGATGATTTACAGCGGAAACAAGTAAACACATAAACAAAAAGATCATCCACAGATTTCACCCAAGAAGTTAATAAAAGAAAAATAATGTGCAGAAAATAATCAGAAAGAACACACCAGATTTTATAGTGGTTCGATCAACTTGACCTACGTCCACTCCCCGGAGCCTCCCCTCCGGGTATTGCACTAACTCAAAATGACTCTCATTCTACTCCCACAGCAAGGCGGAGAAGCCTGTATAAAAACTCCTTTCCATCGACTCGGTGAGGCAGAGAACCTAACCTCCTTTTGCTTCCTCCTAAAACAGGCAGAGAACCCCGGACTCCTTTCGCTTCCTCCTGAAGCAGGCAGAGAACCTGAACTCCTTTCGCTTCCTCCTAAAGCGGGCAAAGAACCCGGATCTTCTTGCGAATGATCCTCCCACAAAGAACATCGACAAGATGAGAGACGATGAATGGAGAAGATGACTCTGATCCTTGCTTGGAGCAACCTTTGTGAATCCCTCATAAACTCCCCCTCACAAGATCCTCTCTCTCTCCCAAACTCTCTCTCTAGGGTTTCTCTGTAAAGGAAAGTGGCAAAAGATTTTTCTTGTTGGATGAAAAAGATCTTTTATAGGAGAGCTCAAAATTTGCCCTAAATATCAACCCCTTTAATTTTAACCAATTAAATCAAATAATCAATATTGGTTACTACTGGGTAACCCGGGCCTATGAGGCTACTAACTTAGCCCCAAGGAATGTGAAATTAACTTCATGGTCCTAGTGTAAACAAAGGTAATAATCACTTAATACTTAAAAAAATTTAAAATTAACATTAAAACATTAATACTTAAACTTAAATCAAAAAATTCCTTTGGCCTTCAACAAATTAAAATACTAGATAACTTCAACCAATTACCTAATATAGGACATATCCAAGCCACACAGCCTACCACACACACTTTAGGTGATTTGCTAGGACCACCAACCCTAGTTTTAGGTTAGGCTGGTGTTTACTTTTCTATTATGTGTGTGCTAAGTTTTTCATTATTTTCACTACATCTTAGTTATAAAATTGATTGATGTGATTGTTTAGTTATATGTTAGTTTATTTATGTAATCTATGAATTGATGTGATGGTTGTTAAATTAGCTTTAAGTTATGAGTGATCTGGATGCTCACAGAGTTTTTTCAGTTGGCTATGCACATGCAGGGCAAAATTTTAGGGGGAAAAATTAAAATTTAAATTGACATATTTTTTAAAGTGCTAAAAATGCTTAAGCCCAAAGCCTGACTGTGTCTTAATTCAGGTAATATATATAAATGCTTGGGATATTTTTGATTATATAACTGCTTAGGATAATCATGCAGGTTGTCTAGAATATTTTTATATTTTTGAGATATAATGTAATTTAATTGAGTTAAGAGTTATGAAAGTTAATTTTTGAGATGGGATGACAAACATCCAACTTGGAATCCAAAGAGGAGGGAACATCCCTTAGGGGAGAGTTCCCTTTTATTTAGAGATTTAAGTTAGGAAGATTTTGAAAACAAAGAAAAAAGAAACACCCCTTCAGGGAGGAGTTCTTTTCATTTGGATATTAAGACCCGATGAATCCAAGGAGCTCATACAAGGATGAAGAAGTGAAGACATAGAGAACATCCCATTCTCAAAGTCACATGCATCATTTCTAGAATTAGAATTTAGGTTGTTGTTAGTGGTACTCGAACACTTTTAATTTCTATAGACCCTAGGTTGTAAATTAAGTGGCACTTATCACATGGATATTAATTTATTTAATTGATTGATTTAATTATTTATTTTATTTACGTAATAGAAATTGCTTGTTTTTTAAGGTTTCTTTCTTGTATGCTACTTTTATTTTAGCGTGAAAACTTATGGAGGCTCGTGAGGGTACGCTTAAAAACTTATTATACTCAAATAAAGTAAAATTTTTAAACTCACATAAAAAATTTTAATGATTTAATAAGTACTTGGGATTGCTGTCGCATGCATTCATATTAAAATCTTCTCTACCATGTTAGGCACCTCCCCGCTTATGAGTTCTGGTAGACCACCTGGCCTATTAGGGTGCAGTTTTGTTAAGGGGATGTTGTGAGATCTCTAGGAAAAAATATATTTTCTAAGCCTTATTTTAAAATAACTTCATATTAATTTTATGCATTCAAAGGTCAAGTAGCATGCAATACATTAGAAATAAACTAAAGAGTCAATAAAATTTTAATTTTATTTTTGAGGCATAATCACCCTATAAAAGTTAAGAGGCCAATTAGGATCTGATGTAGATGTCAGCCCTAATTATTATAAATCTAATTCAAGCACTATGATTTTGATAATAACAAATATTATTATGTCTGTTACTGCTTTGTCCTATTTTTGTGATATTTTATTTTGTGTGCATCAACATTTTAGAAATTTAGTACATTATTCACTTGCAATTATGATCAGCTCAAGATTGGGTAGACTAGGGTTATATTTGTGCTTTAAATTTGTTTTATATTTTTTCCTTTCTTGAGTCGTATCATGTAACTAGGTGGATATCATTATTGAGTAACCTTACACACACAGATGGAGAGTGAAAAATGTTTTTGAGAGAGTTTTTTTATTAAGAAAATCATATTGTATTATTTTACCTTTATAATGTATGACTTTATTTCATACTGTACAATTTTAATTCGTACTGAATGATCTGTTATGCTCTGTCAAAACCCGAGCCACCATAGGTTAAGAAAGATACTAATTATTATTTGATTAAAAAGTATTGAGTTTTTGAAAAGATTAATTATTTTTAGGTGATTTAATTTCTTAAATTTTAATCTTGAAATTTAACACGTCAATATGAATAATATATTACCCTGAGAGGTAAAAATTTTGTTCCCTAATGGGTTTAATTTAGAGAATTGAAAGTTTATCTCGATTATCATAATCAAATTCGGGAAAGAACTACATCTGACTCCAAAGAGTCAAAATGATCATTCAATCAGGTATTTAATTATTATAATTTGGATAAAATATCCTTAACTTCACAATCAAATTATGGTAATAATTAATATGTCTTTCTAAGGAAAGAAGATATTAATCATTATTAATCTTTTAAAAATGATAATAATAATCGTTAATGTTGACTTAAATTTTCCCAGAGATAATTAATTGAGATTTTAAAAATTAATTTTAGAAATTTCTCTGGGTTACTAAATCTCTTACAAGCATAAGCCCTCGTAGTTAATTACATCATAGGAAACCATAATTTCCTACGAATACTCTCAATTAAAATAGCGATAGAAATTTTATTTTTGGGATTTCAAAGTTTGATATCAAGGGAGGTGAGGATTGGAAGTTCAACTTGGATTAGATCAAAGTGGAAGACTTATTCATGGAGGTCAAAGGAAGAATGGTATGATTCTAAAATATTTCAGAAGCACCCCAGCCTATCCTAAGTGTTAACCATGAATTTTAATTAAAAGAGATTTTAGTTTGAATTGTTAATTTTATTCGAAAGTTGGGATTAGATTCTCAGAAGATTGAGATCTTATAACTTAAGCCTGTCTCTGAACCTAGGTCGAAATTGGGTACTGAAAATCCCTGACCCAAACCTAGCTAATATAATATAAAATTTGGGCTTACCCCAACCTAGATTGGGGAGTCAACTAATCACCTAAACACTTCAAAATTATGAGTCTGATCTTTTATATGAGAGTGGTAGGAATATTATTTACCTAAGTTTAAGGAGTTGGGGCCGACATCTAGAGCATATCCTAATCTGGCTCCTTAACTTATGTTGGGTAATATGAAACTTAGAGTAAATGCAATTAAATTTTTTACTCATTTTTTATTTGCTTCTAATGTAGTGCATGCTAGTTGACTCAATGAATACATAAATTAAATATGAAGCTATTTTAAAAAGGCTTAAAAATAAATTTTTCCATAAAGATTGCATAGATTTCCCTTGATATATTTGTACCCTCATAGGCCAGGTGTTCTGCCAAAACTCGTAGGTGGGGAGGTGCTTAACAAAGGAAAGAAGGTGTAACAAGATGCTATGTGAACTCCCTACGATCCCGGGCTTACTTCTTAAAAGCGTTAGAATTTCTATGTTATCTTAAAATTTTTAATTTAATTAAAGTAAAAAAAGTTTTAATGATCCCTCACGAGCCTCTGATCGGGTTCCATGCAAAATCAATGTTTGACATGCAAAATCATCAAAAAAATTACTAAAAGTATGTAATCCTATATTGTAATCAACACATCAATCATTAATCAAATTAATTAAATTAATATTCAAATTAAAAGTTCATGTACCAAGTGCCACTTAATATTACAACTTAGGGTCTACAGAAAGTAAAGTAGTAGGGTACCACTGATAATAGTCTAGATTCTACTCCTAAGACTCAAGTGAATTTGAGAATGAGATTCTTCTCTATTTTCACTTCTTGGTTCTTCTGCTGGCTCCTTGGATTTGTTGGGTCTGTATATTCAAAAGAAAAGAAACTCCCCCTCGAAAGGGGTATTTTTTTCCTTTGGATATTTAAAGTTATCCAGATTTGGATCTCTAAATGGATAAGAACTCTCCCCTATCCGATGTTCTTTCCTATTTGTATTCCAAATTGGAATTTTATACCATCTCAAATCACTTTAAATATTACAACTTTTAACTCATATCAAATTATATTTAAAAATAAAAAATTCTAAACTCAAACATCCTACAAGGTTATCCTAAGCAATTATAAATTGAAATCACATCTCAAGCAGTTATATATTAAAATTAGAAGTACTCAAACCAACCACACTTGGCCATGCTCTTTTGATTTAAAGGGGGACAACATTTTGGAGCACATGCAGAAACTTAATCAATTTAAATTTAACATTTCCCCCCTTTAATTTTAATATCCTGTACGAGTATGGCCACCTGTAGAAGATTGAATTAACATAAATCATACCTAACTTAGGGGTAAATCTAATGTCCATCAATTACATCACAAAGTGCAAAAATTAAATAAACAATCACATCAATATTAACAACCAGCATGCAGTGAAAGCTAAAAAAACCGGGCACATAGCAGAAACGTAAATACCGGCCTAGCCTAGATCTAGATGTGGTGCCCTAGCAAACCATCTAAAGTGTGTGAGTTAGGTTGTGTGGCTTGAATTTGTCCTATATCAGGTAATTGGTTAATGTTATTTAATGTTTGGGTTTATTGAAGGTTGAAGGGTAAATTTGGTTAGAGTTCAAATATTAATATGTTAAGGTTTGTTTTTAAATGCATTTTTAAAGTTGATTGATTTAAATAAATTTAATTAGTTAGAAATTAAAGGACCAATATAATTTAATCAAATGCATTAGTTGCTTATTTTAAATATTAGATTAATTTAAATTGTCCATCAATTGGTTCGTGGCATTGTTTCACAGGCTCGAGGAACTATGCCTCCTTATGACACGTAGCCCCACAGCCCGAGTAGTCCAGCCTAAAAATCTAATTGATGTAGTTGAATTAAGAATTTTAATTTTGGTTAAATTATTAATAATTAATTGATTTTAAGGTTTTACACTCCATTAAAGTTGTTCGTGGCGTTGTGCCACCAAGCTCGAGGAACCAGGCCTCCTTAGCACACTTAGCCCCGCAGCCCAGAGTAGTTCATCCAAAAAACTTAATCTTTGGAGTGGTTGTTGTATATTAAAGGTTTAGTTGACTAATTTTATTAATCAAAATAATAAGTTTTGGAATTGGACTAATTATTAAATTTTTGAATTTTTTTAGATTATTTTAAGCATTAAATTAAAGGGTCAAATTTTGACTTTTAAATTAAGATTAATTTCTATAAAGTAAATATTTAAAGGGATAGAAATTAGACTATAAGTTTTCTAGATTTAGATTTTTCTATAATTAGTTTTGAATTTTTTAAATTCAAATTGAAATTTGAACTCGAGTTGACAAAAAAGTTAACTTTTTGATTTTAAGTGATTTTTAAATATTTAATATTTTTAAAAAATATTAGACCTTACATGGAGTACAATTCCTTTGAGTTTTCTTAATTTGAAATTTTCTACATCAAGTTATAAATTTTTAAAGTTTTGACCTAATTTTGAACTATGGTTCACCCGAAAGTTGACTTTTTGACTTTTACCTATTTATGTTAGTTTTTTATTTTTAGAAAATATTATACCTCAAATGGAGTTGAACGACACTAAGTTTGATCAATTTAGATTTTTCTATAATTAGTTATAATTTTTTAAAGTTTGGTTAACTAATTGACTTTTAAAATTATTTAATTAAGAAGGTTTTGATTATTTTAATCCAAACTCATCCTAAACTGCATGAAATCACTCCCAAAGGTTAGGGATAACCCATGGGAGTGTTTCCAAGAGTTTTGAATTTATTTGAAATTTTAATAGATTTTAATTATTTTATTTAATTAATTTTTTATTTTCACTAAAACTTAAATTAATGCTAAATTAAAAGTCGAGTTATAAAGCTTTTATTTTTCCTAAATAGAGGATTAATTTTTGGTCATCTTGATATATTATTTATAATTTTTAGATTTATTTACAATTTATTTTAATTTTTTGAAGTTTTTTGCGTCTTAAAAAGGGTTGAATATTAACTTGCTTATTTTTCTGACCTCATGACGTCCAAATCTAATGAAATTTGGACCTAAGGTGTAAAATGTCACTGAGTTTAATGTTCTGAAGTTTCACTCCTATTGAGTGTGTATACATATTCTTTAAATATTTCTAAATTAACCAGACATCGGCCTTAATTATTCTTTCAGGTGTCACTAGTGTTCAATTGGGTTTGAAACTTTGGTCATTCAACTCAGACACTGAATAACACATACTATAAAAAAATACAAGCCTAATTTTAGTAGTGTGTGAGTTATAAATTTTTAAAATTTTAGGACAAAATATGACCAAAAATTTTGAAAATTTAATTCACCAGAATCCAGCCATCAACTAAGCCTGAATTTTTTATGGCATTTAGGCATCACACCATATTTCATCCTATCCAAATTTGAACTCAATCAGATTACTGGATTGAGAATTATCAAGGAATTTTAATTTTTTAAAACTCTAAATAACTATCTATAAAGTGATCCAAATAAGTCAAAATTAAATTTTAAAATAAACTTAAACTTGAGATAGTTCCAATGAGCCTAAGAACATCAATTTTGGATTAAACATAAATTTTTGGTGAATTTTTGAAGTTTAGAGTATTTAAATTAATTTTTTTAATCAATTTTGATTTAAAAAATCGAATCAATGGCCAAGATTTTGCCATGTTGTCACGCCTTCATACTGAAGAACCATGGTTCGAACCCTAGGGAAGGTGCACAGCTCAGAGCTGTCCGATCGGCACAGTTCAAATGAACGGATGACCTAGTTTGACCTAGATTTTTCAGATCATGTTTGAACTGAAACTTCAAACACTCATAACTTTCAATCCAACAGTCCAAATTTAATGAAATTTGAAACATAGGATCTAGGTACCCTAATCTTTTAACCCATGGAGTTTTAAGGCTCCATGCATTGAGATTTGGGAGAAATCAAGGTCTTATCATATAACTTAAAATTGGGATAACTTTTAATCCAAATGTCAGATTTTGATGTTCTTGGGCTTGTTGGAAAGCTAGAAAAGTCCTCTATAACTTTCCTGAAGAATTTAAGAACACATAATATATAGATTTAAATATACTATTGAAATTCTCCTTTCTTTCTCTCTCTCTCTCTCTCTCTTCACAAATTGGGTTTTAGAGCTTGTAACAACCATTTGAATGGCTGGGAGGGCTTTATTTATAGATGGAGAAGCTGAATTATCCTTAGAAGGGGGTTGGAGGCTGCTATAATTAAAAAGTTTGGATGATATGAAATAACTCCAAAACATTGAGTAAGGCATGAGATTATCCATTCTTCTTTATTATTACTATCCTAATCAAGAGAGAGAGGAGCCTTACGGTGCTTTCATGAGTTCTTTTCAGCCACCCAAATGCATGGGGGTGTGGATATATTAAGAAAATTTGGCTTGCCAATGTGGCATAGCTACATAAGCATATATGTTGGTCAAGCTAGTTATGTTGACTTGGTGACTTGGTCAAGCTAGCTAGCGTTTAATCTAAGATAAAATTAGAATTGATTGAACCATGATTGGGTCATCCTTTGAAATAAATTTGAGTACTTGGTTGGTTTGATTTGGTCATATGGATTAATTTGACTCATTGAACCCTTAAGGGGTTAATGAGTCAACCTAGGTTGATTTGGTTAAGCATGTTGACCCAGAACCTGGGTTTGAATTCAATGGATTTGGTGTGACATTTTGAGTCTGTTGGAGGCGATCCTAAGGTTTGGAGAGTTCAATTCAATCAAAATGACTATTTGGGCCCTTAGAGGGCATCTAGGTCAACCTGATTGACGTAGGGGTTATGATTATATCCAATAGGTTTATTTTAACATATGGAGTTGAATGGAAGTGATTCCATCAAAAAAATAGGGTCATTTGACTCAAGATGACTATTCACACCCCTTAGGGGTATTTTGGTCATTTGAGTTGACCTGATTAACTAGACTTGACCAAGGCCTATGTTTAAGTCTTACACACTCCTAATGATGATTAGGATATATTGGAAGAGGTTTTAGGGTTTGATTTGAAAAGTTTATATTATATTTAAAAAAACTCCAAAATTGCCCTTAAGAGGCATTTTGGTCATTTTTACCCCTTGTCAACTAGGGGTCAAAGTGAGTCCACCAAAATATAGTTTAATACTTAACATATGATAATCAAGGGTCTGGATATAATCAAAGGATTTGGAGAAGGCTCCAAGGTCAAAATCCACTAGGTTACAGGTCCAATGGCATAGGCCATAAATATTTGAAGGTTTTACACTCTTTAGATTTCAATTCAATTTTTGGAGTTAAAGACCTCAGAATGAGCTCAAATTTAGAGGATAGATCTTAGAAATAAGCTTAATCAATATGAAATTAATAGATTATAAATCGGGGGTTCATTTGGCTGGGGTTTAAAGTGTTTGAATAATCACTAGAAAAGGCTTTCAAAATAGGGCCTTCAAACCTTGGATTTCGGTCTAGAAATCTAAATTTGATCTGGATTGGTGAAAGATCTATGTAAATCCTAAAGTTTGGATTATTCTAGGGTCTAGGTAAATCCTAGGGTCTTGATTATCCCTAGTGACCTTATACAAAAATAAGGTCAACAAATGGACCTCAAAATTTTATATAATCGAATAAAGTTCTATTACACATATTGGTATTGACTGAATTGAAGGGTCAAGTCTGGAATTTTAATTCTAAAGGAAAGTAGAAAGCTATTCCTAAAGAATTAAGGTTTGAATTAATACTAGGGTAGTGTCATGGAGGGTGTACTCTATCACTGGTTGGACTAATCCTAAGGAAAGGAGAACCCTAACCTTAGAGGAAAAGAATATCTGGGTGATCATATAGGAGAGAAGAACTCCTAATTATGAAGGATTGAGTTTGAATTTTGATACTTGGGTAGTGCCGAGAGGGTCATACTCTACCACTAGTAGATCTAATCTTAAGAAAGGGAAGAACCTAACCTTAAGCAAAGTTACGATATAATTGATATAACTTTCTAAGGAAAGAAGATATTAATCATTATTGATCCTTTGAAAATGATAATAATAATCATTAATTTTGACTTAAATTTTTTCAAAGATAATTAATTAAGATTTTAATAAAATTAATTTTAGAAATTTATCTGGGTTACTAAATCTTCTATGAGCGCAAGCCCTCGTAGTTAATTACATCATAGGAAATCAAAATTTTCTATGAATACTCTCGATTAAAATAGTGGTAGAAATTTTATTTTTGGGATTTCAAATTTTGATATCAAGGGAGGTGAGGATTGAAAGTTCAACAGGGATTGGATCAAAGTGGAAGATTTATTCCTAGAGGTCAAAGGAATAATGGTAGGAGGTATTTTATGTTTCAGAATATTTCAAAAGCACCCCAACCTATTCTAAGTATTGGGCTAGAATTTGAATTAAAAGAGATTTTAGTTTAAATTATTAATTTTATTAAAAAGTTGGGATTAGATTCCCAGAAGATTGAGGTCTTACTAAGCCTGCCTCAGAACCTAGGTCTAAATTGGGTACTAAAAATCAGTGACATGAAGCTAGCTAATATAATGCAGGATTTGGACTTACCCCGGCCTAGATTGGGGAGCCAGCTAACCACTAAAATACTTCAAAACCATGAGTCTGATCTTTTATATGAGAGTGGGAGGAACATTACTTAATTAAGTTAAAGGAATTGGGGCCGACATCTAGAGCTTATCCTAAGATGGCCCCTTGACTTATGTTGGGTAATATGAAACTTTAAAGTAAATGTAATTAAATTTTTGACTCATTTTTAATTTATTTCTAATGTAGTGTATGCTAGTTAACTCAATAAATGCATAAATCAAATATGAAGCATTTTTAAAAAGGCTTAAAATAGGTTTCTCCTTAGAGATTGCACAGCTTCCCCTTGGCAGATTCGCACCCTTATAGACCAGGTGGTCTGTAAAACCTACAGCACGGAGGTGCCAAATAAAAGAAAGAAGGTGCAACAAGATGCTACATGAACTCCCAGGGAACCCTGGCTTACTTCTTGAAAGGGTTAGAGTTTTTATGTTATATTAAAAATTTTAATTTAATTAAAGTAGAAAAAGTTTTAATGATCCCTCACGAGCCTCCAATTAGATTCCAGGAGAAATCAAAGATCGATATACAAAATCACCAAAAAAATTACTAAAAGCATGCAATCCTATATTGTAATCAACACATCAATCATTAATCAAAATAAATTAAATTAATATTCAAATTAAAATTCCATGTGGCAAGTGCCATTTAATATTGTAACCCAAGATCTAGAGAAAGTAAAGTGGTCGGATACCACTGATAATAGTCTGAATGTTACTCCTAAGACTTAAGTTAATTTGAGAATGAGATTCTTCTTTATCTTCACTTCTTTCTTCATCTGCGGGCTGCTTGGATTTGTTGGGTCTGGATATCTAAATAAAAAGAAACCCCCCCTTGAAAGGGGTATTTTCATTTTCCTTTGGATATTTGAAAGTTATCCAGATTTGGATCTCTAAATGGATAAGAACTCTCCCCTGTCAACTATTCTTTCCTCTTCAGATTCCAAATTAGATTTTTATCCCATCTCAAATCACTTTCAATATTACAGCTCTTGACTCAAATCAAATTATATTTAAAAATAGAAAATTCTAAACTCAAACATCCTGCAGGGTTATCCTAAGCAATTATAATTTGAAATGACTTCTCAAGTAGTTATATATTGAAATTAGAAGTACTCAAACCAGCCACACTTGTCCATGCTCTTTTAATTTAAAGAGAGACTTAGTATTCTAGAGCATCTGTAGAAACTTAATTAATTTAAATTTAACTTTTTCCCCTTTAATTTCAATGCCTGGTATGAGTATGGCCACCTGTATAAGAATAAATTAGCATAAATCATCTCTAACCTAGGGGTAAATCTAATTCTAATCAATTACATTATTGAGTGCAGAAACTAAATAAACAGTCACATCAATATTAACAACCAGTATGCAGTGAAAGCTCAAAAAACCCGGCACACCGTAGAAAAGTAAATATCAGCTAGCCTAGATTAAGAGGTGGTGCCCTAGCAAATCATCTAAAGTGTGTGAGATAGGCTGTGTGGCTTAGATATGTCCTATATTAGGTAATTAGTTAAAATTGTCTAATGTTTGGGTTTATTGAAGGTTAAAGGTAAATTTGGTTAGAGTTCAAATATTAATATGTTAAGGTTTATTTTAAAATGCATTTTTAAGGTTGATTAATTTAAATGAATTTAATTAGTAGAAATTAAAGGACCAATATAATCTAATCAATTGCATTAGTTGCTTATTTTAAAGATTAGATTAATTTAAATTTTTTATCAATTTATTTGTGGCATTATTTCATAAGCTCGAGGAACCATACCTCCTTAAGACATGTAGCCCCACAGCCCGAGTCAGTCCATCCTAAAAATCTAATTGATGTAGTTTAATTAAGAATTTTAATTTTGGTTAAATTATTAATAATCAATTGATTTTAAGTTTTTACACTCCATTGAATCTGTTTGTTGCATTATGCCACCAGGCTCGAGGAACCAGGCCTCCTTATGACACTTAGCCCCACAGCCTGGATTTGGATTTTTTTATAATTAGTTATGAATTTTTTTAAGTTTAAATTAAAATTTAAACTCAAGTTGACCAAAAAGTTCACTTTTTAATTTTAAATGATTTTTAAAGATTTAATATTTTTAATTAACATTAGACCTTAAATGGATTACAATACCTTCGAGTTTGATTAATTTGAATTATCTATATTAAGTTATAAATTTGTTAAGTTTTCACCTAATTTTAAACTACGGTTGACCAGAAAGTTGACTTTTTGGCTTTGGCCTATCTATATTGGTTTGTTATTTTTAGAAAATACTAGACCTCAAATGGAGTTGAATAACACTAAGTTCGATTAGTTTGGATTTTTCTGAAATTAGTGATAACTTTTCAAAGTTTGATTAATTAATTAATTTTTTAAATTATTTAATTAAGAATATTTTGATTATTTTGATCCAAACTCATCCTAAACTGCATGAAATCACTCCCAATGGTCAGGGATGACCCACGGGAGTATTTTTCAGGAGTTTAAAATTAATTTGGAATTTTTAAAAATATTTAATTATTTTAATTAATTAATTGTTAATTTTCACTAAAATTTAAATTACTGTTAAATTAAAAGTCTAGTGATGGAGCTTTTATTTTTCCAAAATAGAAGATGAATTTATGGTCAATTTGATATATTTTTTTGTAATTTTTAGATTTATTTTTTATTTATTATAGTTTTTTAAAATTTTTGGTTCCTAAAAAGGACTGAATTTTAACTTACTTAATTTTTTGGCCTAATGTCCTCCAAACCCGATAAAATTTTGACCTAAGGTGTAAAATATCATTAAGTTTAATGTTCTGAAGTTTCACACCTATTGTATGTGTGTATAATTTTTAGTTAACTAGATATTGACCTTAATTATTTTTTTAGGTGTTACTAGTGTTCAATTGGGTTTGAAACTTTGATCATCTAACCTTGACACTAAACACATACCATAAAAAATTGCAAGCCTAATTCTAAGTGGTGTGTGAGTTATAAATTTTCAAAGTGTTGGGTTAAAATCTGATCAAGAACTTTGAAAATTTAAATCATTGGAATCCAGCCATTAACAAGAGCGAAATTTTTTATGGCATGTGGGTATCACAGCATAGTTTATCCTGTCTAAATTTAAACTCAATCAGATCACTGGACTAAGAATTATCAAAGAATTTAATTTTTCATTAAGATCTAAATAACTCTCTAGATAGTGATCGAAATAAGTAAAAAAAAAATTAAAATAAGCTTGAACTCGAAGCAGTTCCAACAAGCTTAAGAACATCAAATTTGGACAAAAAATATGTTTTTGTTGAATTTTTAAAATTTAGAGCATTTAAATTAACTTTTTAAATCAATTTTGATTCAAAAAATTAGATCAATGGCTAAGATTTAGCCACATCTCTAGGCCATCATACTGAAAAACTAGGGAAGGCACCCAGCTCAGAGCTGTCCGATCGGCCCAGTTCAAAAGAACGTACAGCCCAGATTGACCCAGATTTTTCAGTTCATATTTGTACTAAAACTTCAAACACTCATAACTTTCGATCCAACTATCTGAATTTGATGAAATTTGAAACGTAGGATCTAGGTACCCTAATCTTTTAACCCATGGAGTTTCAAGCCTCTATGCATTGAGATTTGAGAGAAATCAAGGTTTGATCATGTAACTTAAAATGGGGATAACTTACAATCGAAATGTCAGATTTTCATGTTCTTGGCTTGCTGGAAAGCTAGAGAAGTCCTCTACAACTTTGTTGAAGACCTCAAGAACATTTAATGGCTGGATTTAAATCTTCTGTTAAAATTCATCTTTCTCTCTCTTTCTCTCTCTCTTCTCAAATTGGGTTCTAGAGCTTGTAATAACCATTTGAATGGTTGGGAGGGCTTTATTTGTTGCAAATTTGGATTCAAAAAGTATAGCTTTGATGATGATAAACATGTTTGTATTCTATCTTGCTTGGCTAACCCTTTCAGGTAAAAAAGATCAAAAGCAACTCAAGCCAACTCAAGATCGGGTCCAAGTGTGTCTAAAAGTAATGTTTTCCCTTTCTTGAGTCAAATGTAATGTAATTGATCTCTTAGCTAAGTAACCTTGCACACACACACTCAGGGGGAGAGCTTGAGTAAATTAGAGTTTCTGTTCAATTTTTGTACAGATCATTCGGGATGATATTCACATCATCCTGGACAATCTAGTGAAAACAAGAACCCTAATTAGGGAGACCAAGTTAAGTCTGTCTGATTAAGCCGATCGTACTGGACGATCCATCCATCGTACGGGATGATATGCTCAAATTAGAAATTCTCAGCCGCCAGATTAAGTTAGGCAAGTTTTATTTTTAGAGATTTGATCTGATCGTCCCAGATGATACGTGTATCGTCCTGGACGATCCATTACAATCTTGCATAAATTAGTCTGGTGATTAAGGAAAGTAATTAAGGTCTGATTAATTCGATCATATCATCCGGGATGATCGCATGATTATACGGGACGATGTGTTTAAAATCCTGACCGTTCAGTATATTTCACTTGTACGTCCAGAGCAGTACTCAGAACAATTTTGACACTTTTTAAACTAATCGTACAGGATGATAGCAATATCATCATAGACGATCAAGTCATTTTGAGGTCGTCTAGCACAAGTTCCTCTGGACGACCAGAGCGGTCTTCTGGATGAAATTCCTGAATTTACACTAATCGCTCGGGACGATCGCAGAATCGTACGGGACGATCTGAATAACTTTTTCAACTAATCATCCAGAAGAGCCAAATCATTCATGCTAAAACAGGTGATTTTGAACTGATCGTACAGGACGATCGACAGATCATCCTGGATGATATTGGCCGACCAGTTGAGATTTAGGGCAATTTTGAGCCCTCTTGTAAAAGATCTTTTTCTTCCAACAAGAAAAATCTTTTGCCACTTTCCTTTACAGAGAAACCCAAGAGAGAGAGAGAGTTTGGGAGAGAGAGAGAGAGGATCTTGTGAGGGGGAGTTTATGAGGGATTCACAAAGGTTGCTCCAAGCAAGGATCAGAGTTATCTTCTCCATTCATCGTCTCTCATCTTATCGGTACTTTCTGTGGGAGGATCATTCGCAAGAAGATTCAGGTTTTCTGCCCACTTCAAGAGGAAGCGAAAGGAGTTCAGGTTCTCTACCTGCTTCAGGAGAAAGCAAAAGGAGTCTGGGTTCTCTGCCTGCTTCAGAAGGAAGCAAAAGGAGTTCAGGTTCTCTGCCTCACCGGGTTGGTAGAAAGGAGTTTTGTACAGGCTTCTCCGCCTTGCTGTGGGAGCAAAAGGAGAGTCACTTTTTTGTTAGTGCAATACCCAGAGGAGAGGCTCCTGGGAGTGGACGTAGGTCAAGTTGACCGAACCACTATAAAATCTGATGTGTTCTTTCTGATTATTTTCTACATTTTATTTTTCTGTTATTATCTGCTTGAGTGAAATCTGTGGTTGATCTTTTCGTTTATGTGTCTACTTATTTTCGCTACAAATTATCGAAAAGATTTTTCCTGTTGCTCATGAATTTTTTAAATAATCAATTTACCCCACCTTTTGGTTAGCCTCGGGACTAGTTCATCAGGGCTTAACATCCCTATCGAACTTTCAAGTGGTATCAGAGCGGGATTCAAAAATTTAAGATTAAAAACTTTTATTTTTGATCCATGGCTAACTTTGGTAATCGCAATACTGCTGAGGGTTATTCATTTACACGACCACCATTTTTTGATAACATACCTTTTGATTTTTGGAAAACTCGCATGTCCAATTTTCTTCAATCTATTGATTATCGCATATGGATGCTTGTTAAGGATGGCTATGAGCCACATTTTAGAATGATTAACAATGTTAAAACTGAACTGCCTTTTACTGATTGGACTTTTGATGATCGTGACTTAGCCCAACTGAATGCCAAATGTTTGAACTATTTTTTCTGTGCCTTAAAATCTAAGAATTACATGGGTGTTTCTACTTGTACAACTGGCAAAGAAATTTGGGATAGATTGTGCATTACTTATGAAGGTACAACTAAAGTCAAACAGTCTAGGCTAAACATATTACTGCATGACTTCAAACTTTTTTGCATGAAACCTAATGAATCTGTTTCTGAAATGTATACGAGGTTCACTCAAATTATCACTTCTTTGCATGCTTTAGGAAGAGAACTTACAAATTATGAAAAAGTGAACAAGATTTTGAGATGTTTGCCTTCTTCGTTTGATGCTAAGATAACTGCAATTACTGAATCGAAAGATTTGAACAATTATTCTATTAACTTACTTGGGTCACTCATTGCTTACAAGTAAGGGGTGAACCAAAGACAGCTTGATGCAGGTGAGAAGAAGAAGGAGAAAACTGTGGCACTGAAGGCCAACGATACTGACACTGATTCTTCGGGTCTGATAGCGATGATGTTACCTTAATCACTAGGCAATTCAAAAGCTTTCTAAGGAAGAAACATAAGAACTTTCAAAAGTGGAACAAGGGTAAGTCCAGTAAAAATTTTTAAGGCACATTTGATACTGTTTGTTTTGAATGCAGAAAGCCTGGACACATTAAGGCTGATTGTCCTACACTTAAAGCTCACCCAAGCAAGGAAAAGGGTAAGGAGAAACCAAAATTCAGGAAGGACAAGAAGAGGATTCAAAAGGCATTCTGGGCAGATTCTACATCTGACTCCTCTAAGATTGAAGCTGAAGAGGAGGAAACCAACTTGTGTCTGATGGCTAATGATCATCTTGGTCAGTCTGACTAGGAAGAGGTATGTGAGCTTACTTATGAGCAATTATTTGAAGTATTTGAAAGAATTCATGCATCGTATAGGAAGCTTAAGAAAACTCATGCTAGCCTGAAACTAGAACTTCTAAATTTACAAAAAGAGCATGAAATTTTGATTAAAGATCATTCTAATGTTGATTACAATCACATGTCACTACTTGATGAATTCGATGAGTTGAACAAAAAGCATTCTGATTTAATTGTTGAGCATGATCTATTAAAAATATCACATGTTGAATTAAAAGCTATATTTAAAGAATTAGAAACTCATGCATCTCATTTAGATAGTAGTGAACACCATCTGAAATTTAAAATTGCAAGTTTGAAAAAAGGAAAATGAATTTTTGAGTGTAAAAATTTGTGCTTTTGAGAATAATGAAATTCCACCTACTTTTGCACAATTTTATGCACCTCTACCTTTTGAAGAATCTATTTCAAAATCATCAAAGCATGTTTCATACAAACCTAGGAAGAGGCACTATCACCCATATAGATTAGTTAACTCTTTTCCTGGTGTTAGATTTTTTTCTTGTGGCATGTTAGGACACATCTCCCACACCTGCACTGTTCACCGTAGTACACATTAGGTGTGGAGGCCCAAATTGCCTGTCTCACAGCACAACACACATGCATTGCATTCTTCTTTTCATAAGAAGGAACTCAAACCTATTTGGGTTCCTAAATCTGATATTTGATGATTTTGTAGGTGTGCTCTCACACAAGACCTCGTGAGAGCATGTGGTACCTGGACAGCGGATGTTCAAGACACATGACTGGAGATGCAAATCAGTTCATTTCATTGGAGGCAATGTTACACTTGGAGATAACACCACCAAGAGGGTGGTAGGTTCAAGTATAATTGGTGATTCAAAGAATTTTATGATTGATAATATTTTGCTTGTAGATGGATTGAAACACAACCTACTGAGCATCAGTCAACTCAGTGACAAAGGATACAACATAAAATTCATGCCCACTTGCTGCATTTTAAGCTTAAATGACAAAATTATTTTACAGGGACAAAGGATCAATAATATTTACATGCTGGATGTAAGTTGCTTTAAAGCTGATGTTTCAATTTGCCTAAAGACTGCTACTGATGAGTCTTGGTTGTGGCACAGGAGATTATGTCATGCCAGTATGAAAACCCTTAGGAGAGTCACCCAAAAGACTTAGTTAGAGGTGTCCCCAAGCTTAAGTTCACTAAGGACCACCTGTGTGATGCCTGTCAATTAGGGAAGCAAGTCTAGTCCTCCTTTCACTCTATTAAAGACACTAGCACCTCTAGACCTTTAGAAGTCCTTCATATGGATCTCTTTGGACCCATTAGCACTGCCAGCTTATGGGGGAAATTCTATGGTTTTGTGATTGTTGATGATTACTCGAGGTTCACTTGGATTAAATTTCGGTCACATAAATCTGAGTCATTTGATGAATTTAAGTCCTTCTCGACTTGGATTCAGAGAAAGTTAGGTTGTGAGATCTTGACTATTCATAGTGATCATAGGGGAGAGTTTGAAAATGTAAAGTTTGAAACTTTCTGTGAGGAGCAAGGGATTAGTCATAATTTTTCAGCTCATAGGAACCCTTAACAGAACGGGGTAGCTGAAAGGAAGAACAGGACCTTAGTGGAAGCCACTAGAGCCATGCTTGTTGAGTATTCACTTCCAAAATACTTTTGTATGAGAGCGTTCCTACAAAATGATCAAATGTTAAATTTGGGAACCCAAACAAGTTTGTGTTCTCCTTTTGGCAAAAATAAACTAGATACATGTATGATATACTGTGTTTTATGTATCTTAGGTCTCCACACTAGATATGTTCTACTATGAATGGTGCATGTGTGGGATATGTGTCCTAACATTTCACATGTAAAACATCTCACACCAGGAAAAGAATTTCTTAATCTATTGAGTTATAATTTTTCTTGCTAGGTGTTGAACTCATATTTTTTTGCTTAGACCTATATAATTGTTCAAGTGTGGGTGTCGATCTATTTTCTTTAATAGTTTTCAATTCTAATTTAAGATATGAGTTTATATCTTCCAATATAAAAATATCCATTCTCAAGTCAATTTCTATACGTTTTGTTTTTTCCAAAAAAATCTTTATAATCATTTTCAAGTTCTATATGAGATGATTTCAATAATTCATGCTGTTTGTTCAAATCATCAAACTCATCCAGTAGACTCATAAGGTTGCCATCTATATTTTCATAATCTTTCCTAAGGATCTCATGTTTTTTTTTGCAAATTCAGATAATCTAAATTCAGTTTAGCATGCAATTTTTTAAGTTTCCTATATGTAGTATGAATCTTTTCAGAAACTTCAAACAACTCATCATAGGTTAAGTCATATACCTCCTCTTGATCTGACTGATCAAGCTTGTCTTCTATTAAACAAAGATTGGTGACTTCTTCCTCAGCTTCTATTTTTGATGAGTCTAATGCTGAGCCAGCTCAGAATGCTTTCTACAGCTTCTTCTTGCCCTTTCTAGCATTATTCTTCTCATCGACTATCTCCTTGCTAGGAGTAACTTTATCAAATTTGATGTGACTAGGCTTCCTGCATTCATAGAAAATCACATCATTAGAAGCTTTGACATTTTTGTGGAACTTACCCTTATTCCACTACTGACGTCTTCTTTGCTTTCTCTTTAGAAAACTTCTAAATTGCCTTATCATTAAGACAATGTCGTCTTGATCCTCAGGTTGAGACTGATCACTCTCATAGTCATCCACCTTCAAAGCAATGTTTTTCTCCTTTCACTTGTCACCTGCATCAATCTGTCATTGAGTTATAGATTGCTCGTAAGCAATTAGTGATCTAAGAATATTGTCAATAGAAAAAATATTTAGGTCCTTAGATTCAGTTATAGCTGTGATCTTTGTATTATATGTACTAGGTAAGCAACAAAGAATTTTATTTACTTTTTTTGTATTTGTTAGTTCCCTATCTAATGCATGCAATAAAGTGGCTATATGTGTAAAATGAGTATATATATCAGTGATTGATTCATTCAGTTTCATGCGAAAGAGTTCGTAGTCATGCAATAAAATGTTCAATCTAGTTTGTTTCACTTCATTTATACCTTCATATGTAATGCAAAGTCTATCCCATATTTCCTTTCCATATTTATAGGTAAAAACATGCATATCTTCTTCTGATTTCAAAGCATAGAAAAAGCTATTTAAGCATTTGGCATTTAATTATGCTAACTCCCTTTCTTCTAAAGTCCAATCAGTAAATGGTGTTTCTATTCTAATATCTTCTACAATTTTAGAAGGTGCATTATATCCATCATGTACTAACATCCATAAATAATAGTCAAGAGACTGTAAAAATGTTGACATGCGGGTTTTCCAAAAGTCAAATGGAATGTAGTTAAACAATGGTGGTCTAGTGATCGAGTACCCTTCTAAAGTGTTTCGATTTCTAAAATTAGCCATGATTGTTTCAAAAAGTTATCTAAACCTTAATTTTTGAAAGCACGCTCTGATACCACTTGTTGAAGCTCAGTAGATTATGAAACCTAAACCTAATGTCCCAAAACTAACCAAGAGGGGGTGAATTGGTAATTTTAAACTTTCTTAATTATTTTTGAAAACCATTTAATTAAATATTACCACAATACTAAATTTTTAAAAGTAATTTTTTAACCACAGAAAAATTAAATTAAATGTAGAAAAATAAAATACAGTAAAAGTAAGAATAGAAGACACACCAAATTTTATAGTGGTTCGGTCCAATAAGACCTACGTCCACTCCCTGGAGACTCCTTTTAAAAACCTCTCCTTTATTTTGCTTTAAAAATGGCATGCTTCACTTAAAATTGGAAGTTACAAGACTGCAAATTGTGGTCTTTTGTGTTTTTTGTATATCTCATTTCACGTTTGCATTAGTGATTTCTACACCTATCAGATCTTACATCATATCCCTTACTTTGTTTACATGTGTGTCTGTGTAATTTACTCTAACTTTATGTATTTCTGTTGAGGCATTTTATGCCTGGCAAAAGATATGTTTCTTGCATACAACATAATTGCTAACATTGTATTAATTTCTCCCTATCTTGTTGACTAGCAGACTTGAAGTTAATTTTATATAAAGTGTAAGATGAAGACAAATCAAATATATTTACAATTTTCAAACCTATATAAGTGGACTGATAAAAAAATGATGGCAAAGTGACTCTCCTTTATCCCCCATAGCAAGGCAGAGAAGCCCTTATAAAAACCTCTCTTTCACCAACCAGTGCGGCAGAGAACCGTCATCCTTTTTCACCCTCCGGGTGAAGTTAGAACCCACCATCCTTTCTCACCCTCCAGGTGATGGCAGAGTACTACTCATCCTTTTACACCCTCTTGGTGTCGGAAGAAAATTGATCATCCTTCCATACCCTCTTGGTGTCGGAAGAGAATCGGACCTTCTCTTGAAAATCATCTCTCAATAAACCTTCAAAGAAGTAGGGAAGGACAATAAAGAACAAGTAGGAGATCCTCACCAATGGGCACCTTTGTGAATCCCCTCACAAATACCTATCACAAGATCTCTCACTTTTCACTCTCAGATCACTCTCCCAAACACACTCTTAAGGCACACTCAAGAGAATTTTCGAAGAGGATTACTTAGATAGTAAGTTTTTAGGGCTATTATATATAAAGGACAAGAAAATTATCTAAAAATTAAAAATTTCAAGTTTAACGGACATATATCATATCGTACTATCATACTTCATATGTATAAATAGTTTAAAAAATGTTGTACAATGCTATATGAACCCAATTTTGTAGTCAGATCGGTATCTGTACGAACCCATATTATGCAGTACGATCAGTTCAAAAAATATGACTTTCGTCTGTACAAACATGTACGAACCCCATTGCATACTCTGATCAGCATCTGTATGAACCAATATCATACAGTAAGATTAGTTCAAATTTAGAGAATTTCTTCTATACAAATGTGTACAAACCATATTTCTTACTCTGATTAGCATCTGTATGAACCCATATCATACATTATGATTAGTTTAGGTTTTTATTATATTCATACGGGACGAACTGGATGAGCTTGATTTTGTACTATGATTGGCATCCATGATGAATACATTTCATACAGTATGATCTGAACTTAGAAAATTTTTCCAGACTTAAGTCCATCAGATTAGTTCTGGAGGAATACATAGGACAAATCATCCCGTACGATCTTGAAATCGTACAGTATGATTAGTTCAAAAATGGAAATTTTGTTTCACTCCTCCAGTGTGTGAGTGCACAGTTACCCACTTACAATCACACTCTCTCAAACTCAAGAAAAATTAAAAAAATAGACTCCAATTATAATAACCCCTAATCTAATCTGTCTTGAAGTCTTGAGCAATCTCGAGTATGATTTTTTTGAAACGTTAGTACACACAAATAACACACACCAAATATATCCAATATATATTAGGAGAAAATAATAATCAACACAATAATATTTTGGTATCATCAAAAACTCATATGATATACAAAAATAGATTTGACATCTAAAATGCAATATAGGAGGTAACCAACCTATGCTTAATGCCAGATGATTATCTTGATCATTTTGATCAAGAGGAGGTATGTGAGCTTACCTATGATCAATTATTTAAAGTTTCAGAAAAAAATTATACTACATATATGAAGCTTAAAAAATTATATGCTAGCCTTAAATCTGACTTCTCAATTTTGCAGAAAGAGCATGAATGCCTAAGGAAAGATCATTCCACTCTGGATAGTAATCACATGACTTTATTAGATGAATTTGATATTTTAAATAAGAAGCATTTTGAATTAATAGTTGAACATGATTCTTTAAAAATATCACATGTTGAATTAAAAAATTCATTCAAGTAATTAGAAACTCTTACATATCAATTAGATAATAAGGAGCATGCATTAAAAGTAGAAAATTTAATTCTTGAAAGTGCAAAAAAGTTTTTACAAGCTGAACTAACTGCTTTCAAAGAAAACAAAACACTTCCTATACTTGCATAGTTTTATAACACACCATCACAGCATGTATTCAAACCTAAAAAGAGGCACTATAACCCTTATAGATTAGTAAACCCTATTCCTAAAGTTAGATATTTTTCTTGTGGCATGCTAGGACACATCTTGTACACTTACACTATCCATCATATAAGACACTTGGTGTGTAGACCAAAATTACATAATTCATAGCATAGCATGCAAGTATTTCATCACACATTCCATAAGGTGGAACCCAAACTTATTTGGGTTCCCAAATCTAACCACTGATAATTTTTTAGGAGTGCTCTCACAAAAGGCCTCATAAGAGTATGTGGTACCTAAATAATGGATTTTCAAGGCACATGACTGGAGATGTAAATCAATTCATTTCATTGGAGGCCATGATAGGAGGTAAGGTGATAGTTGGAGATAACACCAACAGGAGAGTGGTGGACTCAGGTATAATTGGCAACTCAAAAAATTTCATTATTGAAAATTTTTTATTGGTAGATGGATTGAAATATATTCTGCTCGGCATCAGCTAGCTCTATGATAAAGGCTTCAAAATAAAATTTCTATCTACCAGCTGCATAATAAGCTTAAATAAAAAAAAACTATTTTTTAGGGAAGGAGAATCAATAATATTTATATGCTTGATCTAAATTGTATTAAATCTGATACTTCTCTTTGCTTAAAAATTATTATTGGTGAATACTGAATATGGCATTAAAGAGTGTGTCATGCAAGCATGAAAAGCCATAGAAAAATCATCTAAAAACACTTAGTGAGAGGAATTCCCAAACTAGAGTTCACTAAGGACCACCTTTGTGATGAATGTTAATTAGGAAAGCAAGTTAAATCCTCCTTCCCCTCAATCAAAGACATTAACACTAGTAAACCCTTAGAAGTCCTTCACATGGATCTCTTTGGACTTGTCAGCAGTATAAGCCTAGGAGGAAAAGTCTTTGGGTCTGTGATTGTTGATTACTATTCTTGGTTTACTTAGGTTAGATTCTTATCTCATAAAAGTGAATTATTTGAGGAGTTTGTCTTTTTCCACTTGGATTCAGAGGAAACTACTTTGTTAAATTTTAACCATTCATAGTGACCATGGTGGAGAATTTGGAAATAAAAATTTTAAATCTTACTATAAGGAGCAAGGGATAGATCACAATTTTTCAGCTCTTAGAGCCCCTTAGCAGAATGGGGTAGCTGAAAGAAAGAATAGGACCCTAGTAGATGCTGTTACAACCATACTAGTTGAATACTCACTTACTAAATACTTCTGGGCAGAAGTGGTAAATACAGCCTGTTATGTTCCGAATAGGGTTAATGTTATATCCAAACTAAACAAGACACCCTATAAAATCCTTAAGGGAAGGACACCTAACCTCTCTCTCCTATATGTCTTTGGATGTAAGGTGTTCATTCTGAATAATGGGAAGTCTCAACTAGAAAAGTTTGATCCAAAATCTGATGAAGGAGTGTTCCTAGGTTACTCAAATGTTAGAAAATTCTATAGAATCTTTAATAAAAGGACATTGATAGTAAAGGAGACCACTCATGTTGTATTTGATGAATCTGATAATTTTAGAGGGTCTAGGGTGGAAGAAGAAGTAGTAGTAGAAATTAACCAAGAAGTAGAATCTACAAATCTAGAGGAAAGTGTCGAACCTAAAAATATACTGCCTAGAGAATGGAGATATTCTTCAAGTCATCCTAAAGAACTGATCTTAGGAGACCCATCTAAAAGTGTTAGAACTAGGCATAGACTTAGAAAAGAAGTAAACCACTCTATCTTCATCTCAATGATTGAACCCACCAACATAAATCAAGCCCTATCTGATAAATTCTTGATCGGATCCTAGCCAAACAAGAAGAGTTAAATTAATTTATGAGAAATGATACTTGGGAATAAGTTGAAAGACCTAAGAACCAGAGTGTTGTTGGAACTAAATGGGCTTTCAAAAATAAAATGAATGATTCTAGTGTAGTGGCGAGAAATAAAGCAAGCTTTTTGGCTAAGGGGTATAACCAGATAGAAGGAATTGACTTTGAAGAGACCTTTCCACTATAGCTAGATTACAAGATATTAGGGTGCTACTAGCCTTTGCTTGTTTTAAGGGATTCAAACTATACCAAATGGATATCAAAAGTTCCTTTTTGAATGGGATAATAAAAAAGATATATATGTTGAATAACACCCAAGCTTTAAAAATTTATAATTTTCTAACTATGTGTTCAAATTAAAAAAGGCATTATATGGACTAAAATAAGCACCTAGAGCATGGTATGAAAGGCTAAGCATATTCCTACTAGAAAGAACCTTTGTTAAGGGGAGCATAGACACCACCCTTTTTCTAAAAAAGGTAGGAGATGAACTACTCATTGTCCAAATTTATGTTGATGATATTTTTTATGGAACCTCTGATAAAAGTCTTTGTGATGAATTTTCAAAAATAATGAGTAAGGAGTTTGAGATGAGTATGATAGGAGAGCTGACCTACTTTCTTGGATTTATCATAAGGAAGAAGGATGATGGAACTTTCCTTAGTCAATTAAAATATATTAAGGACATCCTTAAGAAATATGAAATAGATAAAGTCAAGCCAATCAATACTCCCATGAGTTCCACTATTCAGTTAGATAAGGATTCAAATGAAAAATTCATTGATAAAAATAAATATAGAGGAATAATTAGATCACTTCTTTACTTGACTGCTACCAGACCTGATATTAAGCTTAGTGTTTATCTCTGTGCTAGATTTCAAGCTGATCTAAAAGAGTCCAACTTGACTACTGTTAAGAGAATCCTTAAATATCTCTTAGGAACCTAAGACTTAGGAATTTGGTATCCTAGGCATAGCATCTTTTTTAAAATCATAGGATTTTCTGATTCAGATTTTGTAGGATGCCGAGTTGATAGAAAAAGTAATTCTGAAACATGTTAATTTATAGGACAATCCTTAGTCTCCTGGTATAGTAGAAAATAGAACTCAATTGCCCTGTCCACTATTGAAGTTGAGTACATAGCCTTAGGAAGTTGTGTGGCCCAGGTCCTTTGGTTAAAGCAAAAAATTCTAAATTTAGGACTACCTGTTGGCACAATTCCAATCCTATTTGATAACACTAGTGCCATCTGTATTTTAAAGAATCTAATCCACTGCACATCAACTTACTGATATCTTTACAGAACCACTAGCTTTTAAAACCTTCAGCACCTTAAGAACTAGATTATGTGTGAACGATATTCATGCTTGAAATTAACACTTTCTGTTTCTATTCTTTTCATGCCTATTTCTATTTATGTGTTTTTGTTTTATGCTTTTATTTTTATTATCTTGTATTTTTTATGATTTTATTTTTCATTTTATTATTTGGTATTTCTTTTTGCTTTTTTGTTTTTGTTCTTTTGTTGTTTATTTTGTTTTTTTACTAATTTTCACTCTTTTTTATTGTGCCCTGTTCATCACATAAATCACTTCACTGAACCTCACTATTTTTCCAACAAAGCAAAAAAGTTTCATCTTATATCATACTGTACGAACCACATTTGTAATGTATGATCTGCATAGTGCTGCCTTCATCATAACCATTGGCTTAGTGGATGATCCATATTATATCTATGATTAATAATTGTACTGTATAAACACCTGTTTATCTAGACGATACACATGTCTCTAGATGAATTCATTTTGGTTGGTATAATATTTATTATTGTTCATACTATACGAATACCTGTTCCTACTGTACAAACCTTTTGGTCAAAGGTTGTACTTCATGACTCCTCGAGATGATATCTCTATCTCTAATCATCCCTTATGATGTCTAATCATACTGTACCATCATACAACCTTTTTGACTGATCGTCTAGCTGAATTGATTGCTCTTGACCATTCTGTATGATCCACTAAAACTCTATTTAAATAGCCCCAATTCATTCAAATTCTTCACACAATCCTTCTAATCCTCCTTCTTATAGTCCCAATCTATGCAATGGCTAGCAGTAAAAAATGTAGTCGCCAATCCCAGGGTGCTTCCTCATATCACAACCCTACCAATGATCATTTTTAGACAACTTTTGATGAAGCTGCCTACGCAAATACAATGAAGCCAAAATCACTCCTTCTAAGCTTCTTAACTAATAGGCTTTAAGCTTTCCAATAATGAACCTTTTCAATACCACTACAGTTTAATTTCTCCTCACTTTAGCTTATCCCTTCCACTCTAAAATCCTCTATGAAGTCCTAGCAAATCTTAGGATCAATGGGGATGCAACCGTAATGTTTTCTCGTGATTATTGTCAGAATGTGGAAATAACCAAATAGGATAGAGCAATCCATCTTGAGTTAAACGCCCAAGGAAATAGACCCCTTACTATGGCCTCCAAATCTGATTTTGACTGGAGTGCTGTAAATCTCTTGCTTAGAAATGATGCTTGGAACTACCAATAACCCTTGGTTCACACTCTTAATCAAAATGCTAGGGTTATCTAGCACATTCTCATAACATCAATCATCCCTAAAGCTAGAGATAGGGTAAACATCACTCCTCTACTTTCAAATGTTACTTACTTCAGAATTTCAAACGCCCAAATGGTAATTGATTATATCCAAAATCTGACTTCCATTTAACTACCAGCCACTAGAAGGAAACAAAATTACCCTAGGATATGTTACTAGATATATCTTGGATAAAAAATACAATATCACATATCTTGGTCCTCTTGACCACACTCCAATCTTCTTTTTGGATGTCTCCTTCTGGATGATCTTTCATAGGGATCAAGAGCCAGAAGACTCACTATTTGATGAAGAAGGAGATGTTGCCCCTGCAGCGGATCCTATACCCGCACCACCTCCTCACCACTACCTATATGAGGAGCTAATTCAGCTATTTGAAAGACTTGAGACTCACCTGGATCAACAACAAACCCAATATAATAATGATAGGGTTTGTTTAGGGAGCAATTTGGAAATATCTAACAGTAGTTCACCTCAATCCAGCAGCAGTACGATAGCTTTAGTTAGTTTTTCCTACCACCTCCACAACTACCTCATGATCAGGATCCACCATCGTTCTAGTTTTAATTTATTTTTATTATGTTGTAATTATTTTTATCTATGCTTGTTTGTTTTTACTTTATTTTTTAATGAATTTTTATTTCAGTCCTTCTTGTGTTATTTTTTTTAGTCAAATGTTTTTTGTTAAAAAAATGTTTTTAGTAGTTCTTGTATTTCTTTTAATGATTGGTTATTTCCTATGCTCTTTGCTTGAGAAATTTTCAAACAAGTAAAATGTTATTTTTGTTGATCGTACTATACGACTTGTATGCATACTATACGACTTTGATCGTCATGAATTAACTCTAACTACAATGCTCTTTGCTATGTGTAATAAAATACTTTTATTCTGACTTAAAAGTTTGAATAAGTAATTGCTGACATTTTTAAAACTAAAAGGATAAAAATTCATGAATTTATATATCCCTCATTATTTTCTTTGCTTGATAATTCCTTGTGTATAAAAAAGAAAACTAAATTGAATTAGAATTAAGATGGTTGAAATGAAAACTTATTCACTCTACTACATGTTTTTATATCATGGATATATTCTACAATTTGACGAATGAAATTCATTATTTTTCTACATCAGGCTATTTATTCCTATTAGAAAGCTCAGGTTTACTTTATAGATTATTCCTCCCTATATAAGAGAGTGAGTTATTCTTATCTTCTATTTGGAAGATAATCTTACAACTGAGATTGTTAAAGATTTTGAAAGTAAGCAATTTGTAAAAATAAAAAAGAGGCACAAAATAAGCCCAAAATCAAAAGTGGGTAATCACGTAAAAAGTAAAAGATGCGCTAAGTGTATCAAAAATAAAAGATACGTAATGTGCACTGAATACAGAGAAAAGAAGTACATAATGAGCCCAACTTAAATTAGATTTTCTTTATGTTAAATCATTAAAACTTAGAAAATCACTGTATTTCATAATAAACACTAAGTGTATCAAAAAAATAAAAGATGCGTAATGAACGTATAAAACTGATAAAAGAGGCACAAAAAGAGTCTAACCTAAATTAGCTTCTCTTTCTGGTAAATCTTTAAGTCTTAGAAAATTCTTGTGTTTCATAATATGTTTAATACTAGATTTTAAAAAAATTATGGTTTTTCCATTCACTACTTTTACAGTAATATTCTATATATTTTATGCTAGCAGTCTGAAAAGTTTAAGTTTCCCTATTGAATTGTAATTTTTGAGTTAGATTTTTGTTTAAACAACGGACCTTAGCCAGTGAAGATTCTAAGCTGGGTGTGCAAACTCTAGAATCAAATTCCTTTAGTTGCAATAAAGTCAACACTTATCTTATTTAAGCTTTTTCTTCTTGCAAAATAAGTTTATTACATTCTAAAAAATGCCCACGTAAGTTACCAAGAGCTGTGATAGATTCTTTATCTTGAGTTGTTTGCTTTCTGGTTCTATTTCTATTTCTATTCTTATTTATGTTCTTGTGTCTATTTTTATTTTTTTTTTCTTTTATTCTCTTCTTTTCTTCTTACTGTTGTTTCCCTCTTTTCTTGTGATGTCAAAAGGGGGAGTAGTATTTTGGTCATTGTTGTTTATTATTATTGTTATTTGTTATCAGTGTTGTTGTTTCTTTCACACTCCTTCTACTTGAAATTAATTTTCATCTAAAGGGAAATTTTGATTAAAGCAACCTTTTGAAAATCCAAAAAATAATAATATTTGCCCTCATCAAAAAGGGGGAGATTATTGCAAACCTGGTTCAAGCACTGGGATTTCTATAATCACAAATATTATTGTGTCTATTACTGCTATATCTTATTTATGTGATGTTTTGTTTTGTACTGTGTGTACTAACGTTCACTTGCAATTCGGATCAGCTCAAGACTGGGCAAACTAGGGTTAAAGTTAGTTTTTATTTTATTCTATATTTTTCCCTTTCTTGAGTCGAATCTTGTAATTGGGTGGATATCTTTGATGAGTAATCTTACACACACATAGGGGGAGAGAGAAAAAGATTTTTGAGAGAGTTTTTCTTTTTAAGTAATTCGTATTGTACGATTTATCTTCATATTGTATGATATGTGTATTATACTGTATGGTTTTAATTTATACTATACGATCTATACAAACTCTGTCAAAACTTTAGCTGCCAAGGATATAAATATATTAATCATACCGTACAATTTCTTTAGTACTATATGCCTTAATTAAATTATTTCTTAATTAATCCCATGATATCAGGTAATCAAATCAAAGACATTTTTTATGATTGATCATACCGTATGATTTATATCGTACTGTATGAGTGATACAAAGTTGGTCATCCCAAAGATCGTACCATATAAAAGCCTTGAATTTGAGTTGATCATATCATATGATTACAATCGTACTGTATAACTAATAGAGTATGAAGTTGGTCGTCCCAAGCATCATCCTATATGAACAGGAGATAATTTTGAATATCGTACCGTATGATACTTTTATCATACTGTATGATTGATTTAAAAAATTATATAGTCCATCTGGGTGAACTTGCTGAACTATTCTAAATTACACTGATTGTACTGTACGATACATATATCATACCGTACGAACAGAAGAAGGATTTCTTGGAATTTAGGATTTTTTGAAGCCCACTATTTATGCAATTATATTAATCCATGAAGAAAATCTTTTGTTGTTTAGTTCTCCTGAGAGAGAGCTTAAAGAAGGAAGAGGTAGAGTTTAAGAGAGAGAGATCCTTATGAGGGGAGTTGTGAGGGATTTACAAGGGTTACTCCAAGAAAGTTTTTCATCGTCTTCTTCAAGCTTCTATCCTAGTTCCCTAGTGGATATGAGGGAGATCTTCATCAGCATTAGATCCAGGTTCTCTACCTACTCTAGGAGAGAGTAAAAGGATTTATAAGGCTCTCTACCTACTCTAGGAGGGAGTAAAAGGATTTATAGGTTCTCTGCCTACTCCAAGAGAAAGTAAAAAAATTCCTGGGTTCTCTGCCTTCACCAAGAAAGTGGAAAAGAATTTTCAGGTTCTCTACCTACTCCAAAAGGGAGTAAAAGGATTCAAGGTACTCTGCCTCACCGGGTCGGTAGAAAGATTTTGTAAGGGCTTCTCCTCCTTATTGTGGGAGAAAAAGGAGGGACACTACTTTTAGTGCAATACCTGGAAAGGAGGTTTTCGGGGAGTTGACGTAGGTCAAGTTGACCAAACAACTATAAATTTAGTGTGTTGTTTCTATTTATTTATCCCACATTTTTTGTATTTTTCTATGATTTAATATGTTTTTGAAATCTCTGATTTTTTTATCTGCTTCCGCACAAGTTATTTATTTTAAAATATTCAAAAAGATTTTCTTTTTATTTTTAAGAAATTTTTAAAATAACCAATTTATCCCCCCCCCCCTAGTTAGCCTTGGGACTAGTTCCTTAGGGTTTAACAACTCTCACAAACATTCAAATGTATGTTTATATTGATTGCGCACTAGAAACTCATTATTTTTCTAGGTTTATTTCTTATATATGCTTTTATATAGATATATCGGTAGGCTTTTAAAAAATAAATTATTTATACTCATTACCAAAAAAATTCTTAAAATAATCTAGAAAGATAATTAATTTAGAAAGTAAGCCAGTACTGGTCTGGTTTGCATAAATTAAAGTCTTCCTTCTTTCCTTCTTAAGTACCTCCCTTTACCGATAGAAGCAGACTGCCCGACTTATGAGGGTGCAGTTCTGACTCAAGTGAGTTCTGCTCTTTTAGGATAAAAAATTGATATTCTAAGCCTTTTTAAACTTTACATGCTAATTATTACATAAGAGTTAATTTACATGCATTGCATTAAAAATAAAAATAATAATTAAAATTTAATTACATTTACGAATTTCTCTCCATGTCTGCCCTATATTTCAGAAAAATAAAAAATAATTGGCTACCCATCTTACATTTGACTAAAATCATAATTTTTAAATCGATTAGGTGGTTTAGTTGGCATTCCACTCTAGGTAAGATATAAGTCAGGAAAGATTCATACACTTTTGCACTTTATTATACTAGGCTCTATTACAAATCTAGACTCAAATCTTATGATTTTGATGATAACAAATATAATTGGATTTCTTACTATACTAATTAAATTTATTGCATATCTATTTTTGCCCTACTCACTAACATTTTAGATCCACTGTTCACTTGCAACCTTGATCAGCTCATGATTGGGTAGACTAGGATTAAAGTTTGTATTTTCATTCTTTTTGTATTTTTATCTATCTTGAGTCAATTATGTATTTTGGTGGATCCTAAAGCTAAATAACCTTACATACACACACTCAAGGTGGTGATTTAGTGAGTTAGGAAGAAGTTGAGTTTTTTGAAATAATTGTACAGTGCAATTCATATCATATTGGACGATCAGCTAACCAAAAAACTCTAATTAGGGCACTTGTGATAATTAAGATTGATTAAACTCATTGTACTGTATGATCCATATTATATAGAAAGATCAGTTATAATTAGTAAAATAGCCACCAATCATAATTTAGGTAATATTTTAAAATTTAAAATGTATGTCTAACCGTACCGTATGATATGCATCATATTGTATGATATATGACAATCATACCTAAATGGATCCTATGATTAAGGGAGTAATTGTGGTTAATCTGTTTAATCAAATCATACTTAATGATTGGTGATGATCGTACTATACGACCTGATTGATGTATAGGTTGATAATTTATCGTCACCCATCGTCCAAGATGAAATGCCATAGTTTTTCAACTAATCATACAGGAAGACCCCCATATTTCATGTTGTATTAATCGAGCTCTACATGGGATGATAATTTATCATCGCCTATTATACTGGACAATCCATACAAACTCTTGAACTAATCATAAGGACAAAATATTTCGTACTGTCTAAAAGGGCTATTTTGTACTAATCGTACTGGACGATGTTCTAAATCATCTTAGATGATCAGTTCATCTCTTTGAACTGATTATGCAGGGTCTGTCTCCTTGTCAGTACTAACATAAGTACTTTAAACTAATCGTATAGGATAATCTTGGATCATACTGGATGATCAAAGTCAGTAGATTAAAATTTAAGGCTTTTTGAGATGCTCTCTATTTAAGCTTTCACATAGTCTTATTTCAAGAGACTTTTGCTACTAAGTGTCTTGAGAGAGAGCATAGAGAGGGAGTTAATGAGTGCTTTGGGAGAGAAGAGAAGGAGAGTTATTTATGAGGGAGAGTTATGAGGGATTCAAAAGGTTACTCTAAGTAAGGTTCTTCCCTATCTTCTTCAAGCATCTACCATGATCCTTTGGTGGCTCCGAAGAGACATTTTACAACACTAGGTCTTAGTTCTCAACCATCTCCAAGAGGGAAAAAAAGGATTCCAGGTTCTTTTCCTTCACAAGGAGGGTGAAAAAGGATTTCAGGTTCTCTGCCTTCACCAGGAGGGTGAAAAAGAGTATTGTTCTCTACCATATTGGATTGGTAGAAGAGATTTTGTAAAGGCTTCTCCGCCTTACTATGGGGGCAAAAGGATAGATACTAGTTTTAGTGTGATACCTGGAAAGGAGGTTTTCAGGGACTAGATGTAGGTCAAGTTAGACCAAACCACTATAAATTATGGAGTGTTTGTTCTTATTATTTTCTATGATTAATTGTGTGATTGAAAACTCTGATCTTTTTGTGTTTATGCAATTAATTCACTTCTGCATCGAGGGTTAAAAGTTTCTATTTTTTAAAGAGTAAAAATATTATAAAAATATTTTCTTTCTATTAAAGAAATTTTTAAATAACCAATTCAACCCCCCCCCCCCCCCCCCCCTCTGGGTTAGCCTCGGGCTTATTCTTTGAGGTCTCACAACCTCCTTGAACTTTCAAGTGGTATCAGAGCGGGATTCAAAAAACTAAGTTTTAGAAAACTTTTTTAAAAAGATTAATGGCTAATTTTGGTAGTCATAATACGATGGAAGGGTATTTAATCACACGACCACCTTTATTTCATAACATTCCTTTTCATTTTTAAAAAATTTGCATGTCTACTTTCTTACAATCTAAAGATTATTGTATGTGGTTGTTAGTTCAGGAAGGATATTCTACATCTTCTCATTTTATAAATGGCATTAAAATTTAACTATCTTTTTTTTAATAAAGCATAGAGGATAGAGATTTAGCCCAATTAAATATAAAATGTTTAAACTACTTTTTTTGTGCATTAAAATATGAAAATTATATATGTATATCTACTTGCACAACTGGTAAAGAAATTTGGGATAAACTCTATATAACCTATGAATGAATAAATGAAGTGTAACAATCTAAGTTGAACATTCTACTCCATGATTATGAACTATTTTACATGAAACCTAATGAGTCTATTTCTAAAATATATACAAGGTTCACTCAAATTGTTACTCCCCTACATGCATTAGGTAGAAAACATATAAATTCTAAAATAGTTGACAAGATTCTATGTTGTCTACCTAGTTCCTATGACTCCAAAATAACAGCTATTACTGAATCTAAGGATCTGAATGTTTATTCAATTGATAACTTACTTAGATCACTCATTACTTACGAGCAAGGAGTGAGTCAAAGATAGATTGATGCAGGTGAGAAAAGAAAGGATAAAACTGTAGCCTTAAAGGCTGATGATTCTGATAGTGACAATTCCATTCCCAAAGATGATGATGACATAGCACTGATGATAAGGTAATTTAAAAGCATTCTAATTATAAAGCAAAAGCTTTATCAATAATGGAATAAAGGTAAACTTAATAAAAAATTTAAGGTTTCTTCTGATGTCATATGTTTCAAATACAGGAAGCTAGGGCACATGAGGACTGATTACACAAATCTTAAAGCTCACCCAATCAAGGAGAAGGGTGAAGAAAAAGCAAGTTTAAGAAGAACAAGCAACAGAATCATAAGGCTTTTTAGGTAGACTTCACTTTAGACTCATCTGAGATAGAAGCTGAAGATGAGATAACCAATCAGAGCTTAATCGCAGATAACCATCTTCATCATTTTAATGAATAGGAGGTATGTGAGCTATCTTATGTTGAATTATTTGAAGTTTCTAAAAAATCCATAATACATATAAAAAGCTCAAGAAAATATATGCATATATGCAAGCCTCAATTCTGATTTTTTTTTTACTTTTAAAAAGAGTATGAATGCTGGAGAAAAGATCACTCTACTTTAGATAATAATCACATGGCCTTACTTGATGAATTTGATCCATAAAATAAGAAGCATCTTAATTTAACTGATGAGCATGATTCCTTGAAAGCATTTTATATTGATTTAGAAAATTTATTTAAGGAATTAAAGGCATGTTTAGATAAAGCTAATAATAAGGAGCATGCATTAAAAGTTGATAATTCAATTCTTGAAAGTGTAAATAATTTTTTATAAGTGGAATTAATTGCTTTTAAAGAACATAAAGCATCACATATACTTGTAGAATTTTATAAACCATCACCACAGCATGCATCAGCTAAACCTAAGAAGAGGCACCATAACCCATATAGCTAGTAAATCAATTTCCAGGAGTTGGGTGTTTTTCTTGTGGTATGCTAAGACATATATCCCACACTTGCATTATTCACCATAAAACACATTTAGTGTGGAGACTAGAACTATATAAATCATAGTATAGTATACAAGCATTCCATCCATCAATCCATAAGGTGGAACCCAAAACTTTTTAGGTTCCCAAATCTAATCCTTTATGACTTAGTAGGGATGCTCTCATAAATGCCCTGTGATAGCATATGGTACAATGGACAGTGAATGTTCAAGGCACATAACTTAAGATATAATGCAATTTATTACGCTGGAGGCTAGGGCAGGGGGCAAGGTAACACTTAGAGATAACACCACTAGGAAGATGGTTGGATCAGGTATAATTGGTAACTCAAAAAATTTTATTATTAAAAATGTCTTACTAATAGATGGCTTAAAATATTATTTGCTCAGCATTAGCCAATCCTGTAATAAAGGCTTCAGCATAAAATTTTTATCGCATAAATTTTTTATCTACCAGCTGCATGATTAGCTTAAATGGAAATACTATTTTGTAAGGAAAAAGAATTAATAATGTTTATATAATTAATTTGAATTGCATTGAATTAGCTACTTCTCTTTGCATAAAAACTATTACTGATGAATCCTTGTTATATCATAGGAGACTGTGTCATACAAGTATAAAATATCTTAGAAAAATCACCCAAAAAGACTTAGTGAGAGGCATACCCAAACTAAATTTTTTTAAGGACCACCTGTGTGATGCCTATTAGTTAAGAGAATAATTCAAATTCTCCTTCCACTCAATTAAGGACATTAACACTAGAAACCATTAGAAGTCCTTCACATTGATCTCTTTGGACCCGTTAGCACTACAAGCCTAGGTGGAAAAGTCTTTGGGTATGTGATTATTGATGACTGTTTGATTGAAAAATATTAGGTTTTGAAAAGATTTAATTTTCTTTGGGAAATATTTAATTTTTAGAATTTTTAATTTTGAAATCGAACACATCATTATGAATGATAAGTTAACTTGGAAGGTGTGAACATATTATTCCCTAATGGGTTCAAATTTCAAAACTTTGGATTTACTTCGATTATCGTAGTCAAACATACAGAGAGATAACGTATGATCCCAAAGGATCAGAGTGGTGTTTAATCTAATGTTCGACTATGCTAATCCAAATAGAAGGATCATTCATTTCATAATCAAAGTTACGATTTTAATTGACATATATATTTGATGAAAGAAGATATCAATTACTATCGATCGTTTGAATATGATGATAATGATCATCAGGTTTAAATTTCCCAAAGATAATTAATTAAAGTTTTGAAAAACTTGATTTTTAAAAATTAGATATGGATTTCTAAATCTCGTACAAGCACAAGCCAAAAACTTCCTATGAATACTCTCGATTAAAATAGTGATATGAATTTCATTTAAGAATTCAAAGATCGATATCAAAGGAGGTGAGGGTTGGAATTTTCAAATGGGGTTGGATCAAAGCTGAGCACTTATTTTTGGAGTCAAAGGAGGAAGGATAGGAGGCACCTAGGATTCTAAAAAAATTTAGAAGTGCCCCAACCTATCCTAAGTGTTGAGCTCGAATTTGATGGAAAGAGGTTTAAGTTATCAATTTTATTAGAAAGTTAGGATTAAATTCCCAGAGGTTGAGATCTTAAGATTAAAAATCTGCCTTAGATCCTAAGTCTAAAATGGGTACAAAAAATCAGTGACCCGGAACTTAGCTAATACAATATAAATTTGGACTTACCCCGACCTAGATTGGGGAGCCAGCTAAACCACCTAAACACTTCAAAACCATGAGTTAAGTCTTTAATGTAGAGTGGTTAGGGATGTTATTTAAGATTAAGTTTTTAAGAATAGGGCTGACATCTAGAGCAAATTTCTAATTGATCCCTTAACTTATGTTGGGTGAAATGCTTAAGCTAGAAATGTAAATAAATATTAGATTCAACTTTAATTTATTGCTAATGCGATGCATGCTAGTTGACTCAAATACTTTAAATCAGGATGAAGAAATTTTAAAAATACATAAAAAAATATTTTTTCCCTAAAGTGTATAGATCCCCTTGATCGAACTGTAGCCTCCTAGGCCAGGTGGTTTGCCAAAACCTGCAAGTGGGGAGGTGCCTAACAAATGGAAAAAAGATGAATAAAAAATGTAATGAGAACTCCCGACGGTCCCAGGCTTACTTCTTAAAGCATTAGAGTTTTTATATGAGCTTAAAAGTTTTAAATTTAATTAAATAGAAGAATTTTAGCATTTCCTCACGAGCCTCTGATCGGGTTCCAAGCTAAATCAAAACACGACATGCAAGATTGCTAAAAAACTAAGAAAAGCAGGTAGATCTTATATCACAATCAACATTAATCAAATCAATTAAATTAGAATTCAAATTGAAAGTTCATGTGGCAAGTTCCACTTTATTATACAACTCAAGGTCTGCAGGAAAGTAAAGTAGCCGGGTACCACTAATTACAACCCAGATTCTACTCCTAAGCCTCAAGTGACTTTGAGAATGGGTCTTCTCATTCTCCACTTCTCTATCTTTCTATGAGCTCTTTGGATCGTCGGGATATCCAGGTGAAGAAAAACTTCCCCTCAAAAGGGCTATTATTTTTTCTCCTTGGATATTTACAAGTATCCTATCTTATGCTTCCAAATGAAGGAGGACTCTCCTCTAAGGGATGTCCCTTCCTCTTTGGCATCTAAGTAGGATGAGTATGTATCCCATCTCAAATCACTTAACACTCATAACTCAATTCTCAAATCAAATTACATTTAAATTTAAAGAAAATCTTAGACTCAATAACCTACAGGGTTATCCTAATAATCAAAAGTTATATAAATATCCCAAGAAGTTAATATATTAAACTTTAAAAGCTCAAAACACAGTCACGCTCGGCCATACTCTTTCTAATTTTAAAGAGGGACTTAAGCATGCATAGCACCTACATAAAACATGTTAATTTTAAAGCTTAATTTTATTGCCCCCTTTAGTTCAATTACCATGTACGAGCATGGCCACCTGGATAAGATTAAATTAGTATAAATCATCTCTAACCTAGGGGTAGATTTAACTTATAATCCAATCAATATAGAATGTAGGAAGTAAGTAAACAACCAATCAATTACTTAAATCTAGCAACCAGCATGTAATAAAAACCAAAGAAAACCAGGCACACACAAGTAGCAGAAAAGTAAACACTGGCCTAGCCTAATACTAGAGTTGGTTGTCCTAGCAAACCATCTAAAATGTGTGGGTAGGATGTGTGGCTTTGATATGTTCTATATAGGACAGTTAGTTAAAGTTGTTTGAGGTTCTGGTTGGTTGAAAGGCTTAAGGGAGATTTTAATTAAAGTTTAAATATTAATGGTTTTTAATTGATTTTAAGATTAATTTTAATTATTTTTTGGATACCACCTTTATTTCTCGCTGAGGCCGTGAAGTTTATTTCATCTTCTTTTTGGTGAATTTAATAGCCTCGTAGGCCTGGGTTACCCAATGGTACCTGGTACGATTAAGTGATTTGATTTAATTGAGGTTTAAAAGTAAATTAAATTTTAAATAAAGTTGATTGGTTGCTAATTTTAAGACTTAAATTTATTTAAGTTTCCTATCAATCAGTTTGTGGCGTTGTGCCACAAGGCACGAGGAACAAAGCCTCCTTAGGACACGTAGCCCCACAACCTAGAGTAGTTTAGCCTATAAACTTGATTGATATAATTTGATTAAGAGTCTTAATTTTGGTTAAATCATTAATAATCAATTAATTTTAAAATTTAAACACTTCTTTAAATCAGTTCGTAGCGTTGTACCACCAGGCTCGAGGAACAAAGCCTCCTTAGGATACGTAACCTCGCAGCTCGGAGTAGTCCAGCCTAAAAACTTAATTTTAAGAGTGGTTGTTATGTGTTAAGGAGTTGGTTGAGTATTTTAAACATCAATTTAACATTTTCTAGAATTTAAAATTAATTATTAAATTTCAAAATTTTCTAGATTATTTTAATCTCTTAATTAAGGGGTCAAAAATTGAGTTTTTAATTGAGAGTTATTTTTGGAATGTTGATATTTTTATAAAATACTAGACCTTCAAAGATTAGTTAGACTATAAGTACACTGAATTTGGATTTTTCTATATTGTATTGTGAAGGTTTGAAGTTTTGACTTGATTTTGACTTAGGTTTGACCAAACTGTTAACTTTTTGACTTTGACTAATTTTTGAAGGTTTGGCATTTTTTATAAATATTAGACCTTAATTGAAATTGAATGCCTTTGAGTTTACTCAGTTTGAAATTTTCTTAAATTAGTTATAACTTTTCAAAGTTTGATGAATTAATTGAATTATTTAATTAACGTAATTAGGAGGCTTTTGATGATTTGAATCCAAATTGATTCCAAACATTTTGAAATCTTCTCCAAAAAACAAAAATAATCTAAGGAGGGATTATCAAGTGTTTAAGAATTTTTTAAACTTTTTAATTAATTTTAATTAATTAATTTAATTAAATATTAATTTTTAATTAAATTTTAATTAAGTTCAAAATTGATGCAAATTAGAGGGGTTTTAATTTTCATTGATTAAGGACTTAATTATGGTCAATTAGAGATATTATTTGTAATTTTTAGATTTAAATTTGACTTATTTTATTTTCTAGAAGTTTTAAGGGCTTAATTAAGGTTTAATCTTGATTAAATTAATTAAAGGGTTTAATGATTTCAAAATTTAGTAAGAAATTTTCTATGGATTGAGAGTATCAGTAAGTTTAAATGGTCAAGATTTCAAATCAAAAGGGTATGTATCTTAATTATTAGAATTATTCTAAATCCTCTAATCAAATCCTTAATTATTATTGTTAAGAAGTCTCTTGGTTTGAGCAAGTTTGAATCAAGGTTTATCTAACCCTTAGATATATATACACATGTGGCACAAAATCACAATCCAATCCTATATTTAAGAGAGCCTTAAAACTAGGTGAGTATGTGCACCCTAAGCATACAAGAATTAACATTAATTAAGATGACGAATATTATGATTAGTGAATAATTAGAACATAATTATTCACTAATCATTCCCATTCACACATTCAACCTATGTTTCAACTTTCAAAGGGACCTCTCAAATATTCAAAATTTAAATATATATAATTTTAAAATAACTTTAATATATATATATATATATATATATATATATATATATACACACACACACATGTAAGACTATATATAAGAATGTAGATTTTAAAATAAAATAATTAAAAAAATTTTAAAAAAATTTCAAATGACTTGACAGAACCTGAGGTTTCTAAAAAAAAAATGAGAATAAACTTTTAATTTTTAAAATATTTAATATAAGATTTACTTAAATATTAGTTAAATATTAAAGTAATTAAATAATTATGATTATTTAAAATAAATTAAGTTTTTATTTTTGAAATTAAGTTTAAATTAAATTACTTAATTTTCTAAAAAAAAAAGTTTAAGATATTAATCATATTTTTCTAATTCAATTTGAATTTTTGTGAATTTTTTGAAGTTTTGAATTATTTAAGGTATTTAAAATTAATCTAAAATTAATTAATAATTAAAATAATTTTTAAATTAAGTTAAATTAATTCTTAATTATTTTTTGGAATTTTAATTTTTATTTAAAATGATTTTATTCAAGTTTTGACATTATTTGAATTTAATTTTGATTAAATATTATTAAAATAGTGAAATATTTAATTAATAAAAAAAATTTATTTTAAAAAAATAATATTTCTCAAATTAAGTTTAATTTAAAGTTAAACATTAAAATTAATTCTCTGAATTTTTTTTATATTTAGTTGAAAATATTTCAATTAATATTAATTAAATATTCATTAGATATTAATTAACATAACTAAATAAAATATTTCTAAATTAATTTAAAATTTAAATTAAATTATGTTTTAAAATAAAATATCATAAATATTTCTCTGGAATTTAAAATATATATAAAAAAAATTTAAATTTTATAAAATATTTAATCATTTTTTTATTAATTATTAATTTAAATTATCATATATTTAATTAATTAGAATAATTAAATATAAATTTAATACTTTAACTTGAAATTAATTTTAAATTAACACTCTTAATTTTCTAAAAATATTTATATAAAATAAATATTTTTAAAAATTAAAAATAATGTTTTTATAATTTTCTTTTGAAATCTACACTAAAAAAACTTTAAATTAAATTAAAATTCATTTTAAATAATTGGCGGTGCCAGCGGCGGTAGAGGCTACGCGTCGAGCGGTGATTGGACATCCCAAACTGCGGAGGCAATCATTGCCGGCGACGCAATGATTGTGCCACCGCTAATGATTAGGTAATCCCTAAACCACGGACGTGATTTTACTTATCCAAGTCAGCTCGGATCATCCCCCGTTCGATTATCCATGGAAAGAAACAAACGGCCCTGATTGAGCCGAAAGGAGATTGATTTTTGGGATCGGATCCGTTACTCGGACGAGCAAGCGAAATGGCTTAATTTGGGTCATTGATCTTCTGATTGATGGCTCAAAAAATGTGCAATGCATGCACGTTTTGGATAAACCCTAGAATAGTTTTTGGATCGTTCTCTCGATCTGGTTAATTAAATTTAACGAAATTGAAAACCTAAGCTAAAAGCATGAACAAAAATTGTGTGGATGGTTTTATTTGATTCAAAAATCACTTAATACAATGCTATTTAAACTAGAATTTAGTGACCTAAAACTAGAGTTTTAAGGGATTTTATCATGATATTTAAAGGGGAAATGGATTTTTTGACTTTGTAGTCTGTCCATGTATAGATTTGTAGTAGACACCTCGAGCTCACGATGTCTGCATCAAATGCAATGAGAGCTTGGATGGAATGCCCTTGTCTCACCGAAAAGATGATCGTCAGTGACTTTGACCGGCGAGATTGAGCTAGGAATGCCAAGAATTATTATTGGGGAGCTCAGGGGAACTTGAGTTGGGGTTTTAGGAGTTGAGAATAGAGAGAGATTGATAAATGATCAATGAGAGCTCAACCTCATATTTTGCCCTATTCAATCCACTCCAGATTGAATGGAGGGATGAGATTGCTTGGGGGAGCTCCTAGATGAGTGCCATTTGTCCAGGGAATAGGTGGGAGGCAAGGGAATCAAGGATAGGAGGACATCCTATGTGGAAAGTGTCCTTTGTCCTTTTGTAGTCATTTGGCACCACTAGGGCTACTTAGTCTTAATCCATGCATTAGGAGAGGCTTAAGAAGCTTCCAGAAACCATTTTGGAATAGTTGGAAGGGTTTAAGGTGGAGTGAATTAGCCTTAGGAGGCCATTTGATCAACTTTGACCCTTTTAAATGCTTATTTTGACTATTTGACCAGTCCAAAGCCACTTTGACTGATGAGGTGGCATGGAGTGGGGTATTAAGGACTGGAGTGATGGGTTGGAGGGAGTTTAAATGGAATAGGTTAAGATTAAGGGGTCATTTAACCCTCTTTGACCACTTCTAGTGCTCATGTTGACTGTTTGACCAGTCAACATGACACATGGAATGGTGAGTTGGCATAGAAGAGTGCCTTGAACTGATGTGGAGTGATTAAAGGAGTTCAAAAATGTTGAAATGGGTATATAATTGAATCCACATAGAGTTTGACCAAAAAGGGATGAGTTGACTAAGTCAACTTGACTTATGTTTGATTGATCAATGACTAAGGTAAGTCTAGGTCATGATTAGAAGTTGATTTAAAACCTAAAAGGGGTTTAATTGGTTAGATAGGTTAAAATATCCTATTAAAAGCCTTAAGGGGAAATTTAGGTCAACCTAGGTTGACTTGGTCAACCAAGTTGACTCAGGGTCAGGGATTGGGTCTAACTAGTTCAAAATGATATTCTAAGTCTACTGGTGGTGGTCCCACAGTCTAGGAAGGTCATTTGGTCAAAATGACCTTTTTGAACCCTTAAAGGCCTGTTTGGTCAACCAGGTTGACCTAGGGTTTGGATTTTGGCCCAACATATTAAGTTTGATATTTAAAACTTACTGGAAGTGGTTGTATTTGATTTTGAGATCATTTGATCCAAAGTGACTGTTCATACCCCTAAGAGGTATTTTGGTCATTTTGATCTCTAGTCAACTAGGGGTCAAATTGAGTCCAACAAAATATAGTTTAATATTCAGTGAGTTATAATCAATGGTCTGGAAGTGATTGGAGGCTTTGTAGAAATCTCCAAGGTCAATATCCACTAGGTGATAGGTCTAGTGGCATAGGCCATAAATATTTGAAGGTTTTACAGCCTTCGGATTTCAATCCAATTTTTAGGGTTAAAGACCTCAGAATGAGCTCAAATTTGGAGGGTTGCCTCTAGAGACATGTTCCATTAGTATGAAACTGATAGACTCTGAATCAGAGGTCATTTGACTAGGTTTTGAAAGGTTTAAAAATTCACTAGAAAAGGTTTTCAGGACTCAGACCTTTGGCCTTAGGTTTTGGTTTGAATTTCTAGGTTTGAATTGGTTTTGAATTTAAATGATTAGAATTGAATTATCCAAATCATTTATGATCATTTGGGGTGATCATTAGTGATTGAAAAGGATTTAAGCTAGATCACAGGCAGGATCAACGTTTGAATTAGAGTTTGGACTTTGAACTGGACTAAAGTCTGGATTTTGATTAAGGTTTGAATTGAATTAAGGTCTGGATTGGCATGAGGTCAAGATTAATTTGAAGCTTGAATATGTTTGATAACCAAATGAACTTGAGATCTGGATTAACTTGAAGTCAAGGTTTGATTTATAACTTAGATTGATTTAAGATCTGGATTAATTCTAAAGTCTAGATAGATCTAGGGTCAGAATAAATCCCAAGGTTTAGATTACTCTAGAGTCTGAAGTCTAGGAGTATCCTAAGGTCTAATGTTTAGGAGTATCCTAGGGTCAAGAGATCCTAGGGTCTGGGATCTAGAATGGTCTTAAGATCTAGGTAGATCTAAGGTCTAGAGTCTATGAAAAATCTTAGGGTCTAGAGTAAATCGTAGGATCTGGAGTCTAGGAAGAATCCTAGGGTTTAGAATCTAAAAGGATCCTAGGACCTCAAAAGATCATAAGTCTAAAAATTAAAAGGATCCTAGTATCTAGAATAGATCCTAAAGTCCTGGGTTGATCTGGGAGAATCTTAAGGTATAGATAGATCTAGAACCTAAGTAGATCATAGGGTTTGAAATCTTGGAGAATCTTAGGGTTTAGAGATCCTAGGGTCTGGGGTTTAAAATAATCTTAGGATCTAAATAGATCTAAGTGTCTAGATTAAGTTGATCTAAAATCAGAGTTGATCCTAGGGCCTGAATTCATCTGGAGTCTAGGTTGGGTCCTAATGACCTCATACAAAAATGAGGTCAATAATGACTACTCAAGGTTTACTTAGGTTAAATTCTTATATGATAAAAGTGAATCATTTGAGGAGTTTATGACATTCTCCATTTAGATTCAGAGAAAGCTAAGCTATGAAATTCTGACCATTCACAATGATCATGATGGAGAATTTGAGAATGAAAATTTTGAGTCATAATGTAAGGAGCAAGAGATAGATCACAAATTTTCAGCTCCTAGAGCCCCTCAACAGAATAGGTTGGCTGAAAGAAAGATTAGAACCTTGGTAGAGGCCGCTAGAGCCATATTAGCTAAATACTCACTTCCTAAATATTTTTGGGCAAAAGCGGTAAACACAAACTGTTACATTTTGAATATGGTTAATGTTAGATCCAAGCTAAACAAAATACCAAAATACCCTATAAAATCCTTAAGGGTAGGACACCCAACCTCTCCCACCTTCATGTCTTGAGATGTAAAGTGATCATTTTAAATAATGGGAAATCTCTATTAGGAAAGTTTTACCCCAAATCTTATGAAGGAGTTTTCCTATGATACTCAAATATTTAAAAAAATTAAGATTTTTTAATAAAAGGATACTTACAGTAGAGGAGATCACTCATATGGTATTTGATGAATCTTATAATTCTAGAGGATCTAGGGTAGAAGAAGAAAAAGTAGTTGAAGTCACCCAAGGAGTAGAATTTATAAATCTGGAAGAAAGGGTAGAACCTAAAAATTAAGTGATTAGAGAATGGAGATATTCTTCAAGTCATCATAAAGAATTGATCTTGGGAGACCCATCTAAAGGTGTTAGAACTAGGCATTGACTTAGAAAAGAAGTTAACCACTCTGCCTTTATCTCAACAATTGAACCCACAAACATAAATCAAGCACTATTTAATGAATTATGGATCCTAACCATGCAATAAGAATTGAATTAGTTTGTTACAAATGATGTTTGGGAGCTAGTTGAAAGACCTAAGGACCAAAGTATTATTGGAATAAAATGAGTTTTCAAAAATAAAATGAATGACTCTGGTGTAGTGGTAAGGAACAAAGCAAGACTAGTGGCTAAGGGGTACAACTAGATAGAAAGGAATGACTCTGAAGAGACATTTTCTCCTATAGCTAGACTAGAATCCATAAGGGAGCTACTAGCTTTTACCTACTTTAAGGGATTCAAATTGTATCAAATGGATGCTAAAAGTGCCTTTCTAAATAAGGTAATAAAAGTAGATATGTATGTTGAACAACCCCGCGGGATTTAAAAATTCACAATTTTTAAATCATGTGTTCAAATTAAAAAAAGGCAATATATGGACTAAAACAAGCACTTAGAGCATGATATGAAATGCTAAGCACATTCCTACTGGATAGAATCTTTGTTAAGAGAAGTGTAGACACCACCCTATTTCTCAAAAACATAAGAGAAAAACTACACATTATCCAAATCTATGTTAATGATATTTTGTTTGGATCTTCTAATAAAAACCCATGTGATGAATTCTCTAAAATAATGAGTAAGGAGTTTGAGATGAGTATGATGGGAGATCTGAACTATTTTCTTGGATTTAAAACAAGGAAAAAGGATGATGGAATTTTCTTTAGTAAATCAAAATATATTAAAAATATCCTTAAGAAATAAGAAATGGATAAGGTCAAGGCAATAAACACTCCCTTGAGCTCTACAATTTAGTTATATAAGGACTCAAATGGAAAATTAATTGATTAGAAGAAATACAGAGGAATAATTGGATCACTTCTTTACTTGACTGCTAGCAGACCTAATATTATGTTTATTGTTTATCTTTATGCTATATTTTAAGCTGATCCAAAAGAATCCCACTTGACTACTGTTAAGAGAATCCTTAGATATCTCTTAATAACTCAAAACTTAAGACTATGGTTTCATAAGCATAACGCCTCCTTTGAAATCATAGGATATTATAATTAGGAATTTGTATGATGTATGATTGATAGGAAAAATACTTCTGGAACCTGTTAATTCATAGGATAATCTTTAGTCTCTTGGTCCAGTAGAAAATAGAACTCAGTAGTCCTTTCCACTACTGAAGCTAAATACATAACCTTAGAAAGTTGTATGGCACAGGTCCTTTGGTTAAAACAACAAATTCTGGATTTAGGACTACTTGTTGACACCATTCCAATCTTATGTGATAACACCAGTGCTATCTGTATTTCCAAGAATCCAATCCAACACTCCAAGACCAAAAACATAGACATACAACACCATTTCATTAGGGACCATGTCACCAAAGGAGATATAGAGCTGCATCATATAGGCCCTAAAAATTAGCTACTAGATATCTTTACAAAACCACTACTTTTAAAACCTTCAGTGCCTAAGGAACAAGATTAGGTGTCATAGATATTCATGCTTTAAATTGGTGCTTTAAAAATCTGAAATCTAATTGTTGTATTTTTATTTTATGTTGTCTTTCAATATTTTATAATTTTTTATGCATGTGTTTGTTTATTTTTTTTTTTAATTTAAGAATCTGATCACTACTCACTTTAATAGTTGAAATTTTCTTTAAATGAAAATCTTACCAATTTTTGAAAGCAATGATTAACTCCTCTAAAATAGTTAAAGGAAGAAAAATTGATGATTATCCCTCTTCCTCTAACTCCTTTAGTGGTGTAATTTCTTTTTGAATCAAAATCTATTTCAAATTAAAAAATGGACCTAGAAATGGAGATCTATTTCATTTTCCTGCAGTCTTCTATCTTACATGAATATTTTTACAAGTCAACGAATCTATTTCAAATTTTCTTAATGAAGTTGTTTGTCTATATCATATGGATCGAATTTTTCTTTTGGATTACTCTTACTTATATAAGAGAGTGAGTTCTTCTTCTCTCATATTTGGAAGATAATCTCACAAGTAAGAGTCTTTAAAGATGTGGAAAGGAAGTAAGTTTGCAAGAAAAAGAGGCACAAAATGAGCCAAAACTGAAAAGATACATAATGTACACCAAAATTAAAAGATGCACAAAGTGTATCAAAAATTAAAAGATGCGTAAAGTGCACCAAAAACTGATAAAGAGGTACAAAATGAGCTCACAATGACTTAGCTTCCCTTTCTTTTAAATCTTTAAATCTTAGAAGAATCCATGTGCCAATTGATATCGTCTTCAATTGAATTTTAAAATCATGATTCATAATTCATCACTGTGCAATGCTATTCTCTTAGATGTATTTCTGGAAAGAAATTTAAAAAGATCACATTTTCTTTCTAATTTATTTTTTAAAATGAATTTTTGTTTAAAATGACTTTGATCTATAAGGAACTTGAGCTTGGGTTGACAACCTTCAAATTTCTAATCTTTTTAAGTTTTAGCATTGTCAATGCACTTCTTACTGAGTTTTGGATCTAATCATAAGGTAAAATTTTTATTTGTTGTAATTGATTGATTCTTCAAAAAACATTTGTGTTTGATTTGTATTTTTTTTTATTGCTTGATTTCTATTATGTTTTATTTATCTTTTTATTTTGATTTTGATTTATTTTTTTTTCCTAGAGCTTTCTTGATCATCCATGTCCATCTCTGATTTTTGCTCAAATCATACTATATGATTCACATTATACTGTACGATCTTCATAAATATCATCATAGATTCAATTACAGTGCATCCAATGGCTCATATTCATCAATCATTAGTGGTCATACTACATAAACACCAACTTCGTATTATATGATCCATGTGTTAGTAGAAGTTGGATGAATTGAATTTGGCTGATATAAAATTTAATATCGTATCATATTGTATGAATACCTATTCATACCACACGATCCATTTCATCAACAATCATCTAAATTGACTCCTCGGGATGAATGCCTGTCTCTAATCATCTAGTATGATTTTGATCATATTGTACGATGAGATTGACTTTTTGACTGGATTGTATTGGACGAATTAATTATACTTGATCATCCAATACGATCCCATGAATGCACAGCATGATCTGGCCGATTCGATAATAAGGAACATGCATTGAAAGTAAAAAAAATCAATTTTTTATAGTGCAAATAAGTTTTTACAAGCTAAATTAACAGCTTTTAAGGAAAATAAAAAACCACCTTCACTTGAAGAGTTTTAAAAACCATTATCAAAGTATGCATCATTCAAACCTAGGAAGAGGCACCATAACTCAAATAGATTAGTAAATCCATTTCTCGATGTTAGATGTTTTCTTGTGGCATGCTAGGATATATCAACCACACTTGCACTATTCACCATAGAACACATTTGGTGTGGAGACCAAAATTTCTTAATTCACAGCATAGCATGAATGCATTTCATTCTTCTTTTCATAAGATGGGACCCAAACCTATTTGGGTTCCCAAATCTAACATCTGATGATTTTATAGGTGTGCTCTCACAAAAGGCCTCATGAGAATATGGGGTACCTGGACAGCGGATGTTCAAGGCACATGACTGGAGATGCAAATCAATTCATTTAGCTGGAGGCCAGGGCAAAAGGCAAGGTGACACTTCGAGATAACACCACCAGGAGAGTGGTGGGATTCGGTATAATTGGCAACTCAAAAAATTTCATCATTGAAAATATTTTGTTGGTAGATAGATTAAGACATAATCTGCTCAGCATTAGTCAGCTCTATGATAAAGGCTTCAGCATAAAATTTCTATCTACCAGCTACATAATAAGCTTAAATAAAAAACTATTTTACAGGGAAAGAGAATCAGCAATATTTATCTGCTTGATCTAAATTGCATTAAATCTGATACTGCTTTTTTGCTTAAAAATAATTCCTGATGAATCCTAGTTATGGCATAGAAGAGTGTGTCATGAAAGCATGAAAAGCCTTAGAAAAATCACCCAAAAAGACTTAGTGAGAGGAATGTTTGATTAAAAAATATTGTTTTGAAAAGTGTTTTAATTTTCATTGGGAAATATTTAATTTTTGGAATTTAAATTTTATAATCGAACACTTATTATAAATGATATATCACCTCGAAAGGTGAACATATCGTTCCCTAATAGGTTCTGATTATAAATCTTCAAGTTTATTCTATTATCATAATCAAACTCAAGGAGAAACAACATATGATCTCAAAGGATCAAAGTGATGTTTAATCAACTGTTTGACTATATTAATCTGAATAGGATCATTAATTTCATAATCATAACTATGATTGTAATTGACATATCTATCTGAAGAAAGAAGATATCAATCATTATCAATAATTCGAATATGAAAATAACGATCACCATTTTTGTTTTGATTTCCCAAAGATAATTAATTAAAGGTTTTGAAAACTTGATTTTGAAATCAGGTCTGGGTTTCTAAATCTCCTACGAGCGCAAGCCCTCGTAGTTAATTACATCGTAGGAAACCAGAAAATTTCCTACGAATACTCTCGATTAAAATAGCGATACGAATTTTATTTAAGAGTTCAAAGATTGATATCAAAGGAGGTTAAGGGTTGGAAATTCAATAGGGATTGGATCAAATTTGAGCAGTTATTTCTGGAGTCAAAGGAAGAAGAGTAGGAGGTGTTTTGAGATTCTGAATTACTTCAGAAACACCTCAAACTATCCTAAGTGTTGGGCTTGAATTTGATTGAAAGATATTTTAATGTTTAAGTGATCAATTTTATTAGAAAGTGGGAATTAGATTCCCGGAAGATTGAGGTCTTAAGATTGAACATTTGCCTCAGAACCTAAGTCTAAAATGGGTACTGAGAATCAGTGACCCAGAGCCTAGCTAATGCAATGCAATCCTGGACTTACCCCGGCCTGGATTGGGGAGCCAGCTAAACCACCTAAACGCTTTTAAAACCATGAGTCAAAGTCTTTAAATGTAGAGTGGTTAAGGACATTGATTAAAATTGGTTTAAAGAATTGGGGTCGACATCTAGAGCAAATCCTAATTGACCCCTTAACATATGTTGGGTTAAATGTCTAAATAAAATGCAATTAAGATTTAGACTCAAATTTAATTTGTTACTAATGCGATTCATGCTAGTTGACTCGATAAAATGCTTAAATCAAAATGAAGCAGTTTTACAATATGCTTAAAAATAGGTTTTATCCTAGAGATTACACAACATCCCCTTGGACAGAACTGCACCCTAATAGGTCAGGTGGTCTGCCAGAACCCGCAGGCGGGGAGGTGCCTAACACGGATGAGAAAAGTCAATATGTATGCATGAAAAACTCCCGGCGAGTCCGGGCTTACTTCTTAAGAGCGTTAGAGTTTCTATCTGAGCTTAAAAATTTTTAAGCTTTGTTTAAGTAGAAGAAGTTAATGACCGTACCCTCACGAGCCTCCGATCGGGTTCCAGGCTAAATCAAAATCGACATGCAATAGCGCCAAATAAACTACTAAAAACATGCGGGTCCTTAATCGCAATCAACATCAAGTAATCAAATCAACATTTAATTAAATTAATTAAATAAATGCTCAAACTGAAAGTCCATAGGCAAGTGCCCTTAATAATACAACCCAGGGTCTGCAGTAAAGTAAAGTGGCCGGGTACCACTGACTACAACCCGGATTCTACTCCTAAGACTCAAGTGACTTTGAGATTTGAGATTCTTGTCGTTCTTCACTTCTTCGTCTCCTTAGAACTCCTTGGATCGTCGGGTCTGGATATCCAAATGAAAAGAAACTCCCCCTGGATAGGGGTGTTATCTTTTCTCTTTGGATACTTAACTTCATCCTAATTTGGATCTCCGAATGGATAGAAAATCTCCCGTAAGGGATGTTCCTTCCTCTTTGGATTCCAAATTGGATGTGCAAACATCTCAATCTCAAAGCACTTTAAATAATTTACAACTCAATTTAAATCAAATTACATCAAATTGAAATTAAAATTCTAGACTCAACAACCTGCAGGGTTATCCTAATAATCAACAGTTATATTTACATCCCAAGCAGTTAATATATTTGAAATTTAAATGCTCAAACCAGCCACGCTTGGCCATGCTCTTTTTTTGATTTAAAGGGGGACTTAAGCAATTTTCTGGAACACCTGTGCAATTTAATAATTATGATTTTGCCCCCTTTAATTTTATGCCCTGTATGAGCATGGCCACCTGCATAAGATTGAATTAGTATAAATCGTTCCTAACCTAAGGGTAGATCTAACGTACAATCAATCAACTCAGAGTGCAGTAAATAAATAAACAATCACATCAACATCAATTACTTAAATCTAGCAACCAGCATGCAATGAAAACCACAGAAAACCCGGCACACGCAAGTAGCAGAAAAGTAAACACCGGCGTAGCCTAAGACTAAAGTTGGTTGTCCTAGCAAACCATCTAAAGTGTGTGAGGTAGGTTGTGTGGCTTTGATATGTCCTAAATAGGATGATTTGATTGAAGTTGTTTAAAGTTCTAGTTGGTTGAATGCTTAAGGGAAGATTTAATTTGAATTTAAATATTAGTGACTTGAAATTGATTTTTAAACTTGATTTTACTTGTTTGTTGGATATCACCTTTGTTTCACACCGAGGCCGTGAAGTTTATTTCACCTTCCTTGGGGCTAATTTAATAGCCTCGTAGGCCTGGGTTACCCAATGGTACCCGACATAATTAAATGATTTGAGTTTGATTAAGGTTTAAAGGTTGATTAAATTTTAATTAAGATTGGTTGGTTGCTGGTTTTTAAGTTCATATTAATGTTTTCTGGAATTTTGAATGATTTATTGAATTTTGATATTTTTTGGATTATTTTAATCATTTAATTCAAGGGTCAAAAGTTGACTTTTTGATTTAAAGTGTTTTCTGGAAATTTAATATTTTATTAAAATACTAGACCTTAATACGATCAGTTAGACAGTAAGTATGCTGAAATTGGATTTTTCTACATTTTATTATGAAGGTTTGAAGTTTTGACTTGAATTTGAACTAAGTTTAACCAAAAGTTGACTTTTTTCAAATTTGTTTGATTTCTGGAAAATTAACATTTTTAATAAATATTAGAGCTTAAGATGAGTTGTATGCCTTTGAGTTTGCTCAATTTGGAGTTCATTTGAATTAGTTATGAATTTTTGAAGTTTTGACAATTATTTGAATTATTTAAATTGTTTAATTAGAGACTCTTTTTGTGATTTGAATTCAAATAACCTCCAAACTTCTTGAAATCAACTCCAAAGGTCAGGAATGACTTAAGGAGTGATTTCCAAGTGTTTGGAAATTTTCTGGAATTTTTAATTATTTTTTAATTAATTAAATTAATTAAATATTGAATTTCAATTAAAATTAAATTAAACTTAATTTTGAAGTCCAGTCAAGGGGTTTTTATTTTTCATTGATTAAGGGTTTAATTCTGGTCAGTTTGAGGGGTTATTTGTAATTTTTGGATTTAATCTTAATTTATTACATTTTCTGGAAGGTTTAAGGGCTTAATTAAGGTTTAAGTTTGATTAGGTTAATTAATGGACTTAATGATTTCAAAATTCTGTGAAGATTTTTCTTAAGGCTGAGAGTGTCACTAAGTTCAAGTGTTCAAAGTTTCAAATCAATAGGAGGTGAATCCTAATTTTTGGAAATATTCTAAATTTTCTACTCAATGTCCTTAATTATTGTCCTTAATGTCACTAAGTTAATTGGATTCAAATCAAAGTCACTAACCCTTGACTAATTGCAATCACATCAATCATCAATCAAGAATAATGCAAAAAAAATCCTAATACTCTATGGAATAGTTTTATAATAAATCATTTACATTATAGGTCACATAGTGACCTATGATCTTAATGATTGATTATAAAAAGATAAACACATCCAAAATGAATTGAAGTCATTTGAGGATATGTAAAATATCCTAAAATCAAGCTCAATCCAATTTGGAGTCATGATCATGCATAACTTAATTATTAAGGGTGTAAATCAAAGATACTAATGAAAGTAGACTTAGATTAAAATGGACATGATCATGACCTAAGTTTACTGCTCAATTGAAGATAAAGCTCATCTGATTCCATAGAACTCTAGCATGCATGGATTGGAATTTTATTAAAAGAATTATGAATTTTCAAAAATATAAGTCAAATTATGACCAACATTTTTGTAAATTCATAATATATATGAGATTGCATCAATAGGACTTGAGAAATTTATGGGAGATCATAAACAGATCCTAGAATACCTCTGCCAAATTCTAGCTTAAAATAATACATATATATTTATTTAGAATTAAAAAGAGTTTTTCTGAATAAATGAAATAACTATCAAAATATCAGTCAAAATAATTTAAATTTATTTTTAAAATAAAATAGGTAAGAATACGAACGAAACAAGCCTAAGAACTCAAAAAATGGTTGGGAAATGAAATTCCTGTGATTTTTTGAAGTTCTGCCCATTTTCTGGATTAAAATCGGGGCTCTATTTATACAGTCAGCTGACAGCATAACCATACGGGGCCCTTTACACGCGGCAGCAGCCTATTTGACCACGCGGGTGGCGGCGGTCAAGCGGACCCCGCCCACTTATCCAGCGCGGCACGAACTGAAGCCGTCGGATCAGACCTAGTTTGATCTAACAGCTTCGATCAAACAGCGGATGAAGTGTGAAATCCGAATAATCGGACGGCTAGAATAGCATCCGCTGTTTGAAAGAAAGGCCCAGATCGAGTCAGATAAATGATCCGATCATCCAAGCGCTTTGCCTATGGGATTCAAATCATAAGCCTGACAAAATCGTGACCGTTCAATCCAAATAGAATGGATCGAACGGTCATAGACTTATCTTCAACCTCCAGACTCCGAAAACCCTAGGAATAGGTTTTGCTTCGTTCTCGCAATATGCCGAACCAAATTGATTTAAACTTTAAACAGAGATATTTTAGGATTGAAGAAAGAATGTGGAAATCTTTTTCAAGCCTTTGATGCAATCATCAGAATGTTATTTAATAACCTAGATTAAAACCTAGGGTTTGAGATAAACCTTAATCCAAATGATGGTTTGCTGAGTTCAAGATGCGGTTGAGCTTGTAGACTGTACGTGCTTATTCCTTTAGAAGGCTTCGAGCTCAGAAGAAGCTTCTATAGGGAATCGAAGTAACCTGGACGGAGTTATCTTCGGTCACGTGTCAACATCGCCGCCGGCAGCTTCGAAACGACGGGGAATGATCAGGGATTAGTGTGTATGGCCCTCTGGAAGCAAAACGAAAACTTAAAGCTCTCTGAATTCTCCTGGAATAGGAGATAGCTGCTCATTGGGCTTTTTCATCTCTCCTCCCCCTATTCAGCTGCTGGAGCTCATCTGGACGGCCCAGATGCCTTAGGTAGAGTTTTTGGATGTTTGACATCTGGAACAGGCCGTTAGGGGGCAGTGGGGAGAATCGTACGAGCTGGAATGACTAGGAGATTGTCTTCACGTGGGGAGGACCACCTGGGTTGGTCAGGTCGGGTTGGAGGCTTTCCAGTCATTGGATTGGGTCGGGCTGCAGTGTTGGAAGGTCCTGGAGTTGGTTCCAAAGGCTGGACAGGCCTGGTTTGGTTCGAATAAGGGGAATGGGTCATGTTGACCACTAGAGCTCCTTGAATTCTTGTTGACCATTTGACTGGTCAACAGGGGTTGGGACTGACTGAGTTGGTATTTAAACTGTGTCTCAAGTATGCCTAGCTGGTTAGATGGATCTAATCTCAAGTAAGGAAGTTGAATGGGGGAGTTTGACCATTTGAAGTCTCTTAAATCCATGTAGAGACTTATTGATTAGGTTGACTAGTCAATCCGTCCACATGGATGATGAGGTGGCATTGGAAGAAGCCTAGGAACTGATTGGGTTGATTTAGAATAAATGCCAAACCAAGGAATTAAAGTTTGAAGGAATGTATAATGTTTTGAATGGTTTTGACCAAGTCAAAATAACTTGACTTGGTCAAATGAATATGTTTTGATCTCAAATAGATTTGAATAGATTTGATTTAAGTTTTGAGATGAGTTTGAGAGTTTGAATGAGGGCTTAACTTGAAGGATTGAGGTGATTTTGACTCAAATGGGGCAAGTTTGACTAGACTTGGAATTAGTTGACCAAGTCAACTAATGATTGGGTCAAAAGTCCAACCAAATCTAAATCATTGAAGGGTATGATCAGGGGAGTTTGATTGAGTTTTGAGTATGCTTGAAGTTTGATTTAAGTTGAAAGGGTTTAAAGGTTGATCTGGTCAACCTAGGTTGACTTGGTCAACTAGGTTGACCCTGAGTCAGGGTCTGGGTTGGATCAATCTCAAATGATATTTGAAGTCTGGTAGATGTGGTTTGAGGGTTTAAATGGATTGTCTAGATCAAATGACCTGTTTAGGCCCTTAATGGGCCTAATGGGTCAACTAGGTTGACTTGGTCAACCAGGTTGACCCAGGGTCAGGGATGGGGTTCAACCAGTTCAGAATGACATTCTGAGTCTACTGGTGGTGGTCTCAAAGTCTGGGGAGGTCGTTTGATCAAAATGACCTATTTGGGCCCTTAATGGGCCTTTTAGGTCAACCCTGGTTGACTTGGTCAACCAGGTGGGTCCAGGGTCTAGAAATGGGTTCAACAGATTTGAAATGACATTTGGAGACCAATGGAGGTGGTCCCAAAGTCAGAGGAGGTCATTTGGTCAAAATGACCTGTTTTGACCCTAAAGGGGCCTTCTAGGTCAACTAGGTTGACTTGGTCAACCAGGTTGACCTAGGGGCTGGTTCTGGGTTCAATGGGTTTGGTTTAACATTTGAAATTTGCTGGAAGTGACTGCATTTGATTTGGAGCTCATTTGACCAAAGTGACTATTCACACCCTATAGGGGTATTTTGGTCATTTTGATCCCTGGTCAACTGGGGGTCAAATTGAGTCCAACAAAATGCAGTTTAATGCTCAATGGGTCATAATCAAGGGTTTGGAGGTGATTGGAGGCTTTGGAGAAAGCTCCAAGGTCAAAATCCACTGGGTGGCAGGTCCAGTGGCATAGACTGTAAATATTTGAAGGTTTTACAGCCTTTGGATTTCAATTCAGTTTCTGGGGGTTAGAGATCTCAGAATGAGCTCAAATTTGGAGGGTTACCTCTAGAGACATGTCACATCAGTGTGGAACTGACATATCTTGAATCAGAGGTCATTTGATAGGGTTTTGAAATGTTCAAAGATTTGCTGGAAAAGGCTTTCAGGACTCAGACCTTTGGCCTTGGATTTGAATCTGGAAATCTGGTTTTGAATTGGATTTTGAGTTTGAATGATATGGTTTGAATTAAGTCTAGATTGAATTGAAGTTTGGACTGATCTAGAGGAATCCTAGGGTTTAGAATAGGTCCTAGGGTCCAAATCAGCTTAAGGAAATCCTAGGATCTAGAATAGATCATATGATCAAGAATCAGGTAGAATCCTAGGGTCTAGATCCTAGGGTCTGAAGTCTAGGAGAATCCTAGGGTTTAAGAGGATCATATGATCTAGAGTCAGGTAGAATCCTAAGGTCTAGAATAGATCCTAAGATCTAAAGTCTAGGAGAATCCTAGAATCTAGATTTGTCTTAAATTGTATTGATCTGGGGTCAGGATTGATTTGAATTTGGATTGATCTTAAAGTCTGGATTGATCTAAGATCAGATTGATCCTAGGGTTAAGCTTGATCCTAAGGATTGGAAAGATCCTAAGGTCTGGATTGGTCCTACTGAGCTCATACAAAAATGAGGTCAACAAATGGACCCCCAATATGTGTAATAGAATGTAGTTCTATTGCACATATTGGTGTTGACCGAATAGAATGGTCAAGTCTGGAGTTTTGATCTTAAGGGGGTGAAAAGTCTATCCCTGGGGAATCAGAGTTTGAATAGATACTAGGGTAGTGCTAGAAAAAGCGTACTCTACCACTAGTGGGTCTGGTCCTAAGGGAAAGGAAGAATCTATCCCTAAAGGATAAGAATGTCTGGATGATCGTATAGAAAGGAAGAATTCCTAACTACAGAGGATCGAGTCTAGATTTGATTCTAAGGGAAAGGAAATCCTAACCTTAGAAAACTAGATTTGAAAGGATACTAGGGTAGTGTTGGAAACAGCGTACTCTACCACTAGTGGATCTAATCCTAAAGGAAGGGAAGTCCTACCCTAAAGGAAAAGGAGGTCTGGACGATCATATAGAAAGGAAGAATTCCTAGCTATAGAGGATCAAGTTTGAATTTTGATACTATGGTAGTGCCACAAAGGGCGTACTCTACCACTAGTAGATCTAACTCTAAGGGAAGGAAGAAATGCCTACCTTAAGGAAGAGAGAACTGGACTTTGAAATTAAACCCAGGATGGTGCCATATAGGACTTATTCCATCACTGGGGAGTTTAATCCCAAGGGAAGGAAGGATAACCTACCCTAAGGAAGAGAGAACTGGATTTTGAAATTAAACCCAGGACAGTGCCATAGAGGACGTATTCCATCACTGGGGAGTCTAATCCTAAAGGAAGGAGAAAAGCCTAACCTTGAGGAGAAGAAAGTTTGAATTTGGAATTTGACATTTGATTCCAGGACGGTGCCACAGGGGACTTATTCCATCACTAGGGAATCAAATCCTAAGGGAAGGAAGAAATGCCTACCCTAAGGAGGAGAGAACTGGATTTTGAAATTAAACCTAGGACGGTGCCATAGAGGACTTACTCCATCACTGGGGAATCTAATCATAAGAGAAGGAGAATGCTTACTCTAAGGAAAAGAGAACTGGATGATCGTATAAGAAAGTAGTATTACTTCCTATAGGAGATCAGACTTAAAGATTTAAATTTTGAAACTAGAATGGTGCCGCAAAGGGCGTTATCCATCACTAGTAGATCTAATCCTAAGGAGAGAAAGCACGATGACTCACATCTAATCTTAAAGAAAAGAGAACTGGATGATCCTGTGAGAAGGAAGCATTGCTTCACACAGAATCGGATTTGGAGTGATCGTATGTAAAGGAAATTTGCTTTACATAGAAGATCTGATCTGGATGATCCTGTATAGAGGAAACTTGCTCTATATAGAGGATCGAGTCTGGAATGATCGTATATGAAGGAAAATTGCTTCACATATAGGATCGAATCTAGATGATCGTATACATAGAGGAAACCTGCTCTATATAAAAGATCAGGTCTGGAAGATCATGTGTAGAGGAAACTTGCTCTGCACAGAGGATCGAATCTGGATTGACCGTATGTGAAGGAAACTTGCTTCACACAAAAGATCGAGTCTGGAATGATCATATGTAGAGGAAACTTGCTCTACATAGAGGATCGGGTCTGGAATGATCATATATAGAGGAAACTTGCTTCATATAGAGGATCGGGTCTAGATGATCGTATATAGAGGAAACTTGCTCTATATAGAGGATCAGGTCTGGAATGATCGTATATAGAGGAAACTTGCTCTATATAGAGGATCGGGTCTGGAATGATCGTATATGAAGGAAACTTGCTTCATATAGAGGATCGGGTCTGGATGATCGTATATAGAGGAAACTTGCTCTATATAGAGGATCGGGTCTGGATGATCGTATATAGAGGAAAGTTGCTCTATATAGAGGATCGGGTCTGGAATGATCATATATGAAGGAAACTTGCTTCATATAGAGGATCGGGTCTGGATGATCGTATATAGAGGAAACTTGCTCTATATAGAGGATCGGGTCTGGATGATCGTATATAGAGGAAAGTTGCTCTATATAGAGGATCGGGTCAGGAATGATCATATATAGAGGAAACTTGCTCTATATAGAGGATCGAATCTGGATAATCGTGTATAGAGGAAACTTGCTCTATACAGAAGATCGAGTCAAGGTGATCATATATAGAGGAAACTTGCTCTATATAGAGGATCAGGTCTGGAAGATCGTATACAGAGGAAACTTGCTCTGTATATAGGATCGGGTCTGGAATGATCGTATATGAAGGAAACTTGCTTCATACAGAGGATCGGGTCTGGATGATCGTATATAGAGGAAACTTGCTCTATATAGAGGATCAGGTCTGGAATGATCGTATATAGAGGAAACTTGCTCTATATAGAGGATCGGGTCTGGAATGATCGTATATGAAGGAAACTTGCTTCATATAGAGGATCGAGTTAGGATGATCATATGTAGAGGAAACTTGCTCTATATAGAGGATCGGGTCTGGAATGATCATATGTAGAGGAAACTTGCTCCACATAGAGGATCGAGTCTGGATGATCGTATACAGAGGAAACTTGCTCTGTACAGAGGATCAAGTCTGGATTGATCGTATATAGAGGAAACTTGCTCTATATAGAGGATCGGGTCTGGATTGATCATATACAGAGGAAACTTGCTCTGTATAGAGGATCGGATTTGAATTCTGGAATTTGAGATTTGAATTCTGGAATTTGAAATTTGAATGATTTTTGAACTTGAATTTAAAGATGTTTGAATTTGAAACTTGATTTGACGAATTTGAATTTGAAGGGTTTTAAGTCTGTGATGTGTTTTGAAGTTTGATTTGAATTATTTTTGAATTTCAAGGATTTAAATTTGAAAGTTGATTGATTTTGATTCATTTTGAATTTTGATTTTAAGTTTTGAATTTCAATTGTGTTTGATTCGATTTTGATTTGTTTAAATTTGGTTTTGAATTGTTTAAATTTGATTTTGAATTTGAAGTGTTTTGAATTTAATTTTAAGTTTGACACTCATCTGGCATGGTACTTCCTGAAGAGCCTCCCCAGTATTTAAAAAAAATTGGGTGGCACTCTTCAGGGTTGATCAGTCAAAGGGAAAATTTCCTCAAAGATCGTCATTAAAAATGAACGATCCAGTCAACATTGACTCAAGCTTTCCATTGAGTTTACAACGGATTAGAAGCGGTCTACAAAAGACTACGACCAAGTCTCCTACTTGGGGAGTTCTAAAGTGACACAACTTATCAATATCTCGAATCAAATGTGATTTATGAACTTTCAAACTTTGCTGAGCTTAATTTGATTTTTATTTGAGGCCCTCGAGCTCCTCGAATTGGAATCGGGCACTTTGCTCAACTATAGTTTGATTTTGCACAGCAAGTCTTGGCTTAAGAAACTACGCTTCTAGATCAGAATGATCTAGGACCCAGCATGGCGTATAGTTTGATTGTGAATGACAATTTCCAGCACTATAAAATACTCCTCTAGTGGGATCAATTGTGGACCCAGTATAGAGTGTAATTTTATAAAGAAGGCCTTAAGGAAGGATGCCTGTGTGGAAGGGCTTACACACACTTTTCAAGGACCAGAATTAAATTTTTATCAAGAATAGAAGATTCATTCTCTTTATTGGAAAATTTCCTCTAGTTATTTGGACCCTGTCGGAATGACAAGCGGGAACAAATTCAGAAGTACAGTGAAAAGTTTGAGTGACCCCAACTAACCTGAAAAGGTTTGAGGATTTAGGTTTTGTTGACCCAGACCAAGTTTCGTAGGAACTAAACTGGGGTCTCCCTTAAGTATTTTGAATTAAATTCAATTTCAAAGAAGTTTAAGTTGAATATAGAAATTTGATCTTTTCAATTCTCTAGCACGAGAAATTTTTGTATCTTGATAGAATATCGATGCCCGGTGAAAATTCTGGATTCAAGACTTTCAAAATCAAGTAAATTAAATTGAACTGGGTTGAGATTAAAACATTTAGAAAAAGGGAGCCTCATTCTTTTTCTGGTGGCGCACATTACGCATCTTTTGATTTATAGTGCATTTTGCACTATTTTTTAACTTGTGGCGCCCATTGCGCATCTTTTTTATTTTTAGTGCACTTTGTGTATTTCTTGATTGTTGGCGCATTTTGTGCATCTTTTGAATTCAATTGAATTTAAGAAGAGGCTACACCTTCTCTATTTCAATAATGGGATTACATCTCGAGTATAAGAGAAGAAAACTCATTCTCTTATACAAGGACGAATAATCCTCAAGGTAGGACCCAGTCTTTTAAAATGAATATTGGCTTGACTTTTGAAAATCATTGAATAGATTTTAAACACGCAAGAGATATCTATCTAAGATAGAAAATTGCGAGATGATTAAAAAGATTTTCATTTCAACTATCAACTTAAGTTCGATATCGATTTAACTCAACAATCGAATCAATCCCACAAAAGAGGTGGGAGGGAGGTGTATTCAAACATTTGGAGTCAACTACAACTTTCTCCTGCTTAAGACTTCAAATAGAGGTCAATTTTCATTAAAAAAAATGATTCAATTATCTTGAAAGTTTGAAATCAGTACACTTGAGAAATTGAAAGCTTTTCCTTAAAAAGAAATTGCAAATCTAGGTGGCAAGACCCCAGTAGTACGGAATTAAATTCCTACAATCTCCTTGGAGGGAGAGACTACTAATGGGTCTGCACTATCCTTAGAAGTCATTGCATTACTTTAATCAAAAAGATTTATCTCAATAGGACTCCGTTGAAAGTTGAATTTTGACGGTATCACTATCTGATATAATCTTAGATTATTTCCCCTCTCTTATTACTAGTGGTCTAGTAATTAGGAGAGTGGCACCCCGAGTGGTTTCTATACCTCCTCCTCTCTAGTTGATGTAGTGGGACACGTATAGAAACGTGATCTAACATCATCTAGTAGAGTGGACGGGTCATAACCTTCAATTGGGGGCCCAGGGCTTGGTGCTGGAGTCTGTTCAGTTCTGGCTTGATTGATTCTCGCCATGTAGTAGTCAAGAAGATGTATTGAAGATCGTGCTCTCGTTTCTACGACCTCCCTCCTTTGAGTAACAGGAGAAGGGTGGAAATGATTTCCACCTGGGAGGGGGTACGTAGAAGGGGCAACAAACTTTTTATCAGCCTCGAACTTGACGTGCTTTAAGGCTTTCACCTCAGCAGTCTTCCTGGCCTTGACAACCTTCTTTCTGACTCTACGAAGGTAGTTCTTAATCTTGTTTTTGCTGGCCTTGCTGACGACAGGGGTACTAGAAATTGATCCGATCTCAGGCTGAGATGGTAGCTCTTCTATCGTTATTGACTTCTGGTTCTTATCCTCCTCAGTAAAAGATACAATGGGTAAAGGGGTGACAACAGCCTCCATCTCGGAGATAGGGGAGTCAACTCCTGACCCTAAAGTTATCTCAACCAAGGGGATATTCCTTCGTATTCCAGCAGACAGATCAATCATTTCTTCTCCATCGACTGATAACTTGAAGTCTTGCATTTGCATTTCAAACTGGATAAAATTACCAGAAGTGATTCCTTCGACTATCAAGTTTCTATCTAGAGAGAAAATGAGTTTCCCAGCCATTTGAGTGCTTAAATCCTGAAATTAATGAACAATGATTTGAATTAGTTAATCTTGAATTTGAATTTGAATTTTAAACTTGATTAATGTTATTCAAAATTTGATAATTCAATCATATTAAACTTAAATTCAAAACAGTGGTTCGTAGAATTGACAAGGACTTAAGGGTTGAACCCGACACTTTCGCTACACCAAATAATTTGGGGCAAAATGTCAAAGCTCAAACTCGAACTTGAATTCAAAATTGAAATTAAAATTTGAGGTGACAATCAAATTCGAACTTAAAGTTGAGATTGTATTTTGAATCAAAATTGGATTTGAATTTGAGTTTAAGGTTGAAGTCAAATGGACCTTTCTTCAAATTTCGTGACTCAACAGATCGAGTTTCATTCAATCATGTAGGTGCACAAAATTGATATGAAAGATCCAGGGATCGAGCTCGACTCTTTTCGTTTCACCAATTGACTTGGTCGAAATGTCAAAGTCCCGATCAAAATTGAATTGATTTTAAATTGGAGATCAAATTCAAATTTCAGGTTGAAATTATGTTTGGATTCAAAGTTAAATTTGAATTTGAGGCTCAAGTCAAATGGGTCTTTCTTCAAATTTTATGACTCAACAGACTGAGTTTCACTCAATCATGTAGGTGCATAAAATTGATATGAAAGATCTGGGGATCGGGCTTGACTCTTTTCGTTTCTCCAATTAACTTGGGGCAAAATGTCAAAGTCCCGAATTTGACCTTGAAATCAAATCTGCAGTTGACTTTAAGTTTGGAATCAAATTTAAGTTCAATTTTGAAATTGAATTTGAACTTAAGATTGAATTCGGTTTTGAGGTTGAATTAAAATTTAAATCTTGGATTCAAATTCAAGCTTGAAGTTGGATTTAAATTAAAATTGAATTTGAATTTGAATCAGGATTTAAACTCAAGGTTGGAATTGAACGGATCCTCTTCAAAATTTGGAACTCAACATATTAAATTTTGTTCAAATATGTAGGTTTACCAAATTAGCCTGAAGATCCTAAGGCTTGACTCTTTGCACCCCACCAAGCAATTTAGGGGTGAGATGTCAAAGCCCAGAATTGACTGGAGAATTTTGAATTTGAATTGCATGTGTTCAACTACAACAGAATATTATAGAAGACACATAGCAATGACGATTGAAGTTGATTCGAAAGATTTTCCTTGACTTTTGAAACTCAAAATGTTGAGTTTTATTTTCAATATAATGGTTAACAAAAGTTAAGGGAAAATCTAAACACCTGGTTTGACTCTTTCACCATATGGACTAGCTTGATGTGAAATGTCAAAATCCAAGTTTAATTAAAGGAATTTTGAATCTGGGTTTTGAGATTGAGGGATTTTTTTGTAAAATGTGAAACTTAGCATGCTGTGATTTATTCGCATGCGAGTTTGCAACATATGCAAAAAGATTTTGACAAGCTTGGCTTGACTCTTTTGCTCTACCAATAAACTTGGAGGCAAAATGTCAAAGCCCGGCTTGGAGGGAGGTTTCCTACACTCGCCTCTCTTTTCACATGTCTTAATTGAGTTGGCCACACTCACCCAAGGAAGAAATGGGTAGAGGGACCAACGGAAGAAAGGTAGTCAAAACTACCGATGCAATAAAATTCGTAGCGCTATTAAAGATGGAGAGAGAGATTGTCCCCAGCGGAGTCGCCATTTTTTTTGTTTGATTAAAAAATATTGTTTTGAAAAGTGTTTTAATTTTCTTTGGGAAATATTTAATTTCTGGAATTTAAATTTTATAATCGAATACTTATTATAAATGATATATCACCTCGAAAGGTGAACATATCGTTCCCTAATAGGTTCTGATTATAAATCTTCAAGTTTATTCTGATTATCATAATCAAACTCAAGGAGAAACAACATATGATCTCAAAGGATCAAAGTGATGTTAAATCAACTGTTTGACTATATTAATCTGAATAGGATCATTAATTTCATAATCATAACTATGATTGTAATTGACATATCTATCCGAAGAAAGAAGATATCAATCATTATCAATAATTCGAATATGAAAATAACGATCACCATTTTTGTTTTGATTTCCCAAAGATAATTAATTAAAGGTTTTGAAAACTTGATTTTGAAATCAGGTCTGGGTTTCTAAATCTCCTACGAGCGCAAGCCCTCGTAGTTAATTACATCGTAGGAAACCAGAAAATTTCCTACGAATACTCTCGATTAAAATAGCGATACGAATTTTATTTAAGAGTTCAAAGATTGATATCAAAGGAGGTTAAGGGTTGGAAATTCAATAGGAATTGGATCAAATTTGAGCAGTTATTTCTGGAGTCAAAGGAAGAAGAGTAGGAGGTGTTTTGAGATTCTGAATTGCTTCAGAAACACCTCAAACTATCCTAAGTGTTGGGCTTGAATTTGATTGAAAGATATTTTAATGTTTAAGTGATCAATTTTATTAGAAAGTGGGAATTAGATTCCCGGAAGATTGAGGTCTTAAGATTGAACATTTGCCTCAGAACCTAAGTCTAAAATGGGTACTGAGAATCAGTGACCCAGAACCTAGCTAATGCAATGCAATCCTGGACTTACCCCGGCCTGGATTGGGGAGCCAGCTAAACCACCTAAACGCTTTTAAAACCATGAGTCAAAGTCTTTAAATGTAGAGTGGTTAAGGACATTGATTAAAATTGGTTTAAAGAATTGGGGTCGACATCTAGAGCAAATCCTAATTGACCACTTAACATATGTTGGGTTAAATGTCTAAATAAAATGCAATTAAGATTTAGACTCAAATTTAATTTGTTACTAATGCGATGCATGCTAGTTGACTCGATAAAATGCTTAAATCAAAATGAAGCAGTTTTAAAATATGCTTAAAAATAGGTTTTATCCTAGAGATTGCACAACATCCCCTTGGACAGAATTACACCCTAATAGGTCAGGTGGTCTGCCAGAACCCGCTGGCGGGGAGGTGCCTAACACGGATGAGAAAAGTCAATATATATGCATGAAAAACTCCCGGCGAGTCCGGGCTTACTTCTTAAGAGCGTTAGAGTTTCTATCTGAGCTTAAAAATTTTTAAGTTTTGTTTAAGTAGAAGAAGTTAATGACTGTACCCTCACGAGCCTCCGATCGGGTTCCAGGCTAAATCAAAATCGACATGCAATAGCGCCAAATAAACTACTAAAAACATGCGGGTCCTTAATCGCAATCAACATCAAGTAATCAAATCAACATTTAATTAAATTAATTAAATAAATGCTCAAACTGAAAGTCCATAGGCAAGTGCCCTTAATAATACAACCCAGGGTCTGCAGTAAAGTAAAGTGGCCGGGTACCACTGACTACAACCCGGATTCTACTCCTAAGACTCAAGTGACTTTGAGATTTGAGATTCTTCTCGTTTTTCACTTCTTCGTCTCCTTAGAACTCCTTGGATCGTCGGGTCTGGATATCCAAATGAAAAGAAACTCCCCCTGGATAGGGGTGTTATCTTTTCTCTTTGGATACTTAACTTCATCCTAATTTGGATCTCCGAATGGATAGGAAATCTCCCCTAAGGGATGTTCCTTCCTCTTTGGATTCCAAATTGGATGTGCAAACATCTCAATCTCAAAGCACTTTAAATAATTTACAACTCAATTTAAATCAAATTATATCAAATTGAAATTAAAATTCTAGACTCAATAACCTGCAGTGTTATCCTAATAATCAACAGTTATATTTACATCCCAAGCAGTTAATATATTTGAAATTTAAATGCTCAAACCAGCCACGCTTGGCCATGCTCTTTTTTTGATTTAAAGGGGGACTTAAGCAATTTTTTGGAACACCTGTGCAATTTAATAATTATGATTTTGCCCCCTTTAATTTTATGCCCTGTATGAGCATGGCCACCTGCATAAGATTGAATTAGTATAAATCGTTCCTAACCTAAGGGTAGATCTAACGTACAATCAATCAACTCAGAGTGCAGTAAATAAATAAACAATCACATCAACATCAATTACTTAAATCTAGCAACCAGCATGCAATGAAAACCACGGAAAACCCGGCACACGCAAGTAGCAGAAAAGTAAACACCGGCGTAGCCTAAGACTAAAGTTGGTTGTCCTAGCAAACCATCTAAAGTGTGTGAGGTAGGTTGTGTGGCTTTGATATGTCCTAAATAGGATGATTTGATTGAAGTTGTTTAAAGTTCTAGTTGGTTGAAGACTTAAGGGAAGATTTAATTTGAATTTAAATATTAGTGACTTGAAATTGATTTTTAAACTTGATTTTACTTGTTTGTTGGATATCACCTTTGTTTCACACCGAGGCCGTGAAGTTTATTTCACCTTCCTTGGGGCTAATTTAATAGCCTCGTAGGCCTGGGTTACCCAATGGTACCCGACATAATTAAATGATTTGAGTTTGATTAAGGTTTAAAGGTTGATTAAATTTTAATTAAGATTGGTTGGTTGCTGGTTTTTAAGTTCATATTAATGTTTTCTGGAATTTTGAATGATTTATTGAATTTTGATATTTTTTGGATTATTTTAATCATTTAATTCAAGGGTCAAAAGTTGACTTTTTGATTTAAAGTGTTTTCTAGAAATTTAATATTTTATTAAAATACTAGACCTTAATACGATCAGTTAGACAGTAAGTATGCTGAAATTGGATTTTTCTACATTTTATTATGAAGGTTTGAAGTTTTGACTTGAATTTGAACTAAGTTTGACCAAAAGTTGACTTTTTTCAAATTTGTTTGATTTCTGAAAACTTAACATTTTTCATAAATATTAGAGCTTAAGATGAGTTGTATGCCTTTGAGTTTGCTCAATTTGGAGTTCATTTGAATTAGTTATGAATTTTTGAAGTTTTGACAATTATTTGAATTATTTAAATTGTTTAATTAGAGACTCTTTTTGTGATTTGAATTCAAATAACCTCCAAACTTCTTGAAATCAACTCCAAAGGTCAGGAATGACTTAAGGAGTGATTTCCAAGTGTTTGGAAATTTTCTGGAATTTTTAATTATTTTTTAATTAATTAAATTAATTAAATATTGAATTTCAATTAAAATTAAATTAAACTTAATTTTGAAGTCTAGTCAAGGGGCTTTTATTTTTCATTGATTAAGGGTTTAATTCTGGTCAGTTTGAGGGGTTATTTGTAATTTTTGGATTTAATCTTAATTTATTACATTTTCTGGAAGGTTTAAGGGCTTAATTAAGGTTTAAGTTTGATTAGGTTAATTAATGGACTTAATGATTTCAAAATTCAGTGAAGATTTTTCTTAAGGCTGAGAGTGTCACTAAGTTCAAGTGTTCAAAGTTTCAAATCAATAGGAGGTGAATCCTAATTTTTGAAAATATTCTAAATTTTCTACTCAATGTCCTTAATTATTGTCCTTAATGTCACTAAGTTAATTGGATTCAAATCAAAGTCACTAACCCTTGACTAATTGCAATCACATCAATCATCAATCAAGAATAATGGACATGATCATGACCTAAGTTTACTGCTCAATTGAAGATAAAGCTCATCTGATTCCATAGAACTCTAGCATGCATGGATTGGAATTTTATTAAAAGAATTATGAATTTTCAAAAATATAAGTCAAATTATGACCAACATTTTTGTAAATTCATAATATATATGAGATTGCATCAATAGGACTTGAGAAAATTATGGGAGATCATAAACAGATCCTAGAATACCTCTGCCAAATTCTAGCTTAAAATAATACATATATATTTATTTAGAATTAAAAAGAGTTTTTTTGAATAAATGAAATAACTATCAAAATATCAGTCAAAATAATTTAAATTTATTTTTAAAATAAAATAGGGAAGAATACGAACGAAACAAGCCTAAGAACTCCAAAAATGGTTGGGAAATGAAATTCTTGTGATTTTTTGAAGTTCTGCCCATTTTCTGGATTAAAATCGGGGCTCTATTTATACAGTCAGCTGACAGCATAACCGTACGGGGCCCTTTACACGCGGCAGTAGCCTATTTGACCACGCGGGTGGCGGCGGTCAAGCGGACCCCGCCCACTTATCCAGCGCGGCACGAACTGAAGCCGTCGGATCAGACCTAGTTTGATCTAACGGCTTCGATCAAACAGCGGATGAAGTGTGAAATCCGAATAATCGGACGGCTAGAATAGCATCTGCTGTTTGAAAGAAAGGCCTAGATCGAGTCAGATAAATGATCCGATCATCCAAGCGCTTTGCCTATGGGATTCAAATCATAAGCCTGACGAAATCGTGACCGTTCAATCCAAATAGAATGGATCGAACGGTCATAGACTTATCTTCAACCTCCAGACTCCGAAAACCCTAGGAATAGGTTTTGCTTCGTTCTCGCAATATGTCGAACCAAATTGATTTAAACTTTAAACAGAGATATTTTAGGATTGAAGAAAGAATGTGGAAATCTTTTTCAAGCCTTTGATGCAATCATCAGAATGTTATTTAATAACCTAGATTAAAACCTAGGGTTTGAGATAAACCTTAATCCAAATGACAGTTTGATGAGTTCAAGATGCGGTTGAGCTTGTAGACTGTCCGCGCTTATTCCTTTAGAAGGCTTCGAGCTCAGAAGAAGCTTCTATAGGGAATCGAAGTAACCTGGACGGAGTTATCTTCGGTCACGCGTTAACATCGCCGCCGGCAGCTTCGAAACGACGGGGAATGATCAGGGATTAGTGTGTATGGCCCTCTGGAAGAAAAACGAAAACTTAAAGCTCTCTGAATTCTCCTGGAATAGGAGATAGCTGCTCATTGGGCTTTTTCGTCTCTCCTCCCCCTATTCAGCTGCTGGAGCTCATCTGGATGGCCCAGATGCCTTAGGTAGAGTTTTTGGATGTTTGACATCTGGCACAGGCCGTTAGGGGGCAGTGGGGAGAATCGTACGAGCTGGAATGACTAGGAGATTATCTTCACGTGGGGAGGACCACCTGGGTTGGTCAGGTCGGGTTGGAGGCTTGCCAGTCATTGGATTGGGTCGGGCTGCAGTGTTGGAAGGTCCTGGAGTTGGTTCCAAAGGCTGGACGGGCCTGGTTTGGTTCGAATAAGGGGAATGGGTCATGTTGACCACTAGAGCTCCTTGAATTCTTGTTGACCATTTGACTGGTCAACAGGGGTTGGGACTGACTGAGTTGGTATTTAAACTGTGTCTCAAGTATGCCTAGCTGGTTAGATGGATCTAATCTCAAGTAAGGAAGTTGAATGGGGGAGTTTGACCATTTGAAGTCTCTTAAATCCATGTAGAGACTTGTTGATTAGGTTGACTAGTCAATCCGTCCACATGGATGATGAGGTGGCATTGGAAGAAGCCTAGGAACTGATTGGGTTGATTTAGAACAAATGCCAAACCAAGGAATTAAAGTTTGAAGGAATGTATAATGTTTTGAATGGTTTTGACCAATTCAAAATAACTTGACTTGGTCAAATGAATATGTTTTGATCTCAAATAGATTTGAATAGATTTGATTTAAGTTTTGAGATGAGTTTGAGAGTTTGAATGAGGGCTTAACTTGAAGGATTGAGGTGATTTTGACTCAAATGGGGCAAGTTTGACTAGACTTGGAATTAGTTGACCAAGTCAACTAATGATTGGGTCAAAAGTCCAACCAAATCTAAATCATTGAAGGGTATGATCAGGGGAGTTTGATTGAGTTTTGAGTATGCTTGAAGTTTGATTTAAGTTGAAAGGGTTTAAAGGTTGATCTGGTCAACCTAGGTTGACTTGGTCAACTAGGTTGACCCTGAGTCAGGGTCTGGGTTGGATCAATCTCAAATGATATTTGAAGTCTGGTAGATGTGGTTTGAGGGTTTAAATGGATTGTCTAGATCAAATGACCTATTTAGGCCCTTAATGGGCCTAATGGGTCAACTAGGTTGACTTGGTCAACCAGGTTGACCCAGGGTCAGGGATGGGGTTCAACCAGTTCAGAATGACATTCTGAGTCTACTGGTGGTGGTCTCAAAGTCTGGGGAGGTCGTTTGATCAAAATGACCTATTTGGGCCCTTAATGGGCCTTTTAGGTCAACCCTGGTTGACTTGGTCAACCAGGTGGGTCCAGGGTCTAGAAATGGGTTCAACAGATTTGAAATGACATTTGGAGACCAATGGAGGTGGTCCCAAAGTCAGAGGAGGTCATTTGGTCAAAATGACCTGTTTTGACCCTAAAGGGGCCTTCTAGGTCAACTAAGTTGACTTGGTCAACCAGGTTGACCTAGGGGCTGGTTCTGGGTTCAATGGGTTTGGTTTAACATTTGAAATTTGCTGGAAGTGACTGCATTTGATTTGGAGCTCATTTGACCAAAGTGACTATTCACACCCTATAGGGGTATTTTGGTCATTTTGATCCCTGGTCAACTGGGGGTCAAATTGAGTCCAACAAAATGCAGTTTAATGCTCAATGGGTCATAATCAAGGGTCTGGAGGTGATGGAGGCTTTGGAGAAAGCTCCAAGGTCAAAATCCACTGGGTGGCAGGTCCAGTGGCATAGATTGTAAATATTTGAAGGTTTTATAGCCTTTGGATTTCAATTCAGTTTCTGGGGTTAGAGATCTCAGAATGAGCTCAAATTTGGAGGGTTACCTCTAGAGACATGTCACATCAGTGTGGAACTGACAGATCATGAATCAGAGGTCATTTGATAGGGTTTTGAAATGTTCAAAGATTTGCTGGAAAAGGCTTTCAGGACTCAGACCTTTGGCCTTGGATTTGAATCTGGAAATCTGGTTTTGAATTGGATTTTGAGTTTGAATGATATGGTTTGAATTAAGTCTAGATTGAATTGAAGTTTGGACTGATCTAGAGGAATCCTAGGGTTTAGAATAGGTCCTAGGGTCCAAATCAGCTTAAGGAAATCCTAGGATCTAGAATAGATCATATGATCAAGAATCAGGTAGAATCCTAGGGTCTAGAATAGATCCTATGGTCTGAAGTCTAGGAGAATCCTAGGGTTTAAGAGGATCATATGATCTAGAGTTAGGTAGAATCCTAGGGTCTAGAATAGATCCTAAGATCTAAAGTCTAGGAGAATCCTAGAATCTAGATTTGTCTTAAATTGTATTGATCTGGGGTCAGGATTGATTTGAATTTGGATTGATCTTAAAGTCTGGATTGATCTAAGATCAGATTGATCCTAGGGTTAAGCTTGATCCTAAGGATTGGAAAGATCCTAAGGTCTGGATTGGTCCTACTGAGCTCATACAAAAATGAGGTCAACAAGGAATTCCCAAACTAGACTTTATTAAGGATCACTTATATGATGCCTGTCAATTAAAAAAGTAAGTTAAATCCTCCTTCCACTCAATCAAAGACATTAATACTAACAAACCCTTAGAAGTCCTTCACATGGATCTCTTTGGACCTGTCGTAAGCCTAGGAGGGAAAGACTTCAGGTAGGTGATTATTGATGATTATTCAAGGTTTACTTGGGTTAGATTCCTATCTCATAAAAGTAAATCATTTGAGGAGTTTAAGCCTTTTTCGTTGCAAATATGGTTTCAAGAACTATGATTTTGATGATAGAAAACCTTTTTATTTTCTTTTTGAGTGACTAATCTTTCAGGTACACAGGATTAATTGCAATTCAAGCCAAACCAAGATCAAGTCAGTCTATTTGTCATTTAGGGTCAATATACTTTTTCATTTTTTGAGTCAAGTGTAATGTAACAGATCCCCAAGCTAAGTAATCTTGCACACACACACTCAAGGGGAGAGTTTTAGTGAGTTATAGTTTCTGTTTCAAATTTTGTTTAACTCATCCTGGATGATATTCATATCATCCTAGATGATCCAATGAAAATAGAAACCCTAACTAGGGTAGCCATGTTAAGTCAGTTTGATTAAGCAGATCGTCCTGGATGAAAGACCTATCGTACAGGATGATATGCTCAAATTAGAAATTCTCAGCCGCTAGATTAAGTTAGGCAAGTTTTTTTAGAAATTTGGTCTGATAGTCTCGGACGATATGTGTATCATCTTGGATGATCCTTTATAATCATGCCTAAATTAGTCTAGTAATTAAGGAAAGTGATTAATATTTGATTGATACGATCATATCATCCTAGATGATTGTAATATTATCCTGGATGATACATGTAAAATCTTGACCGTCCAGAGCACTTCACCTGGACGACCTGAGAAATGTGCTGGACGATATTCCTGATTTTGAACTAATCGTACGGGATGATAGAGATATCAGCTGGCATGATTAAGTCATTTTGAGATCGTCCAGTAAGTTTTGGCTTTATGACCTGAGCTGTGTGCAGGATAATTTTGTCATTTTTGAACTAATCATACAGGATGAAAGAGATATCATCCCGAACGATCAAGTCATTTTGAGATCGTCCAGCATAAGTTTTCCTGGATGACCCAAGCTATCTTCTGTATAAAATTCCTAATTTATACTAATCATCCTGGATAATTACAGAATTGTACGAGATAAGCTGAACAAATTTTATCTTCTAATTGTCCAAAGAAAGCAGATCATCCAGGCTGATATATGTGATTTTGTACTGATCAAACAGGACCATCTATCGATCGTCCTGGATGATCTTTGATGACCAGTTGAGATTTTGGGTAATTTTTGAGCCCTCCTATTTAAGATCTTTTTCTTCCAACAAGAAAAATCTTTTGCCACCTTCCTTACCAGAGAGAACCTTGAGAGAGAGAGAGAGAGAGAGAGAGAGAGGATCTTGTGAGGGGGAGTTTATGAGGTGTTTACAAAGGTTTCTCCAAGAAAGAATTTGAGTCATCTTCTTCAGTCATCGTCTCTTATCTTATTGGTGTCTCTGTGGTAGGATCGTCCGCAAGAAGATCCAGATTCTATGCCTGCTTTAGAAGGAAGCGAAAGGGGTCCAGGTTCTCTGCCTGCTTCAGGAGGAAGCGAAAAGAGTCTTGGTTCTCTGCCTCACCGGGTTGGTGGAAAGGAGTTTTATACAAGTTTCTCTACCTTACTGTGGGAGCAGAAGGAGAGTCACTTAGTGTTAGTGCAATACCCGGAGGAGAGGCTCTAGGGAGTGGACGTAGGTCAAGTTGATCGAACCACTATAAAATCTGGTGTGTTCTTTCTGATTATCGTCCACATTTATTTTTCTAATGATGATTATGTGATTGTGATTATTATTCTATTATTATTGAGCATCTGCACATCATCACGAAACTGTAAATATTTTAAAACATTTAAAAAGATTTTTCTAAGCCATTTTTGCTCACAAATTTTTAAAATAACCAATTCACCCTCCCCCCTCCCTCTTGGTTAGCCTCGGAACTAGTTCACAAGGGCTTAATATCCTTAACTAACTTTCAAGTAGTATCATAGTAGGATTCATAAAATCTAGTTTTGAAAAACTTTTGAATTTGATCCATAGTTAACTTTAGTAATAAAAATATTGCTGAAGGTTATTCCCTCACTAGTCTACCTTTATTTGATAATATACCTTTTGATTTTGGAAAACTCACATGTCTACCTTTTTGCAATCTATTGATTATCGCATGTGGATGCTTATTAAAGATGGTTATGAAGCACCTTTTAGACATGTTAATGGCATTAAAATTGAACTTCCTTTTACTGAATAGACATTTGATGATCGTGATTTAGCACAACTGAATGCAAAATACTTGAACTATTTTTTCTATGCATTAAAATCTGAGGATTACATGTGTGTCTCTACTTACACTACTGGTAAAAAGTTCTAGGATAGACTATGCATTACTTATGAAGGTACATTTGAAGTTAAGCAATCTAGATTGAACATCATACTTCATGACTATGAACTCTTTTGCATGAAACCTAGTGAATCAATTTCTAAAATGTATATTAAGTTTACTCAAATTGTCACCTCTCTATATACTTTAGGAAGAGATCTCAGTAACTATGAAAAAGTGAACAAAATTTTGAGATGTTTGTCATCTTTTTATTATACCAAGATAACTATAATTACTGAATCCAAAAATTTGAATACTTATTCTATTGATAACTTACTTGGGTCACTCATTGCTTACGAGTAAGGAGTGAACCAACGACAAATTGATGTAGGTGAGAAGAAGAAGGAGAAAACTATGGCGCTGAAGGCTAATGATACTGACACTGATTCTTTTGAGTCTGATAGCGATGATGTTGCCTTAATCACTAGGCAATTCAAAAGCTTTCTAAAGAAGAAACACAAAAACTTTTAGAAGTTGAACAAAGATAAGAATAGTAGAAATTTTAAAGGTTCATCTGATACTATTTATTTTGAATGCAGGAAGCCTGGATATCTAAAGGCTGATTATCCTACACTTAAGGCTCACCCAAGCAAAGAGAAAGGTGAGGAGAAACCCAAGTTCAGAAAGGATAAGAAGAAGATTCAAAAGGCTTTCTGGGTGGATTCAACATCCGACTCCTCTAAAACTGAAGCTGAAGAGGAGACTATGAACTTGTGTTTGATGGCAGATGATCATCCTGGTCAGTCTAAGCAAGAAGAGGTATGTGATCTATCCTATGATGAATTGCTTGATGTTTCTGAGAAAATTCATTCATCATATAGGAAACTTAAGAAAACCCATGCCAGTCTGAAATTGGATTTCTTGAATTTGCAAAAAGAGCATGATGTTTTGGTTAAAGATCACTCTACACTAGATAGAAATCACATGTCCTTACTTGATGAATTTGATGAATTAAATAAAAAGCATTCTGAACAAATCATTGAGTATGATTCATTGAAAACATCGCATGTTAATTTAGAAGGAGCTTTTAAAAAATTAGATACCATGACATGTGACTTAGATAGTAGTGAGCAACCATTGAAATTTGAAATTACAAGTCTTAAAAAGGAGAATAATTTCTAAGTGTAAAATCAGTGCATTTGAGAAAAGTAAAACACCACCTAATTTTGCATAATTTTATGCACCTCCATCATTTGAAGAATCTCATTCAAAATCATCAAAGCATATTTCATTCAAACCTAGGAAGAAGCACTATCACCCACGTAGATTTGTTAACCATTTTTCTGGTGTTAGATATTTTTCTTGTGGCATGTTAAGATATATCTCTCACACCTATACTGTTCACCATAGTACACATTGGGTATGGAGGCTCAAATTACATGTTTCACAACATAGCACACATGCATTGCATTCTTTTTATTTGGGTTCCTAAATCTGACGTTTGATGATTTTGTAGGGATGCTCTCACACAAGACCTCGTGAGAGGATGTGATACCTAGACAGCGGATGTTCAAAATATATGACTGGAGATGCAAATCAATTCATTTTGCTGGAGGCCAGGCCTAGAGGCAAGGTCACTCTTGGAGACAATACCACCAGGAAAGTGGTAGGTGCATGTATAATCAGAAACTCTAAGAACCTTTTGATTGAAAATGTTTTGCTTGTAGATGGACTGAAACACAACCTGCTCAACATCAGTCAACTTTGTGACAAAGGGTTTAGCATCAAATTCCTGGTAAGCACTTGCATTATAAGTTTAAATAATAACATTATTTTGTAGGATAAGAGGATCAATACTGTCTATATGCTTGATTTAAATAATATTGAATGTGTTGCTTCATTTTGCTTAAAACCTGCTGCTGATGAGTCTTGGTTGTGGCACAGGAGATTATGTCATGCTAGTATAAAAACCCTTAGAAGAGTCACCCAGAAGGACTTAGTTAGTGGTGTCCCCAAGCTTAAGTTCACTAAGGACCACCTGTGTGATGCCTGTCAGCTAGGGAAGCAAGTCCAATCCTCTTTCCATACCATTAAGGATATTAACACCTCTAGACCTTTAGAAGTCCTTCACATGGATCTCTTTGGACCCATTAGCAATGCCAGCTTAGGGGGGAAAGTCTATGGATTTGTGACAGTTAATGATTACTCAAGGTTCACTTGGATTAGATTTCTATCACATAAATCTAACTCATTTGATGAATTTAAATCTTTCTCCACTTGGATTCAAAAGAAGTTGGGTTGTGAGATCTTGACTATTCATAGTGATCATGGTGGAGAGTTTGAAAATGTGAGATTTAGAATATTCTGTAAGGAGCAAGGGATTAGCCATAACTTTTTAGCTCTTAGGACACCTCAGCAGAATGGGGTAGCTGAACGGAAGAACAGGACCTTAGTGGAAGCCGCTAGAGCCATGCTTATTGAGTATTCACTTCCAAAATACTTTTGGGAAAAAGTGGTGAACACAGCCTATTATGTGCTGAATAGGGTGAATGTTATATCGAATCTGAATAGGACATCCTATGAGATCATTAAGGGTAGAACTCCAAACTTGTCCCACCTCCATGTCTTTGGCTGTAAGGTTTTCATTCTAAATAATAGGAAATCATCCTTAGGAACATCTGACCATAAATCTGATAAAGGAGTGTTCTTAGGCTATTCTAGTGTGGAGAAATCCTTTAGAGTGTTTAATAAGAGGAATTTGGTGGTGGAGAAGATAACTCATGTAGTATTTGATGAATCTAATCCTAAGGAGTCTAGAATTGAGGAAGAAGAAGAGGTAGGACAGGTCACCCAAGGAGTTGAAAATATAAATCTGGAGGAAAGGGTAGAATCTCAAAATAATTTACCTAGAGATTGGAGATATTCTTCAAGTCATCCTAAAGAATTGATCTTAGGAGACCCTTATGAAGGTGTTAGAACTAGGTATGGACTTAGGAAGGAAGTAAACCATTCTGCCTTTATCTCAATGACTGAACCCACCAACATCAATCAAGCCCTTTCTGATAAATTTTGGATCTTAGCTATGCAAGAGGAATTGAATCAATTTATAAGGAACGATATTTATGAGTTAGTAGAAAGACCTAAGAATCAAAGTGTAGTGGAAACCAAATGGGTCTTTAAGAATAAGATGAATAATTCTTGTGTGGTGGTTAGGAATAAGGCAAGATTAGTGGCTAAGGGGTATAATCAAATAGAAGAGATTGATTTTGAGGAGACCTTTGCCCCTGTAGCTAGATTGGAAGCCATTAGAGTGCTACTAGTCTTTGCCTATTATAAGGGATTCAAGCTTTTTCAAATGGATGTCAAGAGTATCTTTTTAAATGGGGTAATAAAGGAATATATCTTTATAGAGTAACCCTCAGATTTTGAGAGTTCACAATATCCTAATCATGTTTATAAATTAAAAAGGCCTGATATGGATTGAAACAGGCACCCAGAGCTTGGTATGGGAGGCTTAGCACATTCCTATTAGAAAGAGAGTTTGTTAAGGGGAGCATAGACACCTTTTTCTGAGAAAAGTAGGAGATGATTTAGTCATTGTCTAGATCTATGTTGATGATATACTTTTTGAATCTTCTGATAAAAACTTATGTGATGATTTTTCTAAAATAATGAGTAAGGAGTTTGAAATGAGTATGATGGAAGAATTATCCTACTTTTTAGAATTTAGTATAAGATAAATGGATGATGGAACCTTTCTGAATCAATCAAAATACACTAAGGACATCTTGAAGAAATATGAAATGGATAAAGCTAAGCCAATCAACACTCCCATGAGTTCCACTGTTCAGTTAGATAAGGATTCAAATGAAAATTTTATTGATTAGAAGAAGTTTAGAGAAATAATTGGATCACTACTTTACCTGACTGCTAGCCGACCTGATATTATGTTTAGTATTTGTCTTTATGCTAGATTTCAAGCTGATCCTAAGAAATCCCACCTGACTATAGTTAAGAGAATCCTTAGATATCTCTTAGGGACCCCAAACCTAGGAATCTAGTATCCTAGGCACAATACTTCTTTTGAGATTATTGGATATTCTGATTCTAATTTTACAGGATGTAGGGTGGATAGAAAGAGCACTTTTTGAACTTGCTAATTCATAGAAAAGTTTTTAGTCTCCTGGTCTAGTAGAAAATAGAACTCAGTTGTACTTTCCACTGTTGAAGCTGACTACATTGCCTTAAGAAGTTGTGTGGCCCAAGTCCTTTGGTTAAAGTAACAAGTTTTGGATTTAGGATTACCTGTTGGCACAATTTTATTTCTATGTGATAACACTAGTGCCATCTGCATCTCTAAGAATCCTATCCAACATTTAAGAACCAAACACATTGACATAAGGAATCACTTCATTAGGGACCACGTTACAAAAGGGGATATTGAGCTACACCATATAGCAACTGAAAATCAACTGGCTGACATCTTTATTAAACCACTGTCCTTTGACTCATTCAACATTTTGAGGACCAGATTGAGTGTAATTGACATAAATGTATGAATCTGTTGATTGATGATTTTTGATTTTTTTATTTTTCATTTTGTTTCTATTAGTTTTTTGTTTGATTTGATTATCTATTTCCTATTAATTTTTATTCTCTATTGATTTTCTTTTTAGTGTTATTATTTTTCTAATTTAAGGTTTTATTTTAATGTGATTTCCTACTTATTCTTGATTTACTATTTTTCTTCTAAATCAGATCACTGCTCACTATTACTAATAAACTAAATTTTTGACTGAGAGTTTTGCCTTATTTTTATTTGGAAGCTTATAAGCAGTGATTGACTCCTCTGAATCTATTAAAGGAAAGAAATATTGATGATTGTTTCTCTTCCTCTAACTCCTTTAATGGTGTATTATTTCTTTTGGATAAAAATCTTTTTCAAAAGTAAAAAGTTAATTTTTGAAATAGAGATCTATTTTATCCTCCTACAGTAATCTACCTCATATAAATAGTATTTTCAAAGCTTGGGATCATTGTTATATTTTTCTTAATCAGGTGATTACACATATCATATGATGTATGATTTTTATTCTGTGAACTACTCCTTCTTATTGTAGAGAGTGAGTTCTGTCTTCTCTTATATCTGGAAGGTAATTTCACAACTGAGATTCTTTAATGATTATAAAAGGAAGCAAGTTTGTAAAAAATGCACAAAGAGCGCCAAAATGGAAAAAAAGGGGAATAAATAAGCCCAAAACTAAAAAGATGTGCTATGTAGTCAAATTGGAAAGATATATAAAGTGTATCAAAAATTAAAAGATGCGTAAAGTGTGCCAAACAAATTAAAAAAGAGGCACAAAATGAGCCCAAATGAAACAAGCTTTCTTCCCTTTTAGATCTTTAAATTTTTAAGAAAATCCATGCGCCACCTAATATTTTTAAAAACTTGAGACAAAAAATCATGATTTTTGATTCCTTACTTTGTAATACTATTCTATCAGATATTTTTTTTGGAACGAGGCTGAAAGGATCTCTTTTCGAATCTAATTTCTTTTCTTCTTAATTAGACTTTTATTTGAAAGGACCTTGAACCTGTAAGGTTTCCGAGGTAGGAGTTATGAAAGTTGATTTTCTAAATTTTTCTAGATTTCAGTGTGGTCGATTTTCTTCTTATTGGCTTTTGAATTGAAAATTAAGGAAAATTCTATTTTACTGGAGCTGATCGATTCAAAAAAAAAAATAAAAAAAAATTTTGTTATTTTTATTATTATTTTCTCGTTTCTATTTTTCTTTGATTTGATTTGATTTTAATTTTTCTTTTTTTGTGTTATTAGGATCCCTGATCTTTCCTCTCCATTCTTCATCTTAGTCAAAAATTTTTTTCACATCATCCTGGATGATCCATACATCGTCCTGGACGATCCATTCAAATCATTCCCACAATGATCAAATGGCTGGTATGCATCAATTATTGGTGATATCGTCCTGGATGATCTACCTCATTATCCTGGATGATCCATGTGGTAGCAGTTGGACGATTTAAATTTGGCCCGTTCATTTCATTTATTACCTATCATCTTGGGCGATCCACCTAATCATCCTGGACGATACCGTTAGTTAAAAGTCATCCAACCTATCTCCTCGGGACGACCGTCTGTGTCTAATCATCCTGGATGATATCTAATCGTCCTGGATGATCCGACTGCCTTTTTGACCAATCGTCCTAGATGTCATAATTGCTCCTATTGTCCTAGTTGATCCTACGATTATCCTGGACGATCTGGAAGAATTCTATTTAAACAACCATTTTCTTCACCATTTTCACCATTCTTCTTTCGATCCTTCATCCACTCATATTCTAATGGTTGGTGGCAACTGATCTCGGCATCCAGGTGCTAGTTCCTCCAGGGGAAATATCGATCCCTGCTTTCCTGAAGTAGCCTATTCGGCTTCCTTCCAGCGATACCTTGAGGTGGGGATCACTCAATCCAAAATTGTCAATCTCTGTATTCTGACTTATCCTGTCTTAGATATTTTTGCCTACACTTCTCTCACATTCATCATGACTTTAGCTTTTCCATTCAGTACTGAGCTTTTACGTGTTTTCTTTGTGAACTTTCGCATCGATTCCTCTTACTCCGCCCTCTGATCTTTTATCAATCACCGCCCTATTGAACTTACTACCCAAGACTTGCACGATATTCTTCAACTCTCAATTACTGGTGACAAACTCCATCTCATCTCCTCTGACCTTAATTTTGACTGGAGTGTCGCAAATCGATTTCTTAGGGGCACCAACATCCACTATTACGATAATGCATGCTCTTCCTTAAGGATACTCAAATAATCCAGCATGTCCTTCGCTCCTCTATCATTTCAAAAGCTGGGTACCGCATCCACATCACCCCCTTACTCTAATTGATTACCTTCTACATCCTAGCCCACCGTGATTTCAATGCTACCGATCTCCTCTTTTGTTACATCAAACACCTCACTAGCATTAGGGATCTGTGGCACAGGTGACGCCCAAATTTTGCCCTAGGATACATCATTACATATGCTCTTGAGACCAAATATAATCTGTAATATCCAGTTCCACCCAATGTCCCTCCTTCCTTCTTCTCCAATAATTCCTTCATATTCTATATAATACACGACTTCATCCAGAGCCTAGCATGGATATTGAGGGAGAAGAGGAAGATGCTGCTCCGGTACCCGCACCTACTCCTCTCCTGATAGAGTCACCTCTGGATCACCTGGTGCACCAATTTGACCAGTGGGAGGCACATTTTGACTCCTACGTCGTTGCCCAGGAGCAGAAGCATACTTAGGATGTCAAACCCTTCAACACTTACGTAGCCCAGTAGCAGCAGGACGACCAGGACATGGTCTAGTTTGGCGAGCAGTTTGCCACTCTCCACAGCCTCTTTCAGCCACCACCTCCTCCTCCATCTGATCAGGACACCTCCTGAGATGAAACTAAGAAGATGATAGTGATGGGTCAGTAAGAGTATGTGTCACATATTCGGATATTACTTTAATCACATATTTAAAAATAATAATATGGGGCTAATAATATTTAGTTTACTATATTACAGTCTTTTCCAAAGGATGCTTTATTTAAAAATTCCAATTATAAATTATGTGAAGTTGGAGAAGGTATGTGGTGAAGGAAAAGCTACTATAGAGTGGGCCAAATCTTGAAATTCTCAAACTCCACACTTGGGACTCAACAAATATATATAGAAGATGATGACTCCTCAAGATTTATGGATGTTGGTGTAGATGTATCATTATTTAGTGATTGGCCTATATGGAAGTTAAAGTAGATTCCACAGGAACAAAAAGAGGCCATTGTCTTCATCTACTATAGGAGGTGTCCCCAAAAAGAAGAGTAAAGTACCTGGTATTAATCAAAAGTCTTCAAGAATATATTATTTTGATGGCTAATAGTGTTACTCAAGTTATAAAAGCTATTCAGAACACAACAAGAGCCCCGTAGGAAAGAAAACTGTTCACTAAACTTATGACTAAGCTATTAAGAATTCCTGGAATTTTTGAAGAAAATATTGAGACGATATACAATAACATATTGAAGAATCTTACAATGATACAATCTTTCCTCTCAAAGCCTATGGATTCAAAGGTCAGATGGATGCGAAAAGAACTAAGATAATGATTTATGTTATGAAAAATGTTATATTAATCATTTTGAGTTCTAATATCTAATTGTTTTTGGACTTCTACTGTACTAGATATATAAACAATTTTTAGTTGTAATGATTTATATATATATATATATATATATATATATATATATATATATATATATATATATATATATATATATATATATATATATATATATCTTTGAAAAATTATTGTTTATGTTGAATATATCCATAACATAATGTTAATTTGAATCAATATGATTATTCATTTTAATAATTGAAGTAGTAAAAATAAATGGTTGTTTTGTATGTCTAGTTTCTAATTTTACATGGTCTAATGTACACAAGTTTCATATTGTTCAAATAATAAGTATCATATGTTCAAACATTGAAAGGTATTGTTTCACTACATTACAATGATATGCTCACTTGATAATGCACACCATACTAAACAACACCAAAGTACTTAGAATATGCTGCTTTTATATTACTTTGCATATATCTAACAAAAAAAATTTCTACAATTACTTTGCAGACAACCAAACAACCCCAAAGTATTTTAAATACATTGCATTTACTTTATACTTTATTTAGAATAAACAACATTCCCTTTTCATACAACCAAATAGCCCCTAAGTGTATTTTGATCTAATAGAAAATTTTAAATATATTTTTCTAAAAAATAATGTAACATATATATTTCTTAATTTTTAAATATTATAATGATATATACCATCAAACTTTCTATCTATATATTTGAAAGAATTTTTTAGGGGAAATATTTGGACTAAGCATCATTAAGACTTTAATTAGATGATTAAGCATCACAAAAAATATATAAAAGTAGGCATAATCGCCCGTTTAATGGGCGATTAGCTATGATAGAGTAAATCGCCCGTTAAACGGGCGATTTAGCATTGACCCAAATTTTTTTAATGAATTCATTTAGATTCTTTATGTTATTTAATTTTAATTAGTAATTTATGCATGTTTTATAAAAACTTGAAAAATATGCATTGATAAAATAATGTTAGGCTTATTTTTAAGGAAATACTGCTTTAATTTGGTGGCTTGTATTTGCAAAGGGCAAATTAGAATCGTTCTGTCCAAAAATATTATTAAGAGCATAGGATCTTTATAATGTTAGAACCATTCTACAATGACAATTAATTTAGCTTGTAATGACATATCACATCAGATTACCTATAAAGTTGTATAGTCCATTCAAGTCCTACTGTGTTTTTTGGCTTGAAGTGATGGTTGGGTATCTTTACTTTCACCTATTTAAAGGGTGCATGGTAGACACATGGAGTATATTTCTTAATTTTTTGTTTGAGTTATTTAGAATATTTTGATCAAGTGTGGGGAAGCTTAAAGGCATCTCCATTAAGGAAAGGTTTGACGATGCAAGCCCCGAAGAATGCATGCTTGTATAGCACGAGTCGGTAACACTTCCTTAGAGCAAAAGGCTAATCAGAATGAGATATTTAGGTGTTGCGTACATGAGTGGTCAGAAGACAAGGATGATTGCCTTTGGAATATGCATACTGAGTTAATCAGGGTAAAACTATAAAGGATAAGATATTTCTTAAATGCTGCCGGATGGAAATCTATTAAAATTAGGTTCCAGGAAGAGAATGGTCACCTTGTCAGCCCTCATTTCTTACAGATGTGGTACCATGAGATGAAAAACCACAAAAATAGTGGTCATTCCTTGCCATATATTGACTATAGCCACCTCAACATTGAGCATGTCATTTTACATTGTGGTTGGTGTTCGCGGTTTAATAATTTCATTATGGATTTCTATAAAGAGTGGATGAAGGAGGTATTACCTGATGGTAAGCCTAAAGAGTTCTTTAATGTTGAGGACTGGCAAGACCTTCAATATGAGTTCGAGTTCCATCAAAAATGTTGTCCAACTCAGACACAGCTACAGTCACATTTATATATGTTGATTAGGAATTAGGAAAGTTATGTCCTCGTCTAAATGTTATGTACGCCAACTTATTCTATATTTTTATCAACTTAAAAAAATTTCCATGTTGGATAAGTACTTCTGCTTCGTTAGCTTAGTTGTCTTGGATATTTGTTTGCATTAAAATGCGACCTAAAAAGTCTTGGTTACAAAATATTAGAAATGATCTTTTTTATTAGATTTAAAGGAGAATTTGAATTTTAATAGGAGACAATGGAGATAAAGGATTCATGTATGGGTCTGCGGACCCCACGTAGTGGGACAAAGGTTATAATATTATTATTGTTGAATTAAAATGTTATTATTGTTGAATTAAATTGTAATATTATTGGTATAATTAAATTAATTAAGAAATTTATAATAATTTATATAAATTTTTTAAGACAAATAAATCTTAAACTTAAAATAGTTTGTATTATCAAATAATTACATACTACAAAATCAACATATTTTGTCGCATTAGTCTGTCCTATCAAATCAGCTTGTAATATAGAAATTGGTATTATAACGTCACTATGTATTATCACATCATTCTGAGCTGTCAAATCATCATGTCTTGTGAAATCAAGTTGTGTTGTTAAATCACTTCATATTGTCAAATATGTCAGTTTTGTCAAATTAGGTTATTCATTTATTTCTTGATTATAGATTATAATTAATGTAATCAGGCTCAATTCACCTATAAATTGAGAATGTCTTCCTTGTGTGGATGAATGTAGTAGGTATCCTCCATTCTCCACTTTCTTTGCAAATATTCTTGTGCAATGTATAGGACACCAAAAAACCCTTCAAAGCAACAGATTATGGAGGGCAGCACTCGGTTAAGGGAATGCTTAGCGCATTTCACTGATAAGGGGTTAGAAGAGATAATAAGAGTAAATAATATTTATCGGTGTTGTATACATTTCTAGTCAGACATGAAAGACTGCTTATTATGGCATGCACACATCGAAGCTATAGATATTTTCGATTACAAGGATGGATCTAGTTTGACTGAGGTGGGTTGGACATTTCTGTAGAAGAGGTTTTTGAAACTGGGGGACATCTAGCATCTATTAATATTTTGAAGGCTAAATACGCTGAAATTGGATGCCATGAAGATGGGTTATTTCATGTGATTTCTGGAAAACCCGATGTCTAATATAGCACACTGCATCCTTTACAAGAAATGGCATCCTCCAACTAGTGCATTCCTTGTTAAAACATATAAAAACTTGATTGCTCTTCTAGGTGGAAAGAAAAAGGAGTTTCTAAGTGCATCAAACTGGCAATGCGTCCAGCTTTGGTTTAACAACAAATTCAGTTGCTGCCCAACTCAGACCCAAATCTAAGCTCGCATGCAAATGGTAGTGAACAATATTTGAAGGCATCCTTTTCTTTTTTTTTTTTAACTACACTATTTGTGTTAGTTTTTTAATTTTCAAATGTTATTTAAGTGTGGTATGTTTGTCTGTAATGTGTTAGTTTTCTTAGTTCTTTATGTTGCAGTTAATGTTTATTTATGTTGTCGGACGGGTCTGTTCGTGTTAGAATGAATGTCCTTTTTAACAAGAGTTTTTTCAGATTGATTAAAATTTATTAAGGTTTCAATTTAACTCATGAATTATGTAGTAAATTTAAATTAATCTAAAATAACATTGAGTAAGGGAAGTGAAAACTACATCATCTCAAAGAAAGGAAACTCATATTCATTGATCACTGGATATAACAACATCAGCAAAAGTCTACATCATATAAAATACAAATATAACATCAATTAACGCCTCCTACATCCTCTGTAGGGTAATGCATCACTACCTGGTGTGTAATGCTGTGGTGGATGTACAGGCCTGTCACATAACACATGCTGGTCGACTTTAATGACACCTTGCTCCACCCCAACTGTGGCTGCTTCTACAATAATCGCTGATGTAGTTTCTAGAACATACTCAGGTGGGAACCAAGCTGGTGTAGATTGCTGAGTCGACTAAGTAAAGAAATCCTGACAAAGTCCCAAATCTTCATATAATGATGGTCCTACATCTATAGAATGGGGATCAATTATCACTGGAGTGGAGGTTTTGCCTAGAAACCCTATATATCCATGCTCTAAGTAATGCTCATCAGGAATATGAACCTCTTTATGCAGATCCACTGTCATCTTTGCTATTCTCTTAATAATACTTTCGGCATTGCTGTAATCATCAAAACTCACCAAAGGTAGTATTGCCCTCTCTGTGTCCAGGAAGAAATTACACTGAAGGAGAAAAATTAAATGATTATAAGGACTAATTAAAAAAAATTCTTCCATAATGACATGTATAACACACAAATATTACTAACCAGATATTACTCCATTGGTGCTATCAAGTACTATATTGTCGGTGGTGTTGATGGTGGCTTCAATATGTATAATATTGGCCAGGATCTAAACCACTGTAGGTATTGCTGAATGAAGTACTTAGTATCTGCTCCAACAATCATTCCTTCAATAATGTATGCTCGTCAATCCTCCCACAATCCAACATAAAGTAGATGGTACACCATCCAGTCCGTATCAGCTTTACCACGCCTGTCTACTCGTACAAATTTTGGCTCCATAGGTTGAATCTCAGTAGTAAGAGCAAACCTAAACTATCGAACAACTCTATCTGGCAAGTGCCACTCTACACGAGTCCAACTAACCATAGGCACACAAGCTAACCAGATTGCTTCTCCTGATAAGCATATGTCAGCAACTTAAGAGCAACTTTTGCTATGTAAGGCTCCCAAGTTACATTCCAAAGCAAATAAATTTCATTTAGATTACTTCAAACTGATATAATTGAACTAGTTGGTGCTATCTTGCTAATAACAATGCATACCTGACTGTCGAATAAGTCATCTAGCTCATCTCTATACATGATGATGCTACTTGCTGGGAGCTACCTTATGAATTCTTGGTTCCACTTACATAAACAAAAGAAATTGAATTACTTCATATTAAGTGACGCAAAATTATAAGTATTAAAAATTAAAGGCCGAAGAAATTGATTACCTGTATCTAACAGAAAGGTCATCCAAGCTGACATGCTGGGGGACATGAAGTGCAAGACATACAATATGAAGTCACTCCCAACACCAAATCTGAAGTAAATGAATACATCATGTAATATTCACCCTCTTTGGCTTTGTAGCCTTAACAAGTTTCCTATACAAGTGAGCAAGTACTACTGCCCTTAAAGAGTAAGTGCTGAACAAACCCAAGTCCTCTAGCAAAGGCGAGAACCATAAATGAATCTCACAACCTGAGGTGTCTAACAGATGGTAAGATCCCATAAAGAAGAGAATGTATGCCCGAACAGGCCTCCAAAAATCAAGCTCAGTCAAGTCCAGATATGAATCCCTATAAAAGGTCCAACGCATCCATCTCAGCGGTAAGCATGTCTGAGCTTGTGCTTGTCCCATCCTGAACTTTGAAGCCACTCATGGATTGAATGGATCATGATACACGACATCTAACTGAGGGTGATGGCCTAGTAGATCATCACAATAATCAGACCAACTTAACCATCATCTACCAGCCCCTACAATACTGTGACCAACTAATGTCAGCCCATCAATGTGAAGACCCAAAATGAGCGCAACATCCTGTAATGTAATGCTCATCTCATCTACAAGTAAGTGAAATGAGTTTATCTGTGGGGACCAGCGCTCAACCAAAGCTGTAAGAAGATTATGATCTATCCTGATATACTGCAATTGACTCATACAATTCAATCCTAACATCCGAAGCCTTCCATAAATCTTGGATAGTTGATTGGCCACTCATATACCATTAGAAGATGAAATGCTACTTCTAAAATTGTTCCCTACATGTTACGAAGATTAAGAGTTATTAGTAACACTAAGTGAATGTACAGTCATACCTCATCTTGATGGGTCACTTTGTGTGATCCACGTTGTGAAGTAATGCTGGGATGTAGGTCCATCAACACAGCTTGCTGATCTTCAGCACACTGTGACACAGCCTGTTTAGCTTGATGCTTATGTTTAGCTGGTTATTTTTCTGCCATACCAGCTGCAAGTTTGTATCTGGATGACATATCAAATACTTGAACCTCACACATGTTAATACACATAGGTTTAGGTATTCTTCTTACATCAGTTTCAAGTTTTTGCAATTTAGCCTGCACTCATGGGGAGAATATGTTATTATTCTGGTGTTGTTTAGTAGTAATAATCTTAAGCCATCAGACAAACATTCGAACAACATTATAATATATGGCAGTAATGAGAGCTTGCACTAGTAACCCACGTGCTCTCTTTAATATGCCATTAAAAGCTTTTGATGCGTTAGTTGTCATTATTCCGTATCGAAACCCACCATTAAATATTAAAGTCCACTTCACAACATCCCTCTCAACTAACCATTGATGAAGTTCAGGCTTTATTTTGATTATATCTAACATGCTCTGATTGAATATTTCTTCATCATCGGTGTTACCTAATGTGTACATCTTCTGGCATACAAACACAATATCAGCAACTCCCATTTGTCGAACGGCTTTCTTAAAGTTTTCACGCAAGTGTCTAAGATAGTGACGATATGTTGCACCTGAAAATATGTCACTACAGCCATGTACCAAACATACCGATCAGATATGATATAGAGATTACTTTTATTGGTAACAGAAGGGAGTAAATCATGAATCATGGTAAGAAACCATATCCAAGAATCATTATACTCTGACTCTATAATTCCAAAATTTAATAGGAAGAGACCGATATTTGCATCAAGGCCAACAACTATGAGTAATGTTCTCCTATATTTACCTAATAAGAAAGTCCCATCAAGGTTGACGACGGGATGACAAAATCTCCAACCAATGATAGATGGGCCGAAAGACTAGAATAACCTTTGAAATCTATGTGAACTAGAGGATTAGATTTTATAAATAGTTCCAAGCATAGCTGCAATAATAGCTTTCATGAATAAATTTAGTGATTGATAAGAGTCCTCCCAAATAACAAACACTGCCTTAATAGCCTTTCAGTGCGCATCCTATACTTTGATGTATGAAACTTTTATGTTAAACTTTGTCTCAACTCTTCCAATTATTTTTCTAGGTTTAATATCCATTTGCTCCTTATAGTGGGAATAATGAAGAAGCTACTGAACTATGAATTACATTGCTTGTGACCTGTTCGTGCACGTATGTGGACCTTTTATGGTGGATATCTTCTATACCCCGCCCAAATGCTTGCTTAGGTTAGCATGTAAATGCCAATGACGCTTAACCATCACATCATCATGTTGTATACATGCAACTATAAATTTTTGTCTATTTGAAGCTACCACCATAAATTGAACATTATTTCTAATAAACTAACCTTGCAAGGCAAATTGCAGTTTAGATTTTTGGTGAAAGCACATATGCTCTACCAGTTCATTTGGAATGATAAATTCATCATTCGTTAGGCTAAAAAGAGTATTATTATTGGATGAAACCTCTGCATTCCACTGATGTGTACTCCTATGAATGTTAGTATATTCGTTATCAGCTGTCATGCCCTCTTATATATTTCCAGTCCTTATATAGTAGTCATGAATAATATCATTGATATTTGGCTTAACATCAATAATCCTAACAGCTGGATCATGGAGTATATCATCAAACTCTTCATCCACATCATCACTTAAACCACTGCTCATTGTCTCATATCCTTCATCATCAATTCTAGGAGTAGATAATCTAATATTATTGACTTCAAAAATAGAAGTAGGCTGGGATTGTATTGAATGATTAAGCAAATTCTTTTGGTATGAGATTGGTGTGGATCTGCATTGATGCTTATATAATATTAGATAAGGAGGAATAAGAATTTACTTGAGAAAATGAATAATTTCCTTCACTACTAACATACCCTAGATGTGCATTTGGCATTGCAAAAGCCATCTTAGCAACATCTTGCATCTCATGTACATAATCGAGTACAACTGAATCACAAATTTGAGCCGAAAGATCTTCATCCAAATTATTATCATTAGGAATTTTCTCAACCTCCACATACAGAATCAGAACTTCAGAAACAGCCAATGGCAATACAAATTCACAACCTTCATCGTCCTCAACCTTCGAGGCCATGAATTGGTTACCCACTGAAAAATGACCCACAATGGTTGCCGTGAACTTTGAGGGATCGAACTTCAGTGCTTTAGGTACCCTATCCTTTAACTTCTTCAAAGTTGAGTTAAATGGAACTTGCAGGGGCCGACATTTACCACCAATATATGTTGGCGAAAAATTACCATCTAAAGATAACTCTCCGTTGTATAACAACATAAAAGATGGTGGTCGTGCACTCATTTTGAATACCTACATTTACAATAAATTTGAAACGATATATTTATTTCATCGAAACAATCGTCAAACTCATATAATTCCACATTATTTTTTGATAGAATTTCAAATAATAATGTTTCACTATGTTAATATTATCATTAACTCATTAAATATGAATGTTAGAAATAGTAATATTAATGTTTTCTTATAATTCCATAAAATGTTAACAAGAATGTCTACTATTTCTTCAATAAAAATTTTGGAATTATTTTTATTCATTTATATTTACTAACAATATTAAAAATTACATGAATTTTATTAAAAATAAGGAATAATTTTTATTAAAATTAAAGAACGTTTAAATTATCGAAATATGTTTCTATAAAATTAAGGAATAATTAAATTAAAATAAATGCTGAATTGCAATTACAAATGTAAATAATAATAAGTAAATGTTAGCTGAAATCAAAATTCGACAGTCCAAAATCAAATTTAAATATGCCCAATTACAAATATAAATAATTACAATAAATTCTACCTAACAATTATAAAACAAAAAAACAACTTTCCCCACCAATATCATAAGTAATATCAGTAAATCACATCCAAAGTCAGTGAGTCCATAAATGATATCTATGAAACTTATAAACAAATATTCATTAGAAATTCATCACCAAGCAAAGTTAGTACATTCTGTGAGCTCAATTACTCTCTAAATCCAAATATAAATAATCATAATAATTTTACAAAAAAATGATTAAGCATTAAGAATCTTAAAAAATTCATAATATTCATATATACTTTGCTTTTTGCATGATTTATCCATATATTTCTAAAAAAACACATAATATATGCATCCCCTAAAACCATTTCATTCTACAATAGTACATGGTGCATTTTATTTTTTTTTCCTTATTCTTGCTTCTATTTAGGAAATGAATTAAAAAATTGAAAAAATTAAAGCAAAAACACATAAAAACCTTACCTAAAACGGAGATGGCCGGCGGGTTCTGCGACGGGATCGGGAGAGGCAAAACAGCAAATAGTTGGAGGAGGGGCCTAGGGCATCGGCGGATTTTTTAAACATACCAAAATCGCATGCTAATAGGCAATTTTGAGCTGTTTAAACAATCGCTCGTTAAACGGGCGATTTGGGTAATAGTAGGTAATCGCTTATTAAACAGACGATTATGCCTAGTTTTAAATTTGTTTAAAACTATACTTAATCAGCTAATTACATTTCATGCTTAGTCTTAAGAATTGCCATTTTTTTATGGCACCCAACAAACCAAATCTGAGAACTGGTACCCACAACTCACCGCAGGGTTCACCAATCAAAGTGCATCCTTATTTTTCTTCCCTGAGGCGTAACGACAAATGGTTGGTGGGTGTGAGCGACCCTCAATGTTCGTTTTCACCTACCGCCGTCTTCCAACTCTTGGCTCCCGCGGCTTGGTTAACATGGTAAATGCTGTCGTTGGGGGTGAAGCAGGACCCTGGCTTTTCCTTTTTCCACGCTCGGGGAATCGGGGTCTCGAGGTCTCAGGTGCTGTGAGAAGAAGTGTAGGATTGAAGGAGAGAGTTTCTCTCTTCCATTAGGTGCTTTTCTTCAAATGAGGTCGAGATCTGGGAAGCATAAGAAGGTAGGAAACTTGTTCTTAAAATGAGATCGAATGGAAACTCTCTGCCATAGCGTAGGAGCCGATCTTTCAGTTATTTTTGGCTCCTCTCGTCTTGTTTTATATTGATTTTGGAAAACTGCAGACGAATTGGGCTGAACTCCTTTGTTTCCGTTGCACCTGCCTACAGCTATGGCCAAAGATCGTGCTCCGGAAATGGCTCAACATCAGCTCCAAAGACTCAGACTTTAGTGCCGACGACGGGGAAAGTACCGAGAGCGAGTTTGAATTTGAGGGTCAGTGATGAAGAGAGGAAACGATGACATCTTATACTATGTATTATCGTGAGCTGAATACTAGTTCAGTTTGTTTTTTTTTTTTGGTCACTTCTGGTATTTCTTTGATTCGTATTCCTTTTTGGGTTTGCTTCTCTGTTTTTATGGCAATTTCGTTCTGTGCTTCTGCCCATGGGTGCAGATCGGTTTTCCTTGGTGAAACAGATAATTTTGATTAGTTAGTTTGATCTGATATGCTGACTGATTTTTCCATTTATATTTGGTTTTGGATTTTTTTATTACTTTTTACTTTATTTTCTTTGCTTGCCGTTACTTCTCTTTTATTTCTCTGAGGCTCACCAACATTGGTTTTCATTTCTAGCTTTAATTTTTTTTCTCCTACACTTCACTTTTCGAACTAATACGTGCACTTTAAATCGGAGGAACTTCGATTTCTTTTGTAAGAATCCTCTGCAATTCCCTTCTGTTTCTTTTTTTCAGTTGTTTGATCGTTTCCTACGCTAATCATTTGGAGATATTTCGACCCTTCAACGAATGATCTTTATGGGTTTTTTTTGGTAGTTGTGAACTAAACTTTGACAACTTTACCCCCCAAAAAAACTAAACTTTGATGTGATAGTTTCTTCAGAGATGTGTCAATGGGAGCGCCAATTACGTGACGAGGAGAGGAGATTAGGTGGGCTTGGGGCTGAATCAAATGGTGATTTCTCACACTGACTTGACTGTTCCCATTAGTGGGATTACGTCATTTATTTCATTGAAAATTTCACATGTATAGTTGAGCCAGTAAAAAAGAACTAAACATCTATAAAGATGGGAGACGGAACACTACTTTTGCAGGTATCCTGCTTCTCCTTTTCACCATAGAATCTGTTGAGGGAAGTAGCGGGGAATTTTTTTTTACTTCAAAATAGACAAGAAGATGAATTATCGCTTAAAATTTATTTTTTAAAGCTAATATCTCAACAGGAACTTTCTGAAGCCTGTAATGATGCAGCTGACAGCTTCAGTAACCCTCAAAAACTTCACTGGGGGAAAAATATGATGAGAATACCTTGCATCTCTCTTATTAACACATTAATGATAGAATCCACTGTTGATTTTTAATTTGTTCTGATGGAGCAGCAAATGATGTTTCAGCATTATATTTGGCATTAAACTGGGAATCATTAATAAACTTCGTTTGAATCATTAAGTTGTGATTTCAACTTGGCCTTTAAATGAATTACTTTCCCTAACCAATTCATAACTTTGTCCAACTCACAATACGTTTGTGAACGAGCAGCTATGAGAAACCATTTTAGAATCTTGCATCATTAGAAGGCAAATTTGGAGCAATGTTTAGCTTGCTTGTAGAGTAATTTGAGGTTATAATCATAGAGGCAAAGTATGGGCAATGCAAGGATAAGGCTGCTTCCGCCAACTTCTCCTTAGATCCTACCTTTGATAGGATTAACCCTTTTTTATCATGTACACACCACGAGTGAAGATTATTGTGGCAAAGGAATGAAACTGCCAATGCATGAGCGGAATTTAACGTCTTGGCGCCAACTTTATTATATCGACTCTACATGCTTTTGTTTGTAGGAAGTCACATTGATGGAATTCCATACTGGAGGCAAAGAAGAAAATCTGAGACTCTTCGTGCACAATATATAAATACCAAGGAACTCAGGCATGCTTGTTCATCTTCATTTTTTCTTGCTGTTTAGTTGCTAATCTAGTCTGTTTTTATTTCTTTCTCAGCGACGACTTCTTTTACTCAGGATGTGTGTCGGGACCTGGAATGTTGGTGGTAAACTTCCCTGTGATGACCTTGAGATCAAGGACTGGCTGGATATGGAGGATCCGGCTGATATATATGTGATAGGGTAATTTTTCTGTGATGCCAGTATAGGATTTTTGGAAATCCTACAAGAACAGAATGTTATCATGCTAGCTTTTAATTTCATGTTAGATCTTCAAATTACTAAAATTCAAAGTTCCAAACACAAGTGTTTTTTGTTCATCATCAACATAAACATCAAGCTTTTATCCCACTAGGTGGGGTTGGTTACATGAATCCTTTTTTATCTATTGTGTCCTGTTAAGAGTCAAATTTTCATTTAAATCTAATAAAAATGTCATTTTTAATATTTTCTAATCAAATTTTTTTTGGTTTACATCTACCTTTCTTAACATAAGCCAAATCTAATACATTTACTCTCCTAACTTTATCAGAAGGCCGACGTTTTATGTGACCAAACCATCTAATACGACTCTTTCTAAACTTATTTGCCACCGGAGCTACTGCAACTTTTTCATGTATATACTAGATATTTGTTGTTCATGCTAATATAATACCAACGCTAGATCATTTGAAAGGTTATATTGTTGGATTATCTTCACAAATGAGAAGATAAAGACCAGGCCCATAGAGATTTTACAATTATGGTATTATGAAAAAGTTTAAAACACCACCTTAGAATGTCATTTTTATTTGTATTCTGGGGCATAAATATATGCATACTAGATTTATGGCCATGTCTTGCATCAATCCCGAATGTTCCCATCTTACCTGAACATTAGGGTCTTAGTTTATTAATCTTAAACGTTATTGGTGTTTGTTATCATTTTCAACCCATATTTTAATGAGGAAAGATGCCCAATGAATGAGAATATAATTTATGACTGCATCCTTGTGCTTGTGAAGTCTGCGGTTCAAAATTGGACGTGTGACAGATTCAGAGAATATGGTTCGAAGACGGCATGTCAATGGTAATGGAATAATCATGAATTCTTCATATAGTTTCTTTTTTTATTTAGCATCTTGCATTTGTTCTATTTTGAAATTACTGATACAAAGATGTTAATGTCAAAATCTGAAACCAATTTTAGCAGACACTTTTGAATGTTTGACAATTATCATCCATCCTTGTAGCTCCTGAAAATTCAGAAATTTTGTTGTAGCTCGTGTAAGCATTTTTTTTATTGGCAAGTCATTTCTGAATTCATAAAATTAATCCCTTATTCAAAATTTAACCTTTGAGTGAGTGTATTTAAGTGACTAGTCTCTGTTTTGTTGAGATCTATGCAACGAGAAGTTATAATGCCAATTTGTCACATGCCTTCTTTCATATAGTTTGCAGGAGATTGTTCCATTGAATGCTGGCAACGTTTTTGGTGCTGAGGACAACAGGCCTGTTCCAAGATGGGAATGTCTTATTCGCCGGACATTGAATAAGATTCAACCAGCTAAACAGAAGTATAAATGTTACAGTGATCCCCCTTCACCATCAAGATTCCAACCAACAGATGACACTCTTGGCATTGAAGATGCATTACTACTAGTGAGTGATAGTGAGACTGATGAGGATATCCATCCACTGGAAGAGGATTCACTTGATTTTGAAGCAAGTTCTTACAGTTGCACAGCTAGTGAAGCTAAGTTAAGTGAAAATGCAAGTTCTAGCTTTGCAAATGTTGATTCAGTTAGATCACAAGATTCAGGCCATCATCCCCTGTTCTCAGAAAGGATGTTTAAAGAATCACATTGTTCCAGTTTTAAGAGTCGTCGAGTAGCATCTCAAGCTTCAACCACCGAACAAAAAAGGCTCACCAAAACCCTTAGCAGCTGTGAGAGAATTGGTTTAGTATGGCCAGAGCAGCCACTTGATAAATTAGCTCAGCTTTCCTTAGATACTTCAAATACATTTAGGTCAAATAAAATTTCCAACTATCACAAGTCAGTGAACCAGGATTGCAAGGATTGTGCTGTATCAGGCTTGCTAACTGAGTTAAAGATGGATGATATTGTGAAGAAAAAGAGAAGGTCACCTTTTGTGAGAATCATAAGCAAGCAAATGGTTGGGATTTATTTTTCAATATGGGTCCGTCGAAGTCTACGTAAGCATATTCAGAACTTGAAAGTTTCCAGTGTTGGTGTAGGTGTCATGGGCTACATTGGCAATAAGGTCAGCTCTTGTAGAATTCTACAGCTGTCCATCATGTTTCAACTATTCTTTTATTTCTGAATCTAATTTACTTGAAATGTGATCGTTTTTAAGAATAATATTTATTTAGGAATATGTCATGAGCAACTTTCTTAGTTATGAAATAAACACCAAAGTAGACTTTTTTGATTTAAGATTCATGGAAGTCATCTATTAGCAACACCTTTTCCTTGCCGTGAAAAATATCTAGGTGCTCAAGGTCAATTAGTTTATAGTTTAACCTCTAAACTGGACAAGCAGTTTGCTATATGCTAACTGCTATTATATAAGCCGACAAAGTAATTTATTATATGGGCAGTTATTAGTTCATAAGTCGAGAATGATATGCAAAGAACGTCAAGTTTCCAGGGGGTTTTATCAGTTATATAGACTTTGTGATATTAAAGTGTAGGAGGATGCAGAGGAAGAATACAGAAATGGATGGGAGAAGAGAGATTCTTGTTATCTATATGTCTCAAACCTCATTTCACTTCATTGGACCACTTATAATTTGGTGTTCCATCCCTTTTAAAACATCTACTTAATACCCTTTCTCCTAAATTCAAATTTATTTGTGGGCAACACTAAAACTTTATTGGCAATACTCTGGAGGCACAGAGAACAAGAAGAAGATATAGAAAGAGAAAAGCTTTAGTGTCTAGATAAAGAAGTTCTAGGATTTGATTAGCTTGTTAAAAGTACAAGAGCTATGTACAAATGACTTGATGTTTAAAGATATGGTATGGTTGCTATAGGAGAAGCTATTTTAAAGCTATAAAAGTAAGAAAATATATAGTAAGGCTTTAATAGTTTCTTGATGTAGAAGTGCATGAAGTGTGTTGCCAAAATACATCATGATATTTGACTCTAGTCATCATTATATGATGTCGGCTTGATTGAAGAAAGTTGATGACTTGTTGAATGAATGTTGGCAAGTAGCTTTTAAGCTTTTGTGAGAAGGCCTAGTTAAATCTTGAATTGAGTATGCTCTTACAAACATTTTGGTCTTTCCGAGTTCTCTATTGTCTTGATGAGTTACCATGATTTTGGCGAGTTTACTATGATCCTAGCGATTTCATTGTTCTTAATTACTGAATTTCCTTGAATTGGATCGACTTTTCTTGAATCACATCCTTGAGATATTTGGATGTACACTTTACAAATGCAGACATATCAGGGGAATGTTGCATCCAATCGTTTCAAGATTTGAACACAAGTTGACAACCAAATTCTCATTAAGGTGAATTGTATGATTGTTTTTCTTTAAAGCAACTTTTGTATAGAAAGAACATATAGATTGGTGATCTCATGATTAATGGACATGAATTTTGTTGTAAATGGCTTATCAAAGATGTTTGCAAGTTGATCTCTCTCTTGCACTCAGTTTATTTACTTCATTTTTCTCCACTCACTTGTATTGTGATTATAAATAGTTATACACTTCCATCTTCCATTATAATGGTGTATACTTGTACATGCCTATACAAATAATTAATGTGTACAAGATATGTTTTTCTCAAGGGATTTGGTCAAGAAGGTCATATTGCTCTAGAGGGGAACTTACTCAAGGGTAATGTAACCTCGCTAAAGGCTTGCTTTTGCTGGCTTGCTGTTGCTAGCTTACTGATTCACAGCCACTCTCCAGAACGATCTCTATATGAAGACTCATCTGAGCAGACTAAACTAAGGTATGATTATCCTTCGTAAGCCTCATTGGAGGACTCATCCAGACCGCTCTAAGCTCTTGAGGTCACTCACCTCAAGATGGAGCGCTTGCCCATGTCAGTCATCTGCAATCAAGGCCACCCGCATACCTATTTTTGCTTTGGAAAGATGCAAAGCAATTGAAATTGTAATCTCTTTGAGAAAATTTGAAATTGTATAGACTTAAATTTGTTTTAGTTTGTAACCGAACTCATCATTATGAATGATATATCATCTTGGAAGGTGATAATATCATTCTCTAATAAGTTCAGATTACAAAATCATAAGTCTCATCCCAACTACCATAATCAAATTTGGGGATGAATTGCATATGATTCCAAAGAATCAACATGACATCCAATTATTCGTTTAATTATAGTAGTTAAGATGCTCTATCACTAGTTATCATAGTTAGATAATCGTAGTGAACTACATATGACCCCACAAGGTCAAAATGACGTTCACATATATATTTAACTACAATAATTGCGATATATGTACCATTAATTTCATACTTAAGCATATTGATAGTAAGTAATATATTTCTCCAAAAAGGGGAGGATATCACCCACTATCAATCATTTGAATATGACGATAATGATCGTTGTCGATTTTCTTGATTTTCCCTAAGAGAATTAATTAATTTTTAAATTAATCTGGGGTCTTTGAATCTCCTACGAAAGCAAGCCTTCGTACTTAATTATATCTTAAGAATTTGGGCTTCTTACAAACACTCTCGATTAGAATAATGGTAGAATACTTATTTTTGAGATTTCAAGGTGTGACATCAAAGAAATGATATCGGAATTTCAAATAAGATTGAATCAAGTTTTGAACACTTATTTTTGGAGGCCAATGGAGGAATAATAGGAGGTGTCTTGGGATTCTGAAGCAATACAGAACCATCCTTATCTATTCTATGTGTTTGGCTTTATATTTTTTATTTAGATAAAATTTTAATTTGAGTTGATAATTTATTAGAATGTTGGGATTATATTCTTGAAATTGGGGACTTATGATTTTAGGTTCTCCCCGGATCCTAAATCTAAGTTGGGCACTAAACCTTAGTGGCCTGAACCTAATTAAAATGCATGCAAATCTGGAGTTATGCCGGCTTGGATTGGGGAGCTAGCTAGCCACTAAACGCTTCAAAACCATGAATCCAGTCTTTATGAAAAATGGGTAAAGCTATTGTGTAAGTTTCCAGAAATTGGGGCCAACATCTAGAGAATGTTCTTATTAGCCCATTTACTTATATAGGGTTATTATGATTGAATGTAATTAAAATTTTATTAATTTAATTGGTTTCTAATGCAATGCATGCTGATTGACCTTGTATGTATAAATGATATAAAACAGTTTAAAATTTTGGTTTAGAAAATAGATTTTTTTCTAAAGATTACACAACATCCCCTAGATAGAGCTGCACTCTAATAGAAAAGATGGTCTGTCATAACCCACAGGCAGGGAGGTGCCTAACAAGAAAGAGATGATTCAATATGTAAGCATGAGACCCTCGACTAGCCCGAGCTTACTTCTTAGGTACGTTTATCTTTTTATGTTGACCTAAATATTTTATTTAGTTATGAGTAAAAAAAATTTATTATTAAAGGGCCTAATCACATCCAGCTAAAATAAAATAGACATGTTAGAAAAAACCTAGGAAGATTTACGAAACTCCTAATAAGCAAAAGTAAACACAATAATCAAATCACATAATCAAAATGTATCTTATAAATGTAAAAGTCTAAGTGGCAAATGCCACTTAATTATAACCTAGGATTTAGAGAAATTAAAAGTGGCCGAGTGCCACTAACAATAACTCGGATTCCAATCAAAGGAATGACGCAAGTAATTTTAAGATGGATATTTTTGAAGTCTTTATTTCTTCGTCTTCCTCCCTTCTACGAGCTCTTTGGATTCGTCGGGTCCAAGTATCCAAATAAAAAAAATTCTCTGAAAGGATGATTTTTTCCTCTTTGGATTTTCAAATCATCATAATTTGAATCTTTAAATGAAAGGAACTCTCTCCTAGGGGATGTTTCCTTCCTCTTTAGACTTCAAATTCGATAGATAATATCCCATTTAACATTAACTTTCACAACTCAAATTGAATTCAAATTACATGTAGGAAATAAAAAAGGAATCTGAAATAACATGCATGGTTATCCTAAGCAGTTTATATATCAAATCATTAACAATTTCAAGCAGTTATATATAATTTCATTTGCTCACATTTGAGCATAAACATATTTGGCCATGCGCTTATGATGTTTAAGGGGCTTAGCAATTTTAACACATGTAGAAAATTCATTAATTATAATTTAATTAGCCCCCTTTTTATAGCCCTACATGAGCATGACCATCTGCAAAAAGCATTGTTAGTATCAAGACCATTCCTAGCCAAGGAGAAATCTAGCGCCTATCACATCAATTCATAGATAAAATAATAAAATCATTATATCACAAGGCATCACAAACACATTAATCATAGCAACTAACATGTAGTGAAATCCATAGAAAATCTCGGCATACAAGTAGCAGAAAAAGAAAGAACATTGGCCTAGCCTAAAACTAAGTGGTTGCCCTCACAACCATCTAAAGTGTGTGCATTAGGTTGTGTGGCTTGGATGTGTCCTATGTTAGATAATTGTTGAAGTTTTCTAGTGATTTTTTTGTTTGTTGTGGGTCAAAGGGGATTTAATTCAAGTTAAAGTATTAGTTTCTTGATGTTCATTTTAGGATGAATTTTAATTATTAAGTGATTATTACTTTTATTTATACCAGGTCCATGAGATTTATTTCACCCTCTTTGAGCCTGTGAGCTCCGAAAATTCGGCCCCGGCCTCCGCCTGCTTATTTGCTTTCTTCGGGGGGGGGGGGGGGGGGGAGTTTTAACGAAATTAAGTTCCGGGGTAAATTTTGGAAGGCAGATGGGTTTGTAGATAAGACACTACCCAGAGATTTCGCCCTCATTTTGTGAGGACTTTATGATCTGAGTTCTGGTTGCCTATAGGCGCAAGCCCCTATAGTTAATTACCCCTCCCGATAACGAGAGAGAACTTTTGATTAAGGCTAGTCGTCAATCAGATACGTAGAAATACGTGAGTCTGGCATATAGTAGCAGCAATGGGTATAGATGTGTTTGAAAATTGGAGAGTTTGAGAATTTGGTATTTAAAATTGAAGATTTCATCATCTTACACTTAAAGCGGATGGTGGGGGAATGGATGATAGACCCGATCAAGATCCCATGGTTCCGTCATCCCGGGCCATCGTAGTCCCTGGTCTACTTAGTCTGAGGAGGTAGTCGACCCAACCTGACAGAAGGATCCTTGTCGGCATCCATGGGTTGCTTCGTCCAAGGGTACCTTGTAGACCTGGGGTGAGTATTTGTCTAAGGGGACAAATTTGAATCCACCTTAGCTAACAGAGGGCTTTGTGCCCTATCGATCATATCCTATTGATTCATATCTCAAGGATTTGATGCCATTGGGGAGCATACGGGCTCTGGCCATAACCATAATATAATGGTGCCATTTGGCGGCGACCACCTGGTTCAGAGGGCCCCGAGTCATAACCGTTTATCCTGCAGTGCCATTTGGCGGCGAAACTGCCGGTTAGAGGACTCGTACCACGCCCTTGCTGGCAGGAGATTGTTTGAGAATGGATCCTAGTGATATTCTCGACTGGACATTAGCTCTTTGTGAGCTGAAGTAGATTTTAATTTATCCACCTCGGCAAACTGTTGCGGAGAGTGGATGATTTTTGCTTTAAGCGTTGAGTAGTTGGATTTCAATTTTTAAATATCTGGAGTTGGAAAGATTTTTGAATTTTGGGATTTTTTCAGAAGGCTGGATTTTGTGGGGAATTTGGGATTTTGGGAGTTTTGTGGAGTTTTGAATTTTGTGAAATTTGAGATAGTATTTTGAAATGATCTGTGTGGACCCCTCCGGTTGAGCTTTACATTCAACACGGCCATCATCGGGGTAACCTTGAGGTCACTTAAAAATATTTGAGGTTTGAGGGCATTTTGAAATATTTGAAATTAACCCCTCCGGTTGAGATTCATATTCAACATGGCCATCATCGGGGCGTGGGGTCATTTTTATTTATGGGTTGAACCTTGTCGACTCTATCTAGCAATTGACAGAGGATCGGGTTTCATAAGCTTTATGCCTTTATTGGTGAATTCTCTTGATTATAGGCCTTGAAGGCCTAATATGAACGCATAAAATAAATATTTCGGTCGACCTCGCGACCGCATATTTATTTAATTGTTCGAGCCGTGTCGACTCCTATCTACCCGTATAGAAGGATCGGGCTCGAACTGGAATTCACTTATTGACCCACGCAGCATCTCTAAACATCACGTGTGTACCAATAACACGCTCGCCGGGGCCCATGCGGGTTCTTGAATGCATACCCCCTTTGTGTACCTACGTGTATACAAATTACAGTGCAAGTACCGGGGACTGTCGTTTGAGTGCAGCGTTCTGTTTTGGAAGCTCATAGACCCCTTCTGTCTGCTTGCACGAGTATTGCAGATCCGGTGGCGTTGCGTTGGGATTTCATTTGGGGATTTGTATGCCTTCTTTCTGCTTGCATGGATGTTGCAGATCCGGTGGCGTTGCGTTGGGATTTCATTTGGGGATTTGTATGCCTTCTGTCTGCTTGCATGGATGTTGCAGATCCGGTGGCATTGCGTTGGGATTTCATTTGGGGATTTGTATGCCTTCTGTCTGCTTGCATGGATGTTGCAGATCCGGTGGCATTGTGTAGCAGCTTGTGAACTGAGTTGTATGCTGCTTTAATACAGGTAGATTATCGTGCACTACCGATTGCTTTCTGCAGATGGATTATAATGCACTAACGAATCTCCTGCTTTAACCCGTAGGTACTTGTATTTGTTGTGGTTTTTGGTCCTTGCAGTACATCTGCTATTGTTGCATGTAGGCAAGTAGATGTTTTCATTCATAGATTAGAATTGACTTCAGGATACTGCATTTACTGAAGTCTTTCTGCATCTACCCACGAGTGACATGTTTTACATACATCTGTACTCGTAGAGAGATTGTATGTATTGCAAATCTTCTCTTTACTTGCTCACATATAACCTGTTATATGTGATGTGAGTTTCCCGTAGTGATTTGCAGGAGCTCGCATTCATCATTTATCCCCTATATATTGACTTTTCTGATTTTTGTAGCAATTGTTGCTTGTATCTTCAAGATACTATAAGTCTCCATTAGTACCTGCAAGTAGACATAGTTGGAACTACTGTGCCTTCTTTCATAATTCGTGCGAAGACTACTATTAATTCTTATTTCTTTGCTTGTGGGAGTAATATACAATTGATGTAAATATCCCTTTCTTTTACTTGCAGATTGATTTGACTGACTGCTGCAAGTTACTTCAATCTCCTCATTCATCCTCTGTGTGAATTTGAGAGCCTTTTAGTAATGTATTTTCTCGGAGTCGAATCATTGATAGGGATACTATTGCATTTCTTCATGCCCACGCACTTTGCAAATTTGTTTCTTGTGTATGAGTCATGGCGAACATTACAAGTTATGTATCATCCTTGTGGCATGCATGGTGGAGCTGCATTATCGATATTTGCTTGCAATCAACCGTATACACCTTCTAGTTTTCATTTTCTATAGATTTTCACTTGCTTGTTTGTATACAGATGTTGGTTGTGAAGGTGCTACTATATTCATCATGCCTTACATGCCGAGTCCTTCTAGTAGCCTTTTATTGCATGATAGATATAGATACCATTTGCTCTCATTTGCAAGTTAACTTGGTCGAACACTCTGAATCATCTGAATCTCATCATTCATCATTTTCTATGTATCTCAATTTGATTGAGTAGCCTGAGCTTATCTTCCCCTTGCTATATCGCTTGTAGACATATTGCATTCATTGTGTATTGCTCCCTCATCAATTATGAGTGGGTTGATGAATTTGGTTGTGAATCCCTTGACGTCAGCTACAAACCAACCCTTATTTGAATCTTTTATCACTTGCAAACAAATCGATCATGCAAGTTCCTTGGCCTTGGAGATGGTTTACAACATGTGTAGGGGCTTAGTTCTCAACATTTGTTTGACATCCAAATCTCCTCGAGCCTGAAGATTTTCAGCACTTGTTATGTTTATTGCATATCAAACCTTTCTAGTGGCATTTGACTACACATGCCTTCATGATGTTTGTAGGATCTATATTCATTACAAGTCTTTCTTTTCAGCATAAGTTCCATATATGTTCATTGGCATTCGTTCAAGTCTCACTTGATGTTGTACAATTTGAGTTCAATGACCACAAGTGTATACATCAAGTTTAAGTTCATTTCATTTGATGTTTAAATCAAATGCAAGTTCAATGCACTGACATTCAGCATGAGTCCCCTGTAGTCTTGTTTGGTTCAAGTTCATGTCAAGGTTCTTTGTTATTCCAGTGTCCAAGTTTCTTGTAAGTTCTCTTGCATGTGTCCACAAGTTCAGCTCAAGTTCATCTTCCCTGCTGTCCAAGAGTTCTTAAGTCCATTTCTTATCATCCATATAATGCTTGAATCAAGTCATTATATTTGTTCACTTATTTAGATTCAAATTCATTTAAGTCTTATTTCATTGTTCGTTTGAGTTTAAGTCCAAGTCCTTTTGAGTTCAAACAGGTCTGAGTATAGTCATATCTTCACCCGAAATTTCGACAGCCTCCCGGCGTCTCCCCCGTTTAGGGGAAAAACCAAGAGGCTGCCTTCCCCTCCACGCCACGTGGGCGCTTCAAGTAGATGTCCATAGACATTGCGGCGGCATTTTTTTTCTTCAATCCTCGCCCGCTACATGAGCATTTAGGGGTCTCGGGCACCTGTTGCAAAGAAAGCAGGATTTCCCCACATGTGGGTACTTAGTTTTGTTCCCCCTCACGCTACATGAGCGGTCCGGGGATTACCCACCTCGTCGCAAGCGCCGTGTCGGTTTCCCTCCCTACTACGCTACGTGAGCGCGTAGGGGGTTTGCCGGTTCGTCGCAAGCGTCGAGGGCGGGGTTTAAGGCGATTGCCCGCCTCGTCGTAGGCGTCGCGCTAGCTTCCCTCCCTACTACGCTACGTGAGCGCGTAGGGGGTTTGCCAGCTCGTCGCAAGCGTCGAGGGCGTGGTTTAAGGCGATTGCCCGCCTCGTCGTAGGCGTCGCGCTAGCTTCCCTCCCTACTACGCTACGTGAGCGCGTAGGGGGTTTGCCAGCTCGCCGCCACGACGAGAACAGGAATCTGAGCTCAGGGATTATACCTTCGCATGTCGACGACGGTGCAGGCTCGTGGATCGAGGTACAAGGAGAGAGGGAAGAGCACCCTCTCTTTATTAATTATAATCAATAATTAATTATAATTATTTTTAATTAATCATAATTAATTAGAATAATTAATTATAATGAATATAATTAATTAAAATAATTAATTATATTTAACTTTAATTAATTAAAACTAATTAATATTAATTAATCATAATTAATTAATTAATAATAATTAATTGAAATTAATAAGATACAAATTATAATTAATCAAGATTAATTTTAGTTAAATTAATTAAAATTAATTATAATCATTTAATTAAATTAATTATAATTAATTATAATAATTATAATTAATTTAAAATAAATGTAATCAAAATTAATTTTAATCAATTTTAATTAAAACTTAAAATCCTTTTCTTGATAGATTTACTAGATTCGGCCGCAGAAGCTCTCGGAAGGGAGATTGTTACCTTCATTGTGTGCGAGCTCCCGTCGCCTTCTCCGATCAAACAGGAAGGGGAAGTCGAAGAAGGAGTGAAGCCGGACTACCATGAAGGGGTCGGAGAAGTGTGTGCAAAGGAGAAGGTTACCCTTACAGCGATCGAGCTCCCGTCGTGCCCTCTGATTAAAATGTCGGAACTCCTGATCGACAGGAAGGGGAAGTCGTCGAGCGAGCGAAGTTGAGCCGCGACGAAGAAGCCGAAGAAGCACACGTGAGGGAGAAGGTCAGCAAGCGAGCTCCCGTCTGGACTTCCGATCCGACCTGAAGGGAATGTCGATCGAAGGCGCAAAGTCGAACAGCCTGAAGGAGGCGAGGGAGCACACGAAAGGAAGGGAATGGGAGAGCGAGCGAGAGCGAAGGCCTCATTCCTTCGCCTATTTAACGACACGAGGTCGTGCGTCGTGGGAGGAGTGTCGCGGATGTGTCTGCGACGTGCGAGGTCGTGCGACGTGGGAGCAGGTATGAGCATCCCTTTTTTTTGTCTTAGATGTGTAGGTCAACAGAGCCTAAGTTAATAGCCTCATAGGCCTGGGTTACCTAGTAGTAACCAATATTGTTTAATTGATTTAGCTAGTTCAAATTAGGGGTTGAAAATTTTTAATTAATTGGTTGCTAATTTGACTCATTAGATTAATATTTTTTTTATTTGCCATCAACTAGTTCATGGCGTTGTTACAACGGGCTCAAGGAACCCGGTCTCCCTAGGACACATGCCTTGCAGCTTGAGGTTGTCCATCCTAAAAATCTAGTTGATGCAGTTGTATTAATTATTTAATTTTGGTTAACTAATTAATGATAAGTTGGTTTTATAATTTTGCACTTCATTGAATTGGTTCGTGGCCTTATCACAACGGGCTTGAGGAACCAGGTCTCCTTAGGACATGTAGTCCCGCAGATCGAGATAGTCCATCATAAAAATTTCATCAACGGAGTATTTGTTGTGTATTTTGAGTTTGGTTTTCTAATTTTACTGATTGGATTGATGTTTCCCTGGAATTTTAGTCATTTATTTAATTTTCGGATTTTATGAATTATTTTAATTCATTAAAAGAAAGGTCCAATTTTGACTTTTTTTAATTAAGTTCTGGAGTTTTAATATTTTTCATAAATACTATATTCTAAGATGAGTAAAATAACACTAAGTTTGTTGGATTTAGATTTTTATAGAATTAGTTATAAATTTTCAAAGTTTTAATGTATTTTTGAACTAGAGTGACCAAAGAGTTGACTTTTTTTATTTTTATTGATTTCTAAAAATTTGGTATTTTTAATAAATATTAGACTCTGAAAGGAGTTCAGTGCCTTTGAGTTTGCTCAATTTAGAATTTTTTAGAATTAATTATGAATTTTTGAATTTTTATCATTTAATTGAATTATTTAATTTGTTTATTAAAGAGATTTTATTATTTTTGCACCAAATTCACTCCAAACTCTTGAAATCACTCCCAACGGCTAGGGATGACCTGCAGGAGTGTTTTTAAGAGTGAAAAATTTATTTGGCATTTTAAATAATTTTTAATTATTTATTTAAATTAATTATTGAATTTTCTTAATTATTAAATTAAGATCAATTTTGAGGTCCAATGAAGGGATTTTTAATTTTCTTGGACAGAGGATTTAATTATGAACAATTTGAGATATTATTTATAATTTTTGGATTTAATTTGAATTTATTGTATTTTTTGCAAATTTTAGGTCCCCTAGAAGGGTAGATTTTTGATTTGACTAATTCTCTGACCTAATGAACTCTAAATTCAATGAAATTAAAACCTAAGATTTATAATATCACTAAGTTCAAAGCCCCAGAATTTCACCCCTATTGGGTGCATGTGTAATTTTCTAGAATTCCAGAGTCGATAGTTTCAGATCGAGATAAGGTGTTTCTCAGTCGGTTCTGGAAGGAGCTATTCAGGCTGCAAGGAACAGTTCTCAAGAGAATCACCGCTTACCAACCACATGCAGATGGGTAGACAGAAGTTGTCAACAGGGGATTAGAGACTTACCTGTTGTGTTTTGCCTCTGAAACACCTCGATTATGGGTCAAATGGCTAGCATGGGCGGAGTACTGGTACAACACTTCATATCACTCGGGCTCTCGGATGACCTCTTTTAAAGTGCTGTATGGAAGAGACCCACCACACTTGATGCATTTTGGGTAGAGAAGCACACCAGTCTCTTCAGTAGAGCAGTACTTGGAGGAAATTAAGGGATAAGGTGTTAGACGAAATGAAGAGACACATGTTGAGGGCACAACAGATCATGAAGAAGCAGGCAGATGCACATAGGAAAGACATCCAATTCGAAGTTGGGGGCAAGGTGTTCTTAAAACTTTGACCCTATAGACAGAGGACAGTGGCCAACAGGAGGAACGAGAAATTAGCCCCGAGATATTTCAGCCCCTACGATATATTGGAAAAGATTGGAGTAGTGTCCTACCACCTTAAGTTACCCCTGACTGTCACCATACACCCAATAATCCATGTGTCACAGTTGAGGAGAGCTCTGGGAAAGCATGTAATTAGTGCAGAATTACCGACGATACTGACTGAGGATTTGGAAGTTGTGTTGGAACCATTGGAGCTAAAAGGGGTGAGATCAGGATAAGGGAGGAACAAAGAAGTGCTGATTAAATGGAGGGGCCTCCCCGACTTTGATGCCACTTGGGAACCTTATGAGAGGATGAAGCATCAATTTTCTTCATTTCACCTTGAGGACAAAGTGAGTCTTTGAGAGGAGGGTAGTGTTAGACCGGCCCAAGGGCCGGCGGAACCGGTCCCTCTTGGACGGGTTCACGTGAATAGGAGGCGGAAAAAAGAGGGGGGAGGGGGGAGCCTGGATGGGGTGGAATCAAGTGTGGGGCCTACGCAATAATGGTGGCAATGGTTTAGGAGGGAAAATTCAAATTAAGGGCTGTTTAGGGATTAATGAATTATAATTTGCTTTAAGTAGTTTTCTTCTTGCTAAGGTTAGGTTTTATCTTGAATTGAATATGAAATTTGAGATCTCAGTTTTGGTTTGGGCTCTAGACATCGGCTAGAGATTGGAGAGCTAAAGCTTCTTCTTGAATTAAAGAATCATTGTATCGGGTTATTTCTTCTCATCTCTTACTTAATTCTGTGTGCTCGCCTTTGCTATTTCTCTACAGAATTTGTAAAATCTGCTAGGTTTTTGCTAAATTTCTCAAAAATTCAGTGCAGTTTTCACTATTTTGGTTGTTGTTTCCTATCAGAGTTCTGCGAACGGAGAATAAGCAATGATGCTTCCTGTAAAAATGGACGAAGAAACGCTCTCGCTCGCGCTCGTGAATTCCTTTTTTCCTTGATTCGGGTGGTTTTACTTACGCTGAGAATAAGCTAATGCGGAGAGTTTAGAATTTGTTCGAATTTTATTTTACTTTACTCCATGTAAAACCAAACACCTAAGAAGTTAAAATTCTTGCATTTACTTTACTTTATACTCACTTTATTTCCAACCAAACAGCCCCTGAGTGTAAAGTAAAGTAAATGCAGGGGTTTTGAAAAGTTTAGTGTTTGGTTGGATGAAAAATAAATTCAAGGTAAAGTAAAGTTAATGCAGTGTGTTTCATTCTAATTCATTTTTGAGGTAACCATTCGCCTAGTTTGAGTGAGAACCATTTACACCGTTCTAAAGCTTGCTTGAACAAGGGACTAGCCTTAAAACAAAGAATCACGGTAAAGGCAGGGATCCACATGGCAACCAACCTACTAGGCCATGTTTTTGTGACAATCTTACATAACATAAGCCATATTTGCGAGGTTAGCTTAAGTCCATACACTATATTAAGCCATGAAGCTTCTCAATGTTGATTTTCCAACCTGTAGCTGGAGCTGGAAGCATAAAGCATATATTTATTTTTTTCCCTTGTTTAATTTTGATTAATTTTCAGAGTAGATTGATTTTTTGCACCCAAATTTTAGAAACAGCGCACGTTTGAACTTTTTTATCGCCTACATAAGATTCCTTGTATGAACTTTAGTTACCTGTCTGCTTTTGTGGTTTCCGAGCCTTCAAAATATTATCAACACTGGCCAAATCATCAATTTAGAGTTCAGGCCATTGTCTTGCCCGCTTTGCTTAATATAACGGATAGTAATTGTAGAGCACGCCAAAAACATTTCTGCTTATATTTTTATTATGCACAAGCGTGACATAAATGGCTTTCTTCGTGCCATTTATAAAGCAACATAAAATTTTATGTTTTGCTAAAATTTTTTTTTGAAATTTGATCAAGTAAATATTCTCCAGCAATGTAGCATTTAATTGACATTTTGCAAAAATACTCAGGGATCTATATCAGTCAGCATGTCCATATATGAAACACTTTTTTGCTTTGTGTGTTGTCACCTAACTTCTGGAGAAAAAGAAGGTGATAAACTTCGAAGAAATACTGATGTTCAAGAAATTCACCGAAGGACACAATTTCGATCAACCTCTAGTATTGGTTTACCAAAAACTATTTCTGATCATGAGTAAGTCAACTGAATTACCGTCAATATACATCATCTGGCATCTTGGCTTTCAGCATTTTGCTGTCACATTTTGCTATTTTTTTCCCTTCTAAGCTTCCTTGAAGTTTATCTTACACTTGTTTTACTCTTTTTCTTAGAAAGATTTTCTGGCTTGGTGATCTAAACTACCGCATAGATTTGCCATATGAAAAGACGCATGAGCTAATCTCAAGAAAAGAATGGTCTAAGCTAGTTGAGGGTGATCAGGTAGTATCTTGACCATTTTTGAAGTGCATACTTGGATTGGTGATTTTTTTCCTCTGTTTACATTTTCCACAACTCATTTTATTTTGCATGAAGTTTTATGTATATATTTCTTGGATCTTCTCAAAAATAGAATGAATAAAACTCCCATTTTGTTCCTCTAATAGAATGCCTCTTTTTTATTCAAGAATATGAACAATTCCTTATATACTTGTTATCTCTTCTTTCACACGTTTTAGATGTATGTAACACTATATATTTTCTTTGTGTAAGTCGCTATCATTCTGTCCCTGTTTATTATAACATCTACTTTAACTCTCATTCTGTCTTCCTGAACATGGCAATTAGTAACATCAGGATTCATATAATGTAGTTGGTCTTATTTTAGAGCGATATCTATTGAGGAAAATGTCATGGACAATTGATGTAGATAATTGAGACAATAATGTTAAAAAAAAAATCCATCACAACATTTCATATGCTACCTCACATGTTGTCTCAAGCGCCAATAACAACCCCAAAACAAAAACTGCAGTGGAAGAAAAAGATAATCTTCAGGATGAGGTCAGGATAGTGTGAGCAGTCTCTACAATCATGTCTTTCAAGGATGAGAATGAAATCCAGCTGCCTACATATGAAATCAAGGCTAGCCAAACATGCTAAGTATGTGGTAATGATGACAACATTGTTAAAAACGTATTAGGATATGAGAAAGTAGGATGATGAGAATGAGGTTTCAAGAAATACAAGATAGAAAGCTAATGTGTTGGCCACTATGATGCAAGAAATGACCCTCTCTCCAATTTTGGTAATCACAGAGGCACTAACCTAGATAACATCTCCAAGTTATTCTTTTATAATGAAAATTGGGCTATAATCATTAGGGATGAAACTACACATCACATTACTCATATTGGAGAGGTAATTTTGCATATCCAAAAAAGGTAGACTAACATTAAAAAAATGTCTATCTTTAATGTAAAACCAATCTTTTTGATATTCAAGTAGGTTATTTTTTATGACCTTTTTTCTTAAATTAAGATTTACTAATACTTCTTGTGAAAAAGGTGGAATTAATAATCAAGGGAGTGGTGCCCCTTTAGTAAATCTGCTTCTAGTTATCTTTTGTCAAAATGTGTGTCCGAGCAATCACCCATACAAAAGGATTGATGCTTAAAGAAAATGATAAACTTCTTTTGATTCGAATTTTCAAGATAATGTTCATTAGGGTCCTTCAATATGATATATCTCATTCATCTCCCATTACATTTCATTGTTAAAAAATGGATGCTACATTTAGGGGCTGTTTAGTTGGCTATAAAGTGAATGCAGTGTAAAATAAATGCAGTATAAAGTAAATAATTTGAGGCTGTTTGGTTTTCTGTAAAGTGAATACAGGGGAACTATTTTTTTGTTTGGTTGGGTGTATGCAAAATAAAGTAAAGTCAGTGCATTCTGAATACTTAAAGGTTGTTTGATTGAGTATTTACAGTGTATAGTAAAAATATTTTAATTTATATTTTGAGTCCACATTAAAAATTATAATTTTTATGAGAATTTAAAAATGTTCACATACATTAATAAAATATTTTGCCCTACGAGCTATCACGGCTTTGCACTTTTCAGTAGACTGGCAACATGTCAATTGTAAAAACAATAGTAGATGTATTCTATAGCATATCAATTCTTTTCTACTCAATGAAGCTCAATAGAATTGAGTTAAAAGCTACAACAACAAATCCCAGAATATTAACAATATCATACCAAGGTTTCAACACCTAATAGACTTTACAAAAACTATAACAATAATGTTGGCATTCAAAATGTCTTCTTCAATTCTCCTTGTATATTCTATCATCAACCACGTATTCTCTCATGGAAAAAAAAAATCTGCAATATAAAACAATAATCAAATTGATGTGAATGTTAAAGAATAAAATACAGTACAAAGTGTTGAAGCCAAATTGAATATCAATGACGTTCTTATGATGCAAATGAATCATTTGTTTAACTCTTTTTGCATCTATCGAGCCTTTGATTCCTTAGGTTTGGAGAGGAAGGAATGAATCATTGTTGTGTTCTTGGATAACTTATCATATATAGTATTAATCTCTTCCTCCGAAAACTCTGGAATGCTAGATAACTCTGTCGTGAGCTTAATAAACATTTTTCTTTCCTCTGAAGCTCTTGTTGTTGTTTGAATTGCATTAGCAACTTGAACTACACTGTTAGTCATCATTGTAATATAATCATGGAGACTATGATCATGAACAAGCCTTTTATTTTTTTTTTCCTTTGGATGGACCCCTTAGAAGATGATGACATTCCTCGCTTTGTCATTTCTACAAGGTATTCTCTAACATTTTGTTCAGGACAATCAACATATACTGATATATCCATAGGAGTCTCCACAAAACCAACTGTCTCCTCATCAACTAAATTAATATGTTGAGAACCAAATGGAGCTTGGTGATTTCCTGACCTAGCCCAATCTTCAGTTGCATGACCTTCACCACAATCTTTCTCTAATTCCATATAATTTTGGAGAGGAATATTAAGATATATCACATCTTTTCAAAAAGCCTATAATTATTTAGATTAGTTAGCGTAAGAGAAAAATTGTATCTTTACATTTGTAAAAACTCATCTAAGTTCGTAGTATTACCTGGATATGTGATAGAAACTCCTCTTAACCCAACAAGATAGTTTTCATACTATCATCCCAAGACACGCCAAACTTCTTTTTTAACTCTTGAATGCGATTCCAAACACTTCTTTGATATCTAATATGATTCTTGCATTGCTCAGCTGTGACCTCAATACCAAATTTCTCTTTTAATTTTTGAGCAGCACCTTGATAAATAGTGTCTTTGAAACCGTTAGCACTTCTCATGTTAGTATTGACATACTCACACATTATCTATAATAACCCAGATATCCATTCGGGTTTTAGACTCGAAAAAATATTTTTTCTCTTCTCAAATTTGGCACTTGATGCGCTAGATGGACCTTGTGAGTCCATTAATCCTGCAAATAACCATTTAAAACCTTGAAAATTCTTTCTAACTGCCATTTACAATCATCTTATAATTCGATAATATCATGAAATTTAATAAGGCATATCTACCATAGTAACTTGATGTTTATTCAATGTTTATTCAACAATCATGACTGAGCAGCATCACCATATGAGGGGAAGAGAGAAATCTGATAGGAAATACTTGGATCCAAGTATTCCTATCGAGCCGGTGATGTAAAGCAACAAGAACCTTGCTGATTTCAGCAGGAAATCAGCCCAAAACAGAGAAAAATACTAGAAATCTGAGAGAAAACTGAGAGAAAACAAAAGATTTCACTAGTAGATGCAAGAAAACAAACAAGATACAAGTTTCTTCGATTCGAGAGGAAGAAATAACTCTCCTACAATCTCCGGCAAAGCCAAGAGCCCAAGCAAGAAAACCCTAGATCCCAAATTCCATTCAAATTCAAGATACCCCCTCATTCCCTCCCAAACCCCTAATTAACAATAAAGGACTATTACAAAATGACTAAACAGCCCTTTGCATTCAAAATTTCCCTCCAACCTAATCAAAAACAGCTCCACGTGGACCCTACCCAGTCCGCCTCCCCGCTGGATGTCCGCCCCCTTGCTTCCGCCGTGTGTAGACCTGGACCGGTCTGGATTGGACCGGTTCGGTCTGCATAACATTACTCCCCTCCCAAAAACTCACCTTGTCCTCAAGGTGAAAAAAGGAAAATTGCTCTTTCACACTCTCAAATGGTTCCCAAGTAGCATCAAAATCAGGGAGACCTTTCCATCCAATCAGCACTTCTCTGTCTCCCTTTTCATCAGTCCTGACACCTCGGAGCTCCAGAGGTTCCAATATCACCTGCAAGTCCTCAGTCAGTGTCTCTGGTAACTCCAAACTGACTGTGTGTTCCCCTATAGCTCTCCTCAACTGAGACACGTGAAAAACTGGGTGTATGCTGGCTGATGGGGGAAGCTTCAGTCGGTACGCCACTGCTCCAATTTTGTCCAACACTTCATAGGGGCCGAAATACCTTGGAGCCAACTTCTCATTCTTCCTTCTCGCCATAGTCCTCTGCCTGTAAGGTCGTATTTTTAGGAAAACCCTTTCCCCCACTTCGAATTGCATGTCTCTCCTATGTGAGTCCGCCTGTCTCTTCATGATTTGTTGTGCTCTTAGTAGATGTTTCTTCAATTCTTCTAGTACCTGATCTCTCTCCCCCAAGTACTCCTCCACTGAAGAAACTGGAGTACTACTATTCCCAAAATGCACCAGGTGAGGAGGGTCCCTTCCATACAGTACTTTAAATGGCGTCATCTGTGAAGCTGAGTGAAAAGAAGTGTTATACCAGTATTCTGCCCAAGATAGCCATTTGACCCAAAGCCTAGGTGTCTCCGACACAAAACATCTCAAGTAGGTTTCCAAGCTCCTGTTAACCACCTCCGTTTGGCCATCTGTCTGTGGGTGATAAGCGGTGCTCCTTTTCAAAACTGTTCCTTGTAGCCTGAACAGCTCCTTCCAGAAGTGACTAAGGAACACCTTGTCTCTATCTGACACTATTGCCTCTGGTATCCCATGCAACCTGATCACCTCTCTGATGAAGGCTGAAGCTACTGTCACTGCGGTGTAAGGATGTCGGAGGGGAATAAAATGAGCATACTTGCTCAATCTATCCACCACCACCAGGATCACTGTGAAACCTTCTGAACGAGGCAGCCCATCTATGAAGTCCATGTATATTTCTTCCCATACTCGTCCTGGTAACGCCAACGGCTGTAGTAGCCCTCCTGGTGACATCGCCATGTATTTGTTCCTCTGACAAGTTTCACATCTGGCCACCATCTCCTCTACATCTCTATGCATTCCCTTCCAATAAAGCTCAGCAGCAATCCTCCTGTAAGTCTTCTGTACCCCAGAATGACCCCCAACTGCGCTCCCATGAAATTCCTGGAGTAGGTTTGGGATGTGGATAGAAGTCCTGGGCATCACAAACCTCCCTTGATACAGCAATCTGTCCCCCTCTACTGAGTACCCTGGGTGGCAGTCTCCTTCCCTTAGTAAATCAGCCCTGATCTTTCCCAATTCTTCATCCTCTAAGCTCTCTGCTTTGATGGCCTCCCAATCCAACATCAACGGAACAGACACTACCACTGTCTGTAGTTCACCCACACATCTGGACAAGGCATCAGCCGCCTTGTTTTCCCCGCCTGGTCTGTACTGAATCTCAAAGTCATACCCCAACAATTTTGAAAGCCATCGCTGATGTTCTTCAGTCACCATTCGCTGCTCCAGCAAGTACTTCAGACTCCTCTGATCTGTCCTGACAATAAAATGCCTACCTAAAAGGTAGGGTCGCCACTTCTGGATGGCTAAGACAATAGCCATTAATTCCCTCTCATAGACTGACTTCAGCCTGGCCCTGGCTGCTAATACCTGGCTGAAGTAGGCAATGGGTCGCCGGTTCTGCATGAGCACTGCTCCCAATCCATATCCTGAAGCATCTGTCTCCACTATGAAGGTCTGAGTGAAGTCCGGTAGAGCTAGGACTGGTACTGTGGTCATCGCCTTCTTTAGCTTTTCAAATGCTGCTGTGGCTGCCTCTCCCCATAGGAATCCATCTTTCTTTAGCTGCTCTGTGAGTGGCCAAGCTATGGCACTGTACCCCTTAACAAATCTCCTATAGTAGCCTGTCAGCCCTAAGAATCCTCTCAATTCCTTCAGATTCTTAGGCAATGGCCATCTTAACATTGCCTCCACCTTTGACTGATCAGCTGCCACCCCTTCCTTGGATACTACATGGCCCAAGTACTCTACATTGGTCTGGGCAAAGCTACACTTCTTCAGGTTGGCTTGTAACTGATGTTCCTGTAACACTCCCAACACCACCTTCAGGTGTTCTAAGTGTTCCTCCTCAGTCTTGCTGTACACCAAAATATCATCAAAGAATACCAGTACGAACTTCCTGAGGTACTGCCTGAAGATCCTGTTCATCAGAGACTGAAAAGTAGCGTGAGCATTAGTCAAACCAAAGGGCATTACCAGAAACTCATAATGCCCTTCATGTGTTCTGAAAGCTGTCTTTGGAACATCCGCCTCTTTCATTCTGATCTGGTGGTATCCGGATTTCAAGTCTAACTTGGAAAAAACCACTGCCCCAAAGAGTTCATCTAACAGTTCATCAATCACTGGAATTGGGAACTTGTCTGGTACAGTGCCTTTATTCAGAGCCCTGTAATCCACACAGAATCTCCAACTCTCATCTTTCTTCTTGACCAGGAGGACTGGACTAGAGAAAGGGCTTACACTTGGTCTTATGATCCCCGCCTCCAACATCTCCCGGATCAGCCTCTCTATCTCATCTTTTTGGATCTGGGGGTAGCGGTAAGGGCGAACGCTGATCGGAGTCTCCCCCTCCTTCAAGGTAATGGCGTGCTCCAGCTCCCTCTGAGGTGGCAAACCCTGTGGAGGTTGAAAAACCTCCCTGAACTGCTGCATGATCGGTTGCACTTCAAGAGGAATGTCTCCCTCTTCCCCAACACTGACTTTCTCCAATCGTTGCAGCTCCACCAAGTACCCACCCCCAACCTCCTGGATGGTTCGGATCATGGACTTAAGAGACACCCCTGTCCTAGACAGGCCGACATCTCCCTGTATCACCATTCTCCTCCCCCCCACTACAAGTTCCATCCTCAGTTCTCCCCAGTTCACCTTGGTCTCTCCCAAGGTTTGCAGCCACTTCATCCCCAAAATTACATCAGTACTCCCCAATTCTAAGGGAAGAAAATCCTCCCTCACCTCTATCTCCTGAATGGTCAACACCACTCCCTTACAAACTCCTCTCCCCATTTCTACTTTCCCTGTGCCCATCATCACCCCATAGCCTCCTGTATCCACTAATTTCATTCCAAGCAACTCAACAAGCTGGGCGGAAATGAAGTTGTGGGTTGCCCCACTATCTATCAGAACTACCACCTCGTGGTCAGCTATCACCCCTTTCACTTTCATAGTGTGACTCGAAGTGAATCCCACTACGGAGTTCAGAGAGACTTCTGCCACATCCAGGTGTAACTTCTCCTCCTCCTCTTCTGACCTGCTCCCACCTTCCTCCTCGTCTTCCTCGTCTTCACAAACAAGGAGAACCTGAAGAGTTCGGTCCTTGCACCTATGGCCTGGCATGTACTTCTCATCACACCTAAAGCACAACCCCTTGGCCCTCTTCTCCTGCATCTCCTTATCAGTAAGCTTTTTAAAATTTCCCCCTGGGCCTCCTCCTCCAGACCTCTCCTTTGGTACCTCTCGTGTACCTCCCGATGCAGCTCCCTTGGAAGCTAGAAAAGTGGTTGTCATTCTGTAGGATCCCCCTGAGCTGCTGCCTCGAGTCCCTCTCTCCAAATGCTTCTGGTCCTCAACAAGCTGTGCCAACTCCATGGCCTCCCCCAGGTCGTGTGGTCTCATCACTCTAACAGCTGCCCTGATTTCTGGTTTGAGCCCTTTCATGAAGTTCCCCTCAAGCACGGTCTCAGAAAGACGATCCAACCTGCTAGCTAGGTACTCAAACTGGTCCCGGAACTCTGCTACTGTCCCCTCCTGTGTCAGCGCAAAGAACTGCTCGTAGAAGTCTCCTCCCCTGCTGGTTCGGAAACGCTCTAGCAGACAGTCCTTGAACTCCCTCCAGCTCCGAATGGGTCGCCTCATGTCCCTCCACTGGTACCATGCCAGTGCCTTCCCTTCCAAACATAGACCTGCCGCTGTCAGTTTCTCCTCCTCTGTCAACCCATTCACTGCAAAATACCTTTCCACCTTGTAGATCCAGCCATGGCCGTCCTCGCCCTCAAAGATGGGCATCTTCAATTTTCTCACCTTGGGATCTCCTCCATATCCTCGATATCCTCCAAATCCTCCTGCTCCTCGAAGGGGTGGTGCTCCCCAAGTGTCCCGATCGTCCCTCCGACGATTATACCCAAAACCTTCCTCATATTCACCTCTTCTTCCTTCAAATTCAGCACCCCGACGGTGCGTTTCCTCCCTCCTTCCCAAAAATTCAGCACCCCTTCGTTCATATCCCTGACTCATCTCCTCTCTAGAAAACGGTTCTAGAGGAGGCATATCATCTTCCCCCTCAAGGATCTCCACCTCCGGATTTCTCCTCCCCCGGACCGGGTTTGGATTCCCTCCTAAGCCATGACCGTCAGTGGTTTCCCTTACTTCCGATGCCGCCGGATTGGTCTTCATCTCCAATAGTTTCTTCATCATTTCTTCCATCGCCGCAAACCTCCCCTCCAACCTGTCGTTGTTGGTGGAGATTTCCATGAACTTTCCTTCCAGATCTGTCTTCAATTGCCCGAACTCGCCTTCCAAAACTTCTACCTTCTTTCCGGCCATCTTTTCTTCCACAAAGCACAAGAAAAACTTCTCCGAATGCCCAAATATCCCGCTGAAAAATTCTGGATTTTCAGCCGCCGATGGTCCCAAAACGATGCTCTGATACCAATTTGATAGGAAATACTTGGATCCAAGTATTCCTATCGAGCCGGTGATGTAAAGCAACAAGAACCTTGCTGATTTCAGCAGGAAATCAGCCCAAAACAGAGAAAAATACTAGAAATCTGAGAGAAAACTGAGAGAAAACAAAAGATTTCACTAGTAGATGCAAGAAAACAAATAAGATACAAGTTTCTTCGATTCGAGAGGAAGAAATAACTCTCCTACAATCTCCGGCAAAGCCAAGAGCCCAAGCAAGAAAACCCTAGATCCCAAATTCCATTCAAATTCAAGATACCCCCTCATTCCCTCCCAAACCCCTAATTAACAATAAAGGACTATTACAAAATGACTAAACAGCCCTTTGCATTCAAAATTTCCCTCCAACCTAATCAAAAACAGCTCCACGTGGACCCTACCCAGTCCGCCTCCCCGCTGGATGTCCGCCCCCTTGCTTCCGCCGTGTGTAGACCTGGACCGGTCTGGATTGGACCGGTCCGGTCTGCATAACAAAATCAAGAAGAAGGGAATGCTCTGAACATCAAATTATTTCATCTCAAGATGGGAATAGATGAAAGAAAACAAAATTCAATCATTAGTCAACTATTTGCAACTATTCCAGCTTATTGCATGAATAACTTGAAAGAACAAGCATCACTGAATTTTCAAGGTTTAATTATAGCATCACTGAAATTATTGCATCTCAAGCAATCTCTCTCATTCAAAGTTATTTAATTATAGCATCACTGAAATTATTCAGGTATCAAGACTTGCTAGAACTAGCATTGGTAAAGTAACATTAGCAATTGATGATGGTGCCAATGATGTGGGCATGCTCCAAGAAGCAGACATTGGGGTTGATGCTGAAAGTTTGGTTCTAGCACATACATTCTGCTACTTTTTTTTGAATAGGAGAAAGAGGAGAGATCAGCATACCTAAACGTGAAGGAGAATGGACCGAAATGTCGCCTCCTTGTCACTCGAACTACTAGAATCGCACTAGCCGCCCGCTCCCTATGATGGATTCTCACAAACAGAGAAACACAAGTCTCGCGCTCACGCCACAACCATTTGCCGGTAGGAGGGTGGCTTCGTGATGAGCAGCACGGACTTGAAGGACACCTATCGCAAGCGACAACCGGGTTTGCAATAGCCACGAGTGGCAGCAAGGGGGAGACAGGTTCATACTTGCTGCAGAGGCGTTCACACCTATCGCGAGGTTTCGCACATACCGTTAAAGGAGGAGACGGGATGCAAGAGACTCACGTGCTTCTCTTTCTCCCCGCATCTATTTGTTGAATTCCTTTCTCGCGGGGGTTAGAATACTCTGGGATTTTACTTTATTTTTAAATCAACCAAACACTTAAAAACTTAAAACCCATATATTTAGTTTACCTTACACCCAAAATATTTTTAACCAAACAGCCCCTTAGGCCATTAAGATTGGCAATTTCAAACTAGCTAGAGGCTGACGTTTCACTTGGAGAGGCCTTGAAGCTAAATTTGAATTGGGAGAGCCTTGGATTATTCATAGGATTACCGATCAATAATGTAGCTTAGATAATTTGGTCGTTTGATAGCTGGTCAGGATTATGTATACCATCAAAGGTGGGTCTTCAACTCTAACCATCCCAACGGATTCATTAAATCACCAGCTTTTTTTTTTTTATTATGCTGTTCTGCCTCTATCACATTTCTTAGAGCTGGTGCTCTCCTAATGTGAATGTTCTCCATAGGATTTTGTTGTGGTATATCTTCTAATTGATTGTTTGTTATGAAAGCAGATTATGCACGGGTTGGATGTATCATAGCATTCATTTTTTGCATTTGTGTGTTAAGTTTTCCATAATATTTTGTAGTAGTAGCATCCTATAACCAGTTGCATTGGCTTTCTCCTCTTGTTCTATGTAACTATTAGCATTGTCAATAACCGAATCTTCTATAGTTTTATCTAGACTTTTTGATTCGTTGAAGCTTGCTTGTGTGGCATGATCTGATGTGAAATGCATTATGAAAATGTAAACATTTAAATGCAATGTAATTGTAATAGAAATGTTGCTAAACCTTGGGATTTAAGGTAAATGGGACTGCAGATGCAAAACATGTTTATATGTGATGAATTTGAAGTAGATGTGCTAGAAAAAAAATTTATTGTTTGAAAGTACAAATGATGAGGGTGCTTGAAAAAGTTTTCAACGTTTATAGTAGTAACTTTGATCTAAACACATCCAAGGGTTGCAAGGATAATCTTAAGTGCGACACTTTTCTCAAAACATGGGACTCAAGTAAATAAACGTTGGGGCTTAAGCTTGCCAACAAATATGTTAAATCCTTGAATTCTATGCAAGAAAATAGAATATCAAATTAAACAATACAAAAGCTACTGTTTGGAGTGTTTACCTACAGATGAAAAAAAGATTTTGTCACTTATTGAAGTCAATTATGGAATGCTTGCTTATGTTGCTTTTGCTACTTCATTTAACCTTCAAAACTCTAGGCTTTGATTCCAATGCCAAAATGATGGAGTGTGCGGTGGAGTTTTAAGTCAGAGGATGCTCTTGAGGCTGGGTAATGTGGATATGTAGATGGAGAGGATGATTTTGGGATGGTTATGAAGTGGCCTGGTTAAGGGGAGGTGTCGGATGAGGAGGCTGCAAAGTGAGGTCTTGGGGAATTATTTTTAATGGTTAGGTGATAGTATGGGCTCAGATATGGATAGTTTGGTATGTGGTTAAGAAGCAGGAATGAGCAGTTGGGGTGGGTGGTGATTGGTGATAGTTATGAAGGCTTGTGTAAGAACTGTGGAGGTCAGAGTTTGAGATAAGTAAACTTAGAGGCATGTTGTTTTAGGGTACGAACAGAGTTGAGGAGATGAAGAACAGCAAGCTGTAAAATAACATAGAAAATAAAGAGGTGGAGGCTAGTTAGAGATCGAGAGGTTGAGGCTGGTGAAGCGAGAGTGTAAGGATAAAGCATCAAGAAGAAGTCTTAAGACCAAACTTTGAGTGAGCTTGAAGAGAACCACCAAAAAGTAATTAGTTTCAATGGGAGAGGATGGAGAACTAATAAGTTATGAATTAATGACTACAAGAAAGAATAAGTAAAAACAAATATTTATACCTAGTTATTGGGATGGATGTTGAACCAAACCATTACATTTGAATCAATATTTTATTTTGAGCAGGAGCCAAGTGAATGTTGCTACGATTCAACATGGCGAAGCGATGTGAAACGCATGCTTTATTGCAAGCTTGCATTATACAAACAATTGATGCTCAAGGTCAGTGCATCACTTTGTTTCACTCCTAAAGCATGCTTTTAACAACATTGTGTTCATTACATTCCTTTAAGATGTTATATCCCAATGTCCTCCCATCACATTAGGGGAACTTTTTGCAAGGTGGGCAACGGTTGTGCCTTGGGCAAATAAGGCTGGAGGTTTCAAACATGGTGGAGTTTGATGCTTTCGCTTGAATGGCATTAAAATTGAATTTAAATTTGTGAGAGCCTTGAAATTTTCATTGGGTAGCTGACCAATAATGTAGATTGGATGATGTGCTCAGTTAGGTTGTATTTATTTTACATGGCTTGAATTCAAGGGGCTTGCATGGTCAACTTGTATATTGTGGCTGGCAAAATGCATGGTGACCTTAAGATGAATCGAATCTTCACTAGGAATGTTTACCACAAGTACTGATCCTTACTATGACAAAGTTCTTTGAAATGAATTAAATTATGATAAAGAAAAATATCAAATTGCAACAAATATTCATTATTGGAGATAAAAGAACATTAAACTGAATATGAATGTAGTATACTTACATATACCTTCATAAGTTCCTAGTAAGTAGTCCACGCGTCATGATGGAGGAACTTACGCATAGTGGTACCCATAGGTGAACTCACCAAATGATTGGTAGCCTTGGACACATAGCAGAACTTGCCCAAATGATTTACAAACGCTACTTGCCTGGGCCTACAAAAGAAGGTCGTTCCTCATAAGGGGCGATCAAGGGTTATCACAAAGAGAGATCAAGGGTTATCACAAATTAAGTGCCTTGCCACTCACCACATTTGAAGTTAGCTCCCAGGGCCAAGCAAGTATCCTCACTCATGCTCACAAAGCTCGACTATAGGAAAGTGTTTACTTATGGGGCCCTCAATTTATATTGTTGCGACCATGCGACCTAGAGCCATCCCTTCCTGCATCACCAACACTCTTGCTTCTCTCTTCTAAGGAGATTTGAGGCCCTCAGCATAGATTGCTAGCAACCCTAGCAAGCCTACTAGTCGCAGGCCTTCTTTGCTCAGCAGTCTCCAATAGACTCACCTAAGCATACTCACCTGAACTTGACATTATTAAACTCACCCCATAGCAATCATTAAAAGTTGTTTAGTGTCGCCCCCTCCAACCAGCCAGGAGATGATACTTGTTTAGGGAAACTTGTACTGAAAGTCATTAAATCTATATATTTTTATTATGTAGAATTTCTTGTAGCCCTTTGATCTTTATAGATAAAAGATAAAAGGAGCATTTTGGATCTTTTGACAGGGTGAGATTTTGAGCCTTCTAAGCATTTTATTATAGGATTTTCTCTAGCATATTGATTTCTCTTCATTCTCATATAGGTTCTAGGTCACCCCTCATAGAGTTCGCCTGCTAGTAAGGTTTGGTGTCATCCACAGGTAGATTTGGATCCAAAATCCTCTAAGGTGCGAATACAATGGATTGATTCCAGTGATCAGAAGACAGACCCAACTTGATAATCTGAGTGTCCCTGACCCCTCACTGAACATAGAGAATCCTAACTACACTACTCGTTGAACCTTAATAGAGATAGAAGAGAGGTTGATGAAAATGATCCAAGATGCCTTGGGAGGCTACATAGAGGGATAACACCTCTGAAGGATCATCTGACTCGGCAATTTGTCATACGAGACATGATGCTAAAGCATTAACCTCAATATTAGTCCCTAATTCCACTCACTTAATGATGAGTGCTAAAAATACGACTCACCTACCTGATGAGTTAGAAAGATTGAACCCCAATTGACCAATGCGTTCTCAAGGGAGATCGTAGAATCTTGGCCGCCTCCTAGGTTTATGATGCCACATTTAAAGTCTTATAAGTGTAAAATAGTTCAATGGACCATGTAGCCACCTTTCATTCTGTGACCTCCTTGCTGAATATTAATGATATCCGTAAGTGTCGTTTGTTCTTCATAACACTTAAGGAATTTGCATCGATGTGGTCGCTCGCCTGCCATTGGGGGTGATCACCTCCTTATATAAATTTAACAAGATGTTTGAGGCACAGTTCACTCGAGTCCAAAAAGCCTTAGATGAATTCACAGGCCCTTTGAAGATGAGATGAGCCAATAGTGTTACTCAGGAACTTCATTGTAGTTTCTAAAGGGGGATTGCTTGAAGTTAAAGATTTAGAACCTGTAGTTGCCTAGGCCACTTTGACCCGAGGACTGAAAGAGGATCTCTTTTGTTATGCATTGGTCCTACAAATGTCGAGGACACTCACAGAAGTATTGGGGCCGGTCAACAATCATGTTAGTGCTGAGGAGTACAACAGAGCAGCCGATTCGCCCATGGCTGCTCGCCTATATGAACTCGCTTCTGCCAGAGATTAACAATGAGGGCAAGAAAAATAAGTTTATCTTAGGGATAGGAGGGAGAAATAAAAAAACAATCCACCATGAGACCGCAATCCCCCAGAGCACCACAGAATGCTCATTCAACCTTGGCCACTGAGGATTACAGGACCACCTAAGCCAATAGTGGAGTCTCCTTGTGCCACTCACCTCTATTAATGAGCCTATCCCAGCTTGCTTGATCCACATAGCTGGAGTGGTACCCACCATCATGCGTGGAGAGTGAGTTAATTTGTTGACGACTATGAAGAAAATGAAATTTGGAGAAGTAAACTCGGTGTCTACCTCACTGGCTCCAATAGTAGGCGTAGCCCCAGTTACTTTTAGAGAGGCTGAGAAACCCGCGGGAGGGAACCTGCATAATGATTCTTTATTATCATAGCCTTGATCATCAACTATCAGATCGACAATATTCTTATAGAAATAGTGAGTTCTATCAAATCACACCTACGATAGGTCTCCTATATGGTTTCTTAGGAGAGTGCAGGGAGACAAAAGGAGTACTTGCCTTGCGAAGGCGACAACCAATACTATACACCCATGTCTGCTTATGAAGGTACCTTCTTGCAGGAATCTTACAGGTCATGTTCGGGTCGCACAGAAGAAAATTTGCCCCCCCCCCCCCCCCCTTCTTGATAGTCTATTCAAGGGACTCACATAAAAGCTAAGAAAAAACTAATTATTGAAGCATGAAGGACCACCTCTAGCTACATCCTTCAAGCATTTGCCCTTCTCATGAGGGGGACCATGGAAGTTCCTCTCCCAACCGGATAAGTTTTTATTCATCTCGGATAAAGTCAAGTCTTTTATACGGAACATATAAAATGACAAGCGAAAGGCACATATCTCGTCCACAAGTCCTTCAAATCGCCACCAAGCTCAGAGATCCACTACAACCCTCTACTCACTCCCTTTCGCTCCAATGGAATGACAACAAACCGGCATCTCATTCAACGTTGGCTCGATCTCAGAAGATCCGCATGAAGACCTTACTTACCCTTTCTTAGCTCAATGGGGTGACGTGAAAATCGAGCTCCTACCTAATGTTGACTCTTTCATAAGATCGTCACGCCACTCAGCACAGCCGGCAGAGCTCTATCGTAAGCCAATAGTACAACTCATGTACTCCGTACAAATTCCACTTCTCTCCAAACCCTATGAGAAGAATAGAAAACACACCAAAGCCTGAGTCAAGGGTCTGCCAAAATATAGAGAGAGATACTGTGTTAGTTTTCCTTTTTCTAGCTTAAGCTCTGCTAAACAGAGCCCTCACCTCTCATTCTTATACTTTTGGTTGGGATAATAAAGATTTCATCTAGATCCATTTTATGTTCTCTCGCTCTTCTTCTTCTTCTTTTTCTGTCTTTATCATCCTCACCCATAGGCTCTCAAGCTTACAGGTAGTATAAAGTACGGTCGCATCATCCACTAGACAAATCTTGATTCAACAAATACACTGCTATGGTTGATTTTATTATAGTGGATACTTTGACCACCTACAACACATCTTCTACAGACCTCTATTGAATAATTTCGAAGTTGTGGTGTCAACTTATAATGTTGCTGTCAAATTCCTAGCTGAAGATAGGGAGATCACAGTGAGGGGCAACCTCACTTTATCACACACTTGTTACCTGAGGGAAGTAGGAAAAGTGGTGACTATCATAGAAGTGGTGTCGCAGTTGGATGTGGAATGAGTCCTAGGCTTAGAGACCATGGAGGCCATTGAAGAGATACCTGCAATGGGGTGCAAGTCAGACAAAACCTTCAGAATAAGAGTTTCGTTCAGTGAACAGCACGCAAGCGAGTTAGTTTATGTCGTTAGTAAATATCTTTGCTTGGACAGCTGTAGAATGTTAGGCATTAGTGCAGAAGTTACATGCCATAAACTAAACGACAAGAAGGAGGCAAGGCCAATAAAACAAAAAATAAGAAAGATTGCTTCCATACTTATTGAGCTCATCAAGCAATAGGTTTAGAAATTGATAATGGTTGACTTCATCACAGAGATTCAGTATCCCAACTAGATCTCCAATGTGGTTATGGTGTAGAAGAAACATACAAGTGGAGGATGTGAGTGGACTTCACTAGCCTAAATTCGGTATGCCCCAAGGATGGTTGTGTATTTCCCAGGATTGATGCCTTGGTCGACTCGATAGTTGAGTATTCAATGGTGAGCTTCTTGGATGCCTTCTTAGGTTATTACCAAATAATAATGCACCCAGGCAATTGTGAGAAAACTTCTTTCATCACTTCAGAAGGCCTATATTTCTATACATTATGCCATTTAGATTAAAGAATGTAGGAGCGACCTACTGATGAATGATGGATATAGTCTGTAAAGATGAAAAGGGGAGGAATATAGAAGTGTATGTAGATGACTTGTTGGTGGAAAACAAATCACTGCAACTCCACAAGGAAGATTTGAAGGAGACATTCGCTATCCTTAAGAGGTATAATATGCGACTAAAACCACTAAAGTGTACCTTTGGTGTAGGTTCAGAAAAATTCCTTAGCTTCCTCCTTACCCCTAAAGGCATTAAAGTAAATCTTGATAAGGTAAAGGCCATTTTGGAGATGCATCACCAAGGACTATCAAGGAGGTTTAATGATTCACTTGGCGAGTCACTATACTAAATTGTTTCATCTTGAGGCTAGGTGAGAGGTGCTCCCTGTTCTTGTCGAGGTCTCCTTCAAGTAGTTAAAGCTTCTCTCATCGTCGCCTCTACTCCAAAGACAAAGGCCAGGTGAAGACTTGCTATTGTACCTGGGGGTAGGTGAGGATGTTGTTAGCTCAATGCTAGTAAGAGAAGGGAAAGAGTAGTGTCCACTATACTATATGAGTAAAAAACTAAGTGCGGATGATCAAAGATATCCTATTATGAAGAAACTCGTGCGAGCATTGATAACCTAAACTAGGTGGTAGCAACCTTAGTTTCAAGCCTTTTTAATACAAGTTGTCACTAATCACCTACTTTAATCTGTACTCACAAGCCAATCAGGGAAGTTGTTAAAATGATCAGTGGAGCTGAGTGTGTTCCAAAATACTTACATGCTGATGAGAACTATCAAGACCTAAGCACTCATCGACGTCAATACTCAATGCGACGAGCTAGAAGCGACAGCTCATCAGCAGTGTTGGACACTCTATGTTGATGAAGTCTTTGGCGAGTAGGGATTTTAAAAATGTATAGTTCTGAGTAGTCTCATGGGAATCACCATTACTCAAGCCGCCAGCATAGAGTTCCAAGTAATAAATAATCAAGTAGAGTATAAGGCCCTCTTCGTCGGCTTGCGACTTGACACAGACCTTGGGATGACTCAGTTAATGGTGCATTTTGACTCGCAGTTGATGGTGAATTAAATTAATGGCGCTTATGAAGTGAGAGAGGAGATGCTATTAAAATATCTTTTCAAAGTAAAAGCAAAGACCAACAAGTTGAAGTAGTTCAAATCACTCATACCCCAGAGAGCTGAACCAACTCGCCGACCTCCTCTCCAAGTAGGGGAACCTTGATAGATGACTAGTAGTAAAAATCACAAGTCTCGTAATTGAAGAAAAATAAGAAGAAGAAATCATGCAGATTGAAAATAATTTCCCAACAAATTAGCTAGATCCTTTCTTGGATTACATGAAGACAGGAGCAATAAGTAGTTAAGTTGGTGATCAAAGGAGATTCAAAATAAAGGTGGACTACTACTTAGTATTTAGAGGAGAATTTTTATGGAGATTATCGATTTCATTTTACCTCGGATGTTTTAGAGAAGATGAGAATGAGACTATTCAGGGGGATTCATTGAGGTGAGTGTGGCAGTTATTATAAAGGAAGGATACTCGGTCGTAGAATCTTTTTTTGGGAATACTTTTGTCTTACTTCGAGGAATAATGCAGAGGAATTTTCAAGGTGGCACCTTAGTGCAAAAAATTCACCCCCATATAATTGCAGCCCTCTCACAAGCTGTTGCCCATCAACAGCACATGGTCTTGTGTTATGTGGGAAATGAATTTGTTGGGACCTTTCCCATCTACTGGATAAAGAAAGTTCATATTGATTATAATAGATTATTTCATTAAGTGGATTGAAGCTAATGCACTCACCAAGACAATCTCCACTATTATTAAAAACTTCATATGGATTGACACAATCTTTAGACGTGGTGTGTCTCGCCCAACATCATAAATAATGGACTCCAACTTGTTGATAAGAGCTTGAAGGCTTATGTAAATCACAAGGATTGCCTCCGTCCATCACCCACAAATCAATGGTTAGGTTGAAGTTGCCAATAAGCAAATCCTCAACCTCTTGAGGAAGTGGATGGGGCAAAGGGCAAGTGGATGGTTCACTATTTTTGGTATTATGGGCACTGAGGATGATTCCCACTTTAGTCATAGAGCACATGCCATTCTCACTCTCCCATGGCATTAAGGCACTATTACGTGTGGAGCTCGAATACATAGTCTGCAAGTGATCACCACTGCTTATTACGAAGAAAACGAACTTAGTGAGTGGGAGCTAAGGAATTAAGAAGGCCTTGAGTCAGTCGTCGACCTCTTAAAAGATCTTAGAGCACAAGCTACGCTTTGAAAAGAAGTAAAGAGGAGGATGGCCAAATAATACAATCGAATGTCAAAGAAAAAGCTTTCCAACCAGGCGACAATGTCCTCAAGTAGGTGGACTCTGCTGCTCGCTAATAAGTCTTTAGCAAGTTGGCATCCACATGGGAAGGTCCATACATTATCAAAAAGCATGTCAGCCTAGGAGCCTATCAGCTATAGGCACACTTGGGAAAGAAGGTACCAAGGATATGGTAGTTGATGATTTGAAGAAGCTCTAACTAAAGGGGAGTTCCACACTTGTACCTTTATTTAAAATTTTCAAAAAGATAATAAAAAGCTCTTTTCCCCTTATCCATTTCTTTTGCAATCTCTGTATGAGCGAGTTTCAGTACAAGTGAGTTAATAACTTAGAATTCAGAGCTAATTTAAATAAGACTCGGGGATCTCACCCTGCAAATAAGTTATGCTCAGGGAACTTGCGTATCCCTGAGGCTAGAATAAGCAACGACTGGCATGGGTTTAGGGTTTAGGGCAATCTTAGACACTGGGTCATTCACCATCTCTTGTGATAGTGCCTCCATGTTTTCTAAATAACCTTCATGTAATCTCCCTTCATCCATAAAGGAGCTCACCTTCACTTGGTTGCCAGTGATCCTCATCTCTACTTTCAGGGATGCGACCTCTTTCCTCAGCTCTGTAATCATCTCCAAGGTCGTGCCCCCGTGCGAGCTTCCAGTCTCACCCACCACGACTTGAAGGTTCATCATTTTTGTCAAAAGGTTGAGTTGCCCCACCATCTCCTCCAACATGCTTATGAAGGGATGATGTCACCATAGCAACCCATGGACAAGGTGTACCCAACCTTTTCATTCAATGTCTTATACAAATGCTTCTCTTCCCCTTTAGTTGCCACCACGCCCTACTCAATTTTAGCTCCCTTTGCCTGCTTGCAGGCCCTAGCGAGTTCTGCCACTACCTAAGGCTTGATGGCTTGGATCTCTTTCACAGGTGGCTCTCCTGTAAATGACATCGAAGTATCAACTATGAAATATTCTTTATCTAAGAAGCTCAAGGGAATTTCGAGGAACAGATCACATAGGACTCTTTCCTTCATATACAAAGCAGGCCCGCACTACTTCCAAGCCATCACATGTAACTCACTCAACTAGTGTTCATGCAGCTCACTCGAGACAATACAAATAGCAGGCTCTCTCACAACAGATATCTTCTTCTCTGATAAGACTCACCTCAAATGCTTAAAATTATCTCTTTTCTCCTTACTTGTACTAGCTGGAAGCACTTGCTCAATTCTATGGGAGTTGCCCCAACCTCAATATAAGCCACTTCTTTGGTTGGCAGCATCATTGGTCGCTATGGAGGGTGTCACCTCGTCATCCTCAAGTTAAGAGGAATAGCATTAGAATCAGAAGAGTGATTGACCCTCTTAGCTTTTCCCATTCCGACTCGAACAGTGGCGGGTTAACCAATCAATATAGCTATAGCAAGAGGGACTATGGTCGCCTCTGCCACCCCAAGCTCAACCTTAATTCTTTTGTAGGAAAGACAACAGTGGGTTCAGAAGACCCTTGAATGGTCTGACCACCCTCTTTAGTCTCTATGTTCGTTGGGGGTCACTTTTTGGCACTTTAGCCTTCTCCAGGTGAAAGGCCATCTTCTTTGAATGTTGAATACCTACTCGGGCTAAGTATTAATGGTTCATTTTCATGACAATCTTGTGTCTAATCTATGTAGCACTTGCAGGTCAAGTCTATATGACACTCAAAGGCCTAACAATGTTTGAAAAGTAAAAGGACTATAACTTTGAAGACACTATTTATAGGGAGCTAAGGAGAAGGTAGCATCACATTAATTAAAGCAACTATCAATGTTATAGTAATCAAGGCAGTAATTCTGCATTTACTTTCTTATTAATGTTTGGCAGCCTTATTAAATTCTCACTATTTTCATTCACTTGCCCTCTTTGTCACTCTCCCATCAAAGGGTCAAGTGAATCAAGAAACTAATCACATGTACCTTCACAGGTGCCTTGCAGGTTGTCAGTGAGCTGCAATGAAGGAACCTACGCCTACTAAGACCCATAGGTGAACTCGCTTAATCATCGGTAGGCATTACTCGACTGTGAAGCATAACAGAATTTGCCCAAATGATTAACAAACGCTACTTGTCCGGGCCTACAAATGGAGATACTCCCTTATTGGGGGTGATCAAGGGCCATCACAAAGCAAGTGACTTGCCACTCGCTATATAAGAAGTTAGCTGGCAGGGCCAGTTGATCTCATTGAGAGCAGATATTCTCAGTCATGCTCATCAAGCTCGACTTCAAGAAAGTGTCCACTCACGTGGCCCTCAGTTCATCTTGCCACAGCTATCACACATAAAGCTTTCCCTTCCTGCTATAATAACTTACTCGCCTCTCTTCTGTGGTGATCCAAGGCCCTCAATACAGGTTGCCAGCAACTCCATCAAGCTTGCTAGTCGCAGGCTCCGTCGGCTCAGCACTCATCGATAGACTCACCCAAGCATAGTCGCTTGAACCTACTTGGCACTATTGAACTCACTCCATAGGTAGATCATTAAAAGCCGTTCAATGCCACCCCCTCCAGCCAGTTAGGAGGCGATATGTGTCTAGGATAGTAAGTACTAAGAATCATTAAGTCTGTTTTTTTTATTCGTTTTGATGTAGCCTTTCCTTTAACTCTTAGATCCTATAAATAATGGGTGTAAATGAGCATTTTGGATCTTTTGATTGAATTATATTTTGAACCCCCTCAACATTTCTCTACAGATTTTTTTCTAGCATACTAGTTTCACTCCATTCTAACACAGGTTCTAGACCACCCCTCATAGAGCTTGCCTACTAGTTAGGTCCGGTGTTATCCATGGACAAATTTGGATCCAACAAAGGCCAGTATCATCTTGATGTGTAGCATCTTAAATGGTGCTTTATTAAATCCTATGCTGTTCTGGCCTTCTCGATTTTATTTTCTACATTCTGAATGTCTTACTAACGTTTTTGGAATATAAATGAGGTTTTCCTGGGAACTTAAATTGTTCCATTATAAGAAAATGGTTCTGTTTCATTTCATTGGATGTAATTCTTGTACGGTTTTTTGGCAGTTGAAGAAGGAACTAAAGAAGGGTCGGGCTTTTGATGGATGGTCAGAAGGTATAATCAATTTTCCGCCTACTTACAAATACGACCTTAACTCCGGGAAATACATTGGAGTGGATCCAAAGGTTGGGAGAAGAACTCCAGCATGGTATGGCCTTAATACTGAAGTACGAAAACCGTATTATATGCTTGGGTGCTTGGCATTTACTGTATGTCATGTTGGAAACCTTATTCAACGTGTTAAAATTTGAATTTCAAAAGATTTGATACGTCATCTATCTCTATCATATTTAATGGAATTTGGAAAAAATGGAAGTTGGTTGAACGGCTGATAGTTCCAAATGTTCTTCTGATAAAATAAACCGTACGTTGAATATATGTTGCATATTGCAATTTAGGCACTGAGAGGTTGATTTTTCTATTTACGTTCTTTCAACTTAAGTATTCCCCAATGCTTGCAGTGGATTCTTTGAGGGATTGTTTGGAATTTGTTTATTTGTATGCTTGCATGCAGAAGCATTTTCTATTGATATCCTACATTTAATATCTTTTTTAATCCATCTCTCTCTCTCTCTCTCTCTCTCTCTCTCTCTTTCTCTTTCTCTTTATATATATATATATATATATATATATATATATATTTGAAGACTTGTATCGATCCTTTCATGTTTGGTGGCCTGGAATCTTTCCATTCTCAATATTTTTATCTTTTGCAAAGCTTACAATGGAAATGAACTATTTGGTGGATCTTACGGGAAAACTTCAATTAAAATGCTGATTCATTAGATTTCTTTCTTAAGCCTCAATATCAAACAATTTGCTTTGTTTTTTGATTTACATTAAAATCGTATGCTGAAAAAAGGCCTTTTAAATCACGAAAAAATCCTACGCGTGAATTTTGGTGGCACTGCAATATATGCACAGATTGTAGCCAAATGAGGATGTTGACTCAGGTTCTAATTATATAGTCTGGTAGTTCAAAATTACTCAAGTCTAAAATAAAATGAAAATATCTAAAAAAGCAAATCTTTTTTTCAGGTGTGACCGTATCCTATCATTTGGCAGAGGTATAAGGCTACTGGGATACAAAAGAACTGAGCTAAAGCTTTCCGATCACCGCCCGGTAACTGCAACTTTCATGGTTGACATTGAGATGCTTTCTCGTAGAAAGCTGCAAAGGGCCCTTACTTTCACGGATGCTGAAATAGAGGAAGGAGATAATTTGTCCGATGAAGATGTAGATGATGAAATGAGTCTGCTTCGATTAGGCGAGGCAAGTTCCATTCACATACATGATTGTTATTTGTGTTTAGATATCACTTTAAGCAATTATCATCATTATTAGCCTTATCCAAACCATATTGGAGTCAACTTTATGAATTCTTAATCTTTCTGTTGTGTTGAAGAGATTTTAAACTTATTTTTTCTTAAAATTTTGCTCATGTATCTATTTAACTTTGGTTTACACTCTTGTTCTTCTCCTTTAACAATAATTTTAACTGCCCATATTATTGATACATTGTCAACTTTTTTGTGTGCATCTCAAATCAATCAAGACATATTTTTCACTACATCTTGTCTTTAATACGAACTACTGTTAGAATTCTTTTAATATAATCAATTTTCAATCTAAGATATTTATTATTGTCATGTATTCATATTAATATTTTCATTTTTATTATATTCAATTTTTTAATCTCCCAACACTTGACCCATATGATATACTAAGGCTTTGTTTGGGATAGTTTTATTCCTACTTTCTAAAGCAGCTTTTTAGTACAAAAATTTCTTGAACTTAAAATTTTTGTACTAAAAAGTTTTTTTAGAAAGTAATAAGTAAGCTGTCCAAAATGAAACCTAAGTCTACTTATAATTTTAAAAAAATTCTTTCGAGCCTTCATAATATTCTCCTGTAGAATGTTTTGAAATTGCAGCATTGTATTACAGAGGTACTTCATTTTAGCAGTTCACCATACTTTGGGAAGTTATATTTCAATCAATATTCTTTTTTTTTTATCTGATTAATGGATTCAAAGTATTTAAGTCTGTCACATCTAAATATTTTATTATATTATGCTAACATTAAATGGTAATTATTAATACTATAGTAAAATTGCATCATATCCAGCTATGCAATATGGTTCAAAATTAAGGTTCGTTTTTGTTGAAACCCTTGCAAAAGCTTATGATAATATTCTTTGCTATCTGTTTGCTTTTGTAGGAAATCACAGAGCAGGACTGTTATAGATAGTATGAAATGCCTATGGTATTGAAGATTGGAATCTCCAGCAATGAAAATTTTCCATCCCTCTGAGATCTGCTCGCCTATGAAGATAAGCATTGCAGATGCAGTATATCTCTGTTCAGTCTGTTCTACTGATGTTATGCAGTTTTACCATTTTTGTTCTGTTTTAATTATTTTTGTCTTTGTATAGATATTTCTGATAGAATTTTTTTTTAAATGTCTAATCACATGGTTATCAATTTGGCTTTTAACTTCTGAGAATTCCTGTAGGTATGAATTCTCAAACCCAGCCAAAATTAGTGTTGATCAGATGATCCATCTAAATAATTATCCAAAAGGATAATTTAGATAAATTGAAAATCCTGACAACCCTAATGCTAAGCTGCATCAATCCTCTTAAATCCTTCTTCTTGATACTTGGCTAGATTACGCAATGCTAAGGTTTTTGAACTATATTGATACTGATTTGGCTCTATTGAAGTTATGATTGTAATTTCTATAGTTCTGTAGGTATCTTGTTTAGTTTCGGTCAACTTTTATATTTAAAAAAATTAAAATACTAAAAAGGCAACTCCTACATTCAAAATTTATAGTGAATATGATAATTTTTTATTTAGTTCCTATTGAATTGTGTGGCTTCAGGCAAATTTGGTTGATTTTTATTTAGGTTGGTTCAATTATTTTAATAGTTTTTTATTTCTTATAAGTTTCATAAGTTCAACTAAAATTTCCGCTGGATTTGAATAAATCGAAGAAATCCAAAATGTCAACATGGATTAGTTTCTTCAAGTTAAACGTCCTGCTCAATACTCACATGCTAGTAGGGGTGTCAAAATCTAACACGATCCGAAACCCGACCCGAAGTTTACCCGAAAAATTTCTGATTCGAGTCAATCCGTTTGTTTTACGGGTTGGATTCGGGTTTGAGTTTTCGACCCATTTGGAAACCGGGTTGGGTTCGGGTTGATCCGAAAACTCGAAATCAACTTGTTTTTGACCCGGTAACTTGACCGCGTGCCGCATCCGTGTCTAGTCACGACTGTCGCGTCATGCTAGCCTCTATCGAGGTGTCGACTCGTCGTCGGGCCTCAGGTCGTCACGTCAGGCTGCACTGTAGTAATTGCATCATCGGCAGGCCGCTCCACAGGTCGGGGCTACGAAACTGAACTGGCATGCCATCCGTGAGCTGTCTCGCAAGATCGAGATCTAAGTTGGCTGGTTGCACCGGTAGGCGGCAGGCCATTCCCACACTGTGGTCCGCCGTATCTCCTCCGTGGCTCCAGCACCACACTGGCTGGCCTCATGTGTTCGCACGCATCAGTTTTTGCAGGTCGGGTCGGGTCAACCCGTAACCCGCGCGGGTCGAGTTCAGGTTGAAAATTCAGGCCCGTTTGCAAAATTAGATCGGGTTCGGATTGACTAGTTTAGACTTGGGTCAACTCGGGTTTGACTCGAACATGACCTGCTAACCTGTTTTGACACCCCTATCTGCATTTTTAGTGTCTTAAAGAAAAAATTGGGCTCAGGTTAAGGGCTGTCAGAAACATTTTTCTGCATTAAGTGACCAATACTTTAGAACTATTAACGAAGAAGCAAAATTAGAAGGGGAAAAACTTGAGAGAAAGTTTAATGTCAACCAATTGTTGCAAATACAAATATAAAGAGAAGTAGTATATTCGCATATATCTTTTTCAAGTAGATTGTGACAAAAGAACTTGTCCCTAACAGGCCCCACAAGGAAGCTTGCCTAATGGCCACTGGGTTCCGCTTGCCAGGAAGCACACATAGATGTCGCCCCCTGGGGGCAATCGAGAGTGTCTATAGATCAAGCAACTTGTCTTTTGCCTCATACGACTGACTATCCATTGAAGCTATTCGCCATTACTCACTACAAAGTGCCATCATTCACACTAGCCACCTCAATTACAGGAAAACACCCCACCTCAGTAAGCTAACTATCAAATTAAGTATTCATGATGCTTTGATCCTGTCTAAAGAGATGTGGGAAGATTTAATTAAAGCTTTATTTGATCATGATATTTGTATAGCTCAATTATCAATAGTACAGCTTGATGAAGCTCTATTTTAAAGTTGTTTTGGGGGTAATTTTCTCCGACGAGGATTTGTTATTAGGAACCAGTAATTATAATCGTCCATTGTATATTTCTGTAAATGTGAACAATTTTAAACTTTCTTGCGTCTTTGTTGATATAGGTGCATCAAGTTTAATTTTAAAAATTCATACAGAATTCTATAAAAATACAAATTCACTTGCATTGAACTTATGATAAGCTAAAAATATAATAAAAATGATAAATTATCCAAATTTCATCATTAAACTCAAATTCAAATTTAAGTCTCATTAAAAAAACTAATAACTTTTATAAATAAATTATCAAGATTATTAAAGATGACTAAGCAATATTTTTAATCTTTATCTATCAGACCGATAGTACCAAAGGTAACATCTACTTTTCATTTTGGTTTGATAAAATTCATGTTCCAAAGATTTTTTATTTTTTATTTGTTGAGCTTTTTGTTTTGTCCTAGTGGTGTTAAACCTTGTTTAATCATATTTTTAGCACAGATCTAACTTTCTTAAAAAAATAAAAAAAAACATCCCTAAGGGTCTAAATGGTTAACTTTTCTGGGATGCTCGTGAGATTCTTAGGGACCTCTAGAATTAATCCCATGGAAGTTTGAATCCATTTAGCCACTTAATAATTTGCAAACTCTAATTTTAAGCCATATAGGGTTCCCATATGATCGAGAAACTTTAATTTTTTTAAAATAAATCTAGAATAATAAAAAAAATATGCAAGCTAAAAAGCATTGAACTGGGTTTTCTAGGGATGAGAGCTGCTAAAATTGGAGGTGACATCAAGCACCATTTTATGCTATTAAAGGTTCTCTGGCATTTGTCATCCCAATCATTCTAACATAAATTAGAAAATGACTAGCACTTTCTTGAAAAGATTCAAAATGAGTCTTCTTCAATATCTAGGAGATTTCATATCTAAGATGACTTTTATTTTAGATATCTATTTCAATTTCACGGTGTCTCATCATAAATTCTAAAAACTTTTCTTAATTACCACTGATGGCATATTTCAAAGGGTTTATCCTCAGATCATAGAGATGCACTTATTTTAAAATAATTCTCTAGTCATAAATGTGGTCTTACCTTTTGTGACTCTTGACAACCAGATTGTCAACATAACATTTAACTTAATAATGGATAAGTTCATCAAAAAATTTGGGTCATAGCCCACTAGTCGGTAATCTACCCAACTTCTACCAAAATAAAAAACACATAGCCATAGTAAATCTTCTATTCCTTAAATAGTTTTAAAAATTGTCCATATGTCTGAGGATGGAAATCAGTCTAAGAATAGGAAGCCATACAAAAATTTATCCTCAACCCCAAACCTTCTTGAATACCCCTCATCTTGTTATTTAATTAGGAATTGGGACCAATATCTAAGAAAATCTTAATTAGTCTAAGGCTTAAGAGTAGTACTTATGCACTTAACTGTAAATATAATTAAATTTTATTTTTTGATTTATTTCTAATGTCATGCTAGTTGACTTATGGAAAAATTAAAATGATTTAAGCTTTCCTTGAGACATAACAAACACTCTAATAGGATTATATTGTGATTGGTCTCCATATTTTGATTTTTGGAGGTTTTGACTACATGAGATGTTTAGAATATTTTATCTTCATCAGAATGTTAGCCATGGATGTGTTTAATGGGGGTGTTATAAATGGACTCATATTACTGTGGGGATTATTAATCATTGTGGGAATGATACCTCTAGTTTCTTGGTTGCCTTTTTTTTTTTTTTTAATGGGGAGGTTTATTAGTTTCTTATTGTAAGTTCTTGCATTAATTTGAAATTTCTTTGGACTATTTTTTATTGGCAATGATGCCCCCACCAATAGTTATTTATGCTTTTACTCGATTAATAAGAATAAAATAAAATCAAACTATTTATTGTAATAACGAACAGTAAAAAGGTCTAGGGTGGAGAAAAATAACTTATATCAAATTTGAATCTACTCATGGGATTTGAAATGCTTAAGAGGAGAATCTTTCAAAATACTCCTTGAGTCTCTTCATCAATTTTTTAAATTCAAGAAAAATAGGAGGAATCCATAATGATCCTCTGCTTAACAATGAATTATTTGACTAAAAGCTTAAGTTGGTGAAAGTATGAATAATTTTACTAGAGAGAGTTAAATTAAGAGCAATCTTGTCACAATAGAGTTATAAGGAAGATTTTCCAAAAGTTTACAACAAAAAGTTGTTGACATATATGATGCTTCTGTACTATTTGATATAATAATAAGGATCTCAGGTCTCGTTATAAGGATCAATTATAGGAAACTTAAACACGATTAAAAGAGGATAATAGACGATTCCCTCAACTAAAGATAATGATTTTTTAAAGCGACAATGATGAGTAAGTTCACTCCTATCGATCAAAAGGAATTCCTTATAAATAAGGTATCAAATTTAATACCATATACCATCATGAGAGGCATCAATAATGCAAGGTTCATTTAATCCTATCAAAAAATTTAAAATATTATGGGTCAGTCGAGTAGCATGAGATGGATATGTCGAATAAGCAATATCTGAGAGACTCTATTAAGACTATATGGTGGAGGAGGAACTATAATATAATGATAAGGAGATACTATAAAGTTATTATCAAATTGATTAGCCCTATTTTATTAATTTTTGTAGGAGAACTCGATCTATCATACTATGATGCTGGTATTTAATGTTCATCTTTCTTAGAGAGTTGAAGGATTTTAGCTCGATGCACATCCATTCTGCATGTATGAGCCTCCAAAGTGAGGCATAAGTGGCCTTAATAAGTTTGATTGTGTTGCCTTTAATTGAGGGATTGATTGCTAGCCTTTGAAAAAATTATTTATAAAATGATCGGAATGTTTCTCACATATGATGCAAATTATTCCATTTTAGAAGATTTATGAAGATAGATTGAGAGATTAACATCTAAGTTTTGTATAAAGATTTAACACAGACACAAATAAAGAAGTTGCAAGAGACACTAGAGATTTTTATATGAAAAAATGGAAAAAGGAAAAAATAACACAGCCTAGCCAAGATGAAATGATCTACTTTATAAATTAAATTATAGAGATTCACTCTGTCCCTCAATTAGAGAAGAAATGATTATAAAATAATAAACTCAAGCTTGATCTCATATAATTAAAATAAAGATTGCTAAAAAAGTCGTGGCGGAATAATGAAAATGGTCGGATAATATTAGTTGAGTGATGATGGCCGATTGATAATAATCATGCAAAAATGGTTTCATAAAAGTGGTTGAATGATGACAGTTGAGCGATGGCTCGAGATGATGGTAAATAGGCAATGTGATCATACAATAATAAAAAAAAATGTGGGATTGGCAACATTGATTAAATGATAGTTGTTGTTAGCAGCGATTGACCACTTGAAATGTTGGTTATGGCTATAAGGTTCTTAAAATCTTTAAGATTTTTGTTTCCTTCATGTAGAGAATTATTTATTTTTCTTAATGACCTCAATTCAATAATCTTTAGCTCCTTAGATTCGTCTTCTCAAGATGCTTGATTTGACTATAAACATTCAAGATTTAAAAACCGCTTGATCCTACAGTTAATGTCCCAAAATTTTCAATCATACTTCAAGTGTTTGATTTAAGCTTATTTGGATTCGGATTGAATCATTTTTTTCATCGTTAGGTTTATCCCATTCCATAACACTCCATCAAAAAAGAAATTTTTTTGTAATATAAAACATTTTTTCATTTCTCAAAGCATTAATAATATCTTTAATCGTATAAAAAATATTTATTTATAATTTTGTTGATTATTATAGTACATACAAAATAAAAATATCTGACGAAACATCAGTAACTGCCATGTAATCAGAAAAATAATGTCATCTTTAGCTAGATTTTAAAATGAATATCCTGAGCTAAAATTTCTCAGGATTTAATTCTCTGCTAGCCAGTTCAAAGTGTTTTAGCCTTTCGAGACCAATACTGACGAAATCTTTGCTTTGCATACTCCAAGTAATCGAAGTCAATATCATTTACATGATCCTGCATGCAACAGAGCGATTAAATTATCGGCTTGAATGCAATGAGGTTTTGTTATGGAAAGGAAGAGCAACTTACCGAAATTAATCCCCATAATCCCCAAGTCAAGTGACTAACGAGAGTGTACTTCTCAATGCTTGCGAGGAGATTCTCAACTTCAAGAGGGTCTGGTTTGTCACCTATTACACATACAAAATTAATTACTGATCCATTTTAACTTAGAGTGAACCTCAGAAAGGTATTGAGGCTTCATTCTGGCCATTCTTTTCCATTTTCGTGCCTTTTCTTTTTCTTTTATTTTCTTTTGTAAAGCCAGCTCGCTTAAGTGAATATGAGTACTTATTCTTTTGTAAAGCCAGCTCACTTAAGTGAATATGAGTACTTATTTAGTGAATGATACAATATGTTCTCAACTTTGGCTTCCTATTAAAAGCACCAAAAACTCCATACTTCTTTCATTTCCAAAGTGGAGGAGAATTTGATTCTTTTTTAAAACATGTAAGCCACAACAAGAGGATGAGAACTTATTGAAGGGAAGCTTCACCTGAAAATGTTCATGCATTTTGTAGGGCGATGTTAATATTCTTATGCATGTGAACGTCTAAAAAATTTCTAATACATTGTATAAGATATTCCAATTCTTTGTTTAATTTCTTAGCTAGATGGAGGATTCCAATACTATTTTTGAAAGTGTCCTTTTATCAAAATGAGCAAGTTGGTAGTGATGATAAAGCTAATAAAGTAGATAATGATGAATATAATGATGCTGACATTTGTGAATTGATGGCAAAGAAATGGATGGGACAAGAGTTGTGAAGAAGAGAAGAAGGATGAGTTCAACTATCTAGAGTCATTTTATGATGTAGCCCATAATAATGATGGAAAACAAAGATGTGAAAGTAGAAAAATGTGATGCAATATATCAATGTAATAGTAAAAATGATACTGACAATCTAACATGTCATTACAAAATTGTAAGAAAAGAGATACTCGTGATATAGACTACTTATTTTGCAAACTAACTCCCGCTTATCCATTTTTATGTCTGATATTAAGTTGGACCATCAAGATTTTCATTATTTATTTAGTGCTTATATTATTATGTATAATCTGCCCTTTCAATATAATGAGCTGGTAGGTGTTCAAGCACTATTACTTTATCTGTGCATTGACCTTCAATTAGATTCTAAAAATATTACAAAAAATAACTACAATAAATTGTTCATTAAAGAAAAAGAGCATATTAAATCATTATTATCTAAATCTACTAGTTTAGTTTGTTTAACATCTAACCCATAGATTTCTATCACACAAATGGTTTTATTTTTTTAACTATACACTTCAATGATAATAACCAACATTTGCAAAGATGATAATGAATTTTTGTTTTATGTCACTCCAACATGATAGAATAGCTTTATTTGAAAAGCTACAATCTTTTTAATTGAATAGCTTTATTTGAAAAGCTATAATTTTTAAGAGTAAGCTTTTTAGTATTTAGGGTTAGGACAATGCTTCTACTAACAATATTTTTTCTTATTTTTAAGAAATCATTTAAATATGTGTTGTAGACCACTCTGTGATGGTGAATTGTTTCATATACGATGTTGTGTACATATTGTGAACCTTATTGTGCATGAAGGTATGAAGGAGATAAATTATTATATTTCAAATACTTGGGAGAGAATAAAGTACGTAAGAGGTTCTCATGCTAAAAAAAAAATTGGATTGTGTCAGAATAAGTTATCTTGATTCAAAAAGAGATTTGGGGCATGTTGTTCCAATTAAATGGAACACCACTTTTATTATGCTTGACATTACTATTTATTGTAGATGTGCTTTTCCACATTTAGAGTTGAGTGATTGTAACATTAAGTCTTATCCTAATAGCATTGAATGAGACAAAATGGAGAACATTTGTGATTTCTTAGCTCTTTTTTATGAGAAAACTTGTGTATTCTCTCGCACGAAATGTTCAACTGCAAATCTCTACTTGCCTTAAATCTCTACTAATTATGCAACACCAAGGCATGAAATGGCATCCAGTATGCTATTCAAATTTGAGAAGTGTTGGTCAAACTTCCTTGTCTTTCTAAAATGTAGCTATTATTCTGGATCCCAAACAAAGATTTAACTTTATTGAGTTGTGTTACAAGAAATTATATGATTATGATCATGTTCTTGAATCTAGAAGGCTTAGAGATAAGTTATTTTCATTATTTGCAAACAACTCAAAAGCTAACAAGTATGATTTAGAGGGACAATCATCAATAGCAATACAAAGTTTTCAAATTATTATTTCAAATAGTCGTTCTTCTGGAAATATTAAATTATAATTTCTGCAATACTTCTATTTAAATCAGTGTAATTATATGTTTATATAGGATTTAATTTTTATACCTACTACGTTTTTTATAACTTATCAATAGTATTTTTGAGCTTCACAAATAGGATTTTAATTCATTCGAGGAGGAAGTTATAATGCTAAGTTAGAAAATGAAATTTATTTTGATAAACTTAAAGTTGATAGAAAATTTGAATAAGATATCTTACATTTCGAAAAAGGTAATCAGTACAGGTTTCCCGAAGTCTCAGCTACGGCTCGTGATGTTTTGTGCATTCCAATTTATATGATAACTTCTTAAAGTGCATTTAGTAATAATGGTATAATTACGGATAAATATCGAAGTGCTTTAAAACATAATATTATCAAAGCATTAGTAGGTGCAAAGGATTGCTTATGCGGAGAATAGGGTTTGACATCAATTAAGTTGAAATACCAATCTCATTTATATATTATGTAAAAATATTTGAAGTTTCTCTTTGTTTTTTTGTAGTTATAAATGATTATGGACTCGAGACTATGAAGGAGAATATCATAAACTTAAACATTGACAAAAATGCAAGTGAAGATGGAGATTGTCCAATCAATAGAGTAGTATAGTCGAAGAGGAATTTCTTATGCAATTGTTGTGAAACATAAACTTGTTGTCTATTTGTAGAACTTTTAATTGTTTACTCTTGGCAGTAGCCAATTGAATTTTCTTATTTGTTTATGGCTTAGTGATTATATTTATGAATTATGTTTTTTAATGCTCACTTCATCTCTTTTTATTGAATGATTTTCCTAGTTTACCAATTTCAGTTAGGAGCTTGAAGTCAATGTTAGTTGCCAATCACATATACTTTTCAATTTGATTTATTTGTTCATATAGTTGTATTTGACATCTAACATCTCCTTTTTCTTAATTTACCATGGATCTAACTTCTATAAATAAACTTCTCAACATATGGAGAGCATGACATTTCTAGTATAAATCATATGAAGGTTGGGTTTCTTTTTTATCAATATTAAAATGAAAATTACTAATTACTCGCGAATGATATGAAAAGGTGTTTTTAGCTAAAGCATGAATTTTTTGATACTATGAATGATATGAAATAGGTGTTTTATAATCTTAACATATTGAAGTGGTTATTATATAACTATGCTATGAATATCATGAATGATTCATTTGAGAACTCTTTTGTTTATGGTAGATATATAACTGCTCCACCAAGTTTTGCTTTTGCAGCATCTTACATAGTTGTAGACTTGCTGTTAAATTAGTTAGAAGACAAATTCCCATTTCTTTCTTGGAAAGGGTCAAAGAAGATTTGACCAAGAGATATGTGGGAGGAAAGGCTACAATTGCTACTACCAATAATACAAAAAGCTGAAGGAGCTTCAACTGATTATTTAAACCTTCTTACTCTAACTTTGAAGTTCTTGATCGTGGGTATTTTAGGAAGCACATTAGAACTCAATTTAACATTCAAATTCTCTTAAAGTTTTGTATGCTTCAAAATAATAGTAAAGTATATTTGTAAATTATATCTTTTTATTTTTTTGGTAAAGTAATTTTTTATTTATGATTGTTTATATAAATTATAAAGAGATCATTTATTTATTTGGGCTTTGTTAACCATGCAAAATAATTTTAAATGAAGGATAAAAGCTTGTGGCATAAACATTTGGGTCATATATCAAAATAAAGAATACAAAGATTACTAAGAATAAAATTCTTCCGAATTTAGATTTTACTGATCTTTGTATGTGTATGACTTTTACTAAGGGAAAACACATAAAACATAAAATTATGTAGCCGCATAGAGCACACAACTTTGAAAAAGTATACACACTAACATATGTTGATTGTTTGATATTCCATCTTTCTGGTAGAAAAATAATTCATTAAATGTTTTTAATGATTTTTCATTTTATGGTACTTATGCCTAGATGTTCCATGGAATTTTAAATATTTAAATTCTTACTTACACAAAGTTGAAAAACAATTAGAAAGAAAGGTGAAAATTATAGAGTTTGATCAAGATGGTGAATATAAGAAAAGGTACAATGAATCTTAACAATACCTTAATCCATTTGCTAAAATTTTAGAAAAGTGTAGCATATGTGCTCAATATGTAATGCCAAGCATACTACAATAAAATGGTGTTATAGAAATGCATAATTTAATTTTAATGAATATGACTAGAAGTATTTGTTATTCTCTTTTGTCCTAATCATTATGGATGCATTATTTCAAAAATGCCATATATTTATTAAATAGGTTTACAATAAGATTGTTCCAATGGATCTTTTTAAAATGTTGAAATGAAAGAAGCCATGTTTTAAGGCAACTACTGTTGAAATCTGGGAGCCCGATCTTATGTTTTGATGATTACAAGTTTTAATAGATGATCAGTTACTTATTCTTACTTTATATATTGTATACATTTGTTGTGTGTCACTAATCATTTCAGATACATCATACATCAAGCAAAATTGAAGAATCAAGGCTCAAGATAATGCAGCGTCAGTGTCTAAGTCAGTATGTGTTTGGACGAGTCTGTACTTTTTTATTTTTCTTGAATTATTTTTTGTGTTAGGTGTATGTTTGCAAGACAACCTTGCACACATACACAAGGTGAAGTAAAATTGAATGTTTTAATTTTCTATTATTCATATTGTACTATCCAAATCAGACTATATGATTTGTTGAAATAGAAATTAATTAAAATATTTAATTAAATGATATTAATTAAAATTGGGCCATAACTAATCATATTGTATGATCTTAAATTGTACAGAATGATCAACTATTTATATAAAACTCCACCGTCAAATTTATATTACCTAAAATAGCCAAATTTGAATTTTAAAATTTGAACTGATCGTACTGTATGACCTAATTTGTACTATATGAATGTTAATTCAAGTTGCCTAATTTAATTCGAATGATTAAGAAATTAAATCATGATCTAATCATCATTAATAATCATACTGTGCGATCATTATTGTATAGTCCAATCCATTCGAGAGCTCAAATAGATGAATATGATCTTCCGGGATGATCTGTGATTCAATATAACTAATATTATTGTACTATTGCTCATCATACAGTACAATTAGTGAAGAAATTCATACTATACTACTATTTATCATATAATAGTGATAGAACTGAACTAATCATACTATGCGATCCATAGATTGTATTGCACGATCCAAGCAATTCATTTAAAAGTTAGAGTTTTTTTAAAGGCCACTTTATAAACTAATGATATGTCTTTAGGGATGGTGTGCTTGATGAATTAAAGACATTTTCTTTAAACAAGAGTGACCATTTCACACGAGAGAGAGAGAGAGAGAGAGAGAGAGAGAGAGAGAGAGAGAGAGAGAGAGGAGGTGATGTTGAGAGAGGGAGTTTACCTTAAGGGTGTCAGGCAGTATGAGGGGATTCACATGATTGCACTAGCTAGCCTACACCTTGGGTCCTATTATTTTTGTTTGTGGAACTCTTGGGGAGGAGCTCCAAAAAGAAAAGTCTTTGGTGTGAAAGAATTATTAGATGAGGAGGTTAGGGTTGACATCTCCACTAAGCCAAGAGGCGAAAGAAGGGATAAACATTTCCATCAAAACAAGGAGCTAAAGGAGGGACAAAATTTTTGTTAGTCTAGGAGGAAAAAGGAGGGACAGATGTCTCCACTAGAATGAGGAGCTAAAGGATGGACACCATCTATGTAGGGGTAGGAGGTATCTCCCTTGAGCCAACTCACCCAGCGCTTGAAGCTTCAAGTTCACCCAATTTAGTGACCCTACGCCCTAATGGGTGGCTTCAGTTCTCCTACTGAACGGGGCACTTCACTTGCGCTTTCAAGACGAGGCGCTAGAGTTGCCATCCCTTGAAAGACAAGCAGCTTCGGCTAACGCTCTATCTGCTATTGTCTTACATAGGAAAGCCATAGGATTGAAAGCTGATTGCAACTTTCTTGGGGCTGGGTAACGTAATAGAAAAGTCTTTTTCTACTGTCTTCAATCTGGTTGGAAGAAGGGAGATTTTTTAGAATCTGTAAAGGTCATTCTGTACCTGGTCAAAGATGAAGGGCTTCTTTACCTATATGTGTGCTGAAGGAGAGACAATTTAGTGTAATTCTAAAAGAAGAGGACCTTTGGAGAGTAGACATAGGTCGATTTAACAAGACCACTATAAATATGATTTATGTATTTTTATTTTTCTTTACTTACTTTCTTGCAATTTATTTTCTGCACTCTAGCTTTTTTGGTTATCTTATGAAAGATTATTGGGTGATAATCTCTAATTAAAGTTTTGTTTTGAAATTCAAACTAGAAATAAAATTGTTTTCTAAAGTTTAAAGAAAAAAAATCTTATTTGCTTTTGGTTATTTTGTTTGAATTATTTATTCTCTTAAATGCTTCTACATATCGAGTTTTGATTTTAGAAAAATACTTTTAAACGACCAATCCCCCCTCCCCTCTTGGTGTGACATTTGCACCTTCAAGTGGTTTCAAAGTACTTTCAACTACATGTTTTTAGTTATCTAGTGTATGTACAAATTATAAGCCATATGAAAAAAGAAATTCAAGAATAATTAGTGGACTCTTCATTGTTTATCCAAAAAAATCTAAAAGGTGTTGTTATATTATCTTGGCCATAATATGAGAATTTTTATAATTAAAAATGCTAGGTTCCTTGAGAATTGCGAAATTAGTGGTAGTATAAAATAACATAATGTGGAAATTCAAGAAGTTAGGGTTAAATTTTCTTTACCGATTACTTCTCAATTTATTATTCCTATAGTAGTGAATAAACTGGCAATTTATAATAAGAATAAATGAATGAATAAATATAACATTATGAAGTTTTTACAAATAAACATATATTTGATGAAAAAGAAGAAGTAGCATTAAAAAGACCTCAAAGAGCAATGAGATCTTTTATTTTGAATGATAACGTAGTTTAGACCCAAAAGCTAGAATTTTGCTTGGGAATTGATAAGGATCTAGTTCTGCTTTCACAAGTCATAAAAATATATTCTAATTGGTTAAATTTTATAAAAAAGTTGAAAACAATTAATCAGAATAAAGTTTGGAATCTTGTTGAATTGCCCAATGGTTTAAAAAGAGTTAGGTGTAGGTGGGCCTTTAAGACCAAATGTGGCCAAATGGTAATGTCAAATAATATAAGGTTACACTCATTCAAAAGTAATCTACAAGTATTGTTCCAATTTTAAAGGATATAAATTCAGCATGATGTAATACCAAAAAAATGAATTAGAATACAAATAGATTGATTACATTTCATATGCATCTAATTTTAAGAGCTTGATGTATAATGGCTATGTGTAAATTGTGTATTATTTCTTGTGTTTAAATTATCAAAAAATATATTATTTTAGTATAGTTTATACAGGAAATGTTCGTGAGAAGGAAAAACATTATAAGTGTTAAATAGCTTGCAGCGCCGCAGCGCATGATTTCACATTACCACGCGCTAGATTCTAACATTCTAGTGTCGGGTTCCCTGGTTGTCAATATTTTAGTGACCCCAAGGTAGTACCACAACATTACATGGTGCCCTACACCAAAATTTAGCACCGCAACATTGGAGCCTAAAAAAATGAGCGCCAAAGAGTCGATCCATGCAACACCTCAGCGCCAAAATTCACATTCAAGCGTCGTAGAACTCAAATTATGGAGCACCATGGCTGAGTAGTTATCAAGATGAAAAGCTGCATCGACTCAGCCAAAAGTCATGTTATTTGAATCATTAATTGTGCTAGGTCATCCATCATCGCAACGGAGCCAACATTACAATACTAATGTGCTAGTTCATTTTATGCCGCCATGGTGCCACCTTGTCGAGCACCGCGATGCTTGAACCAATTCCTATACTTTTTACAAATAGTTTTTTAATTTTGCTATTTAGAGAGTTCTGTCACTTAAGAAAAACTCTTTAATTTTAAGTGTGTTTCTTTAGTGCCCCCTTAGAGTAAAGTCTAAGGGAGGCTAGGGATGTGCAATATACTTTCATTGTGGAGATCTTAGCCTGTTTGTGTAGGCAACTCTATTATTGGAGGAAGGAGTGTGGAGAAGATCATTTGATCCTTTTGGGTGATAATTTTCTTATTACTTCATTTAATGAATGAAATGAAAATGAGTTTGCTTATATCTAGCTAATTATATAGTTTTAGGCTGATGATATAAAATGTTTAGCAAGTACTAATGTAGACTCTTGTGCCATGAGTAAAATATTAATATTTTCAATATCTCTCATTCTTAATTGAATGCATATAAAGGCCATGTGATAGTTAATATCCAGTTTGATATATAGCCTCGATGAAGGAATTAGGAGTATTAAAATGGAATATTGGCATGCCTTGACATATAATATTTGAATATTCTAGGTTCTATAGATATAGTAAAATTATAGGAAGGCTATAAACCTTTTTTTCACCCCTACAAGCTCGATAAAGATCTAGAGAGGCATATGCTCTGATCCACATCTAAAAATTAAGAGTCTCATTAGAAAAACTATGTTATTTATAATCATTAGTCCAAAATACTTTATTTTAATAAGTATGAAAATCTCTTTGCTTGTTTTCCTTTCAGTGACAAAAACTCAAAAATATCAATTTTATTTCAGTAGGATAAAATTATATATTTAGATTAAATAGTAGTAGTTTAGTAATAATTAAGCAGAATAATTCATCATGAGATTGACACTCTACTCTATCACTTTATTACTTGATTTAGTACATATACTTGTGTATTTTAGTGGACATTCATTAATTTTATATCAAAGAAAATCAAAGCATATTTCAACTCATCAAGTCATCTCCCAGTCATGTAAACCATTATAAATCAAGGTTGGGATCTTTTCTGTTAGGAACCTTTTGCTTCCATAATTAATATTGTGCTTAAGTTTTTTGCTTAAGGGAAGGAAGCTGTAGAAAATAACTACTATGTTTGAGGTATGTGGCTACCTTTCAATTATGTTTATATCAATCACCTCTTTAAGCTTAAGGACTTTGAATTTGATAAGTATATTTCTTTCTATGGAATCCCCATTGATCCCGATGAAATCTTGAGAGTATTGAGTGAACCCAATAGTGGAGCGAGTTGAAAGAAGAGGAAAAATAAAATTATCAATTTTCATACATCCTTTCTTACCCAAACTTCTAAAGCTTGATATTATTTCATTTATACTCACCTTTTGCCAAGTAAAAACATTAGTGAAGTAATGCGAGATTGTGCTTTGCTTAACTAGGCTATTTAGGGGGGTTACTCAATAGATATATAAAAACTGACTTACTCTTCTTTGACTTATATCATCAGGAGTACTACTTCAGTGGGTTTAGGTCACCCTTCTCGGATTTATGCCTTGTGTGTTAATATTGGTGTGAGGAGGGACCAAACCGAGGAACAAATGTTTCCTATTTTTTTCCTTATTAAAAGAAAAATTTTGGGTTTTAAATGGTAGGAGGAGGTGATGATGTGAAAGGTCCTAGTGAGCCCAGATCATCTAGTAAGCCCATCAACAACAATGTAAGTAGGAGTTTTAGGACTCCTAAATCATTAGGAGAACAAGTGGTAGATTTGAGAATCCAAATGCATGGGGTGTTATACTTTTATGATGAGTCTAAAAAATGACAAGATGAGATGAAAATGAGGGTTTCTCATTACATGGGCCATCATGAGAAGAACTACCAATCTACTTTTGAATTCAATAATGCTTTGGTTGGTATATTCAGAAGTAGTCCATTTGTTGAGCACCCTAATAAAATATAGTTTCCTCCTGCTCCCAGTTACAATCCTTTTTCTTGGCACTCGCTGACTAGAGATGATGATGATGGGGACCCTGATTCTAACTGATATTGATGGTGGTTGTTTTTCTTTTCTTTGGATATTTTTGGCAAGCTTTTGTGTGTGTGTGTGAGAGTGAGAGAGAGTGCCAAACATGATAGTTGTTAATAAAAGAATGGTTCTTGCTACTTTTATTTGTAGCATATTTTTCTATTTATTTCTTTTTCACTTTTTTTTGCTTAAGGGGATCCTCGTGTTGGTGTACTGAAGTTGTTCTTGTGATGTAATAGGATGGCCATGAGAGCCATGAAAGATGTTGATCAAAGTATGGTGCCTTAGGCATTAGTTATCTTTATTATTTTAGTATACTGTATTTATTTCCTTGATTTTTTTTATCATTCATAAAAAGGCATGTTTTATCTCATATTAGCTTTTATTTGTTCTATTATAATGTGTTCTATTATTTACATTTAAATAAATTCCTTTATGTTTAAACTATTGTGCTGTGCTCCAATAGATACTTGAATTTTGATTATTAACTTAGCCAAAATAAAAATGATAAAAAAAAAAATTATGTAAAATTAGGATAATAACAAAATCCAAGATGATAGTTTGAATAAACAATGCTTAATAATTTATAATTCAAAAAGCTTAATAATTAGCTAATATTGATCACCTTAGCTATTAACTTGATTTAAATTTAGAAATTATACATTAATACATTGACAACTAAATTAAAAAATAAATAATTAAATTTAAAGAAAAGATGTGGGTAGCTTAAATTAGGAAGATCATGGTAAAATTGAAAATAGAGTTAGTGGTCTTATAAAGCCTACATTAAATCAATTAAGATTGCAGGAGGATCAAAGCAAATCTAATATTTAAAATTATTAAATATGCACTCCACAAAGTATGAAAGAATAAAATTTAAGAAAAATTCTAAAAGTGATATGTGAAAAAAAAAGTGTACATTCAAAAATTGGCATCGATTAAAGCTTAAGTTCAAATGAATCCTAATACTTAAAGAAAAATGAACAAGGTAAGTGAACTAGAACATTTGATGGTGAGCTTATGAACTTCCAATTTAACTATAAGCACAACTAATCCCTAAGTTATATTATTCATTTATGAATTTCGAAGTCAATTTTGCACATATAAACATAGTGGATAGATTTAATACAAGAAATAATAAGGGTAACTTATTAGAATAATTATTATGACTTTTTAAATTAGAATTATAACTTTGATCATTCCAAATTACTTCTAGACCGTGATATATCATCTAATATTTTAGTGATTTTTTTAATTATTAATTTTTTACTTTGGCAATTAAGTGATTAATTATTGATTTTTATCGTTGCTTTACAACAAGCAAGAGTTTAAGTTGGGGGAAAATTTTTAAGTGTAAATTATGTATTATTTATTGTATTTAAATTCTATTAAAATATTTTATTTTAATGATGTTTGTGTAGGAAATATTCATGAGAAGAAAAAAAAATACAAGTGTTAAACAACACCGCTGTGCCATCATCTGAAGCACTACAACATATGATTTTACAGCACACCAATACCAAATTCAGACATTGCAACACTAGGTTCCCCGATTGCCAGTGCCGTGGCAACACAAAGGTTAGAACCGCATTGTTATATGGCAGTGCTGTGCCAAAATTTAGCACCATAGTGCTAGAGCTACAAAAAATGAGCATCAAAGCACTAAACCATGCAATACCTTAGCATCAAAATTCACATTCAAGTGCCATAACACTCAAATTTTGGAGCACCACGGGGGAGCAATTGTCAAGATGAAAAATTATGCCAACTCGGCCAAAAGACGCACTGTGTCAATCATTAACTGTGGCAGGTCATCCAGCGTCGTAGTAGAGCCAACATTACATTATCGAGGCCCCAGTTCATTTTATGCCACTGTAGTGCCACCTTATCGAGTGTTACGGTGCTTATACCCTTTCTTGTACTTACTATAAATAGTTTTTAAGTTCTACATTTTAGAGAGTTTTGTCACCTAAGAAAAATTCTATAATTTTAAGTGTGTTTCTTTAGTGACCCCTTAGGTAAAGTCTAAGGGAGGGTACAGAAGTGCAAGATATTTTCATTGTTGAGATCTTAGCCTATCTATGTAAGTAACTTTGTGGTTGGAGGAGGAAGGAGTGTGGAGAAGATCATTTGATCCTTCCGGGTGACAATATTCTTATTACTTCTCTTATATTTCTTCTTTTAATGAATAAAATGAGGATGCTCAGGTGGATGAGTGGCTTTACCCTTAGAGATAGGATACAAAAAGAGCATATACGTGAAAAGGTTGGAGTAGCTCCAATGGAAGATACAATTTGAGAGAGTCCCCTTAGATGGTTTGGTTACATAAAACAACGGCCTTCCGATGACCCAGTTAGGAAAGTAGAGGTATTAGATTTGACTTATGTTAAGAAAGGTAGAGATAGACCTAAAAAGTCTTAGTTAGAAAATATTAGAAATGATCTTTCTTTATCAGATTTAAATGAGAATTTGACTTTTAACAGAACACAATAGAGAAAAAGGATTCATGTAGCTGACCCCACGTAGTGGGACAAAGGCTTAAAGTTGTTGTAATAAATAAAATGAAGGTGAGTTTGCTTAATAAATCTTCCATGTCTGGTAAAATCTTTAGTTATGGGTTGATGATGTAAAAAGCATAACAAGTACTAATATAGACATGTGTGCCTTCAATGAAACATTGATGTTTTTAATATCTCTCATTCTTAATTTAATGCTTACAATGGTCATGTGTGTAGTTAATATCTACTTGATATATAGCCTCTATGGACGAATGTTGGAATAATTAGAAGTATTGAAATGGAATGTTTGTATGCCTAGACAAAAGATGTTTGAATATTCTAGGTTCCATAGAGATAATAAAATTATGGGAAAGCCATAAATCATTTTTTCACCCCTATAAGCTCAAAAGAGATCTAAGGATATGCTCTTATCAACATATAAAAATTAAGAGTCTCATTAGAAAAACTATATTATGTATATTTATTAGTCCAAAATACTTTATTTCCATAAGTATAAAAATCTCTTTATAAGTTTTTCTTTCAGTGACAAAATCTCAAAAATACAATTTTATTTTAGTAGGAAAACGTTGTGCATTTTAATTAAATAGATGTAGTTTAGTTGAAATTAAGCAGAATAATTTCTCATGGGATTGACACTCTACTCTATCACTTTATTACTTGACTCTTCACGTATACTTACATATTTTAATGTGCTTTCATTAATTTTATATGAAAGAAAATCTAAGCATATTTCAACTCAGCAATTCATATTCTAGCTTCATGCCATAAATATTTAGGGCTTGAACAACACAAATTATTCTGTTGGAATGCTGGATAGATATTAAAGTAATTGAATATTTGATAATTAGGAAGATAAATCTACTGGAAGAGTTCGAAGAAATTCTTCATTGTTGAATATACTATGGAGGCTAAGTTTATGGCATGCTTTGAGGAGGCAACTATTCATAACGAAAATGCCACATTAGTTCTCTTTTGTAAGAATAATATGTATTTAAAGATGTGTATAATAGAGTTAAATTAAATTTTCATTAAAGAAAATGTTTATAAATAAACTATCATTTAAACACATTAGCACAAATCTTATATTAGAGGATCTTTTAACAAAAGGGTTGCCTCCAAAGATATTTAATGAACATTGCAAAAAAAAACAAGCATTAATAAAAGATATTATGTTAAAGTTTTGCTTCTTATATATTTTATGCAATGAACTCTTTTAGTATTATTTTTAATACATTAATGCATCAAATTTTCTTATTCTAACACAAACACATACAACAACAATAACAGCAACAACAACAAGCCTTTATCCTACTACGTGGAGTTAGATACATGAATCCTTTTTTCTCTATTGTTTCCTTTTAAGAGATAAATTCTCATTTAAATGTAATAAAGAATGGTCATTTCTAATATTTTCTAACCAATTCTTTTTAGTTATACCTTTATCTTTCTTAACATAAGCCAAATCTAATACATCTACTCTCCGAACTGGGTCATCAAAAGGCTATCATTTTATGTGACATAACATCTAAGATGACTCTCTCTAATCTTATCTTTCACTGGAGCTACTCTAACCTTTTCATGTATATGCTTGTTTCATATCCTGTCTCTAAGAGTAAAGCCACTCATCCACCTGAGCATCCTCATCTTTGCAACACTTAACTTAATATTATGCCTCTTTTTTATTGGCCAACATTTTACACCATAAAGCATTTTAGATCCCACCACCATCATATAGAATTTTTTGTTAAGTTTGAGGGGGACTTTTCTATCACACAACAAGCCTGACACTTTCCTCCACTTCAACCATCCAACTTGAATTCTACAAAGAGTATCCCCATCTATTTCAATATCAATTTGAACAATAGACCCAAGATATCTAAAAAACCTAATCTTATTAATGACTTGATCGCCCAAACTCATAACCCCCCCCCCCCCTCCCCGCCCCCCACTAGATCTGTTATTATTAAAATTACCCTCTATTTATTCAATTTTTGATCTGCTCAAATGAATTCCTTTAGACTCTAAGGTTGACCTCCATAATTTGAGTTTACCTTTAACTCCCAACTAGTCTTTTTAATAAAAAGAATATCATCAGCAAAGTATGACACGTTAACTTAATTCTAATATAATTCGTACAATCTTGTGCATCACCTTCATTCTTCAAAAAAGGAATAAACACACTCATTCCCCACTCATCTGCCATTTTTTAGTCTTTAAAATAACATTAAAAAGATTAATAAGCTAAGAAATTCCTTCATTCCCTAAGTATTACCACACCTTTATTGTAATATCATGAAGTCCAACAGCTGTTCCACACTTCATTTTCTTTAAAGCCTTAATAACTTCGATTTCACTAATACTTTGATAAAAATTAAAAAGCTTTATTTTCATTTAGGCTACTAAGGTCACTAAATCAATCATATTATCACAATTTTCATTGAAAAGTTTAGCGAAATATCTCATCCACCTTTGTTGAATATCTTCTTCTAATAAAAGCACTTTTTTATCTCATCCATAATGCACTTTACTTGGACTAACTCTTTACTACTCCTATCTCTTTGTTTGACTAACTTATACATATATATTTCTCCCTCCTTAATATCTAATTTGTTATATAAATCATTAAAAGCTAAAATCTTTACATCGTACATTGCTTTCTTAGACTCCATACAAGCTTCTTTATATCTTTCCTAGTTATTTGAGTTTTAGCATCTTAATCAATTTTTATAACAAAACTTTTAATTTTTATCTGTTCTTGCATATTTTGATTCCACCACCAACTTTTTTTACTATTAGGTGTTTTTTCCTTTGATACTCCAAACACATCCTTTGCAAAATGATTTCGACCCTTAATATGATAATTTGAGCTAAATTTAAGCCAACTTTAGATCGGGTCAAAATTAGATTGTTCAAAACCCTAGTGTAAAGAAATATAAAATTTAATAAATTATTTATTTCACTATCATGAATGGTGCAGGTTACTAGTGTTGGACAAAAGCTAATCTTGGATTTAGAAATGGCATATTGCTTCGGGTGACAAAATTCCATTTGGTTCAAAATTGAATTTTATTTTAAATTAAATTGCATTAATTCAAAATTTTAATTTATAAGTTGAAATTGAATTAAAAAAATATGAACTAATTAGGCTGAACCGACTCCAATGGATATGCTCGATTCAAGTCATGTTTTTTTTATTTTAAAATATATGTATGTATATATATGAAGGTATGTATGTATGGGTATGTATATATGTATGTATGTATGAATATATATATAATTTGGTTATATATATGCAAATGCCTTTGCATGTTTTTTAACAGGTAACAATCAAGTCACAAAGAAGGTTTTCATTCATAGGAGATGTATATGTAAATGGCTCTGCATATATCTTAACATGGAATGATTAGGTAATGATAAAGGTATTCACCCATATGAGGGAAGCTCACTGGTAGTCGTCTGAATCAACCAAGCATCCCACCTTAAACTAGATGAATCAAGAATAATGCATCAGATGGATCATTTACCACTTGCTGCTATTTTATTCGTCACGTCTTAGTTAAAGACCATTAACCCTCACTTATGCTCAACTATAAGAAGGCCCCTGCTTGAGGTGATATCACACACATCACCATTTCTAACCCTAGCCTTCTCAGTACATAACCATCCTTCCACTACGGTGGTCCTTCACTTAGATCAAGACAATGACACCCAGTCGCTCTAGCCTTATAGACTTCTCCAAACTCAATAGAAGTCCATCACACACTAGCTTGGTCTCCATGCCAATGGCCCAAGGAAGATTCTTCCATTCTAGTTCTCCCACCAATCAAAGGGTGATACATGCGTGTAACACAATGAAACATATTATTTCTTTTACCTTTTCCCAGTAGCCCTTTTTGTAGCCCTAGAATCCTATAAATAAGGTCAAATGGGCACTATTCATGACACACAAAAACCTTATCAAAAAGTATATTGGATTAGCAGGAAATTTTTTAGACCACCAGTCTTCTACTACTCTCCTCTTCTTCTTTCATATTCTGCATTCTTGCTCACACATGTTTCCTTTAGTCTCTCAATAGACCTACTAGTAAGGTTAGGTATTATCCACCGATAAATTCAGATACAAAATATATGATTATAATTATTTTTAATTAATATAATAGTATTAATAAATAACTTTGTTATGTCTTGGAACATTCGAGGTGGTAGAGAGATATAGAGTTTAACATCCAAGCTTTATTTGAGGATCCAACACATAGATAGATAAAGGTAGAGGGGTACAGTATTAATAAGAGACACTAAAATTTTTATATGAAAAATCTTGAAAAGGGGCAAAACTATGGGGCCTTAACCATTTGAAATAAATCCACTAGTGTTTATAGTTGATTACAAATGAAGCTCTTCTTTGGGGGAAGGCCTTAGGTCAATATAGAAAATATACATCATAACAGGCATATTACATGGTTGGAGTTAGAAGAATTCAATGATATGAGAGTTATTCTAAAGAGAATCTTAGCCTATTCATTTGGTCAATAGGATCATAGGCGAGCACCGGAGGTTAAAACGACTATAGTCAGATTGTCTAAGGAGGTTCGAGGGATATAGCTAGGTAGCCGAAGGAGGCTAGAGGGACCATAGTCGATGGGCGATGATGGTCAGAGCAATATTAATCAGTGAGTGATGATGATATGAGGAATCATAATTGGTGGGCAACTATGGTCGGAGGGACTATAGTCGGTGGGTGAAGGTGGTCAAAGGGATCTTAGTAGGCGGTGTTGCAAATCTGGATTCAAGATTTTGATGATAACAAATATTTCTGCACATTTATTTTAGTTGCCCTGCATACTAACCTTTCAGGTTAATAAGATCAATTGCAATTCAAGCCAGCTCAAGATCGAGTCAGTCTATTTTTACAATTTTAATATAATTTTTCACCATTCTTGAGTCAAATGTAATGTAATGGATCCCTAAGCTAAGTAACCTTACACACACACTCAGGGGGAGATTTTTACTAAGTTAGAGTTTTTATTCTATTTTATTCTTATCATCTTTGATGATAGTAATATTATCCTGGATGATCCATTGAAAATAGAAACCCTAATTAGGACATCCATGTTAAATCAATATGATTAAGCAGATCATCCTGGATAATCATCCCATTATCTGGGATAATATGCTCAAATCAAAACCTTTCAACCACCAGACTTTTTTAGGCAGGCTTTTATTTTTAGGAATTCTGTCTAATCGTATAGGATGATACACTCATCATCCTGGATGATTCATTATAATCATGCCTAAAATAGTTAGATGATTAAGGAGAGTAATTAAGATTTGATTGATCGATCATATCATTCTAGATGATCGCAGAATCATCTTGGATGATACTCCTTAATTAGCTGGACATCCATAACTATCTGCTAAATAATATATTCCTTTTTGTACTAATCATATAGAATAATCAGTTATTTTAAAATCATCCAGCATAGTTGTCCTGGATAACCCAAACTATGTGTCGGACGATATTGGGCATTTTTGAACTAATCATATAGAATAATAGAGATATCATCATGGATGATCAAATCATTTTCTTTAGATCATCCAGACCTTTCTCCTGGACATCCTGAACTATGTGCTGGATGATATTCCTGATTTAGAACAAATCATCTAGGATGACCGCAGGATCGTCCAGGATGATCACAAGATCATCCTAGATGATCAGAACAAACCTTATCTTCTAATCATCCAAAAGAACCAGATCATTCAGGTTAATATATGTGTTTTTGTATTGATCATACAGGATGATCGACAGATCATCCTAGACGATCTTTGACAACAAGTTAAAATTTAGGGTAATTTTTTAGCCCTTCTATTTAAGATCTCTTGTTAGCTACTGTTAAGATCTTTTATCACTGTCTTCACCTGAGAGAGTCTAGAGAGGGAGAGGGAGAGCTTGGGAGAGAGAGAGAGAATCTTGTGAGGGGGAGTTTGGGAGGTGTTCACAAAGGTTGCTCCAAGTAATGATTCGAGTCGTCTTCTCTAATCGTTGTCCCTTGTCCTTTGGTGGCTCTATGGGAAGGATTGTTAGTAAGAATATCAAGGTTCTCTACCTGCTTTAGGAGGAAGTGAAAGGAGATAAGATTCTCTCCTTACTTCAGGAGGAAGTGAAAGGAGGTAAGGTTCTCTGCCTGGTTCAGGAGAAAGAAAAAGGAGTTTGGGTTCTCTACCTCACTGGGGTTGGTGAAAGGAGTTTTGTAAAGGCTTCTCCACCTTGCTGTGGGAATAAAAGAAGAGTCACTGAGTTTTAGTGCAATACCTAGAGGGGAGGCTCCACGGAGTGGATGTAGGTCAAGTTGACCAAACTACTATAAAATCTGGTGTATTCATTCTTTTATTATTCTGCTTTTTAATTTATGCACTTTACTTTCATGTAGATGATTGTGTGATTAAAGCTATTATTTTGGTTAATTGATAATCTTCACATCAACGTGCTATTGCTTTTGTTTTAAAATATTCAAAAAGTTTTTTTAAAATTACTTTTTGATAAAGAATTTTTTAAAACTACCAATTCACCCCCACTCTTGGTTAGCCTTAGGCTAGTTCATAAGGGCTTAACATCCCTAATGAACTTTTAAGTGGTATCAGAGTGGGATTCATAAAATCAAGTTTTAAAAAACTTTTGAATTTGATCCATGGCTAACTTTGGTAATAGAAACACCGTGGAAGAATATTCAATCGCATGACCACCTTTATTTGATAACATACCTTTTAACTTTTGGAAAACTCGTATGTCCACCTTTTTGCAATCGATCGATTATCGCATGTGGATGCTTGTTAAAGATGGATACTCTGCACAATTTAGAATAGTTGATGGCATTAAAACTAAACTTTTTTTACTGAATGGACTTTTGATGATCGAGATTTAGCATAACTAAATGCAAAATGTCTGAACTATTTTTTCCATGCATTAAAATTTGAAGATTACATGCATGTCTCTACATGCACTACTGGTAAAGAAATCTGAGATAGATTATGCATTACTTATGAAGGCACTTCTGAAGTTAAATAATCTAGGTTGAATATTTTACTTCATGACTATAAACTCTTTTGTATGAAACTTAGTGAATCAATTTCTGAAATGTATATTAGATTTACACAGATTGTTACTTCCTTGCATGCCTTAGGAAGAGAGCTAACCAACTATGAGAAAGTTAACAAAATTTTAAGATGTTTACCTTCTTTCTATGATGCCAAGATAACTGCGATCACTGAATCCAATGATTTGAACACTTATTCTATTGATAACTTACTTGGATCACTCATTGCTTATGAGTAAGGAGTGAACCAAAGATAACTTATTGTAGGTGAGAAAAAAAAGGAGAAAACTATAGCACTGAAGGGTAATGATACGGATTCTGATTCTTCTGGGTTTGAAAGTGATGATGTTGCCTTAATCACTATGCAATTTAAAAGCTTTCTAAGAAAGAAACACAAGAACTATCATAAATGGAACAAAGGTAAGAATAACAAAAATTTTAAAGGTTCTTCTAAAATAGTTTATTTTGAATGCAGGAAGCCAGGATACATAAAAGCTGACTGTCCTACACTTAAGGATCACCCAAACAAGGAGAAGGGTGAGGAGAAATCTAAGTTCAGGAAAAATAAGAAATGGATTCAAAAGGCCTTCTGGGCAAATTTTGCATCTAACTCCTCTAAGATTGAAGCTGAAGAGGAGACTACAAACTTGTATTTAATGGCGAATAAACATCTTGGTCATTCTGACTAAGAAGAGGTATGTGAACTAACCTACGATCAATTACTTAATATTTCTGAGAAAATTATTTATCATATAGGAAACTTAAGAAATCGCATGCTAGCCTGAAATTAGAATTCTTGAACTTGCAAAAAGAGCATGAAGTTTTGCTTAAAGATCATTTTTCACTTGATAGCTATCACATTTCATTACTTGATGAATTGATGAGTTAAATAAAAGGCATTCTGATTTGATTGTTGAGCATAATTCATTAAAAATATCGTATGTTGATTTAGAAAAAGCTTTTATAGAACTAGATACTGTTGCATGTAATTTAAATAGTAGTGAACATGCATTAATATAATAAGTGGCAAGCTATGAAAAGACAAATGAGTTTTTAAGAGAAAAAATTACTGCATTGGAACAAAATAGACAACCTCCTTCACTTGTATAATTTCATAAGAAATTATTTAAGGATGCATCATTTAAACCTAGGAAAAGGTACCATCACCCATCTAGATTAGTAAACCCTTTTGCTGGCATTAGTTATTTTTCTTGTGGCATGCTAGGACATGTCTCTCACACCTGCACCGTTCACTGTAGTATGCATTGGGTGTGGAGACTAAAAGATTAAAATTCAAAGTATAGCATGTATACATCACATTCTTCTTTCTATCACAAGGGACCCAAACCTATTTGGGTTCCAAAATTTGACATTTGATGATTTTGTAGGGGTGCTCTCACACAAGATCTCGTGAGAGCATATGATACCTGGACAATGAATATTCCAGGCATATGACTAGAGATGCAAATCAATTCATTTTACTGGAGGCCAAGGCTGGAGGCAAGGTCGCTCTTGGAGACAACACCACCAGAAAAGTGGTGGGTACAGGTATAATCAAAAACTCCAAGAATCTTTTAATTAAAAATATTTTTCTTGAAGATGGACTGAAACACAACTTGCTCAGCACCAGTTAACTCTGTGAAAAAGGGTTCAGCATAAAGTTTCTAGAAAATACTTACATTATTAGCTTAAATAATAATATTATTTTGCAAGAAAAGAAGATCAACAATATCTACATGCTTTATTTAAATAACATTGAGTGTGCTGCTTCATTCTGCTAAAAAACTACTGCTGATGAGTCTTAGCTGTGGCATAGGAGGTTATATCATGCCAGCATGAAAACCCTTAGAAGAGTAACCCAAAAGGACTTAGTTAGAGGTGTCCTAAGCTTAAGTTCACTAAGGATCACCTATATGATGCCTGTCAATTAGAAAAATAAGTCAAATCCTCTTTTCACTCCATTAAGGACATCAGCACCTATAAACCTTTAAAAGTCCTTCAGATGGATTTATTTGGACTCATTAGCACTGCTAGCTTAGGGAAAAAAGTCTATGGATTTGTGATTGTCGATGACTACTCAAGGTTCACTTGGATTAGATTTCTGTCACCTAAAATTGAGTCATTTGATGAATTTAAAACCTTCTCCACTTGGATTCAGAAGAAGCTAGGTTTTGAGATCTTGATCATTCATAGTGATCATGGTGGAGAGTTTGAGAATGTGAGATTTGGAACTTTCTGTGAGGAGTAAGGGATTTGTCATAAATTTTCAGCTCCTAGGACCCCTCAGTTGAATGGAGTAGCTGAGAGAATGAACATGACCTTGGTGGAAGCCACTAGAGCAATGCTTGCTGAGTATTCACTTCTAAAATACTTTTGGGCAGAAGCGGTGAACGCAGCCTGTTATGTGTTGAATAGGATGAATATTAGATCCAATCTAAATAAGACACCCTATGAGATCATTAAGGGTATAACACCATACCTTTTTCACCTCTATGTCTTTGGCTGTAAGGTCTTCATTCTTAATAATAGGAAATATCCTTAGGAAAATTTGACCCAAAATCTAATAAAGGAGTGTTCTTAGGATATTTAAGTATGGGGAAATCCTTTAAGGTGTTTAACAAAAGGACATTGTTGGTGAAGGAGGCTACTCATGTAGTATTTGATGAATATGATCTTAAGGAGTCTAAAGCTGAGGAAGAAGATGAAATAGGAGAGATTATCGAAGGAGTAGAAACTATAAATTTGGAGGAAATGGTAGAACCTGAAAATACTTTGCCTAGAGAATGGAGATATTCTTCGAGTCATCCTAAAGAATTGATCATAGGAGACCCTTCTAAAGGTGTTAGAACTAAGTATGGACTTAGAAAGGAAGTGAACCACTCTGCCTTTATCTCCATAACTGAACCCACCAATATTAATCAAGCCCTTTCTAATGAATTTTAGATCTTAGCTATGCAAGAAGAACTTAACTAATTCATGAGGAATGATATCTGGGGTTTAGTAGAAAGACCTAAGAATCAAAGTGTAGTGGGAACCAAACAGGTCTTTAAGAATAAAATGAATGATTCTGGTGTGGTGGTTAAGAATAAGGTAAGATTAGTAGCTAAGGGATACAACCAAATAGAAGAAATTGATTTTGAGAAGACCTTTGCCCTTGTAGCAAGATTAGAAGTCATTAGAGTGCTACTAGCCTTTACTTGTTATAATGAATTTAAGCTTTTCCAAATAGATATCAAGAGTGCCTTTTTAAATGGGGAAATGAAGGAAGATGTGTTAGTAGAGCAACCCCCAGGTTTTGAGAGTTCCTAATTTCCAAATCATATTTATAAATTAAAAAAGGCCCTGTATGGATTAAAATAAGTGCCTAGAGCATGGTATAAGAGGCTTAGCATATTCCTACTGGAAAGAAAGTTTGTTAAGGGGAGCGTAGACACAACCCTTTTTCTAAAACAGTAGGAGATAATTTACTCATTGTCTAGATCTATGTTGATGATATACTTTTTAGGTCTTCTGATCAAAATTTATATGATGATTTTTCTAAAATAATGAGTAAAGAGTTTGAGATGATTATGATGAGAGAATTATTCTACTTTTTGGGGTTTAGCATAAGGCAACTGAATGATGGAACCTTTCTTAATCAATCAAAGTACACTAAGGACATCTTGAAGAAATATGAAATGGATAAAGCCAAGCCAATAAACACACCTATGAGCTCCAATGTCCATTTAGATAAGGATTCAAATGGAGAATCTATTGATTAAAAGAAGTACAGAGGAATAATTAGATCTCTACTTTACTTGACTACTAGCCGACCTGAAATAATATTTAGTATTTTCTCTGTGTGAGATTTCAAGCTGATCCTAAAGAATTTCACCTGACTGAAGTTAAGAGAATCCTTAGATATTTCTTAGGGATCCCAAACTTAGGAATCTGGTATCCTAGACACAACACTTCTTTTAAAATTATTAGATATTTTGATTTTGATTTTGATTTTGCAGGGTATAGGGTGGATCGAAAAAGCACTTCTAGAACTTACTAATTCATAAGGCAGTCCTTAGTCTCTTAGTCCAGTAGAAAATAAAACTTTGTTGTACTTTCCACTACTGAAGCTAAGTACATTGCCTTAGGAAGTTGTGTGGTCCAAGTTCTTTGGTTGAAGTAATAAATCTTAGATTTAGGATTATCTGTTGGCACAATTTTAGTTTTATGTGATTACACGAGTGCCATCTGCATCTCTAAAAATCCTATCCAATACTCAAGGACCAAATACATTGACATAAGGCATAACTTCATTAGGGACCATGTTACCAAAGGAGATATTGAGTTACACCATGTAGGAACTGAAAATCAACTGGCTGACATCTTTACTAAACCACTGGCCTTTGACACATTCAGCATCTTAAGAACTAGATTGGGTGTGATTGATATAAATGCATGAATTTGATGATTTCTGATTTCTGAATTTTCTATTTTTCATTTTTCTTTTGTTTTGTTTGATTTGATTATTTGTTTCTTTTTTGGTTTTTATTCTCTTTTGATTTTCTTTTGTTGTTATTATTTACCTGATTTATTTATTTCTTTTTATGCACTTTTTTCTGGTTTTTGATTTACTTTTTATTTTCTTCAGAATTAGATTACTACTCTCTACTACTGATAACCTTGATTTCTAAATGAGAGTTTTGCCTAATTTTTGTTTAGAAGCTTGTAAGCAATAATTAACTTCCTAAAATAGTTAAAGGATAGAAATATTGATGATTATTTTCTCTTCCTCTAACTTCTTTAATGGTGTATTTTTCTTTTTAAATAAAAATCTTTTTTAAAATTAAAAAATTGGACTTTGAAATAGAGATCTATTTTATCTTCCCACAATAATCTATCTCATATGAGTAGTATTCCAAATTATTGAATCATTTTCATGTTTTCTTAATCAAGTGGTTGCATTTATCATATGAGAATATTTCGGCTTTATGGATTACTTTTCCTTATCTAAGAGAGTGGATTCTTCTTCTCTTATATCTAGAATATAATCTCATAAATGAGAGTCTTTTAGAGGTTCTAAAAGAAAGGAAGCTTGTAAAAGATGCGTAAAGTGCGCCAATCAACTGAAAAAGAGGCAAAAATAAGCCCAACACTAAAAAGATGTGCAATGTTTGCCAATAAATTGAAAAGATACATAAAGTATATCAAAAATTGAAAAGAGGCACAAAATGAGCCCACAAAGAAATAAGCTTCCTCTTCTTTTAAATCTTTAAAAAATCTTAGAAGAATTCATGAGCCACTTAATACATTCAAATGCTTGAGATTAAAAATTATGATTTCTGATTCTTTACTTTGCCAATACTATTTTATTAGATATTTTTTCTGGAATGAAGCTTGAAAGGATCACTTTTCTTATCTAATTTCTTTTCTTCTAAATTTGATTTTTGGTTGAAAGGAATTTGAACTTGAAAGGTGTCCGAGGTAAGAATTACGAAAATTGATTTTTTAACTTTTCTAAATTTCAGTCCGTCAATTTCTTCTTATTGGTTTTTCAATTAAAAATTAAAGAACAATTCTAATTTATTAGAAAAGATCAAAACAAAGGGTTTGGTTTTTGTTGTCGGTTCCTCATTTTACTTCTTTTTGTTTTTTCTGACTTTGCTTTGATTTTAGTTTTTTTTCATCCACCACCACCCCCTCCTCCACCTGATCAGGGTCCCTCCTACTTTTAGCTTGGTTGATTTTCCTGTTTGCTTTGCTGTGATGTTTCTGTATTGCCTTTCTTCTCTATGTTCTTTTGTGTGTTTTTTCTATTTCCTCCTTTTTGAGATGTCAAAAGGGGGAGTAGTTTATGTTGTTAGTATTTTGAGTTGTTGTACTCTTTTGGGGTATTAGTGTTCAGTGTCACTGTGTTGTTTGCTTGTGCTAGTAAAATTTACATTGCTTAGTTTTCTTTGCTCTGTGTTTTATTTGTTAAATTGGAAATTATCTAACAAATGGTTGTCATCTTAAAAAAGAAGGAGATTATTGTAAATCTAGATTCAAGATTTTGATGATAACAAATATTTCTACATATTTATTTTAGTTGCCCTGCATACTAACATTTTAGGTTCACAAGATCAATTGTAATTCAAGCCAGCTCAAGATCGAGTCAGTCTGTTTTTTTAATTTCAATATAATTTTTTACCTTACTTAAGTTAAATATAATATAATGGATCCTCAAGCTAAATAATCTTGCACATACACACTCAGGGGGAGATTTTTAGTGAGTTAGAGTTTCTGCTCTATTTTATTCATATCATCCAAGACGATAGTAACATCATCCTAGATGACCCATTGAAAATAGAAACCCTAATTAGGGCTGCCATGTTAAGTTGGTCTGATTAAGTAGATCATCCTGGATAATCATCTCATTGTCTGGGACGATATGTTCAAATCAAAACCTCTCAACCGCCAGACTCTTTAGGCAGGTTTTTATTTTAGGAATTCTGTCTAATTATATAGGATGATACACTCATTGTCTTGGACGATTCATTATAATTATGCCTAAAATATTCAGATGATTAAGTAGAGTAATTAAGATTTGATTGGTCGATTATATCATCGTGGATGATCACAAAATTATCCTGGATAATACTCCTCAATCAACTGGATGTCCAGAACTATCTACTAAATGTATGTTCCTTTTTGTACTAATCATACAGGATGATAGACTTATTATCCTAGATGATCAGTTATTTTAAAATCGTCCAGCATAATTATTCTGGATGACCCGAACTATGTGCCAGATGATATTGGGCATTTTTGAACTAGTCGTATAGGATGATAGAGATATCATCCTGAATGATCTAGTCTTTTTCTTTAGATCATCTAGACCTTTCTCCTTGATGTCCCAAACTATGTGATGGATGATATTCCTGATTTAGAAGTAATCATCCAGGATGATTGCAGGATCGTCCCGGACTATTAGAACAAACCTTATCTTCTAATCATCCAGAAGAACCAGATCATCTAGGCTAATATGTGTGTTTTTGAACTGATTGTATAGGATGATCGACAGATCATCTTCGATGATCTTAAATGTCAAGTTGAAATTTAGGGAAATTTTTTAGCCCTTCTATTTAAGATATCTTATTTGCTACTGTTGAGATCTTTTACCGCTGTCCTCACCTAAGAGAGTCTAGAGAGGGAGAGGGAGAGCTTGGGAGAGAGGGAGAATCTTGTGATGGGGAGTTTGTGAGATGTTCACAAAGGTTGCTTCAAGAAAGAATTTGAGTCATCTTCTCCAGTCGTCGTCCCTTATCTCTTGGTGTCTTTATGGGAAGAATCGTCAGCAAGAAGATCAAGGTTCTCTGCTTGCTTCAGGAGGAAGCGAAAGGAGGTAAGGTTCTCTGCCTGCTTCAAGAGGAAGCGAAAGAAGGTAAGATTCTCTACTTGCTTCAGGAGAAAGCAAAAGGAGTTTGGGTTCTCTGCCTCACCGGGGTTGGTGAAAAGGAGTTTTGTAAAGGCTTCTCCGCCTTGCTGTGGGAGCAAAAGGAGAGTCACTGAGTTTTAGTGCAATACCTGGAGGGGAGGCTCCGGGGAGTGGATGTAGGTCAAGTTGACTGAACCACTATAAAATCTAGTGTGTTCATTCTTTTAATGTTCTTTTTTTTTAATTTTTGCACTTTACTTTCATGTGGATGATCGTGTGATTAAAGCTATTATTTTAGTTGATTAATTATCTTCACATCAACATGCTATTGCTTTTGTTTTAAAATATTCAAAAAAGTTTTAAAAATTATTTTTTTATAAAGAATTTTTTAAAACTACCAATTCACCCCCCTTTGTTAGCCTCGGGCTAGTTCATAAGGGCTTAACATCCCTAACGAACTTTCAGACAGGGGTGACAATGGTTAAAAGGACCGTAGTTGACAGGTAATGGTGGTCGGACGGACTGTAGTCTGTGAGGGACGGTGGTCACAGGGATCATAGTCGATGGGAGATGGTGGTTGGAGGGACTATAGTTGGCTGGTGATGGTGGTCAGAGGAACTGAAGTTCATGGGTGAAGGTGGTTAGAGGGACCGCGGTAGGCGGGTGATAGTGGTCCAATGATGATTGGTGGATGAGCAAAGTATTGATAGAGATTGATGGAGGGGCAGTGGCCCAATGATGGTTAGTGGCGGGTGGTGGTTTGTCGATGATAGACTAATAGGTGGTGGTTCAATAACGATCAGTGGATGAGTGGAAGTGTAAAACCCTTAAAATTTTTTAAGAATTTTTTTGACCTAGAGTAGTCAATAATTATTTTAGGAGTTATTATAAGTCCAAATCATAAAATGTGTTTACTAGAACATTTATAGAGTTATGTTTTAGCTTCCCTATTTTTTTTATAATTTTTTGGCGCTATTGAAAATTCTTAAGAAATCGGCACCTATCAGTACAAGTGGGGTTTTTAGGACTATCAAGTATCGATTTTTGCAAACTGATTTCACAAGAATGTTCTAAATAAAATTTGATAATTTATGAATATTTTTTTGTAATTTGTGAAATCTTTAAAATAATTTCTAATAATTTTTTATTAAAAATTAATTATAATAATATTATAATGTTTATAATATTAAAAAACAAAATATCTAAAAGCATTTTTATATATTATTAAATGTTTTATTTCTATGCCATTATTCAGTTTTTCCAAATAGAGAATAGGTTAGAGGATTAGGGAAGCAAGAGCGGAGGGATCAGAAAGAGGAAATCCAAATTTTGGGCGACTTCAGGCCATTTTCGTTCGTTGGCCCAGTTAGGAAACTTATTCCCCTCGAGGTAGGTCACATTATACCCATCTCAATTTTAAAAATTGTTTAATTTTTTATCAAAATTTTGTATTCGTTAGCAAAAAATATGGATAACTTTGCACAGGTAAAACTTTTACTACTTAAATTTTTATATGTTGTAGAGATTACAATTATCCACATTTTAAATATTTTCTAAAAATTTTATGATGGGGGTTTGAAATTTGGTGGGTTTTTATTGAATAAAAAATTATATAGATGTTGAAAAGTAGTGTAGTACAATAAAAGTCTTAAAAGATCATTTTACATAATTCATAGTAATTTGGTAATTTCCTGAAAATGTGTATTTTTGCCTAGTTGGATTTTCTATTGTCTACCATTATACAATACTGTAAAATTTTGATACATGCTCAATTACTCTTTAATCTTTATAATGTGATTATATATGTGGATATGTGAGTAAATTATATATGTTGGTAGCCATAAGGAGCCAGAATACTCTGAGATTCTGTCTGTGTCAAGGAATTACTGGGAGTTATAAGGGACCAGAATTCTTTGAGATTCTATCTGAGGTAGGGATATGTGATATATTCTGGTGCTATAAGCACAAATGAAAAAGAAGTCATAAGGGGCCAGAATCTTTTGAGGTTCTATCTAGGTCCAAGAAATATGATATGAACTACTCTCTGATATGAATTTTAATTTATTTATTTATTCCATATTGTTATTTAAATTAGGGAATAACTATTATACATTTATTACATCTCTCAATATAGTGATTTATTTAAACTGTATTTAACTTCTTTTAAATATTCAACAACATATTTGATAAATGAATATTTAAAAATTTAGATTGGTCCATGTGGCTTGCTGAGCTGTTATAGCTCACTGTGATTTTACTTATGATTTTTAGGATTTAGCAAGGGGAAAGAGATTGTGGACTAGTAGTTCAAGTTCAGATTTGAGGTCATAGGTTTTTTGCTATTTTGATTTTTATATAGTAATGACTAGTTAAATTTTAATTTTGTAACTATTGCGTGTAGCCATATACTATAGTGTAGATATTTATTTTAATGAAATGAAAGAAACCTAAAGGATGAGTTTATTTTTAGTATTTAGATATTTTAGTAGCTCTATAGTTTATAGTTTATTTTAATGAATATTAGTAGAAAATTTGAAATAATTTTAAAACTAAATATTGAGATTTGCCTATCACAGCTAAACACGATAGGACCTGTCCTACTCAGGTTAGGTTGTGCAAGCTTTTATGGTATCAGATCAATAGTTTTGAAAATGAATTATAAAATAGAGCTATAGGAATTTATCTATAATTTAGTTGGGTAGTTTCAAGTCTGTCTAGGTGTTCATTATTTTTGTTTCATGTGCATGTGTGTTTAGTTGTATATTCTATGTGATTATGAATCTACTAGACCCAGATATGACTGATGGACAGAGTGCTAGCCAGGTAGCTCTTATATATAGTTCTGCTCCAATAGTTGGTTCAGATATAATTTTATGGTTTGCTACTTTGTGATAGCCCATACGATGGGTGATACATAGAGCAGAGTTTCTGTTATGAGATCTGAAGAGGTAGACAGACTTCTGCAGATATTTTTAAGATTAAATCCTCTAAGATTTGAGGGTACTGTTGAGCCCAGAGCAGCAAAGGATTGGTTGAGGAGGCTAGAAAAGATATTTGATGGTATGCAGTATCCTCCTGATAGGAAGGTACCATTAGCAGTCTTTCTATTGGATGGTGAGGCAGAACACTGGTGGATGGGCTAGCAGGAGGAAAATTTTAAGGGAGATTGAACTCTCTCATTACTTGCGAGGAGTTCTCTGATGCATTTAGAGCCTAGTTTGTACCACCTTCTATATGATAGCAAATGCAGGAGACTTTTTAAGGCTTGTTTAAGGGAGCGGGATAGTTATGCAGTACAAGATAGAGTTCACTACTTTGGCTAGATATGCTCCATAATTGGTTAGCACTCATGCAGGGAAGTGTTATAGGTTTCTAAGAGGACTTTGGGATAGTCTGAGATAGTCTCTGGTGCCATTTCATTTTTTTTATTTCTTTGAGCTTATGGAGAGAGCTCGTCTGATAGAGAACGACCTGATGGCTACTCAACAGCGATGGACTGCTTGTAGGAAGAGGTTTATTGGTGAGACTTCTAGTAGTGGCTTTTCTAAGAAGAATAGCATATTTACACCTAGAGATTCCAGGAGAGGTGGATAGTCAGTATCTACAGTAGTCTCCAATAGTGGCAATATAGCCAGTTTTGGTTCTATTAATGGGGCACCTATGTGCTAGAGTTATGGTTGAGATTATTTTGGTTAGTGCTATAGGATGACTGGATAGTGCTTCAGATGCGATCAAAGAGGGCATCAGGTAGTAGAGTGTCCACAAACAGGATTTGACTGACATTTTCAGTCCAAATTTGAGAGCTTTGTCAGACCGATAGGGAGATCGAGGGCAGTTCCTCTCCATACTTTTTCTGAGGGATCATCTGGTAAAGCTAGTGGTTCAGGTTTAGTGGCAAGAAGACCATCTGGCAGTGGTCAAAGAGAGCCTAGTAGTTCTGTTGCTCCAGCTCCAAATCAGCCACATATATATAGTTTGACTCAGCATGAGGCTCGGGATACTCTAGATGTTATAACATGTATGATTTATATTTCTGAGCATCCATGTCATATTTTATTCGATTCTAGAGCTAATCATTCCTTTATTTTTTAGCATTTTATTAATTCACTACACATGGCTTCAATTGCACCGTATGTTTCTCCTTTTGTTATTTTGTTGGCTAGAGATAGTACTATAACCAGTAGATTCTACTTTTGTGATATTGAGATTTTTGATAAAAAGTAAAAAATCTAGTTTAATTTTATTATCCATGTTCTTATATGATGTTATTCTAGGTATAAATTGGTTGAGCCAGTATGAGGCTCAAATTGATTGCTTGAACAAGCGAGTTACATTATTTATGGGCAGTAAGAGTTGTGTTTTCCAGGGAGTTAGAGGTGTGTTATCCTGTTTGATCTCTATTATGCAAGCAGATAGATTGTAGAAGAAGGGTTGTATGATATTTTTGGCATCAATCTAGGATAAGAGTATATATGCTGGTTCTGTTTCTGATATCCTGGTAATATGAGATTTTTTAGATGTATTTCTTAAGGAGTTAGTCAGTTTACCTCTGGATAGAGACTTAGAGTTCTGTTTTGATATATTTTCTAGTACAGCCTCGATATCTAAAGGTTCATATAGGATGTCACCAAATTAGCTTCAGGAGTTAAAGGTTCAGCTTCAGGAATTTGTTGACAGGGGATTTATTCATCCTAGTGTTTCTCCCTAGAGAGAACCTATTCTATTTGTGAAGAGAAAGGATGGTACCATGCATATTTGTATTAACTATATAGATGAATAAAGTCATTATCAAGAATAAGTATTCATTTCCATGGATTGATGATCTATTTGATCAGCTAGCTGGATCTTCTATATTTTCAAAGATTGATCTGTGACTAGGTTACTATCAGGTGAAGGTGAGAGAGACTGATGTGATGAAGACACCCTTTAGTACTTGGTACGAGCACTACAAGTTTTTGGTCATGCCATTTGGGGTGACTAATACACTAGCTATATTTATGGATCTGATGAATATAGTATTCAAAGATTATCTGGATCAATTTGTGACTATTTTTATAGATGACATTTTGGTATATTTTGCTTCTGAGGAAGATCACGCTTGATATCTAAGAAGTGTATTGGAGACTTTGAGGTAACATTAATTATATGCAAAATTCTCCAAATGTAAGTTCTAGCTGAGGAGTATTTCTTTTCTAGGACACGTAGTGAGTGGTGATGATATCTCTGTTGATCTCTAAAAAGTTTAGACAGATACTAATTAGCTGAGGCCTACTACTGTATTTGAGATACGTAATTTCTTAGGTAAGGCTGGATATTATAGGAAGTTTGTGAAGGGATTTTCTCAGATTTCTATATGTCTGACAAGACTGACACAGAAGTTAGTAGCTTTTTTCTAAACATCAGAGTGCGAGGCTAATTTTCAGAGAATAAAGGACTGTTTGACTTCTGCTCCAATTTTAGCTCTTCCCTCTAGTATAGAAAAATTTCAGGTATTTAGTGATGCTTTGCTGAGAGGTTTGGGGTGTATTTTAATACAGCATGATTGAGTGATAACTTATGCTTCAAGATAGTTGAAGCCACATGAAAGGAATTATTCGATGCATGATTTAGAGTTGGCTGCTATTGTATTTGCTTTAAAGATTTGGCATCATTATTTATACTGTGTTAGGTGTGAGATTTTCACTGATTATCAGAGTCTGAAATACAAATTCACTTAGAAGGATCTGAACTTGAGGTAAAGGAGGTGGCTTGAGTTAATCAATGACTATGATCTAACTATTCAGTATCATCCTGGTAAGGTTAATGTGGTGGTAGATGCTCTGAGCAGGAAGTCTTTTGAATTATCATATATGCAGCTCACTCTAATGAGTATTTGATACAAGATATAGAGAGATTACAATTGGAGGTAATTTTCTCTACTAATTAGGAATTTGGTATAGTGTTTTAGATGATCATTCAGCCTTCTTTAGAAGAAAAGATTTAGGAGGCTCAAAAATCAGATGTAGAATATCCAAATTTGATTGATCAGATCATATCTGGTAACAAATTTGAACTATGAGTTTTTGATTATGGTGTTATTTTCTGTAACGATAAACTTTAGATTCCTATTTTTGGAGTGATAAGACAGGAGATTCTTCATGAGGCTCATTATTCAAGCTATACTATTCATCCAAAAAGAATCAAGATGTACAGAGATATGAAAAGGGTATATTTTGGTGGCCAAGATTGAAAAAGGACATAGCAGAGTTTGGGTCAAAGAATGAGGCATGTCAGCTAATGAAGGCAGAGCATCAACGACTGGGACGTCTTCTACAGTCATTACCTATTCTAGAGTGGAAATGAGAATAGGTAATAATGGATTTTGCTATTAGTTTTCCTGGATCGAGGTAGGAGCATGATGCTATTTGGGTTATTATCGATCGATTGATAAAATCTGCCCATTTCATTTTGATTCAACAGATTGACCCGGTGGACAAGTTAGCACAAATCTATGTTAAAGATATTATGAGGTTACACGATGTGCCGAAGGTGATTTTATCTGATCAGGATGGCAGGTTTACCTCTATATTATGGAGAGGTATTCAGCAGGGACTGGGTACAAAGTTGCACTTTACTATGGCTTTTCATCCGCAGATAGATGAATAGTCCGAAAGGACTATTCAAGTACTAGAGGATCTTCAATGACTATATGTTTTGGATTTTTGGGGTAGTTGGAAGGATCATATTCTGTTGATAGAGTTTGTATATAATAAAAGTTATCAGTCCAGCATAGGCATGGCCCCTTATAAAGCTTTATATGGAAAGAAATGTAGAACTCCTTTGACTTTAATAGAGGTGGGAGATAGATAGGTGATAGGTTCAGCCTTTGTGGATGATACTACTGTAAAGATCAATTTGATTAGAGAAATGTTAAAATCTGCACAGGATAGGAAGATAAAGTACTATAATTAAAAACACAGGTTGATTGAGTTTTAGATTGGCGACCTTGTTTAGGTCAAAGTCAGCCCTATGAAAGATATCAGTAGATTTGAGAGAATTAGCAAGCTCAATCTAAGGTACATTGGACCTTTTAAGATTATTGAGTGGATTGAAAGTTCTGCTTACAGGTTATTGTTACCTAATCATATGTCTGATATACACAATATATTTTATGTATCTTCTTTGAGAAAGTGGATGTTTGATTCTGAGAATAGATTATCTACTTAGGAGGTTGAAGTTCATCTGAATCTATAATATAGGGAAAAACCCGAAAAGATTTTGGCATATGATGTGAGAAAACTAAGAAATAAACAGCTTCCTACGATCAAAGTATAGTGGAAGCTCATGACCGCCAGAGAGGCTACTTGGGAGAAGGAATCTGATATGAGGTAGTTGTATCCAGATTTATTTTGACTCATTCTGTTTTGGGTATATCGAGGATGATATTCTTCTTAAGGTGGATAGATTGTGAAACCATTAAAATTTTTAAATAATTTTTTTAACCTAGAGTACCCAATAATTATTTTAGGAGTCATCATAAGTCCAAATCATAACCCGTCTTTGCCAGAATATTTATAGTGTTATGTTTTAGCTTCCCTATTTTTTCATAATTTTTGGGCACTATTGAAATTTCTTAAGAAATTGGCACCTATCGGTATAAGTGGGATTTTTGGGATCGTTAGGTGTTTATTTTTCCAAACTGATTTTACAAGATTGTTTTAAATAAAAGTTGATGTTTTATGAATATTTTTCTATAATCTTTGGAATCCCCAAAAGAATTTCTATGATTTTTCTATTGAAAATTCATTATAACATTATTAAAATTATTATAATATTATAAAACAAAATATCTAAAAGCATTTATATATATATTATTAAATGTTTCTTTTCTATGACATTATTTGGTTTTGCTAAATAGAGAACATGTTAGAGGATTAGGGAAGAAAGAGAGGAGAGAGAAAGAGGAAATCCAAATTTTAGGCCCTTTTCGTCCGTTGGTCAAGTTGGGAAACTTGTTCGCCTCGAGATAAGTCACATTATGCCCATCTTAATTTTAAAAAATGTGCAATTTTTGTCAAATTTTTTTATTAAAATTTTGTATTTGTTAGGAAAAAATATGGATAACTTTGCACAGGAAAAATTTTCACTGCGTAACTTTTTATATGTTGTAGAGATTATGATTATGTATATTTTGAATATTTTCTAAAAATTTTATGATGGGGGTTCTGATATTTATGAGATTTTTATTGAATAGAAAATTATCTGGATGTTGAAAAATAGTGTAGTACAATAAAAGACTTAAAACATCATTTTACACGATCCCTGATAATTTGATAATTTTTTAAAAATGTGCATTTTTGCCTAGTTGGATTTTTTATTGTCTATTATTATATAACACTGTGAAATTTTGATGCATGCTCAATTACTCTTTAATTGATATAATGTAATGATATATGTGCATATGTGAAGAAATCTAGATTTTGGGTGATTTTGGCCGTTTTTTGTCTGTCGGCCCAGTTAGGAAACTTGTTTACCTTGAGGAAAGTCACATTATACCTATCTAAAATTTTAAAATTTTATAGTTTTTGTTAAATTTTCTGATTAAAATTTTGTATCCATTAGCAAAAAAAGTAGATAACATTGTATAGGAAAAACTTTCTTTGCGTAACTTTTTATATATTGTAGAGATTATGATTATACACATTTTAAATATTTTTTTTTTAATTTTACTACTGAGGTTTTGAAATTTATGTGATTTTTATTGAATAAAAAATTATCTGAATGTTGGAAAATAGTAGTATAGTATAATAAAAGTCTTAAAATATCATTTTACATGATCCCTGGTAATTTGATAATTTTCTAAAAATGTATATTTTTGCCTTGTTGGATTTTCTATTATCTACTGTTATACAACTCTGTGAAATTTAGATATATGCCCAATTACTCTTTAATTATTATAATATAATTATATATGTATATATGTGAGTAAATTATATCTGTTGGGAACCATAAGTGACAAGAATCCTCTGAGATTTTGTCTGTATTAGGGAATTGCTGGGAGTTATAAGTGGCTAGAATCCTTTGAGATTCTGTTTGAGATAGGAATATGTGATATATTATAGTGTTATAAGTACAAATAAAAAGGGAGTCATAAGGGGCAGAATTTTTTAAGGTTCTATCTGGGTCAAGGAAATATGATATGAACTGCTCTATGATATGAATTTTAATTTATTTATTTGTTTCGTATTATTATTTAAATCAGAGAATAACTCTAATGCATTTATTACATCTCTCAGTATATTGATTTATTTAAATTACATTTAACTGCTTTTAAATATTTGTCAAAATATTTGATAAATAAATATTTAAAAATTTAGATTGGTTTGTGTGACTTTCAGAGCTATTATAGCTCACTATGATATTGCTTATGGTTTTTAGGATCTAGGAAGGGGAAGGATATTGTGGACTAGCAGTTCAGGATCAGATCTGAGGTCATAGGTATTTTGCTATTTTGATTTTTGTACAGTCATAACTTGTAAAATTTTTAGTTTTGTAGCTCTTGCCTGTAGTCATGTACTATAGTGTAGATATTTATTTTGATAAAATAAAAGAAATCTAGTGGATGAGTTTATTTTAAATATTTTAATATTTTAATAGCTCTGTAGTTTGTAGTATATTTTAATGAATATTGGCAGAAAATCTTAAATAATTTCAAAACTAGTTCTTAGGATTTGTCTGTCACATCTCAATATGATAGGATCTGTTCTAGTCGGATTGGGTTATGACAGGAAGTCCAGTGATAGTCGGTAGTTAGGCGGTGGTTCATTGGTAATCGATAAAGGTTCGCCTATGGTGGTGCTTGGGTAGAACTCTAGGATCCTTGAAGCATCAGAGCTCTCTCCAATCTCTAGATAAATACCACCCTTATGTAGAGAGTGGGGTCTATTTATAGATTTTTTGTGATTGACACACCCTCTAAATATGGAGAAGATCTCGGGCTGGTTGGGAGTGCTCCATCAGATGACCCATACTGATTCCCTCAATCATGAAATATTTTTAAAATTTTTATATGACCTAATGTTGTTAGAATTAAGCAATCCTAGGATCATTGGATTCATCTTATCGAGCTAGTCAATTTGACATTAAGTATGCCATATTTAGAGATCACTTGGTCATTTAATTAATACTTTGAACCTTTTAAATATGCATCAGTCCATTTATTTGGACCCATTTGAGCTCGAATTGGATTGACTTTGGTGTCGTTTGGTTCGTCTAATTAAGATGCTCAATTTGACTATAAGTTTGCTAAAATTTTGAAAGTTTTCAAATTGAATATGTGTCGTGATTCGTGCTGGATCAAGGCCATTTTTGGTGGCATATCAAACTTATTTTACTCTCTAATATATATTTAAAAGTTGTCTGAATTGAAACAATAGTAATAAATAAAGTTGAAAATCCAAATGTTAAATATCATATAGTTAATTTATATTTCAATTTAACCCTTAATTTATTTACTAAATAATTTATTTTATTTTATATTATTATATTTTACAAAAACTTAAAACTAAATCTGGTAACATGTACTTAATTTAACTAAAATCTTAAATTAAAAAAAAGAAATTGAATGGAACCAAATCAAATGATTTTTTGTTATTCAAGTTTTTTTACCAATATTTTTTCCATAACACTGTCATTACCATTTCCCAAATCCTGAATGAGAAAAGTGGAGGGTATAATCGACAACTAGCATAAAATTTATCGAATAATGATGACATGAATCATGTAACACATTATGTTAATGCTAGGGCATTTTCTGGAAGCGACGTGATGTATGGATTAAAAACAATAAGAAGTGTGCAAGGGTCGCTGCATCAGTGCCAGGATGTAGTGTTAAATAGGCAAGAGTTCCCACACCATGAACGGATATGGGCAAAGAAGCTAGTCCATAAAATTAGAATTTAGATAGGATCATAGAATGAAGGTTCTCTTACAAATAAATTAATGAAATTAATTGATATTATGATTTATAGGAAGATAATTATTTTATGTATTCAAGAAACTAAATGGGTTCGAGAGAAGGCTAAGGAGATTTATAGTTTAGAATTTAAATATTGGTATTCTGGTAAAACTTGTACTAGAAATAGTGTATGTGTGATTATTAAATAAGAGTTTGAAGGATAATGTTATAAAAATTGATAAAATTAGAGACATAATTATTGCTTTAAAGATTATTATTGATGCAAAGATTATTAATATTATAAGTGCTTATGCTCCTCACGTAGGTTTGGATATGTGTTTAAAATTAAAATTTTTGAATGACTTAGAAGAATTAATTCAAAAAATACCTCTTAAATAAAGAGTTTTTATTAGAGGAGATTTAAATGGACATGTTGGTAGAGAAATAGAGGATTTTAAAAGAATTCGTGATGGCTGTCAATTTGGAGTGACTAATGAAGCTGGTAGGACTACATTAGATTTTGCTATAGCTTATTATTTTGTAATTGCTAATACATTATTTAAGAAAATAGATAAACATCTCATCACTTATAAGAATGGATATATAAAACTCATATTGATTATTTTCTTATAAGAAAATTAGATTATTTAGATTGCAAAGATTATAAAATTATTCCGAGTGAAATTTTATTTACCCAACATCACTTAATAGTTTTGGACTTTAAGATGAAGGGGCAGAATATGAAAAATATGATAACACGTTGTTCTAGTATTAGATGGGGGTATTTAAAGAATACTAGCAAAATATTTTTGAGAGTAATAATTGAGATCTTAAGATTTTGTCTGTACATAAGGAAGTAAATGTTATGTAGAAAAAAATAACTAGTAATATTAAGAATGTTGCAAAGGATGTGCTTGGAGTTTCAAAAGGAAAAGCTTCTAATAAAAAAAATAGTTTGTGGTAGAATCAAAATATGTAAGAAAAGATAAAAATAAAAAGCTTTGTTATAATAATTGGTTTAGATGTAAAAACTTAGAAAATTGGGAAAAAATAAATAGGCTCGTTAGGTGTCTAAGAAAGCAATCTGCGATGCAAAGATTTTAGCTTTTAATGATTTATATAATAGATTTGATTCTAAAGAGGGCAAAAGATATATGTATAAGTTAGCTAAATAAAGAGATAGGAGTAGTAATGATTTAGTTCAAGTGAAGTGCATTAAAGATGAAGATCAAAAGTACTTTTTTAGAAGAGGATATTCAACATAGATGGATGAGATATTTTGCTAAGCGTTTCAATGAAGATTGTGAGACTATGATTGACTTTAGTGACCTTAGCACTTAAAATTAAAATAGATATTTTTATTTTTATCGACATATTAGTAAAACTGAAGTTAGAGAGGGTTTAAAGAAAATGAAATGTGGAAAAACTATTAGACCTAATGACATTCCTATAAAGGTGTGGAAATGCTTAGGAGATGAAGGAATTTCTGGGCTTACTAAATATTTTAATATTATTTTGAAGACTACAAAAATGCTAGATGAGCAGAGCATGAGTGTGATGATTCTTATTTTTAAGAATAAAGGTGATGCAAAAGATTATGCGAATCATAGAGGAATGAAGTTGATGTGTCATACTTTAAAACTATGGGAGAGAGTTATGGAGCATAGGTTACAAAGTGATACTAATGTTTCTCAAAATCAATTTGGATTCATGCCGGGTATGACTACTATGGAAGCTATTCATTTATTGAGAGGGTTGATGGAGAAACTGTTTAGAATGAATAACAAGGATCTACATATTATATTTATTGATTTAGAGAAAACATATGATAAAGTTCTAAGAGAAGTGCTATGGAGAGTCCTAGAAAAAGAAAGGGGTTAATAATGCTTATGTTCAAGTCATTAGGGATATGTATGCATGAGTTGTTACTTGTGTTTAAACATAAGGTGGTTGGACCATGTATTTTCCTATTTCCGATGGATTACATCAAAGATCAGCCCTAAGCCCTTATCTTTTTGCTTTAGTCATGGATGTTCTTACTAGATATTTGTAAGAGGATGTACCCTAGTGTATGCTTTTTGTTGATGATATTCTTCTTGTTGATAGGACTAGAGAGGGAGTTGAAGGTAAACTCGAATTATGGAGGTCAACCTTAGTGTCTAAAGGTTTACGATTGAGTAGATCTAAAACCAAATACATGGAGTGTAATTTTAGTAGTAATAGATCTAGTGGGGGGTTTGTGACTTTGAGCGATTAAGTCATTAATAAGTGTACTTGTTTTATATACCTTGGGTCTATTGTTTAGAGTGATGGTGAATACGATGGGGATATTATTAGTAGAATTCAAGTTGGATGGTTAAAGTGGAGGAATGCTTCGGGTCTGTTGTGTGATAGAAAAGTACCACTTAAACTTAAGAGAAAATTTTATTAGATGGTAGTGAGACCTGCAATGCTTTATGGCGCAGAATATTGGCCATTAAAAGAGAAGCATAATATTAAGTTAAGTGTTGTTGAGATGAGGATGCTCAGGTGGATGAGTGGATTTACTCTTAGTGACAGGACCCTAAACGAGCATATCTATGAAAAAGTTGGAGAAGCTTCAGTGACAAGTAAGATTAGAGAGAGTCGTCTTAGATGGATTGGTCATGTAAAATGGATAAAGACTTGGTTAGGAAAAATTAGAAATGACATTTCTTTATTAGATTTAATGGAGAATTTGGCACTTAACAGGGCACAATGGAGAAAAAGGCTGATTCATATAGCAGACCCCACATAGTGGGATAAAGGCTTCTTGTTGTTGTTGTACCAATATTTTGTCCAGAGCTAGTTTAGCTAACAAGATGCTAACTCAATAGTCACCAATAATATCTGAAAGAGGTAAATGTAGGTGAATTATCATTCTACAGAGGCATGATAAGCTCAAGGAAATAATTCAGTAAGATAGAGTCGAATGGTTTAGATAAAAAAAAAACAAAAAATGCTTCAAGTAAATTTACCAACAACCCATCGAAATTATATAGGTATTTAAAAAATACATGAACGGTAGGTTAAAATTTGCTGCTAGTATAACATTCTGGGTAACAGTTTGACGAAATAAGAATTTTTTTTCTTAAAAAACGTAAAGAATAAAAATAAACAATTCATAAGACGAATTCCTGAACCCACCATTTGAACTATTTATTAAAAAATTGGTTCAATAGCTGGCGAATGAATGCCTATAAAAGCTTGTAGTAGCAATGAAAAGAAATGCTGGATTAAAATGTTACTTTACCTGAAAAACTTAGATAAATCTGCACAAATCTTTTTCGCTCCTCATGATCTATAATCACGATAATAAATTGGCTTGATTAGACGATTCACAATTAAGCAAGATGTGATTAAAAGTAACTAAGAAAATACCAGGATATTTGTTGTAGTCCAAGATATGCGGTGTTTCTGTATGATAATCCGCAGCCATCTCACAAAAGTGATTGGCAATATCAAACGCGATGGGATTGAAACTTGCATACTCATAATCCTGAAAAAGAAATTTAAAAATTAAAAAGGCAAAAGGATATCAGCTTAAGTAGAAATAATATCATTAACAAACTCACAATTATAGTTAGCATTTTGGTTTCCTCTTCGATCATTATATTGCCATACTGTAAATCATTATGGCAAAATCCTATCCTCTCTTCCTTTCCAGACAAGTCATTTTCCAAGCTGCTTATTTCCTTCTCAATCATATCCAGGTTTATTGCTGTGATTTCTTCATAGGAGCATAGTCTTCTGGCAGCATTCAACCAGTTTCTGGTTTATCGCACAGAAATTAAAGCCGTCTCGCTAAGCAAACATCAGTGATTATAGTTGAAACAGACTAATAAATGCATATCTTTGCGATAATTAGATACCTTAATCTATCCCATATATGTACAGTGTTCGGACCTGTCATGTTCAGATCATGAAACTCTCTCAATTTTGATGCAATTAAGGCAGATATTTCAACGTCCCGTAAGTCAGCAGCTGAAAGCGTCTGTAGCAAGAAAGGAATCAGATTCTGTCAATATTTAATTATTTTATAAAAAAAGTTATTATGAAAGTACTGCTATTTAATAGATTGAATGGATTATTGATCTATAAAAAATTATATTAAAATAATTTTCAGATTTATTTGATTTATTTTTAAATTAAAAAAATATAATTTTTTATTAGTTATTCATATATTATGTTTATCACAAAATATATTTTTTGTAGCATGTAGAAATGAGATTCATTCCCATCAAATTTTGATCAAGGTATTTAGATAGAAAATTTTATAAAATATTAAACGTTCAATTAGTATATGATTAAAGAAAACAATTTATGAATGAGAGAATTAAATCAAAATCAATTAGAAATATGTTTAATCTAACATTACAATAAAGTAGTTTCAGCTTTCAGGTAATTAAATTTTATTTCCCTTTTTATTTTCATTATTATTTAAAACATTGAAAAAATAATTAAGATATATTGATCAAAATTTTCATTAAATCGTTTTAAAATTATTGGATTTTTTAATAAAAATATAATATACTTTTGTATGCATTACAATCATCCCAAAATAAATATATGATTTTTATAATTCATTATAATCTTTTTTTTTCTCAAGATATACTGATACTAATTTTTCAAAAAAATTTCGTTGACTATCATATGGGATAATTAATCCAAAACACTAGAAGCCTTGTTCAGACCAGCATAATTAAGCTAGCTTACCCTGGCGTGAATGAATTCCTCGACTCGTCCGTTAGGGAAGCAAGCAAGGAGGCGAGGGCCATGGCCGTGGCGAGACATGAACTCGAAGGTCTTGATCTCGTTAGCTCGGTCGAAGAAATGGCCGACCCCCTCACCATACATTCTCAACAGAACATTTCTCGACTTTCCGCCGCCAGAGACCGGCCATCGAATCTGGAACACCTCGTTGGTCATCGCGCCCTTGAGCGGTACCACCTCAAGCGCCCTTGAATCCGCGACGTCATCCCACGCTGTCGCCAATTTCTGGACCTCCTTCCTCGCCTCCATCGGTATCTGCCACTCGCCGGCGACGGCAGCCATTCCAGCTTCTAAATTTCTAAAGCTGCTTTCCTTAGTTAAGCCGACAGCAAGCAGTACTATATATCTCACCGGTGCCTTTTGAAAATCTTAGAAATGGACGAAGAAAATTTAATTGTATAAATAGGTGAAGATAAGAAGGAATCGAGGAGTGTAAGAGAATTCCAGCAGAACAAATTGAAAGGAAGAATAAGCAAGAGTGAGAATTAAAAGTTTGTCTTTTATTTTTGTTTGTTTTGCGATATTCTACAGCGATTTTGTCATTCTATTGACCCAGGGAGTCGGGGAAGAGACGAAGGAAAGTCTACTTGTGATCAGTCACGTTGCTATCGTGGATAGGGTCGGAGGACAGGCTCGATTTCGTAGGGAATAAGATTAGCCATAGGAAGGGGAAGTTGAGGGACAAGTCCAACATATTTATTGATTGACTTCAAATTATAAAAATATTACAAGTTAAAAGTCTATAGAAAATAAAAACGATGAACTATATATATAATAAAACATATAGAGTATAGTAAATTTTAGAAAAAAAATACTAAAAAATCTATTAAGTCCATCAAAGTAATAGATAGAATTATGTAGATGTAGACGTTCAAGATGGCAAAAAAAAAGCACAAGCACCCAAAAAGACGCAATGGAAGAAGTCACCAATGTGCATCCATTCAGCAAAAATCTAAATCTTGTAGTAGTATATATACTGTAGCATACTTTCAGAATAATCCACAACTCGAACATCATAAAGACCTCCAAATACTGCTCCAAACTCTCTCTGATAGTGAGCAAGAACAAAAATCCAAATCTAAAGCCATAATTACATGTAACCAAAACATACGTAATTAATGGTAAGAATAGCCAGCGAAACCTAAAAATGTTTATAATGTGAGTAAGTAGCATGCATAACGTTAAGAAAAAGAAAGCTGCTTGATATTATAAGGCATATCATCTCTGATCTTCTATCTCTTCCTTTTCATCCTAAAAAAATATTTGAACTCAAACTCAAATGAACTAAGTCCAGTGGACATGAACCCGATCTGAATCAAATGGCAAAAAACTATATTTGAACTTGAATTCAATATGACCATAAGGAACTTGAACTTTACTTGGACAATATGGGACCTAAATGAACGACGAACTAAACTTAAATTAATTTGCATAAAATTTGAAATTAAATGAACTATAAATGACTTGAGTTTGAACAATTGAAAAAGAGCATGGGATTCAAATTTGTTTGTATACTCCCTAATAATATCAAATCCTTGAGATATGAATCAATATGATATAATTGATAGGGCATAAAGCTCTTTATCGGCTAAAGTGGATTCAAATTTATTCTCATAAATAAATACTCATCCCAGGTCTACAAGGTACCCTTGAACGGCATAACCCATGGCTGCCGACAAGGATCTTTCTATCAGGTTTGGTCAACTACATCCTCTGACTAAGTAGACTAGGGACCACGATGGCTCAGGATGATAAAACCATGAGATCTTGATCAGGTCTATCATCCATTCCCCCACCATTCATTTTAAGTCCAGGTGATGAAATTTTTAATTCTAAATATCAAATTTCCAAAATGAAAACCAATGCTGCTACTATATGACAGATAACACGTATCTCTGTTGACCTACGGATCATACCCAAAGGAACGCAAAAAAAAAGGGAGGAAGATCGTACCTTTGCCGCAAATCCCGCGAGTCGGCGCCGTTCGAGTCGGTTCTCCACGATTTCTGCTCAAACTCCGCTCGAGGAAGTCCTTTCCCGCCTCTGCCTCCGCCTTTAAAACGCGAACGAAGGCTCCACATGATCGCAGAACTCCCGCTACTTCCTCTCCATGTACGCGACAACTCTCGAGCTCCCTCAATCCCGACCTCAGCCTTCGCCCCAGTCTCCGATCCAAAGCCTCTCCAGTCCACGGCCGAGCCTTTCTCCCACAGACCGCCGTCGAGCTGATCAGGCCGACCAAACCTTGACGCCATCCTGTTCCTTCGGTCCATAGAGAAAGAGAGAGAGAGAGAGAGAGAGAGAGAGAGAGAGAGAGAGAGAGAGCTTTATTTCTACCTCTCCAAGCCAAGACCTCCCCAAATCTTCCCTAGCCGGCACCTCCCTGCCCGATTCCCCTTTGCCGATCAAGCTCCGAACCTCCACGACCTAGCTCCGACTCCATCTCCTATACCTGAAGCCGACGCCTCCAGGAACAGTTCCCTCCCTCTTGTGGAGAACCCAAGCACCTGCCCTAGCCGAGAGCCTCCGCCTCCCTTGTACCGTCGGACCGAAGTTACAACATTTTGATCAGGAGAAACAAAGGGAGTTTACTTGCTGTTAAGGTAACTTCCTCCCTTTCGCACGCTATTTCGGCCAAATCCAATGAGGCCGCCGAACTATAGAGAAAAGGGGAGGGAGAAAGTTTAATGATTTTAATTAAAATTAATATCAATTAATTTTAATTAGAATTAATATTAAAATAATTTTAATTAAAGTTAATATTAATTAGTTTTAATTATAATTGTTTTAACTAATAATTAGTATTATTATATTTCATTATAATTAATTTTAGTTAAATTATTATAATTAATTTTAATTGTTAATAGTAATTTTAATTAAGGTTAATTTTAGTTAATTATAATATTTTTTTAATTACAATTAATTACTATTAGTTAATTTCTTTAAAGATTAATTAATATTAATTAATTTTAATTATTAAATTTAAATATAATTAATTATCATAATTATAATTAATTCTTTTTATTTAATTATAATTAATTTTAATTAATTATTAACAAAAAAAGAGAGAAAAAGAAAAATGCAAGTGCAAATGCAATCTTTCTTGCCTCGGTCCACGAGCCTCCACTGCCGTCGACTTGCGAAGGTATAATCCCTAAACTCAGATTCCTGTTCTCGTCATTGGCGGCGAGCTGGCGAACCCCCCACGCGCTCACGTAGCGTAGTGGGGAGGGAAGCTAGCGCGACGTGTACGACGAGGCAGGCAATCGCCTTAAACCCCGCCCTCGACGCTTGCGACGAACCGGCAAACCCCCTACGCGCTCACGTAGCGTAGTAGGGTGGGAAACCGGTGCGGCACTCGCAATGAGGTGGGTAATCCCCGGACCGCTCATGTAGCTTGAAGGGGAAAAAAATTAAGTACACATACGTGGGGAAATCCTCCTGCTTTCTTTTCAACAGGTGCCCAAGACCCCTAAACGCTCATGTAGCGGGCAGGGATTGAAGAAAAATTTGCTGCCGTGGTGTCTACGGACATCTACCTGAAGCGCCCATGTGGCATGGAGGGGAAGGCAGCCTCTTGGTTTTTCCCCTAAACGGGGGAGACACCGGGAGGCTGCCGAAATTTCATCTGAAGCGCGCAAAGACTTGAATAAATTGGACAATAAAGGACTTGATTTGGACGACGAACTTAACATAAAATTGTGCCTAAGTCAAATTTAAATGAGCTCAAATCTAAATGAAATTGAACATGCATGAACTCAAATTGTAACAAAACGTGGACAACAAAATTTGGGACAAGAGCTTGGACATTTGAAGACTGGACTTGAACATCAAACGAGTAAAATTTGAACTCAAACTGAACTTGGTTTGGACCACAGAGGACACAGAACTTGAGCTTGTTACTTGAGTTCAAACAAGAAATTGAACTTTCAAGGATCATAGGAGACTTGATGCAAGAGGATTTGAACTCAACATAGCTACAAGAAACTAAACTTTAACTTGATAAGTGTACAATTATAATGAAGATATACATGCTAAATAATAAACTTGGATCATTCAATTGAAAATCAATAAATGAGTTTGAGATAAGTGACGAGCAAACTCTCAATGAATGTGATGATCTGTTCATAAACGATGAAACTAGTGTAAATTGTCATGTTCAATCAATCAAGCTATGAGCAAGAGGAAGGAACTTGTAGTACAATCGTTCTTCTTGTAAGTGAAAATAAGAGACTTGCAGTAGCATCAATCACCATCCCACGAACATATGCAAGAAGATTATGGTAGAGGTAATGACATGTTCAAAAGGAGACATGCAACAAATGAGGTATCAAGTTAAAGTTGAAGTGTGGCCCTCTCATGGCCAACACAAGTCAACATGCAAACCAATGTATCGAACCATTACAAGTGAGGTGGGGCTGGTATACAATGAACACAATGACTTAATATACATGTTGAGACAGAAGACTACAATGTATATAGCATATCATCTATGAGCCAAGACATCAGAACGTATTGAGTGTAAATACTTGCAACAAATGGCAGATGATCTAAAGCATTCAAATGAATATCCATTAAGGAACATAAAGCTTACGCCATACAAAGAATTATAAATGCCACACACTTTGTCCTGAACCAGTTGACAATTCAATGGTCAATATGCAAGTGAACATGCAAGAATCCCTAGTGGATGAGCAAAGATCAGAATAAGAGATGTGATGGCGAGCTCACAAGTAATAGCTTAAACCTATATCCTTTGTGATTTGCTTACAAAAGTAATGGCAGAAGGCCCGCAACACGCATAACACATCGTCTACAGTAGTCTACCTACGAGCGATAATTGCTACAGGAATTAGAAGAGGTACAAGCAAATATATCAAATCTCAGTAAGCTATAATGATTTGCATGTAATAATGTGCTCACAGTCAATATGTTGGGAGAGATAGACGACAGATGTGAGCTCCTACTAGTCAATATAGGAAATCTCTCATATGCAAAGCACATACAAATTGTTTTAGCAAGGATGCCGTAGCATCTCTACAGCTAACAACTATCCAATGCAAGACAAATACACTCAGGTGGTATGCGGCCGAGGTTGTGATGTCCCTACAGTTGAGGTCGGTTCATTCGTAGACAAATATAGCCATTCCATGTGAGCTACGATGATAAAAAAAATCATTTGTGGATAACACCAGTGGATAGGTAGTAAGTGCAGCAAATCCTCTGTGGACACGAGCACACATATTCTATGCAAGCAAATATACGAGGTTACAACAAATCCAAATTCCTACTAACCGTCGTAAGAAGCCTCTCATGTATGAAAAGTATCATCTACGAGCGGGACGTCTAAAGGCTACAACAAGTATAAGTCCCCGCGAGTTTCTACAAAAGCAGGAGATTCGTTAGTGCACTACGATCCCCCTGCAATAAGTAACTAGTGCACGACAGTCTACCTGTATAATGTAGCAAACAGTTCAATCCCCAAGCTGCTACAATGCGCCACCGGATCTGCAACACCCATGTGAGCAGATAGAAGGCGTATAAATCCTCAAATGAAACCTGCATGACGCCACGCTACCGGATCTACAACATTCAGGCAAGCGGACAGAAGGCATTCACAAATATTTCAAATGTATCCCCGCACATGCACCGAAACTTGTATACACTTATGTACACATAAGGGGATGTATCATACACTCGCATGGGTCCCGGCGAGCGTGTTATTGGTACAGACGTGACGTCTAGGGATGCTGCGCAAGTCGATAAGTGAATTCTAGTTCGAGCCCGATCCACCTATATGAGTAGACAGGAGTCGACACAGCTTGAACCATTAAATAAATATGTGGTCGCGAGATCGATCGGGATATTTATTTTATAGTTCATATTAGGCCTTCAAGGCCTATAATCAAGAAAATTCACTTATAAAGGCATAAAACCTGTGAAACCCGATCCTCTATCGATAGCCTGATAGAGTCGACAAGGTTCAACCCATAAATATAAATGACCCCATTCTACCCCGATGATGGCCGTATTGAATGCAAATCTCAACTGGAGGGGTCCACACAGATCATTTCAAATACCACCCAAAACTCCAAAACTCCAAAACTCCACAAAAATTCCCAAAATCCCAAACTCTGAAAATATTTAAAAATTGAAATCCAACTATCAAAACACTTAAAGCAAAACACATCCACCCTCCATAACAGTTTGCCGAGGTGGACAAATTAAAATTTACTTTAGTTCACATAGAGCTAATGCCTGGCCGAGAATATCACTAGGATCCATTCTCAAACAATCTCCTGCCAGCAAGGATGTGGTATGAGTCCTCTAACCGGTAGTTTCGCTGCCAAATGGCACTGCAGGATAAACGATTATGACTCGGGGCCCTCTGAACTAGGTGGTCGCCGCCAAATGGCACCATTATATTATGGTTATCGCCAGAGCCCGTATGCTCCCCAATGGCATCAAATCCTTGAGATATGAATCAATAGGATATGATCGATAAGGCACAAAGCCCTCTGTTAGCTAAGGTGGATTCAAATTTGTCCCCTTAGGCAAACACTCACCCCAGGTCTACAAGGTACCCTTGGACGAAGCAACCCATGGCTGGCGACAAGGATCCTTCTGTCAGGTTGGGTCGACTACCTCCTCTGACTAAGTAGACAAGGGACCACGATGGCCTGGGACGACGGAACCATGGGATCTTGATCGGGTCCATCATCCATTCCTCCACCATCCGCTTTAAGTGCAAGATGGTGAAATCTCTAATTTTAAAATATCAACCCCTCAATTTCCAAGCTTTAATCCCATGCTGCTACTATATGCCAGATGCACGTATCGTCTACGTATCTGATTGACGACTAGCCTTAATCGAAAGTTCTCTCTCGTGATCGGGAGAGGTAATTAACTATAGGGGCTTGCGCCTATAGGAAACCAGAACTCAGATCATAAAGTCCTCGCAAAATGAGGGTGAAATCTCTGGGTAGTGTCTTATCTACAATCCATCTGCCTTCCAAAATTTACCCCAAAACTTAGTTCGTTAAACCCCCCCCCCCCCCGAAGAAAGTAAATAGCGGGCAGAGGCCGGGGCCAAATTTTTGGAGCCCACAGATTTCTGGCGACTCCGCTGGGGATTGGTTTCTCTTTCCATCTTTGGCTAGTCGTCTCAGTGCCATAGTAGCAGCTATTTCAACCTACATTTAAAATTTTGAATCTCTCAAGATGATCATTCAGTGGATCAAAATTTTGAATATTCTAAAAATGAGCAACTCAACAAATTCATCGAGATAACATGTTTAGCGGGATTTATATATTTATTCTATTTACTTGCTAACGTTATCTACTTTGTCTTATTTTTTTTCTATTCTGTGCAAGTCTCTGCATTTTTGAAAGTGTGGGGGTAATGTATCAAATTTTGATCACTAACTCTTACCTTTCATTTATGCAGATGGATCTACAGAATACTCCAATGATTGTCCAGCTGGGACACGGAGCTAGTATTCAACTGGCAAATACTGTGATCAACACTGGAAGATCTGGAGCTACCATCCAGTTCGGTAGCGTTGACTTTCCCGCAGTCGTTGCAAGGGCTACCGCTGTTCCTGTGAACAACATTGAATCTGAAGGGCCTGCCAGAAGGCCCCAACTTACTGAAGCTGCCACCCGTCATGCGCATCTGCCAGCGCCACGACCTGCTGCCAAAAATTCTCGTGGGAGGATTTCTGTCTTTGAACGGCTATCACAGCCAGAAGCTCGGGCCACTAAGAGGATCGTGGCTGATGAAGAATATCTGTGGTTACTGCAAACACCGCACCTTTGCCAACAAGGTTATCTGCACCCAGAAATAACACTTCTTAGGCTTCCTCATCTGGAGGAAAACTGACGAGAAGACAAAGGAGGAAACTGAATGCTGAGCTCCGAGCTCAACAACAATTCTCAACCCATCCCTCAAATCTATCGGCCCAGGAGCCTGAAGTAACCATTCCGACCCGGAATGGGTTTGCGAATCTGAAATGGGTAAAGAGAAACAGCTCAACTGGGGAGCTGAAGAAATCATTTTGGGACCAACAGCCTGATGTCCCAACCCCTCCAAAGAAGAAGGAGCCTGAAACTCTTTCAGCCCGTGTATATCGAGTCCTAAAGACTGTGAAGGAGAGAGGACTGAAAAAGAGAAGATATCAGTAACCGCTGATGGTCGAAGCCAGGAGAATTCCACCAAGAGAATGTCTGTCTCTTACTGTGGAGAGAAGAGAAAGAAGATCTGCCCCACACGGTGAACATCGGGGCGTGACACCTGAACCTCGAGTTCAGGGATCGGCCGCCGAAAGGTCCCGGCGAAAAGGAAAGGAAATCTGGAGGCCAAAGCCTCACAGAAAAGAAGATAATAGAATAAAAAGAACTGATTCGGGCGTGACATCCGGTACAGCTTCCCGGAGATCCGCCCCCGCCAGTAAACAATATCAGAAATGGGTCCAATAGAAGACCCATGATGATGCCAGTCCCGACGGTAGACACCTTAGAGAATCCTCCAGGGGATTCCGTCGTTCTCTGACCCCTCCCAATAATGAATCTAACTTCGACCATAGCCCACGGGTTGAAGAGATCTTCCTGCCTAACCAAGAACCGGAGATCCAGTGGCACCGCCGCTCGGAGATCCGAGTATTAGAAGAAGGAGGAGATATGGAGGAAGAATATATAGAAGATATTGAAGAAGGAAATATCGAAGAGTATACTGAAGAGAATATAGAAGATATAAATAACACCTTGGACATGGAAGTGGTATACATGGTGAGGCATATCAATGTTGATGATGAGGCCTACTACGATGACGGTGATGATGATGATGACCACTGTCAACCGCAGCCTAGACAAGTATATCGGCGTCGCCATGAAGCTGGGTCCACCACTGGCGGAGGTGGTCATTCCCAAGGAGAAGATGAAGTTGAGGAGGTAGAAGGGAATCTCCCTGATGCCGAAAACATCACACTTGCTGATATGCGGCGACAGATGAGACGACAAATAAGAGCCAAAGATAGAGAAATCTCCCAGTTTAATGAAAATATGATGGAGATGATGACTCAAATGACAATGATGATGTAGAGGAATGCTGCAGTTGGTTCTATGCCCAATCCTCCCCCTGATCCTCCAAACATCCAAGCGCCGCAAGTAACAGGAGTACGTAGAACTCCTGATGGTGGCAATGAAGTTAATAACATTACCCGTCAACCCACTCCATAGAATATTGCAAGTACCTGCGAGCCTGTGACTGCTGCGTAGCTTGAAGGGATCATTACAGAGAAGATCAAGGTTATTATAGCTATTGATCAGGCAGAAAACTTGGTAGGAAAGGGTCATCCGTACCCTGCTGAATATGATCAGGTGCCATACCCAAAGGGATATTCTGTGCCAAAGTTTTAACACTTTTGACGGCAATAAAAATCCTAGACAGCACTTGGCGCAATTCAAAGCCACCTGCAGGAACACTGGAGGAAATGATGCTCTACTCTTCCGACAATTCGTTAGCAGTTTGATGGCAACTGCTTTCGAGTGGTACGCTGAACTACCAAACGACTCTGTAAAGACTTTTGCAGAATTAGAAAATATATTCGTGAAGAGGTTCGCCAGTGCGACTGAGAAAATAACGATCGCTGACCTTGCTCTGAATAAGAGAAAGAAGGAAGAATCAGTGACCAAATATATCACTCGTTGGTATAACTTGAGCATGAAATGTGAGCAGCAGCTCGAAGAAGAGCATGTTGTATAGTTGTTAATGGGAAATATTGATGACAAGATGCAACCATTCCTATGCATGGCTACTATCACCACATTTCAGGACCTACTGGATAGGGTGGCGAAGTTTGAGAAACTAAACTTGTCAAAATCAGAGAATTATTCTGATAAACCTAAGAAAACTAAAGCCTCAGGTACTAGGAGAGGTGAAACTGACTCCATATTTTTCTCCAGAGCTGATAAGGAGAAACAGGTTGCGTACAATATAGACAAAGGCAAGCAGCCGATGCAATATCAAGAAAAGCCTAAGCAAGTCTACAACCCTAAGCCCCAGCCGAAGTTGATACTCGGGGGTAATGACAAACCACAAACCTATCAGGGCGGTGGAGAATGCCCGAGGCAAATAATAGGAACTAGTGATCGAACGTTCCCCTCCCTCAAAGATAAAATGAATAAAGAATATTCATTTAAAAGGGAAAGCGTTGCCAAATTATTTCGACAGGCGTTGAAAGAGGGTTTAGAACTGCTAGAGTGCAAGAGACCCAAGGAGTCAGAACATAGTGGCGACCCAAACTACTGCCCATATCATCGGGTGATGAGTCATCCAATTGAAGATTGTTATGTCTTCAAAGATTGGCTTGAAAGAAAATATCAAAGAGGAGAGCTCACATTGTCCGACAATGTGCTGACTCACCCTAGAAAAGAGTCAACTCGGATAGTTACGACTTCTTTCGTACCCCCGGTTGAAGAAAGAAAAATTGAAAAAAAGTCAGCTCAAGAAGAGCAGTGGGAGACTGCGATCTCCAAGAAGACTGTGCAAATGCTGAAACAGCTTGAAGGAGTTCCGGGTGTAAAATGGAAATCTCCTATGGAGCCAGTGTTAAATCTGAAGGCACTGCCTGTGGTACAGGCATCTACTTCTAAACAGTTTTCCAACCAAGCCGGTCCTTCAAAACTTAAAAAGACGAAGTCCAAGAAGAAGATCAAGTTGAAGAAGCCCAAGGAGAAGAAGACTATAACTCAAAGGGTCATCGATAGTTTGGATGAGTACTACTAGACTGTGAGGCGACCTATTAAGCTCACTGACTTTATGTCAAGGCTTAAAATGGATGAAGCTGAAAACGAAGAAGAAGACTCTCTTCCAGTAGAGGTATGTCGGTTCATCTCAGTGGCTCCAAATACGCTGACAAAAGAAGAATGTACTGAAGAAGTACCCTATGAATACTGTATGATGGTATCGCCAATGGACTACAGTTCAGAAGATGATCTATATTTTCCAAAGGAAAATGAATTGGACCCCGACATAACGTTGTAGATCGGACACGTGAATCTGGGAGGTGACTCTGAATCAATAGGAGAATCTCTAGATGCGACGATGGCAGACTCTGAAGAAAATGCACCGTCAAGCGAGTCTGAATAAGAAGAGATCGCTCAGGTGCAGCTAAGAAATGACAAGATACTACCACCTCTACCAAAGAAGGAGACCTCCAATAAAGATAAGGGGAAGGAGATAGTTGTCAACGAAGACATTATCCCCAAGGACCCCAAGAAGAAAGATACTCCAATCAAGGGGATAGATTATAATATCTTATCCCATCTGAGGAAGATCCCTACCCAGCTCAGCATATACAATGCTCTGGTGATGTCTAAGGATTTTCGGGAGACTTTGATTCCGGCTCTCAAAGACCCCAAAAGATACGAGGCGTATTTCACTGAACGCAAACTGACTGAGGTTCTGCAAGCTCATAACAAACCATTCATCACTTTCACCGAAGATGACATGATGCTCGGGACTGCAGACCACAATCGACCTCTGTAGGTTACCGCAGAGAGTGACGATTTGGTAATCAGTCGAATTCTGATCGACCCGGGGTCCTCCATCAACCTTATGAGCTTAAAAGCACTAAGGTTGTTGTGCCTTAACGTGGAGCATCTCAGGCCAGATAAGCTTATGGTACATGGTTTTAACGAGAAAGGGCAGAAAATTCTTGGATCGTTTATGCTACCTTTTTGTATTTGGAGAATTCCATACAGAAGCTAAATTTCATGTAATTGATGCGGACACTTCATTCAAGGAACTACTAGGTTGCCCTTGGCTACATGAATATGGCATTGTTCCGTCAACACTGCACCAGTGCATGAAGTATCTCAGGGATGGAGAGGAGTTCAGGATCTCTGGTGATATTCAGCCCTTTACAGTCCATGAAGCGACATTCTATGAAGATGCGCAGTATTTCATGCCAAAGAAGCAGAGGCCGTCAAACTCTCTAAAGGCTCAAGCATCAAACCTAAAGAGTGCAAAGAGACCTAAACAAGAAGGTGAGAGGAAGCAGGTGGGGAGAAAGAAGGCAGCGCTGACTCTTCCCAAATCAGATGCCACTTCCAAAGAAAGAAGATGTGTACCTCACCTTGGGAGCGACACAGATGAAGATGATGTCACCCCTACAAAATCCCAGAGGATATGCCATTCGATGGACGAATGGAGTAGGAAGGTCGCATATTCAAATGACGATTATGACTATGACTCTATCTACATGAACACGGTGCAAGATGTATTCTCTTGAAGGATAGATAGCCTGTTAATCTCAGACAGCGTGCTCGTAGTCACTCGCATTCCCCTACAGTATTTCAAAGAAATAATTCCACGAGATGTGCATAAGATTAAAGAACTTGTGACCCTTTATCTACCTACGATCAAAAAGGGGATTGAGTCAGGAAATATATTCTATTTCGTAGGAAAGGTTGAAGAAGTGAATCGTGATTGGGACCATATCTTCATCGATTCTGAAGAATTACTACCTACGAGGCTACCTAGGTTTAATACCAAAGGTATTCAAAGAATGTTGCAAAAGTGGATCAATATTCCCACCTCCAAATGACAACTTCGTATGTGCCTAAGTCTCTGGTATGGAAGGAATCCACGTCCAATGCGACGGAAGGAGATGAATGCATATAAAGGTATTGGATTCGTTAGGCAAAAATGCATCCGGAAGGAGACTTGCCGAGCCATCACTTGCAGGGAAGTTGAACCCAATGATGAGTCTGATGAAGAGGTCTATGAAGCTGATGATTATGATGATCAACCTGTAGAGGCCAAGCCCGCACCTGAAGAGCTTGAAGATGGTGGACAGGTAACCACTATTGATGAACTAAAAGAAGTCAACTTGGGAACCGAGGATGACCCTCGCCCAACCTTCATTAGTTCCCTTCCGCCAGAAGACCAAGTGGAAGAAATTAAAGAACTTCTCTATGAATTTAGGGATTGCTTTGCCTGGACATATGCTGAAATGCCTGGCTTATCCCCTGATGTAGCAGTTCCTAGACTAGCAATCAAACCAGATGCGGCACCCGTTAAATAAGCTCCAAGGAGAATGAGATTGGAGATTGAAGAGCAGGTGATCGCAGAGATGAAAAAGCTCATAGAAGCGGGCTTCATCCGCGAAGAGAAATATGCCGATTGGATCGCCAATATCATCCCGGTGAAGAAGAAGAATGGACAGATTTGTATCTGTGTTGACTTTCGGGTCCTCAACAAGGCGTGTCCAAAAGACGATTTTCTACTGCCTGTATCCGAACTCCTAATAGACAACACGTCAAGTTATGACATGTTCTCATTTATGGATGGATCGTCAGGATACAACCAGATCAAGATGGCTCCCGAAGATGAAAAGCATACATCATTCAAAACGCCCATCGGTATTTTCTGCTATACGGTCATGCCCTTCGGCTTGAAGAATGCTGGTGCCACCTACCAACGGGCGATGACCCATATCTTTGATGAATTAATACATCAGAAGGTCGAGTGCTACGTAGATGACTTGGTCGTTAAGAGTATGGATCGGAAATATCATTTAAACGACTTGAGAATTGTATTCGAGAAAATCAGAAAGTTTGACTTGAAGATGAATCCCCTTAAGTGTGCTTTCGGGGTTTCCTCAGGAAAATTTCTTGGGTACGTCGTTCGTCACAGAGGCATAGAAGTCGATCCCAACAAAATCAAGGCAATTATAGAGATGCCACCGCCTAGAAACCTCCATCAACTCCGCTCGTTGCAAGGACAGCTGGCTTTAATTCGATGGTTCATATCAAATCTGTCAGGTAGGTGCCAGCCATTTTCAAAATTGATGAAGAAGGATGTCCGCTTCAAATGGGATGTAGAATGCCAGGAAGCATTTGACAGCATCAAGAGATATCTGTTAAATCCGCCCATTCTCGCAGCGCCAATTCCAGGGAAGCCTCTTATACTGTATACGGCAGCATTAGAAGAGTCCCTCAGAGTATTATTGGCTCAGCACAATGAGGAAGGAAAAGAAAATGCACTCTACTACATCAGTTGAAGATTAATCGGAGCAGAAGTATGATATTCTCCAATTGAGAAACATTGCATGGCATTGATTTTCGCAGTCCAGAAGCTCCGCCACTACATGCTCTCCCATAAAATTACCTTGATATCAAAGATCGATCCGCTAAAATTCTTGATGATAAGACCAACATTGACAGGTCGGTTAGCAAGGTGGGCAGTGTTATTACTGCAATTTGACATAGTGTACATGCCACAGAAAGTGATAAATGGACAAGCTTTGGTAGATTTCCTCGCCGCACATCCGATTCCTGTAGATTCACCGCTCAATGATGATTTGCTAGATGAACAAATCATGCAGGTTGATGAAGAAGAAAAGCTATTATTTTGGGAGATGTACTTTGACGGGGCATCATCTATCAAGTCTCCTAAACCTCCAAATCTTGCAAAGGCCCAAGCTGGCATCGGTCTTGTCTTTATAGAACCCGAGGGAGGTATCATGAGATTCTCGTTCAGTTTAACTGAACCTCGGACCAATAATGAAGCCGAATACGAAGCTCTAATAGCAGGACTGGAGATTACAATTGATGTCCAAATCACAGATCTTCAAATTTTTGGCGATTCTCAACTTGTGATAAATCAAGTTCTGGGCATTTACAAGATTTGCAAACTTGAATTGGCCCACTATCACCGACGAGCTCTTGAGCTTCTAAAATAAATACTGAATGTCAAGATAACTCAAGTTCCTCGAGGACAGAATGCAAAAGCAGATTGTCTAGCTAAGCTGGCCAAGGAGCTTGCAAATGAGGACAAAAGGCCACCAATATTCATTGCAGTTGAAAATCACCGAGTCTTAGAGCCAGCAACCCTACAATTCCCACAGGCATAGGGAATACCAGGTTTAAGCCAGCAGGATGCAACCCTGGTCGATCCTCAACATCCCTGACAAATTAATACTAAAAATCAATCAGGAGAATGTTAGGTAGTAAAAAGATGAAGAATCGGTAGATTCTCAGAGTCATGGTTGGATTGCTTAGATGTTGAAGTCAAAGAAGATTGGAGGCAACATTCGTCGACTACTTCAAAGAAAGCAAACTCCCAACAGATAAATCTCTGGCTGCGCAAATCAGAAAAAGGGCGTTACGATACGCGTTTGTCAATGATACGCTATATCGGCGGGCTTTTGACTAGATGTGGCTACGATGCCTAGGGACCAAGGAAGCTGATAAAGTAGTAGCAGAAGTTTATGAAGTACTTTACGGAGCACACCGGTCAGGTCCCAAGATGGCTACTAAAATCAAAAGAATGGGTTATTACTGGCCTACGATGGTGAGAGATTGTATCAACCACGCTAAGAGGTGCCACGAGTGTCAGATTCATGGTGATGTTATTCACCAACTGCCAAATCTTCTACACCCAACGATAGCGTCTTGGCCGTTCGAATGTTGGGGAACAGATATAATTGGGCCAATAGATCTGCCGTCTTCAGCGGGGCGCCGCTTTATTTTGGCAGCAACAGACTATTTCTCAAAATGGGCAGAAGCAGCTCCATTCAGGGAAGTCACGTCCGAGCACGTGATCAACTTCTTCACCCACAATATCGTCTACAGATTCGGTGTACCACACCGAGTGATCTCAGATAACGGCACAGCATTCAAAAGTACAAAAATCTATAAGTTTGTAGATCATCACAAGATTGACTGGTGGTACTCGTCCATATATAACCCAAGAGCCAATGGTTTGGCTGAGGCCTTCAACAAGATGCTGGTGAAGTTGTTGAAGAAGATCCTCACCAAGAACAAAAGAGAATGACATACAAAGATGGCAGAAGCATTGTGGGCGTATCGTACGACCTACAAAACACCAACCAAAGCCACTCTCTACTCACTAGTGTTCGGGTCGCTATCCAGAATGAGCTCACTCAAGAGCAAAATGCTCAGTTGAGAATGGAAGAGCTCGATACACTCGACGAAGTCAGGTTGCAAGCCCAACAAAACTTAGAGATCTACCGAGGAAGGATGTCGAAATCATTTGATCGGATGGTGCTCCCTCGATCCTTTCAAGAAGGGGAATTAGTCCTGGTGCTGAGAAGGCCAATCATCCCTCACCGAAAAATTGGTGGGAAATTTGTATCCAATTGGGATGGCCCCTTTGTTATCGAGAAGGTGTATCAAGGAGGGGCCTACCAGCTTATCGATCTACACGGTCAGAGGCCCATGCCGCCGATCAACGGTCGACACCTGAAGAAGTATCATGCATAAGATTGCCCGAAGAAATGTTATGCTTAATGTACTGTGTATTCCATGCATGTTTATTAACATATACACTCTACATTTTTTAAATTCTCTTGTGTTGCAAGAATGCATTTCAAAATCTCCCTACAGGACAAGGGGGCATTTTAAATATTTATTTGGGTTGACATCATGCTCCGTGCTGAGATCCCCAAATAAATATTTAAAATATTAAAATTTCAAATTTATTCTATTATGAAATATCCCTGCAAGATAGGGGGCATTTTAAATATTTATTCGGGTAGCATCGTGCTACATGCCGAGATCCCCGAATAAATATTTAAAATCACCAACGCAAATATTCTTTTATACTAAAGAATACAATGAATTCTTTTCAAAGTATATGCAGGTGAGCTTCAAAAGACCAAGACACCACCTCCTGCAACAAACCAAGATTTCAAAGGTCAGAAAGAGACTTTTGCAACTACACACTCTAACAAATTGAGCCAGAACAACCTGAAGTCTTTCAGTAGCCTGAAGCTTAAGGTTTGAGTGGGTGTAAGAGGTCGGATCCAACACGTCCAAATTTGGCCGGATCGCTGGCAGCTCCGTCTACTCAACACGCCATAAGAAAGGCCGTAGTAGCGGAACCCCCACTTCGTCAACCCGTTAGTAGGGACTGTAGGAAGTACGAAGGCAAATTTGACTCGACAAGTTCAAGTGATCGTAGTCTACAAAATTCTCCTAATTGACCAGAGAATCAAGGTCCCGTTGGGAAGGAGAAATCTCGAGCAACTACCGAATGTGCGTAGGCTCCAAATCTTCAACCACAGAGGAAGACTCAAAATCTATCAACTTCAGCAAAATCAGCATTGGGAAGCACATTTCCCGAAGCTCAAGTCTGAAGCCTGAATGGTTAAGGATTAAGATACTACCTATATTTGGTACTATCAATCAAATCCAGAACCTACAAATCCTTCAACAAATCCGTAAAGCACAAAGCTAGGATCGGGAATTTTTCTTCAACAAGTCCACCAAAGCACAAAGCAAAGGACTGAAGAAATTATCCCAAAGTTCATGAAAAGTTTAAAGCTGAACTAAAAAGATTCCGTCATCAACAATTCCGTTATGCACAAAGCTCTGGACCGATGACTTTTTGCCACCGACTTAATACAAACCTAAAGGTTTAGGTCACCGGCATCTACTCCTTCATCAAGCCCGCCAAAGCTAGAAGCAAAGGGCCGAAGGTACAAATTACCTAACAAGTCAGCAAAGACAAACCAGGTAACTCTCCATCATTGTCCGCAGCACAAAGCACAGGGCAGGAGAAATCAAAATCTTAGGGAAACTAAAGCTACAAAAAGAGGTATCTCGAATGACTTCTACAAGTGTCCCTAAGGACTAGGGGCATTTTAAATATTTATTTGGGTCGACATCGTGCTACATGCCGAGATCCCCAAATAAATATTTAAAATTATTTGCATCACCATCAATACAGCTCAAAGTACAATCGCAGAAATCACAAGAATAGCAAAAGGAGAGCTTGTCAACAACTGAATTCACAAAAAAATGCTTCATTTTATTAATTCAGAATCCATATACAAGTTTTCAATTCTCTTTTACAAGTTTACATGAACAGAAAAAAAGAGAAAAGTGTAATATCCTTCGCAGAGGACTACAAATTTGTCTCCTAAGCTATGCCTGAAGAGAAAGTCGACAGCTTTGCTCTCCTCCTTCCAAAGACCAAGTATTCTGCACTTCTGGAACCTGCACAAAGCAACAGAAATATCAGCAGAAATAAGAGACTATGCAAGTATATAAAAAAGCTACTTAAAAGAAAGTGTACCTGAAACCAAGGTCTCCTGTAGTAGCTCACGAACTGGTGTCTCGCTCCTCCTGGAGCCTGCACAGGGCAACAAGGGTAAGTAAGCAGCCAAAGAAAGAAAAGGAACAGAACAAACAAACTAAAAATGTACCAGAACCAAATCCTTTGGTAGCAGTGAGCTGGAGAGATCCTGTCTGCACAAAAAAAAAAGAAACAAAGAATTGTCAGTACAATTATAAAATCAGAACTAAAAACTAAGGAAACAGTAGTGTCAAGAAAAGAGCAGAAAGTGGCATTACTATTTACTATCATCAATCTACGAACTAACACTCTAGGGATCTGGGTATAAAGCACTCTATCAGTATCTTTTGGATCTCTACCTAACTAAAGCCAGTATTTCAATCCCCTTACTGATTACAGGTGCATCTAAAGAGCTATGAAGGCACCGGGATAGACTCTTTGAGAGCTATAAAATAAAAATCTTAGTGTGACATCCAAGCAGGCTATTGGAAATCCACTAAATAAAGACCTTTATGAGACATCTAGAGCAGATATCTAGAGATCCATAAAGCCAAACAACATACAACAAACGTGATTCGCTCTAGGCGCAAACCACATTTATTGGGGGGCATTTGTTGACCTACGGATCATACCCAAAGGAACGCAAAAAAAGGGAGGAAGATCGTACCTTTGCTGTAAATCTCGCGAGTCGGCGTCGTTCGAGTCGCTTCTCCGCGATTTTTGCTTAAACTCCACTCGAGGAAGTCCTTTCTCGCCTCTGCCTCCACCTTTAAAATGCGAACGAAGGCTCCACATGATCGCAGAACTCCCGCTACTTCCTCTCCCTGTACGCGACAACTCTCGAGCTCCCTCAATCCCGACCTCAGCCTTAGCTCCAGTCTCCGATCCAAAGCCTCTCCAGTCCACGGCTGAGCCTTTCTCCCACAGACCGCCGTCAAGCAGATCAAGCCGACCAAACCTTGACGCCATCCTGTTCCTTCAGTCCATAGAGAAAGAGAGAGAGAGAGAGGGAGAGAGCTTTATTCCTACCTCTCCAAGCTAAGACCTCCCCAAATCTTCCCTAGCCGGTGCCTCCCTGCCCGATTCCCCTTTGCCGATCGAGCTCCAAACCTCCACGACCTAGCTCCGACTCCATCTCCTATACCCGAAGTCGACGCCTCCAGGAACAGTTCCCTCCCTCTTGTGGAGAACCCAAGCACCTGCCCTAGCCAAAAGCCTTCGCCTCCCTTGTACCGTCGGACCGAAGTTACAACATTTTGATCGGGAGAAACAAAGGGAGTTTACTTATTGTTAAGGTAACTTCCTCCCTTTCGCACGCTATTTCCGCCAAATCCAATGAGGCTGCCGAACTATAGAGAAAAGGGGAGGGAGAAAGTTTAATGATTTTAATTAAAATTAATATCAATTAATTTTAATTAGAATTAATATTAAAATAATTTTAATTAAAGTTAATATTAATTAGTTTTAATTATAATTATTTTAACTAATTAGTATTATTATAATTCATTATAATTAATTTTAGTTAAATTATTATAATTAATTTTAATTAATTATAAGTAATTTTAATTAAGGTTAATTTTAGTTAATTATAATATTTTTTTAATTACTATTAGTTAATTTGTTTAAAGATTAATTAATATTAATTAATTTTAATTATTAAATTTAAATATAATTAATTATCATAATTATAATTAATTATTTTTAATTAATTATAATTAATTTAAATTAATAATTAACAAAAAAAGAGAGAAAAAGAAAAATGCAAGTGCAAATGCAATCTCTCTTGCCTCGGTCCACGAGCCTGCACCGTCGTCGACATGCGAAGGTATAATCCCTAAACTCAGATTCCTATTCTCGTCGAGGGTGGCGAGCGGCGAACCCCCCACGCACTCACGTAGCGTAGTGGGGAGGGAAGCTAGCGCGACGCCTACGACGAGGGGGGCAATCGCCTTAAACCCCGCCCTCGACGCTTGTGCGAACCGACAAACCCCCTACGCGCTCACGTACCGTAGTAGGGTGGAAAACCGGTGCGGCGCTCGCAACGAGGTGGGTAATCCCTGGACCACTCATGTAGCGTGAAGGGGAATAAAATTAAGTACACATACGTGGGGAAATCCTCATGCTTTCTTTTCAACAGGTGCCCAAGACCCCTAAACGCTCATGTAGCGGGCGGGGATTGAAGAAAAATTTGTTGTCGTGGTGTCTACGGACATCTACCTGAAGCGCCCATGTGGCGTGGAGGGGAAGGCAGCCTCTTGGTTTTTCCCCTAAACGGGGGAGACGCCGGAAATTTCATCTGAAGCACGCAAAGACTTGAATAAATTGGACAATAAAGGACTTAATTTGGACGACGAACTGAACATAAAATTGTGCCTAAGTTAAATTTAAATGAGCTCAAATCTAAATGAAATTGAACATGCATGAACTCAAATTGTAACAAAACGTGGACAACAAAATTTGGGACAAGAGCTTGGACATTTGAAGACTGGACTTGAACATCAAACGAGTAAAATTTGAACTCAAACTGAACTTGGTTTGGACCACAGAGGACACAGAACTTGAGCTTGTTACTTGAGTTCAAACAAGAAATTGAACTTTCAAGGACCATAGGAGACTTGATGCAAGAGGATTTGAACTCAACAGAGCTACAAGAAACTAAACTTTAACTTGATAAGTGTACAATTATAATGAAGATATACATGCTAAATAATAAACTTGGATCATTCAATTTTAAATCAATAAATGAGTTTGAGATAAGTGACGAGCAAACTCTCAATGTATGTGATGATCTGTCCATAAACGATGAAACTAGAGTAAATTGTCATGTTCAATCAATCAATCTATGAGCAAGAGGAAGGAACTTGTAGTACAATCGTTCTTCTTGTAAGTGAAAATCAGAGACTTGCAGTAGCATCAATCACCATCCCACGAACATATGCAAGAAGATTATGGTAGAGGTAATGACATGTTCAAAAGGAGACATGCAACAAATGAGGTATCAAGTTAAAGTTGAAGTGTCGCCCTCTCATGGCCAACACAAGTCAACATGCAAACCAATGTATCGAACCCTTACAAGTGAGGTGGGGCTGGTATACAATGAACACAATGACTTAATATACATGTTGAGACAGAAGACTACAATGTATATAGCATATCATCTATGAGCCAAGACATCAGAACGTATTGAGTGTAAATACTTGCAACAAATGGCAGATGATCCAAAGCATTCAAATGAATATCCATTAAGGAACATAAAGCTTACGCCATACAAAGAATTATAAATGCCACACACTTTGTCCTGAACCAGTTGACAATTCAATGGTCAATATGCAAGTGAACATGCAAGAATCCCTAGTGGATGAGCAAAGATCAGAATAAGAGATGTGATGGCGAGCTCACAAGTAATAGCTTAAACCTATATCCTTTGTGATTTGCTTACCAAAGTAATGGCAAAAGGCCTGCAACACACATAACACATCGTCTACAGTAGTCTACCTACGAGCGATAATTACTACAGGAAGTAGAAGAGGTACAAGCAAATATATCAAATCTCAGTAAGCTATGATGATTAACATGTATTAATGTGCTCATAGTCAATAGTTGGGAGAGATAGACGACAGATGTGAGCTCCTACGAGTCAATATAGGAAATCTCTCATATGCAAAGCACGTACAAATTGTTTTAGCAAGGATGTCGTAGCATCTCTACAGCTAACGACTATCCAATGCAAGACAAATACACTTAGGTGGTATGCGGCCGAGGTTGTGATATCCCTACAGTTGAGGTCGGTTCATTTGTATACAAATATAGCCATTCCATGTGAGCTACGATGATAAAAAAAGTTATTTGTGGATAACACCAGTGGATAGGTAGTAAGTGCAGCAAATCCTCTGTGGACACGAGCACACATATTCTATGCAAGCAAATATACGAGGTTACAACAAATCCAAATTCCTACTAACCGTCGTAAGAAGCCTCTCATGTATGAAAAGTATCATCTACGAGCGGGACGTCTAAAGGCTACAACAAGTATAAGTCCCCGCGAGTTTCTACAAAAGCAGGAGATTCGTTAGTGCACTACGATCCCCCTGCAGTAAGTAACTAGTGCACGACAGTCTACCTGTATATTGCAGCAAACAGTTCAATCCCCAAGCTGCTACAATACGCCATCGGATCTGCAACACCCATGCAAGCAGACAGAAGGCGTATAAATTCCCAAATGAAACCCGCATGACGCCATGCCACCGGATCCGATCCATTCATGCAAGCGGACAAAAGGCGTTCATAAATATTTCAAATGTATCCCCGCACACGCACCGTAACTTGTATACACTTAGGTACACATAAGGAGATGTATCATACACCCGCATGGGTCCCGGCGAGCATGTTATTGGTACACACGTGACGTCTAGGGATGCTGCACAGGTCCATAAGTGAAATCTAGTTCGAGCCCGATCCTCTTATATGGGTAGACAGGAGTCGACACGACTCGAACCATTAAATAAATATGCAGTCGCGAGATCGACCGGGATATTTATTTTATAGTTCATATTAGGCCTTCAAGGCCTATAATCAAGAAAATTCACTTATAAAAGCATAAAACCTGTGAAACCCGATCCTCTATCGATAGCCCGATAGAGTCGACAAGGTTCAACCCATAAATATAAATGACCCCATTCTACCCCGATGATGGCCGTGTTGAATGCAAATCTCAAACGGAGGGGTCCACACAAATCATTTCAAATACCACCCAAAACTCCAAAACTCCACAAAAATTCCCAAAATCCTAAACTCTGAAAATATTTAAAAATTGAAATCCAACTATCAAAACACTTAAAGCAAAACACATCCACCCTCCACAACAGTTTGCCGAGGTGGACAAATTCAAATTTACTTTAGTTCACATAGAGCTAATGCCTGGTCAAAAATATCACTAGGATCCATTCTCAAACAATCTCCTGCCAGCCAGGATGTGGTACGAGTCCTCTAACCGGTAGTTTCGCCGCCAAATGGCACTGCAGGATAAATGGTTATGACTCGGGGCCCTCTAAACCAGGTGGTTGCCACCAAATGGCACCATTATATTATGGTTATGGCGAGAACCTGTATGCTCCCCAATGGCATCAAATCCTTGAGATATGAATCAATAGGATATCATCGATAGGGCACAAAGCCCTCTGTTAGCTAAGGTGGATTCAAATTTGTCTCCTTAGGCAAACACTCACCCCAGGTCTACAAGGTACCCTTGGACGAAGCAACCCATGGCTGCCGACAAGGATCCTTCTGTCAGGTTGGGTCGACTACCTTCTCTGACTAAGTAGACCAGGGACTACGATGGCGTGGGATGACGAAACCATGGGATCTTGATCGGGTCCATCATCCATTCCCCCACCATCCGCTTTAAGTGCAAGATGGTGAAATCTCTATTTTTAAAATATCAACCCCTCAATTTCCAAGCTTCAATCCCATGCTGCTACTATGTGCCAGATGCATGTATCTTCTACGTATCTGATTGACGACTAGCCTTAATCGAAAGTTCTCTCTCATGATCGGGAGAGGAAATTAACTATAGGGGCTTGCGTCTATAGGAAACCAGAACTCAGATCATAAAGTCCTCGCAAAATGAGGGTGAAATCTCTGGGTAGTGTCTTATCTACAATCCAACTGCCTTACAAAATTTACCCCGGAACTTATTTCGTTAAACCCCCCACCCCCGAAGAAAGCAAAAAGCGGACGGAGGTAGGGGCTGAATTTTCGGAGCCCATAATCTTTCTATGTATTTGATTAAAGATTAACTTTAATCGAAAGTTTTCTCTCGTTATTGGGAGGGGTAATTAACTATATGGGCTTGTGCCTATAGAAAACTAGAACTGAGATCATAAAGTCCTCACAAAATGAGGGCAAAATATCTGGTTAGTGACTTATTTAAAAACCCAATCTGTCTTCTAAAAATTTACCTCAGAACTTAATTCAGTAAAACTCCCCGAAAGTAAGTGAGGTCGGGGCGTGAATTTTCGGAGCCCATAGTCCTATCTTTATATTCTTTAGCTAAGTATTTTTTTAACTTTATACCTCTAACCCAAATTTAACAAGTGAGCCAACTATACGAAATTTAATAAGAAACAAGTGCTATAGGAGCCAACTATACCAAAGTTTATAAGAAACAAGAGGATTCTTATGGGAGATTTGATAAGTCCACCTTTACTTTATCCTCTTCACCTTCTCCCAACCCTTTTTCTTTTGATAATTCACTTCCTACCTCTTATGCTTTAGTACTCTTAAATAACCTACTAACAAGACCATTCAGGCTAAGGATAACCCATTTATTTCTTCTAAGCTTCAAGATGGTTTATTGTAGCAATAAGGTTGAATATATATATATATATACACACACACACTACAGGAAAATTCATTGTTACCGGTGGATGTAATCCGCCGGTAACAATGAAAATATGTCGGAAATTCCAGTTTTGATTTAACAGAGTGGCACACCGTATTTCCGGCAAAAAATTTAGAAAAAACGACGGCGTTTATGTTGCTACATTCCGGCGTATTATCTGCCGGTATTTCCGGCGGAACTCTTCCGCCGCAAGAAAGATGACGCCCCATTACCGTCGCAATCTCCGCCGGAAATATCCGGCACAAAATCCGTGAAAATAATAATAATAATAATAATAATAATAATAATAATAATAATAATAATAATAATAATAATAATAATATAGAAATAGTTAAAAGCTTAATAGTTACATTTATTGAGTTATAATATTCCATTAACTTATCTTTGATAAAGTTCGTTTGTTGTGTTAATAGGTAAGTCAAGCTATGTTATATGTTAGTTATGATATTCTATTAACTTTGTACATGCTTCTATTGTACTGAACTCAGTTCATCTTTTGTTTAGGACCTTTCCCATCATTTTTCTTCTTCTTCTTATTGTTGTAATATGATATTTTTTATTGTTGAGATAAATTTTGATGCAATTTTTTTGTCAAGCTTAAATGAGACTCGCTTTCATAATAAATGGGGCATTTCATAAAGCTCAAGAGAAGAATAAGGACTTATGTATTCCATTATTTTCAATATTATAATTTTGATGATTTGTTTGGTTTTATTTATGATTATTCGCTTTTGCTTTCAGAAATTTTTATAATTAATTTTTTGGCTCCTCATGAAAGTAGTTTTTTCTAAAATAAATTTTGACCATTTGTGGCTAAAGTTGTAGAATTTGTATACAACAAATTTTTTTCTTATCACAATAACAGATTGATATAGAAAATAGTAATTAAATGAAAGTAGTATTATAACAAGAAAAGTTAAAAAAATAATTGGGACTAATAAAAGAAAGCAAATGAGAACAAAAAGAAAGAATGTGAAAATCTTAATGATTGGCAACAAGAATAATATCAAGAGCCGATGTGCTTATAAACATAATGATCTTTACATCAAATCATGACCTAAAAATTATTGATAATTTCATATATGTTAAGTAGTATATATTAATAAGATAATGTTAATGAACATTAATTCGGTACTTAAATTATTGGCCCAGTCGAAAGGAATATTAAAATGTACAAGTTAATTTGAATTTCATAGCATGGGTTTGTCACACTACTTTGTGTAAACATTTATAATAAAGATTAAGGTAGATGAGGAATTATGATGAACCTAAACTCCTTAAAGTTTAGTTTATTACAAAATGCTCCAATTGGAACAATTAAATTTTGCAAAATGGTTTAAATATATCTCATCATATCCAACTATGAAAATTTGTAGGGTATTTGTAGGGAAAGAGAGGATGTTTGTAGACATTATGCAAATAGTATTTGTAGGGAAAGAGAGGATGTTGAAGCTCATTTTCTTTGGAGAGGATTCAAACCGGGATATTACAAATGGATTGCTCATGAAGAAATTTCATTTAGTAATGAAATTGGATCAACTTCCAACATTGCTGAAGATGCTAATGATGACATGGAAGGACTATTAAATCATGCATTTTGGGTTGAGAATAATACCATGGATGATGTTACATATGCTAAAATTAATAAGCTTAGTGTGTATGGTGCAACGTTCAATAAGTCGATAAGTGAATTACAGAAAGAATTATTTAGTGGATATAAAAAAATTTTCAAAACCTTATTTTCTTGTTAGGCTACTCCAACTTAAATACCTTGACTTTGATTTGTCTGGGTTTTTCTAGAGAGAGAAAGTTCATTTTTTTTTCAAATTTCCAGTTCGCGGTTTTTCAGTCGTTTCTTGCGGCTTAGTGCTCGGCCATGGCGGCGGAAGGCCGTTGGTCATCTTTGCCTTCGTCGGAGTCTCCTGATCTCCGGCATCGTGCAGCATTGAATATTCAAGATGTTATTGATCATCGTCGACGGTCAAGAGGAGAGCTGGTCATCTCTGATAGGAATGTTTAGCAGCAATGTAAGTTTTCCTTAATAAAAGGTAAGGGAAAGATGGTGGCTTCATCTCCTGATAATAATTTTGCTAGCTAGGCCTACGGTTTTACACAATTTCTCTCCTGATCCGGGGGCTTCATCCTCGGGAATGAAAATTTTTGTGAATCACTTTGGAAATTCAAGTGCAATCTCTATCCCTGACAGCAAGATAAACGCGAATTCCATCAATTCGGTTAGCAAAGAATTTCATTCCCACAATAAGTTGCCAGTTGCTACAAAGAAATGTTTAGCCGCATTGGCCAGCTGTGTTGATACTGCAAATTTGGATAATCAGGGGAATTCAAATTCGGATCTGTTGGAAGTCAGGAAATGTGTTTCAGCAGATTTAGGTGGATGCTTAGCTACGCCTGCTAATCCGATTAGAGTAGAGGTTAATCCACCAGTGTTCAAGTCTGGTCTGGTTAATAAGGAAGTCTCTTTTACGGACAAGGTTACTGGTGATTTGCCTAAGAAGAAGATCTATGGGGATACAATTGGAAATTCTAAACCTTACATCAAGTTAGACTTCAAGGCAGAAGATGTGGTGATGTCTGCTGACGGTGTGGTAGTCAAGCTATGCGAAGAAACAGAAAATCTTAATGCCAATAGGTTGGTTAATTCATTGGTATTTAAGGTATTCGGTAAGGAGATGCCATCACACTTGGTTGCGTGGGAAGTAAGGCGCCAATGGAATAAGCTTGGCAAATTTCACTTTACTACACTTGGTAATGGCTGGTTTTTGTGCTCATTCAATGACTATGAATCGATGGAGGCTGTTCTTTCAGGTGGCCCATGGTTCGTGAATGATCACATAATAGGCTTGGAAAAATGGAATTTAGAGTTTTCTACGTTGTCTATGAAGGGTTTAACCTCTCCTATTTGGATCAGGATGCCTCACCTTCCTCTTCAGTGCTGGGATGAGCAGAATATTGCAAGGATTGCATCAAGGATTGACACTCCCCTTATGTTGGATGGGAATTTGTTTCAATGGGGGAGGAGAGAATTTGCTAGAGTTTGTGTGAGAGTGAAGATTGATCAAAGGCTTCCGGTTGGGGTTTGGGTTGAAGGCATTTCGGGAAGATTTTTTCAAAGAATTGAATACAAAAAAATCTCTTCTTTTTGCTTCCATTGTGGGATGATTGGTCATGAGAAACAAGATTGTAGTAAGGATAATTTTGTGCTATTGGAGAAGAAGGAAGCTTGCAAGGAAGGTGAGATGGAAAATGGAGTGGGAAAGAAGTCTGAGGCTTTGAATTCTATTCCTTACGGCCCTTGGATACTTGTTAATCGTAAGAAGGCAAGAAGCAGTGGTCCAAGTAGAGGTTTTGTCAATATTCCTAATGTGAAGTTTGCAAAGAATAAAGTTCTCTTGATCAGTCTCTACGGCTGGTTCAGATGTTGGCTGTCCCGGAGAGGGAGCATGTTGTCCAGGATAAGGAAGAAATTAAGAAACCAGCTGATGATAAATGTTTGGCTGCTATTAATATGGTGGAATCTGCTGTAAATATGGCTCACAATAATAGTTTGGAGAATTTAAACAATAAGACTTTGATTGAAACATCTTCGTTGGAGTTTAAATGCAAAAATAAGGATGTTGCTTCTGGAGATGGTATTGTAGATGCTGGCTGTGGTGTGGCTGATCTCCAGTCTTCATCAAATGAGTATGCTGTTATAGGTTGCTTGCAAACTCAAGCAAATAAAAATTGATTGCTTGCGAACTCAGGTATTCCCTATTCTAACTTTGTTAGTTTATAGACCAAAAATGGTAGTGCTGTTGAGAAGGTTAATTTGGGAGTTGAGGGTGTGTTGGAGGTAGATTGTGCTGAGGAAGGGGAAATTGTTGTCAAGGAGGTGGGTGATAAAAGCCACTTGGTTGTTCGTACTCGTGAGGAGCCAGGATTTTCTGCTGGTAAAAAGATAAAGCTATTAAAGGAGCTTAAATCCCTCGGCTCATCTAACATCATTGATCAAAATAGGAAGTGGGAAGGTGGAAAATCTAAGAAGAATGGGGGGGCTACCCTCAATCTTAAAAAATGACCTCCTTGGCATTTTGGAATTGTAGAGGGGCCAAAAAAGGGGAGGCCGCTCTATATCTCAAGGAGGTGGTGAAGGATAACAATGCTATGTTTGTGGATTTGCTAGAAACAAAGGTGAGTTCAATGGAGAACTCTCTAATTTAAAAATTGCTGGGAAGTAATTGGGATTCGTATATGGTCCCTTCTGAAGGCCTCTCTGGGGGTTTGATGGTGTTATGGAGAAAGGATCTAGCTAAATTCACGGTGATTGAACATTCTGCTCAAGTGATTGTTGGAAGTTTGGAAATCTTTAATAGGGGATGTTGGAGGGTGGCATCGGTTTATGCTAGTCCTAAAGCTGCTATTAGGAAAGGATTATGGGAGTGTTTGGAGAGACATTGTTCTGTTGATTGCCCTATGGTGGTCGGTGGAGACTTTAACTGTGTGTTGTCTCAAGAGGAAAAAAGAGGTGGGAAAAGATTCATAATGTCTCAAGGATCTATGGATATGAAGAATTTCATGATCCATAATGATCTCCATGAGGTGGGGTCTATGGGTCCCAAGTTCACTTGGTGCAACAATAAATCAGGAGGTGCGCGGATCTTAGAGAAGTTGGATAGATGTCTTATTAATTCCACTGCTTTGAATTCCATTAATCTTGCACTGGTGAACACCTTTCAAGGATAGCCTCGGACCATTGTCCAATTCTTTTGGAAATTTTGAAACCAGTGGAGAGAGTTAATAGAGGAATACATTATGAAGATGTGTGGTCATCTTACCACGGGTTTGTTGCATTGGTGGAGAAAACGTGGAAGAAGGACAGTGGGAATGACCCGGCCTTGTCTCTCAACCGGAAATTTAATAGAACTCTAAGAGCTCTTTCTATTGGAGTAGAGCTAAGTTTAAAAATTTGAACATGGTAAGGGATAAATTGAAGGAAGAAATTTTGGAAATTCAAATGAAGGAAGCCGAAGGAGAGTTATCAATAGAAAATCTGCATCTTCTTAGATTTAAAGTCAATGAGCTCAATGTTACATTAGCACAGCTCAATTCTTGGTGGCGGCAACGAGCTAAAGCAAAGTGGATGAAACATGGAGACACAACTCTTCATTCTTTCAAGACTTTGCTAATGCTAGGAGAAATCAGAATTGGACTAGCCATATCTGAACTCAAGACGGGTCGGTTATTGAGGATATAACTGAAATTCATAAAGCCTTTACAGACTTATTCAATAAAAAATGGAAGGATAGGGAGTGCTTGTTGGATGGCTGGCCGACTCCCTCTAGTGTGATTGGGGATGAGGACCGTAGCATGCTGGATGCAGAATTTACTATGGAAGAAATGCAGGAGGTGGTGTTCAAGGCCGGACCTAACATCTCACTATGGTTGGATGGCATTACTTTCTCATTTGTCAATGATTTTTGGAAGATTGTTAAGAATGATATTTGGCAGGCTATTAGTCACTTTCTTTATTTGGGAGTGATGCATCATTCTTGGAAGGAAACGTTGATTGTTTTAATTCGTAAGATAAAAAATCCTCAGGCAGTTTCCAATTTCAGGCCAATTAGTCTTTGTATGACTATTTACAAAATCATTGCAAAAATGTTATTGAGCAGGATGGAGAGGGCTATTCACAAGATCATTTTGGTAGATCAAGTTGCGTTTATTAGAGGAAGATCCTTGGCTGAGCATGTGCTACTTGCTCAAGAAGTCTTCAACAAGTTCCGGTATTCTAAAGCTAAGAAAGGACTCTTGGCTATCAAGTTGGACATGGAGCAAGCGTATGATAGCATGGGGTGGTAAGCTCTAAGGAAAGTACTTAACCATTTTAATTTTCCTACCAAATTTAGGGATCTTTTAATGCAATGCATTTGTGACCCTAAATATTGCATCTTGATTAATGGCAAGAAAACGGATTGGATCATAAGTAAGTGTGGATTTAGACAAGGTTGTCCCTTGTCTCCATATTTGTTTATACTTTGCTCCCAGGTTTTTTCGGATGCTATAAACAAGAAGGAAAACTATTTTGGGATCTCTATTACTCCTAGTGCTCCCAAAGTATCACATTTACTATATGCTGATGATGTTTTAATCTTCTAGGAGGCTAATGTTAGAAAGATTAAGGATTTGAAGAGCATTATCTCCCAATATTGCAAGTGGACAGGACAATGTATTAATCAATCCAAATCTATGATTGTGTTTGGCAAGCATACCAGAATCTGCTTGAAGAAGAAGATTGGAAGGATACTCAAGTACAAAGTTGTTAATGAAATTACTTATCTTGGTGTGAAGCTAACATTAAGGAGGATGGTTGCTTCGGATTTTCAAACTTTGCCGGAGGCGGCATCTAACAAACTTAACACTTGGGGGAAGCATTGTATCTCATTGGAAGGGAAGCTAATTCTTGTTAAATCAGCGTTTCTATCTCTCCCAATGTTTCTATCATCCCTTACTTTGGTTCCTTTGAGCATTCTTAAAGAGTTTGACAAGTTGTGTAGAGGATTCTTGTGGATTAAGAAGAATGGTAGCGCTGGGCTGCACTATGTTTCCTGGGATCTACTTTGCAAACCAAAGAATGAAGGAGGACGGGGCCTGTTTTCTGCGGTTTCAAAGATTGGACCTCTCCGAGCAAAGTTTGCTTGGGATTTTGTCATGAAGACTGATTCGTTGCTCTATAATGCTCTTAGAAACAAATATGGAGATGATATTTGGAATGAACCAGTGAGGAAAGCCTGCTCTCCTACATGGAAGGTTATTACGATGGGAGCTATCTATCTGAGCAACATTGTGAGATGGAAGGTAGCTATTGGTAAGTCTATTAATTGGATGCTTGACTCTTGGGTTCTTGATAGAAGCTTCTCTAAGTGGCCAACCTTTGTGAACAACATTGAGTATTCCAACTTCAGTTTAAGCAAGTTTATTTTGGATGGTGTTTGGAATGTAAAGCAGCTGCAGGTGTTCTTTGGAGATCAGCTGGTAGATCTCATCACCCAAACTCCGATTGCTGCTAACAATGAGAGAGATCAAATGGAACTGAAAACAAAGAATTCTGGAAAATCAATTGCAGCTATGTCTTGTAAAGCTATGTTGGAACGTAATACAGCTACTAACCATTGGACTTGGATGAAGAAATTAAAACTAAGACAAAGAGTTGAAATGTTTTGGTGGAGGCTTTATAATGAAGCTGTCCCTTCAAATTCATTTTTGGTAAAAAGAAGATTGAGATTGGTTGCTGCTTGCCCGAGAGGGTGTCATGAGGATGAGGATTGTAGTCATATAGCAGGAAGATGTGCTAAGCTTCAAAACGTTATCACACTGCTCAACGGTTGGGGATTTCAAATTCTGATATTTAAAGATTTTAAAAATTGCTTGGATAGGCTTAAGAGGTATGCAGGTTACCGATCCTTTATCGCTAATCTTTACTGTACATCTGTATTCCTTGTTTAGAAAAGTAGATGTAAACTGGTTCATGAAAGAATGGAGGATTCCTATGTTACCATAGCAGTTAACTCTATTTCTATGACTACGGTAAGAAACTTTATTAATCTTTCCTCGGACAATTGGGATGTCAACCAGCGCAAGCTATCATATTCTTGGCAACCTCCTCCACCCGGGTGGATAAAGATTAATGTAGATGCTGCATTGAAGAGTAACAACATGGCTGGGATTGGTGGAGTTATTAGGGATGATAGAGGGCGGTTTTTGTTAGCTTTTGGTGCACAGTACATGCATTGGGATATTGCTCAAGTGGAGTTGATGGCAGTTTATAGCTTGAAGAATTTTATGCAAGAGTGGATGTGTGAATCTCAAGGTGTGATGATAGAAGGTGATAACCTCAATGTTATTAAAATCCTTCAAGCTACTTTAAAGGAAGGGAAGAATAAAGGGAGAATAGATCATAATTTGTCTTTTTTACAGGACTTCAACCAAGCCCTATTTTCTTTTTGTAATAGAGGGTGTAACAAATTAGCGGATGTTTGTGCTAATTTGGGTGTGAAATCTTCCTTTATTTGGTCGAATCTTAATGATGTGGAGATTCCTCCTTCATTCCTGTCTTGTTTGAAGGAGGAATGTGATGTTTTAGGTTCTTTTTGAGTTGGTTGTAATTAGCTTTTCTTTTTAATGCAAATGTGCATTCTTCTCAAAAAAAAAAAAAAAAAACTTAAATACCTTGGTAATTGGACTCAAAAATTATTTCCTATGTTACTTGAAATATTAAGGGAAGTAATTGAAGATATTCGACTATAAAGCTCTTATTATGAAATAAAGAAGATAATTCAAGATATAGGCTTAAGTTATAAAAAGTATGTGAAAGTTTGTGAAGGTTGTTAGACCTTATAGAATAAGCTCGAGGCTAACCAAGAAGGGGGGGGGGGTGAATTAGTTATTTTAAAAACTTCTTTAGAACAAAATGAGAAAAACTCCTTTTTAAAGATTTTTTCAAGTATCTGAAATAAATAATTTAATCACCGGACGTGGAAGCAGATTAGTTTCATAATAACAAAAAATAAGATATTTAAACCACACAATTAATCACAAAAAAATAAAAATGCAAAAATTAAAATGAGGAAATAATAAAAGGAAAGAACACACTAGAATTTATAATGGTTCGGTCCAACTTGACATACGTCCACTCCCTGGAACCCTACATTCTAGGTATTATACTAATCCTTTAGTGACTCTCCTTTATCCCCCACAACTAGGTGGAGAAGCCCTTACAAAATTTCTTCCACCAACCTGGTGCGGCAGAGGACCGTAATCCTTTCACAGGCAGAGAACCTCAAATCTCTTTCACCTTCCCCAGTGCGGTGGAGTAGTTGGGTCCTTTGACACCAAATAGATCTTCTTCTTTCCAAAACTTCCCTCAAGATAAACCTTGACAATGATGGTACTAAGGTGCAATCTTGCTGGAGCAACTGTGTGAAACCCCCTCCACACTCCATTGAAACCCCCTCCAAGGATCTTCTTCCTCTCAAACTCCACCCTTTCCTCTCTCACTTTCAAGGCTCTCTCTTCAAATTTTGTCCAGAGAAAAAATGACTCAATACATGCCAAAAGACTCTCACTGAGTCTTTTGAGAATGCTTAAATAGAGGGCTTTAAAAAACCCTAGAAATTCAATTATGGCGGTAAATATCATACAGTATGATTGCAGGATCGTTTAGTATGATGTGCAGAATTAAAAACCCTAGAAACTCAATTTTGGCAGCAAAGATCATCCAGTACAATCGCAGGATCATCTAGTATAATGTACAGAATTTGACTTGATAGTACTGGATGATCACTAGATAGTCTAGTACGATTAGTTCAAATTTGTACTGATCATCCCATAATATATTGGGGATCATCCTGGATGATTAGATGAATAATTAAGTTATTTTATCTTGTATGATTGGGGGTCATCCCATGCATCCTCTTGGTCATCTAGTACGATCATCACTGATTATTTTAGACGATTGGATTGAACAAATTAACCATAATTAGTCCCCTAATCATAGGATCAATTTAGGCATAATTGCCATAGAGCGTTCAGTATGATGTATATCATCCTAAACCATTAGAAAAAAATTTCAATCGTAAAATCTTGCCTAAATTATGATTGACGACTATTTTTCATGATCATAACTGATCATCCTGTACGATATATATCGTACAATAAAATTAGTTAGATAAGTTGATCATATATTATGATATAAATCATGCAGTATGATTAATTTAAAATTTAAACTTCTGGTTTTGACTTAATCTCACTCCTCCTGAGTGTGTGTGTGCGTGATCACTAAGCTAGCATACATCCTTACTAGACTTGACTCAAGAAATAAAAAATACATCAATAAATATTACAAAAAATTTTATAGTATAACCTATTCAACCCAATCTTGAGCCTTGAATCATCGATGGATGGTGTATGGTGTTCCTGAAATATTAGTATACACAAACAAATATATATTATAAATACAAGTAGATATAAGGATATGAGTCACAATATTTGTTATCATCAAAAATATAAACTCGTGAGCTTGAGTTACAATAGTATAATGAATGTCAAAATGATTATATATTATATTGAGGTCCTCATGAATTTAAGAATAAATAAGATATTTCTAATGAGTTAAAATGGCATACTAAATATAACACTTCAAATGATGTTCCAATAAAGAAAACTAGAAAGGTTGAAGCTAAATTCATGTGGCACCTTCCATTAACATTAAGATTGCAGATAATATTCATGTCATAAAAAACCACATCATATATGAGATGGCATGAAGAGGAGTGTTAAGTGTAAATTTTGTACTATTTTATTATCTTAAAAATCCATGAAAATTTGATATTTTAGTTAATGTTGTGCATGAAATATTCAAGGAAAAGGAGAGAAATTCTATAAGTGCTGAACAAGCATCGTAGCGCTCCAACCATAAGTGCAATTGCATCTACAATGCTCAACACCAGATAAGAAAATCATAACACCAGATTCTAAAAAAATGACAAATAATTTAGCACCCTGGGGAGCCAAGGTTAGCATTGCAGTGTATCATAGTACTGTAGCATCAAAAATCTGCGTCATAGCACTTGAGTCTCTAAAATTTGATCACCAGAGCAACGAGCATTACAAAATTGCAGTACCAGACTGCATATTTAAGCACCATGATACTTAACTTTTGCAGCACCATGATAGAGCAGTTGATGAAAGATAAAACTACTTTGATTCAATAGAGTGGCAAACCATTTCAGCCAATAGATGCACAACATTGGAACATATGTATTACATATTTAGTGGAAAATCTACATCAAAGAAAACCTAAGCATTAATTATCCTCAAGGTATTTTTTATGTCATACACATATTCAGCTAGTCATGTCTACACACCAATCAAGTTCTTGGCATCACTATTAGGGAAGTAACGTACATATTTCAATTGTAAACTATATTTTTGAACTAGTTATATATTTAAATATGCTTATATCCTATATCTTTATTTTATAATTTTTTCTAAAAATTTTTGAAAATGAAAAATTATTATTTGTTTAAATTTTTTCTTTGCATTTTAGTGCATTGTTGTTGCATGTGTAGTAGATCATGTAAGATACCGCTGTTGTTTAATTTTAAATATGAAAGGACCTTGATAGAAATCCCAAAAACCAAAAAGATTTTAGCTTTAGAGATGGCTGAACCAGTACAAGATTAGGACCATTTTAGACCTCTAAGGGAGTGTACTAATCCTGTAGTAGATAGAATCCACAAGAGTATCAATAGACCTACTATACAAGATAATAACTTCTAACTAAAACCCGCCATAATTTAGATGATTCAAAATTCTTAGTTTGGGGGAACTCCTGTTGAGGATGCTAACCTACACTTAGTTAACTTCCTAAAAATTTATGTAATATTCAAATATAATGGTGTTAGCAATGATACTATTATGCATTATTTGTTTCCATTTTTGCTATGGGATAAAGCTAAGCTGTTATTGAATTCTTTGCCCCTAGACTCTATAACCACTTGGAATGAGGTGGCACATAAATGTTTAACTAAATATTTCATACCTTCCAAAACCGCCAAGCTTATGAATGATATTACATCTTTTTTCCAATTTAAGGGAGAGTTAATTTATGAAAGCTGAGAGATTTAAGGAAATTCTTAGGTAATGCCCTCATCATATTGTTGGGGGTTAAGGAGTAAACTTTGTAATTATATAACAATTTAGGGCTCTATCACCCATAATTAATACTTAGATTTTCTTTGATATTAAAAAAAATCAAAACTCCACTTAATATACACAAGTATACATATCAAATAAAGTAATAAAGTGATAGAGTATAGTGTTAAACCCATGAGGAAGTCATGCTTACTTACAATAAACTACTACTATTTACTCTAATTGCAATAATTATCCTACTAAAAAAAAATATTTGTGGAGATTCTATCACTGAATAAATAGTAAAATTATTAGATATAATATTTAATAAAAGTGATTTGGATTGATGAATGTAAATTTGGTATCTTTTCTAATGAGATCCTTAATTATAGATATAATTCAGAGCATATACATTCTGAGATCTTTATCGAGCTTGTAGGGGTGAAAAGGATATCCGTTGATCTCCTACATTTAAAGTCTTAAGAACCTAGAATATTTTGCATCCTATGTCTAGGCATGAAAGTATCCTATTGTATTCTTGGTTATTCTTGTATTCCTCCGTTGAGGCTATACATCACACTATATTTTAGTTACACATATTGCCACTATATGTATTAAATTAAGAATGGGATATTATTAAAAACATCATTTAATATTTATAAAATAAGAGTCTTCATTAGTACTTAGCATGTACATTACATCATCATTATCAAATAAGAAAACTAGACAGATATGGCATAAATAACATGCAAACTCATATTCATTAAACTCATAAAAGAATGAAAATACAATAGAGTGATATCACCAGAAAGGATCAAAGTTTCTCCTCTATACACTTTCTCCCTTAATTTATAGAGTTTCTTCAAGAAATATAGGCTAAACATGTCAAATAATTATATCTTATACTTTTTCTAGCCTCCCTTAGATTTTACTCTGAGATAGAACTGGAGAAGTACTATAAAAATAAGTTTTGAATTTTACACAAGTGATTGAACTCCCTTACAAAAATAACATCATAACTTTTATAGGACAACACAAAAAGGCATTTGGCACTGCGGCGCTTGAAAGATTTGCATCACGACATAAATAAAGTGAACTAATACCTCGACACTAAAATTTTATGCTGCCATGACGCTTATGATGTGGAATGGTTACCTAATGAATAGCCATGTATGTTTACTGAGAGAATGTGGCCCTTAGAAGTTACAATTGTAACACTACAGTGCTATTGAAATTCGAGCCATGCGGCACCCATATGCAAAAAAATGGCACCATGGCATGAGAAATTATAGGCTGCAGCATTTTAAAATAGAGAATTTGGCACAACCATGCTGAGCTTTTGATGCCACGGTGTTGTTAATACTGCAGCACTGGCTGTGTTACCATCTTAGTGCTTACAAATAGAGAACTCAGCATTGTAATATAGAGTTTATGGCTCCTCAATCGTATTGAAGGTGGTGCTATGACGTTATTTCATTGGATGTCGTGGCAATGTAGTCTGCTTATAATTTCTATCATTTTTTGGTTTCTCCTGAATAAAAATAACTAAAATAATATATTTTCAAAAAAAAATTAAATATAGTACATAATTTATACTTATTAGATTTTTCTCAGCTTAAACTCTTGCTTGTCCTAAGAAAAATAAGGAAATCCATAATTTTGACTAATCAAATCAAAAGTAAAAATTAATAATTTAAAATTACTAAAATATCAGATAATATATCATAGTCTAAAAGTAGTGAAAATGAACAAAGTTATAATTCTAATTTAGAAGAATACTAATAATTATCTTAACTAGTCACCCATATTAATGTTTAAGTTGAATTTATATGCTCTAGATAATAATTGACTTTTGAATCCTGAATTTAATAATATAACTTAAAGATGAGAGTTGTCATAGTTAAAATTAAAATTTTATTTTCACCATCATTTGTTCTAGTTCTCCTATCTTATCCTTTGTGAATTTAAGTATTATATTATAGTTGGACTCTAAGCTTTTATTTGATACCAATTTTTGAATGCACTCTCTTTCTTTTTCTTCTTTTCTTTTATTTTTTTAGAATTCCTTCACATTTCTTTAAATTTTTTATTTTTGTGCAGTATATAGTTTATAATCTTGAATACCATTTTTGTTTAAAATCTTCTCACAATCTTAATGAGTTTAATGTAAGGATTTAATAAGATCACCAATTCAAAATTTAGGTTGTTATGTTTTTCAATTTTAATCTTTTTATATATATTCTTTAACTTTAATTATTCATCTTCAATTCAAATGTCATAGTATAAATGTATAATTTATAAATTCAAGTTAAGTTAATAATTTAAATGACTATAAATATATCAATTTAACTAGTGCTTAAAGCACCAATCTGATTAGCCATATTTGATAAGTATGCTGGTACCATAATATCTTTCTAACATGTCACTAGGATCCCCCCAAACAAAGAAAAGAAGTAAAATAAAAATATGCTACACAATGAAAGTAGCATTCAATCTCTTTCTCTCTCTCCTCAAGCCAAATAAAAATAACACCTAACTATCTGAATTAGAGTCTTCCACCTTAATGATCATCATTATCATGTCCCCTCTCACAAGGCTGCCAAATAAAAGGATCATACGAAGGTGCAGATCAAAATTGAAGCTGATAAGGATGCTCCATAAAAGGGCTACTTCTAAACATTCCAATAAGAGCATCATTAAAATCAGCGATGTATCTAAAATGATTTTCTTGTTGGTCCACGCTGCGGGTGATCCTCATCCTCTTCTAAAACTGCCAATCCTTGGTTTATTCATACAAGTGAGTCACCTGTTCTAACTTTCCTCCCAACTCTGCCATCTGATCTCCCAAGGTTTTAGGAGTTTTAGCACCACTCCTACTACTGCTATTAGGTCTCCCAGACACTATAGGCTCACTAAGGTCTCCTTCTTCCTCCTTTTTCTCAACTTGCTTAAATCCTAATATTTTTCTTTTTGCAAAGGTCACGATGGGGAATAATTATTCTTTAGTTTTTTTCCCTTACACTCACTGCAATACATAAAGCATAAACCAGAGATGCTGCCCTAACCTAATAGAAGTGGTACCCTTGATGATGTACTTGAGAGAGGAGAAAATAAGCTTTCCTGCATCAATGTAATACCCCATTTAAATAGTATATTTCTATAGGGCATCATTATAGATAACTTTACTAATAATCCTGCTAGATGATAACAGGATGAAATGAAATAATGCTAGGCTTTAGAGGTTTGGTTCAGGTTGGTGGAAGGGAAATTGATAATTTTGTTCTCTCTCATTTTCTAACACTCTCTGCTATTGGGTCCATAAGAATATTCAGGATATCTTAAAGATTTAGAGGTGTCCTAATAAAAGCAGTGTATTCATTAATTTTAAAATATTCAAGTTTATAGATTTTATTAATTGCCACATAATTAGAAGGGACCCACTTTCCCCTAACAAAACATTTGTTATCAGCTGCCTCCTTTCCATTAGCAAAAAATTCTCTAACCACATTTATAATGGAACCAAAGGACTTTTCACAAAAATTTTCTCAACCCCTACTTATAATGATCTGCATGATTGATGGCTTAGATTCTGAAAACCCCTCTCAAGAATCAGTTATTTGGTCAGAACTAAATCATTAAACCTAGATTCTACATTAGCAAAAATGAATATTTTCTTATCAAAGGTAGTGGAATCCCTCTTCTTTCCAAACATTTTAGGGGCCTTCAAGCTTGAGAGGATTACAAAGAAAAATATATCGAAGGAAATGATATGCTCTGAGTGAAATGAAAAATGTAACCCCCATTTTATAACTCAATAAAGCTCTACGGTGCTGCGAGAAATGGCACATTGACGCTCAATTATGAATAAAATGATAAAATGGTCAAACTAATAGGCGTGGTGCAGCAGCGCTGGATTTGGGAATTTGTAGCATCGCTTTGAAATAGTCCACTGCTACGGTGTTTAACACGGTAAGCATAGCGATGCTTGCATCAGTAACTGCCGTGGTATAGTTAATGAAATAATAGTGGAAGTGTAATGGCATTGTAGTGTGAGTTATAAGTGTTGTGATGCTTACCAAAGTTTTATAATTAAAGTTATGAGTATATAATATTCTTTTTATTTAGCAGAACCATACTTTTTGACTTAAATGGCTGGGTGCTACAGTGCTAAAATAATTAGCGCCGCGATGCTAATGAAATAACCTAATTAACTAAGTAAATAGTGGTTTGAAATGAGCATTTCCTGAGGTTTAATGTTGCAACAATTATTTTAAAAATCATGTCACTTTAGAGAGTAGCGTTATGATTTTAGAACACTCAGTGCTGTGATGCTAAATTAAATTTGTGCTTATTTCTTATTTACTACATTTAGATCATAACTTTAATTATCAGAATAAAATAAAATACAAAATATATGAAGAATAATAACATATGCAACGCTACTCAAGTAAATTCAAACAATTAAAATGACACACTAAACCTAAATCTGGGTTTTTTACCATATAACACTAAATTTATAGTCTTCAACTAGACTTATCTAGATTTATCAATTTGGCTGGCTACTTTGCTACTATTCTTCAAATGATTTTCACTAGAATCTTTTTCTTTTTCCTTTGGGTTAATTTCAGTATTGCTAGGTAATGAGCTAAGAGATTTATTACTGATTGAAATTATAGGCTAACTTAATTTGGTTTCTAAATTTTTAATAGAAGCAGCTTGATTTTGCAATTGAGTCTTAAGTGCATCACTACATCTTTCAATGGTAATTTTTTACTTCTAAACTGATTGCTTTGGTTAAATGCTAGAGTATATGCAGGTCTAGGATTTATAACATGTTATTGAGGATTGTTCTAATTCACTCATTGATTATTTTGACTAGAATTACATTATTTGTTACCAATAATATTTTTTGACCAATTAAAATTCGGATGACTTCACCAACCTGGATTATATCTATTAGAGTAGGGATTATTTATCTTCCAATCAAATTAATATTATTAATCTCTTACACATTACTATTTTTAATTAAATTTTGATCCTTTAATTACATAGATGATATAGTTCCTAATCCAGAATTCACTCATACTGTGCTCAACTTCTTAGAACTTGCTTCAAGTTATGCAATAAATATTGATAAAACATCAGATTCAAAGTTCCTATTACTCTCTTAGGATTCACCCTATATATTGGCTACTATAATTATTAGTAACCATTTCCTCTACTAATTCATATGCTTCTTCAAATGGCTCAAACATTAATGATCCTCCAGTACAATATCTATGATTTCTCTAAGAGATCCTAGTAATTCATTATAAAATATTCGAATAACAAACTAATCAGGTAAAGCATGGTGAGGACATTTCCTAAGCATTTCCTTAAATATCTCCCAAGTTTCATAAATTAATTCTCCTTCAAACTGGGAAAAATAAGTGATATTATTTTTAAGTTATGTAGTCTTTGAAGGTGGGAAATACTTAGCAAGCGACTTAAGAGCCAACTCATTCTAAGTGGTTATAGAGCCCAAGGGTAAATAATTCAACCACATCTTAGCTTTATCTCTTAGAAAAATGGAAATAATCTAAGTCTAATAGCATCATCATTGACACCATTATACTAAAAAAATATACAAATTTCTAAGAAATTAGTTAAGTGTAAATTTGGATCTTAAAAAGGAGTTTCTATAATCCATGAATTTTGAATCATTTAAATTATGACGGTTTTAATTCAAAATTATTAGCATGGATCTTAGGTCTACTATTGATTTAATAAATTTTTTCTATTAAAGGATTAGCATAATCTCTAAGGGGTCTAAAATGAGCTTGATGTAGTACAGGTTCAACTATTTTCATAATCTATTTAATTTTCTGAATTTGTGAAAGGGTTCTTTCTATTTTAGAGTCAAACAACAAAGGTTCCTTTCTATATTTATAAAGCATGAAATCATGAATATGCAATAAATAAACATAATAAATAAAATAAAAGATGCAGGTAAGTGTAACTATATAATTAATTCAACTATATTATTAAAATTATAAAAAATAAAATACTATCCCAAAAATAATGCTAAAAACTTGATGGGGGCTATGGAGTAAACTTTTGAGTTGTATAAAAATCTTAGGTTCTATCACCCCTAAATAATACTTATATTTTCTTTGATATTAAAATAACAAAACCCCACTTAATATATATATATATATATATATATATATATATACACGTGTTGAATTAAGTAATAAATTGATAGAGTAGAGTGTCAAATCCATGAAAACGTCATACATAGTTACAATAAACTACTACTACTTACTCTAATTATAAAAATTATCCTACTGAAATAAAAAAAAATATTTATGGATATTTTATCAAAGAATAAAATAATAAAAATATTGAATTTAATATTTAATAAAAGTATTTTGGATTGATGAGTATAATTTTCATATATTTTCTAATGAGACTCATAATTATGGATATGATTCAGAGCATATGTATCCTTAAATATGTGTTGATCTTACATGGTTGAAAAGGAAATCTGCCTACCTCCTACAATTATAGTATCTTCTTAAGAACCTAGAATATTTTACATCCTATGTCTATATAAGCAAAGATACTATCTTAATATTTCTAGTTGTTCTTATATTACTTCATCGAGGCTATATATCATAATATATTTAACAACATATATGGCCACTATGTGCATTAAATTAAGAATGTGATAATATTAAAAACATCATTTAACATTTGTAGAATACGAATCTTCATTAAAACTTAACATGCACTTTATATCGTTAATCCAAAAGAAGAGAATTAGCCGGACATAAAATAAATGACAAGTAAACTCATTTTAATTAAAATCATGGAAGATGGAAATACAAGAGAGTGATATCACCAAAAAGGATCAAAGTGTCTCTTATACACTCCTTCTCCCTTAATTTATAGAGTTATTTTAAGAAATACACACTAAAAACTCCAAATGATTATATCTTATACTTTCCAAGCCTTCGTTAGATTTTACTCTAAGAGAGAACTAGAGAAGTACTCTAAACAATAGTATTGAATTTTACACAAGTGACTGAAGTCCCTTACAAATATAATATCATAACTATTTATAGGATAACATTAAAAGGCATCTAGCATTGTAGAACTTAAAAACATGGCACTATGGTGCCTTTGAAGTGAACTAAGGCCTCGATACTTAAACTTTTGAACCTCCATGGTGCATGCTGATTTGGAACAGTCACTTAATGAAAAGTCACATCTCTTCATTGAGAGAGCATGGACGTTGGAAGTATCAATTGCAACATAGTGGCATTATTGGCATTCGAGCATTGTGATGCCCGAGTGGGAAAAAATGGTGCTAAGGCATGAGAAATTATGGCACTATAATATGTAAAAATAGAGAATCTGACACTACCAAGCTAACTTTTTGACATCACGACATTGTTAAATCTGCGGTTCTAGTTATATTGCCACTACAACACTTTTAAAAAGAAAACTCGACATTGCAATACCTAATTTGTGGTGCCTCAACAGTATTAAAGGTGGCGCTGTGGCATTATTTCGTTAGACGCCACGATGCTGTAGTCTCCTTAAATTTTTGCCATTTTTAGTTTTTCTGGCACAAAAATAACTAAAATAACATATTTTCACTAAAAATAAAATATATAAAATAGTACATAATTTTCACTTATCACGTACTTTACCCATATGATTAGTTATTCAAATTTTTTATGATGGACTGGTATGATACCCTTATGTCAATTATTGATTGAGCAACTAGAGGATCTTTAATTTTTAATCCATTTGATGAAGCCAATGCATTAATTAAGGAAATGACTACAAATATTTTCCAGTGACTTTCTAATTTGGTGAATCCTAAGAGAGTAGCTATAGTTTATGAATCAGATGCTTTAGCTAATTTGAATACTTCAGTAGCTTCTATTTCTAAAATGTTAGATACTATTATAGTTAGTTTAGGATCAAGATTACCTATGCAATTGGAAGAGCATGATTTGAGTTTTTTTTGGAGAGAATAATGTTAAAGGGATTAAGAATGTGGATATTATTGGAAGAAAAAGTAATCCCTATTCTAATACTTACAATCTAGGTTAGAGGAACCACCCTAATTTTAATTGGGTAGATAGGAAGACACCTTTAGAAGAGATAGTGATTCAATTAGGAACTTAATTATAAATTTAAGTTGCTTTAATTAAAAAATTGAAAAATTATTTAGTAACATACCCCTTTGATTATTGCCTAGTAATACTGAAGTTAATCTAATGGAGAAAGGGAATGATCTTAGTGTGGACCACTTATGGAGTTGTAATAATGCATTATAGTTAAAATGATAAATCAAGGCAAGTCTGACTGAAGTCTATAAATTTAACACTGTCTAGGAAGCATCCCAAGTCTATTTTATATTTTAATTACTAGTTGGGTTGCTTATGAGTTTTGTAGTTTGTATTATATATTTTAAAATTTATAAATATGTTATATATATTATTTGTTAAGTCATTAATTTTGATTTTGATTAATTATGAATTTTTTTGAGAAAAATTTCTAGTGCTAAATTGAACTAGCACCATAGAGTGAGGACTTTTAGCTTCCCAACATTTTCATGTCAGGCATGACAGCATTTAAACTTGATATTTAGCATTGGAGTATTGGAAAAATTCACTGAATATATGCTACAACACTATACATTTGAACACTATAGTGTTATGATACCTTATTGAGCGCCCCAACATTACCCTTTCAAGTGCTACGATAATTACGTCATGTATTTCTATAGTACAATTGGTAGTGCATTCAATGATTTATACTTTTATAACTTTTTTTTATTTTGAAGCTTTATTAAGCACCACAGCGATGTTGTCTGTGTTATACCATTAAGTCAAAATCATAATTATGTTAGTTGGAGCATTGCGGTGATAGTCTTACTAACATCATAGTGCTCTGATGTGTCAAACTCGCACTTTTTGAGTCAAAAAAGTGAGTGCTTCATTTTTCAAAGCCTTCACCATCTTGTGCTACTGCAACATCTGTTTGTTCAACCACCCTATCAATTTGTGTTCTTTACCACCACAACACTCATTATATCTATAAAAGGAAATTGTTTAATTTTAGTTGTCACCATATTTGAACTCTCTTCTCTTGTACATTTTCTATATTTTATCTATTGTATGTTTTTATAGCAATGGCCCCTAAGATGTTTGGTAGCACGAAGAGAACCACTTCTTCATTTGAGAAGAATTAATTTTTATCTGTTGAAGTTGATAATAGTTTGCTAACATTTTTGTGATCAAGCAGTTAATTCCAAAGAGAGGATTTCTTAACCTTAGTGGTGAGGTAATACAGATGAACATGAACAGGGTTTGGGAAACTCTTGATGAAGAACCCTTTACTGTAGTTATTTATTTTTTCCATTTGGCTAATTCAAAGGAGGCTCAAAATAATAAACTTCATGTTTGAGGTAAGTTAGTTTCCTTTAATTCTTCATTTATTAACAAACTTTATAAACTGAGGGACATGGAGGATGATGATTATTACGGCTTTAGTTTATCACCCATTGACCATTAGGAGATTTTGATATGGCTTTATAAACCTCAGAGTGGGGATGTTTGGATGGAAATAGATGGTATGGTAATTAATTTTTCTACTCCCTATTTGACTCAAACTTTAAAGGTTGGCATTACTTTTTTTTCTACTCATCTTTTTCCAAGTAGAAACATTAGTGAAGTCACTAAGGAACAAGCTATTTTAAATTATTTTATTCAGGTGAGACACTTTATAAATGTTTGGAAGCTTATACATTCATCTCTTATATATATCATTATGGGCACCACTTCTGTAGGTTTAGGTCACCCTATCTAATTTATCCTCTCTATGTTGCTACTGGTGTTAGAGGAGATCCTAGTGAGGAACAGCTTTTTTCCTATTCTTTCCTCACTAAAAGAAAAATAGAGAGATTTAAAAGACTAGGTGTAGAGGAGGAGGCTGGACCCAATGAGCCCATGTTGACGAGTAGAACCAACATTAGTAAGAGTGCATTAACCCCTAAGCCCTTAGGCGACCAGCTGGATAATTTGAGGGAGCAGCTGGATCGAGTTATTAATTTTTATTATGAGAGTAGGAGTTGGCAGGCTCATTTGGAGAACATGAAAGAGAGGCATTACCACTATACCTCTAATTTTAATGAGGTATTAGTGGGAATGTTCATAAGGAGCCCTATTATTAAAAATTCAGACAAACTTAAGTTTCCTGTCGCTCCTGTGTATGAGCCTTTTTTTGGCACCCATCTACTGGTAGAGATGATGGTGAGGAGGAGGAAGAAGATAGAGGCTCTAAGTGATTGTGGGTTGCTTTTTTCTTATTTTTGTTTAGTTTTTGACTTGCAAGCATGAGAGAGAGAGAGAGAGGAGATAGTCTGGAAAGTTGTTATTGCTATTTATAGTTTGTTTTTCTTTTATTTATTTTTTAATTCATAACTTTGGGGGGATATCCTTTTGATGTAATTGGCATTGTTGATGATATGTCAATGAGTAAGTGACTGGACATTGGATTTTGAGAATAGTTCTTCATGCACTATAGTTATCTTTTTAATATGTATTTCATTGCATTGGAGCTTTTTATCATTTAAATGAAAAGGAAAGTTTATCTTTTTATGTCTAATTATGTTTATTTGTGATAGTCTTTAGCTATTTTTGTTTATATTATTTTTATTCTATCATTTACATTTAATTAAACTTCTCACACATGCTTAATTATTGAAAATTGTGCTTTATATAGCACTTGCATTTTGGTTGTTTATTTAGGCAAAATAAAATTAGTAATTAAAAATTATTTAAAATTAAGAATAATAATAAACCTTAGGTGATAATTTGAATAAACAAATCACTTTAATTCTTAATTTAAAAATCATAATAATTAACTAGGGAAAACTATCTAAGTTTTTGTCTAATTTTGAACTTAAAAGCTATACACTTAAACACTGACTGCTGAATTTGAAGTATGAGTAATTTAGTTTGGAGAAAAGGAATGTATAAATTAAATTTATGAATATCATTGTAAACCTAACTATGGAATTAGCAATCTTATTAAATCCTTAAATTAATCTATTTTTAATTTGTAGGGAGAAAAGCTAAATTGATACTGATAATTATTAATATGTACTTCAACTATGAAAAGTGAACAACATGAAAAACCAAAAGAGAAATTTGAAAAGGAAAAAGATGAGCACATTCAAAAATTGGTATCTACTAGAGTTTAATTCAAGAAAGTATCCTAATACCTAAATCAAATAGCATAAGGTAAGTAAACTAATATATAGGATGATGCACTAATGAACTTCTAATTTAACTAAAAGCATAACTAGTATCAAAATAATATATTATTCATATGTAAAATTACAAGTCAAAACTTACACATAGACTTATACTGGATATGCTCAATTCAAGAAATTAAAAGGGTGATTAATTAGGCTAATTATTTGAGATTATTCAAATTAACATTAAAACTTTGATCATTATAAATTACATCTAGAAAGTGAAGCATGTTCTTATATTTTAATAATTTTAAGTTACCAATTTTTATTTTGGCTAATAAACTAATTAATAAGTGATTAAACTATTGCTTGAGGGAAAGCAAGAGCTTAAGCTGGAGGAAATTTTTTATATATAAATTTTGTACTATTTCATTATCTTAAAAAATTAGTGAGAAGGTGGTGTTTTAATTGATGTTGTGTAGGAAATGTTCATAAGAAAGAAGAAAAATTCACAAGTGTTGAACTAGCACCACAACTCTCTAACCACCAGCACCGTAGCATCTACAACCGCTTAGTGCTAAACAAAGAAATCATAGCTTCGGAACCAAAAAATGCTAAATAATTCAGTGCCTTGTCAGAGCCAAGGTTAGCATTTAGTGCTTCATAGTGTTTCATTGTTAGAAATCTATGCCACAACACCCAAGTATCAGGAATTTAAGTATTAGAGCTCTAAATAAGAGCATAGCCAGCATATATGAGTTTGATTCTTTAGTAATTTTGAATGCTCAGATAGGTGCCATGTCTAAGAAGTTAGATAATTTTAGAGTTAATTCTATTTTAGGATCACCTATGCCTTTGGAAGATAATGATTTAAATTTTGTTGGTGAGTTTAGTGCTCAAGGGATTGAACTGTGAATGTAATTAGTTGACCCAAAACTCTTTATTTAAATATTTATAATTCAAGTTTGAGGAACCACCCTCATTGTAACTAGAATAATAATAATGATAGAAATTAGTGGAATGCTAATGAAACCAATTCTATAGTACCTTGGAATAACCCTCAATAACTTTTAGTGAATCCCAAACCTTCTTATCCCCTAGGAATTAATCAAAATAATTAATTCAAAGATAGTAAGACACCTTTTGAGGATTTAATGCTTTAAATGGAAAACTACTTATAAAGCCAAGTTGCTGCCATTATAAATTTAGAGAACCAATTAGAGCAGTTAGCAATTTCTTTTAGTAGTAGGCCTCATGGAACCTTACCTAATACCACTAAAATCAATCTTAAGGAAAAATGGAAAGATGAAAGTTTGGGGCATTTGAGGAATATTAGTGATGTTATGCAACCAAAATAAAAAATATAGGCAAAGTCTGGCTGAAGGCTAAAAACTTAGCGTTAATTGGAGGCAACCCAAATTTTTTATGTGTCATTGTATAATTTATAAGCATATTTTGTTTTTTAAAGGGTGATAATTAATCCTAAGGAAAATTGGAAAGTGTGTTGTTTAAATTTATTTCTATGGCTAGCTAAACTCTAATTTTAGACTGATGTTGTGAAAATCTATGTATATCCTGATATAAACTCTTAAATATGAATGTGAATTATTGTTTTTAATATCTTCCATGCTTAATTTAATTTGTTCAATGGCCATGTATAAATTTGAAATCTATTTCCTTGACGGAGGAATGTTGGAACAACTGGGAGTATTGAAATGGAATTCTTTCATACCTAGATATAGGATGATTAGAATTTTATGATCTATGGAGATAAAATTATTATAAAGAGGCCATAAATCTTTCTTTACACTTTACAAGAATGAAAGAGATCTAAAGGTGCATAAGCTCTAATTTACAACTATTGTAGACGAGTTTGCTTAAGTGAACTTAGATTTATTCACCATCATTAGTTCAAAAAGTTTTATCTTTGGTTATCTCAATTATTTTCTATTTTTGTCAGTAGTTCTAATAATTACCACTTAATTTCATGCATAAGATAAACTTGGTAGTTCGGGTAGGCAGTATTAGTTTTAATTATTATTCACTTATTTCCTCGTGAGTTTTTCACTCTTCTCATAATGGTTTATTATTTTATCGGTGCATTCACTTGCGTTAGTTGGGAGCATTTAACATATGAATGTGTAGTGGTAAGTAGTTTCATTAGCATATAATTTTTCCAACAGTAAAGCATTAACTCTTCCACACACAAAGTATAATTAATACACACCCCATCAAAAGCCAAAATTACACTATACCTAAAGAAATGTTAAGATAAAAAAGGTCTTGTTATGGAGTGCTTGAAGCTAAAAGGGTGCATAATGATTATTTCATTTCTTGGTTCGCTAATAAGGTTGGTGTTACAGTATTAAAGGAATTTATACAATAACTATTATTGAGGTCTAGATATAATCTATTTTTCATTTAATAGATTGCTTATTTGATACATTGGAGGATGTCACCATTTCCACTGATATGAAGAATTTAGCTAAAGGTCCATCCAATGTTGTCACACAATAAAAAATGTATTTGATAAATAGTTTTAGATTTCATGTTGCAGATTTGATAAAAAAAACTCAAAATTGTGGTGTGGTTATTAATGCTATCACTTCAAGCTTTGCTAGTAGTAAAGAGAATAATCCTATTTCAAGTAATTTGACATACTAGGGATCTTAAAAAATAGAATTCAATTGGACTACATTGCATAGAAAAGAGTTATGGTACTTGAGTATGATTGGGTATCTAAGGGAAATCAGTTGAAGGAGGATAATGATGGTTTTATACTATCCAACTTCACTAATATAAAATGACAAATAATCTTTTGTACTTGCCTCTCAAGAATGAGTTTTTTATGCAAAAGATCCTATTGATCCTAAAGGGCATATTATAATTAAAACATCTCCCAGAAATAATATTGATTACATTCATATAGTGGTTGATGTTGATGACTACTTGTAAAGTCAAACTTGCACAAACTAATCTTACATTAATGAAGAAGTTCACTAGACTAGAGAAGGATTTGAGGGCTTGCTAGTAGAGTAGATAATCTGTATATTATTTAACCTTGAAAAGATATTTAAATTTTATTTTAAGTTTTATCATTAAATTGTTGCATTTTAGTCAAAGTTTTGTATAATGTTGATGATTGTATATGATTTAAAATCCAAAAATCATTTCATAAAACACTCTACTCCTTTATTTATATTATACTAATTTTTAAGACTTGCCATCACATAAAAGAATAATTGTTAAAAATGTAGGATGCATCCAACCATGTGAAGTTGATATCGATATTTCAAGAAATGTCATTGAAATTTTTTTTCTAGGTTAGTCTCTTAGTTAAAATATTATTAGATATTTTAATTTATTTAAAATGTCCATTTAACAAAATTCTGTGATTTTAATTTTAAAAAAAAATTTACAATAACTAGAATCAATGAGGAATAGAAGAAAAAAATGAGTTCCAACATATATACACAATATTTGGGGATATCATGATTGCCAACGTGGTGGAGAATGAATTACAGCAAATTAAAAAAAGTATGGTCACCATATTAGAGAGAAGAAATCATTATTTGTTGAGTTTTTTTGGCATTATTGCTCAGAATGCAAAACATGCTCCACTTGATATAAGATGCCAAAATCTTTAAATAAATTGAATCTTGTTAAGGTATTATTTTCTTGCTGTGCTTATTTCTTGCATATTTTGATATTGGTTTATATGAAATAGTTTAATGCTTTGTATTAAAAACTCATTATTTTTTAGGAGAAATTTCAGATTCCTTCTAGTAGTGTTGTCTGGGTTCTTCAATCAAATGAAACAAATGCAAGGATTAGAAAGATAAATGTTAAATCTATAGCTTACGATCTATGGGAAAAATTAATTGTGTCACTGATTTTATGTTTTTTAATCAAGTATGCATAGCTAACAACATACCATCTTAAAAGAAAAACTGATGCTCGTCTATCAATTTAAAGATAGAAATAAGATTTATTTTCATAATCAAACTCAACATAGAGAATATGCCATTCATCCTAAAGGATAAAATTATATTTGCTTATCATTTTGAAAATGAAACTAACAATGAATAAAACTTTAATCTATGTCCATTGATTTTATTCCTTACTATAGTGAATAAAAGTATAGTTTATTAATTTTTTACTGAGTTCTAGAATCCCTATAGAGGCAAGCCTCTATAGTCAATTATATCCCAAGATAAGTCATAAGAAAACATTCAATTAAAGTGATGACTAGACTTATTTTAGTTCATAAAGTTGGAACTAAGGAGTTAAGTTTCTCAATCTACCAATTGGGAATGGTTTAAATATTAGACACTTCCTTATGAGATCAATAGATGAAGATGGAGAGTGTTTTCGATTCAAGATAACTAAAAGTACTCTAGCCAATACTAATGTTTTTCTTAACAATTTAGAATGAGATCAAATTTAAGTTTTAGTCTAGAGTTTATTAGAAGGTTAGGATTATCCTCCCAGAAGGAAGCATAGAAAGTGCATGGAAAATTGGGCTTATGTCTGCGTGGAGTGGATAGCTAGCTAACGACCTAAGCATGCATTTTAAAATGATGCTGAGCCTAACATATGCATATAAATAGTTATTATTTAATTGAAATTAAGGATTTGGAATCAAATTTAATTTGGATTTTACAAAATATAATCCATCTAGCTAATTCATTTTATAGTAACTTTACTCTAGACACTAAGTATATTTATAATTTTCTAAATTTATTCTATGTATGGATTTTCTAGAAAATTTTGGCAGCACAATGGCTTTATACAACTAGGGAATACTACAATGACCTCATCACTTATGCCGCCTATTATTTACAGTTGGCTTGTGTTAGTTATTTTGTGTATATTGTAGGAAATAAAAATACAGGTTTGTATTCATTGTTGTAATATAGGATCCCTAAGTTTTGATTTTGATGATAACAAACATTATTTATTGAAATTTTATTTCTTGTAGTATATATATTGGATATTTTTTTTTTGTGTACTAATAGTTCAAGTACATCATACATCGCTCAAGAATGATCAAGGCTCAAGTCTGGGTAGAATAGGATGCTTTTTAAAGGAGTCTGTATTTTTAATCTCTTTTATTTTATATTTCTTGAGTTTGGATATGTAAGGGTGCATGATAAATTGGCAACCGTGCACACGCACATAAGGGAGTGAAAAAAGGGAGCTCAGATTTTTTGAATTAATCGTACGATTATGATCATACTGTATGATCCGTTGTACATAAAAAGAGGGTTAAAAAGCTAATTATGTAATTAATAATAATGAACTAATCGTACTGTCTGATGTAGATCAAACTATACAATTTATTTCCATTAGGAAACTCTAGCTGCCAGATAATTTAAGTATTTAAAAAATTGAATTTTGAACTAATCATACTATACGATCCTAATTATACTTTATGATATTTAAAATGTTACTTATATTATTTTCCCTGATTAGTTAATTAAATCAAGATTTAATAAATATGGCTAATCATACTGTATGATGAAGATCATACCATATGATTGACAGAGATGAAATCTGGTCATCCCGGATATCGTATTAGATGAAAACCTTAATTTTTAAGCTAATCACATTATATGATGTTGATCGTACTATAAAAACCATTGATATTTGAACTAAACATACTGTATTATTCTAATCATACCAGGCGATCGATCAAGATGATTTCCAATTGACCCAATAATCATCCTATATGAACATAAAGAAATTGAACTAATTGTACCATATGAACTTATGATTGTACTGTACGATAAAGTACGTAAAATTTATATAGTTCATCTAAATGACTATTCCATCATACAAGATGAACCCATATTTTAAATTAATTGTATTATGCAAACCTAGATTGTACTATACTAACAGTGATGACCTAATTAAAAATTTTGGGTTTTTTAAGCCTTATACTTAAGAAAATCAATGAAGTCTCTTGTAAGACTTTTGGCTGTTGAAGGAACTCTGAGGGAGAATCCTTAATAGAGCTTTAGGTATAGAGAGGGAGAAGGTGAGATGGTGCATGAGGGAGAAAGAGTGTGAGGGTGTTCACACAGTTGTACCTTACTTCCTCCAATGGCCTTGGTGAGTTCTTAAAGTAAATCTTGGGAGAGAAGCTTCAAAGCCAAGGTCTAGAGTTCTATACTTTCAACAGAAGAGTGAGAAAGGATTGAAGGTTCTCTGCCATCACCATGAGGGTGAGAAAGATTTCTGCCTTCACCAGGAGGTTGAAAAAGGATTGAAGGTTCATTATTGTCACCAGGAGGGTGACATAGTTTTGAGTTCTCTACCGTACCGAGTTTAGTGGAAGTGATTTATAAAGGCTTCTCATCTTTGCTTTCAATCTAGTTATTCACTTCCATCCCATATAGTTAATGGAGTCAATATTGATGTCTCATTTACTGAACAAAGTTATGAGGATATAGAGCTAGCTCAATTGAATGCAAAATGTTGAAACTATGAGAGTGTCCACATGCACTACAGGAAAGTAAATATGAGATTGATCGTGCATTATATATGAGGGAATTAGTGAAGTCAAATAGTCTTGGTTGAACATTCTAATGCATGATTATGAATTATTTTACATGAAACCTAGCGAGACTATATCTGAAATATGCACTAGATTCATTATGATAGTGACATCCCTGCATGCATTAGGTAAAGAACTTTCTAATTATTGAAAGGTTAATAAGATTTTGCATTGCCTACCTAGTGTTTATGATGCTAAGGTCACCTTAATTTTTGAATCTAAAGATTTGAATGTGTATTCGATTAATAACTTGCTTGGCTCACTCATTTCCTATGAGCAAGGTGTGAGTCAAAGATTATTTGATGTAGGTGACAAGACAAAGGAATGGATTGTGGCCTTAAAAGCTAATGACTCAGACAGCATCAGCTCTATAGTAGAAGAGGATGATAACATTGCACTGATAACCTGTTAGTTCAAAAATTTCTTTAAAGAAAGCAAAAACATCATCAACAATGGAGAAAATGTAAGAATAGTAAAAATTTTAAAGCATCATCTGACATAATTTACTTTTAATACAAGAAACCAGGCCACCTACGAATTGAATGCGCCAATCTAAAAGCTAACAAGATCAATGAGAAGGCTAAAGAGAAGGTAAAGTTTAAAAAGGGGAAGCAACGAACACAAAACGTTTTTTGGGTTGACTTCGCCTCAGAATCATCTAAATAGAAAGCAAAGGAGGAGGTAAAAAATTTGTGCCTTATGGCTAATGATAATGTTGATCAATTTGATCAAGATGAGGTCTGTTATTTATCTTATGATGAACTATTTATCATATCTAAAAAAATTCCTGATTCATATAAAAAGCCCAAAAAGATGTATGCTAGCTTAAAAATTGACTTTTTTACTTTATAAAAGAGCATGATTATCTGATAGTTAAACACTTTGCTTTAGATAGTAATCAAATATCTTTCTTGATGAGTTTAATGCATTAAAAAAGAAGCATATTAATCTAACTAATGCATATGAGTCCTTGAAATCAAAGCATCCTAAGATAAAAAATTCATATAAATAATTAGAAGCATTTGTAATTGAATTAGATAGTAATGAGCATGCATTAAAATTGGAAGTGGCAAGTCTTAAAAGTGTAAATGAATTCCTAAAAGTAAAAATCCATGCATTTAAACAAAATAAAATACCACCAACATTGACATAATGGTATAACCCCACATCACTACATGCATCATATACCCCTAGAAAGAGGCGCAAACCCCAAAATAAACTAGTTAATTCATACCCTGGGGTTAGGTGTCATTCTTTTGGCATGCTAGGTCACATAGCTCGCACTTTCATAATATACTATAGGACACATCTAGTGTGGAGGCCTAAATCACTTGCACCATAGCATAGGATGTATGCAAGTCATTTATCAAGGCATAAGGTGAAACCCAAACTCACTTGGGCTTCTAAATCTAATATTTGATTGACTTTATAAGAGTACTCTCATAAAAGGCCTAATGAGAATATGTGGTACCTGGATAGGGGATGCTCAAAGCATATAACTGAAGATTTGAAGCAGTTCATCATATAGGAGGCTAGGTCAACAGGCAAGATTACTCTGGGAGATAATACCACCAGAAAAGTGGTGGGCTCAGGAATAATTAGAAACTAAAAGAATTTTATTAATGAGAATGTTATACTTGGAGATAGTTTAAAGAATAATGTACATAGCATTAATCAGTTGTGTGATAAAGGGTTTGACATTAAGTTTTTATCCATAAATTATATGATTAGTTTGAATGGAAAATTGGTTTTAGAAGGAAAATGAGTCAACAATGTTTATATGCTTGATTTAAATTACATTAAATACTCTAATTCTCTGTGTTTCAAAATCACTATTGATGAATTTTAGTTATGGCATAGGATACTATGTCATGCAAGCATGAAGACCCTTAGAAAGATTATCCAAAAAGATTTAATTAGAGGCAAACCCAAGATAGATTTCACTAAAGATCACCTATATGATGCCTGTGAATTAGGAAAGTAAACTAAGTCTTCATTTTAGTCAATTGAGGATATCATCACCTCTAAGCCATTAGAAATTCTTCATATGGATTTGTTTAGACCCATTAGTACCGCTAGCCTAAGAGGGAAATCAAATGGATTTGTGATTATTGATGATTACTCTAGATTCACCTGGGTTAGATTCCTAGAAGAAAAGAAGGAATCATTTTAAGAATTTAGAACCATCTCTACTTGGATACAGTGGAAATTAGGATGTGAGATATCGACTATTTATAGTGATTATGGTGGAAAGCTTAATAATTATAATTTTGAATTATTTTATCAGGAGATAGGGATAGAGCATAACGTTTCTGCCCCTAGGACCCCTCAACAGAATAGAATAGCTAAAAGAAAGAATAAAACTTTAATAGAAGCTGTCAGGGCAATGTTAGCTGAATATTCTCTCCCTAAATACTTTTGGGAAGAAGCAATAAATATCACTTGTTATGTGTTGAATAGGGTCAATATTATATCCAAGTTAAATAAGACACCTTATGAGCTCCTTAAGGGAAGGACACCTAACCTGTCTCACTTGCATGTCTTTGGTTGTAGATATTTTATCCTGATTAATGAAAATCACCTCTAGGAAAGTTTGATCCCAAATCTGATGAAGGAGCCTTCTTAGAATTTTAATATGTAGGTAAAGCCTATATGATTTTTTATAAGAGGACTATAGTGGGAGAAGAGTCTACCCATGTCATGTTTGGTGAATTAGATAAATCTTCTGAGCCTAGGATGGATGAAGAAGAAGTAGAGGCCACCCAAAAAGTAGAATGCATTGGCCTAGGAGATAGAGTAGAACCTCAGGGGCCTTTACCTAGAGAATGGAGATACTCATCTAGTCACCTTAGAGAACCTATCCTAGGAGACCCATCTGAAGGTGTTAGAATAATATTTAAAGTTGTTTTTCCTTAAGAGTCTTTTTATTTTAGTAGTTGACTGGGCATGGCGGGGCACTAGCTATCCTCGTCACCCTCTCCTCCATCGCAGTAGCAGCTAAGGGGTAGAAATGACTCTCTTGAAGGAGTGGAGTGGAGGTAGTGATAGGTAGATCCTTGACAGCCTCTAGCTCTACCTGGCCTAGAGTCTTAACCTCAATAATTTTCTTTAACTTGGCAATCTTTCTCCTGACTCTTCTTAAATAGTTCTTCCTTTGATTCTTACTGGTAAATGGGATCTTAGAACTTGACCCCTTCTCAAAAATAGAAATCACTTCAGGGGTCTAAATAGTAGCTTCTGACTCTCCCTTCTTCTCCCTGAGGTTAAGGGAGTCAGGTCTTGTCCCTAGGAGTAACTCTAACATAGGGCCGTCTAACTCAGTAACATTTAAATCAACTAATTTCTCCATGTTCATTATTAGCTCCATAGTGTTAAATCCCAAACCAAACTAAATTGTGCTACCATAGTCAATCTCTTCACAAGTTAAACCCTTCTTGAAAGTGAAAATCAGTTTGCTAGCCATTGGATTGATTTGAGTTTGAATTTTCTAAAATTTGAAAGAAGAATTGGAATTAGATATTTTTGAAATCAAAAAATGAAAATCATAATAGACCCTATATTCTATTACATATACTAAGTTATAGGATATACAACCTGACATATAATGGTAGAATACGAAAGTTGGTTATTGCTTTGAAAAAGATTAAAATTTTCAACACATATACTAGACTACAAGAGAATGTTATAGGGTAGCGTATGATGGTGTAAATTCTAGATTGAAAATTTTTTTAAAAAGAATTTGATTTTGAAAATAATAATAAATTTTCTTTAAATTCTAAAACATAATAAGTTGGATTTCACACAACCTGAAGGCTTAGAAAATTAACAAGAAAATTTAAGAGAGTTGTTTGCTTGACTCTTCCACACTGATTTATTTAGAGATGGAATGTCAAAGCTAAAGGTTTGAAAATTTGAAGATCTTGAAAACAAGATTGACGAGACTCCTTACAATTTTAGAACTCAACATATTAAGGTGGAGTCAATGGTGGAGGTTCATAAAATTGACTTGGAAATTTTAAGAATTTGACTTAACACTATGGCCCCGCTAGTTAACCTGGGGTAGAAGATCAAAGCTCAATTTCCTGTATAGAGGTTTCACCTCTCTTTGATATGAATTCTAAATGTTGGCTAAGCTCTCCTAAGAGAACGGGTAGAGGTGCCAATGGAAGGAAAGGTAGTTAGGACCACTGATGAAACATAATTTTTCCATTATTAAAGATGGAGAGAGAGATTTAGTCCCACCGGGCATGCCATTTTTTTGTTTAGGGGTTGAAAAGATGATTTTCCTTACGAGGTTCAAAACAAATCTGAATTAAATTTCTTTAGGAAAATTGGGAATTAAATTTAAATCTCAATTCTCGAGTCGAATAGACCATTAGGGTACCGTTAATCACAAGCCTGAATTTCAATCCTAAGACAGACGTAAGTGATTTTAAGTGGGATACTCTTCGTCTTTAACTCTTCATTCTTCATGTCTTCAAACTCCTTGGATTTGTTGTACTTGGATACCCAAATGGAAAAGAAAACTCTTCCTCCCAAGGGAGAGGTTATTCTTTTCCCCTTTGGATATTTGAAATGATCCCAATTTAGGCCTCCAAATGGATAATGACTATCCCCCTATGGGGTATCCTTTCCTCTTTGGAGTCCAACTTTTGACCTATTTATCCCAACTCAAAGAACAACTTTCATAACTCTTAACTTGAAGTAAATTACATTAATCTTAAAGTAAAAATCTAGACTCTCTAGCAAGGTTATCATAAGTATTTAAAAGTAAAGTACATCTCAAGTAGTTATATAGTAAAATTAAAATAGTCAAACCAGCCACGCTTAGCAATGCTCTTATTTATTTAGGGGCTAAGCAAGCTAAAGCACCTATAGTAGTTATATATTTATTAAATTTTAGCCCCCTTTTATTTCCCTACACGAGCATGATCACCTACAAAAAACTCAGTGAGAAACCAGATAGGTCCTAACCTATGGGTAAACTATGGCTTATCACAAAAATTTTTATAGAGTGTTGTGAAAGGAGACAAACACAACAATCAATTTTCAATCATATCATGCAATAAAAACTTAGAAAACCCAGCACACAGCGGTAAAAGTAAACACCGGCCTAGCCTAAACTAGAGTTGGTTATCCTAGAAAATCATCTAAAGTGTGTGCTGAAGGTCATATGGCTGGGATAGATAGTAAAATAGGTAACTTGTTAAAGTTATCGAATGTTTGGGTGTGTTGAAGGTTGAAGGGTAAATTTATATTTGAATCTAAGTATTAGTATATTAAAGTTTAGTTTAAGATGTATTTTAAGGATTGATTAATTAAATAGAATTAATTAGTTAAATATTAAGGGATAGATAAATTTTAATTAATTTGATTAGTTGCTAATTTTTAAGATTGAATTAGTTTATATTTTTTAACAACCAGTTTGTGGCGTTGTCCCACCAGGCTCGAGGAATCAGGCCTCCTTAGGACACTTAGCCTCGTATCCTGAAGTAGTCCATCCTTAAATCCTGATTGATGTAGTTGAATTAAAAATTTTAAATTGGTTAAATTATTAAAAATTGATTAATTTTAAAATTTTACACTCCCTTAAATCCATTTGTGGCGTTATGCCATCAGGCTCGAGGAACCAGGCCTCCTTAGGACACTTAGCCCCACAGCCTATAGTAGTCCATCCTAAAAACTTCATTTTTAGAGTGCTTATTATGTATTGAAATATTGGTTAACTGATTTTATTAATCAAGTTAGATTTTTCTGAGACTTTAACTAATTATTGAATTTTTGGATTTATAAGAATTATTTAATCATATTTATTAAAAGGGCAAAAGTTAACTTTTTAAATTTTAAAATTTTAACAAATATTAGGCCCTAAGATTAGTAATTAAACTATTAGTTTGCTTAATTTTGAGTTTTCTATAAAACGTTATGATTTTTTGAGTTATGGACTTAATTTTGAACTACGGTCGACCGGAAGATTGACTTTTTGACTTTGAGCAAATTTTAGGGTTTTAATATTTTTAGAAAATATTAGATTTTAATTTGAGTTGAATGATGTTAATTTTGATTAAATTGGATTTTTTGGAATTATTTATGATTTTTGAAAGTTAGGTATTTCTTGGAATTTCTAAAATTACCTTAATTACGAGGATTTTTTATTTTGATCCAAATCAGTGCCAAACCTCTTTGGATCACTCCCAAAGATCAGAGATGACCTAAAGAGATGTTTCCAAGCATTTGGTAAAGTTTTGGAATTTTTAAATATTTTTAATTAATTATTTGAATTAATTGTTGATTTTCTTCAGAAGTTAAATTAAAGTGAAATTAGAGGTTATCTGATAAGGCTTTTATTTTTCATTAATTAAGGATTTTATTATGAGCTATTAGAGGTCTTATATGAACTTTAAGGATTTGAAGGAATTTTTAATGAATTAATTAAGGTTGTAGGCTAAATCTAGAGTGGGATTTTGGGATTCCTAGTTTTGGACCAAATGGGCCCCAAATCTTGTGAATTTTGGACCATGAGATCACCTTATCTCAAAATCCAATCTCCCTAAATTTGGGATAAAATGGACATATCTATGCTGGCTAAACAAGCCACCCAAATTAACCACTAGGTCACCTTAACAAATTCATAAGTCACTACCCTAGGCATGGATGAGGGTGTAATTAGTGGCTCTACACTCATTAGGCTAAGCACAATCAACACACAAGCATTCAAATCATAAATCCCATTGGAAAGATTGTTGAGGCAATTTGAAATTAAGGGTTAAACCCTGACCCTTGACTCTAAAATAACCTAATGGTACACTTAAATGTTTCAAACAGTAAAGAAAAAATTTGGACATGTCAAAGACATGCCCAAATTCAATCTCCCAAAGTCCCAAGCCATGGAGACACCTAAATACCGCACAAATACAATAATACCTTAAACATTCAAATAGAAAGTAGCATCAATACAGAATTGATCAATGCTTGGGCCCATAAGGCTTTGAAGAACTCCCTGAGATCTTTCCAATGAGCCTAAGAACACCTAATTTGGTCAAGTGTAGAGGGAGATATGAATTTTTAAGATTCCTGTGAGTTTTGGATTTTTTTAAATATAGAATTACATAGTCAGCAATGCTTTTACATACGGGCGGGCTCTAATTGGTCAGCCTATCATTGGCGGTAGCCTGGGTAATGCGATATTAACCACGACCGTAGGATGCGAGATTGAACGATCGGAATTAAATCTGCTCCAAGATTATAGGAATTAATCGGAGGCATTGATCAAAATCAATTGCTCTAATTATATGTTCCACCTCTAGTTCATCCACATAGCCATAGGGTTTCTCTAGTATAATCTGAGAGATCCCGTCAATGAAACTTCTCCAAATTTTATAGGGAGCATCAGGGCAAAGGAAACCTTCAATCCAACAGTGGAAATTCATTGGGGTGAAGGTTTCCTTCACACTTGATCGAACTACCTATCTAGAGAGCTCGGGAATGAGTTCTCATCATATAGAAAGCGCTAACAAATGGGTTTTTATATCAGGAAGCTTGAGGGAGGTATCATGAGCACTTCTCCTTCAAACATCTCGACCGTAGGACCACCAAGAGTAGGACTTTGAGCGGAAGGGGGAGAGATTTTACCAGAGTTCACTCGAGATCATGCTTAGAAAGAGCTGGGAGACTGGGATAATAAATAAGAATGCTCAGAGAGCTCTAGGGAGGATTTTTGAAAGATTGGGAGTGAATGGGGAGGTCTGGGTGAGGCATCCCTACTCAAGCATACCCCATGAGCTTAAATTATCAGGATCAATCGGGGTAGCCATTGGATGGGCTCCAAGTGGAAGGGGACATGTCCTCTGAGCCTCATGAACTTTAAGTCTGTGATCCCAGGCTTTGCAAGCCTTTGAAAGAGGCCCAAGATAAATGAGACCACTGGAGCTAAATCTCCATTGGTTTCAGCCACCGCCGACCAGGGACTAGGTCAGGTCAAGCTGGAAAGATTGTTGGGGCCCTAGTGAACTCAACTGAAGGGTGAATTGGGCATAAGGGAGCCTGTATCACTAATGGGGCTCGGGTTGACCCAAACTTGTACGGTTTTGGTCGATTTGAGCTCAACCTGGGTCAAGCCAGGGGGTGCAATTTAGGTAAAAGGTGCATTGGGTTACGGGGCACCCAATGTAAGGGTTAATTAGTTCCAATGGGGTATGAGGTGAGAAATGGCTCGGATCAAGATGGTTTTGACCACTTTAGGATAGTCTAGAGGTTGACCCAAGTTAACCTAAGGGCTGGGCTGGTTAGTGTAGGTGCCTTGGGTTTAGGGCTATCTAATGGAAGTGTTAATTGGATTAGGTGGGGCTTAGGTTGGGAAATTACTCAACCCATAGTGGTTTTGGCCACTTTGGGTTAGCACAATTCCTAACCCAAGCTGACCCAATGGTTGGGTAAACTAGGGAAGGTGTCTTGGGTCAAGGGAAACCCAATGCCACCATTTGTTTGATCCAATTAGGCTAGGGTTGGAAATTAGGTCAAGGGGAACCCCTCTTTGGGCACTTGGGTTAGGTCAAATGGCTAACCCAAGTGAGCCCAAGGCTTGGGTCTTCAAGAGGGGTCTCTTGAGGACTTAATGGGTCACCCCATGGGTTTGAATGAGTTTGGTGGTCTTGGTCAAAAGGTTTGAGAAGGTGGGAGTGTCTGGAAGGTTTGGTCCAAGGTCAACCAAGTTGACCTAGGGTTAAAGGTTGGGTCTATTGAGTTAAACTGGATCGTATGAACTCAATTTGAGTGGTCCTAAGTCAAGGGGAGTTCATTTGGTTTGAAATGGGTGTTTAAACCCTTAAGGGTCAATTTGGTCTACCATGGTTGACTAGGTCTACCAGGTCAAACCCAAGTGTGGGTTTGGGTTTAATGTGTTCCTAAGGAATAGGTTTTGTAGATTGGTATGGTAAGGCCCTGTTAGATTTTGGGGAAAAGACTAAAAACCTCTTTAAAGTGCATTTTGGTCATTTTAACCCCTAGTCAACATTAGGTCAAATTGAGTCTAGCAAAGTGTAGGTTATTGATCAATACGTCATGATAAAGGTCATGAGTGTGGTTGGAAAGTTTGGAGAGAATCCCAAAGTTAAATTCCACTGAATAGCCAGTCTAGTGGCATGAGTTATAAATATTTAAAGGTTTTGCAGCCTTTGGAAACCAATACAGTTTCTGGGCTAGGGACCTCAGAATGGGTTAAAATTTGATGGGTTGATCCTAGAGACACATCTAAGAAAGTGGCAATTAATAAATCCCAAATCACAGGTCACTTGGCTGGGTATCCAGGTGACATAAAATTCCCCCAAAAAGGGTTTCAGGACCAAGGTCCTTAACCCTAGGATTTAGTTTGGAATGCTAGATTTGGAATAAATTATTGAATTAATTGGTTGAGTGTTATTTATCCATATCAATGGAAGCTAACCAAATGATTGAAATTGATTGGATATGGTTTTGAAGTTGATTGGAAATTGGTAGAAGGCTGGACTGGAAATTGAATTGAGGGGTAGAACAAGATTTGATTAGACTTGGATTTGTTCTTTGACTAGGACCTATATGGTTAAAAAGTGAACATCTTCTAACCATTAGGTTACCAGAAATAAATCAAAGTTAGTCCTAATTACCTCATACAAAAATGAGGTCAACACACCTCTCACTTTAAGATCCAAATCATGAGTAAGCTGTTGAGCCAATAAAATATTATTAGATATAGTTCCCCCTCTCACAAACTCTATTTGGTTTTGAGAAATTATTTTAGTGAGAAAGGGGGATAGATGTTCTATAAAAATTTTAGAAATAACTTTACTAAAAAAATGAGCAAAGGCTAATAGGATAAAATCATCCCAATTATTAATAGCCGCCTAATTAGGAATAAGAATAATAGAGGTACTAGAAAAAAATTTAGGAATAGGATTGCCATTAAAAAAATTCAAAACTGCAGCAAATAAATCATCACAAATAATATTTCAAGCTTTTTGAAAGAATTTTGTAGTAAAACCATCAAGGCCAGCCACAGAGTTAACATTCATATAAAAAACTATTTTCTTGATTTCCTTTAAAGAAGGAAACTTAGTAAGGATAGTGTTTTCCTCCACATTAATGATATAAGGAATGAGGTCAGAATGGTCAATAGGATTATGCTCAAAATTTTAATTAAATAAGTTGGTGAAATGATCCACAACAGACCTAGAATACCCTCCTCATCCTCAATAGAGGTCCCATCCTGCAGAAAAATTTTATGGATAAAATATTTCGCTCTATTTTTCTTAACTAAAGCATCAAAATACTTAGTATTATTATCACCCTCAATTAAGTGTTTGGATGAAGATTTTTGTTTCCGCTTGCTCTTGAAGTTTAAAAAGGGAGTTTTTAGCTTGTTGAAGATCTTATAATTATCATTAGAAGGATTAATTGGCGGGTGAGCTCTATAGAATTAACTTTATCTTCAACAGCAATAATATTTTCAAAAACATTTTGAAAATATTTCTATTCCTTCAATTAATTTTGAACTTAAGTATTTTGAGCTTAAACCAAAGCCTTTTCATACCAATAATAGAATTATCAGGATGTAGAGGAGCATGCCAATTATCCTTAACCATATTTAAAAAGGATTCCTCCAAAAGCCACATATTTTGAAATCTAAAACTAGAAGAGATACCTTCTTGCCTCAACTTTAAACCAATAAGAAGGAGAGAATGATTAGAGAAAGTTTTACTCAGATGCTCAACAAAGGAGTTATTGCTAGAGTTAATACAAAGGTCATTAAAAGGAACACGGTCTAAACATTGCCACATATTACCACAATTCCAAGTAAAAGGATCACCAAAAAAACCAATATCAACAAGCTTACAATCCATTATCGTATTATTAAAGTCATCCATAGCTTGATAAACAGGATTAGAGCCACTAAGCCTTTCAGATGGAAAAGAAATTGTATTGAAATTACTGACTATAAGCCAAGGAGAGTTAATTAAACCACTAAACTCATTAAGTTGATTCCATAATTCCTTTCTAGTAAAACAAGAATAAGATGCATAAATAAGAGAAGCATAGAAATTATACTACATGAACTCAATACTACAATGCATTACTTGAGTAAAATCATCAATAACATCAATGACGATAGGATATTTCCAAAAGATTCAAATTTTATTAGAAATATTAGCCAAACTATGCATGAAACGTAAGCACCTAGTAGCTTCATCAAGTTTAGTAACAGAAATCAGATGCTCAATCAAAACTAAAAATAAAACATTATGAATACGACATAAATTTCTCACCCTCAATCTAGAAGAAGGGCAACCAATACCCCTGACATTCTAAATAATGGACTTAATCATTAAAATGCATTTTTTTGGAAGTTTGTGAATGGGTGCTTCTAGGAGATAGAGTATTCAAACTCTTAGGTTTCCTATTTTTCTTACTTTGGACTAATGTGAACTCATGCATGTTACGAATTATGCTTCCATTAGTTAAACCCATAGAAGTACCATCAATATCATAAGCATCATGAGAAAGAGATAAAATATCCTTACCTTTATTTCCATTACCATTACTTTGTAGTTCTCCTTCTCCCATTTTACCATTTCCCAAGTCCATAGCTTCCCCAGTTAAGCCATCCAGGACAAATTAACCTTCCTCCATAGTCCCTTATGTAACATTTTCCTGATCATTTGAAATGGGATGGGACACTTCTATATTAGCACATTCAATATTGCTAACCATGAAATCAAAATCAGTCAGATTTTTTTTAGTAACTAAAGACAAACGAGAAGTCATAGACAAAGAATTATGTTCATGAGTAATAGCCACCATTTGCTCATACACATTTTCAAGAACATTAGTAACTTTGTAAGGATTATCCTAAATAGTATGAGAAGGGTCATGGGTCACTCCCTGTAAAGTAAAATGATTGATAGCCTCATTCATACTATCATGTCCATCATTTTTGCATTATCTAGATTCAACAAGAGCTTTGTCAACATTCATATTAGAATGTGGCTCATTCTCCATTTCATCTGAGCTATCATGTTAACTTCTTGCACTTGATTAGAATTAGCATGAGGTAAGGAATCACACATAATATTTTTTCTCTTCAAATTGTTAGTAGCTTCCTTTTGCTTATGTAATTGTGGATGTATAATAAAACATTCAGAGACACAATGACCATGCATTTTACAATGAGTGCAAAAAATGGTAAATTTTCAAAATCTACTTTTTTGAAAATATCCACTAACTTCCGGTCCAAGCTAGATTTCGTTAGGGTGTTTCTTGGATACATCCATTTCCACCAAAACATGAACCACAAAGGACGAAAAATAGTAGCACTAGCCTGATCCATCTGTAAGGGTATACCAAAAATCACTACTAAAGAAAATAAGATTTGAGAATTAAATAAATGAAGCCTCAAATTCAGGAATGAAATCCAAACTAGAGCTATAGGTGATTCCTCCTTGACATCAAAGTAAGGAGTCCATTTAAGCAACCGCATTTGACAACCTTGAATGTAGTATGATCTCCTAGAAAAAATGTGACTATAGTCTGAGTCATTAGATAGTTGTATCAAAATGTTATGCAGATCCAACAATCCATTAGAAAAAGATCTTGAGAGTTTCGGATTAAAAAAAATTGCGTATAACATTAATATTTGGAGGGCGCAAAACAAATTTTCCCACTAATGTGAAAATAAATAGAGCAGCAAGTTTAGAGATCACATTCTCTTCGAACATTAAAGTTGAAACTCCTTTACAGGAGGTTTGCACCAAATCCAATTTTGGCATGGAAGAGGAAGAACCATCTGCTAGAACATCGTTAAAAGACCGAGTCTTACCGTCAGAATTCAAAGGAAGCCAAGGGTTCGATGGCGATGGAGTCGCCATCACCCGAACATCGGGAAAAAAATGGAGAAAAACAAAACCAAAATGACCATACGAAATCAAAACCAGAGAAATTTAAAAAACTAGAAAAAACCAACAAAAAAACCTCCATGACGATCAGAAGAGAAGCATCGAAGGAAAACCCTAGATCGCCATGGTTACGCCAGAGCACAGAGAGCGTGTTGTAACTTGATGTTTGAACTATCACATGATATTCTTCTTATTAATAGACTAGAAAGAGAGGAACTAGGTCTACTTTAGAGTCTAAAGGTTTTTGTTTGAGTAGATCTAAAATTAAATGCACGGAGTATAATTTAGTAGTAGTATATCTAGTGGTGGGATTGTAACATTGGCTAATCAAGTGAACAAAAAGAGTGCACGTTTTAGATATCTCAAGTATATTATTCAAGGTGACTATAAAACATATGGTGATATTATTTGTAAAATCCAAATTGGATAGTTCAAGTAAAGGAATGCATCGATCCTATTGTGTGATAGAAAAGTACCTCTCCATCTTAAGGAAAAATTTAATAACATGGTGGTGAAATCTTCAATGCTTTAAGGCACAAGAATGTTGGCTATTAAAAGAGAAGAAAATGTTGGCCATTAAAAGCGAAGAAAAAAATTTAAGTGTTATAGAGGTGAGAATGCTTATGTGAATGACTGACTTTACAATTAGATCCACAATGCGAAACAACTATATACGTGAAAAGGTTGGAGTAGCACCAATGGTATATAAGATTTGGGAGAGTTATCCTAGATGGTTTGATCATATAAAAAGTTGGACTGCTAATGACCATATTAGGAGAGTAAATGTATGAAACTCGGCCTCTATTAAAAGAGGTAGAGGTAGACCTAAACATATTTGGTTAGAAAGTATTACAAATAGTTTTTTTCGTTATATTTAAATGAGAATTTGACTCTTGATTAGACACAATGGAGAAAAGAGGATCATATAGTTGACACCATATAGTGGGATAAATGCTTAATATTGTTATTGTTGTTGTATTATTATGTATAAGTATACATCAGTGATTAAGGCTTTGTTTGGGACAGCTTTCGTACTGCTTTCTAAAACGGCTTTCTAGTATAAAATTTTCTAATTCAAGAAATTTTTGTTCTAGAAAATTGTTTTAGAAAGTAACAAAAAAGCTGTCCCAAACGAAACCTAAGATATGAGACTTGATATTGATCAAGCTGTTTTATGTATGGAGATTACTTTTAGATTTATCATGGTCCAATAACATCTTAACAAATTCAGAAAATATTATGTGCATGACATTTATCTTTGAGGTGAGTCTCACCAGAGAAAAATATTTTTTTTTCCATTAATATATGCTGATAGAAATCAAATCATTGTGTGGCAATATCTTTGCCACGTGCCCACCAATATTAGCAGTTATATGATCAGTTCTGCGGAATTAATTTCAAATAGAAAAATGTGAACTGTAACATGAAAAAGATTAAAGTTCGAATAACCTTTCGTGAATAACGGCAACTATTATCTAGTGTTTTGTCGGCGAAGATCTTTTATTAACGAAACTAAAGAGAAGATTTTTAGGTAGAATTTCTATTTGAGGAAGAAGAGTACAAAGATGATCATCTGCCTTGGCGGCAATGAATAGTAGCCATTAATGAAGTGGAAGAGAAGATTTTGAATTGGGAAGGACAAAACGGAGAAGATAATGTCAAAATGAAGAAGCCAAGATTGTTAAATCATTAAGCCATATGATGAAATACAATAGCTAATAACTACGAAGAGGAGATGTAAAGTTCGGGAAGAAGCAAGAAGGAATATAACCTTCCTTAACGGCGAAGACTTGCTGTGAATATATTCCAATGGCTAATGCCTTTTTGCTAAAAAAACAAAAATTTATTTCTTTAGCTAAATGATTAACATCATGGGAATTCAGCAATCAACTTTTGAAGCTTCATTTATGCCTCCTTTCAACAATGAAAGTTTTGTTTTGACTGCAGAAGACTTTATTTATTTATTTTTATTATCTACACATTTATTTTCTGCAGGAGTCGATGCATCTTATATTTGTTAGCAATTGTCTTTCCTATAAATGAATATCTATGAAAGAGTATTAAAGATAAAATGAAACTCCGAAAATTGGCATGGGCTCATGAAATTTACAATGTGTATTCTCAAAATAGGTTATAATATTAAAAAATAATTATTTTCTCAATTGTGATCTAGAATATTCTTGCAGTAGAGAATGATAGTTAAACATTTTTACATTTCTATGAAGATCCAATATGCTCATGTATAACAGATGACTATAAAAGTTACTTGAGTTTCTTATATGGAAAATCTTAAAATGGAAAAAATCATGGACTATGATCTTGAAATGGTTTAGTCAATATTTTTAGTTACAAATGATGCAATTTACTATAATTGGGGAAGACATTAATATAATGCAGCAAACATAAATTACTGAGGTGATGGTGTGGTGAAAGTTTGAAGAGCCTTATGGTATTGAGTTATTGGGTTCTTATTTGTGATGGCAAATGGAAAATGATGAGTAGTAGTAAATGATGAAGCCAATGTGCATTAACCTTGTGTTGACAATTTGTATTAGGCTTATAACTGATGGCATCCATTAAAAATGTGCATTAACCTCATACGCGATAGCATGTATTGATATTATAGATGATGGTGTGCATTAGCACAATTAGTGATGGTAAGTAATGATGTTAATGAGTATTGGTGTATCCAGGTTAGAATAATTAGAGGACATGATAGAGCGATGGTAAAAGGACCATAGTCGGGGGATGATAGTTAGGGAATTATTGTTTAGTGATGGTGTTTTGAGTATTGAAGCTAGATGATAGTGGTTAGGGGAATATAGATGGGCGATGGGGGTCAAAGGATCATATCCAGGTGATGGGGGTTAAAGATCATAGCTAGATAATGGGGGTTAAAGGATCATTACCAAGTAACAAGGGTTAGAAGACCATATTGCAGTGACATTGGCTAGATGACTGTAACTAGATGATAATAATCAGAGGACCATAACTAGGTGACTATGGTTGGAGAACCATTATCAAATAATTGTGTTTGAATGATCGTAGTCAGTTTATAGCTTTAGGAGGAACATAGCCAAGTGCTGATGGTAAGAGCACTATTGTTTTATTTTATGATGGTCAAAAGAATATAGTTAGACTATGGTAGTTAGAGGATCTTAGGAGGGTGATAGTTATTGGAAAGCTAAAGAAAGAAATAAAAGTTGAATGATAAAAGTTGGTCAGCAGTTATCAAAGGATCATGATTAAGCAAAGTTGCTTGAAGGATTGTAGTGGGTGATGGTGGTGGTTCGATGATGAAGGATGGGCAATGGAAGTTTTGAAAATAGTGGCCAGACAATGGAAACTATAATTGAGTGGTGATCTGGTGGTAATGATTTAGTAGTGGATTTATAATGGTGGACTAGCAGTGGGACAATGGTGGTGATCAAATAGAAGTCTTATAATAATACTGTAATAAAGGTTTCACTACAGGAAAACTGTCTGTTACCATCGGAATTTCCGACGGATGGTATCCGCTGGAAACTAGCGACGCAATTACAGGCAGATTTGTCGCCGGTAATTGTGCGACAAAATTTCTGGCGGATTATCCGTCGCTTATTTACCGGCGGATAATACGCCGCAATTGCGCCGGAAAAGTTTCGTTTTCCGACGCAATATCCGCCGGAAATTATCGGCGGTCTTACTGGCGTATTTTCCGCCGGCTTACTTAAACTCGACAAACTATAACCGGCGGATGTTCCGCCGGTAATATTACCGACGGAGTATCCGCAGGAAAATTCGCCAGTAAAGGCCCTATTTCGAGCCATCCCGCGCCTGGTTCCTCATTCTCGTCTCGTTCGGCTTTTCTGTGTTTGATTCCGCTCCGACGACGCATTTCGCTCCGACGATGAATTCCTTTCCTTCGACGTCGGCGGACTCTCCTTCTCCGGTAATGCTCTGACGACACTCCGATGACGTTCCTTCGCCGCTAGGTTTCGCTCCTTCGACGACGTTTCTTCGGAATCGAACACGGTTTCTCTCCTTCGACGACGTTCCTTGGTGTGGAGGTAACACTCTCTTTTCTTTAGTCATGGATGTTCTTACTAGATTGTACCCTTGTGTGATATTATTAGTAGAATTCAAATTGGATTGTTGAAGTGGAGGAATGCATTGGGCTTATTGTGTGATAGAAAAGTACCCCTCAAGCTTAGGGGCTGTTTGGTAGAACCTAGGATTTCATTTAAGTAGGATTTTGTAAATTCTCTAAATCCGGATTTACCAAATAATTTACCAAATCCTAAGGGGGTTAAATCCTGAAAACTATTTGGGGAGTTTACTTAAGTGGGTCTAGGGCAAGGAGAGGGATTTGGCCAACCAAACCAACCCATGTAGTATGGTGTAGAATATTAGCCATTAGAAAATCCAGATTTACAACGAGCTTTCGTAGGAATGTCTAAGAGCAGGGAGATGGACTCCCATGGTCTGTAGAATTTCTGATATCTGGTATTTAGAGAGAATCGGGGGAATTTTCCATCTCGAGAGGATTTCGTTTGCCGTGAGAATTGGATTTGCATTTTAGGCCGTTTGGATGGATTTCGCCCAAATCCGGCCAAAATCCACATACCAAACAGCCCCTTAAGGGGAAATTCTATAAGATGGTGGTTGGATTTATAATGCTTTATGGTGTAGAATATTGGCCATTAGAAGAGAAGCATAATATTAGGTTAAGTGTTGTAGAGATAAGGATGGTCAGGTGGATGAGTACGTGGTTTGGTCACTTAATTAAAATGATTACCTTTTGAGAAGGCTAAGAGTCTTTGTATATTTCTTCAATAAATTTAATATATCCATATTATATGTAAGTTATATTATGGATATCAGAACTCAAAGAAGTTGGATGTATAATCGATTGGCGCAAGGAAGAAAGACGTTAATTGATGAGTTCATCAAAGGGGTGAATATTTTTATTCAGACAGCTTTTCAACTGCCCAACTTCATCAAAGATGGAATGATTCGTTGCCCATGTTCTAAACATAAAAATCAGGTCTACCTAAGCCTAGATGATGTTACTATTGATCTATATCGTCGAGGCTTCATGCCAGAATATTGGTATTGGACTTCTCATGGTGAGTATGAACCACATTTTGATTCTCGATGTGGCCCATCGACAAGTGCTACTATAGGTGAGAAAGAGCATATCATACCTAATCTTGAGAAATTAATTCATGATGCAAGTGGAGCATAATTTGAACAGTATACAGAAGCTAATCCTGAGTCACCTAATAAAGAAGCTCAAAATTTTTATGATCTACTGCATGCTTCTCAACAACCAATATGGAAGGGTTTCACTACTCACTCAGAGTTATCCATTGTTGTTAAGATGTTAAGCATCAAGGTAGAATATAATGTCCTCCGTGAATGTTTTAATCAATTCATTGGGCTGCTCAAAGAAACCAATCCGGCATATAATATAATTCCTACAGATTTATATCGAACTAAGAAGCTAGTTTCCAAGCTTGGTTTAACATACACAAAGATAGATTGTTGTGTCAATGGATGCATGTTATTCTATAAAGATGATCAATCAAAAATTGCATGCCGTTATTGCAACGCACCAAGATTTAAATCAAAATCTATCATGAAAAGAAAGCTGAAGGAAGTACCAGTTAGTAGGTTATTTTACTTACCCATAATTCCTAGACTGCAATGGTTATATGCATCCATGAGATCTGCTGCACATATGAGATGGCATAAAGAACATATCTCACAAGAAGGTTTTATTACACATCCGTCAGAAGCAGATGCCTGGAAACACTTTGATCGTATAAATCCCACCTTCGCCTCAGAATTAAGAAATATAAGATTAGGTTTATGTGTAGATGGTTTCACTCCATTTAGCCAGTCTGCTTCACCTTACTCATGTTGGCCTGTGATACTCACTCCATACAATCTTCCTCCAAATTTTTGTATGACAACTCCTTATATGTTTTTGACGCTTATCATTCCAGGGCCACACAATCTAAAAGCAAAGATTGATGTATTCCTTCAACCGTTAATTGATGATTTGAATTTGTTATGGGAAGAGGGAATAAGTACATATGATATCTCCACCAAACAGAACTTCATTATGCGAGCAGCATTACTTTGGACAATTGGTGATTTTCCTGCATATGGTATGCTCTCAGGTTGGAACACTTCTGGAAAATTAGCTTGTCCGCATTATATGGAATATACAAAGTCATTTACTTTAAAGCACAGAGGGAAGAAAACTTGGTTCGACTGTCATCGTATGTTCTTACCTACAGATCATCCTTTCAGGCGAAATAAGGATGGTTTTATCAAAAATAAAATGGTTATGTCGCCACCTCCTCCAAATTTAACTAGTGAAGAAATATTTGAAAGAGTAAGTTCCATGACCACAATAGTGGATTCTCCAATATTAGATGAGAAGCGTGGCTCGAATCGCATGTGAGACATGTTTACAGATCTTAGAAAGTCAGGCCAGCGACCACTTTGGATGGCTGAGAGTGTATGGGCAGAGTTGAGCGCTGCTTGGAGTAGCCCATACTATAGCAGGAAGAGGGATCAAAATAGACAGAACAGAGCTTCTGATGTTGGGGGCTTGGGCAGTTCCCTTCATACTGGGGGTTCTGTTCCACATACTAAGCATAGAAGACGTCTGGTAAGAAATTTTAAAATCTTTTAATAATTTTCTTTAATAAGAATACTAATATATGTATGTTACAGAAAGCGGAGTTGGGTAGAGAACCTACTCCTGTTGAATTATATAGTCATACCCACAAGCGACAGGAGGACCAGCGATGGGTTGACGAGCGTGCGAGGAAAGCCTTTGTAAGTATATAAGTTTAATTTTTGTAATGTTATCTAAAAATGGCTTAATTCTTTATTCACTTTCATAGGAGGAGTATACACGGATTCGAGAGAGCCAGACTGCAGCATGTGAAGGTTCTTCTGGCGGATCAACTGAATATTCTGACTACCGCACTTGGTCGCAAGCGGTAGGAGGAATGCAGCACGACAGAGTGTATGGGTTAGGCTCACAGGCTTATGCATATGAAGGGCAGACATCTAGTGGCTGTAGTTTTTCATCTAGTACCCAGGAGTCTTTATATACCCAGTAGATAACTGCCCTTACAGCTGAGCTAGAACAGGTACGGAAAGCCCAAGCTGATTGGCAAATACAAATGCAGCAGCAGATGGAGATACAGCAGCAGATGCAAATCCAACAAACTCAAATATTAAAAGAAATGTAAAGGATGAGGGAGCAGATGAGCAGTGGCAAGAGTACAGCAGCTAAGGAGGAAATGGATTTAGACTAGATATTTTTTATTCATTTTACGGATGTGGACATTTATATTTGTGTTTTGGACATGTTTTGTAATATAATTATGGATATTTGAATCTGTTGAGTATATGTTTTGAACATTGTTACATTGTTTATATAGTGTATTGTCTATTATGTTATGGACATCGTTGTGTATATCTGTTTTGTATATGTTTTGTTTGCAGGTTGTGAAAATCCAATTTTAGAGGGAAGATGGTTTTTTTTTGTCAATGCTACAAGTTTCTGGCGGATTATCCGCCGGAAATGGTGCCGGTAATACGATATATCGAACTTTCTGGATGATTATGCGCCGGACATTTCCGGCTCTTAGTCCGCCGGAAAGTCCGACGGTAATAGTAATGTCGGTTTGTTACGGCGTATAATCCACCAGTATTACCGATGGATATTTCTGCCGGCAATACCGGCGGATCATACGCCGGAAACTAATAACATAATAACGTCATTTTTTGTTATTTTTTCATCAGAAATACGCCAAAAAATCTATCGAAAATATTACCGACGGATTTAATCCGTCGGTAATCTATTTCCGACGCGCGAATTACCATCAGACAGATTTCCATCGGAAATCCGCCGGAAACCGCATATTTTTGGTGGATTTTCATTATTTTCCTGTAGTGTTTAAGGATTATAGTGAATAGTGGTCTAGTAGTGATTGATAGAAGATGATTATTGACCTCATTTTTTAGCATGAGGGCAAACTCTTTATCCCATCACTCATCCTTAGCACTAAGGTTTTCCCAGCCTAGTATAGATCCAACACCTAAGGATACTAGGAGGAAACCTAAAGACCTAGCTTGAGAACAAACCTAGTGTTGTCCTCATTATTCGAGTTCAATTTCCTTGGAATCAATCTCTAGCACATAGGTATTCATAGCCTAGTGTAGATGTCACTTACAGGACCCCCCTTAGGTGGATGCCCACTGATGTAGCATTGACTCGGCCCTTTTATTCAACCCAAATCAAAAATCAATTCAATCTAAATTCAATTCAACTCCAAACTAAACTCAAATCCACTCATCTTAAACCAACTATTTTAAACTAGAATTTGCTACACCAATCAAAACAAAATCGAATCAAATTAACTTGAGCCAAGTTCAATCTAAATGACAATAGCTCTGATTAGCTCGATTTGGCTTGTTGCGAGCTAATGTCATTAGTTTAATTAAATAAAAGCATTAAATTAATCTACTGTAAAAAAAAAGATTTTACTAATTTCATTTAAAATAAATATATGTTGATTCCATTAAAACAGATTATATATATGCACCCTTAATTTTGAATTTTAAAATGGGAAGTGGTTATTAGGATATATTATAATTTAGATAAATTTTTATGCTTATTTATATATATATATATATCAAAACAAAATCGAATCAAATTAACTCGAGCCGAGTTCAATCTAAATGACAATAGCTCTGATTAACTCGATTTGGCTTGTTGCGAGCTAATGTCATTATTTTAATTAAATAAGCATTAAATTAATCTACTGTAAAAAAAAAGATTTACTAATTTCATTTAAAATAAATATATGTTGATTCCTATAAAACAGATATATATATATAAGCATAAAAATTTATCTAAATTATAATATATCCTAATAGCCACTTCCCATTTTAAAATTCAAAATTAAGGGTGCGGTTAGGGCCGGTTTAACCGAACCCCACATCCCCTATCTATTCGCAAAACTGCCCCTACCTAGGCTCACATTCTTGAAACCCCTCTCCCTCTCTGTTCGCAAGGAGTCATCCCCCATTCGCCTCCTCCCTCTGGCTTTCGGTTCACACAGCCCAGGCTGAGCCCCCCCTCCTTCTCCGACCTGCTCCCTCTCTCCCGTCGGTTTCACCCCAAAGAAGCCGGCCGAGCTCCACCACAGCAGCAACCACTCGCCGATTTGCCCTAGCCACTGGTCATTTTTGCTATAGGTATATCTTCTACATTCTCATCTTCTTTCTCTTCCTTTTAGCAATCTTGATGATGAAAAGTGATTTGGGAAAGTTTAGAGCTACCGTTTTGGAAGGAGAAGAAGGTATTGGAGATTGAAAATTTGGGAATGTTTATTTCCCTTGCTTTCTCTTATTGCAAAGAGAAGAATTCTCTTTTGTTGTTTTACTCAATCTTGTTTGGATTTTCAACGGTTCTTGAATGTATCAGATACTAGATTGGAATGCATGCTTATTTCTCATTACCATTGGATGAAGACTAACGCATTTCCTATACTAGAAAGTTGTAGTGAGAAAGAGAAATGTGATTTTGGAAAGGATTGTGAGCATTATGTTGGGAAGTAATCATGAGTTTTATGTTTTCAATGTGAATTTCCTATAGAATCAATTCAATGTTGGGTCGTTTTCCAAAAAAAATAAAAAATCAGAAAAAGTAAAGTTACATTGAGCCCTCTTTCTCCTTTTAATTTCATTTGGTGGCAATGTTGAGTTGAAAAGTGTGTTCATATATGTGTTCCTCGTATATCTTTGATGGCAAACCGTGATCATTCATATATTTTATATAAAGGTTGTTACATGTAGGAGGATATCTTGAGTTGGTTGGAAGGGAATTTGAGGTCTTTTGCAAAATTTCATCATATGCATTTGTGGCATTTTTGTGACAGAAGCTTGTGTAAGGTAATTTGAAATGTTTCATGTTATGTTTTGGGAAGAGAGATGATGAACTGTTCCTTTGCATTTATATAAAGGGATGAATGATTGCTTGAAGCATTTTGTAAACGTTGGAAGAAAAGGAAAGTGTGTAGAGTATGAAAATGTTTGGTTTCGAAAGGTAAAATAACATGTGTATGTGTGTGTGAAAAGTGAATTGTGGGTACATTAGAAAGTGTTGGTGTGTAAAGATTGAAATGTGTGTATGTTTCAAGAGTAAAAGTGTTTGATTTTGTGAAAGATGGCTGCTGAAAGGTATGGAGAAGTGAAGTGTATGTAAGCAAAAATGTGAAAGTAATATGTATGTTTTTTTTTTAAAAAGGTGAATGCTTTGAAAAGGGAATTATTCATTTTTGAAAGGTAAAGTGTTTAATGAATTTGTGTATGTTGCGAACTAAAGTGTATGTTTATGTTGAAAAATGAAATATGTAAAGGTGGAGATGTATTTGGACTTGTGGTGTTGAAAAGTGGAACTTGTGTGTTTTGAGGTAGAAAGAAGTGGAGATTGTTTGTTTTAAAAGTGGAAGTATATGTTAGAAAGGTTTTATGTGATGATTGTGAAAAGTGAAGTGTTTTGTTTTGGAAGGAAAAGTGACTTGCGTGTGTATTTTGAAAGGTGGAATTTGTATGTATTTTGGAGGGTGATGATGTGAAGTTATATGTAAGTAAACTTGTGTGTGTTTTGAAAAGTGAAAAGTGAAATGAGTTTTGTGTTTAAGTTGGAAATGTGAGAGTGGATTGAAGTGTGTGACTTTATGAAAAGTGGAGAAGTGTGTTGGTAGTTGAAAAGTGAAAAGTGTTTTGTTTAAATGAAAAGTTCAGTGTGTGATCTTTGAGTGGTAAAGTAAAATTTGATTGTTGGAGAATTAAAAATGTTCATTTTGAAAAGGTAATATGTGTGAGAAACAAAGAGTGAGTTTTGTAGGTTTGAAAAGGTGAAAAAATTATGTGTGTTTTGGGAAGGTGGTGATGTGAGGTTTATATGTAAGCGGACTTGTGTATGTCTTGAAAGAGAGAATTGTGGATGTTTGAAAAGTAAAGTGTGTATTTTGGAAGGTTTTGAGAAAAATAGTATGAGTTTATGTTGGAAGGTAAAATGTGAAAAGATGATGTGTATGTTATTTTGAAGGACAAACGGTATATATGCATTGGAAAGTGCATCAAGTGTATTCTTATATATATATATATATATATATATATATATATATATATATATATATATATATATATATATATATATATATATTTATAAAGTGAAGATGAAAGATGACTTGTGTATGTTTTGGAAGAGGGAAATTGTGAAGTTTGTACATATTTTGAGAGTTGAGAAATGCAAGTGTAGGAAAGCAAGGTGTGTGTTAGAAAAGGAAGATTTGTATGTGTTGAATAGTGGAAAACATGTGAGTTTTGGAAAAGGAGATGAAAAGTGGTTTGTGTTGGAAAATGTGTTAGTTGGGTTTTATTAGGAAAATGAAATTATTGAAAAGTAAAAGCCTTTCTTCTCTTTCTACCTCTCTCTTTCTCTCCCCTTCTCTCTTTCTGTGCCTTGGGATGAATGTTGGAAAAGTGCAAAGTATGCTTTCAAAAGTGAAAAGTTTAAAAGGCAATCAACCAAACAGGTGTCCAAGCCCGAAGAGAGATACACTTTACTTTAAATAATTATTTTTCAATTATTTCAATTTTAAATTATTAAATATGTTTCTAATCCCTATTTTATTATCTTTATTTGCATGAACTGTGAGGAATGGTATCGATCGAGTGAACAAAAGGACAAGGGACAAAGGTGTCAGTCGCCTCTATCCAACCGGGTAGAGGTGCTATGGGCGGAACCACCGGGCCTTAGCCCCCGGTGTTGTAAGTTTTCTTAAAACTTAGAAAGCTCCTAGGAAGCCCTTGGTGTGGTTTTTGCAAACCCTTCTCCTTTAGGTCCTTGTAGTAACTTCAATTATATTAGGATTATTTTTATTTTATTTTATTTTAGATCCTTAAACCCTTTATATGTGCGCAACATCCCAAGGGATAGTGATAACAACCTCTTTCATCCTATACAACATTAGTGACATTTAAGGACAAAAATTAAGGACTGAGTCTTAGAAAACTTAAACTTAGGATGCATGTACACTTTAGGGTAGAAACACAGAACATAGAAAACTTAGTGACATCCCCCTTAGGATTAGTGTATATTATTAATATAACCTTAATTAAATCTAATCAAAATTAAACAATCAGTTAATGAAAATTTCAAATACACTAATGATAATTCAGATAAATATACACAAAAATCATATAACCTTTAATAATTAAATCAAATAATAATTTCAACCAATACAAACCAAACTTATAAAATGATAAATAACATATATTTGTTTAATAAAAGTAAATCAATCCTTAAATTGAAAATAAAATTTCGATGTAATTGAACATTGAAATCACAAATAGAATTAACATAATTCGATAAAATATTAAAGTCGTAAACTTATAACCAAAATAATCTTAAATCATAAAGAAAGGTTAATAAATTCCAATCAATTAAATAATAATAATAATAATAATAATAATAATAATAATAAATCTAAAAATCTAAAAAATTATTAAAAATTAAATAAAAATCTTTAAAAAATTTAATAAATCATTAACAATTTCTTAAATTAATTAAAATTTTGATAAATCACTTAAAATTAATAAATCATAAAAAATCTAATAAATCTTTAAAACTTCAAAAAAATCATTAAATCAAATAATCTAATGATTAAAATGATTAATTAAAATACCCTAAATAACCAAATTTATTAATCATCCATAATAATTAAAATTTAACCTAAAATTAACTTCAAAAATACTAATAATACTAAAACTTAAATCTAAACATCAAAATTCGCTTGACCTTCCAACAAATTAAATTTCAATCAATTAGAAAAGTTCAACTAAAAATAAACTTAGGATATATCTAAATCACATAGCCTACTCCACACACTTAGATTTATTTGCTAGGACAACTGACTCTAGGTTTAGGTTAGGCTGGTGTTTATTTTCTTGCTACTGTGTGACGGGTTTTCTGATAGTTTTCATTGCATGCTAGTTGTAAAAATAATTTGTGTGTGTTTATTTATTTATATCTGCAATTTGAGAGTTGATGTGATGGATGATAGATTACCCCTGGGTTAGGAACGATCTGAATGCTCATAAAATTTTATGCAGGTGACCATGCTCATGCAGAGCTAAATCAAAAGAGGGCAAATTAAAGATTTAAATTGACATAAATTTTTTGCAGGTGCAAAATGCTAAGCCCTCTTAAAATTACAAGAGCATGGCCAAGTGTGACTGGCAAATTTAATTTAAATGCAAATATATAACTGCTTGGGAATGATTTTATTATAAACTGCTTAGGATAACCTTGCAGGTGGTCTAGATTTTCTTTTTATGTGAAATTTAATGTAATGTGAATGTGTTTAAAAAAAGTTGTAATGTGAAAGTGATTCGAAATTGGGATATCACATCCAATTTGGAATCCAAAGAGAAAAGAATATCCCTTAGGGGAATATTTTCTTCTATTTGGAAAGCCAAGTTATGATGATTTTAATATCCAAAGGAAAAGGAAAATACCCCTTCGGGGATGAGTTTCTTTTCATTTGGATATCCAAAACTGATGAATTCAAGGTGCTCGCGAAAGGAAAGAAGACCAAGGATAGAAAATGAAGAAGTGAAGAACAGAAGAGATATCCATTTCAAAATCACTTGCGTCAGTCTTAGGATTAGAATATGAGTTTATTGTTAGTGATACTCGGCACTTTCCTTTTTTGGCAGACTCTGGGTTTTAAATAAAATGGACTTTGGACATTATATTTTTGGATAATTTAATTTAATTATTTATATTATTTGTGCAGAAGAATTGCCTATATTTCTAGGTTTTTCTTGCATGTCGTATTTTATTTTAGCCTAGATACAACCAGAGATTTTGTGAGGGCATGAATAAAGCTTTTATACTTATAACTTTAATAAAATTATAGGCTCACATAGAAACTCTAACAATCTAAGAAGTAATCATGGGACCGTCGAGAGTCAGCAGAAAGCATATTATTACTTTCTCTTCCTTGTTAGGCACCTTCCCGCCTGTGGGTTCTGGCAGACCACCTGGCTTATTAGGGTGCAGTTCTATCAAGGGGATGTTGTGCACTCTCTAAGAAAAAATATATATTCTAAGCTTAATTTTAAAACTACTTCATAATCATTTTTATACATTCAAGTCAATTAGCATGTATTATATTAGAAATAAATTAAAAGAGTCTAAAATTTTAATTACATTACGCTCTCAAGCATGATTTACCCAACATAAGTAAAGGGGCCAATTAGGATTTGTCTTAGATGTCGGCCCTAATTCCTCAAAACTTAAATAATGTCCCTACCCATCTTTCATAAAGAGATTGGACACATGGTTTTAAAGTGCTTAGGTGGTTAGCTGGCTCCCCAATCCAGGCCGGGGTAAGTCCAGATTTGCACTTTATTAGCTAGGTTCGGGTTACTATTTTGTAGTGTCCAATTTAGATTTAGGTTCTGAGGCAAATTTTTAAATCTTAAGCCTTACCCTCCAAGAATATAATTCTAAATTTCTAATAAAATGTCAACTTAAACATGAAAATTGTCTCATAAAATGTAAAGCCCAGCATAGGGTAGACTGGGGTTGCCTCTGAGCTTCTCAGAATCTGACACCTCCTACTTTTCCTCCTTTGACTCGTTAATAACTGTTCAATATTGAGCTTTCTCCTTGAAAAATTCTTACTTCTTTCCTTGTCTTCTACTTTGTAATCAAAGGGTATAGAAATCATTACTTTAATTGAGAGTTTTCTTAGGAGCACACCTCCTAAGATATAATTAACTATAGGATCTTGCCTCTAAAGGGATTTGAGAACTCTAGATTAAAATAAACTTTGTTTTATTTACATAAAATAAGGAAAAATCTCTAGATATAGATTATCTTTTTAAAACTTATTTTTTAACTTTGAATATACTTGTATAATGTTATTTTCTTCTCCCAAGAGGATATAACATTCTACTTATTATATTCAATTTTAAAAGTGATGAATTTTATAAAACCCATTCTTATTTTTGGATGCCTTGAAGAATATCACATTCGTCTTGTAAGATGATGTCGTATTCTTCTTGTTGCCTCTAATCAGAAGAGTGGTCGAATTTTCAAAACCTCATTTTTATTTTTAAACACATTCTACAGAATTTCATATTCATCTTTCGAGATGATATATTATTCTTTAGATTATGTTTGATCATAGAAATATCATTTTTCAAAACCCTATTTTGATATTGAATCTATTGTAAAAATATTGTGACAGTCTCTAAAGATTGTACTTTATTCTTAATGCAATATTTGATTACAAAATAGAAGAAATGCAAATCTTCATGGCGGTAAATTTCCCCCCCAATAGGTTTTTCTAGCGACTCTGCTGGGGACCATTCTTCTCTCCATCTATAGCAGTGAATCATACCCTTACATCGGTAGTATACTTATGCTCTGCATAGGTTGTAACTACCCTTCTTCCATCGATTATTTTATTTATTTCATTCTTAGATAATTTTGGTCGGTATGTAAAAAAAAAATTTAGAAGTCTTATTTTGGACCCCATCAAATATCGATGGGAGGCTCCTTTAACGACCTTTTTGTTTAAATAATCAAAAAAAAATCCCTATTTACTAATTTGAATGTTGCAGTTATATTTTTATTATAGCTTGATGTTTGACTTAGCACTAGGTCCAAATTCTTAAAGTAAAAATTAAAACACTAAATAAAATTCATTTTTACCTCAATATTATATATCACAGTTATATTTCTATATAACTCGATATGTATGCACTGACATAAGACTTGAATTATTTAGTTGGGTTAATTAAATTTTTGTAATTAATATATTTTACTCAAAGTCTAATTCAAACTTTTTCTTAAATTTTAAGAAAATGACGGGTAAATTAATTTTCTCCCTATCTGATAACATGAACCTGGCCTACAATCCTTTTGCTGATGGTAGCATAATCAAGTTTAGAAAAGGATTTAAGGATTTGCAGTTGTCTGTTAGTGGACCTGAGTTCACTATTATCCCACCTACTGAGATTACGAATCAGAAACCTATTTTGGAATTCACTTTGGGATGTAGGTCTCAAACTGCCCTTGTAGCCCCAAGGCCCTCAGTGTTTGCTAGAATGGAACAACCTAGTCAGGACTAAAAACTTAAGTTAGTTGTCATAGTTGACAGTGTTGTTCATTTCAGTGCCCCTAGCAAGTTTGAAATGGATTCTTCTTCTAATTTGTCAACGATCATGACTAAAACGTAGAGAAGAAATAAGAACTGCCTTGTAAAGAGAAGGATGGAGAAGTTGAGAAAGTCATGAGAAAAAGAGTCAACCCCTCCAACCTCTCCACACCTTAGTGGTAGTAGGTTCCATCTCCTCTCCATTGCTGATGGAGAGGAAGATGTGAGGATGATTGCTCGTTCAGCTCTTACTACTGTTAGAAAGTCTGTCATTGAGCCTGTTAAGAATAAAGAAGTATATATTCAAAATATGATAAGAGGAATAGTACAAGAGTGTGCAGATAATCATTTCCAAACTAAGGAAAGATTTTTGAGAAATATGAAAAGAATGAGCAACGAAAGGATCAAAGAAGAAACCTTGAGTTAGAAGAGTACTGGAACCCGGGTAGTGGGTCAGTCGAGGGAAAGAGATAGTAAAAGAACATTCAAACCTGTTGCAATCTCTGTACTCACTGATGGATACCCTAGGGAACCCAGGAAATCTCACATGAAGATAGATAGTAATTTTTTGACTAAGGTGTGAGTAAAGATTAAAGGTACTCAGCATATTCCACATAAAGTCAATCGTCAGTTGTCCCCTTCTTCTACGCTGTCACAGGGTCCTGGAAAAATTTAGCATTATTCTCATACTCATTCTTCTCCCTAGATAGATAGGCACCCCTCTAAAGGTCCTTCTTCATCTTCTTATCCTGATGTAGAGCGATTGGAATCATTAAACCAACCTCCTCTAACATCTGATGAGAAAAAGGTTTGGAGACCCAAGGAAAAAGTTGCTTCTCTTATAGCAGCTTCACCTGAGAGGTCTATAGAAAGTGAATCTAAAAAGGAGGAGAGGGTTGAGACTAACACTTTGGATCATATGAATTATGAAATATATATTCCCGTTGATCCCACTATATCTCCATAAGGTCTATAGAGGAGATGCTAGGTGAATTTAAAAATAGCATTAAAAATCTGGATGATGAAGAGGCTTTAAACTTTGATTTAGATCAAGATAACATGTTGGATGATGCAGTAGTCGATGTCCGTATGGTAGAAATAAGGAGATCAGCTCATGGTGAGGAAGCTGAAGATGCTGGAATATTAGATGTTGTAGTTAAGGAAGGCATTACGCCAAACTTAATTCAACATCTTATACAATAGCTAAAATAAAAGGATGAGCAGATCTCAAATATGAAAAAGAAGATAGAGGAAATGATGGCTACTATGGCATCCTTCCAATGTCAGGGTCCTTTACCACCACGAGCATAGGTTAAGCCTTCACAACCTGAGTCTATTCATGTGATAGGAAAGAAACAAATAATTGAGGCTCTAAAAGAGCACCAATCAGATCTAGAGATTAAAGCCTCTTAATCAAAAGATATAAAATAGATGATAGAGAACCAAGTAAGAGAGGCACTAGTAGAATCACAGAGTGCATCATATACTCCAAAGGGTAGACCCTACCCAGAGGAATTTGATGTTGTTCCTTACCCAAAGGGGTTTGTGCCTCCATCCTTCAAGATCTTTGATGGTACTGGAAACCTAAGATAGCACATAACATACTTTAGAGCCAGTTATTGTAATGCTAGGGGAAGTGATGCTTTATTTTTTAGATAGTTTGTTAGTAGCCTGTTAGGGGTGGCTTTTAATTGGTATGCAGATCTACCCAATAGTTTTCTGTACAGTTTCACAGAGTTAGAAAACATGTTTGTCAAGAGATTTGCAGGCAGTCAGCACCATGTTATAGTGGAGATCTTGTCATAGAGAAGCAGAAGCCTAGGGAGAAGCTAGTTGATTATATACTAAGGTGGAGGAATTTGAGCATGAAGTGCGAACCTCAATTGAAAGAATAACATGCGATTGAGATTCTATTTAAGAAAATTCATGGACCGGTAGCCTTTGTTTTGAAAGGTTTTACCATTAAAACATTTGAAAACTTGCTCAATAAAGCCTCCAGCCTACAAGAAGAAGCTTCACAGTTCACCTTCCTTGCTGATCAATCTACTTCAGACCCTAAGAAGCTGAAACCCCAAAAGGTCTTTGAGAAGAAATCTGAGACAGTGTCAGCTGTTGATAAGGGAATATAACCAATGAAAGTCCAGCCAGAAATTCCCCCATCATAGTTTTATAATCAGTAATATTAGAGGCCATAGTATTCACCACTACAGTATCCACCACCATGATTTTAGTCACAATTTAATCAGCAATGGCCTTACCTTATTCCAAAAGAAAGAAGGGAGAATTGGGAGAAATTTAATGCATTGATTCGTAAGACTTACCCCTTTAAAAAGGAGGCTTTAAATAGGATATTCAAAAATCTTCTAAAAAAGCCAGACTTTAAATTGCTTGCCCCTAGGAGGCCAGAAGAAGTGGGTAAGTTGGATCAGCTTAATTATTGCCCTTACCATCAGATGTTGGGTCATCAACTTGAAAACTGTGTTACTTTTAAGGAATGACTTGATAGAAATATGAAATTAGGAGCTATAGTGATTCCTAAGGAATACTTAGTGGATCTGGGGCAGTGATCAGCTAAGTGTGTTACTGGTGAGCCTATTATTCCTACTTCTCTTTTAAACTCTGACTTTACTTGGGATATAGCTTTATCTCATTTTTTAAAAAAAATTTTTAACAAGCGCTACTTTTTTTCTCTTCAGGAGTCTTTAGGAGCTTAGAAGCCCCTCCAGGTTGATCTGATAGTTCCACAAGGTGATATAGAGATGAATCTACCTTCAGAGTTCAAGGAAGCCTAAGTTAGCTAGGGTCCTATAGCTCAGGAGAAGGAGGATACTAAAGATTGTTTTTTTGCTTTTAGTAGTGTTGGTTGTGATGTACCTAGCAAAATTATGTTTTCTATGGATGGGGAGGCTGTTATCCTTAATTCTCTTACTCTAGATGATTTTTATTTTGTACCGGGTGATGTTATGAAATCAATAAAAAAGGATTCTGTGTATATCTTGTCCATTTCTGATAGGGATGTTACAGATTGCTTGAAAAATATATCTGAAATTGATTCTCTTGATGATTAATTTAATTTTGAAGAATTAAAACATTCTCTTGGCTATTATTCGGATAGTGATGCCCCTATTCTTATTTTACAAGGTATGCCTATCTGTATTTAAGCAATGTTGGATCCTAAAATTTAATAGAAATGAAATCAAAGTTAGCTGAGGTCAAAGTAGATAACCCACTTGTCACTTCTTCCAAAGAAATAGTGCAAATCAAACTTCGTAGTGGCAAAGTCCTACCTCTTCACACTTCTTTTAAGGATAAAGGGAAGCAAGTTGTTGATGAATCAGAGTCTTCTTTTCCACCTCAGCTTGTTCCCCTTTAGGGTCTAGTTCAGAGTGGAATACCCAAGGTCCATTATAATGTCCTAGCTCATCTAAGGAAGGTGCCTGCCAAACTGAGCATTTGTGATGCATTAATTCTTTCCAAAGAAATGAGGGAAGTGTTAATCAAAGCTCTGCTAGAATCAAATATTTGTATGACCCAGTTAGCAGCTGCACAGCCTGATGAAGCTCTTTATTCTAAAGGAGTTCTTAAAATTTCTTTTTCTGATGAAGATCTATATTTGGGGGTGGCTGATCGCAACCGTCCACTATACATAACATTAAACATGGATAACTTCAGATTATCACATATCCTGGTTGATCCTGGTGCATCAGTTAATATTATGACTCTCAGAACTCTTACTTATTTGAGATTAGACATTCATAAGCTCAGTTCAGATAAGATGATCTTATGAGGGTTTAACAAAAATGGTGAGAGGGCTTTGGGTTCAGTTACTCAGTTGTTGGAGATTGAAGAATTCAAAACTGAAGCAAAGTTTCATATTATAGATTCTCTAACATCTTTTAATGCTCTTCTAGGGAGAACCTGGCTTCATGAATATAGGATGGTTCCTTCATCCCTACATCAGTGCATTAAATACATCAAAGATGGCGTTGAGCACTGCATTAACGAAGATTTGCAACAATTCTTGATTCATGAAGTAAGAATTTATGAAGATGACGCCTATTATTTTCGTAAAAAGTAAATGACTATTTCCAAAGATCTTAAATTAGCCAAAAGTAAAATTGCACTTAAAAAGAAAAATGAAAAAGAAAAAGAAGAAAAAAGAAATGAAGAATATCCTTGCCTCGAAGATAGCATCCATTGACATTCTGCTCCTCCCTCACAAAGAGGTGGTAGGATGATCCAACGGGGGCGAGGTAGAGGCAGAGGATGGAAAAATCATGAAAGTGCAATGTATGAAATCATACAAAAGGAAACCCCTATGATACACATTGATTTAAAATCTGGTTCAGAAGATGAATCATGTGTATTATACGCTGAAAATGGTAACAAAAGGCCAAAATTTGAGATTAAAAGTTTGATAGGGATGTAAAACCCTTGTGAACTAGTCCTAAGGCTTACCAAGAGGGGGAGTGAATTGGTTATCTTTAAAAAACTTGTGAGCAAAATGAAGATTTTGAAAAAATCTTTTCTTAAAGCTTTAAACCAATTACAAACTGCGATGACGAGCAGATATTAAATAACAACAGAATAATAATCATGATCACACAATAATCAGTAGAAAAGTAAATGCGAAAAATAATCAGAAAGAACACACCATATTTTATAATGTTTCGGTCAGCTTGACCTACGTCCACTCCCTACAGCCTCCCCTCCGGGTATTGCACTAACACTAAGTGACTCTCCTTCTGCTCCCTCAGCAAGGCAGAGAAGCCTGTACAAAAACTCCTTTCCACCAACGCGGTGAGGTAGAGAACCTGAACTCCTTTCGCTTCCTCCTGAAGCTGGCAGAGAACCCAATCTCCTTTCACTTCCTCCTGAAGCAGGTAGAGAACCCGAACTCCTTTCGCTTCCTACTGAAGCGGGAACAGAACCCGAACTCCTTTCGCTTCTTTCTGAAGCAGGCAGAGAACCCAAATCTTCTTGCAAATGATCCTTCCACAAAGAAACCAAGGATAAGAGATGATGACTGGAGAAGACGACTCAGATCCTTACTAGAAACAACCGTTGTGAACCCCTCACAAACTCCCCCTCACAAGATCCTCTCTCTCTCTCTCCCAAGCTCTTTCTCTCTCTTAAGGTTTTCTCTGGTAAGGAAAGTGGCAAAAGATTTTTCTAGTTGGAAGAAAAAAAATTTTATAGGAGGGCTCAAAATTTGCCCTAAATCTCAATTAGTCGGCCAAGATCATCCAGGATGATCGGTTGATCGTCCTGAACGATCAGTTCAAGATCACATGTATCAGCTTGGCTGATCTGGCTCTTCTAGACGATTAGTAGACAAAATTTGTTCAGATCGTCCCGTACGATTCTACGATCGTTCGGGATGATTAGTGTAATTCAAAAATTTCGTCCAGAAGATAGCTCTGGTCATCCAGGGGAACTTGTGCTGGACGATCTCAAAATGACTTGATCGTCCGGGACGATCAGGGTATCATCCTGTACGATTAGTTCAAAAATGATAAAATCATCCTGCACACAGATCTGGACGTATAGGTCAAAACATGCTGGATGATTTCAAAATGACTTAGTCGTCCAAGATGATATGTCTATCATCCAGTACGATTAGTTTAAAAATGATAATATCATCCTGCACACAGCTCTGGATGTACAAGTCATAGGCACTGGAAGGTCAAGATTTTTAACATATCGTCCCGTATGATCTTTTGATCATCCAGGATTATATGATCGAATCAATTAAACCTTAATTACTTTCTTTAATCATCAGACTAATTTAGGCATGATTGTAATGGATCATCCTGGATGATACTCGTATCGTCCGGGATGATAAGACCAAATCTCTAAAAATAAAACTTGCCTAACTTAATCTGGCGGCTGAGAATTTTTGATTTAAGTCTATCGTCTTGTACGATATATGTATCATCTAGGATGATCGGCTTAATCAAACCAACTTAACATGATCATCATAATTAGGGTTTCTATTTTTACTGGATCGTCCAGGATGATATGAACAAAACTTAAAAATAGAGACTCTAACTCACTCACTAAAAATTTTCCCCCCGAGTGTCTGTGTGTGCAAGGTTACTTAGCTAGGGGATCACTTACATTATATTTGACTCAAAAAAGGGAAAAATTACAACTTAGACACACGCATACCCATTCTTGAGTTGGCTTGGATTGCACTTGATCTTTTGTACCTGAAATATTAGTTGACCAAAAATAGAGAACATAAATTTTTGTTATCATCAAAATTGTAATCTCTAAATCCAGATTTACACCAATCTCCCCCTTTTTGATGATGGCAAATATTTATTCAGTAGTTTCAAATAAAATAGACAGAAGTAATCAACGCACATATAAAAAAAAATTCATTTTAAAGTTCACTAAACATTGACAACCAGTGACACTAAATATAATAAGGGAAACAACTACAACATAAAAATAGTAAAAGAAACTACTAGTAACTCAAACACCAACTCCCTTTTTTGACATCACAAAAAGGAGGAGGAATAGACAAAAAAACACAAACACAGAAAATTAATAAAGAGGCGGATCCTAATCAGCTCCAGTAAATCAAAATTTTCCTTTGATTTTTAATTCAAAAGCCATTAAGAAGAAAATTGATAATGCTGAACTCAAAAAAAGTTAGAAAATTGATTTTCGTAACTCCTACCTCGGACACCTTACATGTTCAAATTCCTTTCAAATAAAAGCCTAATTCATAAAAAAAGAGATTAGATTCAAAAAGAGATCCTTTCAAGCCTCGTTCTAGAAAAATATCTGATATAATAATATTACAAGGTAAGGAATCAAAAATCATACTTTTTCATCTCAAGCTTTTGAAAATATTAAGTGGCGCATGGATTTCTCTAAGACATTTAAAGATCTGAAAGGAAAGAAAGCTTATTTCTTTATGGGCTCATTTTATGCCTCTTTTTTAATTTGTTTGACACTTTGCGCATCTTTTAATTTTTTATACACTTTGTATATCTTTCCAATTTGACAACATTGCACATCTTTTCAGCTTTGGGCTCATTTTGTGCCTCTTTATGTTTTAGCGCTCTTTGCGCATCTTTTGTAAGCTTGCTTTCTTTCATAATTATTAAAGCATCTCAGCTGTGAAATTACCTTCCAGACATAGGAGACGACAAAACTCACTCTCTATAATAAGGAAGAGTAATTCACAAAATAAAAATCATACATCATATGATAAGTGCAGTCACTTGATTAAGAAAAATATAACACTGATTCAAAGCTTTGAAAACACTATTCATATGAGATAGATTACTGTAGGAAGATAAAATAGATCTCTATTTTAAAAACCAACCTTTTAATTTTAAAGAAGATTTTTATCCAAAATAAATAATACACTATTAAAGGGAGTTAGAGAAAGAGAAAAAATCATCAACGTTTCTTCCCTTTAACAAATTCAGAGGAGTCAATCACTGCTTACAAGCTTCCAAAAAAAATAAGGCAAAAACACTTAGTCAGTAATCCAGTTTATCAGCAGTAGTGAGCAGTGATCTGATTTTGAAAGGAATAAAATAGTAAATCAAGAACAAGTAGGAAATCACATCAAAATAAATATTCAAATTAGAAAAAATAACAAATAATAATAGGCAATCGACAGTGAATAAAAATAAAACAGAAAATAGATAATCAAATCAAAAGACTAACAGAAACAAAAGAAAAATAGAAAAACTCAGAAATCATCAGTCATCAGAATAATGCATTTATGTCAATCACACCCAATCTGGTCCTTAAAATGCTGAATTAGTCAAAAGCCAGTGACTTAGTAAATATGTCAGCCAGTTGATTTGGCGCTCTTTTGCAACATGGTCCCTAATGAAGTGATGCATTATATCAATGTGTTTGGTTCTAGAATGTTGAATTGGATTCTTAGAAATATAGATAGCACTGGTGTTATCATATAAAACTAAAATTGTGCCAACAGGTAATCCTAAATCCAAAACTTGTTACTTCAACCAAAGGACTTGGGCCACACAACTCCCTAAGGCAATATACTCAGCTTCAGTAGTGGAAAGTACAACTGAGTTCTATTTTCTACTGGACCAGAAGACTAAAGACTGTCCTATGAACTGACAAGTTTCAGAAGTGCTCTTTTTATCCACCCTACACCCTGCAAATTCAGAATCAGAATATCCAATAATCTCAAAAGAAGTGTTGTGCCTGGAGTACCAGATTCCTAAGTTTGAGGTCTCTAAAAGATATCTAATAATACTCTTAACAACAGTCAAGTGAGACTCTTTAGGATCAGCTTAAAACCTAGTACAAAGACATACACTAAACATAATATCAGGTCGGCTAGCAGTCAGGTAAAGAAGTGATCCTCTAATCCCTCTATACTTCTTTTGATCAATAGATTTTCCATTTGAATCATTTTCTAACTGAACAGATGAACTCATGGGAGTGTTGATTGGCTTAGCTTTGTCCATTTCATATTTCTTCAAGATGTCCTTAGTGTATTTTAATTGATTCAGAAAGGTTCCATCATCCATTTGCCTTATGCTAAACCCCAAAAAGTAATATAATTTTCCCATCATACTCATTTAAAACTCCTTACTCATTATCTTAAAAAAATCATCACATAAATTTTTATCAGAAGATCCAAAGAGTATATCATCAACATAGATCTCGACAATGAGTAAATCATCCCCTACTCTCCTCAGAAAAAGGGTGGTGTCTACGCTCCCCTTAACAAACTCTCTTTCTAACAGTAATATGCTAAGCCTCTTATACCAAGCTCTGGGTGCCTATTTCAATCCATATAAGGGCTTTTTTAATTTGTAAACATGATTTGGATATTAGAAACTCTCAAAACCTGGGGGTTATTCTACAAAAACATCCTCCTTTATTACCCCATTCAAAAATGCATTCTTAATATCCATTTGAAATAACTTAAATCCTTTATAACAGGCAAAGGCTAGTAGCACTCTAATGGCTTCCAATCTAGCTACAGGGGCAAAGGACTCCTCAAAATTAATCCCTTAAATTTGATTGTACCCCTTAGCCAACAATCTTACCTTATTCCTAACCACCATACCAGAATTATTCATTTTATTCTTAAAGACCCACTTGGTTCCCACTACACTTTGATTCCTAGGTCTTTCTACTAACTCCCAAATATCATTTCTTACAAATTAATTTAATTCTTCTTGTATAGCTAAGATCCAAAATTCATCAGAAAGGGCTTGATTGATGTTGGTGGGCACACTCATTGAGATAAAGTCAGAATGGTTTACTTCCTTCCTAAGTCCATGCCTAGTTCTAACACCTTCAGAAGGGTCTCGTAAGATCAGTTCTTTAGGATGACTTGAAGAATATCTTCAATATCTAGGCATTGAAACATCAGCTTCTATCCTTTCCTCCAGATTTGTAAATTCTACTCCTTGGGTGACTTTTACAACCTCTTCATCTTCTACTTCAGATCTAGACTCCTTAGGATCATATTCATCAAACACTACATGAGTTGTCTCCTCCACCACTAAGGTCATCTTATTAAACACCCTAAAAGATTTTCCCACACTTGAATATCCTAAGAACACTCCTTCATCAGATTTGGGGTCAAATTTTCCTAAGGATGATTTCCCATTATTATGAATGAAAACCTTACAGCCAAAGACATGGAGATGGGAAAGGTTTGGAGTTCTACCCTTAATGATCTCATAAGGTGTCTTATTCAGATTTGATCTAACATTCACTTTATTCAACACATAACAGGTAGTGTTCACCGCTTAAGCCCAAAAATATTTAGGAAGTGAATACTCAGCAAGCATGGCTCTTGCGGCTTCGACTAAGGTCATGTTCTTCCTTTCAGAGACCCCATTCTGCTGAGGGGTCCTAGGAGCTAAAAATGAATTGGCTGATCCCTTGCTCCTCACAGAATATCTTAAATCTCACATTTTTAAACTCCCCACCATGATCACTATGGATGGTCAAGATCTTACAACCTAACTTCTTCTGAATCGAAGTGGAGTATGATTTAAATTAATCAAATAACTCAGACTTATATGACAGAAATCTAATCCAAGTGAACCTCGAGTAGTCATCAACAATCACAAATTCATAGACTTTTCCCCCTAAGCTGGCAGTGCTAATGGGTCCAGATAAATCCATGTGATGGACTTCTAAAGATTTAGAGGTGGTGATGTTTTTGATGGAGTGGAAAGAGGCTTAGACTTGCTTCCCTCGTTGACAGGAATCACACAAGTGGTCCTTAGTGAACTTAAGCTTGGGGACACCTCTAACTAAGTCCTTTTGGGTGACACTTGTAAGGGTTTTCATACTGGCATGACATAATCTCCTGTGCCACAATCATGACTCATCAGCAGCAGTTTTTAAGCAAATTGAAACATCAGCTTTAAAGTACCTTACATCCAGCATGTAGACATTATTGATCCTTTTACCCTGCAAAATAATTTTGTCATTTAAGCTTATAATACAGTAAGTGGGCAGGAACTTTATACTGTATCCTTTGTCACAGAGTTGACTGATGCTGAGCAAGTTGTGTTTTAGTCCATCTACAAGCAAAACATTATCAATAATAAAATTTTGGGAATCACCAATTATACCTGCTCCTACCAACCTTCTGGTGGTGTTGTCTCCAAGTGTAAACTTTCGTCCATCTCTGGCCTCCAATGAAATAAACTAATTTGGATCTCTCGTCATATGCCTTGAACATCCACTGTCCATGTACCACATGCTCTTACGAGACCTTTTGTGAGAGCACTTCTACAAAATCATCAAACGTCAGATTTAGGAACCCAAACAGGTTTGGGTTCCTTCTTATGAAAAGAAGAATGTAATGCATGTGTGCTGTGCTGTGAAACATGCAATTTGGGTCTCCACACCTAATGTGTACTACGGTAAACAGTGTATGTGTGAGAGATGTGTCCTAACATGCCACAAGAAAAATATCTAATACCAGGAAAAGGGTTAACTAATCTATGTGGGTGATAGTTCCTCTTCCTAGGTTTGAATGAAACATGCTTTATTGATTTTGAAATAGATTCTTCAAAAGGTGGAGGTGCATAAAATTGTGCAAAAGTAGGAGGTATTTCATTTTTCCCAAAGGCACAAATTTTTACACTTAGAAATTCATTTTCTTTCTTTAGACTTGCAATTTCAAATGGTGCTCACTACTATCTAAATTAGATGCATGAGTTTCTAATTCCCTAAATGTAATTTCTAATTCAACATGTGATGCTTTTAATGAATCATACTCAGTAATCAAATCAGAATGCTTTTTATTCATCTCATCAAACTCATCAAGTAATGACATGTAATTGTTATCAAGTATGGAATGATCTTTAGTCAAAACATGGGTTTTCTTAAGTTTCCTATATGAAGAATGAATTTTCTCAGAAGCATCAAGTAATTAATCATAGGTTAGCTTACATACATCTTCTTGGTCAGACTGACCAGGATGATCATCTGCCATCAAACACAAGTTAGTAGTCTCCTCTTCAACTTCAGTCTTAGAGGAGTCAGATGCAGAATCTACCCAGAATGCCTTTTGAATCCACTTCTTGTCCTTCCTGAACTTGGGTTTCTCCTCACCCTTCTCCTTGCTTAGGTGATCCTTATGTGTAGGATAATTAGCCTTTATGTGTCTGGGCTTCCTTCTTTCAAAATAAACTGTATCAGATGAACCCTTAAAATTTTTGCCACTCTTACCTTTGTTCCACTTTTGAAAATTCTTATGTTTCTTCCTTAGAAAGCTTTTGAATTGCCTAGTGATTAAGGTAACAACCTCGCTATCAGACCCGAAAGAGTCAGTTTCAGTATCGTTGGCCTTCAGCGCCACAGTTTTCTCCTTCTTCTTCTCACCTATATCAATTTGTCATTGGTTCACTCCTTGCTCGTAAGCAATGAGTGACCCAAGTAAGTTATCAACAGAATAAGTGCTCAAATCTTTGGATTCAGTAATTACAGTTATCTTAGCATCGAAAGAAGAGGGCAAACATCTCAGAATTTTGTTCACTTTTTCATAGTTTGTAAGTTCTCTTCCTAAAGCATGTAAAGAAGTGACAATTTGAGTGAACCTAGTATATATTTCAAAAATTGGTTCACTAGATTTCATGCGAAAGAGTTCGTAGTCATGAGTAGGATGTTCAATCAAGATTGCTTAACCTCGGATGTACCTTCATAAGTGATGCACAATCTATCCCAAATTTCTTTACCAATTGTACAAGTAGAGACACACATGTAATCCTTAGATTTTAAGTCTCGGAAAAAATAGTTCAAACATTTGGCATTCAGTTGGGCTAAGTCTCGATCATCAAAAGTCTATTTAGTGAAAGGTAGTTCAGTTTTAATATTATTAACAATTCTAAAAGGTGCTTCATAACCATCCTTAACAAGCATCCACGTGTAATAATCTATAGATTGATGAAAAGTGGACATGCGAGTTTTTTAAAAATCAAAAGGTATGTTATTAAACAAAAGTGGACGTGTGATTGAATAACCTTCAGTAGTATTTACCTATTACCAAAGTTAGCCATGGATCAAATTCAAAGGTTTTTAAACTTTATTTTTGAATCCCTCTCTGATACCACTTGAAAGTTCGATAGGGATGTAAAGCCCTTATAAATTAGTCCCGAGGCTAACCAAGAGGGGGGTGAATTAGTTATCTTTAAAAAACTTGTGAGCAAAATAAAAATTTTGAAAAAATCTTTTCTTAAAGCTTTAAACCAATTACAAACTGTGATGATGAGCAGATATTAAACAATAACAGAATAATAATCACGATCACACAATCATCAGCAGAAAAGTAAATGTAGAAAATAATCAAAAAGAACACACTAGATTTTATAGTGGTTCGGTCAACTTAACCTACGTCCACTCCCCGGAGCCTACCCTCCGGGTATTACTTTAACACTAAGTGACTCTCCTTCTGCTCCCTTAGCAAGGCAGAGAAGCCTGTACAAAAACTCCTTTCCACCAACCCGGTGAGGCAGAGAACTTGAACTCCTTTCGCTTCCTCATGAAGCGGGCAGAGAACCCAAACTCCTTTCACTTCCTCCTGAAGCGGGCAGAGAACCCGAACTCCTTTTGCTTCCTCCTGGAGCAGTCAGAGAACCCGAATCTTCTTGCAAACGATCCTTTCACAAAGACACTAAGGACAAGAGATGATGACTGGAGAAGATGACTTAGATCCTTGCTAGGAGCAACCTTTGTGAACCCCTCACAACTCCCCCTCATAAAATCCTCTCTCTCTCTCCCAAGCTCTCTCTGTATCTCAAGATTTTCTCTGGTAAGGAAAGTGGCAAAGATTCTTTTAGTTGGAAGAAAATATCTTTTATAGGAGGGCTCAAAATTTGCCCTAAATCTCAACTGGTCGGCTAAGATCGTCCAGGATGATCGGTCGATAGTCATGTACGATCAGTTCAAAATCATATGTATCAGCCTGGACGATCTGGCTCTTCTAGACGATTAGTAGGCAAAAATTTATTCAGATCATCCCATACGATTCTGCGATCATCCGATATGATTAGTATAATTCAGGAATTTCATCCAGAAGATAGCTCTGATCGTCTAGGGGAACTTGTGCTGGACAATCTCAAAATGACTTGATCATCCAGGACAATCAGGGTATCATCCCGTACGATTAGTTCAAAAATAACAAAATCATCCTGCACACAGCTCTGGACGTATAGGTCAAAACATACTGGATAATTTCAAAATGACTTGATCATCCCGGACGATATGTCCATCATCCGGTACTATTAGTTCAAAAATGACAATATCGTCCTGCACACAGCTCAGGACGTACAGGTCGTAGGCGCTAGACGGTCAGAATTTTTAACATATCATCCTGTATGATCTTGCGATCGTCTAGGACAATATGATTGAATCAATTAAACCTTAATTACTTTTTTTAATCATCAGACTAATTTAGGCATGATTGTAATGGATCGTCCAGGATGACATACGTATCATCCGGGACGATCAGACCAAATCTCTAAAAATAAAACTTGTCTAACTTAATCTAGTGGCTGAGAATTTCTGATTTAAGCCTATCATCCTGTATGATATGTGTATCATCCAGGACGATCGGCTTAATCAAACCGACTTAACATGATCGTCCTAATTAGGGTTTCTTTTTTGGATCATCCAGAATGATATGAATATTATCTAGGATAATATGAACAAAACTTGAAAATAGAGACTCTAACTCACTAAAAATTCTCCTCCTAAGTGTGTGTGTGCAAGGTTACTTAGCTACAGGATCACTTACATTATATTTGACTTAAGAAAGGGAAAAATTACAACTTAGACACACACGGACCCGTTCTTGAGTTGGCTTGGATTGTATTTGATCTTTTGTACCTAAAATATTAGTTGACTAAAAATAGAAAATAGAAATGTTTGTTATCATCAAAATTGTAATCCCTAAATCCAGATTTGCAACAGAGATCTCTTTGGAACACAGTAGTGATGATGATAAAATTCAAGCAAATATAGGGGATGATTCAAATTTTTCTACCTATAAAAAGCTTAAAGGATATGTGAAGACTTTAGCTCTAACCCCACTATCGCAAGATGGTATAACCAGGTTAGCAGTTAAAGTTTTGCCTACTTTGAGCAATGATTATAAAACTGCTAAGTTTATTTCTTCCTCTAGCAAGAATATTGAAACTGATGTACATATTGATGATCCTTTGATGAATAAAATAGTGGAACTCCCTTTTGATTGGTATCCTTATGGTGTTAAAAATTTAATTGAACAAGGTCTAACCCCATCTACTTGGACTAAATGTCAAGCTCAGTCCTTTGAAAATCTTTGGAATATAGAATACTATAAACCAAAGTCAAGAGCACGATTGGCCTTTAGTAATATTTATCCATTTGATGATGATGATTATTGCTTGGTGATAACAAATAATTTTGGATCTGATCGTCTCTTTGTAAAGGACATTAAAATTCTTGATGAATCTTATCTAGAAACATTAGATGATTCGGATGACTTTTAAGTTAAGGATGCACCTCCTGAACTTGAGGAGAAAATCTACGTCCGACGTTCATAAGTGCCTTATTGAATGAGGATGAGTCAACTAACTTAGTCAAGTTACTTTAGAGTTTAAGGATGGCTTCACCTAGAGCTATGATGAAATACCTGGATTATCTCTAGAATTAGCAGTCCACAAACTTGAAATTTAACCTGATGTAATCCCTTTCAAGCAGGCCCCATGACGCATGGGCTTAGAAATTGAACAACAAGTGGTGACTAAAGTTGAAAAATTGATTGATGAAGGCTTTATTCGAGAGGAAAAATATCCCTCTTGGTTGGCTAGCATCATCCCAGTAAAGAAGAAGAATGGTCAAATTCGTGTATGCATCGATTATAGGGATCTGAATAAGGCTTGTCCAAAAGATGAGTTCCCATTACCCATACCAAAACTCATGGTAGACATCGCCTCCGAGCACACAATTTTCTCTTTTATGGATGGTTCATCTGGATATAACCAAATCAAGATGGCCCCTAAAAATGAAAAATTCACTGCTTTCAGAACGCCTATAGGGGTCTTCTATTACAAAGTCATGCCCTTTAGACTTAAGAATGCTAGTGCAACTTACTAGCGAGCTATGACCCGAATCTTTGATGATCTAATATACCCACAGGTGGAATGTTATATCAATGATTTTGTCATCAAAAGTCATCAAAGGGAAGACAACCTTCATGATCTGAGAATCATTTTTGAAAGGTTGTGCCACTATGATCTAAAGATGAATCCCTTGAAATGTGCTTTTGGAGTCACTTCAGAAAAATTCTTAGGATTCGTAGTGAGCCACCGAGGCATAGAAATTGATCCTACCAAAACAAAAGCCATCTTAGATATGCGACCTCCTAAAAGTCTTACTAAGTTAAGATCTTTTCAAGGTAGATTGGCATATCTATGAAGATTCATTTTCAACTTGTCTAGTAGGTGTTAACCATTTGCCGCTTTATGTACGAAAGATGCTCGATTTCATTCGGATGAAAAGTGTCAAAATACTTTTGAGAGCATAAAGTAGTATTTGATGATGCCACCAATTCTAGCAGCTCCTGTCCCAGGAAAACCTTTAATACATTACACCATAGCTTTGGATAGTTCTCTTGGCTCCTTATTAGCGCAGACTAATGAGAAAGGAAAAGAGAATGCACTTTATTACTTGTGTAGATGACTCCTGCCAACTGAAGCTAATTATCTGCCCATTGAGAAACATTGTTTAGCTTTAATTTTTTCTACCCAAAATTATGGCATTATATGTTAGCTCATAGATTAATCTCATTTCTAGAGTCAATCCACTCCAATACCTAATGACTCATCCAACATTATCAGGGAATTTAGCGAAGTGGTCAATGTTTCTACTCCAATTTGATATTATATTTATTCCCTTATGTGCTATCAAAGGTCAAGCCATGGCTAACTTCTTAACAGCACACTCGATCCCTGCTGAGTCCCCTCTAAATGATCATCTCCCTGATGAACAAATTATGAGTTTAGAGGAGCAGGAAGAAAATACTTGGGCATTATATTTTGATGGTGCCGCATCTACATAAAAGATTGGGGAACCTCAAGAGGTAATCCCGAGGAAAGCAGGTATCGGGTTGGTTTTTATAACCCCTGAAAAAGGATTATTGCGTTATTTTTACCATTTATTAGAGCCTTATGCTAATAATGAGGACGAATACAAAGCTCTAATAACTGGATTAGAATTAGCAATATTAATGAAAATTAGAGAAGTCAAGATCTTTGGAGATTCATAACTTATCATCAATCAAGTTGCTGGTATTTACAAAGTCTTGAAACCTAAACTTCTTCCATACCATCAGTACACTATGAAACTTCTTAAGCAGATTCCAAGCATAACCTTATATGGGATACCCCATGGAAGAAATTCTATGGCGGATGCCCTTGCAAAGCTTGCAAAGGAATTAGCTTGTATAGAAGAAGAATCAATTTCTATAGAAGTTCAAGGTCGTAAGATCTTATCTCCTATAGACTTGGAATATATAAATAAAAAATTTCCTTCTGAGGATGAGATTTTTTCTTGCTATTGATGATGAAATAGTTTACTGGAGGCAACCTTTCATTAACTATTTGCAAGAAAGAAAACTCCCTTAAGAGAAATCTGTCGCAGATCAAATCAAGAGAAGGGCTCTCTCTTATACACTAATAAATGGCATTTTGTACTTTTGATCTTTCGATCAATTGTGGCTACGTTGTCTCAATAAACATGAAGCCCAAAAGATCATAACTGAGGTACATGCTGAATTGTGTGGTGCTCACCAATCTGGCCCTAAAATGAAAATGAAAATTAAGAGACTGGGATATTATTGGCCCTCAATGATTGACGACAGTATGTCCATTATACATCATTGTCACCAGTGCTAAGTACATGTGTTGTTCTACGTTAACGTCCTAATATTCTGCATATAATAATTGCTTCATGGCCTTTTAAAAGATGGGGCATAGACATCATTGGCCATATCGATCTCCCTCTTCTAAAGGTCACCGGTTCATTTTAGCAGCAACATATTATTTCTCAAAATTGGTGGAAGCTGTTCCATTATGAGAAGTTAAAACTCATAATATACTCCAATTTTTTTGAGACCATATTGTATATCGATTTGACATTCCTTGTCAAATTATATCTGATAATGGTCCTTCTTTCAAAAGTACCAAAATGAACAATATCGCTAAATTTTATAATATTGATTGGAGATACTCCACAAGCTATTACCCTCAGATGAATGGATTAGCGGAAGACTTCAATAAGATATTGGTAGGAATTTTAAAGAAAATTTTAGAGGACAATAAGCGATAGTGGCACGAAAAATTAGGGAAGGCTTTATGGGCTTTTCGAACTACATATAGAACCCTAACTCAGTCTACACCATTTGCTTAAGTCTTCGAGGCTGAGGATGTTCTCACTTTAGAGGCACAACTTCCTTCTCTGAGGGTTATAATTAACAATCATTTCACATCTGATCAGAATGCCTGACTTTGATTAGAAGAACTCGAAGGTTTAGAAGAAAAGCGATTGCAGGCTCAATAGAACCTCGACTTATATAAATCCTGTATAGCTCAAGCACATGATAAAATGGTCTGTCCTTGAACCTTTCGAGTATGAGAGCTGGTGTTGGTCTTACGTAGACCTATCCTAACTCATCAAAGATTTGGTGATAAATTTGAGCCTACATGGGAAGGTCCTTTTGTGGTGGAGAAAGTCTACCAAGGAGGATCTTACCAATTAGTGGATTGTAAGGGTGATCATCCTATGTTTTCCATCAATGGGCGGTATCTTAAGAAATACTATGTGTAATGACGTTGTTATGAAGATTTGCAATAAAATTACAAATTTCTCAACATACATGTTGTTATCAAGTTCATGAATGTAACATGTAATGGGTCCAAGTAGCTTGTATACTTTTGAAAATTAAAATTGAAGGGTTTCAAGATTTGAAGTAATTGAGATGTTCTATAGTACTATTGTAGAATTATCCTTTTATTAGTTTTCCTTCTTCACACATGATGATCTGGTATAAAAATATAATCCCTAGTGGATTATTTGCAAGTTATAAATATCATTTATGATGAAGGAGAAAGTAAATTTTCAATCCAGAAATTTCAAGACTATAATTCTTCTGAATATCTTCCCTCCCCTTCTAAAAAGTGACGTAGACAAAAGCTTTTGATCTATAGCAGAAAATTTTGTAAATTGTTAACGTCATTTGTGATGAAGGATTTCAAAGAAATCAAACATTCATTAAAATTCACAAACCTGACTAAAGTTTAAATCCATCTTTTGGTCTAAGTCCACTTTTACAGCATCCTATTGACTTCTAGCTTAAGTCCGCTTTTATGGCAGCCAACCAGTTAAATCTGTCTTTAGGTTTAAGTCCGCTTTTACGGCATCCTATTGACTTTCGACATAAGTCTGCTTTTATGGTAGCCAAACCTATTTAAACTCATCTTTAGGTCTAAGTCTGCTTTTATGGCATCCTATTGAGCTTCGGCATAAGTCCACTTTTACGGCAGCCATCCAGTTTAAAATCCATCTTTAGGTCTAAGTCCGCTTTTATGGCATCCTATTGACTTCTGTCTTATGTCCGCTTTTACGACAACCAACCTGTTAAATCCATCTTTAGTCCTAAGCCTGCTTTTATGACATCCTATTGACTTTCAGCATAAGTCCTCTTTTATGGAAGCAAAACCTGTTAAATTCATCTTTAGGTCTAAGTCTACTTTTACGGCATCCTATTGACTTTCGACATAAGTGCGCTTTTACGACATTCATACCTATTTAAATCTGTCTTTAGGTCTAAGTCCGTTTTTACGACATCCTATTGACTTTCGGCATAAGTCACGCTTTTATGGCAGCCAAACCTGTTTAAATTCATCTTTAAGTCTAAGTCCACTTTTACGGCATCCTATTGACTTTCAGCATAAGTCCGCTTTTATGGCAGCCAGACCTGTTTAAATCTGTCTTTAGGTCTAAGTCCGCTTTTACGACATCCTATCGACTTTTGGCATAAGTCTGCTCTTATGGTAACCATTCTCAAAATTAGATATAAGTGTTCACTTGGTGGCATCATTTCTCTCAATTTAAAAGAAGACTTCGGGTTTATCAAAATCACATCAACTCTTACATTTCTGTCAAACCACATTCAAATCACTACATTCAACTTTTTCATATCTTAACTTTACCAAATGATACTAATTTCCTTAGTTATTATTTTCTAAAACCATTATTGTCGTTATCAACTTTAAATCAATTAATCAATCCAAATCTTTCAATCAATCAGCTTAAATCTTTATAAACTTTTACATTCTGATTATCTATCAAAGTACAAATTCCATTCAATTCGTATACTCAGTTTTTTAGTTTCAATCTTGGATTTACTTGATTGTTTCGGTCAACACCAATACGCACGATAAACTTTGGCAAGTTTATTATGCCTATTGGGGGTCCATTTATTAACCTCATTATTTGAGGTCAATTTCCTTGGAATCTATCTCTAGCGCCTAGGTATTCATAGCCTAGTGTAGATGCCACTTACAGGACCCCCTTAGGTGGATTCCCATTGATGTAGCATTGACTCAGCCCTTTTATTCAACCCAAATAAAAAATCAATTCAATTTAAATTTAATTCAACTCCAAATTAAACTCAAATCCACTCATCTTAAACCAACTATTTTAAATTGGAATTTGCTACACCAATCAAAACAAAACCTAATCAAATTAACTCGAGCCGAGTTCAATCTAAATGACAATAGCTCTGATTAGCTCGATTTGGCTTGCTGCGAGCTAATGTCATTAGTTTAATTAAATAAAAGCATTAAATTAATCTACTATAAAAAAAAAGATTTTACTAATTTTATTTAAAATAAATATATGTTGATTCCATTAAAATAGATTATATATATATATATATATATATATATATATATAAGCAAAAAAAATTATCTAAATTATAATATATCCTAATAACCACTTCCCATTTTAAAATTCAAAATTAAGGGTGTGGTTAGGGCTAGTTTAACCGAACCCCACTTCCCCTATCTATTCACAAAACCTCCCCTACCCAGGCTCACATTTGCGAAACCCCTTTCCCTCTTTGTTCGCAATGAGTCCTTCCCCATTCGCCTCCTCCCTCTAGCTTTCGGTTCACACAACCCAGGACGAGCCCCCCCTCATACTCTAGCCTGCTCGCTCTCTCCCGTTGGTTTCTCCCCAAAGAAGTTGGCCGAGCCCCAATGCAACAGCAGCCGCTCGCCGATTTTCCCTAGCTGCCAGTCATTTTTGCTATAGGTATATCTTCTACGTTCTCATCTTCTTTCTCTTCCTTTTAGCAATCTTGATGATGAAAAAGTGATTTGGGAAAGTTTAGTGCTATTCTTTTGGAAGGAGAAGAAGGTATGCGAGATTGAAAATATGGGAATGTTTATTTCCCTTGCTTTCTCTTATTGCAAAGAGAAGGATTCTCTTTTGTTGTTTAACTCAATCTTATTTGGATTTTCAACGGTTCTTGAATGTACAAGATACTAGATTGGAATGCATACTTATTTCTCATTACCATTGGATGAAGACTAACGCATTTCTTGAAAATTATTTTTGATAGGAAAATTGGGGAAACTTTGATTAAAATTCATAGGTCTTCTTTTTCACTCAAAAGAAAATGTTTGAGATGAAATTTTGTTGAGTTCTATTAGTTATGGCAATTGCAATATACATTTTAGAAATGTCTCTAATTGAAAATATTTGTTAGTGATGAGAAAATGCATTGTTTGCTTATATCTTTCATTCCTAAACATCTAGTTGGTCATCTTATCTTGAGATTAGAAAGGAAGTGGGATTTCTCTCATCTTATTTTCTCTCAAATAAGCAAGTAAAATGATCTACATAATTTCATGTGATAATTGAAAGAAAGAAAAGTTGTAGTGAAAAAGAGAAATGTGATTTTGGAAAGGATTGTGAGCATTGTGTTGGGAAGTAATCATGAGTTTTATGTTTTCAATGTGAATTTCCTATAGAATCAATTCAATGTTGGGTTGTTTTCCAGAAAAAAAAATTTAGAAAAAGTAAAGTTACATTGAGCCCTCTTTCTCCTTTTAATTTCATTTGGTGACAATGTTGAGTTGAAAAGCGTGTTCATACATGTGTTCCTCGTATATCTTTGATGGCAAACCGTGAGCATTCATATATTTTATATAAAGGTTGTTACATGTAGGAGGATATCTTGAGTTGGTTGGAAGGGAATTTGAGGTCTTTTGCAAAATTTTATCATATGCATTTGTGGCATTTTTGTGACAGAAGCTTGTGTAAGGTAATTTGAAATGTTTCATGTTATGCTTTGGGAAGAGAGACGATGAACTGTTCCTTTGCATTTATATAAAGGGATGAATGATTGCTTGAAGCGTTTTGTAAATGTTGGAAGAAAGGAAAAGTGTGTAGAGTATGAAAATGTTTGGTTTCGAAAGGTAAAATAACATGTGTATGTGAGTGTGAAAAATAAATTGTGGGTACATTAGAAAGTGTTGGTGTGTAAAGATTGAAATGTGTGTGTGTTTCAAGAGTAAAAGTGTTTGATATTGTGAAAGATGGGTGCTGAAAGGTATGGAGAAGTGAAGTGTATGTAAGCAAAAATGTGAAAGTAATGTGTATTTTTTTTTAAAGGGGAAATGCTTTGAAAAGGGAATTGTTCATTTTTGAAAGGTAAAGTGTTTAATGAATTTGTGTATGTTGAGAAGTAAAGTGTATGTTTATGTTGAAAAATGAAATATGTAAAGGTGGAGATGTATTTGGACTTGTGGTGTTGAAAAGTGGAACTTGTGTATTTTTAGCTAGTAAGAAGTGGAGATTGTTTGTTTTAAAAGTGGAAGTATATGTTAGAAAGGTTGTGTGATGATTGTGAAAAGTGAAGTGTTTTGTTTTGGAAGGAAAAGTGACTTGCGTGTGTATTTTGAAAGGTGGAATTTGTATGTATTTTGGAGGGTGATGATGTGAAGTTGTATGTAAGTAAATTTGTGTGTGTTTTGAAAAGTGAAATGTGAAATGCGTTTTGTGTTTAAGTTGGAAATGTGAAAGTGGATTGAAGTGTGTGACTTTATGAAAAGTGGAGAAGTGTGTTAGTAGTTGAAAAGTGAAAATTGTTTTGTTTAAATGAAAAGTTCAATGTGTTATCTTTGAGTGGTAAAGTGAAACTTGATTGTTGGAGAATGAAAAATGTTCATTTTGAAAAGGTGATATGTGTGAGAAACAAAAAGTGAGTTTTGGAAAAGGAGATGAAAAGTGGATTCTGTTGGAAAATGTGTTAGTTGGGTATTTATTAGGAAAATGAAATTATTGAAAAGTAAAACCCTTCCTTCTCTCTCTACCTCTCTCTCTCTCTCTCTCTCTCTCTCTCCCCCCCCCCCTTCTCTCTTTCGGTGCCTTAGGGTGAATGTTGGAAAAGTGCGAAGTATGCTTTCAAAAGTGAAAAGTTGAAAAGGGAATCAACCGAACCAGTGTCCAAGCCCGAAGAAAGGTACGTTTTACTTTAAATAATTTTTTTTAATTATTTTAATTTTAAATTATTAAATATGCTTCTAATCCCTATTTTATTATCTTTATTTGCAAGAACTGCAAGGAATGGTATCGGTCATAGCCCCCGGTGTTGTAAGTTTTCTTTAAACTTAGAAAGCCCCTAGGAAGCCCTTAGTGTGGTTTGTGCAAACCCTTCCCCTTTAGGTCCTTGTAGTAACTTCAATTATATTAGGATTATTTTTATTTTATTTTATTTTAGATCCTTAAACACTTTACACGTGTGCAACATCCCAAGGTTTAGTGATAAAAACCTCTTTCATCCCATACAACATTAGTGACTTTTAAAGATAAAAATTAAGGACTAAGTCTTAGAAAACTTAGACTTAGGATGCATGCACACTTTAGGATAGAAACACAAAATGTAAAAAACTTAGTGAAATCCCCCTTAGGATTAGTGTATATTATTAATATAACCTTAATTAAATCTAATCAAAATTAAATAATCAGTTAATGAAAATTTCAAATACACTAATGATAATTCAGATAAAAATACACGAAAATCAAATAATAATTTCAACCAATACAAACCAAACTTATAAAATGATAAATAACTTATATTTATTTAATAAAAGTAAATCAACCCTTAAATTGAAAATAAAATTTATATGTAATTGAACATTGAAATCTCAAATAGAATTAACATAATTCGATAAAATATTAAAGTCATAAACTTATAACTGAAATAATCTTAAATTGTAAAGAAAGGTTAATAAATTCCAATCAATTAAATAATAATAACATAAAAAATAATAATAATAATAATAAATCTAAAAATCTAATAAATTATTAAAAATTAAATAAAAATCTCTAAAAATTTTAATAAATCATTAACAATTTCCTAAATTAATTAAAATTTTAATAAATCATTTAAAATTAATAAATCATAAAACATCTAATAAATATTTTAAACTTCAAAAAAAAACCATTAAATCAAATAATCTAATGATTAAAATGATTAATTAAAATACCCTAAGTAACAAAATTTATTAATCAGCCATAATAATTAAAATTTAACCAAAATGAATTTCAAAAATACTAATAAAACTAAAACTTAAATCTGAACATCAAAATTCCCTTGACCTTTCAACGAATTAAATTTTAATCAATTAGAAAAGTTCAACTAAAAATAAACTTAGGATATATCTAAACCACATAGCCTACTCCACACACTTAGATTTGTTTGCTAGGATAATCAACTCTAGCTTTAGGTTAAGCCGGTGTTTACTTTCTTGCTGCTGTGTGATGGGTTTTCTCATGATTTTCATTGCATGCTGGTTGTAAAAATGATTTGTGTGTGTGTTTATTTATTTACATCTGTAATCTGAGAATTGATATATTGGACGATAGATTACCCCTAGGTTAGGAACGATATGGATACTCACAAAATTTTACGTAGGTGGCCATGCTCGTGTAGGGCTAAATTAAAAGAGGGCAAATTAAAGATTTAAATTGACACAAATTTTTTACAGGTGCAAAATGCTAAGCCCTCTTAAAATTACAAGAGCATGACCAAGTGTGACTAGCAAATTTAATTTAAATGCAAATATATAACTACTTGTGAATGATTTTTTTATAAACTGCTTAGGATAACCTTATAGGTGGTCTAAATTTTCTTTTTATATGAAATGCAATATAATGTGAATGTGTTTAAAAAGAGTTGTAATGTGAAAGTGATTCAAAATTGGGATACCAAGGAGAAATGAATATCCCTTAGGGGAATATTTTCTTCTATTTGGAAAGCCAAGTTAGGATGATTATAATATCTAAAAGAAAAATAAAATATCCCTTTAGGGACGAGTTTCTTTTCATTTGGATATCCAGAATCGATGATATCAAGGACCTTGTGAAAGGAAAGAAGACCAAGGAGAGAAGACAAAAAAGTGAAGAACAGAAGAGAGATCCATTTCAAAATCACTTGCGTCAGTCTTAGGAATAGAATTTGGGTTTATTGTCAGTGATACCCGGGACTTTACTTTTTTTATAGACCCTGGGTTGTAAAACTTTGGACATTATATTTTTGGATAATTTAATTTGATTGTTTATGTTTTTTGCGTAGTAGAATTACCTATTTTTCTAGGTTTTTCTTGCATGCCATATTTTATTTTAGCCTGGATATAACTGAAGTTTTTGTGAGGGCACAAATAAAGCTTTTGTACTTATAATTTTAATAAAATTATAAGCTCACATAGAAACTTTAACGATCTAAGAAGTAAGCTTGGGACCGATGAGAGTCAGCATAAAGCATATTATTACTTTCTCTTCCTTGTTAGGCACGTCCCTGTCTGCGAGTTCTGGCAGACCACCTGGCCTATTAGGGTGCAGTTCTGTAAGGGGATGTTATATAATCTCTAGGAAAAAAATATATTTTTAAGCCTGATTTTAAAACTACTTCATAATCATTTTTATGCATTCGAGTCAATTAGCATGCATTACATTAGATATAAATTAAAAGAGTCTAAAATTTAATTACATTACACTCTCAAACATCATTTACCCTACATAAGTAGAGGGACCAATTAGGATTTATCTTACATGTCAGCCCCGATTCCTCAAAACTTAAACAACATTCCTACCCATCTTTCATAAAGAGACTGGACACAAGATTTTAAAGTGCCTAGGTGGTTAGTTGGCTCCCTAATCTAGGTTGGGGTAAGTCCAGATTTGCACTTCATTAGTTATGTTCGGGTCACTACTTTGTAGTACCCAATTTAGATTTAGGTTCTAAGATAAATTTTTAAATCTTAAGCCCCCACCCTTTGAGAATATAATCTAAATTTCTAATAAAATGTCAACTTAAACATGAAAATTCTCTCATAAAATATAAAGCCCAATATAGGGTAAATTGGGGTTGCCTCTGAGCTTCTCAGAATCTGACACCTCATACTTTTCCTCCTTTGACTCGTTAATAACTGTTCAACATTGAGCTTTATCCTTGAAAATTCTTACTTCTTTCCTTGTCTTCTACTTTGTAATCAAAGGGTATAGAAATCACTACTTTAATCAAGAGTTTTCTTAGGAGCACACCTCCTAAGATATAATTAACTATAGGGGCTTGCCTCTGTAGGGATTTGAGAACTCCAGATTAAAAAAAACCTTATTTTATTTATATAAAATAAGGGAAAAATCACTGGGAATGCCGATTATCTTTTTAAAACTCATTTTTAACTTTGAATATACTTGTATAATGTTATTTTTGTCTCCCCAGATGATATAACATTCTCCTTATTATATTCAATTTTAAAAGTGACAAATTTTAGAAAACCAATTCTTATTTTTGGATGTCTTGAAGAATATCACGTTCATCTTTTAAGATGATGTTGCATTCTCCTTGTTGCCTCTAATCAGAAGAGTGGTCGAATTTTTAAAATCTCATTTCTATTTTTAAACATATTCTATAGAATTTCATATTCATCTTGCGAGATGATATGTTATTCTTTGGATTATGTTTGATCATAGAAATATCATTTTCTAAAATCCTATTTTGATATTAAATCCATTGCAGAAGTATCGTGATAGTCTCCCAAGACTGTACTTTATTTTCAATGCAGTATTTGATTAAAAAATAGGAGAAATACAAATCTACGTGGTGGTAAATTTTCCCCCCAACACCTAGACTATGAAGGGCTTCCTAAAGGCCCTTATAAGTTTCATTCCATGTTTCACTTATCCTTGAAATCAAACCCTATACTTAACCCTTTTACATAAAAACCTTCATAGTCTAGATATAATAAAATTAATATGGTTGTCTCTAAGCACTCTGCTAGGAATTCGCCCTAGTAGCCACTCTTGCTTTCCGTCTCTTTTGGCCACTCCATGGCCTCTTGTTCCTGGGTGTTCTACTATTTATGCTTCCCTCTTCTTCATTCTGTATCTTTTTATTTTTATTTTGGTGCTTTTTCCCTTTCAGTCGCTCTTCGCTTGGATGACGAAGGTTCGGCTTGATGACCGTGGTTTTTTGGATGGCCAGAATTCATCCCGTTCTTATCTTGAAGATTTTTCGGGGGTTTCTTCATCCTATGAGTTTAATCGTAAAACAACAACTCATTGTGGGTTGCCGGCATTATGGATTTTTGAAGCAGAAGTCTTGGATCTTGCCTAGCCTTTTGAGTTTGCTCTGGTGGGTAAATTTTTGAATCACAGACCTTTGCTTGAAGCGATTTGTAAGTTCTTCTTTAAACTTAAACTTATCAGTGAATGTTCTGTGACTGTTCTTGATTCAAGGCACACTTTAATCAAATTACTTAATGATTTGGATTATAGTAAGGTTTCTTCCCATCATTCCTTCTTTGTTCCAAATTGCTACATGAAATTGTTTAAATGGTCGCATTTTTTAATATCTTGATAGAGTCTCCAATCATTCTGATTTGGGTTTGCTTCCCAAACCTTAAACTGCATTTTTTTCCCCTTGCATTCTTCATGGTTTAGGCTCCTTATTTGGTTGCCCTTTGAAAATTGATCATACTATCGCTGTTGGCTCGCGATCATCTGTTGCTCAGGTCCTCGCCAAGTTGGATATTTCTAAATCATACCCTTAGTCTGTTTGGATTGATCTAGAAAATCTTGGATATATTCAACTGATTGTTATGGAGGAGTTTCCTCCTTTTTGTGACCATTACAAATCCCTGGGACATTCTAAAAATAATTATAGTTTGCTTCACTCTCATTCCTCCAAGATGCCTCCGGCTGTAGTTGATCCTGCTGCTGTTCATATGGGGAATGTTGGTTTTGCTTAGGCTCTTGCTCTGGAAGCTGTGGATTTGTCCAATATTATGAATTCTAACCCTTTAATGGTTACCCCCTTTCCTAAGCTGACTGCTGTGGTCAATGGGATTGATTCCCAGGATGCTCACATTAGCCCTTCTTTGAATTTTATTGACCCAACTCCTCTTGGTATTTCTTTTGGATTGGTTATGCCCGCTATCAACCTAATTCCTTATCCCCCCTCATCTCTTATTTCCAATATCGTTGTTGTTGCTGGTGTGGAGGGTGATGGTGCTCCTAATAATGATGGAATTTTGGCTAGAAATGATAAGCAAGCTGGTAATCTGTTAGTTGTTGCCTCCTCAATTGAACCTATTGTGCCTTTAAATGATGGTGATAACCCTTGTTTGGTTAATTCTCTAGCTTACCCCATTACATCCCATAGCGCTATTGGAGATTCAGGTAGCTTATCTGGTAATTTGCATCTTGTGGTAAATGATGATGTGTGTCCCTTGGGTATTTTGGTATCTGATGTTCCTATCGGCAGTTAGAATGACTTGAGTGTTGTACCTATAAATAATGCACTCTCTGATGTGGCATTGGTGAATGTTCTTATTGTGCTGATTTCTTTAGTAGATTTGAATGCTCAAGTTATGGGCAAGTGTTTGGATCAAATCGATTGGCTTTATGGTTCTTCTTCTTCATAATATGGTGATGTTAAGACTCACATTGACACAATAGATGATGATGTGTATAATTTGGAAGTGAGTCATTCTGTCCCGAGTGGTGGCAAGCAACATACACGGAAAGCTAAAAAGAAGTAATTTAGTGTTGATTTTATTGCTTATTATTATTCTATTGGCAGATTGGTGTTGTTTGGTTTTTTTTGGTTTGATGGACTATGATTAGGTAGGCCTCCTGCACGTCTCTCTGGATGACCATGTCTTGTTTTGGCAACCTTGGTGGATCCCTTTTTATTGTTCTCGATGGTGGATTTCGTATTTGGGAACTCTTGCTGATGTTTGTTCTTTCTCCAATGGCTAGCCCAAGCCTGGAAACCGGGTGGTGTTTCTGAGTCTGACTCTTTGGATTATTTATCTTCTCCAACTTACTTTGATTTTTTGGCTTAATATGGCTTTACTTTAGCTTTGTATCTTTTCTTTTTTAGATCTTCTTGGCCTTTGGTTGTAAGTCCTTATCTTTTGGAATATATTTTGTTTTGGATAAAAAAAAAACCCCTTCATAGTCTAGATATGATCGAACCCATCTCCAACATTGAACATGAACTAAATCATTCCATAGCCTTATTGGCATGGGTTTGATCCACTCATGAACATCCCATGACCCAAAAACCCATAATTACACTCACATTTCCTAAATCCCCAACATGTCCCAAATCCATCAAAATTGGCTTTTTTAACATCAAATCTACATTAGACTTATTCATTGCATATTGAATGTCCCAAACACCTATTTGAATCATTCTAAGCCTAAACCAAGCCTTGATCAACACTTTGACCAACATTAAAATCTAAAATCCTAAAATGCTCTTTTATGCTCAATGTATGTATTTCTATTATCAAAGTATGCCTAACCCTTTGATTCACATTCTAAACCTTACATACATATCCATGAACTCAACTAAACCCCCTTGAACCCATGTTGACCAAGTTAACCATATATGACCATTTAACCCATACATGTGCATTTCTTGATTAAACTTCATCCAAGGCATGACATAACATCTTAACCCATAAAAGCAAACCTGCCCAAGCCACTTGGTACCCATGGTTGACCTTGGATGAACATGGTTGATCAACTCAACCATGAGACCTCATTTAATCGATACACATTCATTTTGTGGGCAAGCTCAGTCCAATCCAAGGAATTACTTGGCAATATACCCAATCACTTTCTTAAATTCATGCAGACCACTTGGCACCTATGGTTGAGCTTTGTTGACCATGGCTGACCAAGTTAACCATGAGTACCCATTTTGACCAATACACACTTTCATTTCAACCAAGCTCAAACTACATTAACTCTTGGTATAAACCTCATGGCAATAACAAGCCCACATCCTAAGCACTTTTCCCTTGCCTTGGCACCCATTGGTTTGACCATAGTCAACCAGTGGGCTAGTCCAAAGATGACTCAAATGGATTAAGATCTAATACACTCCAAATTAGCAAATACCAATGCATGTATTTCACCCCATTGGCCTCCCTCAACTCCTCTAGCACCATGCCAGCTCAGTTAGCCACCTGGACTGACATTAGCAAGACCAAAAGGGTCAACCAAAGCCTTGCTCAAGAGCTAACGACATGAACTAACAGTGTTCTCCAGCTCTTTGTTTGCTAATGATCTAGTACACTTAAAAACACCATAGGCAACCTCTCTAACCAATCCTGATTGCCTCAAACACCCACCATTGAGTGAGAGGGATGTCAGGCAAAAGTTAGAGTGATTTGTATAACTTCGTACTTATAGTATATACACATCTTATGTTCATTCAAAAAGAATCCTAAGAGAAAATGTGATGCTCCCCCACTTCTTACCGAAGCTCCAAATGGCATCTACACCCATGTTTAAGTAACCTTCAACTAAAAGGTGAAGGCCCAAGACTAACTTTGCACTCAGTCCATTCCAACCCTCAATGTCTAAAGAAAACAAGCTCCATAGACTTATACAAATCTAAAAGAACCAAAATCCCTCTCGATGCGTCCCTGTTATGCGGTATAATTCAATTGTGATCTCCCTAGTTCAAGGGTCTAATCCTTTACGAAGAGAATGATCAATCCATGGCAATCTAACCATTGGCTTGATCATTCTCCTCATGGAGAACCTCCTGGATAATTTTTTAAGCATTCCTACAGTCAAACTCTCCCCCCTCCCCCTCCCCTCTCTTATTATTTTGTTGAAGCATTCATTATTGAAGCATTGTGAGCTCCCTAGCTTATTTTATACATATGGTCCCTTTTTTTGGATAGAGGTAGAAGATGAAATAAAGGGGTTTGAATCTTATTGTTTTGTTTAGACGGTCTGATCTTATCGGGTGTAAGTATGATTCAACCACCCATATCTTTAACCTTTAAATCATAGCATTTTTATCTTAGATCGAATGAATACGGTTTAATTTGACATATCACATGGCCCACTGTAACTTAAGGAACCGAATCAGTGCATGCCACATGTAATGCATGTGCTAAAGAGGCTGTCGACTATGCAAATAAGGTTTATTTGTTCATACAAAATACTTTTTACTTCTAAAATTCGTTATTCTTAATATAATGGACCATTTTGGGTGTTTGACCCCTTGATGGATTCAAAATAGAGAGCATTATTTAATGAGTTGAAGCTTAAGGCCATTGGTTATATCTATTACATGAGAATCACTAAAAAATATAAACCCAAATTTAATTTTTATACCATGTATTCACTTCTATTTTCCTTCAAACTCATGGGGGTTAATCTTTTGCATGCCCTTCACATATCAAAATTATTCCAGACATGACTTGGCCTTAATTATAATTTGAAAAACTTGGCTTGCATTTTGCCCTTGAAATTTAAATTCCCACATATCTCAATACATAGAAGTTTGTGTTGTGTTGTATAGATCATTGTTAGGGATTTGTATAGGTGTTAGTTTGCCATTGATTTCACTCCAAGCCAAGCCTTAGTCTATCCTAGAAAATTCCCATAACAAGCAGGGTTAGACATCTTAGGAAAAATCTAGTAAATTAATGCCTCATCTAAATGGTCCCATATTTTAAAGACATCTTAGGAAAAATCTAGTAAATTAACCCATCATCTGATTGGTTCCATGTGGTCTTGAGATCATCAATGACCTCTAGATTTAATTTGGTAAAGTTTTGAACCCATTCAGTCACTTAATTAGCAAACTCTAAAATTAGCCAAATATGAAACCTCAAAAAAAAAATGACAATTTGCATTTACCTTTCTCCTTTTTTGCTCATTTACTCTGGCGATTATGGTTTCCTCTTCATCCATTCTTGGTTCCTACTGTAACACATGCATGATTTTATGCCATTCGATCTTTAAGTGTTCTGCTAGTGTGTTGTCTTTTGTTTTTCATCCTTGAGGCCTATCGGCCTTAGGTTTTCGATTTTCTGGTGGGATGGCAGCTGGTCCATCTTCATCTTCTCCAAATCCTTAGGATGTTCCTCTAGCAGGCTTAGTGGTTGTGAATAAAGGCTTCTTCAGTAGCAATGCTAGCAATAATTCTCCTAAATCTCATTCTTTTTGTGACAATGTTATTGGTGCTTCATCTTCGAAAGATCCTCTATTTTCATTTCCTAAATCCTCTGTTAAAGGTTATATGGCTATATTGATGTTTGATGTGGACATTGTTAAATTAACTAGTCCTTATCAGTTTACATTGGTTAAAAAATTTTCTGTATGGCGACCTAATCTTGATTTTATATAGCTATTTTTTAATAATTTGAAGCTATCTGGTATTTTGTCCATTGGATTGTTGGATGCTAGGCATGTGGCAATCCAACTCCCAAATGATTTGGATTACAGTCGTATTTTTACTAGGAGAACATATTATATAAGCAATTATCAAATGAGATTGTTAAATTGGACTCCTTATTTTGATATTAAGGAGTAGTCTCTGATAGTTCCTATCTAGGTTTCTTTTCCAAATTTGCGATTATATTTTTTTAATCTGTACAGTTTAAATGCATTGGGTTTAATTTTTGGTAGATCTTTGCAATCGGGTCAAGCTACTGCTTCTCGGTCTCGACCCTCCGTAGCTCGAATTCTCATGGAAATGGATATTACCAAAAAACATTCGAAAGAAGTTTGTCTTGGATAAAAAATGTGTGGTTATTTACAAAAAGTTGAGTTTGAAAATATGTGGGATTTTTTTCTTGGGAGAAATTATGAGGCATACTTTCCTGTAGTGTTCACAATAGATCGACAGTAGTGTCTCGATTGGTCATCGACTTAGGAGAAATTATGAGGCATGTGGAGTACAGGTGAGGATAAGGGCTATCAAAAAAATTAATGAGTTATGTTGCAGTTGGTCCTATGATTTTGTGTGAAGGATAAGGCCTATCTGGAAAATAAATGTCAAGGTAAAACATGTAAACCAGCCTAATAATCACTGTAAGGCAAATAATTCTCAACTATGGAGAAGAAATTTTAATAATAATAAATGTTGTTTTAAACTCTCAATTCAAGATCACCATCTCTAGCATATCACTGTTGAATGTTAGAAAAAGACAAATGTAGCTAATAAAGCTCTCAGTCGTATGGACTCATAATGGCTCAAAAAATTTCATCTAGAGAACAAAATTAGCAGATCGTTAGTCAATTCCCTGGTTGCCAGATAAACCATCCAAGGGAAGACAATATGGTAATTAAGATGAAATTCCAAACTTCAATGTCTGGGAAAAAGTAACCCATCACGAAATCGAGGCATCCATTATGAGATCATTTTTCATTCCCATTGCCGTACAGATAATTATAACTGTTGTTGCACATCTCTAAAGCTCATTCCTTTATGTTATGCATTAGGCTGCTAAGAAAGGTGTACCACATGCACATTAATGATAGAGAAAAAAATAAAAATGATGAAGATTGACGTACTAAGGAAGGTGTATACATTCACATTTTTAAAGAGAACAATATAAATAATGAGACATTAATACAAATATCACACCAGAGAAATATAAAATTCACAAATGTATATAACCATTCTGTAACTTGAAGTCAATTGGCAGATATAAAGTTTCCTTGTTCAACATTTTTGCTCCAACAAAGTTTTGGTTGTCCAACCATTAATTTCTAGTAATAACATATAGTCATCCAAAAGCTAATGCAACCATTTGAAAATATCCTGGTCTATTGTTGTTGTTTTCCTTATAACATAACATATTGTCGCTATTCCAAACCTATAGGAGCTAGTTTACTTTCCAAATTAATCCATGCTTTGCCTCAGTGCTCAATGTCTATCTTGATTTCATTTATATACCCTCTTCTCATAAGCACAAATTACATCAAACTCAAACAATTAATCAATATGGAAAATAGGTACCAAAGATCTTTTTGTTCGGTAGGGAGAAGAATAAAATACTGGATGAAGGTACAACAACAACAAAAATTAAGAATGCCATCAATGAAATCCAACATCGGAACAACATAGCAAGCTGACTAGAGTAATTATGTTTCAATCCAACAGTCACTCGTAGTTGTCGCCGGACAACCAACATGTCTATACATAATAAAAATAGCATAAAGATTAAATCTAAAGAAGAGAATAATCAACCCACCATATTTCAAGGCAAAGCAACAAAAAAACCCAAAAAATTGTCTCTTGCCGTCAACGCCGATAACTGAACAAGAAATCGAGATCGTTCACAAGACAAGCCAACAAAAAAGGATCTCTAAGATCTCTAGAATCACATATATGAAATAACTCATGTAGAATAGCATAAATGATGAAATTTCGGTAAAATGATATAGTTTAGGTGTTACCCAAGGTACTCTGGTTGCTTAGGCTAGTGATCATATGACAATTGAATGTAGAAGCCAAGCAAATGAATGGTGACAAAGAATTTGACTCAGACGAAGGATTCAAGGACTATGGTAGATTAATTTGGTGTTGGGACGGGTGGGTTGCTCGTGGATGCTCGTCGAATGGACTTGGGGCAGACAAAGCAGTAAATCGAAGGAGAGAATGCATGGATCTAGGGAAAGGGATGACCTCCACGACCTTAGATTCGACAATTGTAGCAAATTAATTTTATGTCAGGATGAGCAGGACACTCATGGATGCTCGTCGAATGGAGCTCTGGCAAATGAAGAAGAATGAGAGAATGTGCGGAGCAAGGTCAAGGAACGACCTCTAAAACCTGCTTTCATGAATGATATGAAGTAGTTCTAACACCGGTTAAAACTGGTGCCTAAACATATCTATGGCGGCGGTTTACAAACCACATCTATAAATTGCTACCTAAAACTCATTTTTTAGTAGTGAAAGATAAAGGGTCATATTAGAGGTAGAGGCCATGTGTAATCCAATCAATAATAGCCCTATTTACTTACTAATAATGATTAAGAGGTATGTTTGGAGACTTCATGCCATTTTATGCTATTTTACTATTCATAAAGATATTTAAAGCTTTCTCTTACTCTTCATACTTGCTAATTTTCTCATTTGATTCTCATGCTCTAGACTAATGCACCAACTAGTAAGATCAGGTATCGCTCATGTATAAATTTGGATCCAACACTAGCCATTTTTTATTTATGTTCATGACCATTGAAATGTAGGATAAAATTGTTCAATCAATTTACTTTAGAATCTTTTAAAACATGCATGTTATGTTGATTTTGAAACTTCTCTTGTGCCGTTTGGAAATATATATCTTGAGCTCAACTTCAAAATGGCCAACCATAATGTAGTCTACTTAAACCATCAATATTCTTCCTTTTTTTTAATATTAAATGATTTAAACAAAAAAAATATACATAGAAAATCATTTAATGACATTTCACAAAACTTATTACCATCAAGCCATTAACGATTCATAAATAAATTAACTTATGAATTGAACAAAAGTAATCTCGTACATCAAAAAGAAATAAATTGAACAAAAAGTTGTGAAGATATTCTTATCAAATTTATGCTAAGGATGAAGTACAAATTTGTAATGTTTATTTTGTTCAAACTAATTTTTTTTTTAATATCATGATATAAAATTTTCAATGAAATAATATAGAAGAATCTGGCGCCAGCAGCAGTTACTAATTTTACTACAATTTGGCATTGCCACATTCGAAGTACTTGCGAGTTGACCTCTTCCACTAAGAACATTTCACAACGATGCCGTATAGCTTTCTCTGTCTTCAGAAAACTAATCTTCTAAGTTCTAACGATACTTTTGGCTCAATTTTGAATGAGTACACAGCATATGTAATCATCAATCATGTTCTTCCTCAACATTTGGGACCTTTTATGTCTCTTCATTATGCTATCGTCGTGCTTACCGCCGCTGCTGCTCTTCATAACTATACTATCTGTTCATACTTTTGCTCACAATTGTGCTTTTCTTGGCTGATTGTTGAAATATTTTATCTTTTGATTTGGATCTTATGATCTATCTGTTAGAGTATATTTAATCAATTTGATCAATAGATGAACGTGTTCCTAACTTTCCCATTTCAAAAAAATAAAATAAAATAAAATAGCAGGTAATCTGAAGCTATAGATACCAAAATCTTGTACACTATGATGCTCATAGCTAGAGACAAATAAAAGGAGTTTTCTTATCCATTTGATAATTTAAACGATGAGGTCTCCGACGGATCAGATCAAGGAAAAAAGATAAAAAAAATGGGAACAGGGAAGACCCGTGTTCCAGAGCTGAAACTCAAGCTTATCATCTTCTCTTCTTTTTTACTCAACGTGTTTTTTGTATGTTACATCTACCTCTTCGGAGGAAATCAGATCGACTCCGGTTGGAGTTCGCCTGCGGCAGCGGAGGCCGAGGCGGTGGCAGCCATATCATGCTCAGGCCACGGGCGGGCCTACCTGGACAGTGTAATTATTGGTGGCAATCCCACATGTGAGTGCAACACATGTTATGCGGGTAAAGACTGTTCCCTGCTGTTATCGAATTGCCCCGCCGACGCCAAGAGGTCAGCTCTATGCTCTTTTTACCTAAAGTTCTTTATAATAATTGATTAGCTAATCTTAATTTGTTGGTTAATAGTTTTTACTATCAATTAAGAATTCTTGCGTTCAAAATTTAGGTACATGATGTATGTTGGAGTTTATCCTAATTGGTCTAAATATTTCACAAAAATTAATTTATATAAAAGGTCATAAATTTTAAATTAACATGAACTTTTTATTATATTTATTTGCCTAATGAGGTATCTTCATATAGTTCCGTCACTCTATGTGAGCTCTTAACATAAGAAAACTCAAAAAATAATGTAAACAATTGCAAGAAAGACTTTCCACGTGAAATGGGACTAAAAAGATGAGTCGATGTCTATAAGCTCATAACTTATATAATGTCCATAAAATTTATTTTTAAATAGATTTTATAATTAATTATTTACGATGTAAATAATGTTTATTTATTAGTTAATAATAATAATAATAATTTATTTATTTATTTATTTATACACTATAAAAAATAATTTTATCTATTTATTAATGATAAATTATTTTTACATAAATAATTTTTAGAAATAAATTTGGATAATTTAAATTAAATTTATAAACTTATATTTGAATTAAATTTGTTTTAAAAATGTAATATAAATTAGTAATAATTTATATTAAATTATATGATTATATATAAATTAAATTTAGATTAAAAATCAAATTTAAAAATTGAAAAATATTTAAATTTAAAATTATTATATTATTATGAGTATAAAGTCTTAGAATTATTATATTTTAGGTTTTTTTTGTTCTTATGTGAAATTTTAAAAATAATTCTTTTAATTAATTATATAAATTTAATGTTTCACAACTTTTTATTTTGTTTAATTTTTTTATCTCATATTTGAAATGATAACATTATTATTATTATTATGTTAATTTTATTAATTTTTAATAATTTTATTATCGAATCTTCTACCAGTCAAATTTTAAACCTCTCTTTCTTCGTAATCATTATCCAATCCAATTTTCATAACCTCGAAAAATAGTAAATAAGATATATAAATGTTTGGGTGCACATCATCTACAGTTTAGTACTTAAATATATTGTACAGCAAACTTTTTTTCATTGGTACGGTGCGCTTTTGGCAGCTTGAATTGATTCCGAGATATCTGCATGGTTTAAATTTAAAAATTCATACATCAATCGCAACATTAAAAGTGCATCGCAAAGTTGACAAATGGTTAACTGAACAGTGGAGTTAACATCTCAATTATAGATGATTTGCACCTTCTGTATCTATATCAGTATAATAAATAAAAAAATATCTACATGCATATCACTTAAGACTCATACAATTATATATTTAACATCTATATTTAATATTTACTTACATAACACATAAAATTTAAAACAACATAAAAATTAAGACCCCCTCACTGTCTTTGTTACTATTTTCGCCACCATCATCCGGTTCATCGCCCTTCGCCACAACATAGGCTACAAGTGCCATAAGTCCCCTTCCCCAACCTCATCCCATCACAACCCTTCCACCAGAAATGTAGTGTCAAATTCCTCATGTTGTCGTGACCTGTCCTCTTCCTAATTTTCTCATCATGACTTGTCAAGGCAAGAACCCATCATGACTTCCTCATCACGTCATGGTGGTTCTCAGCTCAACAAAATCATGCTGCCTTTCTTAAATCTTCAAGGGTTTTATCAATTAACAAAAGTTTAGAAAGTATTATAATTTATAAATTCTGATGTTTAAGTATTAGATATGTAAATATATGGATTTGGAGTGCTATATAAGTAAATCCCACTAAAAGTATAGGCAAAAAAAGTGAATATATATACTCGTATATGTCAATGTAGGTATTTCACATGTGCCTACCTATCAGGTTCTTGATTGCCCATAAAAGACACTCATTAGCATAGAATATAATTAGCCCTAATCAACTAAATTGCATAATCATCCCTAGCATGGGCACAAGAGAACTTGTATAGATATGTCCGAGCCATGTGAATGCCTACCAGTAAGAACACATATCAAATACAATCTATAATGAGTCATATTGAGCATTATACTTTTTACTTTTTTTTTGTAACCTTTTTTTTAGCCCTCTGAGCAATATAAATAAAGATTAAAGAGGCACATTTTAAAACTTTTTTGATAACTTATTGATCTTTTGGCATACTTTAAACTTTTAACTTTCATATCTCACACATCCTCTAAGCTTGCCAGAGCCTAACTCTGTTCTTTCGTTCTTTCCTAAGGAGATTACTTACTAGAAAAATTAGTTTTCATCTACAAACAAAGTTATATCCTACATCTTGAATGGTGCAGTAAGTGTGGATTAATGTTAGCGATGATAAGACAAGCACTTCTCAAAGATTAGCAAAACCCTTATATAGTCATTGGTGAACATGGATACCCCAAACTATTACTCCTACCATAACACAATAGAGATGGAAGAAAAGCTGACCTAGATGATTAAAGATGAACTAAGAAAATTGTTAATAAATGCCCAAATGGAGAGCACTTTAGAAGGATCCTTCAACTCAGTTATTCATCACAGGAGGCTAGAAACCAGGGTGCTTACTGTGACACCCAATGCTGATCCCATTCATAATTTCACTAGTGATGAAGAATATAAACACTTCCTCAGAGTGAGATGGATGGAACTTGAAATGGATTACACGTTCTCTAGGGATTTAGTAGAGGCAAAGTCAAATCCCATATTTAAATAGCCCAACTTGGATTTCTACGAAAGAAGGACTAACCCCTCTGACAATGTCACTTATTTTTAGTCAAAGATGTCAATGCTTGACATCAATGATACCTTCAAGTGTTAATTATTATTTACCACCTTTAATGAGTTGATTCTCTTATGGTTCACTTCCTTGTCGCTAGGAGTGGTCACATCATTTACAATGTTCAAGAGGATGTTCATCACCAAATTAATGAGTACCCAAAAACCCTTAAATGCTTGCAAACTCTTCTAAAAATGTTCAAGAAGATAGGTGAGTCACTTCCTAAATTCACTATACGATTCTAAAAAGAAATGGCAGAGGTAAAGGAGCTAGAACGACATGTAGTACAAATTGCTCTAACACAAATCCTGAGAGAAAACTTGATACCCTTAGACTAAAATAACCTAAGATAATGGCTAAACTATTTTAATAAGCCAACTTCCATATCTATGCAAAAAAATAAAACCACGTGGCTTAGTCATCTTCAACCACTCACTTCAAATAATTTACCATAAGGCATGATTTGTCCCAAAAAGAGTGAATGAGGTTGAAGTCACCAAAGGAATTAGTAGGTCCATGGAAAGCCATAAGTGCTACATGATCGATGCCCTAACATGTAAGATATCTCAAAATTATGAGATTTCCCACCATGCACATTGAGGAAGCACCATGAACTACTTGCCCATACCATGAAGAGGGTACAACCTCTACTCACCATTATCTAATTTGAAGGCTCCTACAATTGTCAATAGTAGAACTCATCGATGCCATTCATAATAAAGATCTTTTTAAGCATTTACTTTAGATGAAGGTGGGTTCCCATACCTAAGAGATCTCTAAGTAATATTCCTTCATCAAAGATTATTAGCATTATATTAATGATTATAAGCACCTCCTTGGACCTGTTAAGGATTTTATCTTTGCAAGCTAAAGGAATTCATCCTTGTTGACTCTTGTAGGAATCTAGGGAAATCACCCTATCCCTACTATCATAATTCATATCATCGATGTTATTCTCTATCTTCAGTAGATAATTAGTTGAGTCATCTATAGAAGCCAACTTCAGGAGTCCTCATATAGGAGATGTCAACTCAGCTACCACCTCAAATCCCTCATTATTTACATTGCTCAAATCACTCTTTGTGAAGCAAACTAATAAGAAAGTGAAAACCCCTTCAATGATATTTTGTTCAACACTGCACTTCTAATTAATTACCAATTGATAGCCTCCTCATCAACACGAAGAGTTTCAAAATAATTATTTTAAAACTATTTTTAAAAGGATGAATTAGCTTGTCTCCCAACTTTCTTCTACTTTAGGTCCCTTTATGGCTCCTCTAGAGTGCATAGGGAGACTAAAGGCATGATTAACTTTACTATAACATGTGGTGAGAGCAATAACAAGTACATCATTATGATCAATTTTATAACTTTTGATGCACCGGTCTCTGTAATTCATATTTAATTGATATCTTCTAAACACATTGAGAGCAATTATCTCAATTTATTATATGGCGATTAAGTTCTTGATATGCAGCCAAGAGATCATAGTGAGAGGTAACCTCATCCACTCCTAGACATGAAATGTAAAGTCTATTGGGATGGTGTTAACTTCCTTAGAAGAATTACTAATATTAGAGGTAGAGTGAGTAGTATGGATTAAGATAGTTGAAGTAGTGGAAAAGGTCAATGTAATGGAAGAAAATTTTGAGAGGACCTTGAGAATAACTATATTATGTATCCTATCACATCAAGGCTTTCTCATCTAGGCCCTTAGGGACAAGCTCAATGTTTTTTTGCATGGATGAAATTAAGCATGTATAAATAACCTATCATAAATTAAACATGGAGCGACAAGCCTCACCCATCAAGTTATAGATAAGGAGGACCATCATATAATTGATTGAACTATCCATATAAGGATTTATTAAGTTGCTAGAAGCTATCTTCAACAGATTGGTGTATTACAATAAGAACAACAACAATATCAAGCCTTTGTCCCACTATGTGGTGTCGCCTACATGAATCCTTTTTCTCCATTGTGTCCTATTAAAAGTCAAATTCTCATTTAAATCTAATAAAGAAAGATCATTTCTAATATTTTCTAACCAAGTCTTTTTAGATCTACCTCTACCTGTCTTAACATAAGTCAAATCTAATACCTCTACTTTTCTAACCGGGTCATCGGAAGGCCGTCATTTTATGTGACCAAATCATCTAAGGTGACTCTCTAATCTTATCTTCCACTAGAGCTACTCCAACATTTTCACGTATATGCTCATTTCGTATCCTATCTCTAAGGGTAAAGACACTCATCCACCTAAGCATCCTCATCTCTGCAACACTTAACTTAGTATTATGCTTCTCTTTTAATGGCCAACATTTGGCACCATAAAGCATTACAGGTCTCACCACCATCTTATAGAATTTTCCCTTAAGTTTAAGGGGGACTTTTTTATCACACAACAAGCCCGATGCATTCCTCCACTTCAACCATCCAACTTGAATTTTGCTGATAATATCCCCATCTATTTCACCATCACTCTGAACAATAGATCCAAGATATCTAAAATGTGTACTCTTATTAATAACTTGATCGCCCAAAGTCATAATCCCCTCACTAGGTCTATTACAACTAAAATTACACTCTATATATTTCATTTTAGATCTACTCAAGCGAAAACCTTTAGACTTTAAGGTTGACCTCCATAATTTAAGTTTACTTTCAACTCCCTCTCTAGTCCTATCAACAAGAAGAATATCATAAGTAAAAAGTATACACCAAGATACATCCTCTTACATATGTCTAGTGAGAACATCTATGACTAAAGCAAAACAATATGGGATGAAGGTTGATCCTTGATGTAAGCCAACCGAAATAGGAAAATTCTTGGTCAAACCACCTTGTGTTTGAACACAAGTAATAGCTCCTGCATACATATCTTTAATGATTTGAATATAAGCGTTATAAACTCCTTTCTTTTCAAGAACTATCCATAGCACTTCTCTTGGAAATTTATCATATGCTTTCTCTAAATAAAAAAAATAGCATATGTAGATCATCTTTATTCTCTCTATATTTCTCCATCAAACCTCTTAATAAATGTATGGCTTCCATAGTAGACCTACCCAACATGAATCCAAATTGATTTTTAAAAACATTAGTATCACGCCGCAACCTACACTTGTTGACCCCTATATCTAAAACCAAGCGTAAAAAGGCAAAAAATGGTGAAATAAGCAACACAAGCATTTGCGTGACGCTTCACTTGAAGGGTCAAATGACCTCCAATCGTCAAACGAACAGCGCCATTACAATCAGGACATCGAGTTCTGCTAGATCGAGGCCCCTCGCAGTCCAATTAGATGGAATCGGTCAAAAGAGACTACCGACACCCGAAACTAAAGTGTGGCACTAATCCAACGACGTCGGATTGACAAACGGACTTTGCCATCGCGTCCGAAATTCTTTCAACCTTTCAAAACTACATTTTGTTTATTTAATTTGAAGTATTCGGAGTGGCGGTGCGACCGAGTTGATTCAAATATAACAACGCACATTTCAAGAGAAGTGGCCTCGTCGTCACCTAAATGACGTCCGATTGCAAAACGGACTACGTCGTTGTGTTTAGAACATTGTTGACATCAAAAATATATGTTTTATTTAATTAATTTGGATTGTCCGAGGTGGTGGCACGAACCCCAAGGCGATTCGATTACAGTGGTACGCATGCTAAGAAATTTAGCCCTCGGCATTGACCAAATGATCTCCGATTGATGAACGGACTTCACCACTGCGTTCAGAACATCCCAAATATTTAAGAATAATATTCAATTTGATTGAATTAAATGACGTACATGAAGGTCGGCATGAATTTTGAGGGAAAGAAAAAATCACAAAATATTGATGCGCATGCTAAGGAATTTAGCTCTCGGCGTCAACCACATGATCTCCGATCGACGAACGAACTTCGCCACCATGTCCGGAACACTGTCGATGCTCAAAGTTGACTATCAATTTGTCCAAATTAGAATTTTGCCGTGACCGACGAGGGTTCTAATATAACAACACGTATTTCAAGAAAATTAAAGCTCAACGCCAACCAAACGATCTCTGATCGACGAACGGACTGCGTCGTTGCGATCGAAACATTAGAAATACCCTAAATGCACTGTTAATTTGTCTATTTTTGATATTCGGTAAATTTGACACGTATTACGAAGAGAAAATGCAAACAAAACAAAAAAATTACACACAAATTGAGGCACTATTTGACATGTTTGACGCATTTCTGTCATCTTAAATTGATGTAATGATACAGACATTAATGTCAATTTAGTGAAACAAAAGAAATCAATTAAAAAAAAAAACCAAAAGTCAAAACCAAATCAAATCGCATTAAAATGAAACCTCGTATCTGCTGAAATCCCCTAAAATTCGACTGAAATGTATCTGTCGAGAGGTTGCTTCTAGAGGACTCATCTGGATTGAATAAGCTCTCGACGTTAAACTAAGCCAGGGGTAAATCTCACTTTCTTCGACACTTCTAAGCTTCAAACTCCCCTATGTTCCGTTCATTTTTCTCCTTCCAATCCCTGTGCCCACATCCTGCAGCCGAACTGAAAGTTCGAAAGGGATGTTAAGCCCTAGTGAACTAGTCCCGAGGCTAACCAAGAGGGGGGGGGGGTGAATTGGTTATTTAAAAATTTCACGACAACAATGAAAAAATCTTTTCGATACTTAGCAGCGAAAACGATTAAACAAGAACAAAAAGATCAATCTCAGATATTCACCCACGCAGTTAATATCAAAAAGTAAAGTGCAGAACTGAATGAAAAAAGCAAACCAGATTTTATAGTGATTCGGTCAACTTGACCTACGTCCACTCCCCGAAGCCTCCCCTCTGGGTATTGCACTAAACAGAAAGTGTCTCTCCTTTTGCTCCCATAGCAAGGCGAAGAAGCCTATACAAACACCTCCTTTTCACCACACGGTGAGGCAGAGAACCCGACCTCATTTTGCTTCCACCTGAAGCGGGCAGAGAACCCTGGACTCCTTTTATTTCCTCCTGAAGCGGGCAGAGAACCCTGGACTCCTTTTGCTTCCTCCTGAAGCGGGCAGAGAACCCGGATCTTCTTGCGAACGATCCTCCCACGATGAACACCAACTAGACGGAAGACGACGAGCGGAGAAGACGACTCTGATTCTTGCTTGGAGCAACCTTAGTGAATCCCTCACTAACTCCCCCTCACAAGATCTTCTCTCTCTCTCCCAACTCTCTATCTCTCTAGGGTTTCTCAGGGAAGGAAGGTAGCAAAAGATTTTTCTTGTTTCAAGAAAAAGTTCTTTTATAGGAGGGCTTAAAATTTGTCCTAAATCTCAACTGGTCGGCGAAGATCGTCAGGGACGATCGATAGATCGTCCTGTACGATCAGTTCAAATTCAGCTGTTTCAGCCTGGACGATCTGGCTCTTTTGGACGATCAGTAGAAAAAATTGTTCATATCGTCCCGTACGATCCTGCGATCGTCCGGGACGATTAGTGCAAATCGATGAATATCGTCCAGAAGATAATTCGGGTCATCCAGAGAAATCTGTGCTGGACGACTCAAAAATGACTTGATCGTCCAAGACGATAGGGATATCGTCTTGTACGATTAGTTCAAAAAGTGCCCAAATCATCCTAAACACAATTCGGGTCGTACAGCTGAAATGCACTAGACGATCATGATCGTCCGGGATGATCCTGAGATCGTCCAGGACGGTATGATCGTATCAATCAAAAATAAATTGCTTTCCTTAATTACCAGATTAAATTAGGCATGATTGTACTGAATCGTCCAGGATGATACACATATCGTCCAGGACGATCATACCAAATAACTAAAAATAAAAACTTGCCTAACTTGATCTGGTGGCTGAGAATTTCTGATTTGAGCATATCGTCCCATACGATCCAAAGATCGTCCAGGACGATCTGCTTAATTAGACCCTTTTACCTTAGTCGCCCTAATTAGGGTTTCTGTTTATATCTGATCGTCTAGGACGATTTGAATATCGTCTAGGACGATCTGAACAAAAACTGAACAGAAACTCTAATTCACTCAAGCTCTCCCCCTGAGTGTGTGTGTGCAAGGTTACTTAGCTAGGGGATCAGTTACATTACAATTGACTCAATAAAATAAAAAATCATACATTTGACACACTTGGACCCGATCTTGAGTTAGCTTGATTTGCTCGTGATCTTTTGTGCCTGAAACGGGTTAGCCAAGAAAAATACACTGGAAACATATTTGTCATCATCAAAACCAGATTTGCAACAATCTCCCCCTTTTTGATGATGGCAAATATTTGTAAAGTAGTTTGAAAATAAAAATAAACAGAAGATCGTAAAACAGATATATTTTTTTTAATTTTAATTTAACAATCAAACTAATACTGAAAATATAACACATAACAAAGACTGAAACGACTACGACTGACTCCCCCTTTTGACATCACAAAAAGGAGGAGGGTAAAATAGAAAACAAAAATACAAGTACACAAACATAAAAGAAAACAACTACAAAAATAGAAAACTAGAACAGAGGCGGATCCTGATCGGAAGGAGGAGGTGGCGGTGGTGGGTTGAAGTAGGTGTGAATCGCCTGAAAGTGGGCGCCGATCCGGGCGATGTCCTGGTCATGCTGCTGTTGCTGCTGCGCAGCATAGTCATTGAAGCGCTGGATGTCCTCGGCGTGCCGCTGCTCCTGGGCAACCACGTAGGAGTCAAATCTGGCCTCCCACTGATCGAAACGCTGCACTAGGTGGTCAAAGGGAGAGGCAATGCGAAGGGGAGTAGGTGCCTCGGGTGCAGCAGGAGCTAGATCGGCCTCTTCCTCCTCTTCCTCAACATCCGGGGCGGGCTCCGGATGTAGTCGTGTACTGTGTAGGACATGGAAGGCATTATTGGTGAGGAAGGAAGGAGGAACATCTAGAGCTGTGGGATATTGCAGGTCATATTTGGTTTCGAGGGCGTAGGCAATGAGGTGTCCTAAGGCTAGATTTGGATGACGGCGATGACCTGGATCCCGAATGGTGGTGTGGTGCTCGAGGTACCGGATAATAAGGTCTGTGGCATTGAATTCCCTATTGGCCAGGATGTAGTAGGTAGTCAAGGACAGGAGTGGGGTGATGTGAATCCAATCCCCCACCTTTGGAATGACGGAGGAATGAAGAACATGCTGAATATTCCGGGCATCCTTAAGAAGTGTGGAGCAGGCATTGTCATGATAAGGGGCATTGGTATTACGAAGGAAATGATTGGCGACACTCCAATCATAGTCTGGGTCGGTGGTAAGGGTGTGGAGTTTGTCGCTAGAGACGGACAGTTGGAGAATGGTGTGAAAGTCCTGATAGGTAAGTTCGATAGGGCGCTGATTTACATATGAATGGAGAGTGGAGTAATCACCAGAAATCTGCAAGTTCACAAAGAAAACGCGGAGAAGTTCAGAACTAAAGGGAAATGCGAGAGTCATGATGAAGGTGAGGGAGGTGTGTGCGAAGAGGTCAAGGACAGGATAAGTGAGAGTGCGGGGATTTATGATTTTCAATGGTGTGATCCCCACTTCGCAGTATCGCTCGTAGGCAGCCTGATCGGCTGTATTGGGGAAGTGAGGATCAACCGGTCCCCGGGAGGAACTGGCACCCTTTTGACGAGACCTTTTGCCACCAGACATTAGGAATCCAAAGGGTAAGGAAGTAGAAGGAGAGTGAAAGAAGAAAGGTGTGGAAAAAACTGAAGAAAAACTGCTGTTTATAAAGAAAATGGCCTGATCGTCCCGTACGATCGCGACATCGTCCGGGACGATCTGGAAATTAATGACGTCCTGGACGATTGGTCAAAAAAGCAGTCCGATCGTCCAGGATGATCAGAGATCATCCAGGACAATTAGACACAGGCGATCGTCCCGAGGAGTCAGACTGGACGACCGTTGACGAAAAGGTATCGTCCAGGATGATTAGGTGGATCGTCCCGGACGATATGCAATAAGTGTGTCGGACGGGCCGAATTCTAATCGTCTAGAGTCTGACACGTGGATCATCCAGGATGATGAAGTGGATCGTCTAGGACGATGTACAATAATTGGTGTAATGCCAGCCGTTCGATCAGATCAGGAAGATATGGATCATATCGTCAAGGTCGATGTACGGATCGTCCAGGATGATCACCAATAATTTGAGTTTTTAGCAGCATGAGCAGTGTGGGGATGATTTTGAATGAATCGTCCAGGACGATTTTTGGATCGTCCAGGATGAAGAAGATCGTCCAGGATGATAGGGATATCGTCCAGGACGATGTGAAGAAAAATAGAAAAAGATGGATGATGAAGATGAACGATCAGGATCCCAAAAATACGACCATGAAATAAAAAACAACACAAAACGAATAAAAACTCACAGAAAAAAACACGCAAAAGCAAAGTTTTTTTTTTAATCAAGCTACTCGAGTAAATCAGAATTTTCCCTTGATGTTAGATTCAAAAACCAATATGAAGAAGATTGACAGCGCTGAAATCCAGAAAAGGTTGAAAAAATCAACTTTCGTAACTCCGACCCCGGGCACCTTATCGATGCAAACCTCTTTCAAAACAAAAATCCGATTCAGAAGAAAAGACATTAGATTTGAAAAGAGATCATTTCAAGCCTCGTTCCAGAAAAATATCTGATATAATAGTGTTACAAAGTAAAAAATCAAAAATCAGGATTTTCAAACACAAGCTTTTGAAAATATTAAGTGGCGCACGGATTTTTCTAAGACATTTAACGATCGGAAAGGAAAGAAAGCTTGGTTGGGCTCATTTTGTGCCTCTTTTTCCATTTCTTTGGCGCACTGCGCATCTTTTGATTTTTGATACACTTTGTGTATTTGACATTTTCGCATCTTTTCATTTTTGGGCTCATTTTATGCCTCTTTTTCAATTTGGTTGGCGCACTGTGCATCTTTTATAAGCTTTCTTCTATTCATAATCGTTAAAGAGTCCTAGCTGTGAAATTATCTTCCAGATATAGGAGACGCTCTCCACAATAAGGAAGAGTAATTCACAAAACAAAAGCCATATGTCGTATGATAAGTGCAATCACTTGGTTTAGAAAATCATAACAATGAGTCAAGACTTTGAAAACACTATTTATATGAGGTAGATTACTGTAGGAAGATAAAATAAATCTCTATTTCAAAAACTAATATTTTAATTTTGAAAAAAAATTTTATCCAAAAGAAACAATACACCAGTAAAGGAGTTAGAGGAAGAGAAACAATCATCAATGTTTCTTCCCTTTAACAGATTCAGTGGAATCAATCACTGCTTACCAGCTTCCAAATCAAACCAAGGTAAAAACTCCCAGTCAGAAATTCAGATTATCAGAAGTAGTGAGCGGTGATCAGATTTTGAAAAGCATAAAACAGTAAGTGCAAGATATGAACCAGTGAATAAAAATAGGTAGAAAATCACATCAAAGTAAATACTTAAATCAACCTAACAGTCAGGCTAAAATAGAAATCAGCAGAAGAAATAAAATCAACTGAAAGCAAATAATCAAACCAAAAACTAACTAACAGAAAATAGAATACCAATAAAAAATAATCAGAAATCAGCAGTCATCAGAATCAAGCATTTATATCAATCACTCCTAATCTGGTTCTCAAAATGCTGAATGAGTCAAAGGCCAGTGGTTTAGTGAATATGTCATCCAGCTGATTTTTAGTTGCTACGTTATGTAGCTCAATATCCCCTTTAGTAACATGGTCCCTAATGAAGTGATGCCTTATATCAATGTGTTTGGTCCTAGAATATTGGTTTGGATTCTTAGAGATACAGATGGCACTAGTATTATCACACAGAATAGAAATTATGCCAACAGGTAACCCTAAATCCAAGACTTGTTGCTTCAACCAAAGACCTTGGGCCACACAACTCCCTAAGGCAATGTACTCAGCTTCAGCAGTGGAAAGTGCAACTGAGTTCTATTTTCTACTGGACCAGGAGACTAACGACTGTCCTATGAACTGACAGGTTCCAGAGGTGCTCTTTCTATCCACCCTACACCCCGCAAAGTCAGAATCAGAATATCCAATGATCTCAAAAGAGGTGTTGTGCCTAGGGTACCAGATTCTTAGGTTTGGGGTCCCTAAAAGATATCTAAGAATTCTCTTAACAGCAGCCACGTGAGACTCTTTAGGATCAGCCTGAAACCTAGCTCAAAGACAGACACTAAACATGATATCAGGTCGGCTAGCAGTCAGGTAAAGCAGTGATCCTATTATTCCTCTATACTTCTTCTGATTAACAGATTTTCCACTTGAATCCTTATCTAACTGAACTGAGGAGGTCATGGGAGTATTGATTTTCTTGGCTTTGTCCATTTCATACTTCTTCAAAATGTCCTTAGTGTATTTAGATTGATTGAGAAAGGTTCCATCATCCGTTTGCCTTATGCTAAACCCCAAAAAGTAGGACAATTCTCCCATCATACTCATCTCAAACTCTTTACTCATTATTTTAGAAAACTCATCACATAAATATTTATCAGACGATCCAAAAATTATATCATCAACATAGATCTGGACAATGAGTAAGTCATCTCCTAATCTCCTCAGAAAAAGGGTGGTGTCTACACTCCCCTTAACAAACTCTCTTTGTAACAGGAATGTGCTAAGTCTCTCATACCAAGCTCTGGGTGCCTGTTTCAATCCATATAAGATCTTTTTTAATTTATAAACATGATTTGGATACTGAGAACTCTCAAAACCTGGGGGTTGCTCTACAAAAACATCCTCTTTTATCACCCCATTCAAAAAGGCACTCTTGACATCCATTTGAAACAGCTTAAATCCCTTATAACAGGCAAAGGCTAGTAGCACCCTAATGGCTTCCAATCTAGCTACAGGGGCAAAAGTCTCCTCAAAATCAATCCCTTCTATCTGATTATACCCCTTAGCCACCAATCTTGCCTTATTCCTAACCACCACACCAGAATCATTCATTTTATTCTTAAAGACCCACTTGGTTCCCATAATACTTTGATTTCTAGGTCTTTCTACTAACTCCCAAACATCAATCCTTACAAACTGATTCAATTCTTCTTGCATCGCTAAAATCCAAAACTCATCCGAAAGGGCTTGATTGATGTTGGTGGGTTCAGACATTGAAATAAAGGCATAATGGTTCACTTCCTTCCTAAGTCCATGCCTAGTCCTAACACCTTCAGAAGGGTCTCCTAAGATCAGTTCTTTAGGATGACTCGAAGAATATTTCCAATCTTTAGGCAGTTTGGTTTGAGGTTCTACCCTCTCCTCCAGATTTGTATTTCCAATCCCATGGGTAACCTCAACAATCTCTTCATCTTCTACTTCAGATCTAGACTCCTTAGGATCAGATTCATCAAACACAACATGGGTTGTCTCCTCCACCACCAAAGTCCTCTTATTGAACACCCTAAAAGATTTCCCCACACTAGAATATCCTAAGAACACTCCTTCATCAGATTTGGGGTTAACTTTCCTAAGGGTGACTTCTCGTTGTTCAGAATGAAAACCTTACAGCCAAAGACATGGAGGTGGGACAGATTTGGAGTTCTACCCTTAATGATCTCATAAGGTGTCTTGTTCAGTTTTGATCTCACATTCACCCTATTCAGCACATAACAGGCAGTGTTCACCGCTTCAGCCCAAAAGTATTTTGGAAGTGAATACTTGGCAAGCATGGCTCTAGCAACTTCCACTAAGGTCCTCTTCTTCCTTTCAGCTACCCCGTTCTGCTGAGGGGTCCTAGGAGCTGAAAAATTGTGACTAATCCATTGATCCTCACAAAAACTTCCAAATCTTTCATTTTCAAATTCCCCTCCGTGATCACTATGGATGGTAATAATCTCACATCCTAACTTCTTCAGAATCCAAGTAGAGAAGGATCTAAACTCATCAAATGACTCAGATTTATGTGACAGAAACTTCACCCAAGTAAACCTCAAATAATCATCTACAATCACAAAATCATAGACTCTCCCCCTTAAGCTGGCAGTGCTAATGGGTCCAAAGAGGTCCATGTGAAGAACTTCTAAAGGTCTAGAGGTGCTAATGTCCTTAACAGAGTGAAAGGAGGACTGGACTTGCTTCCCTAACTGATAGGCATCACACAGGTGATCCTTAGTGAACTTAAGCTTGGGCACACCTCTAACTAAGTCCTTTTGGGTGACTCTCCTAAGGGTTTTTATACTGGCATGACACAATCTCCTATGCCACAACCAAGACTCATCAGCAGCAGTTTTTATGCAAATTGAATTCTCAGATTTAATGCTACTTACATCCAGCTTGTAGACGTTGTTGATCCTTTCCCCTTGCAAAACAACTTTATCATTTAAGCTTAAAGTGCATCCAGTGGGCAGGAATTTGATGCTGTATCCTTTGTCACAGAGTTGACTGATGCTCAGCAAGTTGTGTTTCAGTCCATCTACAAGCAAAATATTATCAATCATAAAATTATTTGAATCACCAATTATACTTGAGCCTACCACCTTCCTGGTGGTGTTATCTCCAAGTTTAACCTTGCCTCCAGCTCTGGCCTCTAGCCAAATGAACTAATTTGCATCTCTAGTCATATGTCTAGAACATCCGCTGTCCAGGTACCACATGCTCTCATGAGGTCTTGTGTGAGAGCACACCTACAAAATCATCAAATGTCAGTCTTAGGAACCCAAACAGGTTTGGGTTCCTTCTTGTGATATGTGTCCTAACATGCCACATGAAAAACATCTAACACCAGGAAAAGGATTAACTAAACGTCGTGAGTGATAGTGCCTCTTCCTAGTAGTGTATGAAACATGCTTTGATGAACTTGCAATAGATTTTTCAAAAGGTGGCGGTGCATAAAACTGTTCAAAGGTAGGCGGTGTTTTGTTCTTTTCAAAAGCACTGATTTTCACTTCCAAAAACTCATTCTCTTTCTTTAAACTTGTAATTTCAAATTTTAAAGCTCCATTGTTACTTTCTACTTCACATGCCATTGTATCTAACTCTTTAAAAGCTCTTTCTAAATCAACATGAATGGTTTTCAAAGAATCATGCTCAGAAACTAAATCAGAATATTTTTTGTTCAATTCATCAAACTCATCAAGCAGAGACATGTGATTGGAATCAAGTGTGGAATGATCTTTAACTACAGAATCATGCTCTTTTTGCAAAGTCAAATAATCTAATTTCAAACTAGCATGGGTTTTCTTAAGCTTCCTATACGATGTATGAATCTTTTCAGAAACTTCAAATAACTGATCGTAAGTAAGCTCACATACCTCTTCCTGGTCGGACTGTTCAAGGTGATCATCAGCCATCAGACACAAGTTTGTTTCCTCCTCTTTAGCTTCAGTCTCAGAAGAGTCGGATGCAGAGTCTGCCCAGAACGCCTTCTGAATCAGCTTCTTGTCCTTCCTGAACTTTGGTTTTCCTCACCCTTCTCCTTACTTGGATGAGCTTTAAGTGTAGGACAATCAGCTTTAATGTGTCCAGGCTTCCTGCATTCAAAACAAACAGTATCAGATGAACCCTTAAATTTTTTACTAGACTTACCTTTGTTCCACTTGTGATAGTTCTGATGTTTCTTCCTTAGAAAGCTTTTGAATTGCCTTGTGATCAAGGCAACATCATCGCTATCAGACCCAGAAGAACTAGAATCACTCTCGTTGGCCTTCAGTGCCACTGTTTTCTCCTTTCTTTCACCTGCATCAAGTTGCCTTTGGTTCACCCCTTGCTCGTAAGCAATGAGTGATCCAAGTAAGCTGTCAATAGAATAAGTATTTAAATCTTTAGATTCAGTGATAGCAGTAATCTTAGCATCGTATGAAGAAGGCAAACATCTAAAAATTTTGTTCACTCTTTTGTAGTTAGTAAGTTCTCTACCTAAAGCATGTAAAGATGTAACAATCTGAGTGAACCTTGTGTACATTTCTGAAATCGACTCACTAGGTTTCATGTGAAAAAGTTCGTAATCATGTAACAAGATGTTTAACCTAGACTGTTTGACTTCAGTTGTACCTTCATATGTTATACATAATCTATCCCAGATTTCCTTTCCAGTTGTACAAGTAGAAACACGTATATAGTCTTCAGATTTTAAAACACAAAAGAAATAGTTCAAACATTTGGCATTTAATTGTGCTAAGTCACGATCATCAAACGTCCAATCAGCAAAAGGCAATTCAATTTTCACATTATTAATCAATCTAAAAGGTGGTTCGTATCCGTCCTTAACTAACATCCACATGCAATAATCAACAGATTGCAGAAAAGTAGACATGCTTGTTTTTCAAAAATCAAAAGGAATATTATCAAACAACGGTGGTCTTGTAATAGAATAACCTTCAGCAGTATTACGATTGTTACAGTTAGCCATGGATCAAATTCAAAAGTTTTTAAACAGAAATTTTGAATCCCGCTCTGATACCACTTGAAAGTTTGAAAGGGATGTTAAGCCCTAGTGAACTAGTCCCGAGGCTAACTAAGAGGGGGGGTGAATTGGTTATTTAAAAATTTTATGACAACAATGAAATTTGTTTTTCGATACTTAGCAGCAGAAACAATTAAACAAGAACGAAAAGATCAATCTCAGATATTCACCCACGCAGTTAATATCAAAAAGTAAAGTGCAGAACTGAATCAGAAAAGTAAACCAGATTTTATAGTGGTTCGGTCAACTTGACCTACGTCCACTCCCCGGAGCCTCCCCTCCGGGTATTACACTAAACAGAAAGTGTCTCTCCTTTTGCTCCCACAGCAAGGCGGAGAAGCCTGTACAAATACCTCCTTTTCACCACACGGTGAGGCAGAGAACCCGACCTCCTTTTGCTTCCACCTGAAGCGGGCAGAGAACCCTAGACTCATTTTGCTTCCTCCTGAAGCGGGCAGAGAACCCTGGACTCCTTTTGCTTCCTCCTGAAGCGGGCAGAGAACCCGGATCTTCTTGCGAACGATCCTCCCACGACGAACACCAACTAGATGGAAGACGACGAGCGGAGAAGACGACTCTGATCCTTGCTTGGAGCAACCTTAGTGAATCCCTCACTAACTCCCCCTCACAAGATCTTCTCTCTCTCTCTAGGGTTTCTCAGGGAAGGAAGGTAGCAAAAGATTTTTCTTGTTTCAAGAAAAAGTTCTTTTATAGGAGGGCTTAAAATTTGCCCTAAATCTCGACTGGTCAGCCAAGATCGTCCAGGATGATCGATAGATCGTCCTGTACGATCAGTTCAAATTCAGCTGTTTCAGCCTGGACGATCTGGCTCTTTTGGACGATCAGTAGAAAAAATTGTTCATATCGTCCCGTACGATCCTGCGATCGTCCGGGACGATTAGTGCAAATAGATTAATATCGTCAGAAGACAGTTCGGGTCGTCCAGAGAAATCTGTGCTGGACGACTCATAAATGACTTGATCGTCCAGGACGATAGGGATATCGTCCTGTACAATTAGTTCAAAAAGTGCCCAAATCATCCTGAACACAGTTCGGGTCGTACAGCTGAAATGCACTAGACGATCATGATCGTCCGGGACGATCCTGAGATCGTCCAGGACGATATGATCGTATCAATCAAAAATAAATTGCTTTCCTTAATTACTAGATTAAATTAGGCATGATTGTACTGAATCATCCAGGATGATGCACGTATCGTCCAGGACGATCAGACCAAATAACTAAAAATAAAAACTTGCCTAACTTGATCTAGCGGCTGAGAATTTCTGATTTGAGCATATCGTCCCGTACGATCCAAAGATTGTCCAAGACGATCTGTTTAATCAGACCATTTTACCTTAGTTGCCCTAATTAGGGTTTCTGTTTATATCTGATCGCCGAGGATGATGTGAATATCGTCCAGGATGATCTGAACAAAAACTGAACAGAAACTCTAATTCACTCAAGCTCTCCCCCTGAGTGTGTGTGTACAAGGTTACTTAGCTAGTGGATCAGTTACATTACAATTGACTCAATAAAATAAAAAATCATACATTTGACACACTTGGACCCGATCTTGAGTTAGCTTGATTTGCTCGTGATCTTTTGTGCCTTAAATGGGTTAGACAAGCAAAATACACTGGAAACATGTTTGTCATCATCAAAACCAGATTTACAACATGAACAAGCCTCCTCCCCATTGTTTCTCCACCTCACACGAACCACAGTAGCAAAAGCCATGTTCTCTCACATCGGAATCCTGCAGTCAAAGCTCCACTCACACATGCAGGCTCAGGCGTGACTTCTTCCCTTGCCTTCTTCCTCTCCCGCACGTCTACCTCCATCTACATCCAAAGACGACTCCATCTCTCAAGCCTTGCTCTGACACCGCCACACCCCACACCAAGATTCGTCCAGCTCCACTTGAAGACCCCTATCGTGCTCATCAAGCATCCAATTAGGACCTAGTGTTGCTGTTGTTTGAAATTGCACTTCTTACCTCTAGCTTTGGTCTTGATGATCCCTAGACTTTCGACAATAGGATTCACAGGATGTTGAAGTTGGGTCTCAGCATTGACGAAGATGAAGAAGCTGGAGATGCAGATATTAATGCGCCAGCTCTTGAAAATGATACTGAGGGAAACAAGATGGAAGAGTTTAGGCAAGTTGGACTTCTTGAGGATTTTCAGAACAGCACCAAGATTGCAGAACTGTTAAGGTTCCACTCTACCAAAAGTGGAGATGAGTTAACCAGCCCGAAGGACTAGATAACCAGGATGAAGGGCGGTCAAAGTTCATTGGAAAAGCCCAAGAAACAGTAGGTTTCTATAATTTGGAGCCACGCAATCAGGTTTCTACTTACAAAAAATCCCACTAAATCAGCCCAAAAGCACTCCACCGCAAGCCCAAAATAGTCCACTAAAAGCCTATATTCTTCTCTTAGAAAACCTATAATAGCAAACCCATTTAATCCCTCCTAATTTGTTAAGTCTAGCCCGAGCTTCACTCAAAACAGCCCAAAGCCCACATAACTTCAATGCATCAGATAATTTTCTCCCTCGCAAAACCAAAGCCCATTTAACCAAGTAGTGGAATAGTCATCTACAGCTCAAGGAATCCAGCCCATTAGCTTTTAGCCAAGATCCTATATCCATTACTTCTCTAAATAGTAATCTGCTATTATCAACATAATTTTCATATTCCCAAGCAGTGAGCAAATTATTATTTTTATTATTAACTATTGTTGTTGATTAGTAGAATTAATGTTGCTAACGTATTGTTAATTGAGGTTGTTATATGTATACATAAGCACACATGTGTGTATGTATCTCAAAAAAAAATAAAAGGAAAAGAAAAAAAAAGAGGGAGAGGGGGATCCTTTTTGCTCATTTCACTTAGATTCTCTTCTCGTTATTGGCGACGAGTTAGCAAACCCCCTACGCGCTCACGTAGCGTAGTAGAGAGGGAAGCTAGCACGACGCCTACGACGAGGCGGGCAATCGCCTTACACCCCGCCCTCGATTCTTACGACGGACCGGCAAACCCCCTACGCGCTCATGTAGCATAGTAGGGTGGGAAACCGGTGCGGCGCCCGCGACGAGACGGGTAATCCCCAGACCGCTCATGTAGCGTGAAGGGGAACAAAATTAAGTACCCACATCTGAGAAAATCTTTGTGTTCTTTTGCAACAGGAGCCCGAGACCCCTAAACGCTCATGTAGCGGGCGGGCATTGAAGAAAAATTTGCTGCCGTGGTGTCTATGGACATCTACCAAAAGCGCCCATGTGGCATGGAGGGGAAGGCAACCTCTTGGTTTTTCCCCTAAACGGGGGAGACGCCGGGAGGCTGCCAAAATTTCATTTGAAGATTTTGAGGACTTGAACAAAAATGGGACTTGGACTTTTGAACTGGAACTGAACACTAAATGAATTGAACTTGAATTAAAATTGAACTCAAATGACTTAAACAAAAAGAACAGTGGACTTGATTTACACTTTAGTGAAAAATAAGGAGCTTGACATACAAGACTTGAACTTCTACATGACAGCGGGGGACTTTGATTTGGACTTCAGCCATAACCAATGCAAAGGACTCAGTGAACTTGAACAACTTGAACTTGGACTTTATTTGGAAACTTATTTAACTAAATGCAAATAATTTGAAACATGTGATGGGACCAAATGACATTGAGCATTCAAACTCTAATAAAAGGGTTAACAGGAAGTTTGTTGTGGACTTGAATTGAGCTCAAGTTGAAACGAACTTGAGCTGGACCGTAGAGAACTTGAGCTTGAATAATATATTAAAGGACTATGCTTGGGCTTGAACCCAAATGAGCCACAAGGAGCATTGACATTTAACAAATAATTAAAGGACTATGCTAATGCAAGAACTGATATTCACAAGCAATAATGTCAAGCTTATCGAGCATAATGCAAATGATCTTTGAGGGCAAAGAAGGCTCACAAATAATGGAGTGATTGTAATGCCTTGTTAGAAACACAAACAATAATAAATACAAGTAACCTTATGACCATGGCGATTTGATGGAGCAAACGAATGCAATAATCTTTTATGATCAATGTCAGGACACAAACAAATGCATTCCAACCTGCAAGTAGCAACAACAAATACATTACAGTGATGAAGATAATTCGATAGCAATCAACAAACAGTAGATGAATTATGAATGAAGTAATTTGCTGGTCAGCATGCAAGTGGAGCAATGACGAATGCAAATGACCTTCGAGGACAAGGAAACTCCAAAGACACACAATAATCTATCCATCAATGGTGCAGTAACATGATCATGAGTAAAGATCGGAGATCTAACATCTCTACGAAGCAATATGCAGTGAAAATAATCAACATTATAACATAAGCGACTGTATTCAACCCAACAAGCAAATGTACAAGGACTTGTGATGGAAGCAGAATCACACATACAAGTTATTTATAAAATGGTGATACAAATCCTTCAAGCGAATATAAATAATAAAATAAAAGATTCCATGGTGAATAACCCCTTAGTGCACACGGAAACGACCAACATGCATGAGGAGATGAGCAATAAATGTTGTGGCATCCTGGTGAACGAATACGATAGTTCCCCATGAATAGACATCAATCAACATACAATGAGCACAATGAACCATTCATGAATTGGAAGTGTGTAGTAGATATAATGGTTTATAGATGCAATCATGTACGAAGAATGCAATCAGAAATAAAGAGATGAAGTTATGATGAGGATGACCCAAAATTGCAAGTCAAACCACACAGAAACTTCAACTTAAGCTGAATGCGCAGAACAAAACTCAAAAAATAATGATAAGGGATTGGATTTCAAGTTGTTCGGGTATATAATTGAAGAGAAGAAAGTAGGAGGCTCGTTAGTGCACTACAATCTCCCTGCAATAAGCAACTAGTGCACGACAGTCTACCTGTACAAAGTAGTGAACAGCTCAATCCCCGAGCTACTATGCTACACCACCGGATCCACAACAATCATACAAGTGGACAGAAGGCATGTTCAAGCCCTCAAATCAAATGCCGCATTCAAAAGATAAATGCCCGAACAACTGATCAACACCAAATATCCAAAATGACCCACGTGTGCACTGTAGTTTGTATACACATAGATACACGAAAAGGGTAAGAGCAATCATGAACCCGCATGGGCCCCGACGAGCGTGTAGTGAGAACACACGTGACGTCTAGGGATGCTGCGCGGGTCAATAAGTTTGAACCCAATCCTCCTAAAGCAAGTGAATGGGAGTTGATGAGGTTCAATAAATAATTATAAAATACCCCCGAACACCCGCATGGGCCCCGATGAGCGTGTTTTTGGTACACACGTGACGTCTAGGGATGCTGCGCGGGTCGACAAATAAACCTGAGTTCGAGCCTGATCCTCTAATACGAGTGGATATGAATCGACATGGCTCAAACTATACAACAAATATTCAATCACGATGGTGACTGAAATATTTGTTTTACAGTTCATATTAGGCCTTCAAAGCCTCTAACAAAAGAAATTCATTCACAAAAGTCTAAAGCCTACGAAATCTACAAACCCGATCCTCTATCGACAGCCCGATAGAATCGACAAGGTTCAACCCATAAATATAAAGGATCTCTTTCCACCCTGATGATGGTCGTGTTGAATAAAAATATCAACCGGAGGGGTCCATTTCAAATATTTCAAAATACCACCAAAACTACCCAAAATCCAAAGCTCAAAACTCCAAGAAATCTCATTTCAAGATATTTAAAATTGAAATCCAACTATCAAAACACTTAAAGCATAATCCATCCACCCTCCGCAACAGTTTGCCGAGGTGGAAAAATTAAAATTTACTTCAGCTCACATAAAGCTAATGCCTGGTCGAAAATATCACTAGGATCCATTCTCAAACAATCTCTTGCCAGTAAGGATGTGGTACGAGTCCTCTAATTGGTAGTTTCACTGCCAAATGGCACTGCAGGATAAACGGTTATGACTCGGTGACCTCTGAGCTGAGTGTTTTTGCCGCCAAATGGCACCACGTGACACCGGTTATGGCCAGAGCCAATACGTTCCTTATTGACATAAAATCCTTGAGATATGAATCAATAGGATATGATTAGTAGGGCACAAAGCCCTTTGTTAGCTAAGGTGGATTCAAATTTGTCCCCTTAGGCAAATACTCAACCCAGGTCTATAAGGTACCCTTAGACGAAGCAACCCATGGCTGCCGACAAGGTTCCTTCTGTCAGGTTGGGTCGACTACCTCCTCTGATTAAGTAGACCAGGGACCACGATGGCCCGGGACGATGGAACTATGGGATCTTGATCGGGTCCATCATCCATTCCCCCACCATCCGCTTTAAGTGCAAGATGGTGAAATTTCCAACTTTGAATATCAAAATCTTCAAACTTTCCACATCATAAACCCATGCTGCTACTATATGCCAGATGCACGATCTATACGTATCTGATTGACGACTAGCCTTAATCGAAAGTTCTCTCTCGTTATCGAGAGGGGTAATTAACTATAGGGGCTTGCTCCTATAGGAAACCAGAACTCAGATCATAAAGTCCTCACAAAATGAGGGCGAAATCTTTGGGTAGTGTCTTATCTATAAACCCATCTGCCTTCCAAAATTTACACCGGAACTTAATTAGTTAAAACTCCCCTCGAAAAGAAAGCAAAAGTCGGGCGGAGGCCGGGGCCAAATTTTCGAAGCCCACAGATTTCTGGCGACTCTACTGGGGAATGGTTTCTATTTCCATCTTTGTCTAGTCATCTAAATGATATAGTAGCAACAAAAATAGTAATAATAATACTGAGCTCTATATGGTGAATATCAGGACGTGACACTTGGTCCTTATATCCAAAAATCCATCACTGAAAGGTCCCGATAGAGGGAAAAGCAACCATCTAGTTTGATGGTAGAACAACGAAAGAATCAAAATATGTATGGTGAACATCGGGATGTGACACTTGGACACATGTCCAAGAATCCACCAGCAAAAGCTCCCAACATAAGGGTAAAATAATATGGATACCAACATCTCTAGAAAAATATATACAAAAGAATGATGTAACATTTCGTGTGTACCCTTTGAGATCTCCCATCAAAGAAATTCATCAAAAGTGGGTCCTAAAGATGACCCCTATAGATAATGTTCTTGATGGTCGACACCCTACAAAACATTGACCAAAGCCACTCCTTACTCGTTGGTATTCGGAGCTGAAGCAGTGTTGCCACTAGAAATAGAACTACCATCAATTCGAGTAGCAATCCAGAACGATCTCACTCAAGAGAAAAATGCTCGATTGAGAATGGAGGAGCTCGACGCACTCGATGAAGTCAGGTTACAAGTTCAACAAAATCTAGAGATTTATCGAGGAAGAATGGCGAAATCATTTGATCGGATGGTACATCCTCGGGCATTTCAAGAAGGGAAATTGGTCTTGGTGCTGAGGAGGCCAATCATCCCTCACCGAAAAATTCGTGGTAAAATTATATCCAATTGGGAGGGCCCCCTTGTTATTGAAAAGGTGTACCAAGGAGGAGCCTACCAGCTTATCAATCTGCACAGTTAGAGGCCTATGCCGCCGATCAACGGTCAACAACTGAAGAAATACCATGCATAAAATTGCTCGAAGAAGTGTTGTGTTTAATGTACTGTGTATGTCATACATGTTTATTAACATATACACTTTACATTTTGAAATTCTTTTGTGTTGCAAGAATGCGTTTCAAAATCTCCCTCTAAAACAAGGGGGTATTTTAAATATTTATTTGGATTCACATCATGCTCCGCACTGAGATCCCCAAATAAATATTTAAAATATCAAAATTTTAAATTTGTCTCATTCTAAAATGTCCCTGCGAGATCGGGGGCATTTTAAATATTTATTTGGGTCGACATCGCGCAGCGTGCCGAGATCCCCTAATAAATATTTAAAATCTCAAAATCTCAGTTTGCCAAAAAAAACTGGGGGCATTTTAAATATTTATTCGGGTCGACACCGTACCACATGCCGAGATCCCCGAATAAATATTTAAAATCTCAATATTTTAAGATTGCCCAAAAATAACTCCTCACTAGACAGGGGGGCATTTTCAATATTTGTTCAGGTTGACATTGCACCGCGTGCCGAGATCCCCGAATAAATATTTAAAATCTCAAAATATAAAACATACCCAAAATCTCCCTGCATCACTGGGGGCATTTTTAAATATTTATTTGGGTCCACATCATGCTCCGCTCTGGGATCCCCAAATAAATATTTAAAATCTCAAGATTTTAAATTTATTCTATTCTAAAATCTCCCTGCAGGACAGGAGATATTTTTTAGGTTATTTGGGTTGACATCGTGCTACACGCCGAGATCCCCAAATAAATATTTAAAGATCTCAAAATTTCAAATTTATTCCATTCTAAAGTGTCCCTGCCAGTTCGGCTCGACATCACGCTGCATGTCGAGATCCCCGAATAAATATTTGAAATTATCAACATAAATATTCTTTCACGCTGAAAGATATAACGAACCCTTTTCAAAGTATACGCAAGTGATCTTCTAAAAGCTAGGGATGCCACCTTCTCCAACGAACCAAGATTCAAAAGTCAAAAAAAAGACTTTTGTGACTGCACACTCCAATAAATTGAGCCGAAACAGCTTGAAGTTTTTCAACAGCCTGAAGCTTAAGGTTTGAGTGGGTGTTAGAGGCCGGATCCAACTCGCCTAAATATAGCCAGATCGCTGGCAGCTTCGTCTACTCGACACGCCATAAGAAAGGTCGTAGTAGCGGAACCCCACTTCATCAACCCGTCAGTAGGGACTGTATGAAGTACAAAGGCTAACTCGACTCGATAAGTTCAAGTGATCGTAGTCTACCAAATTCTCCTAATTGACCGGAGAATCAAAGTTCTAGTGGGAAGGAGAAATCTCGAGCAACTATCGAATATACGTAGGCTCTAAATCTTCAACCACAAAGGAGAACTCCAAATCTACCAACTTCAGTAAAATCAGCATTGGGAAGCACAATTCCCATAGCTCAAGTCTGAAGCCTGGATGGGCATAAAAGGTCGAATCCAATAAGCCCAAATATGGCCGGATCGCTGGCAGCTCCATCTACTCAACACGCCATAAGAAAGGTCGTAGTAGAGGAACCCCCATCTCAGCAACCAGAGGACGAAGAGCTGTCAAATCCTAGCTCGCCCAATCTAATGAACTCAAGTGACTCAGATTAAAGTCTCCTCAAGTGGTTAAGGATCAAGATACTACTCATGCTTGGTACTATCAACTAAATCCAAAACCTGCAAATCCTTCAACAAAACCATAAATCATAAAGCTAGGATCGAAGGAATTTTCCTTCAACAAGTCCACCAAAGCACAAAGCAAATGACCGAAGAAATTATCCCAAAGTTCATGAAAAGCTTAAAGCTGAAACAAGAGGATTCTGTCATCAACAAGTCCGTTACGCATAAAGCTCTAGACCGATGACTTTTCGCCACTAACCTAGTACAAACCTAAGGGTTTAGGTCACCGGCATCCACTCCTTCATCAAGCCCGCCAAAGCAAGAAGCACAGGGCAGAAGGTACAAAAATCACCTGACAAGTCAGTAAGGACAAATCAGGTAATTCTCCATTAATGTCCGCTGCACAAAGCATAGGACTGAAGGAACCAAAACCTCAGGACTCAAGATAAAGCTACGAAAAGAAGCTTTTTGAATGACATCTACAAATGTCCCTAAATACTGGGGGCATTTTAAATATTTATTTGGGTCGACAACGTGCCACGTGTCGAGATCTCCAAATAAATATTTAAAATATCTTACCAAAGCACAGCTAAAGAAGAGAAGAATTGAAGATCCTCCATAAACTGAATCCGCCAATAACAAGAAGTATGATTTGAGCGTGATACAATCCAAACTAGAGGAAGCAAAGTCCCATCAACTAAAGAATCTATAAAATTTGGATGAATTTTGAACAATATTAGCAGCATATGATAGAGATATCACATTCATATATGACTGAAATAAAGCTAGATGTTGGGCAGTTATAAAAAAGTTGAAAACCAAGGAAATAGTGATACAAAATAAGAACACGAGGTGACAATGCTACATACTATCGTCAATCTACAAAGTGACACTCTAAGGATCTGAGTATAAGGTACTCTATCAGTATCTTTTGGGTCTCTACTTAACTAAAGCCAGCATGTCAATCCTCTTACTGATTACAAGTGCATCCAAAGATCTATAAAGCCACCGAGATAGACTCTCGGAGATCAACATAATGAAATTCTTAGTGTGACATCCAAGATAATTTTTTTTTGGAGATCCACAAGGTCAATAAACTTACAACAAACGTGATTCGCTCTAGGTGGAAACCACAATTGTTGGGGGGCATTTGTTGACCCCTATATCTAAAACCAAGCGAAAAAAGGCAAAAAATGGCGAAATAAGCAAAGCAAGTATTGGCGCGACGCTTCACTTGATGGGTCAAATGACCTCCAATCGTCAAACGAACAGCACCATTACAATCAGGACATCGAGTTCTGCTAGATCGAGGCCCCTCGCAGTCCAAATAGATGGAATCGGTCAAAAGAGACTACCGACACCCGAAACTAAAGTGTGACGCTAATCCAACGACGTCAGATTGACAAACAAACTTCACCATGGCGTCCAGAATACTTTCAACCTTTAAAAACTACATTTTATTTATTTAATTTAAAGCATTCGGATTGGCGGCACAACTGAGTTGATTCAAATATAATAACGTGCATTTCAAGAGAAGTGGCCTCGTCGTCACCTAAACGACGTCCGATTGCAAAATGGACTACGTCGTTGTGTCCAGAACGTCGTTGACATCAAAAATCTATATTTTATTTAATTAATTTAGATCATCCGAGGTAGTGGCACGAACCCCAAGGTGATTCGATTATAGTGGCACGCATGCTAAGGAATTTAGCCCTCGGCGTTGACCAAACAATCTCCGATTGAAGAACAGACTTGACCATTGCATTCAGAACATCCCAAATATTTAAGAATAATATTCAATTTGATTGAATTAAATGACGTACATGAAGGTCGACATGAATTTTGAGGTAAAGCAAAAATCACAAAATATTGATGCGCTTGCTAAGAAATTTAGCTCTCGGCGTCGACCACATGATCTCCGATCGACGAACGGACTTCGCCACCGCGTCCGAAACACTGTCAATGCTCAAAGTTGACTATCAATTTGTCCAAATTAGAATTGTTCCGTGATCGATGAGGGTTCTAATATAATAACACGTATTTCAAGAAAATTAAAGCTCGACGCCAACCAAACGATCTCCAATCGACGAACGGACTACGTCGTTGCGACCAAAACATCAGAAATACCCTAAATGCACTGTTAATTTGTCTATTTTTGATATTCGACAAATTTAACACGTATTACGAAGAGAAAATGCAAACAAAACAAAAACATTACACGCAAATTGAGGCACTTTTTGAAATATTTGATGCATTTCTGTCATCTTAAATTGATGTAATGATACAGAGCATTAATGTCAATTTAGTGAAACAAAAGAAATCAATTAAAAAAAAAACCAAAAGTCAAAACCAAATCAAATCGCATTAAAATGAAACCTCGTATCTGCTAAAATCCTCTAAAATCTGACTGAAATGCATCTGTCGAGAGGTCGCTTCTAGAGGTCTCATCTGGATTAAATAAGCTCTCGACGTTAAACTAAGCCAGGGGTAAATCTCATTTTCTTCGGTACTTCTAAGCTTCAAACTCCCCTCTGTTCCGTTCATTTTTCTCCTCCAATCCCTGTGCCCACATCCTGCAGCCGAACAAGCCTCCTCCCCATTGTTTCTCCACCTCACACGAACCACAGCAGCAAAAGCCATGTTCTCTCACGTCGGAATCCTGCAGTCAAAGCTCCACTCACACATGCAGGCCCAGGCGTGACTTCTTCCCTTACCTTCTTCCTCTCCCACATGTCTACCTCCATCTACATCCAAAGACGACTCCATCTCTCAAGCCTTGCTCTGACATCGCCACACCCACACCAAGATCCATCCAGCTCCGCTGGAAGACCCCGATCGTGCTCATCAAGCATCCAATTAGGACCTAGTGTTGCTGCTGTTTGAAACTGCACTTCTTCCCTCTAGCTTCGGTCTTGATGATCCCAAGACTTCCGACAATAGGATTCACAGGATGTTGAAGTTGGGTCTCAGCATTGACGAAGATGAAGCAGCTGGAGATGCAGATATTAATGTGTCAGCTCTTGAAAATGATGCTGAGGGAAACAAGATGGAAGAGTTTAGGCAAGTTGGACTTCTTGAGGATTTCAGAACAGCACCAAGATTGCAGAACTGTTAAGGTTCCACTCTACCAAAAGTGGAGATGAGTTAACCAGCCTGAAGGACTACATAACCAGGATGAAGGGCGGTCAAAGTTCATTGGACAAGCCCAAGAAACAGCAGGTTTCTATAGTTTGGAGCCACAAAATCAGGTTTTTGCTTACAAAAAATCCCACTAAATCAGCCCAAAAGCACTCCACCGCAAGCCCAAAACAGTCCACTAAAAGCCTATATTCTGCTCTTAGAAAACCTGTAATAGCAAACCCATTTAATCCCTCCTAATTTGTTAAGTCCAGCCCGAGCTTCACTCAAAATAGCCCAAAGCCCACATAACTTCAATGCATTAGATAATTTTCTCCCTCGCAAAACCAAAGCCCATTTAACCAAGTAGTGGAATAGTCATCTACAGCTCAAGGAATCCAGCCCATTAGCTTTTAGCCAAGATCCTATATCCATTACTTCTCTAAACAGTAATATGCTATTATCAACATAATTTTCATATTCCCAAGCAGTGAGCAAATTGTTATTTTTACTATTAACTATTGTTGTTGATTAGTAGAATTAATGTTGCTAACGTATTGTTAATTGAGGTTGTTATATGTATACATAAGCACACATGTGTGTAAGTATCTCAAAAAAAAAAGTGGGATAGGGGGATCCTTTTTGCTCATTTCACTTAGATTCTCTTCTCGTTATTGGCGATGAGTTGGCAAACCCCCTATGCGCTCACGTAGCATAGTAGGGAGGGAAGCTAGCACGATGCCTATGACGAGACGGGAAATCACCTTAAACCCCGCCCTCGATGCTTGCGACAGACCGGCAAACCCCCTACGCGCTCACGTAGCGTAGTAGGGCGAGAAACCGGTGCGGCGCCCGCGATTAGACGGGTAATCCCCAGACCGCTCATGTAGCGTGAAGGGGAACAAAACTAAGTACCCACATCTGGGGAAATCTGTGTTCTTTTGCAATAGGTGCCCGAGACCCTAAATGCTCATGTAGCGGGCGGGGATTGAAGAAATATTTGTTGCCGTGGTGTCTACGGACATCTACCTGAAGCGCCCATGTGGCGTGGAGGGGAAGGTAGCCTCTTGCTTTTTCCCCTAAACGGGGGAGACGTCGGGAGGCTGCCGAAATTTCATTTGAAGATTTTGAGGACTTGAACAAAAATGGGACTTGGACTTGTGAACTGGAATTAAACACTAAATGAATTGAAGTTGAATTAAAATTGAACTCAAATGACTTGAACAAAAAGAATAGTGGACCTGATTTACACTTTAGTGAAAAACAAGGAGCTTGACATACAAGACTTGAACTTCTACAAGACAACGGGGGACTTTGATTTGGACTTCAGCCATAACAAATGCAAAGGACTCAGTGAACTTGAACAACTTGAACTTGGACTTTATTTGGAAACTTATTTAACTAAATGCAAATAATTTGAAACATGAGATGGGACCAAATGACATTGAGCATTCAAACTCTAATAAAAGGGTTAACAGGAAGTTTGTTCTGGACTTGAATTGAGCTCAAGTTGAACCGAACTTGAGCTGGACCGTAGACAACTTGAGCTTGATTAATATATTAAAGGACTATTCTTGGGCTTGAACCCAAATGAGCCACAAGGAGCATTGACATTTAACAAATAATTCTAAGTCGAATAAATAACATGGAACTTCCAATTGACACAAAAATTTGCTAATGCAAGAACTGATATTCACAAGCAAAAATGTCAAGCTTATCGTGCATAATGCAACTGATCTTTGAGGGCTAGGAAGGCTCACAAATAATGGAGTGATTGTAATGCCTTGTAAGAAACACAAACACTAATAAATACAAGTAACCTTATGACCATGGCAATTTGATGGAGAAAACGAATGCAATAATCTTCTATGATCAATGTCAGGACACAAACAAATGCATTCGAACCTGCAAGTAGCAACAACAAATACATTATAGTGATGAAGATAATCCGATAGCAATCAACAAACAGTAGATGAATTATGAATGAAGTAATTTGTTGGTCAGCATGCAAGTGGAGCAATGACGAATGCAAATGACCTTTGAGGACAAGGAAACTCCAAAGACACACGATAATCTATCCATCAATGGTGCAGTAATATGATCATGAGTAAAGATCGGAGATCTAACATCTCTACGAAGCAATATGCAGTGAAAACAATCAACATTATAACATAAGCGACTGTATTCAAACCTACAAGCAAATGTACAAAGACTTGTGATGGAAGCAGAATCACACATACAAGTTATTTATAAAATGGTGATGCAAATCCTTCAAGTGAATATAAACAATAAAATAAAAGAACCCATGGTGAATAACCCCTTAGTGCACACGGAAACGACCAACATGCATGAGGAGATGAGCAATAAATGTTGTGGCATCTTGGTGAACGAATACGATAGTTCCCCATGAATAGACATCAATCAACATACAATGAGCACAATGAACCATTCATGAATTGGAAGTGTGTAGTAGATACAATGGTTTATATATGCAATCATGTATGAAGAATGCAATCAGAAATAAAGAGATGAAGCTATGATGAGGATGACCCAAAATTGCAAGTCAAACCACACAGAAACTTCAACTTAAGCTGAATGCGCAGAACAAAACTCAATAAATACTGATAAGGGATTGGATTTCAAGTTGTTCGGGTATATAATTGAAGAGAAGAAAGTAGGAGGCTCGTTAGTGCACTACAATCTCCCTGCAATAAGTAACTAGTGCACGACAATCTACCTGTACAAAGCAGCGAACAGCTCAATCCCCGAGCTACTACGCTACACCACCGGATCCACAACAATCATACAAGTGGACAGAAGGCGTGTTCAAGCCCTCAAATCAAATGCCGCATTCAAAAGACAAATACCCGAACAACTGATCAACACCAAATATCCAAAATGCCCCGCGTGTGCACTGTAGTTTGTATACACATAGATACACGAAAAGGGTAAGAGCAACCATGAACCCGCATGGGCCCCGACGAGCGTGTAGTGAGAACACACGTGACGTCTAGGGATGCTGCGCGGGTCAATAAGTTTGAACCCAATCCTCCTAAAGCAAGTGAATAGGAGTTGATGAGGTTCAATAAATAATTATAAAATACCCCTGAACACCCGTATGGGCCCCGGTGAGCGTGTTATTTGTACACACGTGACGTCTAGGGATGCTGCGTGGGTCAACAAATAAACCTGAGTTGAAGCCCGATCCTCTAATACGAGTGGATAGGAATCGACATGGCTCAACTATACAACAAATATTCAGTCACGATGGTGACTGAAAGATTTGTTTTACAGTTCATATTAGGCCTTCAAAGCCTCTAACAAAAGAAATTTATTCACAAAGGTCTAAAGCCTACGAAATCTACAAACCCGATCCTCTATCGACAGCCCGATAGAATCAACATGGTTTAACCCACAAATATAAAGGACCTCTTTCCACCCCGATGATGGCTGTGTTGAATGAAAATATCAACCGGAGGGATCCATTTCAAATATTTCAAAATACCACCAAAAATACCCAAAATCCAAAGCTCAAAACTCCAAGAAATCTCATTTCTAGATATTTAAAATTGAAATCCAACTATCAAAATACTTAAAGCATAATCCATCCACCCTCCGCAACAGTTTACCGAGGTGGACAAATTAAAATTTACTTTAGCTCACATAAAGCTAATGCCTGGTCGAAAATATCACTAGGATCCATTCTCAAACAGTCTCCTGCCAGCAAGGACGTGGTACGAGTCCTCTAACCGGCAGTTTCGCCGCCAAATGGCACTACAGGATAAACGGTTATGACTCGGGGCCCTCTGAGCCGAGTGGTTTTGCCGCCAAATGGCACCACGTGATACAGATTATGGCCAGAGCCAATACGTTCCTTTTTGACATCAAATCCTTGAGATATGAATCAAAAAGATATTATCGGTAGGGCATAAAGCCCTCTGTTAGCTAAGGTGGATTCAAATTTGTCCCCTTAGGCAAATACTCAACCCGGGTCTACAAGTTACTCTTGGACGGAGCAACCCATGGATGCCGACAAGGTTCCTTCTGTCAGGTTGGGTCGACTACCTCCTCTGACTAAGTAGACCAGGGACCACGATGGCCCGGGACGACGGAACCATGTGATCTTGATCGGGTCCATCATCCATTCCCCCACCATCTGCTTTAAGTGCAAGATGGTGAAATTTCTAACTTTGAATATCAAAATCTTCAAACTTTCCACATCCTAAACCCATGCTGCTACTATATGCCAGATGCACGATCTATACGTATCTGATTGATGACTAGCCTTAATCGAAAGTTCTCTCTCATTATCGGGAGGGGTAATTAACTTTAGCGGCTTGTGCCTATAGGAAACCAGAACTCAGATCATAAAGTCCTCACAAAATGAGGGCGAAATCTCTGGGTAGTGTCTTATCTACAAACCCATCTGCCTTCCAAAATTAACCCCGGAACTTAATTCGTTAAAACTCCCCCCGAAAAGAAAGCAAAAGTCGGGCGGAGGCCGGGGCCAAATTTTCAGAGCCCACAACGCTCTATAACTCACTCCCATAGTTTTAAAGTATGACACATTAATTCAATTCCTTTATAATTCACATAATCTTGCGCATCATCTTTATTCTTAAAAATAGAAATTAACACACCCATTCTCCACTCATCTGGCATCTTTTTAGTCTTCAAAATAGTATTAAAAAGTTTAGTAAGCTAAGAAATTCCTTCATCTCCTAAGCATTTCGACACCTCTATTGGAATATCATCAGGTCTAACAGCTTTTCCACTCTTTATTTTCTTTAAAGCCTCTCTAACTTCAGTTTTACCAATATGCCGATAAAAATAGAAATGCTTATTTTCATTTAGGGAGCTAAGGTCACTAAAGTCAATCATATTTTCACATTCTTAATTAAAAAGTTTAGCAAAATATCTCATCCACTATTATTGAATATCATCATCTAAGAAAAGTACTTTTTGATCTTCATCCTTAATACAGTTCACTTGAAATAAATCCTTACTACTCCTATCTCTTTGTTTGGCTAAGTTATACATATATCTTTCTCCCTCCTTAGTATCTAATCTATTATATAAATCATTAAAAGATAAGATCTTTGCATCACATATTGCTTTCTTAGATTCCTTACGTGGCTCTTTATATCTTTCATAATTATCAGAATTTTTACATTTAAAACAACTTTTATAACAAATCTCCTTATTTTTTATCTTTTTATGCACATTTAGATTCCACCACCACTATTTTTACTATTAGGAGATTTTATCTTTGATACACCAAGCACATCTTTTGTAATATTCTTAATATCACAAGTCACTTTTCCCACATAACATTAGCATCCTCATGCACAGATAAAATCTTGAGATATAAAATCGTACTCTAAAAAATATTATTGTTAATATTCTTTAAATGCCCATATCTAATCCTAGAATATTATTTTACTTTATTTTTTAATTTATGCCCCTTTATTTTAAAGTCCAAAACTAATAATCAATGTTGGGTACATAAATTTTTACTCGGAATAACTTTACAATCTTTGCAATCTAAACGATCTAATTTTCTCATAAGAAAATAGTTAATATGAGTTTTACTATATCCATTTTTATAAGTGATGAAATGTTCATTTTTTTTCTTAAATAAGGTATTAACAATCAAAAAATCATAAGCTAAAGAAAAATCTAATATGGTCTTACCACCATCATTTGTCGTTCCAAACCCATGGCCATCATGAATGCTTTTAAAATCATCTACCGCTCTACCGACATGTATATTTAAATCTCTTCCAATAAAAACTCTTTCATCAAGAGGTATCTTTTGTATTAATTCTTCTAAGTCATTCCAAAATTTTAATTTTTAACCCATATCCAAACCTACTTGAGGAGCATAAGCACTTATAATATTAACAATCTTAGTATCAATAACATTCTTTAAAGCTAAAATTCTATCTCCAATTCTATTAATTTTTATAACATTATCCTTCAAACTCTTATCTATAACTACACCTACATCATTTCTAGTACAACTCCTACCCGAATACCATAGTTTAAATCCTAAACTATCAATCTCCTTAGCCTTCTCTCCAACCAATTTAGTTTTCTGAATGCACAGAATATTTATCTTTCTATGAATCATAATATCTATTAATTCTATTAATTTTTCTGTAAGGGAACCTATATTCCAAGTTCTTATCCTAATTTTAGTTTCATGGACTAGCTTCTTTGCCCACATCCATCCTTGATTGGTGTATTATTCTTACTAAATCTTTAATGTCATCATGGTATAATAAGTAAGCATTAAGTGGAGAATGTGAGTAAACTTCACCAACGACAACTCAACATGCCCATAATATGTGTGCCCACTCCTTAAAATAGGCTAGCTTATGGACTCAGCTATCAGAATCATGATGATAAGTTTCCTAGATGTCTTCTTAGGATGTTATAAAATCAAAATGCACCCGAACAAGCATAACAAAATATCTTTAATCATAAGTGAATACATCTGCTTTATGGTGTTGGATGCGGGCTTATATCATTGATGTGATAAAATTTAGTGGATAGAGGGCTCTTCAAAAAGCATAAGAGAGTACGGATATGTTTAATGGAGTTTATTTTTTAATGGAATTAGGTTTGGGAATGAGTTAGCTTTCTGCCCACCAAATTCCAATAATCATCAGGGATCTGGAGCCCTTGGTTCTACCCAATATAACTTCCTCTCCAAAAGTCCAAATAATATGAAGTGAAAAGCAAATTGAAGTGAAAGGTGCATAGTTATGATTTGAAGAATTTGATAATTTTTAGTGGAGTTTTGATATGTACTTCCTAATTTTTTTCAAGGTTGGTCTAATAATTTTCCTTTCTAAATGCTGGCTAAATTTGACTTAAGGCTTCTAGAACTTTATTTTTTTTAATAAGAACAATAACTAAATAATGGAAATCAAAATTTGGGGTGTCTACTATTGATTTTGATTTTTTGGCTATATTTGTAGGAGTATAATTCATCCAATTGATGGCAATTTTTAATTTGGTCTTTTCTGACCGAGTTTGGTCGTGCCTCATAAAAGCCCTAAATGGCTAGGTTTAATTTATAAAAAAATTAATTTTAGACTTTTTACAGTGGGTCATGATGGAAAGTAGATGGTTTGGTCATATAAAATGACAACCTTCTGATGGCCCGATTAGGAAAGTAGATGTATTAGATTTGACTTATATTAAGAAAGGTAAAGGTAGACCTAAAAAGACTTGGTTAGAAAATATTAGAAATGACCTTTCTTTTATAGATTTAAATGAGAATTTAACCCTTAACAAGACACAATGGAGAAAAAGGATTCATGTAGCCGACCCCACATAGTGGGATAAAGGCTTGTTGTTGTAGTTGTTGTTGGAGTGGGGGATGATGAAATAAAAACAACATATATTAAAAATATAAATAAGACTCTACTATTTACTAATGTAGTAGCTCTAGAGAGGATCACCCAATCATTTCTAGTTTAGCCAACCACCAAGCTCCAATTGAAGGATCTATTACTTCAATTTCAATTATTAAAGATCAATATCCTTTTCATTCCATTAGTTAAAAGTATTTAATAATGCTTTACATGAGAGGGAAATTTTAAAGTTAAAAAAAGGTGGAAGAGAGGGGCACTAAGTGTAACTATATTATAACCACCATGAGTCCTCCCACCTTGGCATCCTTAGCCACTAATACCATGCATAGACCAGCCATTCCGCTCCACAATAGAAATTGAACAGGGTTAAATCAATTGGTTAACACAACACATAACTTAATATGACCTTATACAATACATAAATGTAATAACACTTATAAAGACACATTTACAACAATATATGAGGCAATACATTTACATAAAGAAAATATATTGACATAAAGATAACAATAAATAATCTAATTCTTATATTCTTTATCTATTTAGGTCATCTTAAACTTAAATCTTATAATTGGACATCTATTCTCTTGATTAGCTCCATGTGCTACATCAATTCTCTTATATCTCAAAGAACTCATTTCTGTAAAGTTGAAGTCCAAGTACTTAGATGTAAGCTCTAGTACTAGCTTCCTTAAATCATTTATAGTAAGCTAAGTGCTCTAGTGGGTGGCATGTCACTCCATCTCATAAGAATCTTGTGGTCTAGAGTATGGTCTCCTTAATTTGTGATGATCTAATCCACATTAAAGAATAAATTTTAGTTTGGTACCAATAAAGAGTGATTGAGTATTCCTACAAGAGAATCATCTTATGCATTTGGTTGTTGGTTAAATATTTTATATGAAATAAGATCTTTCACATTAAAAGTTCGCTGATAAAAATATTTTTAGGAAAATTAATAATATATACATTTGTGTCATTTTTTATAATAACCTCAAATGGCCCATATGCCCTAACTTATAATTTTCTATATTTAGTGGAAGCATACCTCTTAGGATGGATTCTTATTAACACAAAATCCTCTATATTGAATTCTTTAAAATTTTGAATTTTGCTCTAAATTTTAGTATATTTTGCATTAGTGACTTCTAATTATTATATTATATTTTCATAAAGGCTTTGAACATATTCTACAAATATAAATATAAAATTAAAAAAAATGCATGATCAACTAGATATCTTAGGTTGTAATCATAAATTATCTCAAACTTTCATTGGTGGTAGCCCTAGAAACTAAACTGTTATAGGTAAATTCTTTCATGGATTTGTGAACATCATAATTGTCTAAACTTTTATTGATAGACTCTCAAGAAAGTTTCCTACGGATCTATCGATGACCAAAGTTTGGTCATCAACTTGTGGGTGAAAGGATGAAGAAAACTTAAGTTTTATACCCATTAACTTCCATAATGTTTTCCAAAAATAGGATACAAACTTGACATCCTTATCCAAAATAATTGTGAAAGGCAATCAACGTAGCTTAATAATTTCCTTGAAGAATAAGCTTGCTATATGAGATGCATTGCTGGATATATGACAAAGTAAGAAATGAGCTATTTTGGAGAATTTATCTACCATTGTATAATACTATCGTGAACCCTAGGAGTTCTAGGAAGTTCTAATATAATATCCATGAAAATATCTTCCCATGGTCGAAAGGAATTGGTAAAGCACAACAATGTTTGACTTTTTATTTTGTGCTTTTAGCATTCAAACATCTACTCTTTTTACATCTTTTTTAAATGGTGGTTAAATAATTCTTGACTCTAACAGGTGTAGAGTTCTCATTTAACCAAAGTTTCCTACTATTCCTCTTGATTGTAGTTCTAAGATGAGCAATTTCCTTACGAAAGTCATACAGATACATAGGCTCTTCCATTTAAAAAGATAATAATTAATAATGGAATAATCATAACATAAATTGATAAATAATGAATCTTTCTCATCATGCACTTGATATATCAAATGAAATTTCTTATAAACTTTAAATATCTCAAAATTAGGAATTTGATATTTCAAAGATGAAACTACTAAGGTCACCCTAGAAAGTATATCTGAATGTGCATTTTCTACCCTTAGCTTATATTTTAGAAAAAGTGTGGAATCGTGAAGGTATTCTAACAATTTTACATATTTGCAACTCAACTTTATTAGGGTATTTGTAAAATTTAGAGCATGCTGGTTAGTATTATTAATGAAACTCTATATTTAATGAATAATATCTCCAATGCCTTAAGAGTCTAGAAAATGGCATAAAATTCTCTATCACAAGCATATTAGCTTGGTATCATTTAGCTTCTTACTATCAAAGGCTATAAAATGGTTCTCTTGATTTAGAACTCCACTTATACCAACTCCATATGCATCACATGTGACCCTAGATGTCCTGTTGGAGTTTAAAGCTTAATAGTAGAAGATGAGGCCATTAGGAAATTAATTTGTTCCATGTCGTTTTATTGAGAAGTAGTCCAAACAAACTTATCCTTATTGAGGATGTCAGTTATTGGAGCTACTATCATGCTTAAAATTTGAATATATCCTCTATAGAAAGTAGCTAAGCCATGAAAATTTATGAAGCTCTTAGGAATTGGCCAATCAAGAATGGCTTTAATTTTGGTAGAGTCTGTCTTCAAGACATCAATAATAATTATAAACCCTAGAAACATGACTTCAAGTTTGAAAAAGAATCATTTCTTTAGATTTATATAAAAATTAGTTTGTTTAAGTTTAATTAGAATATTCTTTACATGGTCTAAAAGCATTTTCTCACAAAGGCTAAAAATTAGAATATTATTAAAATTGACAATTTGGAAATTTCCTATGTAAGTATTTAGTATTGTGTTTATTAGTCTCATGAATGTGCTAGGTGCATTTGATAATTTGAAATACATAAATAACTACTTATGTAGTCCATTAGACATTATGAAGGCAGTCTTTCATTCATCTCTAACATTAATCCAAATTTAATGATTGCTTTTTTTATATTTATCTTGGAAGAATGAGTTATTTTTACAATAAGGACTGACATATCATCCAACTTAGGTATTCAACACCAATATTTAATGGCGATCTTAATTTATTAAAATATTTTCAATGGACATTTTATAGGTATCTTCCTTCTTAGGTGTTAATAATGCTAGAATTGTACTAAGACTAAGGCTTTCTTCAATGAAGACTTTCTTAAGAGATTCATCCACTTATCTTTTGAGTCCAATATATTTAATGATATTCATTCTATAATGGAGCGAAGTTGATTGTTGTGAACCTAGAATGAAGTAATAGTAGAGCAAATTTAATAGTTGTGACCCAAAATGAAGTCAATCATATCCTATATATTTCTCATAGTTATAAGTCCATTAATATAGTCTTCAAGATAAAAGTCTTCAATCTCAAACAAGAGTGTTGCAACTTTGTGAAAGTGTGAATAGGTTGTTAGACCTATTGCTCACGTCCCTAGGCTAACCAAGAGGGGGGTGAATTGGTCCTTTTAAAAATTACTCTTGGAATTTTGGAAAAATTTTAAGTAAATCGTACAGTATGATTTGACTTCGTACAGTACGAACAGAGTTAATTTTTTACTTCCATCAAATCACTAAATTTCAACCACAGAAAGAAAATAAAATGCGAAAAAAGAACAGTGCAGAAAGTAAATAGTAAGAACAGAAAAATACCAGAATTTACAGTGGTTCGGTCAAACACGACCTACATCCACTCCCTAGAGAATCCTTCTCTAGGTATTGCACTAAACTCAAGTGACTCTCCTTTTGCCCCCACAGCAAGGTGGAGAAGCCTTTACAAACTCTCTTTCACCAACCCGGTGCGGCAGAGAATCGTCGTCCTTTTTCACCCTCCTGGTGAAGGCAGAGAACCAAACGTCCTTTTACACTCTCCAAGTGAGGCAGAGAACCATCATCCTTTTTCACCCTCTAAGTGACGGTAGAGAACCAAAATCCTCTCGAACAAAACCCTTGCAAAAGTCTCCAAGGAAATTAGGAAGATGCTTGAAGAACAAGTAAAGAAATCCTCACAATTGGATAACCTTGTGAATCCCTTCACAATTCTCACTTCAAAGATTTCTCAACACTCACTCTCAAACACTCTCCCAATCACTCTCCAAAAGAATTTTCGCAGAAGGATTTTTCCTTCATTCAGTTTTAAGTCATTTATATACTTGGGACAAGAAAAATCATCCAAAAATTGAAAATTTTAAGTTTCACGTGTAACAATCGACCCATACGATCGACTATCGTACTATACAAATAGTTCAAAAATTAAACAATTCGTCCCGTACAAACCATGAGACGAATAAGTCAGAGCTGTTCGTACAGATATTTCATCCCGTATGAACCTCTGGACGATCAAGACAGAGCCGTTCGTACGAACATTCATCCCGTATGAACCTATGGACGATCAAGACAGAGCCGTTCGTACGATCCTTCGTCCAGTACGAACCTCTAGACAAACCCAAGTCAGAGTCATTTGTATAAACATTTCGTCCCGTACGAACCTCTGGACGAACCCAAGTCAGAGCAGTTCGTACAGCAAAACCTCATGTACGAATAGTAATTCATACTGTACGAACTTAACTTAGAAAAAATTTCTTGGTATATGGGTTTGATATGGAGGACATATACTACAGATTGTCCCGTATGATATAAAATCATAATGTACGATCAGTTTAAAAAATTAAGTTTTTTTACTCCCCCATTGTGTGTGTGTGCACAGTTATCCAACTTACAATCACACTCTCTCAGACTCAACAAAAAATAAAAATACAGACTTCATTTATAGTGAATAAATAAACTTGAAGTCTTCAGCAATTTGGAGTGTGAATTTTCTGAAAAATACTTTAGTACACATAACAATAAAAACTCAAATATTTGTTAGGAGAAGAATAACACAAATAATAAGCTTTTGTAATCATCTAAAAATAACTTGTATCACAATTCACTTGAATGAACTGATTTACCCAAATCATAACAATCTTTCCCTTTTTGATGATGGCAAAACAACTATTATTTGAATGAACAAATTAAGTCACATTTCTCCTAAGCTTCCACTAAATGTACACTCCCCCTAAGTAAATGAACTCCAATGCTCCCTCTAAAGCCTAAGCTCCCCCTAAAGAAATGACCTACCCTAAACAAGGGATAAAACGAGAACATACTGAATAAGCGAAGGAAAGGGTAAGAAGAATAAGAAGAACATGCAACACAAGCATTACAAACACTACAAACTACACACAAGCAAAATACATTCTTACATACACAAGAAACTAAAAACTTAAATGCAACAAGTCAAAACAAATCAAGCAAACAAAGTCAAATAATAAAATTTATCAAGCAAACAAAGTTAAATAATAAAACTCTCCCCCTTTTGACAACAACAAAAAGGGACACTCAAATTAGTTGAGAAGTGGAATAATGTTAAATGAAGTTTAACTATAATATTCAAATCAAATGTAAAAAATAAAGACTCAAAAGTGCTAGATTGCATATTATAATAAGGAGAAGAAAAGTTGATCTAAAGTAGTAATGTATTAGACAGATTAGTAGTCTCAACTTTTGCACAAAAGATGAAATAACATTACCAAATTTCTAAGTCAAAAGTGACAATCATTGATTAGTGAACTTAGAGAAAATGCTAAAGGAAATAACAATTGGCGACATTGCGCATCTTTTCAAAGTGTAGGCTAATTTTGTGCCTCTTTCTAGATTTGATGACATTACGCATCTTTTATTGAATGGCACACTTTGTGTGTCTTTTTAGATTTGGTGACATTACGCATCTTTTATTGTATGGCATATTTTGTGCATCTTTTCAAGCTTTGCTTTGTTTGTAAGATTCTTTCTAATAATACTATCTCTGGGTCACAAATACAATAATGAACACTTTGATATAGAATGTAAGAGTGGTCAAAATGATCAAAATGCCCTTTAAGGGGATTTTTGGACTTTTGGCCAAAACTTAACATGGTTCAATCTCTTCAACCCTTAAACCTCTTCTAATAAATCCCAAACATTATTTGAGATCCATTGGACCCAGACTCAAGCTTTGGTTTGACTTGATTGACCAAGTCAACTATGGTTGACCAAAATATTCCCTTAAGGGTCAAATTGGTCAAATTGACCAAAGACTAAATAATATATGTCTAAATAAGATAAAGTAAGATCTTCTAATCCACACCAAATCATAACGAAATCTAAATATTTTGAGAATTTAATATTATGTATAGAATTTTCTATTGTAATATAAGCTCAATTAATATTTTAGAACTTTAATCAACTATAGTCGAGTGTTTTAAGATTAGAAAGTTTCCAGTCAATAACAAAAAATGATATGTATAGAAACACTTGAACATTTCATTTCTAATCATTTCCAAAACATACACCATAGCAAGCTTTACTTTGTAGCACACATCATATGATGAACTTGCTAAGACTCTCAATACAAATAACATAAAAAAACATAAACAAGTCAAATCATAAAATAGCTTAAACCACAAAAATATCGAAGTCAAGCCAAATAAAGCATACTAGAAATCTGAAGGACCCTGATATGGAGGAGGTGGTGGAGCGCCAAATAGAGAAAAATAGCTATTTAGCATTGCAATATTTGTGTTTATAGAATCAAATTGTTCTCTTTTCCACACTCTATCCTCCTTGTAATTATCATCCTGCTGCTTCAGATACGCCTATACATGATCAAATCTTTGATCAAGTCTTTCAAATTGTTGGACCATATTCTGATAGAAGTCTTGAGTTGGTCCAAATGCAGGTGCAGGAGCAGAAGCAGAAGCAGGTTCATCATTAAAACTTTCAGCACTTCCATCTTTCATAAATAGTGCTTGAAAAGAAGCTTCAGTGAAATAAAATGGGAGTTCAGAAGGTCCAGAAGGATGGACCAGATTGTACTTATTCTCAAGGATATAATATACAATGTGTCCTAAGGCAATATTCTTCTTCCTTTTTATACTTGCCAGACCAATATCAGTGAGATAGTAAATATAATCTAAGATTAACTGTACTTCATCAATGGGTTGGCCAATCATAATCAGGTAAGTTATAGAAGAAATAAGGGGGTCATGTTTATTCTATCTCCCACCTTAGGAATGATGGATGTTCTAAGAACGTGCTAGATTATGTGTGCATTTTGGTTTAAAGAGTCAACTCGGGAAACATGAGTGGGTGTGCTTACACCTCTAAGGACTTGATTTACCTCTAACCAATCATAGTCCAATCTATTAGAAAAAGTGTGTGTCCATGTCCCATTGGTTCTTAAGTGAAGAAATTCCCCTAAATCCTCCTTTTAATCTCTACTCTCTGCTTAAGGACATACGAAGAAATGACAGAGTGGTCCTGGTTGAATGTCATATTGGCTAGAAAAATATGGAAAAGATCTTTGTTGAAAGCAAAGATCAGAGTCAGAAGAAAGGAGAATTGGGTGGAGTCGAACAGTGGCATTACTGCAAAATATAGATTTTCTTGCAGCAGGATGCGGGAAGGGGTGATTTTGGAAGCAGCATACCTAAGGTATGCCTCCTCATTTTTATTACTAAGGAAATTATCATCCCAATCCCTCCTAGAAGCTGGTACCTTAGCCACACGTTCTCTGTTTCCACTGCATGACATCTTCTAGTCTATTCTCTAAAGGGTTTTAGAATGGAAGTGAAATGAAAGAAAGTGACCCTCCTTTATATAGAAAAATCCTGAAATCGTACTGTATGAACCAACTTCGTACAAGATGAAATTGATTTTGTCCGGGATGAATCAAATTTCATCCGAGATGAATGAAAGCAGTCAAATTGAAATGGTTTTTCATAAACTGCTCATCCTGAGGCATCCTTTAATACAGGCTTTTTGATTTCTCGATCGTACAGATGATGACGTGTTCATCCGGGACGATCAAAAAATTTAAGATCATTCAGGCGACGGTTAGGGTCGTCCTCATGCCAAACAACACTTGGATCGTACAGACGAATGATGTATTCATACATACGATCATCAATAATAACTGACACTAACTGTGATTCCTCCCCCATTCATATAGACGAAGTTCATGCAATCATACAGTACGATGATGTCATCGTACAGTACGAATAGACAAAATAAGATAAACTTTCATCTCTCCAATCTTACAGGTTTCCAACACTCAACTAAAGAATAATTTAAAAATTATATATATATATATATATATATATATATATATTAAAATGACAACACAAAAGATACCAATAAAACATAAAACACTAGAAAACAAATCACTTGCAATGAACATACCAACAAACACATATAAACACACATTTGTAGAATTTTTAATTAAGCATTTAGATCAATTACATCTAGCCTTATCCTTAACATGCTAAAAGTGTCAAAAGCTAAGAGATTTGTAAAAAATATCTACAAGCTGATCTTTAGTAGCGACATGATGTAGTTCAATTTCCCCTTTCGCTACATGATTTCTTATAAAATGATGCCTTATATCAATATGCTTGATTCTAGAATATTGAATAGAATTTTTTTTTAAATACAAATGGCACTAATGTTATCACAAAAGATTGAAATGGTGCCAATTGAAAATCCTAAGTCACTCAATTGTTGTTTCAACCAAAGCACCTGTGCTACACAACTCACTAAGGTAATATATTCTGCTTCAGCTGTAGAAAGTGCTACTAAATTTTATTTTCTACTAGACCAAGATACTAATGAATTTTCAATGAATTGACATGTCCCAGAAGTACTTTTCCTATTCACCCTACAGCCTGTAAAATCAAAATCTGAGTATCCAATAATATCAAAAGAAGAACTATTCTTATGATACCAAATTCCTAAATTTTGAGTTCCTAGAAGATATCTTAAAATCCTTTTCACTGCAGTCAAATGTGATTCCTTTGGATCAGCTTAAAATCTAGCACATAAGCAAACACTAAACATAATGTCAGGTCATCTAGTAGTCAAATAAAGCAAGGATCCAATTATTCCTCTAAACTTCTTTTGATCAACAGGTTTTCCCTTAGGATCCTTATCTAATAATACTAAGAAACTCATAGGTTTAGTTACTGATTTAGCATTATCCATTTCATACTTTTTGAGGATATCCTTAACATACTTAGATTGACAAAGAAAATTTCCTTCCTCATTTTGCTTTATGTTAAAACCAAGAAAATAACTCAAATCACCCATCAAACTCATCTCAAATTCACTACTCATTGTCTTTGAAAATTCATCACATAGAGTTTTATCAGTTGATCCAAAAATGATGTCATCAACATATATTTGTACAAAGAGTATTTCATTTTCAATTCTTTTCAAAAATAGAGTGGTGTCCACACTTCCTTTAACAAATGATCATTTTAATAAGAAAGTGCTTAACCTCTCATACCATGCTCTAGGTACCTGTTTTAGTCCATATAATACCTTTTTCAATTTAAAAATATGATTAGGGAATTTAGAATTTTCAAAACTTGGAGGTTGCTCAACATAAACATCCTCTTCTATCACCCCATTCAAAAAGGCACTCTTAACATCCATTTAGTATAATTTAAAATCTTTAAAACAGGTAAAGGCTAACAAAACTATAATTACTTCACGTCTTGCTACAGGGGCAAATGACTCCTCAAAATCAATTCATTTAATTTGATTATACCCCTTAGCTACCAATCTAGCCTTATTTCTGACAACTACTCCTGAATCATTCATTTTATTTTTGAATACCCACTTAGTTCCAACTACACTTTGATCTTTTGGCCTTTCAATTAGCTCCCAAACATCATTTCTCTTGAATTGATTTAACTCTTCTTGCATGGCCAAAATCCAAAATTCATCCAAAAGTGCTTGTTCTATATTAGTGGGTTCAATCATTGAAATAAATGCTGAATGATTTACCACTTTCCTTAAACCATGCCTAGTCCTAACTCCTTCACTTGGTTCTCCTAAAATCAATTCTTTAGGATGGCTTCTAATAAATTTCCATTCTCTAGGCAATTAGTTTTCTTCTTCCTTTTCAACCCTTTCTTCAACTTTTTAATCTTCAAGTTTTTGGGTTACTACCTCAACCTCATCTTCATCCAACTTAGACCCTTTACTATCATAAGATTCATCAAAAACAACATCTGTGGTCTCCTCAACTACCAATGTTCTTTTATTAAAAACTCTATAGGATTTTCTAACACTTGAATAACCTAGACAGATTCCTTCATAAGATTTTGGATCAAATTTTCCTAAGAGAGTTTTATCATTATTATGAATGAACACTTTACATCTAAAAACATGTAGATGTGAGAGGTTGGGACTCCTACCTTTAAGAAATTCATAGGGTGTCTTAATTAATTTAGACCTTATGTACACCCTATTCAATACATAGCATGCTGTGCTAACTACTTCAGCCCAAAAAAATTTAGGAAGTGAATACTCTGCCAACATGGCCCTAGCAGTTTCAACTAATATCCTGTTCTTTCTTTCTACAACTCCATTCTGTTGAGGTATCCTAGAAGCTGAGAAGTTGTGTTCAATCCCATGAGATTTGCAAAAATCATTAAATATTTTATTTTTAAATTCTCGGCCATGATCACTTTGGATAGTAACTATTTCGAAACCTAGTTTCCTCTGAATCCAAGTAGCAAAATCTCTAAACTCATCAAACGATTCACTCTTATGATTCAAAAATCTAATCCAGGTGAATCTAGAATAGCCATCCACAATATCATACCCAAATCTTTTTCCTCCTAGACTTAAGGTACTAACAGGTCCAAATAAATTCATGTGAAAATTTTCTAAGGGCTTGTTAGTACTAATTTCCTTGATTGAATTGAAAGAGGAGCTCACTTATTTTCCTAATTGATATGTATCACACAAGTGATCTTTAGTGAAGTCTAATTTCGGTACACCTCTAACTAGTTGCTTTTGAGTGATTTTCCTAAGATTTTTCATACTAGCATGACAAAGCTTTCTATGCTATAACCATGATTCATCAGATATAATTTTCAAACAAAGAGCAGTAGAAGGTTTAACAAAATTTAAATCTAGCATGTAAACATTATTAACTCTATCACCATTCAAAATAATAGCTCCATTTAGATTAATAATACAACTAGTAGGCAAAAACTTTATATGATAGCCCTTGTCACATAATTGACTTATACTCAACAGATTGTATTTTAAAATTTCAACAAGCATCACATTTTTAATCACAAAGTTTCTAGAATTTCTAGTTATATCTGTACCTACCACTATCTTGGTAGTATTATCTCCAAGTATAACCTTGCCTCCATTCCTAGCTTCCAGCATTATAAATTGATTCGTATTTCCAGTCATATGCTTTGAGCAGCCGCTGTCCAGGTACCAAATACTCTCACGAGGTCTTGTGTTAGAGCGTTCCTGTAAAATGATCAAACGTTAGTCTTGGGAACCCAAACCCTCTTGATAATTTTAAACCAGATGCATGTATGATATGCTGTGATTTATACACCTTGGGTCTCCACACTAAATATATTCTATATCTAAGTGTACAAGTGTAAGAAATATGTCCTAAACTACCACAAGAAAAACACTTTATTTCAGGAAAAGGATTCACCAATCTATTCGTCCAAAAAATTTTCTTCTTAGATTTTAAATCAGTGATCTTGTAGTAGGATTCGTGAAAATCTTCAAGTTTGGGTGGATTTCTATTTTCTTTAAGTTCTTTTAACTGAACTTTAAGATAAGTATTAGCACTTTATAGAATCAAATTATTAATCTTCAAATCATGCTCTCTTGTACCCGATTCATCCATATAAGTTTTAAAATCATTTTCAAGTTCAGTGTGAGATAATTTTAAAAGATTATGTTGTTTGTTTAAATCATCAAACTCATCCAACAAAGTCATGTGGTTGCTATCAATTAATGCTTGATCTTTCCTAAGGATCTCATATTCTTTCTGCAGATCTAAATAATCCAAATTTAATTTAGTATGCAGTTTTTTCAGTTTCCTATATGTTGTATATATGCGTTCAGAAACTTCAAACAATTCTTCATAACTTAAGTCACATACCTCTTCTAGATTTGATTGATCAAGATTGTCAGCCATTAAGCACAAATTTATGACTTCCTCTTCTGGTGCAGTTTCTGAGAAATCTGAAGCTGAGTCCGCCCAAAATGCTCGTTGAAGTTTCTTTTTACCCCTTCTTTCTATTGGTTTCTCCTCGGTCTTCTCCTTGCTAGGATTTCCCTTGAGATTGGGGCAATCTGTCTTTATATGTCCTAGCTTCCTGCACTCATAACAAATGACTTCATTAGAAGCCTTAACATTCTTTTGGAACTTACCTTTGTTCCACTGTTGACGTCTTCTCTGCTTCCTTTTTAGGAAACTTTTAAATTGCCTTGTCATCAAAGTAATATCCTCTTCATCCTTAGGTAGTGACTGATCACTTTCTTAATCATCCACCTTCAAAGTTATATTCTTCTCATTTCGCTTCTCACCTGCATCAATCTGTCTCTGAGTTACAGATTGCTTGTAAGCAATTAGTAATTCAAGAAGATTGTCAACAGAATAAACATTTAAATCTTTAGATTCTGTTATTGCAGTTATCTTTGCATCATATGCAGTAGGTAAACAACGAAGTATCTTGTTAACTTTTTTTGCATTAGTTAACTCCCTACCTAAAGTATGCAATGAAGTGGCTATATGAGTAAAATGTGTGTACATGTCTGAGATTGATTCATTCGGTTTCATGCAAAATAGTTCATAGTCGTGCAAGAGAATGTTTAACCTAGTTTGCTTCACTTTATTTATACCTTCATAAGTAATGCAAAGCCTATCCAAAATTTCTTTTCTTGATTTACAAGTTGAAACACGCTAGTAGTCTTCTGATTTTAAAGCACAAAAGAAATTATTCAAACACTTAGCATTTAATTGAGCTAGCTCACATTCTTCTGCAGTCCATTCAGCAAAAGGTGTTCGAACTCTAATTCCTTCTATAATTATAGTAGGTTCAGTATAACCTTCCTGTACTAACATCCATATGCGATAATCAAGAGATTGTAGAAATATAGACATGCGAGTTTTCCAAAAATCAAATGGGATATTGTCAAATAAAGGTGGTCTAGTGATCGAGTAACCTTCTAAAGTATTTCTATTTCCAAAATTAGCCATGATCGAATTTCAAAAAGTATTTTAAACAGTGATTTTTGAAATTAGCTTTGATACCACTTAAAAATGCGAATAGGATGTTAAACTTATTGCTCACATCCCTAGGCTAACCAAGAGGGGGGTGAATTGGTTCTTTTAAAAATTACTCTTGGAATTTTGGAAAAATTTTAAGTAAATCATACAGTATGATTTGACTTCGTACATTATGAACAGAGTAAATTTTTTACTTCCTTCAAATCACAGAATTTCAACCACAAAAAAAATAAAATGCGAAAAAAGAACAGTGCAGAAAAGTAAACAGTAAGAACAGAAAAACACAAGAATTTATAGTGGTTTGGTCAAACATGACCTACATCCACTCCCTAGAGACTCCTTCTCTAGGTATTACACTAAACTCAAGTGACTCTCCTTTTGCCCCCATAGCAAGGCGGAGAAGCCTTTACAAACTCTCTTCCACCAACCCAGTGGGCAGAGAACCGTCATCCTTTTTCACCCTCCTGGTGAAGGCAGAGAACCAAATATCCTTTTACACTCTCCAAGTGCGGCAGAGAACCGTCATCCTTTTTCACCCTCCAAGTGACGGCAAAGAACAGGAATCCTCTCGAACAAAACTCCTGCAAAAGTCTCCAAGAAAATTAGGAAGATGCTTGAAGAACAAGTAAAGAAATCCTCACAATTGGATAACCTTATGAATCCCTTCACAATTCTCTCTTCAAAGATTTCTCAACACTCACTCCCAAACACTGTCCCAATCACTCTCCCTTTCACTCTCCAAAAAAATTTTTGCAGAAGGATTTTTCCTTCATTTCATTTTAAATTATTTATATGCATGGGGCAAGAAAAATTGTCCAAAAACTAAAAATTTCAAGTTTTACGTGTAACAATCGTCCCGTACGATCGACTATCATACTATATGAATAGTTTAAAAATTGAACGATTCATCCCGTATGAACCTTGAGATGAAAAAGTCAGAGCTATTCGTACAGACATTTCATCCCGTACGAACCTCTGGACGATCAAGACAGAGCCATTCGTATGAATATTCATCCCGTACGAACCTCTGGATGAACCAAAGTCAGAGCAGTTCATATAGCAAAATGTCATGTATGAATAGTAATTCATAATGTACAAACTTAACTTAGAAAAAATTTCTTGGTATATGGGTTCGATATGGAGGACATATACTACAGATCGTCCCGTACGATATAAAATCGTATTGTATGATCAGTTTAAAAAATTAAGTTTTTTTACTTCCCCATTGTGTGTGTGTGCACAGTTATCCAACTTACAATCACACTCTCTCAGACTCAAGAAAAAATAAAAATACAGACTTTATTTACAGTGAACAAATAAACTTGAAGTCTTCAGCAATCTGGAGTGTGAATTTCCTGAAAAATACTTTAGTACACACAACAACAAAAACTCAAATATTTGTTAGGAGAAGAATAACACAAACAATAAGCTTTTATAATCATCAAAAAATAACTTGTATCACAATTCACTTGAACGAATAGATTTACAAAAATCATAACACTCTGGACCCAAGTCTTGTATTTTTGATGATAGCAAACATTATTGAATTCTCTATTAAACTATATGTTGTTATTATTATTATTGCATATTTGGTTCTTGCGCACTAACATTTCAAGTCCATCATACACTGTGCAAATTAATCAGCTCAAGACTGGATAAAATAGGGTTAAAGTGTCTTGAATAGTCTGTATCTTCTATTTTTATTTATTTCTACCTTTCTTGAGTGAAGTCATATATTTGGTGGATTCTAAACTTGGTGACCGTACATATACACTCAGGGGAGTGAGATAGAGAGAGAATTAAAAGTGTAATTCTCTGAACTAATCATACTGTATAATTAGTTATTTAGATAATTAGTGAAATGGCTAATTGGATAATTAAAGCTATTTGAACTAATCATACTAAACGATCACAATCGTATAAAATGATTAGTTGAAATTAAGATATTCTCCCTTAACACCCCTAAGGCTCTTCTCCCTCTCTCAACCTCACCTCCTATCTCTCCTTTTATTTTATGGACTCTCTCTATGCTCTCTCATAGAAGGAAGACTTCTCTAGATGCAAAAAAAACCTTTTCTTTCAACTCACAATTAAATTTATTAAGTGGGCTCTCAAAATCCTAGCTAATTTTTAATTAAACCACCTCTGATTGTACAGTACAATTAGTTCAATGCCTTCAAAGAATATTCTCTATGGCTAAACATCATCCCATATGATAAGTTTAAATCAAAAATTAAATCATAAAGAGCGAACCAAAGTTCATCCAGAGAGCTCTCGGGTGGATCAGACTATACAATATTTGCATTGTATAGTATGATATATAATTAATTCATATCCAACTTAATTACATTATTATCTTACTTAAGTAAATATAGTTAAATATCATACAATAAGAAGAATTTAACAGCATGATTAGTTCAATTTTCAATTTTTAAATTTACCTATCTTAAGTATTTAGGGTTTGATAGTGGGGTTTTTAATTTACCTAGTCATCTAGTATGATTAGTTATATGCCAATTTTAATTTATCTCACTTAATTAAATATTTTAATTATTTTTAATAAATCATATAGTACGATATGGATTATATAGTATAATAAACATAAAAAATTAAAATATTCAAATTTAACCCAATTTTGTGTGTGTGTGTGTGTGTGTGTGTGTGTGCATGGTTGTTAACATACACCTAATACAAAAATAGATACAAGAAAAATAAAAATTAAAAACATTGTAACATACATACTAACTTTTACCCTCATGCTATACTATCTTGAGCCGGTTCTTTAATCTTTGCATAGTGTATGTTGTACCTAAAAGGTTAAAAACACACAAAAATAAATATCCAAAATGTGATGAAACAATAAGTACATAAATCATCCAATAATTTTTGTAATTATTATACCATTCGATCAGGCTCCAGGATTATAATAATCTCCTCCTGTTTGATGTTGACAAACATTATTGGTTGGAAATTGAATTTGCAAGTTTAAATTTTTATTTCTTGCTAAGTAATCCCCCTCACCAAGTACTTTTTTTAAAAAAATGGGAAAAATCTTTAATTTTATTTTTTTTTAAAAAACATAAACATTTTTTCTTTTATTTATAATTTTTTCTTCCTTTTTTTAATAAACACATAACAACATTCCAAATGCCAAAATAAAATAAAAAGAAGTGAATAAATAAACTTAAATAGTACAACCAATACATTCAGTACTTTTTTTGGCATTACCAAGAAGACGAACTATAGACAAATTATAGTACAGATCAAAAGAAAATACTAAAAATAGAAAGTCTAATCAAACACACTACAAAGGCAATAAACACACAATAGAAATCATGTATAATAAACACAAATAAACATATACAACATACTCACAATAATAAATAAATAAAAACATACACACAATCAAAACTAAGATTAGTCATGAATCAAAACTACCCCAATATTTCTAAGCAATTATGTCAACGACACCAAGACTAGTCATGAACATACTAAACATATCATAGTTCAGGGATTTGGTAATGATGTCTACTAATTAGTTTTTAGTATCAACATGTAGTAATTTTATATCGCCCTTGGCTACAACATCCCTAATAAAGTGATGTCTAATATACATGTATTTAGTATAGAAATGTTGAATAGGATTTTTTAAGATATAAATTGCACTAGTATTATCACACATAATATGGATAGTACCTAAGGAATGTCCAAATATAAGAATCTTTACTTTAACCATAGGACTTTGGAAAAACAACTTCCTACAACTATATATTCTACTTCTATAGTGGACAGGGCTACAGGGTTTGGCTTTCTACTAAAATAAGAAACTAGAGATTATCCTCTAATGTTGTAGGTCCTTAAGGTACTTTTTTCATCAACTCTTCATCCAACAAAATTTGAATCTAAGTATCGGACTAAGTCAAAAGTAGAACTATTCTTAGGATACTATATGCCTAAGTTTTACATTCCTATGAGATATCTTAAAATTCTTTTAACTTTTATTATATGGGATTCATTACGATTAGCTTGAAACCTAGTGCATAGATAGACACTAAACATAATGTCAGGCCTACTATTAGTAAAATCTATTAAGGATATGTTTGGTTAAAAAAGGTTTTGCTTTGTATTGGAAAGATACAAAGTAAATTGGAATTAAATTTCCTTGGGAAAAGTTAATTTTTGGAATTTTAGTTTTGAAATTGAACACATCATTATGATTGATGCATCACCTTAGGAGGCAAAAATATCATTTCCTAATAGGTTCAGATTACAAAACAATAAGTTCATCTTGATTATTGTAGTCAAATTCAGGGAAGAAACTACATATGACCCCAAAGGGTCAAAATGATGTTTAATTGAGTATTTAATTATAATAATCTAGATAAAGATCATTAATTTCATAATCAAAGTCATGATAATAAAATAATACATCTTCTCAAGAAAAGAATATATCGTTTACTATTAATCCTTTGAATATGACAATAATGATTGACGTTGATTTTGATTTTCTCGAAGAAAGTTAATTTGGTTTTTTAAAAACTTGATCATGGGTCTTTAAATCTCCTACAAGCATAAGCCTATGTAGTTAATTACATCATAAGAAATCTAAATTTTCTATGAATACTCTTGATTAAAATTACAACAAAAATTTTATTTTGAGATTCTTAAGGATTGATATAAAAGAAGTGAAGTTTAAATTTTCAATCAGGACTGAATCAAATTTTGAACTCTTATTTTAGAGATCAAAGGATGAAGGGTAGGAGGAGTTTTGGGATTCTGAAATGCTTCAGAAATACCTCAGCCTATCCTATGTGTTGGGCTTTAAATTTTGGATTGAAGAGAATTTAATTTGAGTTGACATTTTATTAGAAAGTTGGGATTATATTCTTGGAAGTTGGGCACTTATGATTTTGAGTCTGCCCTAGATTCTAAATCTAATTTGGGCACTAAAAATAAGAGCCCAAATATAGCTAATGCAGCGCAGATCTTGACATACCCTGGCCTAGATTAGGGAGCTAGCTAACCACTTAGGCACTTTAAGTCCATAAATCCGGTCTCTTTTATGAAGGATGGATAAAACATTAATTAAAGTTTTGAGGAGTTGGGGTTGACATCTAGAGCAAATCTTAATTAACCCCCCTTCACTTATGTAGGGTAATTGATGCTTCAAAAGAAATGCAATTAAAATTTTTGACTCTTTTAATTTGTTTCTAATGCAATGCATGCTAATTTACTCGAAAGCATGAGATATATATAAAGAAATTTTTAAAAAAGGCATAAAATTTATTTTATTTTAGAGATTGTACAACATCCCCTTGATAGAACTGCACCCTAATAAGTCAGGTGGTCTACCAAAATAGCAGACAGGGAGGTGCTTAATAAGGAAGAGAAGAGTATAATATGCTTATGAGAACTCCCAGGTCAATCCCAGGCTTACTTCTTAAAATCGCTTAAGTTTCTATATGAGCCTAAAAATTTTAATTAATTTGAGTAGAAAAAATTTTATCATTCTCTCACAAGCCTCCGCACACTTCCAGGCTAAAATAAAAAGTGGCTTGCAAGAAAATATGCAAAAAAAAAGCAAGCTATTTCTACTATACAATCAAGGTAAATAAATCAATCAAATCAATTAAATAAATTTAATGTCCATGTGACAAATGTCACTTAATTATAACCTAGGGTCTATAAAATTTTAAAGTGGCCAGGTACCACCAATAATAACCTGAATTCTACTCTTAAGATGATGCAAGTGACTTTGACTGGGATATCTCTCCATCTTCACTTCTTCATCCTTCTGTGAGCTCCTTGGATTTATAAAATCCAGATATCTAAATGAAAGAAACTCTTCCTTAAAGGGGGTATTTTCTTTACTCTTTGGATATTAAAGTCATCCTAACTTGGATCTCTAAATGAATAAAAAATCTCTTATAAGAAATGTCCCCTTCTCTTTGGATTCTAAGTAAGATGGTGACATCCCACCTCAAAATCAACTTTCACAACATACGAAAAATTAGAAAGTCTCTAAACAACATGCTTGGTTATCCTAAGCAAATAAAATTAATAATCCCATGCAGTTATATATCATTGAATTGCTCAAATGAAAATGCAATTATACATGACTATGATCTTTTAATTTCAAGGAAGACAGACAAAATTTAGCACCTATGAAAACATGTCAGTTCAAAGCTTTTAATTTTTACCACCTTGATTTAGCCCTGTATGAGCATGGCCACCTACAGAAAATCCTGTGAGCATCTAGATCATTCCTAACCTAGGGGTAATCTAATGCCCATCACATCAATTTATAGATTGCATAAAATAAGTAAATAATTACATCAATCAATCAATTTTTAACTAGCATGCAGTGAAAAACATAAAAATCTTGGCATACAATTAGCAAAAACGTAAACATCAGCCTAGCCTAAAATTAGATTTAGTTGTTTTAGAAAACCATCTAAAGTGTGTGGAGGAGGCTGTGTGGCTTGGATATATCCTATGTTGGGTAATTAGTTAAAGTTGTCTAGCATGTTGATGTTTGTTGAAGACTTAAGGGAAATTTAGTTTGAGTTTAAATATTAATATTTTGAAGTTAATTTTAAGAAATACGTTAAGAGTTAAATGATTACTACCTTTGTTTACATCAGGGCCGTGAAATTTATTTCACCTGCCTTGGGGCTAAGTTAATAGCCTCATAGGCCCGGGTTACCTAGTAGTAACTGGTATTAATTAAGTGATTTAATTTGTTGAAAAGTTAAGGGGTTGAAAATTTTTAATTAAATAGATTGATTATTGATTTGAATGATTAAGGTTAATATTTAAAAGAATTTTGAGTCTATTATTGAATTTTTTGAATTATTGAATTATTTTAATTCATTAAATTAAAGGGTCAAAAATTTGACTTTTCAAATTAAAGTGAATTTTGGAATTTTAATATTTTCCTATATATTAGACCCTATGGTGGGTAATTAGGCACTAAATATGTTGGAATTGGATTTTCTACATTACGGTATGAATTTTTGAAGTTTTGACCTATTTTTAATCTACGATTGACTAAAGGGTTAACTTTTGAGTTTGACTCAATTCTGGTGGTATGACATTTTTAATAAGTACTAAACCCTTAATAGAGTCTAATGGCATTGAGTTTGTTCAAATTGGAATTTTCTAGATTTAATTATGAATTTTTAAAGTTTGGTCAATTAATGGAATTATTAAATTATTGATTAAAAGTGGTTTTAATAAATTTGATCCATATTGATACCAAACTTCTTGACATCACTCCTAAATCTCAGGAAAGACCCAAAGGAGTGCTCTCAAGTGTTACAAAATTATTTGGGATTGTTAATTATTTTTAATTAATTAAATTAATTAAACATTACATCTCATTAAAATTTAATTTAAATTCAAAATTAAAGTCAATTGATGGGGATTTTAAATTTCTTGGGTTGGGGGCTTGATTATGAGCATTTTAATATATTACTTGAGATTTTAGGATTTAATTTGGATTAATGTTAAATTAATTAGGTTTCAAGGTTAATTTTAAGGGTCAATTTTGGGTTGCCAAAATGGTGGACCAAATGGACCTCAATTTCATTGAAACTTGGGCCATGAGCTCAACTGATCTCAAGGCTCAAGCCCACTAAATTTGGGCCCAAGATGGGCCCTCTATGATGGTCAACCAAACCACGCAAGGTAACTCCAAAGTTACCTTCAAGGATTTAATGGGGGATATCTAGACATGGGAACAGGGTCAAATTGAGGGCTACCTAACCCTTATACTATACATAATTAACACACCAAAGCACACAACTTATTCTCATTGGAAAGGTAATTAAATCAATTTGAACATAAGGGTTAATTAATGACCCTTGAATTCAAACTATAGGGAAAATGCCCTTAATCAAATCAAACAGAGAGGGAAATTTTTGGACATGCAAGAGACATTCCCAAAATTAATTCCCCAAAGTATCAATCCATGGTGAGTTCATTTGATGCTAAAATTAAAAAAAAAACTTACCGAGTTCTATCAATAATAACATAAGTTTCATGCATAATCATGGATTTATATCATAATGATTTTTTAGGTCTCCTCAAGACCTTTCCAATAGGCCTAAGATCACCTAAATTGGTAAAGTGAGTGAGGAGATATTGAATTTTGAAGTTCTCTATATTTTTTAGAATTTTTAAATCAGGATTTATCTAGTCAGCTGAGCTTTCCCTATGTGCACAGCTTCATTGGCCAGCCTATCAATGTGACTGACTGAATAAATGTGAGGTTAATCATGGTTATCCGATGTTGGATCAAATGGCTGTGATCAAATGCACTATGAGACTGCAAGATTTAATCAGAGCTGTGGAGCTTCTCCTCAATCAATAGCTCTGATTATATCATTAACCTCTTGCTAAGTCCCATAGCCATGGAGCTTCTCCAGCATGACCCAAGAGATCTCACTGGCAAAACTTCATCAAACTCCATAGAGTGCATCAAGATGATGGAAACCTTCAATCCAACGGTGGAAATCCATTGGGGTGAAGGTTGCCTTCACACTTGACCAAACTACCTAGCAAGGGAGCTCGGGTTGACATTTTTACCTCATGAAAAGCTCCAACAGTTCAGGTTTCCTATCAGGAAGCTTAACGGGACAAAGGAAAAAAGTTTTCCTTAAGATGTCATGACTGGAGGATCACCAGAGGTACATCTTTGTGTAGAGGATGGAGGAGTTTCACCAGAGGAAGCTAGGGGAGATAATGGGATTGCTCAAAGAGCTCTAAGAATTCTTTTCAAAAAGCTGGAGGTAAATGCTTTTGAACGGATTGATCAAACCTATTTAAGTCATGGCCACGGGATTAAATGGCCAAGATCGACTAGGCAAACCGTTAGATGGCTGCCAACTAGAAGGGGACAACATGGGGAGACTTTTTGAGCTCAAAGGAGACAAACTCAGGCCTTGGGGAAGCTTTGGCCAGAGCTCATGAAGGGGTGGACCACCAAAGCACTTTCCTATTCAATTCGGTCGTCGCCGGCCACTAGTCGGGTTAGGGTGAGGTGGAACGTGGGTTGTGGCTCTAGTAAGCTCCATTACACCTGATAAGATTCATTTCACCAAGGTGGTTATGGTTGACCCAAACTTAAATTATTTGGGTTAATTTGAGTGCATCCTAGGTCAAGCTAGGTGGTGGGGTTAATGTGGTAGATACAATGGGTCATGGTGAATCCAAGTATGGGTTGACTTGGCCATAGGATGGCTTAAACTTCCCTCAATATGGCTTAGGTGAACCCAAATTTGGGCACCTTTAGGTCCCTTTGGGTCAGAAATTGGTCAATTTATGGGCTGCGCTGACTAGAGTGAATGTGTTTGGAAAAAGCCTACCCAAAGAAGATGATAACGGAGCTTGATCTGGTCTGTGGTGAGAATTGGCTCAAGTCAAAGTTGTTTTGACCACTTTGGGTTAGCTTAAGTCCTAGCCTAAGTCAACCCAAGGGCTGGGCTGATTATTGTAGGTGTGTTAGACCTAGGGCCACCTAATGTAAGTGTTAATTTGGTTAGGTGAAGCCTAGTTGGGGAATGGCTCAACCCTTAGTGTTTTTAACCACTTTGGGCAAGCCCAATTCTCAACGTGAGTTGACCCAAGGGTTGGGTCAACTAGGGTAGGTGCATTGGGTCATGAGGGACCATATGGAAGCATTGGATTGACTTGGTTTGGCTTAAAGAGGGATTTGGCTCATGGAGACCCTTCTTTGGACACTTAGGTCAGGCCACATGGCTAACCCAAGTGCGCAAAAGGCTTGGGCCTCTAAGAGGGACATTCCCAAGGGTCTAATGGGTCATCCCATGGATTCAAATAAGCTTAGCAAGGCCTTGGTCAAAGGGTTTAAGGGGGATTGAAGTGTATGTGTAGTTTGATCAAACTTGGTTAACTTGGTCAACCAAGTTGACCTAAGGTCAACGGTTAGGTCCATTAAGTTTGGATTGATGAGGTGAACTTAATGGAAGTTGTGTCAAGTGATAAGAAGACCATATGGATTGAAATGCATGTTTGAGAGGTTAAAGGGCACTTTAGTTAACCATGGTTGACTTGGTCAACCAGGTCAAAACAAGGCTTGGGTTTGAGTCTAATTCCTTCCTAATAATGTCTAGGATATATTAAAGGATGTTTTAAGGCTTGATATGATTAAGCCATGTTGAGATTTAGGGAAAAGTCCAATTTTTCTCTTAAAGGACATTTTAGTCATTTTGAACCCTAGTCAACTATGGGCCAAATTGGATATAAGAAAATAAAGTTTACTAGTCAACATGTCATAATAAAGTCAATGGATATAGTCAAAGGTCTTGGGGAAGGTCACAAGGTTAAATTTCACTAGTTGGTAGGTCTAGTGGCGTAGACTATAAATATTTGAAGGTTTCATAATCTTTGATATTCAATTCAGTTTCTGGCATTAGAAGTGTCAAGTTGAGCTCAAATTTGGAGGTTTGACCCTATGGACATGCTTGATCAATAAGCAATTGATAGATCATGAATCAGAGCTCATTTGGCTGGATTGTGGAGTGATTGAAAAATCACTTTGAAAGGGTTTAAGGACTTGGGCCCTTAACCTTGCAATTTAATCTGGAATTCTGGGTTTGAGTGTAGATTTAGATTTGATTAATTGAGTTTGGATTATCCATATAAATAATAATCAAAGGGATGATTAGGATTGATTGAATATAGTTGAAGCTTGATTTTAAGTTGATTGAAAGCAGGAGTTGAAGTTTGGGTTGAGGACCGTATCAGAAGTTTATTAAAGACTAGATTTAAATTTGATTGAGGTCTTGATGGTTGATAAGTGGATGATTATTAACTATTAAACCACCAATCATGAGTATGAATAGGTCTTGATGACCTAATACATAAATGAGGTCAATAGGATCCTATAATTCCCCTATATTTCTTTTCATCTGCAGATTTGTCATTTAAGTCATTATCAAACTAGGGTTTTAGGCTCAACGATGTAGTCATGCTTTTATAACCTTCCATATCAAACTTATTCAATATTTCTTTAATATATTTAGCTTAGCATATGAAGATACCATCATCTCTTTGTTTGAAACTAAACCTAAGAAATTAAGTTAACTCGCCCATCATCTCTTCTAAAATTCATTACTTATAGTGGACTATAAATTTTTGTTTATGGATCCAAATAGAATGTCATTAACAAAAATTTGAACTATGAGTAAATCTTCTCATACTATTTTTTAGTAATAAGGTGGTGTCTACAATACCCTTAACGAATGAATTTTTTAAGAGAAAATTGCTGAGTCTTTCATACCAATCCTTAGGTGCTTGCTTAAGCCCATAAAGTGCTTTGATGCTTTAACACATGATTGAGAAATGTTGAATTCTCAAAACTTGGAGGCTGCTCTACATAAACATCTTCTTTTATCACACCATTCAGAAATTTACTTTTAATATCCACTTAGTATAACTTGAAGCCTCTAGAATAAGCAAAGGCTAACAACACTCTTATAGCCTCTAACCTAGCTATTCGAGAAAACGTCTCCTCAAAATTTATTCCCTCTACATGATTGTACTTCTTAGCTACTAACCTAGCCTTTTTCTATCTACTAATCCAAAGTCATGTAATTTATTTTTAAAACCACCTTTGGTACCAACAATGCTATGATCAATTGGTCTACTAACCAACTCCCACCATAATTTCTAATGAATTGGTTAAGCTCTTTTTGCATGGTAAAAATCTAGAATTCATCACCTAAATCTTTATCTACTCTAGTGGGTCCTTTCATAAAATAAATGTTGTATGGCTAACCTCCTTCCTAGGACCTTGCCTAATTTTAACCCCTAGAAATGGATCTCCTAAGATGAGCTCTCTAAGGTGTCTAGATGAGTACCTCCATTCTCTAGGCAATCGATCCTGAGGTTATACTATATTTTCTAAATCAACAGCCTCTACTCCATGAGTAATATCAACTTTTTCATCGTCATCTATCCTAGTTTAAATAGTTTTATCTAATTCATCAAACACCACATGGGTGTATTCCTCTACAGCTAAGGTTCTTTTATTAAAGACCCTATAGACTTTTCCTTCTAAAGAATATCCTAAGAAAATAGCTTAATTTACCTTAGAATCAATTTTTCCTATGTGAGATTTTCCATTATTAAGCACAAAGAATTTACAACAAAATACATGTATATGTGATAAATTTGGTGTCCTGCCCTTTAGCAGTTTATGAAGTGTTTTATTGAGATTATTAGGTTTACACAATTCAGAACATAGAAATTAATGTTAAATTTCTCTACCCATAAATACATAGGTTAGTTATAATCATCAAACATTACCCTAGTATCTTCTACTAAAGCTCTATTTTTTTCTTTCAGCTACTCCATTTTGCTATAGGATTCTAGGGGCTAAGAATATATGCTCTATTCTTGACTCTTGATAGAATAATTCAAACTTATCATTTTCAAACTCACCTCTATGGCCACTATTAATTGAAGAAATTGAGCATCCAATCTTTCTTTGAATACAAATACAAAACTTTCTAAATTCTTCAAAAGTGTCACTTTTTCTTCTTAAAAACTTTACCTGTGTAAATCTTGAATAATTATCCACAATAACAAATCCCAATGATTTACCTCCTATGCTTGTTATACTAATAGGACCAAAAAAGTCCATATGATGAATCTCCAAAGGTCTCATGAACTATGTTGTTGATAGAGTGAAAGTTGATTTTGATTATTTTTCTAGTGGACATGCATCATAAAGATGATCTTTAGAAAATTTTAATTTTGGAAGGCCTCTAGGTCAAGTTGGGTAATTTTTCCAAGTGTTTTCATGCTTGCATGACATAACCTTCCATGCCACAATCACGACTCATCAACAATAGTTTTAAAACAAGAATAGCACATGATTTGTCAAAAAAGATCAAATCAAGTATATAAACATTATTAATTTGCATTCCTTCAAAAACAATTTCATTAAATATGATTAAGCATTTTTTTAAAAAGAAAATTTATATTAAAGCCTTTGTTACATAGTTTGCCAATACTTAACAAGTTATGTTTCAACCGTCAACTAATTAAATATTTTCAATAGTAAAGCCATCAGTTTTACCAATTATGCCTACACCCACTACATTCCTAGTAGTGTTGTCTCCTAAAGTGACTTTGCTTCCACTCATGGCCTTTAGTGTGATGAATTGCTTTTGATCTCTAGTCATGTTCCTTGATAATCCACTATCCAAGTACCGCATGCTCTCACTGGACCTCTTTTAAGATTATACCTCATCCTTGTCGAAGCTACCAACAGTATATTTTTCCATTAAGCATAAGTTATTTACCTCCTCTTCCGATTCTATTTTCGATGAGCTTGATTCTAAGTTTGTCTAGAAGGCCTTTTGAAGCTTTTATTTGCCCTTTTTTTATTTTATTTTTCCTCACCAATATCCTTAGTTGTGTGGCACCTGATCTTAGGGCAATTGGATCTATCGTGTCCTAGCTTCTTGCACATGAAATAAATCAGGTCAGAGGAAAACTTGTTAGATTTTATAGTGTTACCCTTATTTTTATCGAAGTGGCACATGTATTTACATAGGAAAATTTTAAACTATTGGGTCATTTATATAATGTTATCATTGCCATTCACTCCTAAATTGCTACGATATATGTAATCAGCCTTTAGCACTATTGTTCGCTCCTTCCATCGTTCACCAGCATCTATATGTCTATGACTTACATTTTGCTCAAAAGCACTTAGAGAGCAAAAAATATTTATCAAAAGTGTAGACATTTAAATCTTTAGATTCAGAAATAACAATTAATTTAGCATCCCATGATTCAGGCAGACAATATAAGATTTTATTAACTTTTTTTAATTTGAAATCTCTCTACCTAAGACATGCAAAGATATGATAATTTTTGTGAATCTAGTATACATATCTAAAATGGACTCACTAAATTTCATGCAAAAAAGATCATACTCATGTAACAACAAATTCAAGCGTGACTGTTTAACTTCATTGGTGCCTTTTGTAGGTAATGCAAAGTTTGTCCCATACTTCTGTACGACTAATGCAGGTAGAAATTGAAAGTTAGAGATTCACCAAGAGGGGGGTGAATTGGTATTTTAAAAATTTAAACCTAAACAAGAGTTCTATTTTTTGTGTTTTCCTTTTTTTTTAAAATAATAATTTAATAAGTAGAATGCGGAAGCTAGTAGTTCGTTAACAACAACGATATCGGTGACACAATTACAAATTCCACGATATAAGATCTAAATCAAAATTTTCACCAAATAATTAAAAGCAGTAAATAAATTGCGCGAAATATAAAGTGCGGTAAAAATGGAAAAAGCACACCAGAGATTTTTATAGTGGTTCAGTCTCTTGACCTCGTCCACTCCATGGAGTCCTCCACTCCGAGATTTGCACTACTAAAAGTTGACTCTCCTTTTGCTCCCACAGCAAGGCGGAGAAGCCTTTACAAAACTCACTTTCACCTTCCCTGGTGTGGCGGAATACCAAATGCTATGTCACCCTCCTTGTGACGGCAGCAGACATTCTCCTTTTTCTCCCTCCTGGAGACAGTAGAGTACCTTGACGATGTTGATCTTGAAGCCTCTCTTCCCTAGAGAACTTTCCCAAGACTCCCTAAAGCCACAAGAGGAGCAAAGCATGCAGCTAGCTTGGAGCTACCGTGTGATCCCCTCACACTCCTTCTCCCTCATGCTCAAGCTCACCTTCACCTTCCTCTCACAAGCCCTAGATCTCTCCGAAGAAAACTTCCCCCTCAAGAGTCCCTTCCTCTCTCAATGCCTTTCATAGCAAGAAAACAGACCAATAACTCTCAATTCAAAAAAAATTAAAGTTATTTTTAAATCAAGCTTCAGAAAACCCTAAAAATTTTAACTTTTTCGTCTCTGTTCGTACAGTACGATATATAATCGTATAGTACGATCAGTTCAAATACAGCTACATCCAGTACGAGTAAAGATGAATAGTTCTCAAATTTTATACATATCATACTGTACGATCTGTATATCGTACAGGATGATCATGTTATTTTCTACTGTTCGTACAGGATGATCTGTGGGACGATCCCTGGGATGAGAAAATTCTTCTTTGTCTGTCGTCCAGCACTGTATTATTCGTACAGTACGATTAGTTCATTTCAGGCTATCGTCCAGTACAATATGAATATCATCCAGGATGAATATAACAAAAAACCTTGGTTTTATCTGGTACGATCGAAGGGACGAATGAAATCGTCTCTGCCTATCGTACGGTATGATATAGTATCGTACAGTACGATCTACTTTAAATAAGAAACCAAAGTTTATTTCTTGATTACGGGAGATAATTTTGGTAAGTATTCAATTAATCGTACCGTACAATCTGGATCGTACAGTATGAATAGTTCAAAAAATCAAAATTATAATCTTACCAAACTTACTCTGGTGGCTAGGGTTTTTCAATTGAACCTCATCGTACAGTACGATTACCATCGTACAGTATGATTAGGTTACAAAGCTAATCATCTGGAAAATAGTCGTTAGCCTGAGTATTAATGATTAATCGTATAGTACGATTGAAAATCATATAGTACGATAATCTTTTTTAAAAAAATTTTAAACATGAAAATAAATCTCCCCTTGTGGGTGTGCATGGTTGCTCCTTTCACATACATGCTTTTGTGGCAGACTCAAGAAAATAAAAAATAAAGAAATTAAAAATTACAAGATTTTCAACATCCTATTCTACCCAGTTTGAGTCTCCAGCAACCTTGAGCAGTGTGCATCTGACCTAAAATGTTAGTGCTCATATACAAGGATAAACATTTGTAATCTTAAGAAAGTCCATATGGATTCAGTGAGTATTAGTTGCCACCATCAAAATTAAGTGCTCGGGATCTTGGATTTCAACAGAAATATGCCTATAATCTTGAGATTTAAGTGCGTAAAAGAAATAGCTCAAACACTTAGCATTAAGTTATGCAAGTTCTTAGTCTTCTAAAGGCCCATCATTAAAAGGCATTTCTACTTTTAATCCATTCAAAATATGAAATAGTAAAGAATATCGAGATTATGTCATGTGCCATATATGAAAATTAATTGATTGTAAAAATATTGACAAATGAATTTTTTTTGAAATCAAATAGTATATTTGTAAATAGTGGCGATCGGATTATTCAAAAGCCTTTTGAAGTGTTATGATTACCAAATTATTTCATTAGATGTACTAGATATATTGAAATCTAAAATACTGTATGAACCTCATTTTGATACTAATTGAAAGTTCACAATTCACTATGATACCAATTAAAAGTTCACAATTGTCTTTGATACCAATTGAAAGAGCTTATTGTACACTAAGAGAGGGGGGGGGGGAGGGGGGCAATTGGTTCTCTTAAAAACTTATTGAAATCATTAAAAATATCTTTAAAAGAATTTTAATATGCAAAAGCGTTAATGAAATAAAATAATTCTTAAATAAAGACTCAAATAACAAAGAAATAGTTTTATTTTATTTTAATCTTGTAGAACACAATTTTATAGAACAAATTTATTTAAGGAAAATAATATATATATATATATATATATATATATATATATATATATATATATGTTTCCTTTCTTTGTTGATTTTTGAAGTAAGATTCAACAAATGATTATTCACCAAAATGTCTTTTTTTTTCCAAGATAACCAAATTAACACTAGAGTGTAATAAAAAGAACTTCAAAGAAAAGTAAAGTGTAAAAAAGTAAGACAATGCAAACTAAGGTTTATAGTGGTTCAATCAAATTGACCTACATCCACTCCTCAAAGGTCCTCATCTTTTGGATTTACATTATGTGTGTCTCTCCTTTAGCACACAGCTAGGTGGAGAAGACCTTCTTCCTTTACCAGATACAAAATCGCCCTTAAAGACTCTTCACACCCAAAGAAACTCCTCATCTTACCACCTAAGCTCAGTGAAGCTATCGTCCCTCCTTTTTCCTACAAGCCTAATAGAGATTTTTATCTCTCTTCTCACCTCCTAGGCCTAACGGAGATGCTAAAACTCCTTTCACTCTTATGCCTGATAGAGATGCAGCTCCCTCCTTTTGCTTCCATGCCTGGAAGAGATGCCTTTCCAAGCTTCCTAATCTAGCAAGAGTCTTTTGCTCGAAGGACTCTCCCTTCTATAGCTCTACTCCAAGGGCTCCACAAAAATAAAATTGGAAGACCCTGAAAGTTCAAATATGGTTTGTTAGACTGACTTGAACTATAGTTACACACCAAGAGGGGGTGGCGAAAATTTCCCTTTAAAAATTATCCCTTTTGAAATATTATAATTCAGTGAAAATTAATATGACAACAACAACATAAACAACACTTTATTTTGATTTTAAACAAAACTTCAAAAAAAGAAATTTTGGTTTTTAAATTTTGAACTTTTTATCTTTTATTTTTTGAGTAAAAATAAGATATACATTTGATGCACAGCGGAACTCATATGTCATAGATTTTGTAATAAGAAAAGATGCAAGAAATAAAATATAGAAAAGTAAAAATAAAATCAAGAACAAAAACACTAGAGATTTATATTGCTTCGGTCACCCTTGACCTATGTCCACTCCTTAGAGTCCTCTACTTTGAGTATTGCACTAAAAATTAGTTACTCTCATGTTTCCCCCATAGTAAGGCGGAGAAGCCCTTACAAATCTCTTCCAGCTCTTTGTTGCGAGGGAGTAGCTAAATCCCTTTCACTTTCCTAGTATGATGAAGCAGCTAGATCCTTCCCATGAAGTGACTCTTCCTAGAGTTTCCCTCAAGCAATGACATTGAACTTGGAGGAAGAAAGTGCAAGATCACTGAGCAACCATGTGTAAAAACCCCTCTCACATAATCTCTTATTCCCAAAAAGAATCTTCTCCCTCAAGCCCTCTCCTCTCTCTCCCCCAAAGTAATGCTCCTTCTTTAAACCCTTCTTATAGAAGCTCTCCCTTAGAAAAATTGACAAAAGATTCTCTAAGAAGAATTAGGGATGATATTTAAATAAAGGCTCAAATTAACCCTAAAATTCAAGTTAGCCAACTCTTCTCGTACAATACGATTAGGGATCATACAATATAAATTGCTCAAGAAATCCCAGTTCATTCGATTTTATGGATGAGTCACAATATGATCTATTAAAATATAGTATACTAATCATATAGTATGATACTTGGATCATATGGTATGATTAGTTCATACTTCTTAAGATCATACAGGATGATCTACAGGATGATCAAACATCGTCTTTGTCAATTATCCAGTATGATTAGCATTGTCCTATACAATTAGTTTAATAAATTAACATTCATCCAGGATGATCCCTAGGAAGATTGAATCTCATCTCTGCCTATCGTCTAGTACGATCAACATCATACTGAATGATCTACCATTTTAATTAAATTTTAATTTGATAAATAATAATGGAGATTAATTTATGCAATATTTTAAATATCATATAGTATGAACATATTCCTACAGTATGATCAATTTAAAATTATAATACTTACCTAAATTTGATTGGAGGCAAAGGTTTCAATCTAAACTGATCGTCATGTATGATCTGGTTAGTATACTCTGATTAGTTTAAAAATATTAAATACTTAATTAGCTATTATAGTAAATTTATGATCAAAAGATAGTATAGTAACATGTGGATCATACAATATAATCTGCATAAATTTAGAAATTTTAGTTTTCACTCCCTATTGTGTGTATGCGTGGCTGCTAAGCTAGCATACACTATTTATAGGACTTTTAACTCAAGAAATCTAAAATAAATAACTAAAAATATAGACCCTTATAAAAATGTCAAACCTATTCTACCCAGACTTGAGTCTCGATCCTTTGTGCCTTACTGTATGATGTACCTAAAATATTAGTCTACATAAGATAAATATCCGGTAATAATATCATGAGAACAAAGTAAAAAATCCAATAATATTTGTTAACATTAAAATCATATGATTGGGCTCCTAGATTACAACAGACCCAAGGTGCAGATCAGCTGGTGCAATCATGTGAACCCCCTATCACTCCCTTGAAATCCTCAAGGCTCTTCTCCCTCTCTCAACCTAACCTCTTCTCTCTCCTTTTGCTTTTTGGATTCTCTCAAAGCTCTTTCATAGAAGGAAGACTTCTCTAGATAGCAAAAAATATATTCTCTCAAATCATAAATAAATTTATATAGTGAGCTCTCAAAACTATAATTTTAAATTAAATCACCTTTGTCCATATAGTACGATTATAAAATCATACAATATGATTAGTTCAATGCCTTAAAGATCATTCTATATGATTATAAATCATATATTACAATTAGTTCAAATAAAAAATCAAATCGTTCAAGATGAAATAAAGTTCATGCAGAGAGCTCTCTCAAGTTGATCAGACTATATGATATTTACATCGTACAGTACGATATGTAATTAATTTAGATATAATTCAATTCCATAATTATCAGACTTAAATTAGGCAAGTATAATTAAATATTATACATTATAAAGAATTACATATAGTATGATCAATTCAAATTTTGAATTATAAATTTGCCTATTTTAAGTAACCAGGATTCGATGGTGGCATTTCTTTATACCTAATCATCTAGTATGAATTGTAAATTATATTTTGTATATGCTAATTTTAATTAATCTCACTTAATTAAATATTCAATTCATTTTTATTTGAATAAATCATACATGATGATATGGATTATACAATACAATAAATAGAAAAATTAAAACTTTTAATTTTTATGCCCTTATGTGTGTGCATAGTTGCTAATCTAACATACACCTTATATAGAAATAGACTTGAGAAAAATAAAAAATATAGGCTCTATAACATATAGCTTGACTTTTACCCTGATGCTGTACTATCTTAAGCAGGTTCTTCAATATTTTCTTGGTGTAGGTTGTACTTAAAAGGATACTAGCACCCAAACATGAATATCTAAAATGTGATGCAGGAATAAGTAAAGAAATAATCAAATAATATTTGCTATCATCAAAACATATGATCGGGCTCCTGGATTACAACATATCATTCAATAGTGTGCATAATATGACTATATATAATGAATTCATAATAGATAGATAGGATAAATAGGAAACATTCTTGCTAAGATTTGGCGGTACAAACTATAGTAGGGTTATCAGTTTCGATTATATATCTTAGTTTTCTAGGTTAGTAGTAAATTTCAGTGTGAGGCCTAAAGCAAGGCATTTGTGGTTAGATCTAATGATATAGATAAAAATGTGTAAATGTTTTTAAGACTAAAGCCTCCATGGTTTAGGGTGATATAGAGCCCATAATAGTAGAGGATTAACTTATGAGGTCAGAAAAGATTTCTGATGGTATTCATTATCTAGTTTATAGGAAAGTTCCACTAATTATTTTTTTTATAAATAAAGAGGCTGAACACTTAGGGTTTTTTAGTAGAAAGAAAATGTTTCAATGAAGGTTGAATACTCAGATCTCCTAGGAGGAGTTTACTCATATGTTTAGAGAGATTTTCATGCCTCAAGCAAAGTATCATATATAAGGCTATATTCTTAGATTGATTCAAGGGGGCAGCAAATTGATACAGTATGAGGTAGAGTTTGCTACCTTTGATAGGTAAGCTCTATAATTTGTTAGTACATATGAGGAATAATGTTATAGATTTCTAAGAGGTCATCATGACAATCTGAGATAGCCTCTAATGTCATTCTATGCTTCTAATTTTTTTGAGTGCATGGAGATAACTAGTATACTAGATAATGATATAACAGCTACTTTGTAATAGTGGACTACTAGTAGGAAGATATTTGGAGGAGAGACTTATAGTAGTGGGTTTAGTAGAAAGAGGAGTAGATTGGACCTAAAGATTCTATGAGAGGTCTCTTTGTATTTTTATCTTTTAGTGGTAGTGTAGTGGGCTTTGAAGGTTCTATTAATGGAATTCTTATTAGTTAGAGCTATATTAGGAAACATATGAGTTAGTTTTGTAGGATAAATACTTAGTGTTTTTTTATGTGGCCATATTGGGTATGTGGTAGCTTATTGTCCACATATTAAAACTAGCAAATATTCTGAGGTTAGATCTAATAGTTACAAGAAATTAGGGAGACCAAGAAAAATCCCACCCAATATTCAACTTAGGGATCTTTTAGTTGAGGTGGTGTTCTATTTGAAAGTTCGTTAGGGATGTTAAACCCTTATGAACTAGTCCCGAGGCTAACCAAGAGGAGGGGGGGGGGTGAATTGGTTATTTTAAAAATTCGTGAGCAAAAATGATTTAAAAAAATCTTTTGGATGTTTTAAAAAATAATTACAATTTCATGATGATGTGTAGATGTTTAACGATATCAGAATAATAATCACAATCACACGATCATCAACAGGAAAACAAATGTGGAAGATAATCAGAAAGAACACACCATATTTTATAGTGGTTCGGTCAACTTGACCTACGTCCACTCCCCGGAGCCTCCCCTCTGGGTATTGCACTAACACTAAGTGACTCTCCTTCTGCTCCCACAGCAAGGCAGATAAGCCTGTACAAAACTCCTTTCCACCAACCCGGTTAGATAGAGAACCTGGACTCCTTTCACTTCCTCCTGAAGCAGGCAGAGAACCTGGACTTTATTCGCTTCCTCCTAAAGCAGGTAGAAAACCTGGACTCCTTTCGCTTCCTCCTGAAGCAGGCATAGAACCTAGATCTTCTTGTGGACAATCCTCCCACAAAGACACCAACAAGCCAAGAAATGATGACTAGAGACGATGACTCAGATCCTTACTTAGAGGAACCTTTGTGAATCCCTCACAAACTCCCCCTCACAAGATCCTCTCTCTCTCTCTCCCAAGCTCTCTCTCTATCTCTCAAGATTCTCTCTAGAAAGGAAGGTGGTAAAAGATCTCAATGATAAAAGATAAGAGATCTTAAATAGTAGCGCTCAAAAATTGCCCTGAAATTCAATTTGATGATTCTGTTTGTACAGTATGATCTATTATCGTACAGTACGATCAGTTCAAAAATAGTTTCGTCCAGTACGAATGCAAATGAATAGTTCATAAATTTTATGAACATCATACAGTACAATCCATAGATTGTACAGTATGATCAACTTATTCTCAACTATTCGTATGGGATCTATGGGACAAATGAATTTATCTCTGTCCATCATCCCGCACTACACCCTTCATTCAGTACGAATAGTTCAATTCAGGTCATCGTACAGTACGATACAAATATCATCCGGGATGAATAGAACAAAAAACCTTAGTTTCATCTAGTATGTTCAATGGGATGATTCACATCATCTCTGTTGATCATATAGTACGATCTAATATCGTACAGTATAAATGCAATTAATTAAGAAACCAAGATTTGATTGCTCGATCATGGGGATAATTTTGGCAGGTTTTAAAATATTCATATAGTACGATCGTAATCATACAGTACGATTAGTTCAACAAATCAAAATTCAAATCTTACCAAAATAGTCATGGCGGCTAAGGTTTTCATGTTGAAACAAATTATACAGTACGATATGGATCATACAATAAGATTAGTTCTCAAAACTAATCATCCAGAATTAGCCGTAAGCCTGAGTATTAATGATCTATCATACAGTATGATTTTCTTTAAAAGAAACACTAAATCACTCAAAAACTCCCCCTGCGTGTGTGTGTGTAAGGTTACTTAGCTTAGGGATATATTATATTATACTTGACTCAAGAATAATGAAAAAAGTATATTGAACCTAAAACACAAACAGACTGACTCGATCTTGAGCTGGCTTGAATTATAGTTGATCCTGTAAACCTGAAAGGTTAGACACTCAATCAGAAACAAAAAGGTTTGCTATCATCAAAATTATAGTCCTTGAATTCAGATTCGCAATAATCTCCCTCTTTTTGATGATGGAAAACATTTATTAGTAATTCCAAATTCAGTAAATAAATATGGTAAACATTCTAAAATTACTCACAACATAAACTACTCCCCCTTTTGGCATCTCAAAAAGGGATAAATATAACCTAAACACAAAAGAAGAAAAACAGTACAAAAATAACACAAGATATCAGCAAAAGCAAACATACTAGTAAAAAGGTGAATCGCCCAGGACGATCTGATCAACAATCAAAATCAAAGCAAATCAAGGAAAAATAGAAACTGGAAGACAAAGTTCTTTTTTTTTGGAATTGATCTGCTCCAATAAATCAGAGTTTGCCTTAATTTTCAGTTCAAAAGCTGATAAGAAGAAAATTGACAGCGCTAAAATATAAAAAAGTTAGAAAATCAACTTTCGTAACTCCTACCTCAGACACCTTACAGGTTCAAATTCCATTCAAACAAAAGTCAAATTTAGAAAAAAAAAATTAGATTCGAAAAGAGATCCTTTCAAGCCTCATTCCAGAAAAATATTTGATAAAATAGTGTTGCAAAGTAAGGAATCAGAAATTATGATTTTCAATCTCTAGCTTTTGAAAATATTAAGTGGCATATGGATTTTTCTAAGACATTTATAGATCTGAAAGGGAAGAAAGCTTATTTCTTTGTGGGCTCATTTTGTGCCTCTTTTTTAATTTATTTGGCACACTTTATGCATGTTTTGATTTTTGATACACTTTGTGTATCTTTCTGATTTATGGCAACATTACGCATTTTTTTAACTTTGGGCTCATTTTGTGCCTCTTCTCATTTTGGCGCTCTTTGCACATCTTTTATAAGCTTTCTTTCTTTCATAATCGTTAAAGAATCTCAGTTGTGAAATTATCTTCCAGACATAAGAGAGGACAAAACTCACTCTCTACAATAAGGAGTAATTCACAAAACAAAAACCATATATTATATGATAAGTGCAATCACCTGATTAAGAAAAAATATAATAATGATCCAAAACTTTGAAAGCATTATTCATATGAGGTAGATTATTGTAGGAAGATAAAGTAGATCTCTATTTCAAAAACCAACTTTTTAATTTTGAAGAAGATTTTTATCCAAAAGAAATAATACACCATTAAATGAGTTAGAGGAAGAGAAATAATCATCAACGTTTCTTCTCTTAAACAGATTCAGAGAAGCCAATCACTGCTTAATAGCTTCCAAAAAAAATAAGGTAAAACTCTCAGTCAAAAATCTAGTTTATCAGTAGTATTGAGCATTGATCTGATTTATAAGAAAAGCAGTAAAATAAGAACAGGTAGAAAATTGCATCAAAATAAATACTCAAATCAGGAAAAGAACAACAAAAAAATGAAAATCAACAGAGAATAAAAACAAATAAGAAACATATAATCTAATCAAACACAAACTAAATGAAAAAAAAATTAAAACTAAAAAATTCAGAAATCAGTAATCATCAGATTCATGCATTTTTGTCAATCATACCCAATCTGGTCCTTAAAATGCTGAATGAGTCAAAGGCCAGTGGTTTAGTAAAGATGTCAGCCAGTAGATTTTCAATTGCTATATGATGTAGCTTAATGTCCCCTTTTGTAACATGGTCCCTAATGAAGTGATATCTTATGTCAATATGTTTGGTTCTAGAATGTTAGATTGGATTCCTAGAAATGTAGATGGCACTGGTGTTATCACATAGAATTAAAATTATGCCAACAGGTAATCCTAAATCCAAAATTTGTTGCTTCAACTAAAGGACTTGGGCCACATAACTTCTTAAGGCAATATACTCAGCTTCAGCAGTGGAGAGTGCAACTGGGTTCTATTTTTTACTGGACCAAGAGACTAAAGACTGTCCTATGAATTGACAAGTTTAAGAAGTGCTTTTTATATCCATCTTACATCCTGCAAAATCATAATCAGAATATCCAATAATCTCAAAAAAAGTGTTATACCTAGGATACTAGATTCCTAAGTTTGGGGTCCCTAAGAGATATCTAAAAATTCTCTTAGCAGCACTCATATGGGACTCTTTAGGATCAGCTTGAAACCTAGCACAAAGACAAACACTAAATATGATATCAGGTCGGCTAGTAGTCAGGTGAAGTAGTGATCCTATAATTCTTCTATACTTCTTCTAATCAATATATTTTTTATTTGAATCCTTATCTAACTGAATAGATGAACTCATGGGAGTGTGATTGGCTTGGCTTTGTCTATTTTATATTTCTTCAAAATATCCTTAGTGTATTTTGATTGATTCAGAAAGATTCCATCATCCATCTGCCTTATGCTAAACCTTAAAAAGTAGGATAATTCTTCCATCATACTTATCTCAAACTCCTTACTCATTATTTTAGAAAAATCATCACATAAGTTTTTATCAGAAGATCCAGAAAGTATATCATCAACATAGATTTGGACAATGAGTAAATCATCTCCTACTTTCCTCAAAAAAAGGGTGGTGTCTACGCTCCCCTTAACAAACTCTCTTTCTAATAGGAATGGGCTAAGCCTCTTATAACAAGCTCTGGGTGTATGTTTCAATCCATATAAGGCCTTTTTTAATTTGTAAGCATGATTAAAATATTAGAAACTCTCAAATTCTAGGGGTTGTTCTACAAAGACATCCTCCTTTATTACTCTATTCGAAAAGGCACTCTTGACATCCATTTGAAAAAGCTTAAATCCCTTATAATAGGAAAAGGCTAGTAGCACTCTAATAGCTTCCAATCTAGCTACAAGGGCAAATGTCTCCTTAAAATTAATTCCTTCTAGTTGGTTGTACCCCTTAGCTACCAATCTTGCCTTATTCCTAACCACCACACCAGAATCATTCATCTTATCTTAAAGACCTGTTTGGATCCCACTATACTTTGATTCTTAAGTCTTTCTACTAACTGCCAAATATCATTCCTTACAAATTGATTCAATTCCTCTTACATAGCTAAGATCCAAAATTCATCAGAAAGGGCTTGATTGAAGTTGGTGGGTTCAGTCATTGAGATAAAGGCAGAATGGTTTACTTCCTTCCTAAGTCCATGCCTAGTTTTAACACCTTCAGAAGGGTCTCTTAAGATCAGTTCTTTAGGATGACTCGAAGAATATCTCCAATCTCTAGGCAAAGTGTTTTGAGGTTTTACCCTTTTCTCCAGATTTGCATTTTCAACTCCTTGGGTAATCTCTCCTACATCTTCTTCTTCCTCAACTCTAGTCTCCTTAGGATCAGATTCATCAAACACTACATGAGTTGTTTCCTCCACCACCAAAGTCCTCTTATTAAACACCCTAAAGGATTTCGCCACACTAGAATAGCCTAAGAATACTCCTTCATCAGGTTTGGGGTCAAATTTTTCTAAGGATGATTTCTCATTATTCAGAATAAAAACCTTATAGCCAAAGACATCGAGGTGGGACAGGTTTGGAGTTCTACCCTTAATGATCTCATAGTGTGTCTTATTCAGATTGGATCTAACATTTACCCTATTCAACACATAACAGGCTGTGTTCATTGCTTCTACCTAAAACTATTTTGGAAGTAAATAATCAGAAAGCATGGCTCTAGCGGCTTTCACCAAGGTCCTGTTCTTCCTTTCAGCTACCCCGTTCTGCTGAGTGGTCCTAAGAGCTGAAAAGTTATGGCTAATCCTTTGATCCTCATAGAAGGTTCCAAATTTCTCATTTTCAAAATCCCACCATGATCACTATGGATGGTCAAGATCTCACAACCTAACTTCTTCTAAATCCAAGTGGAGAAGGATTTAAATTCATCAAATGACTCAGACTTATGTGACAGAAATTTAATCCAAGTGAACCTCCAGTAGTCATCAATAATCACAAATCCATAGACTTCTCCCCTTAGGTTGGCAGTACTAATGGGTCCAAAGAGATCCATGTGAAGGACTTCTAAAGATCTAGAGGTGTTGATGTCCTTAAAGGAGTGGAAAGAGGATTGGACTTGCTTCCCTAGTTGACAGGCATCACACAGGTGGTCTTTAGTGAACTTAAGCTTGGGGACACCTCTAACTAAGTCTTTTTGGGTGACTCTTCTAAGGGTTTTCAATTGGCATGACATAACCTCCTGTTCCACAACTAAGACTCATCAGCAGCAATTTTTAAGCAAAATGAAGCAGCACATTCAATATTATTTAAATCAAGCATGTAGATATTGTTGATCCTCTTGCCCTACAAAATAGTGTTATTATTTAAGCTTATGATGCAAGTATTTACCAGGAACTTGATTATGAACCCTTTGCCACAGAGCTGACTGATGCTACGCAAGTTGTTCTTTAATCTATCTACAAGCAAAACATTTTCAATCAAAAGGTTCTTAGAGTTTCCAATTATACCTGCACCTACCACTTTCCTGGTGGTATTATCTCCAAGAGTGACCTTGCCTCCAGCCCTAGCTTCTAGTGAAATGAATTAATTTGTATCTCCAGTCATATGTCTTGAATATCCGTTGTCCAAGTACCACATGCTCTCACAAGGTCTTGTGTGAGAGCAATCCTACAAAATCATCAAATATCAGATTTAGGAAGCCAAATAGGTTTGGGTTCCTTCTTATGAAAAGAAGAATGTAATGCATGTGTGCTGTGTTGTGAAACATGCAATTTGGGCCTCCACACCTAATATGTACTACAATAAATAGTGCAGGTGTGAGAGATATGTCCTAGCATGCCCCAAGAAAAAAACATCTAATGCCAGGAAAAGGGTTAACTAATCTATGTGGGTGATAGTGCCTCTTCTTAGGTTTGAATTAAACATGTTTTGATGATTTTGAATTAGATTCTTCAAATGGTGGAGGTACATAAAATTATGCAAAAGTAGGAGGTGTTTCATTATTCTCAAATACACTAATTTTCACACTTAAAAATTTATTTTTTTTCTTGAGACTTGTAATTTCAAATTTCAAATGATGTTCACAACTATCCAAATCATCTGCATGAGTTTTTAATTTCTTAAATGCAGCTTCTAATTCAATATGCGATACTTTGAATGAATTATGCTCAATCATCAAATCAGAATGCTTTTTATTTAACTCATAAAATTTATCAAGTAATGACATGTGATTGTTATCAAGTGTAGAATGATCTTTAACCAAAATATCATGCTCTTTTTGTAAATTCAAGAAATCCAATTTTAGGCTGGTATAGGTTTTCTTAAGTTTCCTATACGATGAATGAATTTTCTTAGAAACATCAAGCAATTTATCATAGGTTAGATCACATACCTCTTCTTGCTTAGACTGACCAGGATGATCATCCACCATTAAACCCAAGTTTGGAGTCTCCTCTTCAGCTTTAGTCTCTTAGGAGTCAAATGTTGAATCCGCTCAGAAAGCCTTTTGGATCTTCTTCTTGTCCTTCATAAACTTGGGTTTCTCCTCACCCTTCTCCTTGCTTCGGTGAGCCTTAAGTGTAGGACAATCAACCTTTATATGTCCTGGCTTCCTATATTCAAAATAAATATTATCAGATGAACCTTTAAAATTTCTGCTACTCTTACCTTTGTTCTACTTCTGAAAGTTCTTGAGTTTCTTCCTTGAATTGCCTAGTGATTAAGGTAACATCATCGCTATGAGACCCGAAAGAATCAATGTCAGTATTGTTGACTTTCAGCGCCACTATTTTCTCCTTCTTCTTCTTACCTGCATCAATTTGTCTTTGGTTCACTCCTTGCTCGTAAGCAATGAGTGACCCAAGTAAGTTATCAATAGAATAAGTATTCAAATCTTTGGATTCAGTAATTACAGTTATCTTGGCATCATAAGAAGAAAGCAAACATCTTAGAATTTTGTTCATTTTTTCATAATTAGTGAGTTCTCTTCCTTAAGCATGTAGAGAGGTGACAATTTGACTAAACTTAGTATACATTTTAGAAATTGATTCACTAGATTTCATGTGAAAGAGTTCATAGTCATGAAGTAAGATGTTTAATCTAAATTGCTTAACTTTAGATGTACCTTCATAAGTAATGCATAATCTATCCCAGAGTTTTTTGCCAATAGTGCAAGTAGAGACACACATGTAATCCTCAAGTTTTAAAGCATAGAAAAAATAGTTCTAGCACTTTGAATTCAGTTGGGCTAAGTCCTGATCATCAAAAGTCCATTTGGTAAAAGGCAGTTCAATTTTAACATTATTAACAAGTCTAAAAGGTGCTTCATAGCCATCTTTAACAAGCATCCACATGCAATAATCTATAGATTGTAAAAGGGTAGACATGCGAGTTTTTCAAAAATCAAAAGATATGTTATCAAATAATGGTGGTCGTATAATTAAATAACCTTCAACAGTATTACGATTACCAAAGTTAGCATTGGATCAAAATTCAAAAGTTTTTAAACTACATTTTGAATCCCGCTCTGATACCACTTAAAAGTTTGTTAGGGATGTTAAGCCCTTGTGAACTAGTCCCGAGGTTAACCAAGAGAGGGGGTGAATTGGTTATTTTAAAATTTTGTGAGCAAAAATAATTTAGAAAAATCTTTTGGATGTTTAAAAAAAATAATTATAATTTCGTGATGATGTGCAGATGTTCAATAATATCAGAATAATAACCACAATCACACGATCATCAACAAGAAAATAAATGCGAAAGATAATCAGAAAGAACACACCAGATTTTATAGTGGTTCGGTCAACTTGATCTACGTCCACTCCCCGGAGCCTCCCCTCCGGGTATTGTACTAACACTAAGTGACTCTCCTTCTGCTCCCACAGCAAGGCGGAGAAGCCTGTATAAAACTCCTTTCCACCAGCCTAGTGAGTCAGAGAACCTGGACTCCTTTCGCTTCCTCTTGAAGCAGATAGAGAACCTGGACTCCTTTCACTTCCTCCTGAAGCAAGCAGAGAATTTGGAACTTCTTACGGACGATCCTCTCACAAAGATAGAAACAAGATAAGAGATGATGATTGGAGAAGATGACTCAGATCCATGCTTGACGTAACCTTTGTGAATCCCTCATAAACTCCCCCTCACAAGATCCTCTCACTCTCTCTCTCCCAAGCTCTCTCTCTCTCTCTCTCTCTCTCTCTCGCTCTCAAGATTCTCTCTGGAAAGTAAGGTGGCAAAAGATCTCAATGACGGAAAATAAGAGATCTTAAATAGTAGGGCTCAAAAATTGCCCTAAAATTCAATTTGATGATTCTGTTTGTACAGTACGAACCAATATTGTACAGTACGATTAGTTCAAAAATAGTTTCATCCAGTACAAATGCAAACGAAAAGTTCACAAATTTTACGAACATCATACAATACGATCCATAGGTCGTACAGTACGATCAACTTATTCTCAACTGTTTGTATGAGACAAACTATGGGATGAATGAATTCATCATTATCCATCATCCCACATTGCACCCTTCATTTAGTACGAATAGTTCAATTGAGGTCATCGTATAGTATGATATAAATATCATCCAAGACGAATAGAACAAAAAACCATAGTTTCGTCTAGTACGTTCAATGGGATGATTGACATCATCTCTGTTGTGCGTACAGTACGATCCAATATCGTACAGTATGAATGTAATTAATTAAGAAACTAAGATTTGATTGCTCGATCACAGGGGATAATTTTGGCAAGTTTTAAAATATTTATATAGTATGATCATAATCGTACAAAACGATTAGTTCAAAAAATCAAAATTTAAATCTTACCAAAATAGTCCTGGCGGCTAAGGTTTTTATGTTGAAATGAATCATACAGTACGATATGGATTATACAATATGATTAGTTCTCAAAACTAATCATCTAGAATTAGCCGTAAGCCTGAGTATTAATGACCTAACGTATAGTACGATGGAAAAATTATACAGTACCATTTTCTTTAAAAGAAACACTAAATCACTCAAAAACTCCCCCTGAGTGTGTGTGCAAGGTTACTTAGCTTGGGGATCTGTTATATTACACTTGACTCAAAAAAAAAAAGTACATTGAACCTAAAACATAAATAGATTGACTCGATCTTGAGCTGGCTTGAATTGCAGTTGATCCTGTGAACCTGAAAGGTTAGACACTCAATCAGAAATAAAAAGGTTTGCTATCATCAAAATCATAGTCCTTGAATTCAGATTCACAACACTATTGATTCATAGATATTTCTTTGCTAGGTAGAGCGAGTTTGGTGCTTCTGCTACTCCAGCTCCAATTCAGGCTAGGGTATATAGTCTGACTCAACATGAGGCTAGGGTTCCCTTGAGGTGGTTATCGGTATGAATTAAATTTTTACTATTCCATGTCTCATTATATTTTATTATGGGGCAAGCCATTCCTTTATATATCTAAAATTTACTTTGCTTTATTGAATTTAACTTTTATTATATTACAATATGCTTTATTTTTTAATCTGCTTATTGATATTTACATGATGGCTAGTTATGTCTATTTCTGTGAAATAGAATTTTTTTTATAGAAAATTTAATTTTGATCTGATAGTATTACTTCTATCTATGTTCGATGTTATTTTGAGTATGCATTTGCTGAGTTAGAATGGGGCTTAGATAGATTATCTAAAAAAGAAAGTAACCTTACTTCTAGGAAGTGAGATCTATTACTTTTAGGGAGCTAATGGAGCACTATCTTGTCTGATATCTACTCCACAAATCAATAAACTATGAAAAAAAGTAGTATAATATTTTTAATACATATGAGGGATACGAAAAAAAATTATAATGATGAAAATTTGGCTAGTTTATCACTTGCAAGGAAGTGGAATTATTTATTGAGATGTTTCCAAGAATAGCTCCAATCTTTAAGGCTTCATATAGGATGGTACCTAAGTAGCTACAAGAGTTAATAGTATAATTACAAGAGTTAGTAGATACAAGATTTATGAGACTTGGTATATACCCTAGGTTGTACTAACTCTATTAGGGAACAAAAAAGATGAGATAATACGGATGTGTATATATTACATGGACTCAAAAAAATGATAGTTAAGAACAAATGCCCTATAACTAGGATTGATAATTTTTATATCACCTAGATGGTGCTTCTGTACTTTCAAAAATTAACCTGAGATTTGAATATCACCAGCTAAAGGTGAAGGAAGAGGATTTAGCAAAGACTCCATTCAACACCAAATATAAACATTTCAAGTTCTTAGTTAAGAATTTTGGGTGACTAATACAAGTGCTAGTTTAATGGACTTGATGAATAGAATATTCTAGAAACATCTAGATTAGTTTGTTATTATTTTTATTAATGATAATCTAGTGTGCTCAAGCTCTAAAGAAAAGTATGGAACATATTTGTTGATTTCTATAGAGACTCTAAGGCAATATTGGATGTATACAAACTTCTCCAAATACAAATTCTATCTAAAAAGCATTTCATTTCTAGGGCATATTGTAAATACTGAGGGAATTTATGTAGATCACTAAAAGTTCAAGTAATTATCAACTAACCAAGGCATACTACCATATCTGAGGTGTGTAGCTATCTAGGTATGGTCAGATATTATAGAAAATTTGTTGAAGTTTTTTCTCATTTTTATTTTTCTAATTAGACCAATGCAGAAGGTGGTGTATTTTTAGTGGACGGCTGACTATAACTATAATTTTTAGAAAATGAAAAAATTGCCTAACATCTTCTCTGATTTTTACCATGCATCTAGTACAAAAGTATTTCAAGTATTGAACGATGCTTCACTGAAAGTTTTAGGATGAGCTCTAATGTAGCATGAGAAGCTAATAGCATATGCCTTTAGATAATTAAAGCCACAAAAAGATAATTATCCAATCTAAGATCTTGAATATATAGCTACTACATTTACTTTAAAATCTATAGGCATTATGTATAGGGGTTAGGTGTGAGATCTTTACTAACCATGATAGTCTGAAGTACAACATTAATTAAACGAATTAAATTTGAGATGGAGAAGGTGGCTTTACCTAATAAAGGACTATGATATGAGCATTTAATATCATTTTAGTAAAAGGCTAATATGATTGTAAATTCTCTCAGTAAGAAATTTTCTAGAACAGTAAGTAGTCTTCTTCCTTCTTATACTTATCTAATTTGGGATATTTAAAGGTTAGAGTTATAGGTGGTAAAGCTAATTTATTAGAAATTTAACACACTTAGATGGTCGTGCAACCTACTATATAGAAAAGAATTCAGAATTCTCAAAAGCTAGATAAATAATATTTGAAGTTGATGATCAAATTTAGTCTAGTATGAAGCCTTAAGTTCAAGTAAATAATTCTGGTATTAAATTATATAAAAATAGATTACGGGTTCCTAGTGGTACAACTATGAGGAATGATATTCTACAACTGGCTAATTATTATAGAAATATTATTCACCTAAGGAGCAGCAAGATGTATAATGATCTAAAATGAATATTCTAGTGGCCTAGATTGAAAAATGAAATGGCTTACTTTGAATCAAAATGTAAAACTTGTTAATTGGTTAGAGCGGAGTATTAGTAACCTGGTGACATGCTATAGATGTTGCCCATTCTTGAGTGAAGGTGGGAAGAGATAACTAAAATTTTTGCTATGGGTTAACCTAGGTCGAGGCTAGGGCATCATGCTATCAAGGTCATTATGGGTCATCTGGCAAAGTCTACTTATTTTCTTTTGATCTAACAAAAAGGTTCTATGGAAAGGTTAGCACAGGTGTATGTGCATGAAATTATCAGAGTACCCAAGATATCCAAGAATATTCTTTCTAATTGTAATGGTAGATTTAATTCTAGACTCTGGAGGAGCATTTAGGAAAGTTTGGGAACAATATTACATTGATGTAGTCCTTTTCATCCATAAGAAATGGTCAATATGAAAGGATAATTCAGCTACTTAAAGATCTTTTAATACTTTATATTCTTAATTTTTCTTGTAGTTAGGAAGACCACATCCCTTTGATAGAGCATATAACAATAGTTTCCAGTCTAGCATTAATATAGCCCCTTATAAAGTTTTGCATGGAATGAAGTGCATGACACCTTTATTTTGAAAAGAGGTCAGAGAAAGAATTTAGTATGCCAAACTCTAGTAAATGATGTTGTTGAAAAGATCTATCTAATAAGGGATAGATTGAAATCTATGCACGATAGATAGCAGAAGCATTATGATTTAAAGCACCAATCTATAGAGTTGAAATATGAAGGTCAACCCAATAAAGGGCTAAGCATATTTGAAAAACAAGAGAAGTTAAGTTTAATATACATTGCACCATTTGAGATAATTGAAAAAAATTTAAATTCTACTTATCACCTATTGTTATCTAGATCTTTATCTACAGTTCATGATGTGTTTGTGTGTCCTCTTTAATTAAATGGGTTTACAACATTATAAGTAGGACATTTTAGAGTGAAACTGAAGTACAACCTAATCTAAGCTATAGAGAGGATCTTGAATGAATTTTGACCTATGATGTTAGGAAATTTTAAAGTAAATAAATTCTAATAGTTAAAGTTCCATGGAAGCTCAAACCTATTAAAGAAGCTACCTTGGAAAAGGAATCTAAGATAAAGCAACTATATCCTAATCCATTTGACTAATCTATATATTGAAATATTGAGGATAACCTTTTCTCTAAGGAGGGGAGGATTGTAATATCTACTATAGTAATGTTCCAAACTAATCTCAATATGATATGGTAAGTCATATGGGTTTGCATTTCTATATTTTCAATTTTGTAAATGTCTAAATATAATTTCAAATACATCAATTCTATCTTAAAGCACGTCCTAAGGGCTCTTTGTATGAAAGTCTACAAGTTTGAATTTGTTTCTTAGGAGCACTATGGTGGTAAGATTTTTATATTTTTTCTTTTATAATTAAGGAAATTTTGATTTTTATAGGGTGCTATAGTGTTGGGGGTGACACTACAGTGCCGTGCTCTCTATATTTCAGGGAAGTTTTTGGGAATGCTACGTGTCTGAGTAGTGCAGCGGTGCTATGAAATGAATTTTTATATAAATATTAAAAAATATAGGTAGAATGCTAGAGAGAGGAAGAGGTATTCTATAGAAAGAAAGTGTGATTTGGATAAAGCTGATTTTATCTGTCAGGAAGTTTAAAAATTGATTAGATCAAGGTCGATTATATTTACCCAATCTTAGATTAAATAATTAAAATGTTTTAAAAAATTTTTATTTAAATTCTAAAATTTCAACCCAAAAGTACATATATTTTGTCATCTAGAAAATTTTCATAATGTAACTTTTGATATTATAGAACAAAAAATTTTACACATTTTGGTATATTATATGTAAATTTTTACTAGGCAATTTTGATTCTATATTAATTTAGTATTATAAAAATATTATGACACTAGTAAATAGTGAGGTAGAATAATAAAAGTCTCAAAATATAGCTCTAAATAATTTGTGGCAATTTGGTTGTGATTTGAATATGTGGAAATTTGTTTATAGGTTTACTTTGAATTTATTTCTATTTTACTGCTAGCAAGGCATTATGAGAAATTCTATGATTAGTCTATTTATTATATCTGAAAAGAATTTTTTTTATGTTTAAATGTCTTAAATGTATGAATTGAAGGAGTTCTAATGTGTTGTGTTTCAAGCTATAAGGGCTTGAAAGTCTAAATCTGTCATTTGAATGGAAGTCATAAGGGTTTGAAATTTTAAATAGCTATGGTGCTAAGAATTGGGAGTTATAAGGGCTTAATATCTAATATGATATCATAAGGAGTCATAATAGCCTAAATAATGAATTTTAATATTTGTTGGGAGGTAAAAGGGCTTGAAGGAAATGAATGTGATATATCCTTAATAAATGATGCTATTTGTTTAAACTTTTATCTTTTGTGATCTGGTGTGTTTTGCATAATATTTTTAGTTTTTTTGTTGGTTCTACATTTTAATTTGTTAAGTTTTCCTTGAGACACTTCATATTCTGGTAATGTTATGAGTAATCTATTATTATTCTACTATATCATTGTTTTGATAAAAGTTATATATAAATGGCCTATTTTTTCTCACTGTTTTTTTATGCTTAATAACATTTGTTTATTTATTAAAATTTTGGGAAGGTTCAATGTAGCCTATTGTACCATGGTTTGCTTATTCTTGATGTTCTACATCTATTTTAAGTTAGAGCAAGCAAAAAGGGTAGAATGAGTAGAAAGACGTGATGCAAATCCTGATCTATTTATATGCACATTTGTGAGAGATATTGTTATTCATGAATTTTCTACTTTGTACTATTTTCTTCTATGTTATATACTATTTATAAATATTTTTTATCATATATATTTCTAAGATAAATAAAAAGATATTTTATGATGAGTATTTTTTATGTTCCTTTGAAGTAAATTAATAGTTGTGTAGTCTATGGATAATTAGAAAATTTTAAAGTTCCCCCAAATAGGCCTTGGAAAATATATACAATTACAGTCTGTAATGATATGACATGCTCTATATGTGGGTTATGTCAGGTCGGGTTATAATAGTATTATACCTCTCTAATGAGGTCAGCATCATGTTGTTGCAAAACTACTTGCTTTTTAGCTAGGTGAGGATAACGGCCATAATCCTTATTTTTTATTTATTGAGTTGAGCTTCCTTACATTAAATTGATGGCAAGAAACTTTTATATTAATGTTTGGCATATTTATAACCACCCATGCAAAAATATCAAGGTTATCACTTAGGGACAGGGCTAGCTATCCTCAGTGTTAGGCTAAATGATGCACTTAATCTCAAGATTCATGATAAGTTACCTTTTATTTGTGGGACCTCTTCCACTATTTTTATGGACACCAGTCCCATTCTTCATTCAACATCCAAAGGTAACACTTCTTCTAAGAAACTTAGGACCTTCCCCATAGCTTTCAAGAAATATGCCTAAGACTTGATGAGGTTACCTTTTACTGTGATCTTCTAATCATCTGCCAAAAACTTTATCGCTATCTAATAAGTTAAGATGATAGCTATGAAGTTGTTTAGGAGTGGTCACCAGAGGATTCTATTATAGTTGGTCAATGCATCCATAGTATAAATTAAACCAGTATGGTACACTTGGACTCACCCATTCCTTGAGTGATATAAGGAGTGATTACACCTTCAATCTCCCTACGCTCACCCAAGAAGCCATAGAGAGGACCCATGGTAGGAGTAAGTTTAGAAGGAAGAAAAATTAATTTTTAACAAATAAATTTAATGAAGATGTTTATTAAACCCCCCACTACAATAAAGATGGTTCCAATTTGGTAGTTGGCAATAAGCACATTAACTACAGTAGTATCATTGTAAGAGTTCCCACTTATTAGTTTATCAAGATTATTGAAGGTGATATGGGAGACTTTGATCAATGGTTCCCTTGAGGTTGTATTTGAGTTGAACTCACCCATGCGTGATATTTTGGAGCTCACTTGTACTGATTACTCGTCGTTATCACCACCCAAGATAGTGGGTTTGACTCTAGTAATATGGATGGTGTAGCTTAGTATGGTTTCATTTTCATGATCCTCTATAAGAGATTTACTTGGGTATCTATTAGGGTTAATGAGGATAAACTCCTTCAATTTTCATTCCTTATTATAATCCTTTAAATAGTATAAAGGTTTCTCTAATTCTTGTTACTATGCCCATGATCCCTATGGAAAGCACATCACTTTATAGTTTCCCAACTATCTACACTTACCTTTATAAGTAATTGACACTTGAAGTATTTTTTTTTTTCAAGATATAAATGAGTTATGCCATTAACACTCACCAAGGAATTACAACTAGATAATGATGTAAAGAGGGTATAACTTCCTTAAGATATGCGCAACTGTCCTATGGTGTTTCTTCTATTCATATGCTGGGTGATCCCATAATCTTAAGTGGGTTAGCCTACAACGGTGTCTTTAACAGTCTATGATGACACTAAGCTTGTGGCAGATGCATTAATTTATCATCTTTGTTATTCCTTTCATTGATTAAATCTTATAATTGACTCTCTAGGGTTAGTGGATAAGGTGGCTATAACCATGTAGTTGTAATCCTTTATGTTAACATAAATATTGGTGAGTTCAAGTAGTTCCACCAACATCTCAGGCTATTGTAGCCCCAAAGCATAATGGAAAAGACTTATTTCTAGGCCTTTCATCAATGCTACTAGTTTTAATATATGTTTCCAAGCCTTTCCTTTCAACCTTTATTTATAGAAATACACAATAAAGCTTTACAACAACTCATATAGGTTTTACCGCATCTTCGGGAGGGATTATCACTTCTTTAGTAGATTTAAGGTGCTTTTGAATTAGGTGATAAACATCCTTGTGAATTACTCAAAAGAGGTGATCACTTCAAGTGGGAGGTGGATGAACTACATAAGGGTCTACTCCTTGAAGGTTATAAACAACAACTTACAATTTAGGGCCTTATCCACATCCATTAAAAATGTCACTACTTTAAAATATGAGATGTGATCAATTAGATTATTACTTTCTCAATAGGAATCTATTAGGGAATCTTGAATTTTAGGGGAGGTCTTGCTTTAGCTATCTCCTTAGAGAATGCATTGATCAATCCAAGTTTTCTCCTTTATACCAACCATGGTGAGGGATCGTACACTTCATTATTAATGCAACTACAAGTAGGGTCATTATCGAGTGTCTAAGAAAGTTCACATGCTTCAAGCCTTTTGCATTGAACTTCCATGTTAGACGATCCCTCTAGTGTGCTCACTCTTAGATAATTCCCTGTAATCCTTTAAGTGTATCTTAGATGACTTATATAAGTCTTTTTCCATGCCTAATAGATCATAGTGAGTTGTTTAAGTGGGATTATCCATATTAAGATGTAGTTTAGGTTGTAATTTTATTGTCAACGTGATTATTTTTAATAACTTGAATTAATCTACACTCATCACACCGTTGAGGATGTTAAATCTAAAGTTATTCATTGATGATACCTTACCTTATTAGTAAGAAACTTTGAATTGAGAGTTAGGGGAATAATTGATGTCTTGGAGAACATGCAAAGTAAGAAAATTTTGAGTTGCTTAGAGAGAGAGAGAGAGAGAGAGAGAGAGAGAGAGAGACATGTAAAAAAATTAGAGAGGGAAAGTAAAAAATTAGAGAGCTTAAATCTTAAGTTATCCATAAGATCAAAAGTATTCACCTTACCATTCATTTAAAGGGTTAAGAGTGATATAAGAAAAACTACACCATTGAAAAAAATATATATACAAAGTATTTTGTGATGTTATGCTTTATAGATTATCATTAATACATGACCTAGTTGATCAATCTCTATGTGTATCACTGCCTATAATGTGCTCTCAATCTTAGGATTGATTCCTCTGATTAAGTCTACATCATTGAGTGTATAGGGCAAGTCCTTGTGTCTCAATCTATATTAGGAGCATATGAATGATAATCCATTAGACTTGGTGATCATTCATTTTAAAAAGCATTCATGACTCTAAGATTAAAAAGGAAAGTTGTCTTGGGACCAGGAATGGAGAGTTAAGGGTTGTATAGATTTGAGAGATTATAAATATGGATTTTAAGGTGCATGAAATTTTTGTAACAATGGTATGAAAATAATAGTAGCCGAGTGGCTCTAGGAACAAGGAATGATGATGGGTTAACCCCCCTTGATGGGATAAGTGCCATCAACAACTCAAATGAGCTTAGATAAGCCCCCTTATAGGATTTGTAGGGTATGATGACTCATTGGTGTGGCCCATTCAGGAGTTTCTTCGTGTCCCAACCTTTAGGGGTTAGTAGCCAAATTCTTGTAAGATGACATCAATCAACTTGTTAGTCAATTATTTTTCCTTATGGAGAGCGCTCCTCATGAGGGTTATAACTTCTTAGGCCAAGTCTTCTAGAGATGACCTATTAGGTACCTATGTAATACATATAGAGGCATGTACAAGAAAACTCTTTTAATAATTATTAATGATTTATTTAGTTTGTATCCTAATACATGCTTAACATGGGAATAATTATAAAAGTACAATTCTAAGGTTCCAACATCTCTCCATGAAATAAAGAAAATAATATATTTTTGATTATGTATGGTGATTATCAAACTAAAAAATAATAATAATAAAACTTTTGTGATAATAATAAGTTAATGAGGTCAAATTTTTACTAATGATGATGAGAAAAGTTTCTCAGTCACTCAACCATTACTCAAAATGTATTACTGTACATACTTATGTAGGTAATTAATATGTGCATGATAGGTTTCCTTAAAATTATTTGATCTAAAGGGCCTTATTGCCTATAACGGGATTCGCCCAAGGGAAAAGCAACCATGCTGCAAGAAAGTTATTGCCAACTTATAGATTCATGGCTACTCTCTCTCGAAGGATCGTAGCAATAAGACTTATCTTGGAAGACTATAACAAGGCATGACTGTCCTTAGCAAGCCCCATCAATGGACTAGTCTATACCACTCTAAGCCTCAGTTTCACTCATCTTGGAAATGATCTCTCCTCCACACAACCTATTCATAGTCAAGGACACCCACCAATCAATTACATTCTCGATCTATCCATAGGAGGTACATATCTCAAAAGTCCATACTAATTGCATCTTCCTAGGTTGAGATAGTCCTCAATTATAAACTATCCACTAAAGGAATTCCCCTTAGATTGGAGGCCGAACTAGCATCTCTAAAGGCTCACATCCATATCCAAGCGACTTGCTTTCACAGAATCACCCTATAAGCTATATCCCATAGACTTGTGTTAGGTAATAATCCCTAAAACTTGCCTAGGGAACTCGTCTCAAAATAGAAAGCTAAGCAAAATCCAAGCCAGAGCTAGAGATCTACTTGAAATCTAACTAACTAAAGCATATATTTAGGAATCTATAAAAGTCATGGCATATAGTATAGTTTCTATTTTATTTAGGTATAGCCTTCTCTACGACCTATTAAGCTCTAGAAATAATAGATGAATATACATATTTTGGATCATTTTGAACTATATATTAAGTTCTTACAAGATTTATAGAGATTCAAGAGCTCTCTTTCCTACTCTATTCTCAGTCAAATTTCACATAATTTTTCAACTCTTACATATAGGTTACTTGCAAATAAGATTTAATGTTCTCGATTGATAATTTTAACTCCTTCAATAATAATATAGGAATATGTTATTCCAATATATTTTAATTATTATCTATTGTTTAGTTAAAAGTATCTGATTAGGATTTTTAGTCATATTACATAAAAAATTAATATTTGTCAAATTATATAGATAATAATTTATTAAATAATAGTATTTTACCTAGTACATGATAAATAGCTTGTTTTTCCTCTTTAAAAAAAAAATCTAAAGATGAACTCAAAAATATTGTATTTTTTATTAAAAGTATGTCCCTTTTCACTTGAAACAATCCTAGTAAAATTTATTATATCAATGTTAATATATCAATGCTATTAGTTAATAGTTTGTCTTACTCTATTAGATAATACTATTGAAAAGATGTTATGGAAGAATACTTCTTCCTAATTACTAGAATATGACAAACTATTTTCAGAATTTGAAGAGCGATCATTCTCATCTTATTTTCTTTTAAATCATTATTTTTTATCAATGAAATGAAATGGAGTATCTATATTTTGTCCTAGAATACACAAATTGTCTTCATTTATTGTACGATAAATAAGGAACTTCATATAACTATCTTGATAGAGTACTTTTCAGGTTCAGATGAAGCCACACATTTTTTAGTTCCAAACAAACTTTGTTTGTGTATCCACAATGACCCTCTGTTGGCATAGCCGAGAAAGCGGCGAGTTCTCTGCCCCTGGGGGATGAAGCGACGGAAGTATTGAGAATCCAAGATAAGGTCATGACGAGATGAACTGTTTATCATTGCGATAAGTGTCAAGTGAAAGTGCAGTGATGTATGCAGCTGAGGCATCCTAACAGACCGAGAGATTTGAACCTTGTTCCTAATGGAGTTTCTTTTTTTATCCTATACGGATGATCCAATCCTTAAGGACCATGATTGGGAATTGTTTGATTGTCTTTCCCCAAGAAAGAAATGAGACATAATCAACTTGAATTCGGGAAAAGTATTCAAAATCTTAAGGAAAGGCAAGTAAGGTGCCCTAGGTGGGACCCTTTCTATAGTTAGCTTGGATAAGGGGATAAAAACTCTGAGGTGAGATATACTTACAGAAGTTGTGGCGAGTGACGATCTGCTTGCCTAACAGACTATCCTCGACTTGCCTTGCCGAGGGTGAACTCTTTGGTTTGTTCGAATGAGTGTTTTAAGGGAACTCTTCTTAAGGGTGAGTTTCCTCATAACGACCCGATTGCTAAAATACTTGTAAAGTTATTTATTCAAAAACATAATTGATTTTTAAATATATTAAACTAATACTAAAATGTTTTCTTTTAAAAACTAATGTCAAAAAATATCAATGATATATATATATATATATATATATATATATATATATATATATATATATATATATATATATATATATATATATATATATATATATATATACTCTTTTTAGCTCCCAATTTAGAATTTTAATTAGATGGGAAGAAAAAAGATACCAAAATATTGACTATTAATCACCTCAATTTACTTCGCCAAATGCTGAGAATTGCGCTTGAATGTGCTCATAGCGGCGATCCATTGTTCTTGGAGCCATACTGGCGGCGAAATGCTGCTGGAAGCGCCGTCTTGGTCGCTGGTTGGCACCGCATGAGCAACCAAGCTAACGGCGACAACTTCATATCCTTGGAACTCGAGCGCCACCTTCGCCTGCTCCATTACGCCGTTGGCAACGCCATTACTCGAGACCGCTTCATAGTCTTCGGCACTGGCTCCACTCAGCTCGTCAACGCCGCCGTCCACGCCCTTTCTCCAGACGACGTCAACTTCAACGAGTCCTCCACAGCTTTGGTCGTTGCCACTGCTCCCGTCTACGGGGTCAGCACCCAATATCAGTCTTTTCATTACATCACCATTCCCCACGTGTTCGATAATTTGCCTAACAGTGAGATCCAGCGCTTTATTTGCAGTTGTATAAGCAGCAGACCAAATTATTCGATTCGAGAGAGAATTTATGGGATGGACTTACATCTAATTTGAAGAACTTGAATGCTTCATCTGGAGCAAATTTCATTGAGTTCGTGACATCGCCTAATAACCCTGATGGACAGCTGAAGCAACCTGTGATTGGAGGTTCTTCCGTCATCTACGACCATGCTTATTACTGGCCACATTACACGGCTATCCCAAATCCAGCTGATGAAGACATAATGCTCTTTACTTTTTCCAAAGTCTCAGGCCATGCCGGCAGTAGGTTTGGGTATATTTAATCCAATTTTTTAAGAGCATTAATCTCCCTAATTTTCTTTAGTTTGTTTAATTCAATCACCTAGCAATATTTTTCGATATTTGTTCGTAGGTGGGCATTGGTAAAGGACAGGAAAGTATACAAAAAAATGGTCCAATACTTATTTTTGAACACTATGGGCGTTTCCCGTGATACCCAGTTAAGAATCCTGAAGCTGTTGAAGGTGATTCTTGCGCAAGTTGGGAGAGAAGGAGACATCTTCAAGTTTTCTTATGAGACTTTAAATAAAAGGTGGACTAAGTTGAGCAACGTAATATCATCATCCAGCCGTTTCTCCCTCCAAAAGCTCTCACCTCAGTACTGTATCTACTTCCACAAGATCAGAGACCCTTCTCCAGGTGAACTTTAAACCATACTATATATTTAAATAATAATGGAATTCAACTTCTTCATTTTTACTTCATCTTTTAGTCTTGTATTTTAACACTTCTATTATATAAAAAAATAACAGCTTACGCGTGGGTGAAGTGTGAGAAAATGGAAGAGACGGACTGTGAAGCTGTGCTGAGGGAAGCAGGCATTATTTCTCGAACTGGTGAGGCATTTGAAGCTGAGAGCCGCTACACTCGCCTGAGCCTCATCAAAACAAAGGATGATTTTGATCAGCTTCTCTCGAAAATAGAAGCCTTTGTTTCCAACGAGAGAGTCAGCTCCATGTGATGCTAGCTTAATTGCGATCAATTACGAGTTGATCCCTCAAGTTACAATCCACTGTTCAGTATTAAACACATTCTTAAGCAACTACATGGCTCTTGAGTGATATATATTACAGGCAATCGAAAAGTTTCTCAGAAGTCTGCCCAAGGGCTCCAGCTTCCTTATAAACTGCATGTAGGTGAACTAACGTGACTGTGTGTTTAATGTGCTCTCAGTTGATCTATGCCTGTGATTGTATTATATAGTCCAAGGATTTGATGCCTTCTACGTTTCGTCGAGCATTTGATTTCCTAAAATACAGTACAGTTCAGATAAATTTAGCAGTTGATTTCTCGTTCAATTTGTTTTATAAACCTTCTTCGTAGTGGATCTCTTGTTTATGCATTTATATTTGAAGTGTATTTGTAACTGCGTCTTGCTGGTCATTAAAAATATAATCTTTACTCGGCAAAGTTTACACCGACCCAGCTAATAGAGATGTTAATCGATCTTTGCCTGAAAAAATATTAAAACTTGTTTGCTCGGTATTTCTTGACCTCCTTTCAAATCTTTTTCATTTTATGATGCATCTGAATTTAAAATAGAAAATGACAAAATGTGCTTTCTTTGTCTTCTCTCTTTTACTTGGCCTTTTAGGCCTTGTTTTGTATTTGACATTTTAGTTAATGATAATTATTTTGCTTTGTAAAATTAAAAAAATGTATTTCTCTAAATCTCACTCTGCATAATTATATAGTAAGCTGAATTTGCACAATATATTCGGGTTGCTTAGTTGATAAATTATTAGGTCTAGAAAAAGTATCTAGCTCTAAAAGTGGGGGCGAAATTATAGCCAAACAATTTTACAACAATAAATGTTTTCTTGCATATATCTATGTGGGTACTTAACAAGTACCCAGTATGTTCTACCTACAAAATTCGGTCAAAGCAGTTATATTGCCCTTCAAAGGCACTCGCTAGTAGGGAATGTGACTCATCCCAAACAATCGAATCGAGTAGTCATCCTTAGCATGCACATCGAGGAGCTCATATAGGTTCGTCCTAGGGTTCGCTTGCTGCAAGCCAACATGATAGGACATGCCTAGTCTGTGAGTATTATCGGGTTGGGTTGTGGCATCTCTAAGCACAAGGAAGACACTCCCTTGATAGAAATTGGCCTCTCAATGTCACTCATCATAATTCCTGGCCATTAGAACACCATTGATGTCCCTCAATCTAGCTATAGGAGGTGCAAACATCTGGATTCAAGACTATAACCCTACAAACTTAGTCAATCCTCAGCATGCGATCATCTCAGCCTGAAGGGACTTATTGTTTGTGCTTAGAGGTCCATACACTTCCCATAAGGACTAACCACCATAGCCAGAGGATTCGCCCTACACAAATTCATCCCTCATGCCATATCCTGAGGACTCGTGAAGAACACTCCACCATAAGTTTCTCTCAAGGAAATGCTATAAAATAGTCTGTCACATTAGGGAAAAAGTGCCACATGAAAGTCTGTCAACCAAGCCATGTGCCTAATACAGTCTATAATGAGTCACAATGAGTATTGTACTTTTTTTCTTTTCTAGTGTAACCTTTTGTATGTTCCCCTAAATCTTATAAATAAATGGTAAAGAGGGACATTTTGGACCTTTGTGACATTTTTTGATATTTTGGGCAAACTTTGCACTCCCATCTCTCTCTCTCTCTCTCTCTCTCTCTCTCTCTCTCTCTCTCTCTCTCTCTCTCTCTCTCTCTATACTCAGTCATACATCTCTTAATTCCTTATCTCTTATCTAGAGCATTGCTTGCTAATAAATTTGGGTACCATCAATGGATAAATTTAGATCCAACATGCAAAAAAGCTGAGATGAGCATGGCTCGATGCTAGTGACAAGAAATAAGCACATCTTAAGATCAACATAACCCAAATCTATCGCTGAACATGGATTTCATTAACTTCACCATTCTCTATGACTTGATGGAGGAGGAAAAGCTTACTAAGATGATTCAAAACACACTAGGAGAACTGCCAAGAAATGCTCTAAGAGAGAGCACTATGATGGTGCAAGTGTGGCTGCTGAATGTTAGCTTTTAAATATGCTTAGATTTTCTTTGATGTGAAATGCCCACTGGATATGAAAGTATACATGTTGATCAAGTAATAAAGTGATTTAGTGAGTGTCAATCCCATGAGAAAGTATTCTGTTAGATTACAATCAAACTAGTATTGTTTACTACAAATGCAAGGTTTATCCTACTCAACCAAAATGAATGGGTTTTGACTTTCTGCCACTTACAAAGGATGCAAAAGATGATGAGATACTAATATATAAAATACATTTTAGACTAATGCTTATAAAGTAACTATATTTTTTTAATGAGACTCTTAAATATTAATGTGGATCAAAATATATGCATCCCTAGATCTCTATCAAGCTTATATGAGTGAAAAGGGAGGTTCAAGACCTTCTTACAATTTTACTATCTTCATCGAACCTAGAAAGTTTAACATTCTATGTCTAAGAATGCCAACATTCTATTTCAATTCTTCTATTTAGTCCAATATTCATCCTTCGGGGTAATATATCACACTAGATATTAACTACACACATATTCAATATATGCATTAAATTAAGAATAAGAGACAATGTTTTTAAGAATAAGAGACATTGAAAACATCCATAATTTAATTCAAGACACAAGAGTTTATATTAGTACTTGCATTGTGCTCACATCATTATCCTAAAACTAAAAAATTAGCTAGACAAGAATAAATTAAAAAGCAAACACATCTTCATTTCACTCATAAAAGAAAAGGTACAAGAGAAAAAATAAGAAACAAATTTCACCAGGATAGTATAATTGACTTCTCCACACTCCTTCCTTCACCAATGGTAAGATTGCTTACACATGATAGGCTAAGATCTCCAATGAAAGTATCAAGCACTTCCTTAGCCTCCCTTTCCCTTAAACTTTACTCTAAGCGGGCACTAAAGAACTACAATGAAAATTATACAACTCTGCTGAAATTAATAGAACTCTTATAGAAAATAACTAAAAAATTATTTTTAATGAGTACAAAAATGGCCTCAGACACCACAATGCTCAACATGGTGGTGTCATGATGTTATCAAATAAACTATAGCCTCGGTACTGTTAGGCTTGCTATGCTGCGGCACTGTACTGACTAAATGCTTTTGTTGGCAGAATTGGCATTGCTTTTGACTGAATTGATGTTGCTCTTCACTTTGGCAACTTCTTTGTTACGGCGCTTGAATGTACAGTCTGACACTATGGCATGGTGATGCATAGCGCTCCATCGCTCAATTTCCTGTGGCTCCAGTGCTACGATGCTATTTTTCTGGCGTAGCAGCATGATACAATAATAGCCAGAGGGAATTTTGACCCCCCTTGTGGGGCCCAACAAGAAATTCATTAATTATGTTAGGAGAGGATCAATTAAATAAAGATTTCCAAATTGAATTCAAATTAAAGATAGAAAGATTTTCTAATTGAATTTAAATTAAAAAGTGAAAGATTTTCTAATTGAATTCAAATTAAAAAGGCAACTATTAACTAATTGAATTTAAATTAATGAGGGAAATTAATAAGGAAACAAATTTATTTTGGAGGAAATTTGAGAGATTATGTAAGGAGGGGTCTAGGGTTTCCTTTTCTTCATGCATGTTTTGATTTGAGTAGTGTTGTAGTTCTTTTCTTTTGGGCTTCCTAGAATTGTCTAGGTTGTTTGGGAGATCTGATCTACCTCTTTAATTATAGATCACTTGTATCTTATTTTCTTAATGAGTTATAAATAAAAAATCAGCCATAATTCCCCCATTTTTTATAATTTTCTACTATTTTCTTGCTTATATTTCTTACACGACATATCAAATTGGTATCAAAGCGGTGTCCGAGGCTTAAATTTCAACTCTCCTCACTGATTTGTACTGTGTATTTTCTCCTTATCTTGTTATTTTTTGTTGTTTGAAGATCAAAATCATCGTATTTCACTATTTGTGGCAATTTGAAACTTATATTCGTCAATGGTAGCAAAGAATATGGAGGCATTTTAAGGGGAGATGGAACAATTCAGGGCTAGGATGGAAGAGAAATATTTTAGAATAAAAGGGAAGTTCATAATGGTGGAAGTGAAGTTCACAACAGTGGAAGGATGGTTGTCATCTATTGAAAACTAATTTTAGAACATGGAAGGCATGATGAAGAAATTAATTGAGATGCAGTCAAAGGCTTCACCAGCTATTTGTAGGGCCGATCTGAAGGGAAAGAGATTATAGGAGAATGATAATGAAGGGGAGATGGCTTTCCCCCAAGAACCATCTCGAAGGGCTCTGATGGGAGGTCCATTAATGTATCTCAAAGAAGGGGAAGCAAGGAGAGGGGATGTCGAAGCTTTCTGGAGACCACCTAGACATGAGGTAAGGTAGATTGGAGGAAGCAATGGGTGGGTCAAACCATGGGAGGAAGAGAGAGAATCATATCAATACTACATAGGAGGAACTAATGGAGAAAAAAACCATTAGGGCATAGATGCAAGAGCAAGAAAGTTAAAAATATTATTGTTTGAAGGGGAATATACTCATGGATGGCTATATTGGATGGAGCGGTACTTAGCCATCAATGGGCTGATGGAAGGGGAAAGCTCTTGGCAGCAGGGCTATATTTGGAAGGAAAAACATTAATTTGGTTTTAGTGGAGGGAGGATAGGTATCTAATCTATTCGTGGGGAGAATTTAAGATTGTTTTTTGAATGATTTCACCCCATTTGGGATGGAGACCACCATCAGCAGTTTTATGCCTTAACTCAGGAGGGAAAATTATAGAATATCAGGAGAAATTTGAGCTCCTATCGGGTAGGCTAAGGGGAATTTTTGGGGAAGGCATGGAGGGGAATTTCATGAAGGGCCTTAAGGAAGATATACGTGTAGATATTAGGGTGTTGAGATCTAGGGGGTTGAGGGATACCATGGAACTAGCATAAAAGGTGGAAGTCAAACATCAGAGGGAAAAGACCAGTGAAAGCAACACCATGGGAGGGATTTTCAAAAATACTCCTAAAACCCTGGCACCAAGGACCCAGATGGTGTCATTTTAAAGGGAAGCACCAAGGGAGAAAAAGCACTAGAGTTCATCCTAAAGGTAATTCCAAGAGCTCGATAGAAGCAGAGGTACATGATGTTAAAAATCTAGATTCAAAGATCATAATTTTGATGATAACAAATATTTATGTTTCTCTATAAATGTTACTACTGCACATCTATTTGTAATTACCCTGCCTACTAATGTTTTAGGTCCATAAGATCAAGTGCAATTTAAGCCAGCTCAAGATTGGATAGACTAGGACTGATTCAGTCAGTAAGTTTAAATTCTAATGATTTTTTATCTTTTCTTGAGTCAAATGTAATAAAATAGATAATGATGCTAAGTAACCTTGCACACACACTTTCAGGGGGAGAAATTTAGTGAGTTGGAGTTTATTTTCTATTTTTGATCATATCGTACAGGATGATCCTCCTATCGTCTTGGATGATATTCTTAAACAAAAAATACTCAGCCGCTAAACATATTTAGGCTTGTTTTTTAAATTGATTTTGTGTCTAATCACACAGGATGATCCCACATCATCCTGGATGAGTTGCACCAATCATACATAAATTAGTCAGATGATTAAGAACAGTAATTAAGGTTAGATTGATCGATCATATCGTCTGGGATGATCGCAGGATTATCTAGGATGATTAGTAAGAAAACCCTTATACTTCTCCTAAATCTGCTGAATGTCCCAAACTATCTGCTGGATGATATGTTCTTTTTTGAACTAATCATACAGGATGATATCAATATCATCCTGGATGATCAATTATATTTAGAATCGTCCTGATTCATCTACTATACATACCGAACTATTTGCTGGACGATAATGTCATATTTTGAACTAATCATATAAGACGATCGCAACATCGTCCTGGATGATCAGTTATATTTAGAATCATCCCACCTTTCTCTTCTAGATGACCTGAACTGTATTCTAGATGATCTAGTTAGTTTTGTACTAATCGTACAGGATGATTAGGCGAACATCCTAGACTATCAATTAAGCCAAATTGGAAAATTAGGTTTTTTTTAAGCTTGTTATTTAAGCAAATTATTTTTACTCTTAGAATAAATCTTTTACTATTTTCCACTCCAAGAGAGCTTAGAGGAGAAGGAGAATTTTGGAGAGAGAGAAGATTTTGTGAGGGGGAGTTTGTGAGAGGATTCAAAAAGGTTGCTCCAAGCAAGGATTTGATCATCATCTTCCTTCTTCATCCTTAGTTCCGTAGTGGCTCTAGGGAGATAATTATCAGCATCAGATCAAGATTCTCTACCTGCTTCAGGAGAAAATAAAAGGAGTTCCTATTCTCTGCCTGCTTCAGTGGAAGCAAAAAGATTCTTATTTCTCTACTTGCTTCAAGAGGAAGTGAAAGGAGTTGGGGTTCTGTACTTGCTTCAGGAGGAAGCAAAAGGAGTCAAGGTTCTCTGCCTCACCGGTGTCTTTGGAAAGATTTTGTAAGGGTTTCTTCGCCTTGCAGTGGGAGCAAAAGGAGAGTCACTATAGTTTTTATATAATACCTGGAGGGAAGGCTCGGGGGAGTGGATGTAGGTTAAGTTGATCGAACCACTATAAATCTGATGTGCTCTTTTCATTTACTTTTTCATATTTTAATTTCTGTATATTTATATGATCTGATCTGTGGTTGAAAATCTGATTTTGGTTATCTGCTTTTGCCTATATTTTTTGTGTTTTTAAATATTAAAAAAGATAAAAATAATTTTTATTTTGTGTAAGAATTTTTAAAATACCAATTTACCCCCCCCCCCCCTCTTGGTTAGCCTCAGGACTAATTTATAAGGGCTTAATAACCCTAACAAACTTTCAAGTGGTATCAGAGCAAGATTCATAATCTCAAGTTTTGAAAAACTTTTGAATTCTGATCCATGGCTAACTTTGGTAATCGTAACACCGTGAAAGGATATTCTATTACTTGACTAACTTTATTTGATAATATTATTTTTAATTTTGTGTAAAACTCGCATGTCCACCTTTTTTGCAATCAATCGATTATCATATATGGATGCTTGTTAAAAAAGGTTATACTGCACCTTATAGACTTATTAATGGTGTTAAAACTAAAATCCCTTTTACTGAATGGACAACTGATGATAGAGATCTTGCTCAATTGAATGATAAATATTTAAATTTCTTTTTCTGTGTATTAAAATTTGAAGATTATATGTGTGCTTCAACTTGAGCAAAGCAGTACACCAATATCCAATGTATATCGATACTTGGAGGAAATGGATAGGATACTAGTAGAACTTAATGGGCATCTGCTGAGGGCTCAACAACTTATGAAGAAAAAGGCAGATTAGCACAAACTGAAAGCTTAGTTCAAGCCCAAAGATAGAGTCTATTTGAAACTAAGGCCATACAAACAGAAAACACTGGCTAAGAGGAAGAATGAGAAGTTATCACCATACTACTAGAGACCTTATGAGGTGACGAACAGTATTACGGCTATAGCTTATTGTCTAAAACTAACAACATCCTCAACAATACATCTAGTATTCCATTTATCACAAATAAGATAGACTATCTGAGATCACACACCCTCCTCCTTTCTACCAATGATATTGACAGAGGACTTGAAGGTGATCTTGGAACCCATGGAGATCACTGATGCATGGCAAAGGATGATAGGACTAAAAGGGGTCCTAGTTCAATGGAAGAATCTTCCTGAGTATGAAGCTACATGGGAGCCATATGAGATGATCATTAGACAGTTTCCATCCTTCCACGTTGAGGACAAGATGCATTTTGAGGAAGGAAGTATTGATACGACAGTAGATGGGGGGAATTTCAGCCTCCCTTATGGGTCCCAACAAGAAATTAATTCATTATTTTAGGTGATGAATTAAAAAGAGGATCAATTAAAGAAAGATTTCCTAATGAAATTCAAATTAAAGAGGGAAATATTTCCTAATTGACTTTAAATTAAAGAGGGAAATATTTCCCAATTGAATTTAAATTAAAAAGGGAAAGATTTTCTAATTGAATTTAAATTAAAGATGGAAATTAATAAGGAAATAAATTAGTTTTGGAGGCAATTTGAGAGCTTATTTAAGAAGGGGTCTAGAGTTTATTTTTCTTCATGCATATTTTGATTTGAGTAGTGATGTAGTTCTTTTTCTTTGAGGGCTTCCTAGTGGCATCTAGGTTGGGAGAGCCGATATTCCTCTCTAATTGTAGATCACTTGTATCTTATTTTCTTGTTGAGTTATTAATAAAAACAATTACCATAATTCCTCTAATATTTATAATTTTATACTATTTTCTTACTGGTTTTTCTTCCATGGCATATCACGGCACTAACCTTGGCTTCACTGGGGTGCTAATCTTTCTTAAATTCTAGAGCAGCTAGTGTTGCAATGTTTGAATTAGGCAATAAGGTGTTATGGATATCAACACTGTGAGGCTGAATTTGTGGATGTTGCAGCACTCATTTGACACTTGTTAATTTTGGCCATCTCATGAGAATTTCTACATAAATAGAACTAGAATAATATATTTTTACTGAATTTTAATAATGGTACACAATTTATACTTAATAAATTCTCTTTATCTTAAGCTCTTACTTGTCCTCAAGTAATAGTGTAATCACCTATTGATTAGCTTAATAGCCCAAATAAAAATTGGTAATTTAAAATTACTAAAATGTATGATAATACATCACAGTTTAGAAGTAATTTGGAATGATCAAAATTGTAATGCTAATTTAAAAAATTATAAATAATTAGCCTCAATAACCATCCATGTTATTGCTTGAATTGAACTTATCCACTATGAGTATATGTGTAAGTTTTGACTTCTAATTTTAGAAAAGAATAATATATCATTTAGAGTTTAGTTGTGCTTGCAGTTAAATTTGAAGTTTAGTAGTGCACCATCTTATGTATTAGTTCTCTTACCTTATCTTATTTGATTTAAGTATTAGGATACTGTTGACCCCTATAACTACCCCAAAAATCACAAATTTGATAAAGATGATTCAGCTCGAATATGGGTTGCATTTCAATTTTTGCTACGCAGTGGTTGAGAGAGCAGTCAAATGAGAGGCATCAAATCATTTCTAATGTAATGGATTTGTACAGAAACATTTCTCTTTTATCTATAGTGGGACATGGTGGTATGAGAAAGACAACTCTCTTGCAACGTGTTTATGAAGATGAAATGGCAGAGGAATTTGAGCTTAATACGTGGGTTTGTGTCTCCATAAAAATTAGGAGCCATTGTTGGATAAATAGTTAAAAAAAAAGAAAAAAGACTTTAAGGATCTCTATGGGCTGCTAAAGTCATTGGTGGTGTTCTGAAGGACAACTTGGATGAAAGGGATTGGAGGACAGTTCTTGAAAGCAATTTATTTGCGATGGAAAATAATGAATTAAGCAGCGCGAGGCCAACCAAATGACGTCCGATTGCAAAACGGATTGCGTCGTTGCATCCAGAACATCGTCAATCATCAAAGAACTACATTTTATTTAATTAATTTGGATCAACTAGGGTGGTGGCATGCAAATCAAAGCAATCCTAATGCGATATGATAATGCGTATTTCAAGAAAAATTGGCCACGTCGTCGCCCAAATGACATCCGATTGTAAAACGGATTGCGTCGTTGCATTTGGAATGTCGTCAACATCAGATCTACATTTTATTTAATTAATTTGGATCAACCGGGGTGGTGGCATGCAAATCAAAACAATCCTAATGCACTGCAATAATGTGCATTTCAAGGAAAATTGGCCTCGTTGTCGACTAAATGATCTCCGATCGACAAACAGACTTTACCACTGTGTCCAGAATGCTTTCAACCTTTAAAAAATATATTTTGTTTACTCAATTCGAAGCATTCAGATTGACGGCGTGACCGGAGTGATTCAAATACGGCAGTGCGTAGTTAAAGAAAATCAGCCTCGTCGTTGACCTAATGATCTCCGATCGACGAACGAACTTTGCCACTGCGTCCAGAACATCCCAAATACTTAAGAATGACTTTTAACTAGATTGAATTAAATGACGTACGAGAAGGTCGACATGAATTGCGCGGCAAAAGCACAAATCACAAAATAATGATGCGCATACTAAGGAATTTAGCCCTCGGCGTCGACCAAATGATCTCCGATTGATGAACTAACTTCGCCACCGCGTCCAGAACACTGTCAATACTCTAAGTTGACTATCAATTTGTCCAAATTAAAATTGTGTCGTGGCTGACGAGGGTCCTAATACCATAATGCTTATTTCAAGGAAATTAATGCTCGGCGCTAACCAAATGACGTTCGATCATGAAACGGACTGCGTCATTACGACCGGAACCTCGAAAATACCCTAAATACATTATAAATTTATCTAATTTCGATATTCAATAAGTTTGACACGTATTACGAGGTGAAATATACACGAATTTTGAGGTGGTCGCATAAATTTCGAGACAGTGCACAAAAAATCGAGATCATGTTCATTGATTGTCGTGTTGTGATCAGCTCAATTAATAATATTACTAATAATAGTAGGATATCATTAGTACTACCAATAGATTTTAACTTAAATCGGAAGAGTCAAATACGGAATCAAATCAAATTTAATGTATTTACCTCGGCTTAGTCGAAGCTCGATAAAAATCTCTGAATCCCGGATATTCTGCTGAATGAAAACCTCGGACAGGTGACCACTTGTTCGAATACAACCTTTCGACGTTAAAAAAAAGGAGAGACGTGGTTCTTTACTTCTTCTTCATTTTTTTTTTCTTCACAACACGCAGCTCTCTGAGTTTGTTCTTCCACCCAAACAAACTCCAGCCCATCTACACTTTCATCCACTGCTTTCTCCCATTGAAGTCTGCATTTTGAGCCCGCCAAGCTTCTGTCCACGACAACTGAAGGTAATTTCAAAACACCACAGTTTAACCTTCCTTCAATCAAGTTGAAATTGCGGCTAAGTCCTTCCCCTACCTCTCACACGTCAGCTCCCTGCTTCAAAACCAAAATCCTCTCAAACCACCTACCCTCTTCTCGTCTCCAGCAAATGGGTCAAAAAACTTGCTTCTAGTTGGAGACTCGCCTCATGTTCCAGTCAAGAATTCATCAAATCGAGCCCAGGGACAAAATATATATAGAAAAAAAAATAAACTTCAGCCTTCGCAAATCCTCCTTCCCAGTGGCTGTCTTCCCAGAAGATGCAAAACTCCACCCGATTGTCTTCTATGATCTTTCTTATAAGCTGAACTAGTCAAAATCCTTTAAAGCCCTCTAAAGAGAATAATAAATAATATATAATAATGGAAGCAGCTTTTGCTTTTACTGTCATCCACGTTCATGTGAAGCCATCTCTTCTTCTCTACTTTATATCAAAATCAAGTACAGCACATGTGATTTCTCTACAGTAATAGTTCATATATTGTAATTAAAGCTATAGTGCTTATTTCTACTCATATCCCTTCCTCACTTTGGCTTTAATGAGTGCTTTATCTTATTACAAATTATTGTTATTTATAATATCAAATAACTGTGTTGACTAGCATTATTAGTTATAGATATTTTGCTCTTAATGTTAACACTAATAAAAGAAAGGGGGAGGGGCTGAATTCTGTACTCACCTCGCCAATCCAATAACAGAGATATTTCTTTGGCTTAATCAAAACAGTGGGTCCTTTTCTCTTCCTTTTAATTATCTTATGTTATTAGCATCATTTGTTATATTATTTATGTTAACATAACTATTATATATATTTGTGTTTATATTTTAACTGTTGTTTATATTTGTTATATATATTTATATTTATATTTATATTTATATTTTAACTGTTATTCATGTTATAATTTTTATAAGTATGTATTTAGATTTTAGCTATTATTTATGTTATAGTTTTTTTTATATACATATTTACATTATAACATAAATATATAAGTATTATATGTTTACTATCTAATATTAATACTATATATATTTATATGTATTTACAAATGCGTTAAAAAAAGGAGAAAATAAAGGAAAATAGAAAGCAAAAAAGGGGAAAGAGAGATGAAAAGAGTTTCAAAAAAAAAAGAAAAGAAGCAAAAAAAATAATAAAGAGAAAAAAGAGTTTCAAAAAAAGAGTTCTCAAAAAAAAAAAGAAGAAGAAGGAAAAAGTTCAAAAAAAAAAGAAAGAAAAGAAGAAAGAAAGAAAGAAAGAAAGACAAAAAAAAAAGAAAAGAAAAGAAGGAAAAGAAAAAGAGAAAATGAATTTTGCAAATTTAGGAAGACTCGTTTCGGTGCTCGCAATACGACGAACGACCACCCATGCACGCTTTTCTCTAGCGTGGTGGGAGGAAATTCGCCGTGTTGCTAGCAACGAAGTGGGTAATCCTCCCCAAAGTCCTATTTTCTGATGTTTGTGGCGCGCCGAGGGACCCACTATGCACGATTTTCTCTAACGTGGTGGGAGGGAACTCGGTGCAGTGCTTACAACGAGGTAGGCGGGCCCTGTGCACGCTTTTCTCTAATGTGGCAGGGACGAATATATAAATCTGTGCTTCTTTTCAAACAGGTGCCTGAAGACCCATGCACGCCTTTCTCTGACGTGGTGGGATTGAAGACATCCGGCCTCGGTGTCATTAGACACCACCCGTGCACACTTTTCTCTAGCGTGGTGAAGGCCCCCAAACTCCTAAAATTTCCCATAAACGGGGGAGACGCCGGGATGCTGCCGAAATTTTGTTTGAAAAAGATAAAGGACTTAGAAACTTTTGAATAGCAGGGGACTTGATTTTGGACCACAGGGAACAGAACTTAAAGCACTAAATCATACTCAAACTAATAAAATGGATCGATAAATCATTAAATAATGAATAAGCAAATGCTAAGTGAACTTGTGAAAACTATTGAAATGAATCTCAACACAAAAGCAGGGGACTCGTGGAGGAAGATATTTTCAAGCATAATCAACATGTCAATAAGGATTAAGTGAGATATAGAACAATGTGCTTATGATCAACAACACAATCTTTGTGAAGATTAAGAAGTGACCACCTCAAATGGAAGGGAAATATTAATGACCAATGGTATCATATTCAACATACCTGTTGCAATCCATCTTGCAAGCATGCCCTCACTTCTAAATGACAAAGTATTATGAAGGACATGATTTGGTCACAAAGCTATGGCATGAACTATTTGTAAAATGATAACGGACTAGTAGCATTGGATTTAAATCATCTCCAAGCAATGACCAATATGGGCACGTATAGTTTGATCATAATTAAAGATAAACAAATGTTGCAAATTGCATGGAGATAACAACGATGGATTATGATACATGTATCTATCATTCAAACAAACATATTGCCCTCCCACAAGCAAAGGTGAAGAATAGGCTGTGGATGCAAGTTCCTATAAACTACTGCAAAACCTAACCATATATACAACACACTGTCTACAAGTAAATACAGAATATGTGCAACAAATGTGGCAATGTCCCTTGTGACAGCAAGTATACATTCAACATCAGACAGCTCGTAGATTTCTATATCAACTTGTTTATGAACAATAATAGCAATTGCAACATATGAGGATAGCGAAGACACTCTCACAATCAAGATCAATCAAGCATTCAGTGAATACGTGAATCCCCTATGAGCAGAAGAGTTTGGTATGTGATATGTAATGAATCCAAATATACAAGACATAACAAGCGATGAATGCAAATGACTATAAGAAGCTCGTGTGTGCTTATGGGCAAGACATACAAATGAACACACTAATTTATTTGTGAATGATAGTTATAGATATGTTATGAGTCTGGTAATTACCCATGAGCATATTTGGAAAGATTACAACAACATATTGTCGACAATGTCAACAGGCATACAAGTACATTAAGCCCGGCAAAGAGTGAAGCTCCTTACAAATGTACATAGGACAACATGCGAATGTCCACAGCATATTCAGGGTATCTACTAGTCGTTATAGCAAAGATACTAGAGCACTTCCATGGCCAACATTTGTCTAACATCTACCAAATATATCAACTCCCTACAAGCGAGGGTAGAGGAACGTAATGAAGTACAAATGTCTACAAGGTTGTAGGAGACCCATTATACACTTAACATTCCATCTACAAGAAGAATACAAAAGAGCTACAGTAGATAGCAACATCTACAACCCAAGAAGGAGATTCGTTAGTGCACTATAATCTACCTACGCAAATCATGCAAGTAGTGCACGACAGTTTGCCTGTACAAAGCAGCAAATAATTCAATCCAGAAGCTGCTACGAGACGCCACCGGATCTGCAACACCCATAAGAGCAGACAGAAGGCATTTACAAATATTCCAAGAATGCCCCCATATATGCACTGTAATTTGTATACACATAGGAATACAAAATGGATAAATACAACCATAACAAGCATGGGCCCCGACGAGCATGTTATTGGTACACACGTGACGTCTAGGGATGCTGCACGGGTCAATAAATTTTAACCCGATCCTCCTATGCAAGTAGATAGGAGTCGACAAGGTTCAATCAATAAATTATAAAATGCCCCCAAACACCAGCATGGGCCCCGGCGAGCATGTTATTTGTACACACGTGACGTCTAGTGATGCTACGCGGGTCAATAAGTTAATTCAAGTTCGAGTCTGATCCTTCTATTCAGGTAGATAGGAGTTGACACGACTCGAACTATTAAACAAATATGCAGTCGCAGGAACGACTGAGATATTTATTTTATACATTCATATTAAGCCTTCAAGGCCTATAATCAAGATAATTCACTAATAAAGGCACAAAGCCTATGAAACCCAATCCTCTATCGACATCCTGATAGAGTCGACAAGGTTCAACCCATAAATACAGAGGACCCTAAAGTTATCCCGATGATGGCCGTGTTGAATGTATATATCAATCGGAGGTGTTCATTCTAAACATTCCAAAATGCCTCCCAAATTCTCACAAAATCCAAATCTCCACAAAAATTCCCAAAATCTAAAAATCCAAAAATATCTAAAATTGAAATATAATCATCAAACACTTAAAGTAAAAATCCATCCACCCTCCGCAACAGTTTGTCGAGGTGGACAAATTAAAAAATACTTCAGCTCACATAGAACTAATGCCTGGTCGAAAATATCACTAGGATCCATTCTCAAATAATCTCCTTCCAGCAAGGACGTGGCACGAGTCCTCTAACCGGCAGTTTCGCCGCCAAATAGCATTGCAGGAAAAATGGTTATGACTAGGGGCCCTCTGAACCAGGTGGTCACCACCAAATGGCACCATTATATTATGGTTATGGCCAGAGCCCATATGCTCCCCAATGACATCAAATCCTTGAGACATGAATCAATAGGATATGATCGATAGGGCACAGAGCCCTCTATTAGCTAAGGTGGATTCAATTTTGTCCCCTTAGACAAACACTCCCCCCAGGTCTATAAGGTACCCTTGTACGAAGCAACCCATGGCTACCGATAAGGATCCTTCTGTCAGGTTGGGTCGACTACCTCCTCTGACAAAGTAGACCAGGGATCATGATGGCCCGGGACGACAGAACCATGGGATCTTGATCGGGTCCATCATCCATTCCCCCACCATCCGCTTTAAGTCTGAGATGGTGAAATTTTTATTTTAAATATCAAACCCTTCCAATATTTTTAAACCCCAAACTCATACTGCTACTATATGCCAGATGCACATATCTCTACGTATCATATTGATGACTAGCCTTAATCGAAAGTTCTCTCTCTTGATAGGGAGGGGTAATTAACTATAGGGGCTTGCGCTTATAGGAAACCAGAACTCATTTCATAAAGTCCTCACAAAATGAGGGCGAAATCTCTGGGTAATGTCTTATCTACAAACCCATCTGTCTTCCAAAATTTACCCCGAAACTTAAATCCGTTAAAACTCCTCCCCGAAAAAAGCAAAAGCGAGCGAAGGCCGGGGCCTAATTTTTGAAGCCCACAGATACTTTTGACTTGAGATTTAACTGATACCAATTTTGGGATATGCTCATATTTTATTTGTTTTTCAACTTTCTCTTTTGATTTATATTTATCACTTTTTCATACTTGGAGTACATAAATATTAGGTTAGCTTTTAACCCTCCAACAACCCTAATTAATTTTATATAATGATTTAGTAAGATTGCTAATTTCATAGTTAGGTTTACATGATCTTCATAATTTAAGCTACACACTTTTATGTAGAAGATAATTTTTAATAGTTAAGCAAAAATAGGAATTTAATCAAATATAAATTACACAACAAAATAATTTAACTAAAATAATTAAACATAACTAAACATAAAACAATAACTTGCCCTTCAATCAAAATGATAAAAAGCTCATAGGCAATATAATACAAATTAATAAAAGAAAACATATCAAGATAACTTGTGCAGAAAGTAGTATCCTCCCAATCTTTCTCCACTCAAGACCTATAGTCTCTACTCTCATCAATGCAATAAATAGCTTTCATAGTCATATCACAACATCAAAATCACGGGCATCCCCCCCGTAAAAGAATAGAAAAATAAATTAAAAAATATGCTACAAATAATAATAGCAACAATCTAAAGTCTTTCATCTCTTTCTAAAGCCTGTCATTGAATATCAAAACCAAGAAAATAAAAATGACCCCTAGTCACTCTAAAGCGCAATCCTCCTAGTCATCATCATCATCATCAACAACAACATCATCAGGTTGGGTCGAAACAAAATAATGGTACTCTTGAGCAGTAAGAAAATGCAGTTGGTCTGGATTCTCCATAAAGGAGCTCCTTCTGAACAACCCCACTAAAGCCTCATTAAATTCGGATGTATAGGGGTAATGTTCCTATATTCTTGAACTCATTCCATACTCTCCTTACACAAATCAGTCACTCCTTCCATTTTCTCTCTCAACTTGGCCACATGCTCAATTAAAGATTTAGAAGTTCTAGAACTCCTACTACTACTAGGCCTACTGGTCATCTTGGTCTCACTAGGTCCACCCTCTTCTACACCTAGTTTTTTAAAGCACTCAATTTTTCTTTTGGTGTGGGGTAAAATAGGAAAAGTTATTCTTCACTAGAATATCCCCACCCACCAACATTAACACACAAAGCATAAATTAAAGAAGGATGCCCCAAACCCATTGAAGTAGTGCTTTGATGATGTAATTCAAAGAAGAGCAAATTAGTTTTCCCACATCTATAGTGTAACTAACCTGAATAACATAGTTAATCAAAGCCCGATCTTTGATCACTTTAATAATATTTTTTCTTCGTAACAAATGAGATAAAATAAAATACTACCAAGCTTTTGAAAGTTGAGTTAAATAATATGCAAAAATTTGATAATTTTATCATCACTCTTCTTCCATACTGCCCCATTATGAGGCTCACGCAAGATTATTAACAACATATCATTAGGATTAATGGGTGCTAGATAGAATGGGGTATAGTCATCAAATTCAAAATACTTAAGTTTATAAAGATGATTAATGGCCACAGGATCAAATGGCACCCACTTACCTCTCATATAGCATCAATTTTCTACAGCCTCCTTTCCTTTGGCAAAGAATTCTCTCACCATATTAACCACAACAACATAAGGGTTATGTACTATTTATTATATTTAAATTCAAAGAAAAGATATTATTCTAATTATTTTTGTGTAGGAAATGTTCAAAAATTTATAAAAATTATGTGTGTTGAGCAGTGTCACGATGCCAACTTATAGGACGCCGCAACACCTACGTCATTCACATTGAGGTGCCAATTTCAGACATTGTAGCACCAATTTCTCTATTGTTCAATATCGCGATGACGTAAAGGTCAATTTCACAGGGCCTCACTATGCCACTATGCCTGAAATTCAATAACACATCATTAAAGCCTCAAAAAAATTCTTGCTAAAGCGTCATGCCTTTCGATGCCTCGATGCCAAATTCCCAATTCGAGCACCGCAACACTCAAATTTTGGAGCACCATGGTGGAGCAATTACCAATGAGAGGAGTTATGGTGACTTAGTGAAAATACTCACCATTTTAATCAGGAAACTGTGCCATGTCATCCAACACTATAGTGGAGACAACATTACAGTGTTGAGGTGCTAGTTCATTTTTTACCAACATAGTGCCACCATGCTGAGCGTTGCAGTGCCTGAACCTATCCCTGTAGTTATTACAAGTAGTTTTTTAGTTTTGTTATTTTAGAGTTCCATCAGTTGAGTGAAATTCTATAATTTTAAGTGTATTTTTTTAGTGCCCCCTAAGAGTAAAGTCTAAAGGAGACTAGGGAAGTGCAAGATACTTTTCCTTGTGAAGATTTTAGCCTTTTTGTGTATGCAACTTTATGGTTAGTGAAAGGAGTGTGGAGAAGATCATTTGATCCTTCCAGGTGATAACTTTCTTATTACTTCTCTTGTATCTTTCTTGTAATGAATAAAATGAAGATAAGTTTGCTTATTATTTCTTTCTTGTCTGGCTAATTCTCTAATTTTAGCCTAATGATGTTGAAAGTATAGCATGTACTAATGTAGAATCATATACTTTAATGAATGTATTGATATTTTTAATATCTCATGTTTTTCATTTAATGTATATAATGGTCATGTGTATAGTTAAAATCTAGTATGATGTATAGCCTCGATGGAGAGATACTGGAATAATTAAGAGTGTTGAAATGAAATGTTGGCTTGCCTAGACATAAGATGCTTGACTATTCTATGCTCTATGGAGATAGAAAAACTATAGAAATCCCATAAACCTTTTTTTTACCTCTACAAGCTTGACAGAGATCTAACGATGCATATATTATAATCCATATCTATAATTAAGAATCTTATTAAGAAAACTATGTTATTTATATTCATTAGTCCAAAACACTTTATTTTCTTAAGTATCAACTTTTTTTTACAAGTTTTTCTTTCAATGATAAAACTTAAAAATATCAATTTTATTTTTAGTAGGATAAGTTATACATTTAAATTGGCATTAATAGTTAAGTTGAAATTAAGCAGAACACCTTCTCATGAGTTTGACACTCTACTCTATCATTTATAACATAATTCGACAAGTACACTTGAATATTTTTGTGGACTTATATTAGTTTTATATAAAAAAAAATTTAAGCATATTTTAAACTTAATAAGTTGCATAATAGCTCATATTGTTAGCCTCCGACCATGTTTTTGGCACTATTGCTAAGGAAGTAATGTGCACATTCAAGTTTAACAATATTGTTGAAACAAGTGCATATTTAGACCTATATGTATCATATATCTTTGTATTGTTTGATAAATATTTTGTAAAATTTAAGAAAGTATTTTATTGATTATTTTGTATGTGATTTTTATTTTAATTGTTTCATCACTATTGTATGCTTGGTAGATCCAGTAAGGAGCCCATATTATTTGACCCTGAGATAAAGGACCCTTATAAAAATTCAAAAAAATAAAAAGATTTTAAATATCTCTGATCTAATGCCTAGAGTCTATAAATTGGATGATTTGTTAGTTCTTACTGCACAAGTAGCTTCAATTTCAAGGAAATTGGACACTATTGGAGTTAACTTAGGATCTAGATCATCTATATAATTAGAAGAGCCTTATAGAACTATTGATGATTATAGTACTCTAGGAATTGAAAATTTAAATTTGAGTTGAAGGCAAAATAATCTTATTCCAATACACATGATCCAGGTTGGAGGAATCACTCTAATTTTAATTAGTCTAATAATAATGTTGGTTGTAATAATTAATGAAATACATGTCAATCTAATCAAAGAGATAATTAAAATAATTCTTAGCAACCTATTGTGAATCCTATACCTTCTTATCCTCCAGGATTAATCAAAATAATCAGTTTAGAAATAGGAAAATATCTTTGGCAGAGCTCGTGATTCAATTGGGAACTCAATTGTAAAGTCAAGCTACTTCAATCAAAAATTTGGAAACTCAATTAGGATAGCTTAAAATCTCTTTTAGTAGTAGACCCCTTGAATCATTGCCCAGTGGTAGTGATGTACCCTTGCTAAAATGATAAATCTAGGCAAGTCTGATTGAAGACTATAAACTTAACACTATTGGGAGCCAACCCACTTATGTTTGAAGTTCTTTTCCATTATTTAGTTCTTTTTATTAAGTATGGTGTTATCTTTATTTTGTGCTTTCCATTTTATGTTTAGTTTTTTTACTCTTAGTTTGTAATATGCTATGTTTTTTACATATGATTCATTTTGCTTATGTTTCAACTATTGTACACTTTCCTCTGTAAATACTTACACTTTGATTATTACTTAGCCAAAATAAAAATTATAATTAATAATTATATAAAATTAGGATAATAATAAAATCCTAGATGATAGTTTGAATGAACATTACATAATAATTCATAATTTGAAAACTTAATAATTAACTAACCAAGATGACTTAAGCTATTGACTTATTTTTTAATATAGAAACTATACATTAATTCATTAACGACGAATTGAAAAATGAATAATTAAGTTTAAGGAACGGATGTGGGCAACTTAAATTAGAATGATCATAATAAACTTAAAAATGAAACTAGTGATCTTATTAAATTCTTATATTAAATTAATTAAGATTGTAAGAGGATGAAAGCAAAATTGATATTTAAAATCATGAAGTATGTACTCCACAAGTATTAAAGGAATGAAAAATATGATAAACTCATAAGAAAATATTTCAAAAAGAGAAAGATGAGTACATTCAAAAATTAGTATCAGTCAAAGTTTAAATTCAAATCCATCCTAATACTTAAATCAAATAAGATAGGGTAAGTGAGCTAGAACTTATAATGGTGTACTAATGAACTTTTAATTTAACTCCAAGCACAACTAATCCCTAGGCTACATTATTCATTTCTTAATTTAGAAGTCAATTTTATACATACATACATAGTGGATAAATTTAAAACAAGTTATAGCAAAGGTGACTAGTTTGGATAATTATTATGACCTTTCAAATTAGAATTATAACTTTTTTCAATCTAAGTTACTTATAGACTGTGATGTCTTATCTTATATTTTAGTAATTTTAAATTTTTACTAAGATTATCTAGTGATTTATATGTAAAATTTATTATTACTAAAGCACAATAAAGAGTTTAAGTTGGGGTGAATTTGTTAAATATAAATTTTGTAATGTTTATTATTTTTAAATTTAGTAAAAATATGTTATTTTAGTTTTATTTGTGTAGGAAATATTCATAAAATGGCAAAAAATTAAAAATGTTGAGCAGCATCATTGCGCTAACTTATATCACGCCGCAACACGTACATCATCCACACCCATTAGCGAATTTAGGGGGGGTGGGGGGCACGTGCCCCCCCTAAAAAAAATTCTTATACATTTTTTAATAAAAAAATATCCCTTTTAAAATCATGCAACCATTGGCAGAAATATTTTTTTTCACTACCTCTCTCTCTCTCTCTCATTCTCTCTCTCTCTCTCTCTCTCTCTCTCTCTCTCTCTCTCTCTCTCTCTCTTGCCATTTGTTTTTGTTATCGGTGGAAACCTTATATACTTGCAACTAGTTATAGCCCTCTTTCCTCTCTCTCTCTCTCTCTCTCTCTCTCTCTCTCTCTCTCTCTCTCTCTCTCTCTCTCTCTCTCTCTCTCTCTCTCTCTCTCTTTCTCCCTCCCTCCCTCTCCCTCCCTCTCTCTCTCTCTCTCCCCCCCCCCCTATTAGGGTGAGATGATTTTAAACATATTTATTTATTTTTTACTATCTCTCTTGTGAGGTTAGCCACCTTTTTGTTAATTTTTATTAGACCATCTTAAACTTTTTTTTTCTATTTATATTTATCTCTTTATTTATATTTTCCCATTTTAATCATTTATCTTCACATTACTAGTTCTTTTAAGTAAAAGTTTCATCAATTTTTTTTAATTATTTTAAAATGTCCAAATTCTCTTTTATAGGAAATTTATGTAATTAAAGCCAACAAATTACACTAGAGAAAGATTACAATATTTATATTAAAATCAAGTAGCTTAAAATATGCTAATTATAATTTTTATATATTTTTATTTTAATAAGATGCCACTATTTGATATATTTACTGCTCATTATAAAATATTTTTAACTATTTTTTATTTAAATTAGAAAAAAAACTTAAGTTAGATATTTAAAAAAATTAAAACCCTAATGTCAATTTCAAGCTCGAGTGAAAAGGCTTGGCACAATTTTTCAAATTAGAAATTTGTGCCCCTATAAATAAATAATCCTAGCTCCACCACTCTCTACACCAAGGCCTTATTTTAGGCGTTATAGTGCCTACTTATATATTTTTCAGCACAATGGTGATGCAAAGGTCAACACCATAATGCCTCACAGCGCCGCTGCACCCAAAATTCATCATCGCAGCATTAGATTTTTGGGAAAATTCATGTCGGAGCACCATGCCTTTCAACACCTCAGTGCCTGCTTCCTAATTTGACCACCGTAGTGATCAAATTTGGAAGAACCATTGTGGAGCAGTTACCAACACGAGGAGTTAAGCTAAATTAGTGAAAAGATGCATCATTTCAATCAGTAACCATGCCATATCAGTTAGTGCCGCAACAGAGCCAGCATTATAGCGTCGATGTGCTAGTTCATTTTTCACCACCATGACGCCACCTTATCGAGCGTCGTAGTGCCTAAACCTGTCCCAATACTTACTATAAATAGTTTTTCAATTCTCTTGTTTGAGAGTTCTATCACTTGAGTGAAATTCTATAATTTTAAGTATGTTTCTTTAGTGCCCCCTCAGAGTAAAGTTTAAGGGAGGCTAGGGAAGTGCAAGATACTTTTTTTGTGTGGAAATTTTAGCTTAGTTGTGTAAGTAACTATATGTTTAGTTGAAGGAGTGTGAAGAAAATCATTTGATCCTTCTGGATGATAATTTTTAATTACTTCTCTTATATCTTTTCTTATAATGAATGAAATAAAGATGAGTTTACTTGTTATTTCTTTCATGTCTGGCTAATTCTCTAGTTTTGGGCTAATGATATAGAAAGCATAGCATATACTAATATAGACTCTTATGCTTTAATGAATGTATTAATGTTTTCAATAGCTCCCATTCTTCATTTAATGCATATAATAGTCATATGTGTAGTTAAAATCTAGTGTGATGTATATCCTTGACGAAAGAATACTAGAATAATTAGAATTATTAAAATGGAATGTTGGCATGCCTAGACATAGAATATTTGAATATTCTAAGTTCTATGGAGATAGAAAAACTATGGGAAGGCCATAAACCCTTTCTTTTTACCCCTATAAGCTTGACAAAGATTTATAGATGTATATGCTTTAATCTACATATACAATTAGAAGTTTTATTAAGAAAACTATATTATTTACATTCATAAGTCCAAAACACTTATTTTTATAAGTATCAACTTTCTTTTAAGGTTTTTTTTAGTGAAAAAAACTCAAAACAACGTTTTTTAAATTTTCAGTTAACTAGTCGTGCATTTGAAGAGCAATAGTAGTTAAGTTACAATTAAGCAGAACACTTTCTCATGGGTTTGACACTTTATCACTTTATTACTTGATTCAATACGTATACTTGGGTATTTTAGTGGGCTTATATTAATTTTATATCAAAGAGAACCTAAACATAGTTTAAACTTGGCAAGTTCATACTACTAGTTGCCCATCAATAGGAAAATATTGTTGTGCTTCAAACATTAACGTTGTGATGCTAGTTCAATTTTTACCACAACTATTTTTGTCTCAGGAAACTTTTTATAACATAGCCAAAAGTAAAATTGACTTTCATAATCAATACAAAACACACACATAATAAAAACTACAAAACAAATAATAAAAAAAAAAAAACAGAATTGGGTTGGCTCCCAAATAATGTCAAATTTATAGCCTACAACCAGAATTTCCTAGATATGTCATTTTGATTGTAATGAATCAGCACCCCTTCTCAAGTGGTCTCCACTATGCTCTTTTTCTTTCTCCTTTAGAATAATCTCAATATTACTAGATAAAGTTTCACGGAGTCTACTACTAAAAGAGAATGTGAGCTATTCTAATTAATTTTAAATATTTTTAATTAAAGCAATATGAGTTTATAATTATGTTCCTAACTAAGTCACAACCTCTTCCAAAGGTGTCTTCTTATCTCTTAACTGACTATTTTGATTAAAACATGGGGGATAAGAAGGTCTAAGGTTTAATATGGGTTGCTGAGGATTATTCTAATTTTTTTCTTAATTAGATTGACCTACATTCTACTTATTATTACCCCCTATATTATTATTAGACCAATTAAACTTAGAGATTCTTCCAAAATGGATTATATGTATTGGAATAGGTATTATTTTATCTTCAAATTCAATTCACATTCTCAATTTCTGGAGCATTACTATCACCAATAAAATTGAAATCATGCTCTTCAAATTGCATAAATGATCTTGACCCTAAACTAATTTCAACATTATCCAACTTTTTAAAAATTATGGCCACTTTAGCAGTCAAAATAGATAAATCGTTTAATTCATAAATGCCAACTACTCTCTTAGGTTTCAACCTATTAGAAGACCACTGGAAATTATTTATTGGTATTTCCTCAATTAATTCATAAGCTTCATTCAATTACTTAGATATAAAAGATCCTCTAGCTGATGGATCTATAATCAATCTAAGGGATCTAACCAATCCATAATTAAAGGTTTGAATAACTAACTAGTTGGGTGAAGTATGATGAGGGCATTTCCTAAGCATTTTCTTTTAATTTCTCTCAACTTTCATTAATTGACACTTATTTAAATTGGGCAAAAGATGTGATACCAATCCTAAGCTTAGCAATTTTTTTAGGTGGAAAACATTAGCTAGAAATTAGTATGCCAACTCATTCCAAAGTGATTATAGAGCCTGGGGGCTAAAAATTTAACCACATCTTAGCTTTCTCCCTTAGAGAAAATAGAAACAATCAAAATCTAATAGCATCATCACTGACACTATTATACTTGAATGTTTCATAGATTTTTAAGAAGCTCGCTAAGTATAGGTTAGGATCCTCAATAGGAGTTCTCCCAAATTGAGAATTTTGAACCATCTGAATTATAACTGATTTTAGCTCAAATTTATTAGCATGGATAATCAGTCTATTAATACTCTGATGGATTCCTTCTAGTACAAGATTGACATACTCCCAAAGAGGTCTAGGATGATCCTGATCTTGTGCTAGTTTAGACATTGCTAAAGTAGACATCTTTTTAGTTTTTCTCATTTTTGTAATGGTTCTTTCAATCTTAGAGTCAAATAATATGGGCTATAAAAGATGAACACTACGACGCTTAAATTTTTATTCTAGTCTATGGCGTAGAGAAGTATGGTGCTATGATGCTCAATTTTGTGAGACTTTGGTGCTACGACACTATTTTTTGGTGTAGCGGAACTACTGAATGCTGCAACACTAATGTTGGCTTTGTTAGAGTATTGATCTTTCTTAAATACCAGAGCAATCGACACTGCAATGTCTTAGGCATTGAGGTATTATGGATGTTGATGTTGTGGTGCTGAATATGTGGGCACTATGACACTCGTTCAACACTTGTGAATTTTGGCCTTCTCCTGAGATTTTTTGCACAAACATAACTAAAATAGTATGTTTTCACTAAATTTTAATATAATAAATAGTGCACAATTTACACTTAATAAACTACAGCTCCCAATTGGTTGTTTTTCATAGAAAACCAGAAACAAAGGCACTCACTTTGGGCCTAAGTTAATCCCACTCCCAACCCCACTAGTAATGAAGAGTATAGCTCTTCTCCTTGATGGGTGAGAAGGATATAAAATGAGCTAACAAATATATTCTCTAAGGTGATAGAAGATCACCTCTCAAGTTTACATTGCCCAACTTTTAGTCCTATAGGGAAAGAACTGATCTCTCTAATAATGTTGGTTGATTTTAGTCTGTAAAATTACTTCTTGACATTGATGATGCTATAAAGTGTTGATTATGCTTTTGTATTGTGACACCCTAGGACCTAATAGAAGAATGGAAAATCTAAACCTAAAATTTAACTCAACCACCTACATAAATAATGAGAGCTATTAAAAATTTAATAAATAAAACTAGTTCAACCAAATTTCTTTCATTAAAATGCTTGTACATTAACTCAGTTTACTTCCAATCTATCTATCAAAAGAATTAGACATTGGATTATTAAACATTACCTCAATAACTCATAACCCAAAGAGCCTGCCTTTAACCCCTCCTATTTAGCTGGGCCTTCACCTTTTCCTCACAATTTAGAGAAATTTATAAAATGAGCACAATTAGCTTAGTAGACTTATTTCCCTGTCCTATCATAAATATCAATGTCCATTCAAAATGTTAAATAGCTTTTTAACTAAACCTCAATAACTTGTTAAAAAAAAGCATAAAGTACTAGCAGAATATGATTTTCTTAGGTTTTCATATGTACTTGATTTCTAAGTTTTTATATTTTTAAAGCTAGTTTCATTGAGATTTTAGAAACTTTATAAAATGCTTATCATTAGAGGTTCACTTGCACTTAACTTCTACATTCATTAATATTTATACAGAAATTTAGTTATCACTAACATTTAGCTTAGATTATTACTTATATTTGATTTTATTAAATTATAATAATATGTAATATAATGCACACATCTCGGTGCCTATTTATAAATCCACTTCCACTTAGGCTTCCCTTAACCTCCCAAACCACCATATACCAAGTAAGGCTAGAAATATAACAGTACAATATAACCTCCCATACTTATTTCTAGCTAGTAGGGATAAAATCTCTCCCACATCCACATAAGACAGATCGTGTTAGAGTAGAATATATAAGGGCCTTATAACATATCAAAGAGCATACTTACCATAAAATAAAATATCTTTAATGCCATATTATGAATAGTGCAAATCTAAATGCAATAGTAACTAATTTATAAATTTAATGTAGAGCTCAGGTGATTATGGGCTTAAACAATTGGCACCCGGGCCTCTCTGCGGAACCCCCCCGCCTTTCTTCTTTCTTTCTTTTTTGTGTTGTCGAGGAGAGTTTTAATGAGTAAGTTCCAATGAAAATTTTTTAGAAGGTAGATTGGGTCTATAGATAAGTCACCACCCCAAGATTTCTCCCTCATTTTGTGAGGACTTTATGATTTGAGTTTTTGTTTCTAATAGGCGCAAGCCCCTATAATTAATTACCCCTCTCTATAATGAGAGAGAACTTTTGATTAAGGCTTGTCATCAAATAGATATGGAGAGAATTTAATATTCAAAATTAAAAATTCATCATCTTATACTTAAAGTGGATGGTGGGGAAATTATGATGAGCCCAATCAAAATCCCATGGTTCTGTCATCCTGAGCCATCGTGGTACCTGGTCTACTTAGTCAGAGGAGGTAGTCGACCCAAACTAATAGAAGGATCCTTATTAGCAGCCATGTGTTACTTCATCTAAGGGTACCTTATAGAGCTAGGGTGAATATTTATCTAAGGGGACAAATTTGAATTCACCTTAGCTAATAGAGGGCTTTATACCCTATTGATTATAACCCTATTGGTTCATTGTTTAATAATTTAACACCATTGGGAACATACAAGCTCTGACCATGACCGTAATATAATAGTTCCATTATATAGCAAAACCACTCGTTTAGAGGATCCAGGTCATAACTGTTTACCTGCGGTGCCACTTAGTGGTGAAACCATCATTATGGAGCCATTTGGTTATGAAACCACTTGTTAGAAGACACATTCCACATCCTTACTGGTAAAAGAAAGATTAAGAATGAATCGTAGTGATATTCTTGACTAGACATTAGCTCTTTGTAAGCTAAAGTAGTTTTCAAATATTTTTCATCTCGATAAACTGTTATAGAGGGTGGGTGTGTAAATTATTTTAAGATTTTTAAGGTTTATTTCATTTTAAATATCTTAATTATTTAGTATTTCAGAATTTTAATTTTTTATGGGCATTTAGGAGCAATTTTAAAATATTTAAGGTCCCCTTCGGTTGAATTTTTTATCAGCATAGCCATCATCGAGGTTTAGTTGGTGGTAACATTTTTGTTCATTGAATCTTGCCGACTCTATCAATTTATTGTTAGAGGATAAGGTTTAAATCTAAATTTATTTATTAACTTGTGTAGCATCCTTAAATGTCACGTGTGTACCTACAACACACTCACCAGGGCCTATACAGATATATACTATTGAATGTATTTTGCATGATGCATTTATATGATTGTTATATGTATGCATGATATTACTAGCATGAAGCCCTCTACATATTCTAAATGTATACGAAAGGATACTTTGGAGTGTAATTACAATGTCAAATGATATACTTGAATGAAACCCTCTATATCCTGCCAATGCAAGCAAGAGGTCATTTTAAATTATGTTTGTACTGTCAAATGACACTTGAGTAAATCCCTCTACATCCTAATGATTTATGCAGGAGGTCATTTTAACATACAATTATAATGTCAGATGACATACTTGAATGAAAACCTCTGCATCCTATAAATGCATACAGGAGATCATTTTGAATTGTGATTGCAATGTCAACTAACGTGCTAGAATGAAACCCTCTATATAATGTCGATGTATGCTTATTATGGAATGCACATCAATGTATATTTTAATGCATGTGAGGGGTATTTTGTATTTTAAAATATAATTGACTGTATAAGTAATTATTGCTACCAAAAGCACAAGATTTTATTTTAGGCTTTGTTGATTTCTATCCTCTTATATGAATATTGCGGATCTGGTAGCGCGGCATTGTGCCTAAGTGGCCCATGTATTTACTTCTAATTTCCTACTTTTTCTTATAGGTGAATCATATCATTTCATCTAGAATAGTCATGAGATACTTCATTGTTCTAATGAAAGCTCTATCTTCTCATTCTTTGAGAGATCAGATCCAACGAATAATCTAATCCTTGCTCAGGATGGATGAGGATATTCAAGCTGAATGAATTCATGTTATGATAGATGACGTAACATAATCTGATGAGACTAAAGCATTGCTAATATGCTATTAAATTTATTGGTCTCAGCTTTGTCATAAGATAGTCTCCTCAAGGCATGGATGGGATAGAACACCGGATAGTTTTTAGTAACCCAGCAATATTTTGGAATCTAATGTACATATGGGATGTGTAGGCTTTTCTATAGTCCAGGATAATGTGTTTAACATGTTCATTCCATGCATTTATGATGCACACATAGGAGATCAGGTTCTGAGGTGTGATCTCCAGGTATTTTACATTTATTCAAATAATACATCATTTCTTCAAAAGCCTAGTATTTCTAAAGAGATGATAGAATGAGACTTTTTTTTCTTCAACTGTTTATCCTTTAATTCTATAGAATTAGTCATAAAATTATTCAATTTCACATGCTTAGTGTCACAATTAGGACATTCTTGTGGGGACATATTAGCGGGCTTTCTTTGTCTATCTTTGTATATCAGGTTGCCTTTATACCCAAATGTCACTATGAGGGTCTTTAAAACTATGCATCAGAGGAATTAGATGTACTTGATCAATAATACCTACATCTCTGGTAGAATGGACGGTCTTCTTTTGTTGTAATCTACTATCAACTTTCCTGACTACATATCTTCTACTACAATCCATAAGTAGATTGTTGTAGCATGATGGGCCACCTATAGTTTCTTACAGGTGTTTCACATTTACAGCGAACTGTTGATACCGACCTGCATATGAATCATCACTTCATAGGTTCCCTATTTGCATATCTACTACAATCTTCTTATATAAACTTGTAGGTAGACTAATGTACTTATGTCATATCCATCATCATCCTTCAAAGGTGGCATTTATGTACTTGACTGCAGTGACATACAAGATGCTAGTATTGATTGTAGGGCATTATTCCATTCATTGCCTATCACCCTTGACTATGCTTGTAGGGAATTTGTAGACTTGTGTCACATCTATCATCATCCTTTATAGATAACCTAATGTACTTGTTTGTAGTAGCAATAGTTGCCATATATCAACATTAATTGCCAAACAGTACTGCATTCCCTATTGAATTCTTTTTGTGCATGCTGGCTGGAAATTGATTATTTGATGCATTTCTATTCCACATATTTGTGGAGTACTATTTATGTGAACATTATATCTTAATTATTTGATATTTATTTGCATGCAAACAGCAATTGGGGTTTCACCTATAGCAAGTTCCCTATTTTTTGTTCATGTGTATTTGAGTGACTTGAATCATTATTTTGAATTTATATTTTCAAGTTAATTATGTATTTTAGGATTTAGGGTTCAGTTCCATGTAATTCATTTTGAATCCCCTACTTATTTAGTTTAAATTCAGTTCCATAAGCTTTGTTCAATTCCAATGTATTTATGTTCAAATATAGGTCCTTTATCACTTGGAATTTCGACAGCATCCCAGGGCCTCCCCCATTTGGAAGAAATGTGGGGAGTTGGGCCCTCCTACCATGCTACAAGAGCGTGTATGGTAGGTGTTGTGCAACACCACGGCTGAAGTCTTTAATCCCACCGCGCTATAAGAGCTCGTATGGGTCTTTGAGATGCCTGTTTAAAAATATATAGTTTCTTTCCTTGCAGGCACTATGGCACATATATGGGTACTTAAATTTGTCCCCACCACTGTACAAGAGCATGTATAGGGCTTACCCGCTTCATCACAAGCGCGACACTAGGTTCCCTCCTAACATGTTATAAGAGCCCAGATATGGGGTTTTCCGACGCTCATCAAGCGCCAAGAACCGAATTTCGAACTTTATACCTTTGTACAGGGGTGTGGAAGCGATGTCAACATCATCAGATGTGTTATTGTCGGGGCCGAGGGTGCATGAATATCGAGGCATCAATAATTTTCTTTTCTTCTTTTTCTATTCTTTTTTCTTTTTTTCATTTCTTTTTTTATTCTCTCTTTTTTTAATAATAAAAATAATTATAATTAACACTAATTATATTATCAATAATTATAATTATTAATAATTATAATTAATAATTATTATTATTATCAATAATTATTAATCCATAATAATTATAATAACATGATTATCATAATTAATGAAATAGGGTTATACAAGATTTGAGTAGAATTTATGCTAAATCTTGCTAGACAGGATTTATGTTGGCTTTTAGCAGGATTTAAACTAAATCCTACAATTTGGATATATGGTTTATGCTAGATTTGAGCAAGATTTAGGGAACTGTTAAATCTCACAGCAAGTTTAATCCTCTATTTCCCTCTTTTGCCATAAATCCAGCAGAGCTCGAATGCTTCATTTCCTCCTCATTTAGGGAAGAGATCGAATGCTTCATTTCCTCCTCATTTTAATGAAACAAGCAGAGGCTTGATTGAGGTCGAACGAAGGTCATGCGATGAGGATGAATTGAGAGGGCGTTATATCATGTAGAGCTCATCATCGACATGAGAATTTGTGGTCGCAAGTTTAAGCTACAAGCGAGATGAGATGTTGATCTGTCATTTCAATGATTTTTTAATTAATTAATTAATAATAATAATAAATTTATTATTATTATTATTATTATTATTATTATTATTACTATCATTATTATTATTATTATTATTATTATTATTATTATTATTATTATTATTATTATTATTATTATTATTATTATTATTATTATTATTATTATTATTGAGATGACATAAGTTAAAACAAAGAGATTTGTCTTAATATTCATGCAATTTTTTCAAAATATGTGAGTCATTGTCTCGGGATCTATGCCGATTTCATTGTGCAATTGTTGTTGAGTAAATTTATAGTTCTTTTTAAAGTGACTCAAATGTTTCTAATGCAATAGCAAAGTTCGTTTCAAGATAGAACGTAGTTTGGGTAGCATCGCGTGTCATTTTTGGGTGTTAGTCACTGACTTTGACTGATCTCTTTTTATTCGACTGTGAGGGACTCTCACTTAGGGTAATTTAATATTCTGATTACAATAGTATGATATGTTTGGTGATTGAAGATCATTTAACCCTTCAAGTGATGCACCACGCACACCGATCAACATTTTATCACTAATTTTGCTCCTTTTTGTGCATATTTGATATGTAATTCAACAAAGGCCCCCCAACAAATATTGTGTGTGTATGGGCATGCCTATTTATTATAATTCTTTTGGTTGCCACTGCTTGTAGTCTTCTTTCATGTATTCATTTTCCTTTAGATTTTCATTTTACGCACTTTTCATATTCTTTTACGTAGGAAATGTTCAGTTGGCGTAGATCCGACGACATGACTTTTGACGAGCACAATGAGGCTACCATTTGGGAGGTCATTGACAGACATGATCACCATGGAGATGCTAACATCCATGATAGACTCGAGTAGCATGAGGATATATTATGGGGTCGCGACATCTTCCACAGCTTCTTCTCGCATTCCCCTATACTTCTCGTGCTCTCGTCGAATTTTATTGCATTTGATGACCTAGTGGATGGGTCATCACATCAAATTGAACTGTGGGGAATACAACCCAGTGGATTACACAGTTTATCAGGTTAGCTGGAGCATGTGTAACATTCTACAGCTTAAAACTGACAATATTGAGCCAACAGGGCAATAGAGGCTATTAAGTCATTATTAGTTGCATTCAATATCTTTAGAGTGGCTATAATATTCTCTAGTTGGACAGATACAGACCCTATTGCTGGATACATTTACTGGTGCAAATATGTGTTGAGAGCACATCGGTACATATTATAGGAGGCTAGAATTTATGAGGTTATATAAGCCTCCTTATTTGATTTTAGGTGCATCCCATCTTCTTGGGCCCGCGCCTTAGTAAAATTTTGGGATAGTGACACATAAACTTATTGGATAAGGCTAGAAGAGTTCACAGTCCTTCTTTGGTAGCTATAGGAAGTGTCAGGATTGCCCATTATTGGATGCCACTTTCAGGAATATATTTCTCCTTAGAAAGAGCTATTTCGTAGGAGGCCATCAGGAGATGGGAATAGGAGGGGAAGACTAGTTATGCCAGATGTTTACCCAACTCCCTTCGGCATTATTGTTAGGTGTACATATCAACCAATTTGTTGATTTGTGCCAGAGTTTCTATGCTTGTAGGAAATTGGGTCCATAGCTTTCTTCAAGATAATTATTTGTCTTGCTGTCATATCATTGCATGATCCCTTCAACCTTGACCGATGACCTGGTGTTTTATTATTAGAGGAGACTATAGAACCTTCTTCAGTTGGTTACGCTTCCCCTGCATTTCTAAGCATAGATGAAGATTTGCTTCTAGCAGGGTTCTTGGCCATGTGGATGTGCACCTTTATTCTTCCACTCAAGGAAGGATCTATATGTTGCAGAGCTCTCCAATAAGCTAGCCAACTTTCTCAGGGCAGTGCCTATCTTTGGCTCCATTAGTACTTATAAGGATATATAGGGCCTTTCATGTAGCTTCTAAGGCGACCTCCCTTAAGCTGTGGGATCTAATTTTACCATAGAAATATTTATACGGCTGGATTTATTTACACATTCGAGGTACTTTTTCATGCCTAGAGTATTCCTCGTAATTTTTAGAGAATGGGTATCTGATAGTCATGCAATTAGCACAGGCTTCTTCCACTCTAGAGCCAGAGCGACTGTGACTTTTCTTCTTCACCCCGCATTTCATTGAAGACCATTTCTCTCAACTTCATCAGCTAGTCTGTCACACACCAACCCGATCAGGATATAACTCATCATGTTAAGCTGTGACAGGTAATTCTAAAGATCTAGTTTTGAAATGTTCATAGTCTCTTCCAATTTTATTTCAAATAAAACTATAGACAACAGAGCTACTAAATATCTAAATACTAAAAATAACATTGCTAATCCTATCTTATTTGAGGGAGCAGGTTATTATTGAGGGAGCACTTTAAGGGTAGCTGAATATTTTACTAGCATATACCCTGGTTGGCTATGTTATCATTCTGGAAACACTGTGATATTAAAGGGATATCAACCAAACAGAGTGGCTCACCAATTTGGATTTTCATAGGCTACAATATATGTTGGATGGCCGCTTATTCCTGGCATGGCAGATACCAGACATATGGACACCATTCCTTTATAGGCCCAGTTCTATACAACTTCTACAGTGGGTTGCACTTTCTGAGATTTGGCACAGATTCTACCTTTCACAGAGTTCCTTCTCATAGCCAGAAGGATATCATTTATACACACTTAACCTGGGTATTACTTTTTTCCTCTCTTTCTTAAAGCATGGTGCTCAGAAGTACGAGCACTGGGTGCGAGCTTTAGGAGTGTCAATGAGCCAAAAACCCTCATGAGCCTTTTCACGGACTAGGAGCAAAAGAGGTATCTTGCTTACTTCTTTTCTCCATACTTTTTTATTGATTGATCAATTATTCATCCCTCTAGCAATTTATATATATTCATTCTTTTTTTTATGCAGGGAGGCATAGTGAGGCCACACTGCGACTGAGGGTGCCACACCGTCTCCTATCAAAGCATGAGATACATGACCTAATTTGCACCATACCGAGGCACCTCGGTATTCTTGAAGACATTCAGGTTCTTGACATGCTAAACCTTCTCGTGTTTCCATAGATCAGATAGCCAGCCCTGTGCTAGAGTATTTTTTTGACTCCTAAGGAAGTGTTAGTTAGTCCTAGGATCTATCAGCTCGATTACATCAGTGCACTAACATTTGAATGTCTAGGATGCTATTATAGGGTGCAAGGGATTTTGCGGTTGATGTATAACATCACTGTCGATTTAATATTCATGGAACCTCTTAGCATGGTCAATGCAATGTTTCACCATTGAAAACCAGTATGATCTCATCTTCTTGATTTTAATAGCCATCTTGGGACCTGGTTGGTGTGCTCCACAAAGTCTTTTACAAACTTCTACCACCACCTTATCAGCTTCTTTGGTCCTTAAGTACCTTAGCCACATTAGATCAAAAGCTCACCAACATAGTGTGTTGTTGACAAACACATATCGAAATGCCCTCTTCCTAATTTAACTAGTTAATGACTTGCCTGCTAGGAGAATATTTTTTATGAAGTAGTCAATAAAAGGTTGCCTCCAATCTTCTTCTTCTTCAATATCTAAGCAATACCACCATACCTTTGAGGCGATGCTAGCTTTGCATCTTCTTTTTACTACTTGGTATTCACCTGGTTAGTTTTTAAGAGCTGCTTGTTGAGGAGATTGAGAATCAAATGGAGTTGCATCATGATGGCTTTAATTTGGTATTTCCTCTACCTATGGGAATTTTAAAATTATTGACTCTAGGCCCTGTGAGTGCGGACTATAATCAATACAAACTCGTAATCCATATTTACCATTTTCTTGGCTAATTTGGCTTGACAGTCAGCTTTTCTATTCTTAGTTTGGGCAACTTGAGCTAATTTAACCGCTGGAATCCACTTCATTAGCTTGAGAACTCATTGATGATAGTAGGCTAACTTGAATTTGGTAATTTTGTAAACTCCCAGTACCTTATTTATAATAAGTTGGGAATCACTATATATTTGGAGGTTTTGGATCCTAACTGAGATTATGATCTCCATAATTCAATCTCATTATATGTTTGGAAGCTGAATGAAAATTTCATTATTCCTCCCTTAGCTGCTATGAAAATGAGCCTGATTTTAGCTTGAGCTTTTTCCAGATTTGGAGGCTAGGTGTACTTAATTGATGACGCTCCATTAAAGTACATCTCCCATAATTATAATTTCTGCTTCTCTTCGATGTGCATGACCTGTTTATCGGGTAAATTGTCTTTGAGTAGTGAATCTATACGGATAGGATGTGTAGTGTAAAAATCTGCCAACACTTTCCCTTTCACTACCTTTTGCGGGACGCATGTGATATCAAATTAAAAGAATATCACTGCCAACTTGGCTAAGCGACCTGTTAATACTAGTCTTATCATCATGAATTTTAGTAGATTGATCTTTGATATCAAGGTGATTTAATGGGAAAGCGTAGTGACGAAGTTTTTGAGCAGCGAAAATCAACACCAAACATTACTTCTCGATAAGATAATAACGTGTTTCTGCTCCAATCAACCTTTGATTAATGTAGTAGAGCACATTCTCCTTACCTTATTTATTATACTAAGCCAGTAGTGTTCCAAAAGACTCTTCTAGTGCTGTAGTATATAGGATGAGAGGCTTCCCTAGAATTAGCACATCGAGAATAGGTGAATTCAATAGGTATCTTTTGCTGTTATCAAATGCTTCCTAACATTCTTTATTCCATTTGAAGCAAATATCCTTCTTCATCATCTTTGAAAATGGTTATCACCTACTTGACAGATTCGATATAAATCGTTGAATGAAAGCCAGCTCCCCCTGTAAGAAGAGAAGTTGATGGAGGCTCTTTGATGCTGGCATTTTCATAATCGCTTTAATCATACTTGGGTTTATCTTTATTCCTCGATGGTGAATGACACATCCCATAAATTTTTCTAAGGAGAACCCAAAACTACATTTGAGAGGGTTCAATTTTAGATCGATCTTTCTGATCCACTCAAATATAATCCTCAAGTCATTCATGTAATCTTTTGGTTTATGATTTTGACAATAAGATCATCTACATACCACTCAACCTTCTAATGAATCATCTCATCAAATATGTGCATCATCACTGGCTGATAAGTGGCACAAATATTTTTCAGGCCGAAGGGCATAACCATGTAGCAGAATCTACTGATGGGCATTATAAAAGAGCTATGCTATTCATCTTTAGGTGCCATCTTGATTTGATTGTATTCTGACGATCCATTCATGAAGGATAATATATCATAGTTGGATGTGTTATCAGCTAAAAGTTCTAACACTGGGAGAAAAAAGTTGTCTTTCGGACATGCCTTATTGAGGTCCCTGAAGTCAATGTAGATACAAAATTGGCAATTCTTTTTATTGAGAGGGACATTATTGATGATCCAATCAGTATACTTTTCTTCATGAGTGAAGCCTACATCAATGAGCTTCTTTATCTCTACCATCACATGTTCTTCATTCTCCAATCTCATTCTCCTTGGAACTTGTTTAATAGGCATTATATCTGGCTTAATGGTCAATCTATGAACTGCTACATCATGGGATAAGCTAGGCATATCAGCATATGTCTAGGCAAAGTAATCTCTAAATTCATAGAGGAGCTTCTTCATTTTCTCGACTTGCTTATCAGGCAAAAGGGCACTAATGAAGGTTGGGTGAGGATCTTCTTTAGTCCCCTAGTTAACTTCTTTCATCTCATCCATAGTAGTCGTATGTCTACCATCTTCAAGTTCTTCTGGTACAAGTTTAGCTCTTATGGGCTGATCATCATAAGTATTATCTTCATATATTTACTTCTCATTGATGTCATTAGATTCAATTTCCCCATGTATAATTGCACAACAAGTCTTGTTCTGGGAGTACTTTCATATAATGAATCTGAGACCTCTTCTTACAAAGATATTTTTGCATCGTAAGGCGTGACCATTCATTTAGTAGTACCAATATTAGCTGGCTTCCATACCATTCTCTGAATATTTTTGGGACAATACCTAGGCATTCCTGTAGACATTATCTCTCCATCATTAATAAGTTCGATAAGTCAATCAAAACTTTCTTCATCATATTCTCTGACTTTGTATTGTAGACTCCCTAGCCTAGTCCCTTTGCTTAGAGGAGGTACGTAGAGCATTTTGAGCTTTTCAACATTATGTACCTCCCGCGGGGTGGCTTCCTTGAAGTGTTGTGGAGGATGGCGCGTGCTCTCAAAGATTGACAAACTACCTATTATTCTCGAGAAAACACATCACACCTTGTAAGTATAGGTAGATTCATAGTCATAATCAAAATCTAAATTTTCCACCATCCTCTTCCCTTTGACTATAGATTGGCAGATCTTCTTGGATTTAGCAGGGATAATGACATAATCTTTTTTGCCCCCTAGGTGAGGCACAACTCTTCTTATTTTAGAAGTGAGGGCTTCTTTGGGGAGAGTTAGTGTTACCTTCTTTCTTCCTCTTTGCTTCTTCCCACCTTCTTGCTTAGGCTGCTTTGTAGCTTTTGAATTTGATGCCTTAGCCTCACGGGTGCTTAGCAGCTTCAGCTCCATTGGAATGAAGTATTTAGCATCATCATATATTTTGACCTCATAGACTACAAAGGGCTAATATTACTTGAGATCCTGAACTCCTTTCCATCTCTAAGGTATTTCATACACTGATGTAGGGTTAAAGGGACAATGCCAAACTCATGCAACCATGGGCGACCTAAAAGCACCTTGAAAGAGGTATCCACATCAATAACATAGAATTTAGTCTCTGTATACAGTTCTCCAAATATGAGAGGGAGTGTGAATGATCTCAGGGTCTTTTATCCTTTCTGGTTGAATTCATGCTCGATCAGCTTATCGCTCCCTTGGTGCTGTATGTTGAGGCACAAAGACCTCAATGCTTTTAAGCTTATGAGATTCATGGAAGATCCAGGATCAACCAGGTTCCTGTTAATCAAGATGCCATCACACGCTGCAGAAATATACAAAGGGTGGTTATGCGATATAGTCCAAAGCATCAAATCATCTTCGAAGAAGGTGATGATTGGTTTATTCCAAGCATATAGTACTTCCATCATGCAGCGCTCAGTGAAGCATGCCTTATAACTTTTGATATATTTGAGAGCCTGAATCAGCATCTCCCAAAGGTCTTTAGACATTATAAGAATGACATAGATACTGAGTTGTGCTAGAAATTTCCTCAAAATAGGATAAGATTTTGTAGTATATCCCTTTGTTTTGAGCATCATTTGTCCCAGGGTCTTTAGGAATGATGTCTTCATTGACGACTATCTCCTTTCCTTTATCTTTGTTCGTGACCCCTTTCTTTGGTGGAGATGTTAGTACCTTACCATTTCTTAATTGTACTTCAGCCACCTCGCCTATTTCAGACTCATTTGATGAAGTTTTATTTTCCTTAGAGTCGGCCATTACTTATTTAGAGATTCACTTGTGGGCTCAAAATCACCCTCTAGTCTCACCAACTCCATTTGTGATGCTATGTCGAGATCTGAATCATCTTTATTTAGAAAATACATATCCTCTTTTGAAATATAGTCCATTAGTCACACCATTAGACAGGACTCAAGGGCTACTTTATAGCGTATTCTTCCCTTACCTGAATTTTTAATGTCATTGAGACAGCTTAGCATATATCCACAAGAAGCAATTCATCATCTACTTCTTATTCCATTTCACATATTTTATGCTCTATCATGAAGTCAGTGAGCTTAATAGATTGCCTCATAGTCTGGTAATATTCGCCTAAACTATCGATAGCCCTTTGAGTTGTTATCTTCTTCTCCTTAGGCTTCTTCGATTTTGTTCTTTTCTAAGATGATTTTGATTTTACCTTACGAGACTTGGATGAGCTAGCTTAGTCAGGGTGCTATTTGGAGGTGGATGCATATGTGTCAGGTACCAACCTTAAATTTAGCACTGCTTAATAGGAGATTTTCACTTAACACCGAGGGCTCCTTCGAGCTATTTTAGCATTTTAGTGTTCTTCTTGGAGACCATAATATCCCACTATTCTTCTTGAACCAATTCATGTTGGAGACTACAGCATAGTTTGGGTTGCTAATACGCTTAGACTCTTTAGGCCTTTTACATTCTAGCAATTCTAGACTCTCTTGAAGTTTTTGTTAGATTAATTTATCGACGCTTTCCCTCTTGAATGAATACTCCATATTCATTTTCTCCTTGAGGGATGGGCACATTATATCACCGTCTCCCATTGCTTGTCTCGTTCACTCTCCTCCACTAGAGAAAGTTTGAAGCTTATCATTTCCCTTAAGTATTAACTTTGGTTAGGGGTTGGGATTGATTGGGTGCTTTCCTTTTTCTTCTGTATAAGCAAGTTGTTTATCTTTATCGACATTAAAAACTACCTACTTTCCCTTATCAACCTTGGAATAGGATGTGGAGCGAGCTTCGCCCTTCCAAGTGTCTTGGACATTAGCCTTTTTAGATTTATCAAAGTGGCCTTTAGATTTTGACAAATTCAACTTCTCAAACTTTGCCACACTATCCAGCAAATCTTGGAAGGTTATAATGGAAGCCATGCATAAGAAAGATTACATTATATCATCAATGTTCCCCATCAGTAATTGAACTACATACTCTTCCTCTAGTTATTATTCTCATTTCATACTGAGATTGTGCCAGCAGGTTATATATTTCGTTACTGACTCATCCTTCTTTCTCTTATCTAAGACTAAATCAATGATGGTAATTTTCTCTATCGCACTGGAAAATTTTTTTACTAATAAGGCTTCCAATTCCGTAAACATCTTTGCAGAATCATTTCTTAGTTTAGCATACCATTCAAAAGTAATTACTGTTAAGCTATTGACAAATTACTAGAAGAATAGCGCATCGTTGCCTCCTGTATTCTCATAGGTGGCTTTGAACTACACCATATTCTATCTGGAATTATTGTTTCCATTAAAAAAGTTGAATTTTTGAATAGAGTAACCCTTTGGATATGTCACTCAGTCACTTTTTGCTGGGTACGAGTGGCCTTTAGCTACCAACTTCTCTGCCTGTTCAGAAGCTATGATGGCCTTAATCTTCTCACTGATTATGCCCTCTAGTTGTGCAGCTATTACAAGCTTAGAGGTAGTTTCCATGTTTTGTGGAGAGCGCTGGCTCTTAAGGTCGTTGGCTTCTTTACCTCCTTCAGGCACACCCTTTACTTATGAGGCTTGGGTACTTAGGGATTTGGTGGGTTTGCTAGAGCACTACTCATATCTTGATTGATAGGCTAAGCTAGAGTAGGGCCTAAAGAAGCAGCCTTCTACATCATCATCTCAATCATTTTTTCATTCAACTAAGAGATCTCTTTATCCTTTGCCCTCATATGTCGCCTCACATGCCTTCACATATCCACGAGCATGATAGCTTTGGTGGAAAGAGGATTCTAATCAACCTCTTCTTCTCCTCTTTCTAAGGAGAGGCCACTTTGGCTAGCGACTGATCCAGGCCTGAAGTGGCATCTGTGAGCACGTCTATGTGGTGGTGATTGTTGATAATCCTCATCATCACCGTCATCATCATCGACATGGCTTGCCATTTAAACCACCTTGACTCACATAATGTCTTCTTATCATCCTCTTCTTCTTGTTGTACAAAAAATTTTGAGCGGCACTACCACTAGATCTCTGGTTCATTACTTGGGATGAAACTTTCTTGAATTTGTGGGTTACGGTAAAAGACTTCTTCCCTTGATGGGGCTAGTGAATGACTGGATTCCCTAGAGGATTCCCCAAGGTGTCTACTTTCATTGTGGTTATCATTGTGGGCCTTCTTTGATACCCACTTCTAACAATTTTTATTAGTGGGGGTGGATCTCTTGGAAGCTACACCAGATGTCACGCCTAAATATTCTCTTCTTTCAAACATCTCCTCTTTATGAGGCTTTGGCCTCCAAACTTGCATTCCCTTCCACTGGGCCTTTTTTATGGTGGTTTCTTGCACACGTGATCCATGTGCCACGCCCCGATATGCTTCCCACAGAGCTTATCTCCTTTCTCTCTTTCCTGCTACCACAATAGATGGCTACCTCTCTCAAAGGGGGGGGGGGGTCTCCTAACCTTGATCGTCAATGGCCTCTAGAGTTACATCTTTATCAGACCCTTCTCCTTCACTATCTTTAGCACCATATACACTTGAGCATGTAGCATTTCAAGCTCTCCCTTCCTCTGAGGGGCTTGAGAATGAGGTTGTTACTCCAGAATGAAAGTTTGATATGGATGTTAAGCCCTGATGAACTAGTCCCGAGGCTAACCAAGAGGGGGGGTGAATTGGTTATTTAAAGATTTTGAGAACAACAGTGAAAACCTTTTCTACGATATGCAGCGAAAACAAATAAAGTAATCAAATGAAAAGATCAAACACAATTTCACCCAAACAGATAATCACAGAAAAATAAAAGTGCAGAAAGTAATCAGAATGAACACACCAGATTTTATAGTATTTCGGTCAACTTGACCTACGTCCACTCCCCGGAGCCTCCCCTCCGGGTATTGCACTAACTCAAAGTGTCTCTCCTTTTGCTCCCATAGCAAGGCGGAGAAGCCTGTACAAAAAACCTCCTTTCCACCGACACGGTGAGGCAGAGAACCTAACCTCCTTTCGCTTCCTCCTGAAGCAGGAAGAGAACCTCGGACTCCTTTCGCTTCCTCCTGAAGTGGGCAGAGAACCCCGGATCTTCTTGCGAACAATCCTCTCACAAAGAACACCAACACGATGAAAGACGACTCTGATCCTTGCTTGGAGCAACCTTCGTGAACCCCTCACGAACTCACCCTCACAAGATCCTCTCTCTCTCTCTCCCAAACTCTCTCTCTCTCTCTAGGGTTTCTCTGGAAAGGAAAGTGGCAAAAGATTTTTCTTGTTCAAAGAAAAAGATCTTTTATAGGAGGGCTCAAAATTTGCCCTAAATCTCAACTGGTCGGCTTAGATCGTCATGTACGATCAGTTCAAAATCAGCTATTTTAGCCTGGATGATCTGGCTCTTCTTGACGATCAGTGGAAAAGGTTGTTCTGATCGTCCCGTTCAATATTGCGATCGTCCGGGACGATTAGTGTAATTTCAGGAATATCGTCCAGAAGACAGCTTGGATCATCCAGAGAAAATTGTGTTGGATGACAAAAAAATGACTTGATCGTCCAGGACGAAACGTCTATCATCCTGTACGATTAGTTCAAAAAGTGCCACAATCGTCCTGAACACAGTTCGGGTCATACAGCTAAAATGCACTAAACAATCCATGTCGTCCCGGACGATCTTGCGATCGTCCCGGACGATGTGATCGTATCAATTAAATATTAATTGCTTTCCTTAATTACCAGATTAATTTAGGGATGATTGTACTGGATCGTCCAGGGCGATACACGTATCGTCCGGGAAGATCAGACCAAATATCTTAAAATAAAAACTTGCCTAACTTGATCTGGCGGCTAAGAATTTCTGATTTAAGCCTATCGTCCCGGACGATGTCGGGATCGTCCAGGATGATCTGCTTAATAAAACACACTTAACTTGGTCACCCTAATTAGGGTTTTTATTTTACTTGATCGTCCAAGATGATGTAACTATCGTCCAGGATAATGTAACTATCGTCCAGGACGATCTGAACAAAAGCTTGAACAGAAACTCTAATTCACTCAAGCTCTCCCCGTGAGTGTGTGTGTGTGCCAGGTTACTTAGCTAGGGGATCAGTTACATTACAATTGACTCAAGAAAAGGAAAATAGTACACTTAGACACACTTGGACCAGATCTTGAGTTGCTCGTGATCTTTTGTGCCTGAAATGGGTTAGCCAAGCAAAACACAATAGAAACATGTTTGTCATCATCAAAATTAGATTTGCAACACAGAATGACTATTTGAGCTCATCAGTAGAGCTATTCCTCTTTACCCACTTTAGGTTAGCAAACCTATTTTGACGGGAACACTTGTCTCTGGCTCTTTGGCCTGCAATATGTATAGATGGACATGCAGTAACTGCTGAGCTCGTAGCTCATCATTTTTCCTTCTCCTCTATCTCCAGTTAAGCTTTCCTCTAGATGAGGAAGCTTTTATATCATGCTTTCCAAAGACTTGTTTGATGAGGTGGTGATGTCTATAGTTATCATAGAAAAACTTGCTTTTTGATCACAATCCTCTTCATAGTTGGGGTTCTTGATTGGGATAATCTCTCAAAGATAGAAATTCTTCCTTAAGAAATATCCCTAGTAATGGCTCCTGACATCTATAATGCACGTGATGTACAGTAGTGTTATCAGCTTGAGGTCTCCTAGCAGTCCCTTTACAATACATGTCGTATAATGGGATAGCGACATCCATTATAGTAGTTACTGGAAATTCTTATCCGCCAAATGAACAGAGGGCTTTGTGCCCTATCAATTATATCCTATTGATTCATTACTCAATGATTTAACATCATTAGGAAATATACGGGCCCAGACCATAACCATAATATACTGGTGCCATTTTATGGAAAAACCACTAGGTTAAAGGGTCCCTATCATAATCGTTTACCTGCGGTGCCATTTATCAATGAAACCATTAGTATGGTGATTTGGTAGAAAATACATCGATTAGAGGACACATACCACATCCCTACTAGTAAGAGATAGATTGAGAATCAATCATAGTGATATTCTCGACTAGACATTAGCTCTTTATGAGCTGAAGTAGTTTTCATATTTGTCCACCTTGACAAAATATTGTGGAGGGTGGGTGTAAATTTTTTCTTTTAGATATTTGATGGTTTGTTTCATTTTAAATATCTTAATTTTGTAGTAATTTTTAAAATATTAAATTTTATGGGTATTTGGGATGCATTTTTAAATATTTGAGGTCTCCTTTGGTTATGATTTTCTATTAACACAACCATTATTTAGGTTTCATTGGTAGTTATATTTTTGTTGATTGAACCTTCTCGACTCTACTAATTTATTAACAAAGGATCAGGTTTGAATCTAAATTTATTTCTTAACCTGTTCAGTATCTTTAGATGTCACGTGTGTAGCTACAACATACTCATCGGGGCACATGCAGGTATATACTATTAAATACATTTTGCACGATGGATTTATATGATTGTTATATATATGCATGATATTACTAGGATGAAGCCCTCTATATTTTATAAATACATACGGAAGGATACTTTGGAGTGTAATTATAATGTCAAATGACATGCTTGAATGAAACCCTCTACATCCTGCTAATGCATGCAAGATGTCATTTTAAATTATGATTGTAATATCAAATGACACACTTAAATAGAACCCACTATATCTTAATAATACATAGAGGATGTCATTTTAACGTGCAAATTTAATATCAGATGTTATACTTGAATAAAAACCTCTGCATCCTACAAATGCATGTAGGAGGTCATTTTAAACTGGGATTGTAATGTCAACCAACATGCTATAATGAAACCCTATATGACTATTATGGAATGATGCATGTGAGTGGGTAATTTACATTTTTAAATTTAGCAACTGTATAGGTGACTATTGCTGCCAAATGCGTGAGATTTTTTTTGGCTTTCTTGACAGCTTATGTTTGCTTATACAAATGTTGTGAATCCAGTGGTGCGACATTTCACTTTAGTGGCCCGTGTATTTACTAATGATTCTCTATTTTTGCTTACAGGTTGATTGTAGCATTGCATCTAGAATAGTCATGAGAAATTCATTGTTCTGATGTAAGCTCTATCTTCTCATTCTTTAAGAGATCTGATCCATGAATCATCTAATCCTTGTTTAGGCTGGATGAGGACATTTAAGCTGCATGAAGTCATTTTGTGATAGATTAGATATCATAATCTGATGAGACCAAAAGGCCAAATGATATGCTATTATATTTTTTTATTCTTTGCTTTGTCACAAGGTAGTCTCCTCAAAGCAAGGATAGGATAGAACACTATATAGGTTTCAAAATCTCAATAACATTTAGGTATCTGATATGTATATGGGATGTTGAGGATTTTCCTATAGTCCAAAATAAAGTGTTTGAAAGTTCGTGAGGGGTGTTAAACCCTATAGAACTAGCCCGAGGCTAATCAAGAGGGGGTGAATTGGAATTTTAAAATTCTTTAAGGAAAAAGAAAAATCTTTTTGAATATTTTAAACACAAATAATTTAAGCAGAAGCAGATTAATATAAATCTGAGATTTCAATCAAAGATCAGATCTCAAAAATAAGTGAAAATAAATACAAAAAATAAGTAGAAAGAATACAACAGATTATAGTGGTTCGGTCAAATCTAACCTATGTCCACTCCCCAGAACCTCCCGTTCTAGGTATTGCACTAATCAGTTAGTGCCTCTCCTTTTACTCCCACAGTAAGGCAGAGAAGCCCTTACAAAATCTTTCCATCAACCTAGTGAGGCAGAGAACCTTGAATCCTTTTTCACCCTCTTGGAGAAGGCAGAGAACCCAGAATATTTTTACTCCCTCCTGAAGTAGGTAGAGAACCTGATAATCCTTTTACTCCCTCCTTGAGTAGGCAAAGAACCTAGATTGAATGTTGATGGTCATCTCCCTAGAGTTGCCAAAGAACCAAGGATGAAGAAGGAAGAAGACGATCAAATCCTTGCTTGGAGCAACCTTTATGAATCCTCTCATAAACTCCCCCTCATAAGATTCTCTCTCTCTCTCTCTCTCTCTCTCTCTCTCCCCCCCCCCCCAAACTCTCCTTCACCAAGCTCTCTTAGGTTAGGAAAAATAGCAAAAGAATTTTTACATCAGCAATTAAGAGAGCTTAAATAGGAGGCCTCAAAAAGTGCCAGAATGTTTAACATGTAGATAATATCATCCAGAATGATCTGTCAATCGTCCTGTAAGATTAGTTTAAATTAGCCCTTCCAGCCAAGACGATCTGGGTTTTCTGTACGATTAGAATACAAAGTTTCTTCTGATCGTCCAGGACGATGTGATTGAAAGTTTGTTAGGGATGTTAAGCCCTTGTGAACTAGTCCCGAGGCTAACCAAGAGGGGGGTGAATTGGTTATTTTAAAAATTCATGAGAAAAAATGATTTAGAAAAATCTTTTTGGATGTTTTAAAAAATAATTATAATTTCATGATGATGTGTAGATGTTCAATAATAACAGAATAATTATCACAATCACATGATCGTCAACAGAAAAATAAATGCGAAAGATAATAAAAAAGAATACACCAGATTTTATAGTGGTTCGATCAACTTGACCTACGTCCACTCCCTGGAGCCTCCCCTCCGGGTATTAAACTAACACCAAGTGACTGTCCTTCTGCTCCCACAACAAGGTGGAGAAGCCTGCACAAAACTTCTTTCCACCAACCCTGTGAGGCAGAGAACTTGGACTCCTTTTGCTTCCTTTTGAAGCAGGCAGAGAACCTAGACTCCTTTCACTTCCTCCTGAAGCAGGCAGAGAACCTAGATCTTCTTGCAGATGATCCTACCACAGAGACACCAATAAGATAAGAGACGACGATATGAGAAGATGACTCAGATCCTTACTTGGAGAAACCATTGTGAACAACTCACAAACTCCCCCTCATAAGATCCTCTCTCTCTCCCAAGCTCTCTCTCTCTCTCTCTCTCTCTCTCAAGGTTCTCTCTAGCAAGGAAGGTGGCAAAAGATCTTTCTTATTGCAAGAAAAAGATCTTAAATAGAAGGACTCAAAAATAGCCCTAAATTATAACTTATCGTCAAAGATCGTCCTGTATGATCAGTGCAAAATCACTCATATCAAGCTGGACAATCTGGTTCCTCTGAACGATTAGAAGATAAACTTTGTTCAGATTATCCGGGATGATTATTCGATCATCCAGGATGATTAGTGTAACTCAGGAATATCATCCAGAGGATAGCTTTGGCCATCCAGGGAAGCTTATGCTGGACGGTCTCAAAATGACTTGATTGTCCAAGATGATATCTCAACCGTCATGTGCGATTAGTTCAAAAGTGCCCAAGTTCGTCCTATGTATAGCCCGGGTCGTAAAGCCAAAACCTGCTGGACGATTTCAAAATAACTTGATGGTCTAGGATGATACCTCTATCATCCCATACGATTAGTTCAAAATCGGGAAAATCATCCAGAGGATACTTCGGGGCGTACAGGTGAAATACACTAGACGGCCAGGATTTCTAATGGATCGTCTAGGATGATATGATCAAATCAATCAAACCTTAATTAATTTCTTTAATCACTAAACTAATTTAGGTATGATTGTAATGGATCATCCAGGATGATACACGTATCATCCGGGATGATTAGACCAAATCTCTAAAATAAAAACTTGCCTAACTTAATCTAGCGGCTGAAATTTTTTTATTTGAGCAGATCGTCCTATACAATGGGTGTATCGTCCAGGATGATCTGCTTAATCAAATTGACTTAACATGATCGCCCTAATTGAGATTTCTATTTTCACTAGATCGTCCAAGATGATATGAACATAAAAATGGACAAAAAACTCTAACTCACTAAAACTCTCCCCCTAAGTGTGTGTATGTAAGGTTACTTAGCTTGGGGATCCGTTACTTTACACTTAACTCAAAAAGGATGAAAAAATTACATTGAACCTTAAAACACAAACGGACTGACTCGATCTTGAGCTAGCTTGAATTGTAATTGATCTTGTGAACCTGAAATATTAGTCACTCAAACAGAATAAAAAAGGTTTGCTATCATCAAAATCATAGTCCTTAAAACCAAATTCGCAATAGTGATCATCATCTTGTATAATTAGTTCAAACATACACTTTCATCCAGCAGATAGTTCGGGATGTCCAGGAGATAAATCGGGATGATATATAAAAATATAACTAATCGTCTAGGATGATGTAGTGATCATCCTATATAATTAGTTCAGAATTAGACATTATCATCTAGTAGATATTTCAAGACATTCAGGAGACTTAGGAGAAAACTAAGGTTTTTATTATAGATCGTCTAGTATGATTCTGCGATCGTCCCAAACGACATGATTGATCAATCTAACCTTAATTACTCTCCTAATCATCTGATCAATTTAGGCATGATTATGTGTGAATCATCCAGGATGATCAGGATTGTCCTATACGATTAGTGCATTTTTGTAGTTAAAAAATCTTGCCTAAATGAGTTTGGTGGCTGGATATTTTAATTTAAGCATATCTTCCAGGAAGATGGTAGTATCATCTAGGATAATTTTCTTAATCAAGTTTACTTGACCCAGATGCTCTAATTAGGGTTGTGAGTTGAATAGATCGTCCAGGATAATTAAAAATCATTCTATACAATTTGATCAAAAAATTATTTTCTATATCTCCCTTTACTCACTCCCTTGAGTATGTATGTGCAAGATTACTTAGCTTCAGGATCCACCATATTACAATTGACTCGAGAAAAGGTAGAAAATGTATTTAAATTAAAATTACAGACTTGACTCAGTCTTAGTCTACCCGATCTTGAGCTGGCTTGAGAGTGAGCTTGTGGACCTGACATGTTAGTATTAAACATAGAAAATAGATATGCAATGAACTTTAATTTTTAGGAGATAGCATAGTAAATAAAAATAATAATATTTATTATCATCAAAATCATAAGACTTGGGCACAGATCTGCAATAGTGTTCAAGGAGCTTGTTCCATATATTTATGATGCACACATAGAACAATAGTTTATGAGGTTTAATCTCTAGATATTTATCCTTATTCAAATAATACACATTTCTTCAAAAGCCTCAGTATTTATGAAGAGATGATAGAATGATAATTTTTTTCAATTGCTCATTCTTTGATTCTACAGAATCATTTATAAACTTATTCAATTTTACATGCTTAGTGCCATAGTTAGGACCTTCTTCCGATCACATATTAGCTGGGTTTCTCTATATATCAGGTTGCCTTTATACCCAAGTGTCACTGTCAGGGTCTTCAAAAATATCCATCGAAGGACTTAGTTGTACTTGATCAATAATACCTTCAACTATGTGATCAATAATACCTTCAACTCTATTAGAATGGACGCGCTTCTTTTGCTATTATTTGATGGCACTTCCCTCACTGTATATCTTCAACTATCATCCGTAGGTAGACTACTGCAGAATGCTGGGTCATCTATAGTTGCTTGCAAGTGTTTCACATAGCAACGGATTGTTAATACTAACATGGATATAAATCATCACTTCATAGGTTTCTTATTTACATATCTACTATAATATTCTTAGATATGCTTATATGGGGGATCATTATACTTATGTTATATCTGTCATCATCATTCACAAGTGGCATTTATGCACTTATCTATAGTGCCATGCAAGATGCTGATGTTTTTTTAGGGCATTACTGCATTCATTGTCTGTCTGCCTTGAGTGTTCTTACTTGAGTCACATCCACCATCATCCTCTATAGATAGACTAACATACTAATTTGTAGTAGCAGTAGTTGCCATTTGTCAACAATAATTTCCAAATAGTGTTGCATTCCCTACTAAATTATTTTGTGCATGTTGGCTAGTAATTGATTGTTTGTTGCATGTTTAATCCTCATATTTGTAGAGTACTATTGATGTGAACATTATATCTTAATTTCTTGATCTTTGTTTGCATGCAAGCAGCATTTTGGGTTTCACCTGTAGTGAGTTCTTTATTGTTTATTCATGTGTATTTGAGTGACTTAAATCATTATTTTGAATTTCTATATTGTGCATTTTACATGGTTCTATTCCCCGTAATTCAGTTCAAGTCCCCTGCTTTTTTCAATTCAAATTTAGTTCCCTACACTTTGTTTAAGTCTTATGCATTTATGAATACATGTTCTCTATCACTAGGAATTTGGGCAGCATCCTGGCGCCTCCACCATTTCAGGAAAATATTGGGAGCTGGGCCTTCTCACCATACTATAATAGCGTATATGGTAGGTGTCATACGACACCATGGCCGTAGTCTTCAATCCCACCGTACTATAAGTATGCATATGGGTCTTTGAGGTACCTGTTTGAATATACATAATTTCTTTCCCCACAGGCAGTTTAACACTTATATGGGTACTTAAAGTTATCTCCACTACACTACAAGAGTGTGTATAAGGCCTACCCGCTTTGTTGCAAGCACCGCACTGGATTTTCTCCTATTGTTCTATAAGATCGCCTATAGGAGGTTTTATGGTGCATCATAAGCATCGAGAATAGGATTTAGAATTTTATAACTTTGCACAGGGGTGTAGTGATAATGTCTTCATCGTCAGCTGCATCATTGTCAGGGCCGAGGGTTCATGAATATCGAGGCATCCAAAATTTTTTTTTCTTCTTCTTATTCTTCTTCTTTCTCTTTTTTTACTTCTCCTTTTAATGCTCTTTTTTAAATAAAAATAATTATAATTAACACAAATTATAATTATCAATATTTATAATTCATAATAATTATAATTATCAATAATTATAATTATCAAAAAATTATTAATCAATAATAATTATAATAGCATGATTATCATAATTAATAAAATAGGGTTTATATAAGATTTGAGCAGAATTTATGTTATATCTTCCTAAAAAAGTTTTATGCTGGATTTGATCACAATATTTGTCAGTTGAATGCTAGCTCCATGTTCCACTTGGATGGTAACTGATGCGTTCTGTAGATCCATTTGCATAAATGAAAGGAAATGGTTAGTAATCAACATCTGATACATCACCCCACACTATCAAAATACAGAGATTTGCACATAACATAAGAATAAAACAGATAGCATAAGCAGGAAATTAAAACAAATTAAAAACCATGCTTAATAATATTTTCAACAAATTTATTGAGAGATCATTTTTTTGGAATATTCAAAAACTTTAATTCATTAAATGATTATTTTAGAAAGTTTTGAATTTAAAACTCATATTTATTTAGATGCTACTACAGCACTGAGATGACTAGCCAAAGATGGAAAGAGAAATCAATCCACAGCGAAGTCGCCAGAAATCTGTGGGATTCAAAAATTTGGCTGCGACCACCCTGTTACTTTTAAGGGAGTTTTAACGGATTAAGTTTCGAGGTAAATTTTGGAAGGCTGATGGGTTTGTAGATAAGACTCTACCTAGAGATTTCACCCTCATTTTGTGAGGACATTATGATCTGAGTTCTGGTTTCCTATAGGTGCAAGGCCCTATAGTTAATTACTCCTCCCAATAACGAGAGAGAACTTTTGATTAAGGCTAGTCATCAATCAGATATGTAGAGACACATGTATATGGCATATAGTAATAGAATGGGTTGATATTGGAATTAAAAATTGGATATTTAAAATTAGAAATTTCACTCTTTAGCACTTAAAGTGAATGGCAGGGGAATGAATGATGGACCCGATTAAGATCCCATGGTTCTGCTGTATCGGGCCATCGTGGTCCCTGGTCTACTTAGTTAGAGGAGATAGTCGACCGATCCTGATTGAAGGATCCTTATCGACAGCCATAGATTGCTTCGTCCAAGGGTACCTTATAAACCTGGAGTGGATGTTTGTCTAAGGGGATAAATTTGAATCTACATTAGCTAATAGAGGGCTTTATGCCCTATTAATTATATCATATTGATTCATATCTCAAGAATTTGATACCATTGAGGAGCATACAGGCTCTGGTCATAGCCATAATTTAGTTGTGTCATTTAGTGGCAAAATCACCCATTTTAGGGGGCCTCGATCATAACTGTTTACCTACAGTGCTATTTGGCAATAAAACTATCAGTTAGAGGACACATGCCACATTGTTACTAGCAAGAGTTGGTTTGAAAATGAATTCTAGTGATATTCTCAATCAGACACTAGCTTTTTTATGAGCTGAAGTATATTTTCAAATTTGTCCACTTCGGCAAACCATTATGAAGGGTGGATGAATTTTGCTTTAAGTGATTGTATGGTTGATTTCAATTTTTAAACATTTGGATTTGGAATGATTTTTTGGATTTTAGAATCTTTGGAAATTTGAATGTTTGATGGGAGTTTGGGAAGTATTTTGAATATTTGAAATTGATCCCTCCGGTTGAGACTTGCATTCAACGTGGCCATCATTGGGATATATAAGGCAATTATATTTTGTTGATTGAACTTTGTCGATTCTGCCAACACACCGACAAAGGATTGGGTTTCATGGGCTTTATGCTTTTATTAATGAATTCTCTTATTTATAAGATTTGAAGGCCTAATATGAACGTATTAAAATAAATATCCGGTCGATGTCGTAACCGTATAGTTGTTTAATAGTTTAAGGTATATCGACTCCTATCTATCCATGTAGAAGGATCAGGCTCGAACTTGAATTCAGTTATTAACCCACACAGCATCCCTAGATGTCACGTGTGTACCAATAACATGCTCATCGGGGCCCATGCAGGTTTATAATTGTACGAGCATTTCTTAGTGTTTATGTATACAAATCGTAGTGCTTGTGGAGGGGTATTTTGCAGTATTTAGTAGGTCTTCTATGATAGCTCGTAGGAACTCATGGTTGTCGTATCCCTTCTGTATTAGCTTATAGGTGGTATGTTATATGTACGACCACTACTCATCAAGAACATGCAATCCTCAATAATCTTATCCAACTCAATGTTTAGAACCTGGTTGAACTGAGACTCACTCACTTCATCTTTGAAGGTAATTTGAACTGGCTTTCTCTTCTCAGAATTCATATAAAAATTAATGCAAAACTTCCTAATTATGCCATCATCATCATTTTTGTTGTTGACTTAAATAAAGAATAAATCATTTCAACCTTGGATGATTGTATCCTTATTGATGTCATATACTTCAAAATTAGTGACCACTGCCTCGAACTAATGATTACAATAATTGATGGCACATCAGAATGTCTAGGAGAACCATGTGACACACTCATTCCTAAAATAATTGTTCCAGCCCTTGGGATGATTAGAATAGCAAATGTATTTTATACTTTTAATTGGGAGTTTAGGCCACCAAGATTTGCATCAATCTTTAACAACACATTTGTCAAATATTGATCGTTAACTCAAGTGAGCACAGTGCATCTTGTGTTGACATTCACTTGCATACATCTATATGTATCACATTGTTACTTCCACTGCATGCTGAATCCCTCTGGTTGCAACTAATATGTTGAATGTGGGGTAGGTCTCCTGTAGTGCCATTAAACCCTTCGGCTTGCAGGAAATTGATGTGCTTGATTAGTGAACAATCATATTTACTTCCATATCTTCTAACATTCATAAGGACTATTGTGTATAGTAGAAAAAACAGTTGTCATCAGTCATAGGGAGATTTGCATATTTATAGCTTGTCCACTATCATTATTCACAAAAAAATAGTGTACTTGCTTGTTGATTGATGATTTCCACATATGTGTATAATGTCTGTCATACAAAGGGTCTTCCATCATTTTTTTTAGGGTCTTCCGTCATTGCTTGCAAGAATACATCTTTCATATATATACTGGTTGTACGTTTCTTGTTGTCACCTCCAAACAACTCTCCATACGTAATACAACTTTTCCATCACATCCTCATTTGATCCATGATACGAGTGACAATATTAGTATTATTATTGATTAAAAATTTTCACTTTGACTAGCATGACTTTCATGAATTAGTTACAACACCCATTCGAGGTCTTGTATTATAGCTTGTAGGCAAGTTGCCACACTCTTTACAAATTCTATTGATCGTTGCATGATGATGCATCGTGTCAAATGTTATAAATGACCCATTATGATCTGATGGGCCCCTCGCCATACCATGCCTTTGGTATAAAACCATATTCTTCATACTCTTCTCATGACTTGTAATCAAATCACACTTGCAAATTCTTTGCAATGAACTTGATATCAAACTCATCGATCTCTTCTCTCCAATTGAAATGATTGCTACAGGTTGATCACTATTGCTCACATAAATTTCATGTTCACACGTGTAATGAATTTGCATATGAGCCTTTGCTTGCTTTTATGAAATTGGGATGAAGCACTTATGATGATTCTTTAATATCCCATTGGACCTTTGTATTATCATTCAAATATAGCCTCTTTTTTATCATTCATTTATGTTCAAGCTCAAGTTATGTTCATGTTCAATTTGGTTCATTTCTAATTGTCCACTACTGTAGTCCATTTAATTTCAAAGTTTCATGTAGTTCATTATCATTTACACATTTTCAATTTTAATTTGAAATCTTTGTTCAATTCAAGTTCAAGTCCAAATCCCTTATTATCCTTAGAGTTCAATCAAGTTCGAGTTATGTTCTATTGTCCTTTGAGTTCAATCAAGTTCAGCTTAAATTCTATTTGTTTGATACCAAGCCCCCTATTTTCACTGAAACCTCCTGGTGTCTTCCACGTTCAGGGGAAAATCCAAGAGATATAGCCTTCCCCTCCACGCCACGTGGGCACTTCAGGTGGGTGTCGGATGACACCTCGGCCATAATTTCTTCAATCTGTGCTTCGCTACATGAGCACTTAAGGGTCTTCGAGCACCTGTTTAGAAAGGCGATAATTTTCTTTCCCCCGCTATGCTACATGAGCATTTAAGGGTACTTAATTTTCATCCCCGTTATGCCACATGAGCGCACCGAGGCTTACCCGCCTCATCGCAAGCATCGCACCAGTTTTCCTCCCATCATCTGCGTGAGCACGTACGGAGGTTTGCCAGCTTGTCGCAAGCGTCGAGAGCAGGGTTTTTAAGTTAAAGAATTTATACCTTTGCGTGACAAGGTGGCGATGACAATGATAAATGCACAAAATCACTTCATCATTTTATTTTTCATTATCCTCTTCTTTTCATTTGAATCATCATTTTTTGGGCTCCCTCTCCTCTTTCTTTTTTAACTTCTTCCAACTCCACCCCCCCCCCCCCCCCCCCCCCCCAATTTTTGCCCTTATCTCTCTCTCTCTCTCTTTTACTCTTTCTCTTTATATACAACAAACAAAAATAATCACAGATATTAATAAAAATGTTTATTATGCTATATACAATCAAAACTATTAATAAGTAAAATTAACAGTAGAAAAAAAAAGAATAAAGTCATAAAAGGGACAAAAAATCTGATTGTTGCCTTTTGTTTTCTCTGAAGTGTGCATAATGGAAAAGCTGTTGCGATGATGCATGGCAATTAATTTGTGCAAAAAGAGGAAAAAATGCACAAAGAGTAAAAAAATAAAAATGACAAAGCTCACCTTGGCTTGTTGGTATAGAGCTTACGCTTTCAACTGATAGGTCTTGCGTTCGATTCTTTGTGTATGAGAAGTGTGTGTGAGTTTGCCTTAATTGGCCTAAATGTCCTAAAACAAATGTGGTGTACTGGTGTTTACATAGAACGTAAAATTTGCTTTTACTTTTTTTGTTACTACCGGAGGCAAGAAGGCAGAATAAATTGACGGGCTCGATTGCTGTCCTTGGATACAAAAGAGGAAGACTCAGGTGAACGACAGCAGGCTTCAAATGGCTAATGATGCTTAGAGAATTGGAGGATGGGATGGAGGTTTTGGTCGCAGGTTTTAATTTCTTGGGGTTGGAAAGGGTACGGGATGTAATGGTACAGCCTACTGGAATGGGTAGATTAGGAGTGTGAAGTTTGGATTTGTAGCAGAAGTGAAGGGTAGAGAAGATCTTCTCAGGGTAGAGGGTAGTGATTAAGATCGACTACAGGTAGCTCATCCAACTTGCGGCTTCAGTAGGACATCAAAGAAAAGAACAGATAGAAGGTGGATTCCATGGCTTTTAGGGGAGGCTGGATTTATCTTGTGTACTTAGACGGGTTGAAGGGTGGAATTCTTGGAGAAGACTTGGAAGAAAGGCACTGGTTTGCTATCCACGAGCTTAAGGACCAGCAAAAGCTAGTTGTAAGCTTTTGCATAGAATAAAATCGGGACTTAGAGGGGAAGATAAGCTACTAGTTTGCAAACCAGAGAGGGTAGGAGAATGGGGCTGTGTGTAGAAATCAGAGCTTGAGGAGAAGAGGGGAGTGGCTTTTGAAGGGAGTCTGATTGTTGTTGTTGTATACAGTCCAGTGTGGAGAAGGTGACGGACAGAGATTTGGAGATGGGTGAGATCTGGACGTTGGCTTGCATGTGTCAAGGTGTGAGGAGGAAGCTTGGGTTGAGATCGTCTTACACATGAGGTAGGAGGTGAAGGTAGTGTGAGGATTTCAATCAGTGGAAAATTGGCAGTAAGAAATAAGAGCTATAGACGTTGGAGTGTTTAAAGTAGGAGCCTTTTTAAAATTAAGTGAGGCAGCGAGACTTAATTCCATTTCGAAGACGAGGCGAGACCAGTTGTGCAGATTGACGGAATGAGGTGTTCGATAAGATGAGGTACAAAATTAAAGCGTATTAATTTGAATTTATCTTTTTCCCTATTTGCCACCCAACTTTTATTAAAATTTTATCAAGTTATTAACCAAATTAGTGACTATCCATTACTACATTGATTTAAAATAGGAGCAATGCTTAATCAGTCCAAAAAACATCTTGATTTATGTGATTTCTCAATTTTTGTGCATATTGTCTTATTTTTTGTGTCAATTTCATTGGATAATTTTCTTTGGATGAATTGATAGTGCATCTTGGGTCTTGTTTTTGGTCATAACTGCGTAGTCTGTTTCGTGATCAAACATCAATTGGGCAGCATCATGAGCTAATTTCTTCGGAATGTGCATTGTTGCTTCGAAATGGCACTGATTTGCATGTGCAATTTAAATTGAATAAATTAGTAGTGCATTTAGAGTATCGATGGCGTCCTTGACGCAACGGCGAAGTCTGTTCATCAATCAGACATCATTTGGACAACATCGAGCGATATTTTCTTTGATTTGCATGTGTTGTCTCGACATGCCTATCGACCTCCTCACAAGTATTTAATTTGATCAAATTGACCCTCATCCTTAGGTGTTTAGGATGTTCTGAACACAATGGTGAAGTCTGTTTTATGATCAAACTTTGTTTGGTTAATGTCGATGCCTATTTTCATCAATATATGCACTCTCACCTTGGGATGCATGCCGTCACATTGGTCAATCCTAATTGAATGTAGAAAATGTAATTCTTGAGTATATGCGACATCTTGAATGCAATGGAAAAGCCTATTTTGCGATCGAACTTTGATTGATCAACGTCGAGGCTAATTTTTCTTGATATGTGTGTCATTATCTCAAGATTTTTGCCACCACCTTGGCTGATCAAAATTGATCAAATAGAATATATATTTTGAATGTAGACAAAGTTTCGGACACCTCAACAAAGTCCATTCTGTGATAGGACATCATTTGGGCAACATCAAGTGCTAAATCCCATGGTTTATATGTTTTCATCTCATGATTCATTCCACCACCTCGGTTGATCCCAATTGATCAAATAAGATGTATATTTTGAATGTCAACAATGTTTTGGATGTAACGGTGAAGTCCGTTCGTCAATTAGATGTTATTTGGGCGACATCGAAGCTAATTTTCCTCGATATACATATAGTTTCCTTGGGATCCTTGCCACTACTCTAGATGACCCTAATTGAATAAGTAAAATATATATTTTTAAAGTCGATGACATTTTGGATGTAACAGGCAAAGTCTGTTCTGTGATCGGACGTCGTTTAGGCGATGTAGAGTTCTAAATTCCTTGATTTATATCTTGTCGCCTCAAAATTTATGCCACCACATTGACCGATCCCAATTAATCAAATAAAATATATATTTTGAATGTTAATGACATTCCAGACGCAATAGTGAAGCCTATTTTGTGATCGGACATCATTTGGGCAATTTTACGTGGTAATTTCGGGTGTTGATCATCCCTTTAGACCGATCTCATTCGATTTGACAGTGAAATTCTCAACTTAGGTGAATTCGACGTTCTAATTCCAACATAGTAGACCTTTCAGTAATTAGAGGTTGTTTGACCCTCTCAGTGATGTGTCACACCAACGGGTATGTTACTTGAATCACCAATTTCACTCCTTTTGGTCGTGGTTCAGTATATAGGGATCAATATGATGCTTTGTCTGTGTCACTCTATGTTACTATTAAGGAGTATCTTGAGGTGTTACAAAAGTGGTATCAGAGAAAGTATTTAAGATTCTAAGGATTTAATTACCGAAGTTTAAGCACATTTAGTTGTCTATGAGAAAAAAATTGGATTTGATGAAATTATTACAGAGCCTAGGAGAGAGATATCTTCTAAGTTAATAATAAGCCTAACTTCAATCTTTCTTGTAAGTAGCATACAAAAATAAAATTATTATGTGTGCATAATTTTATGAATGCATAATTTATAATATAATATATTGTAGATATAATGACTGAAAGAATAGCTGAAGGGACTGATGGTCAATCATCTCAGCATGACAGGATACCTGAAGTTCCTGAAATTGTTATACCATTAGAAGAAAATTTACCCATAATAGACAATGCACTAGTACTGCATAATCCTACTAGTATAATGTTAGGGAATATGATGTAAATGTAGATGATTAGCATGATGATGCAGATGATGGAAAGGAAGCAATCTATGGTGGGTTCTGTAACACCTGGTGTGTGGTTACATTAGTCACTCCTATAACTTCTGGTTGTAAGGCAAATGTAGAGGCAGGTAATCTTGTTAGAGTAGAAGTGGATAAGCATGTAAAGCTCGTCCAGAATTTAAAACCATTATTATCTAAAGGAGGAGTAGATGTGAGAAGTACTGAAGACTGAATTATTAGGATTGAGAATTTTTTTAATGGAATGAGATGTCCTGAGAACCTATGTGTATCCCTTGTAATGTTTATGTTAGAAGGTAAAGCAAAATGGTGGTGGAGGAGACAAAATCTGGAAAAATTTAAAGGTAGAGGAGAGGATTAAATTACTTGGGAGGAATTTGAACAAATCTTCAGAGAGTGGTATGTGTAAAGTTCAAGTAGGCTGTTAAACCTAAGGCAATTATCCCAAAGCTAACCAAGAGGGGGGGTGAATTGGTAATTTTAAAAAAATTTCTTGGTTATTTAAAAAACTGATTTAAATAATTTGAGCACAATTATTGTTGAAATCCAGGATCCCGAACACTTAATTTTGATGGTGATAACTAATATTTACTGAGTAAATATAGACTTCCGTTAGATTACAAATGTTTAATCTTTGTATATGAGCACTAACATTTCAGGTCAGATGCACACTGCTAAAGATTGCTGGAGACTCAAACCGGGTAGAATAGGATGTTGAAGAGTCTGTAATTTTTATTTCTTTATTTTTATTTTTTGAGTCTGCCACAGAAGCATGCATGTGAAAAGAGCAACCATGCACACACACAGGGGGAGAATTTTTTTTTAAAAATGATAAATTTTTTTTGCACATCGTACTGTACGACCTTATATCGTACTGTACGATTAATTAAAAATACTCAAGCTAACGGCTAATTTTCGAATGATTAAGTTTACAAACTTATCGTACTGTACGATCCATATCATACTGTACGATAATATGTAATTGTGAAACCCTAGCCGCCAGAATAAGTTTGGTAAGTCTTTGAATTTGATTTTCTGAACTGTTCGTACAGTATGATATGGATCGTACAGTACGATTAATTAAAACTTACCAAAATTATCTCCCTAATCAGGAAATAAATGTTGGTTTCTAATTTATATGTCGATCGTACTGTACGATACTATATCGTACTGTACGACTGACAGATGATTTTATTCGTCCCAGAGATCGTACCAGATGAAACCAAGGTTTTTTGTTCTGTTCGTCCTGAACGATATTCATATCGTACAGGACGATATCAAGAAATGAACTAATCGTACTGTACGACTGGTGGAGTGCTGGACGACCGACAGAGATGATTTTCTTCATCCCGTCGATCGTACCAGACGATCCCAAGAATTTTTGTTCTATTCGTCCTGGACGATATTCGTATCGTACAGGACGATATCCTGAAAAAAACTAATCGTACTGTACGATTCAAGGAGTGCTGGACGACTAACAGAGACAAATTCTTTCATCCCGAGGATCGTCCCACAGTTCGTCTTGTACGAACAGTATGAATCAACAGTATCGTCCTGTACGATATACGAATCGTACAGTACGATATGAATAAAATTCGATAACTGTTCGTCTGTACTCGTACTGGACGGAGCTGTAATTGAACTGATCGTACTGTACGATTATAAATCGTACTGTACGAACAGAAATGCAAAAGTTGAAAAGTTTAGGGTTTTCTGAAGCCTGATATAAAAATAACTTAAAATTTTCTTTAGGGAGTTGTTGATCAATCCTTTTGCTGTGAGAGGCTTGGAGGAAAAAGAAGGGGATTCAGTAGAGAGAAGTTTTTGGAGAGATCTAGAGCTTGAGAGAGGAAGGTGAAGGTGAGCTTGAGCGTGAGGGAGAAGTAGTGTGAGGGGATCACACGGTGGCTCCAAGCTAGCTGCATGCTTTGCTCCTCTTGTGGCTTTGGAAGCTTCAAGAAAGTTCTCGAGGGAAGAGTCACTTCAAGATCAACATCGCCAAGGTACTCTGCCATCTCCAGGAGGGAGAAAAAGGAGAAGGTCCGCTGCCGTCACCAGGAGGGTGACATAGCGTTTGGTATTCCGTCGCACCGAGGGAGGTGAAAGTGAGTATTGTAAAGGCTTCTCCGCCTTGCAGTGGGGGCAAAAGGAGAGTCAACTTTTACTAGTGCAAATCCCGGAGTAGAGGACTCCGGGGAGTGGACGTAGGTCAAGTGACCGAACCACTATAAAAATCTCTGGTGTGTTTTTTCCTGTTTACCGTACTTTACTTTTCATGCTTTTAATTTGTGCGTTTTAATTGCTTGGTGAAAAATCAGTATTTAAATCTCGTAGTGTAAAATCCAAAATTGAACTATCAATTTTATCGTTGTGATCGTTGTATTTGCTTCCGCACATTGGTCGTTAAATTATATTTTGAAAATACAAAAAAAAATTAGAACTCTTGTGTAGGGTTAAATTTTTAAAATACCAATTCACCCCCCCTCTTGGCGCATCTCGTACTTTCAAGTGGTATCAGAGCGGGGTTTCAAAATAGTGTTTTAGAAAACCTCGAAACGTAAGATCCATGGCTCAATTTGGTAACCGTAACACTGCGGAGGGTTATTCCATAACTCGTCCACCTTTATTTGACAACATACCGTTTGATTTTTGGAAAATACGCATGTCTACATTTTTACAGTCTTTAGACTATCGCATGTGGATGTTAGTCCAAGAAGGTTATTCTGCACCATTTCGTATGTTGAATGGAATTAAAACTGAACTGTCATTTAATGAATGGAGAATTGAGGATAGAGAATTTGCACAACTAAATGCTAAATGTCTAAATTGTTTCTTTTGCGCATTAAAATCAGAAGACTATATGCGAGTATCAACCTGTACTACTGGTAAACAAATTTGGGATAAACTGTGTATCACGTACGAAGGAACTAGTGAGGTCAAACAATCTAGGTTGAACATACTGTTACATGATTACGAACTATTCCGCATGAAACCTAGTGAAACTATATCTGACATGTACACTCAATTTACCCAGATTGTAACATCACTGCATGCCTTAGGAAGAGAGTTGTCTAACTCGGAAAAAGTAAACAAAATACTGCGATGTTTGCCTAGCTCATACGATGCTAAAATCACTGCAATAACTGAGTCAAAAGACCTGAATGTTTACTCTATTGATAATTTGTTTGGGTCACTCATTGCCTACGAGCAAGGAGTGAGTCAACGACAAAGTGATGCAGGTGAAAAGAAAAAGGAGCGAGTAGTGGCTTTAAAGGCAAACAATTCTGAAAGTGACAGCTCAGCAGCGGAGGAAGATGACGGCATAGCTTTGATGACTCGTCAGTTCAAAATTTTTTTGAAAAGAAAGCAACGCCATCATCAAAGAAACTGGAACAAAGGTAAGAACTCAAAGTATACTAAGGTTGCGTCTGAAACAATTTGCTTTGAGTGCAGGAAACCCGGTCATCTCCGAGCTGATTGCCCCAACATTAGAACTCATCAAACCAAGGAGAAGGGTGAGGAAAGATCAAAGTTCAAGAAGGGCAAATTTAAGACTCAGAAAGCGTTTTGGGCCGACTCTGCCTCAGAATCATCGGAAGAAGAAGCAGAGGAGGAGGTAACGAATCTGTGTCTTATGACTAATGATAATCTTGATCAATTAGATCAAGATGAGGTATGTGAACTGTCTTACGATGAACTGCTTGTTATTTCTGAAAAAATCTATGACTCGTATAGAAAGTTGAAGAAAAAGCATGTTAGTCTTAATACTAAGTTTAGTACTTTACAAAAGGAGCATTCTAGTGTAGTAAAGAATTTTTCTGACTTAGATAAAGATCATATGTCTTTGCTTGATGAATATGATGCATTAAACAAGAAGCATATTGAGTTAACCACTGCACATGATACCTTGAAATCATCACATGTTGAATTAAAGAATGCATTTAAGGAACTAGAAGAACTAACAGGGGAACTTAGTAGTAGTGAGCATGCATTGAGATTCGAATATGCAAGTCATAACAATGAGAACAAATTTTTAAATGAAAAACTTCATGCATTCGAAAATAATAAAAGACCCCCCATGTTTGCTGAGTTCTATCAGCCTCCACCATGTGAATTATCTCATTCAAAACCAGCACGGCATGCATCATCCAAATCCAAAAATAGGCACTACCACCCTCGTAGATTAGTGAACCCATTTCCAGGTGTTAAATGTTATTCTTGTGGCATGCTAGGTCACATAGCTCGCACATGCTCAATTCACTATAGGACACATCTAGTGTGGAGACCAAAATTGCATTCATCACAGCATAACATGCATACATTTCATTCATATAAGCATGATGTGGAACCCAAACTCACTTGGGTTCCCAAAGCTAATCCATGATTGACATTATAGGGATGCTCTCACAAAAGACCTAGTGAGAGCATGTGGTGCCTGGACAGTGGCTGCTCGAGACACATGACTGGAGACATGAAGCAGTTCGTGACACTGGAGGCCAGGTCAGGAGGCAAGGTAACTTTGGGAGACAACACCACCAGAAAAGTGGTGGGCTCAGGTATCATTGGAAATACTAAAAATTTAATTATTGAGAATGTACTTTTAGTGGATGGTTTAAAGCACAATCTTTTAAGTATAAGTCAACTATGTGACAAGGGCTTTGATATAAAATTTCTGTCTAACAAATGCATAATTAGTTTAAATGACTCACTTGTGTTAGAAGGAAAACGTATAAACAATGTTTACATGTTAGACTTGAACTGCATTGAAACCTCAAACTCTTTGTGTCTGAAAACAATAGCAGATGACTCTTGGCTATGGCATAGGAGACTATGCCATGCTAGTATGAAAACACTTAGGAACATCATTCAGAAAGACTTAGTTAGAGGCATACCAAAGTTAGACTTTACTAAGGACCATCTTTGTGATGCTTGCCAATTAGGAAAATAAGTTAAATCTTCATTTCATGCAATCAAGGATATCAGCACCACTAGGCCACTAGAAACTCTCCACATGGACCTGTTCGGACCTGTTAATACAGCCAGCCTAGGAGGGAAGTTGTATGGGTTTGTAATAGTAGATGACTACTCTAGGTTTACTTGGGTGAAATTCCTAGCTCATAAGAGTGAGTCATTTGAAGAATTTAGAATTTTCTCCACTTGGATTCAAAGGAAATTAGGATGTATAATTTCAACAATTCATAGTGATCACGGTGGGGAATTTGAGAATGATAAATTTGAATCTTTTTGTAAAGAGGTTGGAATAGAACATAATTTCTCTGCCCCTAGAACTCCTCAGCAAAATGGAATAGCAGAAAGAAAGAATAGAACTTTAGTTGAAGCTGCTAGGGCTATGTTAGCTGAATACACTCTCCCTAGATACTTTTGGGCAGAAGCAGTAAATACCGCATGCTATGTATTAAATAGGGTAAATGTTAGATCCAAACTTAATAAGACACCCTATGAGTTGCTTAAGGGTAGGACACCCAATCTTTCCCACTTACATGTTTTCGGGTGCAAATGCTTCATCCTAATCAATGGCAAGTCACCCTTAGGAAAGTTTGATCCTAAATCTGATGAAGGGGTTTTCCTGGGCTACTCATCTGTAGGTAAAGCCTATAGAATATTCAATAAGAGAACCCTAGTAGTAGAAGAGTCCACTCATGTGGTATTTGATGAATCCAATAAGACATCTGAACCTAATCATGAAGAAGAAGAAGTTGAGGTTATACGGGAAGTAGAAACCATTACCATAGAGACTAGAACGGAACCTCAGGAACATCTGCCTAAAGATTGGAAATTTTCTTCATCCTAGAGAGCTGATCTTAGGAGACCCATCAGAAGGGGTAAAAACTAGGCATGGACTTAGGAAAGAGGTTAGCCATTCTGCATTCATATCTATGATTGAACCCACGAGTATAGATCAAGCCTTAGGAGATGAATTTTGGATCCTAGCAATGCAAGAAGAGTTGAACCAATTCGTTAGGAATGATGTATGGGAGTTAGTCAAAAGGCCTAAAGAGCAAAGTGTGGTTGGAACTAAGTGGGTCTTTAAAAATAAGATGAATGACTCAGGAATAGTAGTAAGAAACAAGGCTAGGTTAGTAGCAAAGGGGTATAACCAAATTGAAGGAATAGATTTTGAAGAAACCTTTGCTCCGGTAGCTAGACTAGAAGCCATCAGGGTACTGTTAGCTTTTGCTTGTTTTAGGGATTTTAAGCTGTATCAAATGGACGTAAAGAGTGCCTTCCTGAATGGAGTAATCAAGGAAGATGTGTATATGGAGCAACCTCCGGGGTTGAAAACTCACAATTTCCAAACCACGTGTTCAAACTGAAAAAGGCACTGTACGGGTTAAAACAAGCACCTAGAGCCTGGTATGAAAGACTTAGTACGTTCCTACTAGATAGAGGCTTTGTAAAGGGTAGTGTGGACACCACCTTATTTTTGAAGAAGGTAGGAGTTGAAGTACTCATTATTTAGATTTATGTAGATGACATATTGTTCGGATCGACGGAGAAAAACCTATGTAATGAATTTTCAAAAACAATGAGCGACGAGTTTGAAATGAGCATGATGGGCGAACTTAGTTACTTCCTTGGATTTAGTGTAAAACAAATGGAAGGTGGAACGTTTCTTAGCCAGTCTAAGTACATCAATAATATTTTGAAAAAATATGAAATGGACAATGCTAAGGCTATGAATACACCCATGAGCTCTAATATTCAATTAGATAAAGATCCCAGTGGGAAGTCTGTAGATCAAAAGAGGTATAGGGGAATAATTGGATCGCTTCTCTATCTGACTGCCAGTAGACCAGACATAATGTTTAGTGTGTGTCTCTGTGCCCGTTTTCAAGTTGACCCGAAAGAATCTCACATGACTGCTGTCAAAAGAATTCTTAGATATCTTCTAGGCACCCCGAACTTAGGAATTTGGTATCCTAGACACAACACTTCTTTTGAAATCTTAGGATACTCAGATTCAGACTTTGCAGGATGTAGGGTAGATAGAAAAAGCACTTCTGGCACTTGTCAATTCATTGGACAATCATTAGTTTCATGGTCCAATAGGAAACAAAATTTAGTAGCCCTATCCACAACCGAAGCGGAATATATAGCGGTAGGTAGCTGTGTTGCACAAGTGTTGTGGTTAAAACAACAGCTTGTAGATCTAGGACTACCTGTAGGAACCATTACGATCATGTGTGACAACACTAGTGCTATTTGCATATCCAAAAATCCAATTCAACATTCACGAACCAAACATATAGACATTAGACACCATTTCATTAGAGATCATGTAGCCAAAGGAGATATTGAACTGCACCACGTTGCTACTGAAGATCAATTGGCTGATATTTTTACAAAACCACTAGATTATGACATATTTAGTACTTTAAGAACCAAATTAGGTGTCATAGACATTCAAGCCTAAAGTAAAAAAAAAAAAACAAAAACAAAAATTGTGTTTGTTATGATTTGTTTTGTTAAAAATAAATAAATAAATTAATAAATAAAAAAAACACAAAAAAATAATGGATTCCTGATCCTCTTCCCATGCTGCTCACCAACCTTGATATTCTCTGACAATCGTACTGTACAATACATTATCGTACTGTACGATAAGGTTCAAATCAGTCCAATCTCAGCCGCCCATTCCCACGGATGAATTTAAATCAGCCGGTACGAACATTATTGCCTATCGTACTGTACGAACACATGTTCGTACTGTATGAACACTTTTGTCAAAAGTCGTTCAGACAACTCATTGGGACGAACGCCTCACACTCACATTCGTACAGTACGATACTAATCGTACTGTACGATTTGACTCACTTTTCTGAAAAGTCGTCCAGACGACATTATTGCGCATATCGTACTGTACGATACTCGATCGTACTGTACAATATTCTTCAAATTCTATAAAATGGGAGGGATTCCTTGCCATTTCTCCTCACCTTCAATCCCTCTGAATTCCATCATTCATCCAATCCTTTCTTCCAAAATGTCTGGGTCCAGTAAGCGCGGTCGTATGATCGTCGGGAGCTCTTCCTCCTCTCGGCGTTTCGATGATCATTTTCTCTCCGCTGCAGACGAGAAAGCGTATAATAAAATCAAGGAAGCTAAGTTCACTCCCTCCCGCATGTTAAATCAAGCGGCCCTAAGTTTTGAGGTGATGCATCTGTTCGCTTCCACGACCCTTCAATTTCTTCTGACTCTCGCTTTTCCGTTTCACTCCGAACTCTTGTTTGAGTTTTTTGCAAATATCTGAGTTAACCTTGAAAACACCACTTTCACGTCGTATGTCTGTAAACAGAATGTCGTTATCACCGTCAATGACATTGCTGAGCACATAGGGCTGTCCTCTGACGGCCCTCGACCCTAATCCATGATCTCCCAAGACTTTGATTGGACGTCAGTCAATATGACCCTTAGAGGTGTCCCCTCCAATCAACATCTACCCCTGGTCCAAACCTTAAATCAAAATACCCGCGTTATCCAGCATGTCCTACGCACATCTATTATACCTAAAGCTGGAGATCGCATCCATATTACTCCCCTACTTTCTGTCGTCACCTATCTCATTATGTCTGGCACAAAATTCAATGAAGCTCAAATGGTGTTTGACTACATTCATACCTTGTCTGCCTTCCGATATCCCGGTGCCCGTCGTAAACTGAACCTTGCTTTAGGGCATGTCATAGGCTACATTCTAGATGCAAAATACCAACTTCATTATCCGCTCCCTCCTGATCACCTTCCTATCTTCTACTCGGATGCCTCCTTTCGTATCTTGTTCCATCGGGGGGCCGCTCCCGCCGATCCCGAGTTTGATGACGAGGAGGCTGCTGCTCCTGCTGACGCACCTCCACCACCACCAATCCAACCACCTGGCCTTGCTCCTCCCGCCTACCCTCACGATGACATTATTCGCCGACTTGATCGTCTGGAGACTCGGTTGGATGCCCATATTACTCAGCAACATCAGGAGCATGACACGGATATGAAATGGTTTAGGGAGCGCTTCACATCGATCGATCACCAGTTCGCCTCCCTTCATCAGTACCACCAGCTGTTTCCCGACCCTCCACCACCACCTCCGGATCAGGATCCAGATTTTTAGGTTGTTGTAGATGTTTCTGTTTTCTGTTTTGTTATCAGTGTACTTATTTTTTCTTTTTCTTCCCTTTTTGGTGTTGTCAAAAGGGGGAGACTTTTCTGTGTGTTCTGTATTATGTTTTTGCTTACTATTAAATGCTATTGGTTGTTTATGTTCTCAGTACATTTATTTTTTTTCTCTATCTTGTTGTTTTATTTATGTTATAATAATAAAAAAAAACTATTTCTTCTCCTCCTATTTGAAAATTAATAAGCTACTCTTCTGAGGGGGAGCTAAAGAAGTCAGAACATCTGTCCATCAGAAAATATTATTTGACACCATCAAAAAGGGGGAGATTGTTGAAATCCAGGATCCCGAGCACTTAATTTTGATGGTGACAACTAATATTTACTGAGTAAATATAGACTTCCGTTAGATTATAAATGTTTAATCTTTGTATATGAGCACTAACATTTCAGGTCAGATGCACACTGCTAAAGATTGCTGGAGACTCAAACCGGGTAGAATAGGATGTTGAAGAGTCTGTAATTTTTATTTCTTTATTTTTATTTTTTGAGTCTGCCACAGAAGCATGCATGTGAAAGGAGCAACCATGCACACACACAGGGGGAGAATTTTTTTTTAAAAATGATAAATTTTTTTTGCACATCGTACTGTACGACCTTAGATCGTACTGTACGATTAATTAAAAATACTCAGGCTAACGGCTAATTTTCGAATGATTAAGTTTACAAACTTATCGTACTATACGATCCATATCGTACTGTACGATAATATATAATTGTGAAACCCTAGCTGCCAGAATAAGTTTGGTAAGTCTTTGAATTTGATTTTCTGAACTGTTCGTACTATACGATATGGATCGTACAGTACGATTAATTAAAACTTGCCAAAATTATCTCCCTAATCAGGAAATAAACATTGGTTTCTAATTTATATGTCGATCGTACTGTACGATACTATATCGTACTGTACGACTGACAGAGACGATTTCATTCATCCTAGAGATCGTACCAGACGAAACCAAGGTTTTTTGTTCTGTTCGTCCTGGACGATATTCATATCGTACAGGACGATATCAAGAAATGAACTAATCGTACTGTACGATTGGTGGAGTGCTGGACGACCGACAGAGATGATTTTCTTCGTCCCATCGATCGTACCAGATGATCCCAAGAATTTTTGTTCTATTCATCCTGGACGATATTCGTATCGTACAGGATGATATCCTGAAAAACACTAATCGTACTGTACGATTCAAGGAGTGCTGGAAGACTGACAGAGACGAATTCTTTCGTCCCGAGGATCGTCCCACAGTTCGTCTTGTACGAACAGTACGAATCAACAGTATCGTCCTGTACGATATACGTATCGTACAGTACGATATGAATAAAATTCGATAACTGTTCGTCTGTACTCGTACAAGACGGAGTTGTAATTGAACTGATCGTACTGTACGATTATAAATCGTACTGTATTAACAGAAATGCAAAAGTTGAAATTTTTAGGGTTTTCTGAAGCCTGATATAAAAATAACTTAAAATTTTCTTTAGGGAGTTGTTGATCAATCCTTTTGCTGTGAGAGGCTTGGAGGAAAAAGAAGGGGATTTGGTATAGAGAAGTTTTTGGAGAGATCTAGAGCTTGAGAGAGGAAGGTGAAGGTGAGCTTGAGCGTGAGGGAGAAGTAGTGTGAGGGGATCACACTGTGGCTCCAAGCTAGCTGCATGCTTTGCTCCTCTTATGGCTTTGGAAGCTTCAAGAAAGTTCTTGAGGGAAGAGTCACTTCAAGATCAACATCGCCAAGGTACTCTGCCATCTCCAGGAGGGAGAAAAAGGAGAAGGTCCGCTGCCGTCACCAGGAGGGTGACATAGCGTTTGGTATTCCACCGCACCGAGGGAGGTGAAAGTGAGTATTGTAAAGGCTTCTCCGCCTTGCTGTGGGGGCAAAAGGAGAGTCAACTTTTACTAGTGCAAATCCCGGAGTAGAGGACTCCGAGGAGTGGACGTAGGTTAAGTGACCGAACCACTATAAAAATCTCTGGTGTGTTTTTTCCTGTTTACCGTACTTTACTTTTCATGCTTTTAATTTGTGCATTTTAATTGCTTGGTGAAAAATCAGTATTTAAATCTCGTAGTGTAAAATCCAAAATTGAACTATCAATTTTATCGTTGTGATCGTTGTATTTGCTTCCGCACATTGGTCGTTAAATTATATTTTGAAAATACAAAAAAAATTAGAACTCTTGTGTAGGGTTAAATTTTAAAATACCAATTCACCCCCCCTCTTGGTGCATCTCGTACTTTCAATTATAAATTTTCTGAAAATAATTTTTCAACCATAAAAAATGAAAAATTATGGAAAATGAAAATGTAGTAAAAAGTAAAGAACAGAAGACATAGGATTTATAGTGGTTCGGTCCAACAAGACCTGCATCCACTCCCTGGAGACTCCTTCTCTAGGTATTGTACTAAATACCAGTGACTCTCCTTTAACCCCTACAGCAAGGCAGAAATGCCCTTACAAAAATCTCTCTTTCACTAACCCGGTGCGGCAGAGAACCGTTGTATTTTTCACCCTCCTGGTGAAGGCAAAGAATCAACCATCCTTTCTCACCCTCCTGGTGATAGCAGAGTGCCAACGTCCTTTCTCACCCTCCAGGTGACGGCAGAGTACTGACGTTCTTTCTCACCCTCCTGGTGATAGTAGAGTACCGACGTCCTTTCTCATCCTCTTGTTGACGGCAGAGTACCGATGTCCTTTCTCACCCTCTTGGTGACGGCAAAGTACTGACATCCTTTATCACTCTCCTGTTGATGGAAGAGTATTGACGTCCTTTCTCACCCTCCTGGTGACAGCAAAGTACTGGATCTCTTTTTAAATATCTTCTCTCAAGAGTCTTCAAAGAGGTAGGGCAGAGATTTGAAGTACATACAAAGAGATCCTTACCTTTGGGCAAACTTGTGAACCCTTCATAATTTGCACTTGCATGATCTCATAATTTCTCACTCACAAACAGTCTCCCAAAACACACTTTCTATCACTTCCAAGAAGATATTTGTAGAAGGATTAAAGATAGTCAGTTTTTGGACACTTATAAATGTAGGACAAGAAAAAACCGTCCAGAAAACTAAAAATTTCAAGTTTGACGAACTTGGATCGTGCAGTACGATCGTATTTCGTACATACAATAAGTTCTAAAAGTGGTGTATGATGATGTACGAACCTTATTTCATACCATGAACATCGTTTGTATGAACCAACATCGTACAGTATGATTAGTTCAAAAAATATTGAGTTCGTATGGGAATAATTGGAACGAACTTAATTTTGTACTCTGACCTGCCTTTAGGATGAACCCTCTTCGTACAGTATGATCTATTCAAAAAATGTTGAGTTCGTATGGGATGAATGGGTACGAACTTGATTTCATACTCTGACATATGTCCAGGACAAACCCTCTTCGTACAGTACAAATAGTACTTAGAAAATTTTCCTTGGCTTGATCCACTCAACTCCATTCTAAAAGAACACTCAGGGAAATTATCCAGTATGATCTATGATCGTATAGTATGATTAGTTTTATGCATACAGTATGTGTGTGTGGTTTATCTAATTATAATCACACTCTCTCAGACTCAAGAAAAAGTAGAAGAATTATAGACTTCAATTACAAGAACCCTAATCTAGTCTATTTTTTTATGTCTTCGGTAGTCTGGAGTATGATTTCCCTGAAACGTTAGTTCTCACAAGCAACACAAACAATATTTCTAATATATGTTAGGAGAAATAGTAATCAACATAATAAGATCTTGGAATCATCAAAAACACACATGATATAAAAAAATATAGTTTTAAAAACTAAATTGCAATAATCTCCTCCTTTTTTATGATGGCAAAATAAGTTTGAGTTAACAATTAGAGCAAATTTTCTCCTTAGCTCCCCCTAAATGAATGACCAATTTAAAATAAGGGGTTCCCATGAAGATCAAAACACAAACCTAACCCTAAAATTAAAAAGAAACAAAACACAAAAAGCTATTAAAACAAAAATAACTCGAACAGAAACACGAAAATAAAAAACACATAAAACATACACATATTTTAAGCATACACACATTCTAAATATACACACATTCACAATCATAAAACATACACATATCCTAATCATACACACATTCTAAACATACACACATTCACAATACAACACATACATACATTCAACACACATATATCTACCAAACAATAAAAAAATATCAAACATCAAATAATATTATGACTCCCCCTTTTGACAACAACAAAAAAGGAAAGTATACCTTGAAATGAAAAGTTTCTATAGAAAAATCAAAGTAGTTGGAGAAGAACAAAAATTTTAAACTAATTGCAAATACAAAGTTAACCTCCAAATGCTATAAAGAAATTCAAAATTTTAAATTAAATTAAAGGACAACTAAGATAAGAAAAGTCAACCAGGCTTACTATTCATGTTAGACAAACTATATATAAAAATAATTATTGCAAAAAGGATGAAATAAAGATTAAGTAGTTTCTAATTCAAAAGTGAAGATGATTGCCGATTAAATGGATTTGGATTGGAGATATAATGATAACGAAAAGAACAATACTAATTGTTTAATTGGTGATATTGAACATCTTTTCAAAGGTTAGTGGCACACTTTGTGCATCTTTTCTACTTGGGTTAATTTTGTGCCCCTTCTCACATTGCGAACCATTGCGCATCTTTTCTTTTTCTTATTTTTGCATGCTTTGTCCATTCCCCTTTTTTCGGTCTTTCCAATATCAATAATCGTAACTCAAATTCCATTAATAACAAAAACTAATCACATTAAAAAAGAAAGTAATAAGAAAACTAAAGCAACTATTTTGCAATAATTATCTCAAAATAATACTTGTCTATATGAACATGAAATTGATCTCCTGATCTACATCCAGTTATAATTTAATTTAATTTTGAAAGATTAAATTTTACAAGGAGATTAATTTGTAGAACAAAATAATTCAAAATTTTATGTAAGAGTTCAACCACAAGTGATTTATCTGAAGAAAAATAACCATTTCAAAATATGAGATTCCAATGTATGTCAATAAAACATTTCATCATTTCAATAAGCATTCAAGAGCACAAACATATATTTTTCTTTTCATCATCATAATCACACCTAACATAATCTAAGAAACAACACCTGAAATTACTAACACACAAGATCACTAAAATCACAGGAATACATCTCTAGAAAAATAACCCAAATACTCATAAGCAATAACAAAAGCACAGAAGTGCATCTAGTAATCGGAGGGGCCTTGATTTGGAGGTGGTGGTTGGTTGAACACAGAAAAGTAATTGTTCATCAAAGCTACATTAGTGTTAACCGAGTTAAATTGCCCTCAGATCCAACCCATGTCTTCATTATATCTAACATCCTGCTGATTCTGGTGATTCACAATTTTATCAAAGCATTGATAAAAATGAGTTTCCATTCTGTCGAAGTGCTAGACCATTTGTTGGTATAAATTATGGTCAGGTCTAGGTGCAGGTTCAAGAGCTCCCCCTTCTTTCTCAGAATCATCTCCCTCAGAGCTTTGATCCCGCCTAAAGAGTGATCGAAAGGAGGCATCAGTAAAGTAAATAGGAAGTTCAGTGGGAGGATCAAGATGGATAAGATTGTACATTTTTCTAAGATATAGGCAACTAGATGTCACAGAGCCACATTTTTCTTTCTCTTACTTTGAGGATGTCCAATATCGAAAAGTCTATAAATATAATCCATGATAAGTTGGGCTTCATCAAAAGGTTGTTTAATCATAATCAAATAAGTGACTATGGACAAAAGAGGAGCACTCATGTTTATGTGATCAATAGCTTTTGGAATAATTGAGGTTCTCCAAACGTGCTGGATAATCCGGGCATTTTGGTTGAGAGTGTAAACATGAGAAAGATGACTCAGTTGGGCAACACCTCTAAGAACTTGATTTACTTCTGACCAGTCATAATCTGAACTAGAGGTTAACGTTTGTGCTCTAACTCCTTGGGTTCTCAAGTGAAGGAAGGTACCTAGATCTTCCTTAGTTATTTCTACATGTTGCTTGAAGAAATAAGAGGTAATTCTACTGTGGTCTTGGTTTACCTTCATGTTAGTCAGAAAAATTTGGAAGGTTTCTTTATAAAAGGCATAGATGAGGGTCAAGATAAAAGAAAGTTGATTGAAGAAAATAGGGGCACGACAGAAAAGTGAATCTCACTTTGGATTAGGAGTCTAAAAGAGATAATCTTGGCTCGAACATACCTAAAGATGGCTTCCTCATTTTCTTTGGATAGAAAATTGACATCCCTATCAGATATAGAAGAAGATCCATTCGAGGTGTGAGATCATTTGCTACTACTTGTCATTCCTAAGATGTGGTCTATAGAAGATTTGGAACGGATGAGAAAGTGATGAAAAACTTATCCAAACACCCTTCTATTTAAAGAAAAATGTCCTATCGTACAATACGAAATTTTGATCGTACGTACGATTATAAACTTGTACGTGAAGAAAAAATGTTTGTACATACGAACGGATAAGGCCAAAAATAAAACGGCTTTTCGTAAAATGCCATTTTCGAGGCATCCTTTCATATAAAATGATTAGAAAATTAAAGATCATTTTTATGATGGTTAGGTTCATCCCCCATACGATACATTATCAATAACTAATATATTCTAAAAAACTGTCCCTAATTATACAGATGAAACAAAATATATCGTACAGTACGATGACATCATCGTAAAGTATGATGACGTCATCATACATTACAAAATCCTATGAAAAACTAAGTTTCATGCTCTTCAAATCAGAAACCTATCATGAACATGCTACAGAATTCATTTGGTACAAAAAAATTTTGTATACTACAAAAAGAAACACTTAAAAAATAAGACATGATATATAGAAAATCTCATCAAATAATATGACATGCTTCCAGTAAAATCAAAGATAAAGTAAGCACAAAAATAACCAAAGAGAGAATAATCAAGAAACCAACAAAACAACAAAAATAAAATACAACCAACAAAACCTTACAATCAACCTAAGAACATAAATAAACATAGAATTATACAACAAATCAAGTTTGTTGAATTTTAATTTAAGCATTAAGATCAATCACACCTAATCTGGTCCTTAAAGTACTAAATATGTTAAAGGCCAGTGGTTTTGTGAAAATATCTGTAAGTTGATTTTTCGTAGCAATGTGATGCAATTCAATTTCTCCCTTAGCTACATGATCTCTAATGAAGTAATGCCTTATGTCTATATGCTTGGTTCTTGAATGTTGAATAGGATTCTTTGAAATATATATAGCACTAATATTATCACATAAAATTGGAATTGTGCCTATAGAAAATCCTAAGTCAATCAATTATTATTTTAACCAAAGAACTTGTGCCACATAAACTACCTAAGGCAATGTATTATGCTTCAATAGTAGAAAGAGCTACTAAATTCTATTTTCTATTGGACCAAGAAATTAAAGAATTTTCAATGAATTGACAAGTTCTAGATGTACTTTTTTGATCAACCCTACATCCTGCAAAATCTGAATCAAAATATCCAACTATTTCAAAAGAAGAGCTATGCTTAGGATACAAAATCCCTATATTTTGAATTCCCAAAAGATATCTCAGAATTCTTTTAACTGCTGTTAAATGAGATTCCTTTGGATTAGATTAAAATCTAGCACACAAATAAATATTGAACATTATATCTGGTCTGCTAGCAGTCAAGTCAAGAAATGATCCAATTATTCCTCTAAATTTTTTTTGATCAACAGATTTTCCCTTAGGGTCCTTATCTAACTGTACTGAGGAACTCATTGGTGTAGTTACTAGTTTAGCATTATCTATTTCATATTTATTGAGGATGTCCTTAGTATACTTTGACTGACTAAGAAAAGTTCCTTCCTCATTTTGCTTTATGCTAAAACCAAGAAAATAACTCAAATCTCTCATGAAACTTATTTCAAATTTACTGCTCATTATTTTTGAAAACTCATCACAAAGATTTTTATTGGCAGATCCAAAAAAAATGTCATCAATATATATTTGAACAATGAGTATATCTTCTCATATCCTTTTTAAAAAGAGAGTGGTGTCCACACTTCCTTTAACAAATGATCTCTCTAATAGGAAAGTGTTTAACCTCTCATACCAAGTCTTAGGTGCCTGTTTCAATCCATATATACAATACTTTTTTTAATTTAAAAATATGATTAGAAAATTTAAAATTTTCAAAACCTGGAGGTTGCTCAACATAAATATCCTCTTGTATCACCCCATTCATAAAGGCACTCTTAACATCCATTTGATATAATTTAAAACCTTTAAAATAGGCAAATGCTAATAAAACCCTAATTGCTTCAAGTCTGGCTATAGCCACCAATCTAACCTTATTTCTAATCACAACTCCTAAATCATTCATTTTATTTTTAAACACCCACTTAGTTCTAACAACACTTTAATTCTTAGGGCTTTCAATCAATTTCCAAACATCATTTCTCACAAATTGATTCAATTCTTCTTGTATTGCCAAAATCTAAAATTTATCTGAAAGTGCTTGATTTATATTAGTGGGTTTAATCATCGATATAAAGGTAGAATGATTCATCTCTTTACTAAGTCCATGCCTAGTCCTAATACCCTCACTAGGTTCACCTAAAATCAATTCCTTAGGGTGATTCTTAGAAAATATCCATTCTCTAGGCAAATGATTTCTTTTTCTACATTCTCTTCCAAATTTATCTTTTCAATTTCATGGGAGATATTTTTAATATGATCTTCTTCCAACCATAGCTCTTTCGATATGTCAGATTCATCAAAAATAACATGTATGGTCTCCTCAACTACCAAAATTCTCTTATTAAAAACTTTATAATATTTTCCAACACTCGAATATCCAAGAAAAATTCCTTCATCAAATTTTGGATCAAATTTTCCTAAAGGAGTTTTACCATTATTATGGATGAACACCTTATATCCAAAAACATACAAATATGAAAGACTTGGTGTTCTACCCTTAAGAAGTTCATAGGGTGTTTTGTTCAATTTGGATCTAATGTTCACCCTATTCAAAACATAACAAGCCATACTAACCGCTTCAGCCTAAAAATATTTTGGAAGTGAGTATTCTGGGAATATGGCTCTAGTGACTTCTATCAATGTTCTGTTCTTTCTTTTAACTACCTCATTCTGCTGAGGGGTCCTAAATGCTAAACAATTATGATCAATTCTTTATTCTTTACAGAAATCTTCAAATTTTTATTTTCAAACTCTCCTCTATGATTACTTTGAATTGATAAGATTTTACACCCTGGTTTCCTTTGAATCCAAGAAGAAAAACTTCTAAATTCATCAAATGATTCACTCTTATGAAATAAAAATTTAACCCAAGTGAATCTTGAAAAGTCATCAACTATCATAAATCCAAACACTTTACCTCCTAGACTTACAATGCTAGCTGGTCCAAAAAGATCCATATTAATGATTTCCAATGATTTGCTAGTTCTAAGATCCTTAATGGAATGAAGAAGGACTTCACCTATTTTTCTAACTAGCATGTATCACACAGGTGATCCTTAGTAAAGTTTAGTTTAAGTATTCCTTTAACAAATTCTTTTTGAGTAATTTTTCTTAAATTTTTCATGCTTGCATGACAAAGTCTCCTATGTCATTACCATGATTCATTAGTAATTATTTTGAGACAAAAAGTGTTAGAAGATTTAATAAAATTTAAATCAAGCATATACATATTATTTATCATGACTTCATGCAAAATATCAATTCTATTTTGGCTTATTATGCTGCTAGTGGGAAAAAAATTTTACACTATACCCCCATATCACATTGTTGACTAATACTCAATAAATTATGCTTTAAGTCTTCTACCAATAAGTCATATTTGATGAAAAAATTATTCAAATTTCCAATCATACATGTACCTATCACTCTCTTAGTGGTATTATCTCCAAGTCTAATCATGCCTCTATTACTAGCTTCCAGCGTTATAAATTGATTTAAATCTCCAGTCATGTGCTTTAAACATCCACTATCCATGTACCAAATTCTCTCATGAGGCCTTGTATGAGAGCATTTCTATAAAAAGATCAAACGTTAGACTTGAAAACCCAAATAAGTTTGGGTTCTCCTCTAGGCAATAATAAACTAGATGTATGTATGATATACTATGATTTATGCATCTTAGGTCTCCACACTAGATGTGTTCTACTATAAATTATGCAAGTGTGGGATATATGTCCTAACATTCCACATGAAAAATATTTCACACCAGGAAAAGGATTTACCAATCTATATGAGTTATATTGTCTTTTCCTAGGCTTTACACTTGTGGGCTTTTATTTAGACTGATAAAATTATTGAAGTGTAAGAATCGGTCTATTTTCTATAATAGCCTTTATTTTTAATTCTAAATATGAATTTTTATTTTCCAGCAATGAAATTTCCATGTTCAAATCAATTTCTTTATGTTCAGCTTCTTCCAAAAAATACTTTATCATTATTTTCATGTTTAGTATGTGATGATTTCAATAGTTCATACTTTTTATTCAAATCATCATATTCATCCAATAATTTCATGTGGTTGTTATCAATCAATGCGTGATCATTTCTAAGGATTTCATGCTCTTTTTGTAATTCTAAAAATTTTATGTTCAACCTAGCACGCAACTGTTTGAGTTTCCTATAAGAAGTATGAACTTTCTCAGAAATATCAAATAACTCTTCGTAGGTTAAGTCACATACCTCTTCTTGATCTGTCTGATCAAAATTATCAGCCATTAAACACAAATTAGTGACTTCCTCCTCTGCTTCTATTTCTAAGGAATCTGAACCTAAGTCTGTCCAGAATACTTTCTGCAATTTCTTCTTGCCTTTTTTACATTGATCTTCTTCTCAACCTTCTCCTTGCTAGGATTAACTTTGAGATTTGAGCAATCAAATTTGATGTGAACAGGCTTCCTATATTTATAGCAAATTATATCATTAGAAGCTTTAGCATTTTTGTGGAACTTACCCTTATTCCACTGCTGATGTCTCCTTTGCTTCCTCTTAAGGAAACTTCTGAATTGCTTTGTCATTAAGACAATATCATCTTCATTCTCAGGCTGAGACTGATTACTATCCGGGTCATCCACTTTCAATATAATATTTTTCTCCTTCCACTTATCACCTACATCAATCTATCTTTGAGTCACTCCTTGCTCGTAAGCAATCAGTGATCCAAGAAGATTATTAATATAATAAATATTTAAATCTTTTGATTCTGTTATAGCAGTTATCTTTGTATGATAAGCAGTAGGTAAATAATGAAGAATTTTATTTACTTTTTTAGCATTTATTAGTTTCCTACCTAAAGCATGCAATGAAGTGACTATTTGTATAAAGCGAGTATATATGTCACTGATTGACTCATTCGATTTCATGCAAAAAAGTTCATAATCGTGTAATAAAATATTCAATATAGATTATTTCATCTTATTTGTTCCTTCATATGTAATGCAAAGTTTATCTCATATATTTTTTTTAAATTTACAGGTTGAAACACGCATATAGTCCTCAGATTTCAGTTCACAAAAAAAAACTATTTAAGCATTTAGCATTTAACTGAGTTGGTGCTTTTTCTTTTACCTTCCACTCATTAAAAGGTATTTCAACTCTTATGCCATTAATAGGTCTAGTGGGACTATTGTAACCTTCCTATACTAAAACTCATATGCGATAGTCAAGCGATTGAAGAAAAGTAGACATATATGTTTTTCAAAAATTGAAAGAGATGTTATCAAACAATGGGGTCTTGTGATCAAATATCCTTCGGGTGTGTTACGGTTTCCAAAAGTAGCCATGATCATTTCAAAAAATTATCTAAACCTTAATTTTTGAAAGTAGGCTCTAATACCACTTGTAAAGTCCAAGTAGATTGTTAAACCTAAGGCAATTGTCTCAAAGCTAACCAAGAGGGGGGTGAATTGGTAATTTAAAAAAAAATTCTTAGTTATTTAAAAAATAGATTTAAATAATTTGAGCACAGTTATAAATTTTATGAAAATGATTTTTCAACCATATAAAATCAAAAAATGGAAAATAAAAATACAATAAAAAGTAAAGAACAGAAGATACCAAATTTTATAGTGATTCGGTCCAACAAGACCTACGTCCACTCCCTGGAGACTCCTTCTCCAGGTATTACACTAAACACTAGTGACTCTCTTTTAGCCCCCACAGTAAGGTGGAAAAGCCCTTACAAAAATCTCTCTTCCACCAACTCGGTGCGGTAGAGAACCGTCATCCTTTTTCATCCTCCTGCTGAAGGCAGAGAATCAACCATCCTTTCTCACCCTCCTGGTGACGGTAGAGTATCGATGTCCTTTCTTACCCTCCTAGTGACGGTAGAGTACCGATGTCCTTTCTCACCCTCTTGGTAACGGTAGAGTACCGACATCCTTTCTCACACTCCTAGTGGTGGAAGAGTACCGACGTCCTTTCTCACCCTCCTGGTGATAGCAGAGTACTGACATCCTTTCTCACCCTCTTGGTGATGGTAGAGTACCGACATCCTTTCTCACTCTCCTGGTGATGACAGAGTACCGATGTCTTTTCTTACCCTCCTGGTGACGGAAAAGTACCTGATTTCTTCCCAAAGATCTTCTCTCAAGAGTCTTTAAAGAGGTAGTGCAGAGATTTAAAGTACACACAAAGAGATCCTTACCTTTGGGCAAAGTTATGAACCCTTCATAATTTTCACTTGCAAGATCTCACAATTTCTCACTCCTAAACACTCTCCCAAAACACACTCTCTATCACTTCCAAGAAAAAATTCACAGAAGGATTTAAGATAGTCAATTTTTTGACACTTACATATGAAAGACAAGAAAAAACTGTCCAAAAAATTAAAAATTTTAAGTTCGACAGAATTGGATCGTACAGTATGATTATATTTCTTACGTTCGATCAGTTCAAAAAGTTCTGTATGATGCTGTACGAACCTTATTTTGTACTCTGATCGTCATCTATACGAACCAACATCGTATAGTACGATCATTTAAAAAATGTTGAGTTTGTAACGAGACAAATGGGTATGAAATTGATTTCATACTCTGACCTGCGTCCAAGACGAACCCTCTTCCTATAGTATGATCTGTTCAAAAAATGTTGAGTTCATATAGGATGAATGGGTATGAACTTGATTTTGTACTCTAACCTACGTCCAGGACGAACCCTCTTCGTACAGTACGAACAGTACTTAGAAAATTTTCCCTAGCATGATCCACTCAACTCCATTCTGGAGGAACACTCAGGGAAAATTATCCCATATGATTTATGATCGTACAGTACCATTAGTTTTATACCTACAAGTGTTTTACTCTTCCTAGGTGTGTGTGTGTGTGTGTGTGGTTTACCCAATTATAATCACTCTCTCAGACTCAAAAAAAAAAGTAGAAGAATTAAAGACTTCAATTACAAGAACCATAATCTAGTCTGTCTTTTGAAGTCTTCGGCAGTCTAGAGTATGATTTCCCTGAAATATTAGTACACACAAATAACATAAATAATATTTCTAATATATGTTAGGAGAAATAGTAATCAACACAATAAAATTTTGAAATCATCAAAAACACACATATATAAAAAATATAGTTATGTAAACTAAATTGCAACAGTATGTTCCTCCATCAGCAAGACGGGAAATGTAGGAAAGCTTTGTAAATCTAAAGCAAGGAGCTAAGACTATTATTCAGTGTGAAGTAGATTTTATATCTTTATCAAGGTATCCTCCACAGCTTTTCAGTACTCCTACTAAGAAGTGTTATAGATTTTTGAAGGGTTTAAGGGATTCATTGAGATAACCTTTAATTCCTCTTCGCATAATAGAATTTGTTAAACTGGCCGAAAGTGTTAGACTGCTGAAGAATGGTATATAGGTAGTCAAACATAAATGGGAGATTGATGGTAGAAAGAGACCAAGTGATCATAGGAGTGGATCATCAAAAAGACAGAAATTTCATCAAAGTCAACAACAACAGTCTATAAGGTTCCATGTAATACCAGTTTGTGCAAATTGTGAAAATTCTCATCCAAGAAGATGTCTGATGAACTCAGAAAAATATTATCTGTGTGGTGAATCAAGACATATTAATAGAAACTGTCAAAGAATGTTCAAGTATGCAGAGAATATAAAGGCATTTAGAAGATAAATCAATATAAAGGTGTCAGGCCACAAATGAATCAACCAACTTTGAAGATAAAAGGAGAAGCCTCAGGTGAAGCAGTCAGATCAGCACCAGCTAGAGAATTTACTTTAACTTCTCAAGAGGCCAAGGAATCTTTTGAGATGGTGACAGTACTATAAATATCTCATATTTACTTACTAGAATTATTTTATATTCTAATGTGTCTTATTCTTTTATATCTAAGATATTTTGTGAGCAATTATATGTGAAACCTATTATTTTTACTCCTGGATTGAATTTTAGATTATCTATAGGTAATTATTTAAATGACAATACATCATGTTTAATCAATTTTATGATAGCTGGTAGAAAATTTCAATTAGACTTGATAGTACTTCCATTGGTGGAATTTAAAATAATTTTAGAAATGAATTTATTGGTCAAATATTTTGCCACTATTGAATGTTGAAAGAAAAGACTCAAATTTGATTTGCCTAGGGAAGAGATATTTTATTTTAAGTGTAAAAGGAGAGTAATTTTATCATTGATTGCTTCTAGTCAGGTACATAAACGTATAAGGGGAGGTAAATTAATATTCTTAGCAAAGTTAGAAGCAACTAAAGAGAGGGATAATGACATAAATTCTATTCCTATTGTGAAGAAATGTATAGATATTTTCTTAGAGGAATGGAAGGATTTACCTGAAGAAAGAGAGGTAGAATTTTCAATAAATATTTTACTTGGAACAAATCCAATTGTAAAAAAAACTTTACAGAATGGAAACCAATGAATTGCAATAATTAAATAGTCGGTTGGGAGAATTGATTGAAAAAGTTTTATCAGATCTAGTACATCTCCTTAAAATGCACCAGTATTATTTGTCAAAAAGAAGGATGGTTTAATGTGACTCTGTATTGATAATAGAGAATTAAATACGGTGACTATTAAAAATAAGTACCCTCTTTTAAGAATAGATGATCTATTTGATAAATTAGAAGGTGCTTCAGTATTCTCTAGAATTGATCTAAGATTAGGTTACCATCAGGTTGGAGTGAAAGAAGGTGATGTTGAGAAGACTGCATTTGGTATCAGGTATGGACACTATGAATTTTTAATTATGCTATTTAGACTAACCAATGTCCCAACAGTATTCATGGATATGATGAACAGAATTTTTAAGCCTTACCTTAATAAATTTGTAATTATTTTTATTGACAATATTTTGATCTATTCTAAGAATGATAAAGAACATGCTAATCATTTAAAAATTATGTTAAAATTATTGAGGCAATATAAGTTGTTTACTAAATATTCTTAGTGCAAATTTTGGCTAAAAAAATTTCATTCTTGGTGCACATTGTCAGTGGTGAAGGTACATCAGTAGATCTAGAAAAGATAAAAGCAGTAGTGGAATTACCAAGACCAACGAATGTGAGAGAGGTAAGGAGTTCCTTGGGATTAGTGAGATATTATAGAAGATTTGTCAAGGCTTTTCTCAATTTATTTTGCCTTAATCTAAGTTGACCAGGAAAGATATAAAATTTGAATGAACTAGGAATTGTAAGCAGAGTTTTCAAGAGTTAAAGGAACGTTTAACAACTATACCTATATTGATAAATTCATATGAAACTGAAAGATTTCAATTGTTCAGTGATGCTTCTCAAAAAGGGTTACGTTATGTATTGATACATAATAAAAATGTGATTGCATACACTTCTAGATAGTTGAAATCTTATGAAAAGAATTATCCAACTCTTGATTTAGAATTGGCTGCAGCAATATTTGTATTAAAAATTTGGAGACACTATATATATGGTGTGAGATATGAAATTTTTACAAATAATAAAGTTTGAAATATATTTTTATTCAAAAAGAATTGAATTTAAGACAAAGAAGATGGCTAGAATTGATAAAGGATTATGATCTTGAAATCCAGTACTGTCCGGGCAAGGCTAATATAGTGGCTGATAGATTAAGTAAAAAGTCTAGAGAATAGGTGAATTGTATGTTGACTCTAGAGGAAGAGTTAATTAAAGAGATAGAAGCATTACAATTGGAAGTTAGAATGTAGAGAGATCAAGATTCAGTTAGTTTTAATCAGATGACAGTTTATCCTTCTTTAGAAAAAAGAATCACCGAAGCTCAAAAGACTAGTATTGAAAATTAGAAGCTTTTGGAGCAAGAGTAATCAGGAAAAAGAAAAGGATCTCAGTGTATTAGATCAGGGAAGAATCATGAGCAATGAGTATTTATGTATACCAAAGGAATCAGATTTAATACATAAAATTTTATATGAAGCTCATAATTCAGGTTATTCAATCCATCTAGGAAGCACAAAGATGTATACGAATTTAAAGATTTTATTTTAGTGGCCGGGAATGAAAAGAGATATGACAGAATATGTGGCTAAATGTGTAAAGTGTCAAGTTGTTAAAGCTGAGCATCAGAAACTTAGTGGCATGTTACAATCTTTACTAATTCCAGAATGGAAGTAGGAAGACCTAGCCATGAATTTTGTTACAGGATTTCCCAGGTCAAGGCAAGGGCATGACTATATATGGATTGTGATTGATAGACTAACAAAGTCAACATATTTTCTATCTATTCATCAGACTAATTTAATAGAGAAATTGGCTAAATTATTTGTGAAGAAAATCATCATATTGCACTATTATGTCGGATAGAGATAGACATTTTATATCCAAATTATGGAATAGTATATATGAAAGTTTGGGCACAAAATTGAAATTCAATACTGCATTTCATCCACAGATATATGGTCAATCAGCAAGGCTGGTTCAGGTATTGGAAGATCTGTTAAGATTGTATATTTTGGATTTTAGAGGTAGTTGGAAGATTATATTCTATTGATAGAGTTCACTTATAATAAGAGCTACTAATCCAGTATCAACATGGCTCCATATAAAGCTTTATATGATAGAAAATGCAGAACTCCATTGAGTTGGTTTGAAATTGGTGAAAGAATTGGGTCCGTAGTTAGTGGATGAAGCTATTGAAAAGGTCAGATTAATTAGAGACAGATTAAAAGTAGCTTACGACCACTAGCAAAAATACTATAATCCTAAGCATAAAATGATAGAATTTGAAGTAAGAGATTTTGTATTCTTAAATATGAGACCAATGAAGGGTGTTTCTATACTTGGTCAAGGTGGAAAACTCAATCCTCGATATGTTGGCCCATTTGAAATCATTGAAAGAGTGGGACAAGTTGCTTACAAGTTAGTATTACTTGCAGACATGTTTGATGTGCATAATGGTTTTTATACTTCAATGCTCAAAAAGTTGGTTACGAATGAAAATCAAAGAGTTTCACAGAATGAAATTAAGCTTCAGAATGATTTGACATATGTTGAAGAACTTGAAAGAATATCAAAAAGCGGTGTTCGTAAATTAAGAAACAGAATAATTCATTATTTTAAAGTAAAATGGAAGCACAGGTTAGTAAAGGATGCTACATGGAAAAAAGAGACAGACATGAGACAAAAGTTTCCTCATCTATTTGAATATATATCAAAAATTAAATTTTAGGGACAAAATTCTGTTAAGAATGAAAGATTTGTAATAACCTAAATTCCAAGTAAGATTATAAATTTTTTTGCTTAATTAAATTCTCCCCAAATTATTAACTTCTATTAATTTCTTTTTAACAAATTTACTTTCCTAAATTTTTAACTTATAAATACTTTTAATTATGATTAGCAATTAATTATTAGTAACAAATATATTCTTGTTCAGTTAATTAATAGGTTATTGTTAAAGAATTAAATAATTAAAAGTTATTGTTAATATTAAAAAAATATGGTTAATGATTAAACTATTGTTAATTAAAATAAGTTATGTTAATTAGGCCTCTAATAAGATTCCCGTACTCCACTAGCACTAACATAATATTAGTTAATATATGCTTACACTCAGCCACAACTGAACAATGCATGCATCGTTTAAGATGACTTGGAAAGGATTAGCATTAGCATATTAGAGAAATCCCCTAATCTTCTATTCCATTCATTCCTTCAAGCAGCGGTTAGCGGGAGAAGTTTTGTTGCGTGGGAAGTGAAGGTGGAGAGGAGCATTAGAGCGGAAATAGTGATTGGTGGAAGCGGTAGCCGTGAGGGATCTCTAACGGGTCGTGGGAGCGTCTTCTACTAGGGAGTAAGTTTGTTTGCGACTAAGCACTATAACTCGGCAAGTGTTTATCTGAAGTAAAAGGGTTACAGCGGGTGAAGAGTGAATTTTTTAGTGAAGGAAGAAGGGATTGAGATAAGCCCTTTAATTATATTAAATTGGTATGATAGATTTCCAAATATTACTACAAATTTCTAAATTAGACTACGCCGAAATGTAGGAATTATTTGGCATATGAGGAGGAGAGAAACTGGTTTCGAGATATATGATTATTTTAGTATAAATTTATTTTACATAATTTATTTCAATAATAAATTATAAAAAGTAATAGAATTGGAGAGGTGATTGTAGGTAACTTATAATCGAAGAAGAGTACGAGGTGGAGGATTTGAAAAGTCAAATCATTAAGTAGATAAAGAATGCAAGTTTAAATTTAAAAGTATATAATATTATTTTAGTAAATATGTATACTAACACTTAATAAAAATTTAGGGATATGATTATAGAAAAAGAGAATGATGTGATGAATATATATATTCATAATCAAGTATTCAAGTATGAACAACCACTTGCAAATTTAAATGATTAGGATTTAGAATAAAATGTAATATGAATAATTGAAAATTTTTCTTGTTGGTATCATTTTGAAAAAAAGTATTATTTTGTACATACTACATACCCATGATCTTCATGCAAACAGTATAACAATAATATTGTCATGGAAATCTGCAATACTATAATATACGTATGAACTAAGAATATGTGAAGTTTATTGAATATCAATTTAATAAAGTTTAGATATAAAATGATGTAAAACATACAATTGCATGTGGGGCATAAGGGTCCGCATATATGACACCTGCATTCTGGGTGGGATAAAAGAAACCTTAGAGATATGATATCTGTATTATAAATGGGGTAAAAGAGACCCCAAAAATATGATACCTACATTATAGGTGGGGTAAAAGTAACCTAGAGATATGATACATGCATAGCATATGGGGCAAAAGAGACCCATAAAGAGATAAAAGGGACCTCTATTTTGTTCAATGGCAATAATATCAAATTTACCTAGGCTCCATTGAATATGTTAATGAAAGTTTAGTGAAATCTTTAAAATACTAATATTTATATTCAATATAGACTTCAAAGGAAATAAAGGTTAATGATAAATATCATTTTATGTTGTTTTATAAATAATATCAAGTTTGATTAATTTATGATTTTAATGTTCTAAGTTTTATAATCATACAATTTAACTATTATTTAATTTGCTTAACTTATTGAGCCTGATAGCTCACCAATTTTTTTATACTGGCTATTGTTACAAGAAAATGAAAGGAAAAAACTTGATGCATAATAGATTCAAGTTTATTTCACTTTGTGTTTCTTCTGTTTAGCAATGTTTGTAAGTCCATATTTGTAAGTCACTTTATTTTTAACATTTCTAAGAGTTATTTTATTCCTACTAACTCCATTTCTTCTACCCGTATTAATAGTATAGAAAGGAAATTTGGCTTGAATAAGAGATTTCTACCATTAAAGTATTTGGGTTCTCCTCTTTACAAGGGGAAGAAACATTCTCATTTATTTGATGATATTTTCTCTACTGTTCATAACAAACTTTCCTCTTGAGCTTTCAACTTTCTTTCTTATGGAGGTAGGCTTATTCTTATTAAGCATGTTTTGTGTTCTATTCCTATTTATTTGCTTCATACTTTGTGTCCGACCTCTAATGTTTGTAGGAGAATGAAAACTTTATTTAATAAATTCCTTTGGGGTTCCAAGGATGGAAACCGTTCCAATGTTTGGGGTTCTTGGAGTAATTGCTCGGGGATGATGGATGAGGGTAGATTAGATTTCAAAACCTTTTCTGATATGATCCAAACTTATAGCCATAAACTGTGGTTCAATTTTAGAACTAAAAAAGTCTATAAGCTAAATTTATGGTATCGAAGTATTGTGCTGGGAAGCACCCTCTGAACTGTGCTTTTAGACAAGGTAATTCTTTCAATTGGAAAAGATTATGTAACATTAAGTGGGAAGCAGAAGGTTTTATTCAATGGGGGATGGGAACTGGGAATATCTTCTTCTGGCAGGATAAATGGCTTGGTAATTTCTCGATCGATAATCTTTTACACACTCACTCTATCTTTACTTGCAAAGTTAAAGATTTTATTGTTAATAAGAGTTGGAATATTGATTTACTTTCCAACCTTGTGCCAGAATTTATTGTTAAGTTAATTCTCAATATTTCTATTCATTTGGAGGAGGAGGGTCGCATTCTGTTTAATTGTTCTAATGATGGCTTGTTCAACACTAAACAAGTTTTGAATTCTCTTAGGCAATCCTTACCTAATAATACTCTTTACTTAGCTTATTGGCATGCTGACATTCCCCCTACTTACTCTTTTCTTATTTGGAGGATTTTGCATAATTATTTGCCTTTGGATACCATTTTAGTTAAGAAAGGTTTTTATATTGTCTCCAAATGTCAGTGCTGCTATCACATTGAAAATATGGTTCATGTATTTGTTTAGGGCCATATTGCTATGAAAGTTTGGGTTTATTTTGATAAGATGTTTAATGTTTTATCTACCTCTAGATACAATTCTGTTTTTAACCTTCTTAAAGAGTGGTTTACTCCCACTAAAGGACATATTAGGAATATCCTTCCTGTTATCATCTGTTGGTTTTTGTGGAGTAGTAGGAATGCCTCTAAAAATGAGAATATTAAGATGGATGCCTTAAATGTGATTACTAAAGTTAAGAATAAAATTTACCAACTCTTTGTTGCCAAGTTAATTAATGCTCATTCTTTTAAAGGCTTTCTTTAAGTGGCATGTGAATTTGGTTTGGTGTTTAGTTCCTGTAATGTCCATGGTAATGACAGAATTATTTATTGGAAAAAGCCAGGGGAGGGATGTTTTAAACTTAACACCAATGGCTCTATGAATAATCTTAATGCGGGTTGTGGTGGTATTATTCGAGATTCTAAGGGTTTTTTTATTATGGCATTTGCAGGTCCTTCGAATACTATTACTGCCATTCAAGCTAAAATTGAGGGTCTCCTATTTGGGATTCAATTATGTATTTCTCTTGGCATAACTAATATTTGGATTGAAGTTGATGCATTGCTCTTATTGCATTATCTTAATGGTAACACTTCTTCTAATCCAGTTTATTTCTATATGTTAAGAGATATTAATTACCGGCTGTCTCGCATCAATTACACGGTCTCTCATATTTTGAGGGAGGGAAATGTTGTAGCTGATTCTATGGCTAAAAGGGGTTGTAACCTTACTGGTTTTATTAAATTCAATGATCATACTCTTCCTAAAGAGACCAAAGGTTTGCTGAGACTGGACTGGCGGGGTCTTCCTTACCTCCGGTTTAAATAATGGTCCTGCTTTTTATTGTTGCTTTCACTCTTTGTTCTGTTTGTTTTCTTGATCTTTATGCGTGTGGTCCTCTTTGCTTTCTTGGGTTGGAGTTTTGACCTGTGTTTTTTCGTTTTTTCCCTTTAATTTTAGTGGTGGGTTCTTTATGTTGTGCTTGGCAGGTGCCTACTACCTTTTGTTCTTGTTCTCAGGTGTCAATTATCGGGGTTTTTTTTTTAAGTGGCATCATGGTTTTCTTACCAGCCAGAATTATGTGTCCTATTTTGAATTCTATGTGGGTTTCTTCTTTGGCTTTTGCTAAGAATTTTGGTATTGTTTGGAGCCTTGGTTTCCGTCATGTGCATATTGTGGTGGTTTGTGCTGATGCTATTTTCTGGGATAACTTTGATTGTATTTGGGATTGCTCCACATATACCTTCTCGTTGAATGGCTGTGGGCTCTGTGGTATTTATCTTTACTTCACTAATCCAAGCCTGTTTACTTGTTATAAGAGGAAGCTTGGTTTAAGTGGTTTTGATTCTCATGATGGCTCAGCTTACACTTGGTTATGTTTTTCGATTGAAGTCTGGTGGTACTACATTAGTTATTGTGATGGTTTTAAGTCTGGTGCCGGTTCTGATTACTATTGTTTATGTTATTGCCCGATCTTCTATCATGCCATTTTTAGTAATTCACATTTTATGTTCTATAGTTGGTGGCATTATACTATTTCAGGTTATGATTGGAGGTTCACTGCAGTTCTGTTACTCTGCTTGTTACTAATCGGTCTTTTTGGATGCAGCTGCTGTTTAGTTATAAGAAGGGGAAGTACATGGACAATTTCATTCTTATTCTCTGTTTTCTTATTTCTAATTTATAGAATTTTGCCTCTTTGGATTATGATTTTTGAGATTAGCCTTGTTAACCTCTCTGTTAGACATACTTTGCTCTTTAATTTTTTGTTTAGTGTCCTTGCAGACCTCTTTTTCAGGTTTTTGAAAACTAGTTCTCGTTTTGTGTAGGGACCGACTTTGGTTGGGAAGGTTGTGCTGAACCTGCTTCTTTTTTGCCTTTCTTTGTTAGTTTTTAGAATGTTATTAGGTGGCTTTGTACTCGTGATTAATAGGGATATCCGCCTCTTAGGATATTTTCGATTTTTTTTGTAGCTCTTTCGAGCAGTAGCAAGTTGGAGGTCTCTCTAAGGACCTTGTACAACTTTTTTTATATTAACACGTAGGCCCATCGGTGGGTTTTAACCAAAAAAAAAAGTCCATATTTGAGATATGTAAACTTTTTAGTATTGTATTCTCTTTAGATTTCTCGTAGTGGCTTTATACATATTATGTGATATAAATTAGATTAATTAGATACTTCCGTGTATTCAATAAATGTAATTGTTGATGGTTGTTTTAAACTATGACATTATTGAGAAGTGATAAAAGTAAAGAATAAATGCGATGCTTTGTTTGTAGCACTTTACATTACTGTTAAAATGTATCTTAAGGTGTTACAGGTCACATACTTCAACAGGTAGACACTTGTCTCAGTCCAAGTATGCGACTGACTGACTTAAGCGTGTGGGTATAGCTGATTGCAAACCAATTGCTTCTCCAATTCCTTCCAAATTTGTTATAGCTTCAACATACCTCTCTGAGCAGAACAATCTGATCAATTCAGACATTATGAACTCCTTGTAATATTTAACCATTAAAAGACCTGACACTGTTAATAAACTTTGCCAACACATCCATCAACCTTTGGAGGATGATTCTAAACTTCTTAAATGGCTTACTTCGTTATATCAAGGGTCCTTTGGTTTTTTTTTTTTTAGTTTACCGGTAACTCCTAGTGATTTAATTCTATCAGCATACTCAAATTCGAATTGGGCCAATGATCTCATTGATCGAAAATCAACTACTGTTTATTGTGCATTTCTAAGTAGCACCCTTATCTCGTGACAGGTTAAGAAAGAGAGTACAGTTGCTCAATCCTTCATAAAAGTTAAATACAAAGCACTTGCTACTACTGCTACTGATCTTTTTTGGCTTCGCTGACATCTACAGGAGTTTCGTGGTGATATTTCAAAGCCTACTATCCTAGTTTGTGATAATATATCAGGAATTGCTCTTACAAATAATCCTATTTTTCAATGCCAGAAGTAAATACATTTAAGTAAAATTTTATTTTGTTCATGACTGCATCAAGAACAAAGTTTTGTATATCTCACATGTGCATACAAATAATCAACTTGCTGATCTGAAGAACACGCACTTTCTATTCCTTGATTCATCAATCTTCATAGCAAGCTAACGATTTTGAAAGACCTCGTTCGTTTGAGGCGCAGTGATAAGCAAGACGCCTTATATAATTAATTGCATAAACATGTGCTCACTATCTACATGGCAGGTTACCTTTTGCTGCACTCCCGTAATCACCGTTGAAGCTCAACGGATTGATCTTTGTTGTTGATGTCATTATCCTGCTTTACCTACCCTACACTATATGTATTATGCAATTATAATAGTAAGAGATATAGAAGAAACAGAGATAAAGTTTCAGTTGCTTATGTTTTCTTGTATGCTATTCTAGTTGTTGTATCTGTTTTGCACAGGTCATGCCATAGTGGATCGCTTCAGATGTTCAACAAACCAGTCATGCAGAGTGAGTTGCAATATTGAAGTAGATCACATTAACTCAGCTAACCTAATAAATTTCCAAATGGTGGACATTCACATCATGATCCGTCATATGAACGCAAAAGATAAATGATATATTTGGCCGCAATTTATACATTAATTATGTACATAAAAAATATATGCGACACATGAGTCTTATATCAAGCCCACAATCATGGATGAACACCAATAATAAAACAAATTCAACATAATTTAATGCCAATTCCCTTGGGTGTTGGTTCCTAGAAGCAAACCAATATTAGTCATGGAAAACATATTTCAAGCATTTCATGAATTGACCACATTACATGTAACCTTCGCTGCATGCTCCAATATACCTGCTTTGATGATGTAACACGCAACCTTACTCAGAACGTATGGGGCTTTTGAATTAGAGAGATATATGCTGGTCATTATCACTCTCGATGAAAGATGATTCCATTAATAGATCAATGAGGCAGCCAAGAAGGCTACCTCAGTGTATTTCCATGGAAGCATCATTGGGGTTTGGAGAATTAGATTCCTGAACATCAGTTGACGAATTCACATAATTACTCCTAGTTCCTCCTTGACCACAGGGACCTTCTCCTTGGGCTAGCTGGTAGGGCTGGAGGCATCTGTGAACTGGACTGGAAAGAGCATTTAAGAAAACTGAGTTCTTTACCTGTTCAGAATGAGATGTGCGAGGAACTACATAAGCATGCTGCCCCACAAAACCTGGACTAGTTTGGATGCTAGAGTTTGGAACGTGTGGTGTACTTTGAGGGAATTGGTGCTGAAAGTGCAATCTTGGGGAGATGGTTGCATCATCTCCACCATAATCAATCTCATTCTGCAACAAAAAAGGTGGCAAAAGAAGTTTTCAAGCCATGAATTAAGCAGGAAAGTACAAGGTCTTGCTTGGAGCCAATATTTCACATCCCTCCAGTACAAAAGAACAATGTGCAACAGCTAAAGCCTAGTATTAGTTAAGAAATGCGTAGAAAAAAGAGTAATAACTCAGAAAAAATTAAACCTTGACAATCATTGGTTTAGAAAACCAATTCATCATGCTAAGTAGGTAAAAAATCAGCACCACCAACAAATAGTTGGCTTTGAAACGGTAACAGCTCGTTCATAGGTATAGATTTGTGATCGTCAGTAACCCATGGACTTGCTGTCTGTTATCAGCCCACGATCTACGACCATTGCTAAACTGCAACTCTGTTGAGTCAGCGACCCATAATATGAGTACTGTAGCTACACATAGTGGCTTGCGGCTCTTTTGTTATAAAAGATTTTCGGGTTTGCTGCAAGTTCCTCTTGTTAGCTTTCAGTGACACTTAAGCTTTCATTATAAGCCTGTCAACTTCTGATTTGTTTATTTCGAAATTAAGGAAGAACTCGTGATTACTAATAGATACGTTTGAGGCATGTCAAAGAGCAATTCCACTTTATTTCTATTTTGATTGAATGAATTTTGGTTGGATGCAATTCCAGCTAGCCTTCTAAAACTATGATGGAAGTCATTTCTATCTACCAACGCAAGGCCTGGACCATTTATTTATTGATCTCGTCTTATTCATAATTTGTAATCTTAGTTATAGGTGCGCCTGTGTCATTAGATTTCATCAAGACTAAGGGGGTGTTTGGTATAGGATTGGATTCAATTTTAATAGGATTTACTAAATCCTATAAATCCGGATTTAGTAAATCCTAGGCTCATAAATCCTAAAAAGTGTTTGGTATGACAAATTTTAAATCCTGTTAAATCGAAAGAAGTTGTTTTGCAACAGATTGCAGGATTTAAAATAGTTGGAGATTTCCCAAATTACCTTCTTCAACTCTTGAATCCAATACTCTCTACAATTTTCAACTCTTGTAGTAATTTCCCAAATTATCTAAAACTCCCAAACCATTCAATGTAAATCAACAGCAAATAAATAAAAAAAAAATCCAAAAGAAATCATAAACCAATGCATTAACCATCTTAAAACATCTTTGCTTGCTTTGGTTTTTTCTCCTCCACAAAACAAAATGTACAGCAAATTAAAAAAAAAACGCTAAAAAATACATATATCCTTCGGTTAATGTTGCACTGAGGAAGAAAAAAAAAATTCGGACATGTAGTACCTGCGCGACGTTGCGAGCTCCGGCGAAGAGATCTGGAAGCAGCTAGGGCAGGAGCGGATGAAGATGAAGCTGATTTGTGCCGTAAATCCTAATACGAATGGGATTAGGATTTAGAGGGATTTACCGGATTTGTGCCGTAAATCCGTAAATCCTGGATTTATGGATTTGCCGGATTTACAACAGCGAAAATTGCGTTTGGCAGGATTTACCTTAAATCCTACTCAAATCGGCGGATAAATCCGATACCAAACACCCCCTAAAACAAACTATGCCTTTCTATTTGTTGTGTGATTTATGATCAGCATGTGGTTTTCATTCATCCTGAATTTCTGGGTAAAAATTCTATTATGTGATCATTAAATTATCATTCAAGTAAAGTCAAAAGCATGACACATACTCTTTCCACCGACCCGATGAGGCAGATGAAGCTCTAGGCGTTTTCTAGTGAGAGAAGCTATTTTCAAATTTCTGTTTCCTTCTTTTTCACGGGAATCCTTCGATGGCAGAGGATTACCGACGGCGACCTCCGCCTGGCAATCCTCCACCACACCATTCATCGACTCAACAATTACTCAAGGGAAGAGTTGGAATCTTTGAAGATCGGTCATCTTTGTTCGGAGTTCGTGCTCAAGATGATGTTCTGAAGAACCAACCTCTGCGGATTTGTGAAGGTTTCAACCCTCGTTTACAGCAACCTACGTTCGCCGAAGGGAAGGGGAAAGCGATCTTAGATAACCAGATGTCTCCCAAATTAAAATTCTCTGGATTTAAAAGCCCTCCTCAGAGAAAGAATGACTCCGAAGCATCTTCGTCTGGTTTTACTTTGAAGGTTAATCGATTTGTTTCTGATTCTTTTGATCGCAAAATTGATTCGGCTTTTAATGATGTGTCTGAGATTGCTGATCCAATGACCATTGAAAATGCAAATAATATAACTAATGTGGTTAATAAGATTGAGGAAGTGATCAAACCTGCTGTTAGTGATAATCTAGGGAATCCGTGGAATTCCACCAAGCATTTGAAAATCAATTCCAACTGGGCTCCAGTTGAAATGTCCGAAGATGGGGTTGCTGTTAAACTCAATTTGATAAAGGAAAATGATAATGTGGCCGTTCTTAAGAATTCTTTGGTTGTGAAGGTCTTAGGAAATAAAATCCCTTTCCCTTCTTGCTGTGTGGAACTGAGGAAACAATGGAGTAGGTTCGGTAGTTTTCATTTAACTTCATTGGGACTTGATTGGATTCTATGCTCATTTCAGTCAGTTGAAGCGTTGGAAGGTGTTATGAGTGGAGGTCCTTGGTATGTGGGAGGATTTATTGTGGGAATTGACAGATGGAGTCCTAGTTTTTCCCCTACCTCCCTGAAGGGGCTTTCTTCTCCGGTCTGGATTAGAATGCCACATTTACCTTTGTATTGTTGGGATGAGATAAATATTACTAAGATTGCTTCGAAGGTTGGGGTTCCTTTACTCCTGGATGGGAATATATTCAGGTGGGGAATGAGGGAATTCGCTAGAGTTTGTGTGAGAATCAATTTGGAAGATAAACTACCAGGTGGAATCTGGATTGATGGTCTGGGTGGAAGATTTTATCAAAGAGTGGAATATGAAAAGATTTCCTCTTTTTGTTTCCATTGCGGTAAAATTGGACATAAATCCAATTTATGTCCTGATAACATTAATGGGAATGGAAGTCAGAACAATGAAGTGCAAGCTACTGTTTCAAAGGAGGAAGCTAAGATTGGTTTGCCTAGAAGCCAAGATGATAAAGATGTTTATGGACCTTGGATCCATGTGAGATTTCAAAATAGAAGAAGGAGGTTTGTCCATAGCAGAGAACTCAACATAAAGGGTAAGCAAGATACTCGGGTGGATGCAGCTGAGTTGGATAACCCTTGTGTTATTCAATCTTTAGAAGAGGATGGTTCTAATAAGGTGGCATCTGAGGTGGTGGTTGCTAATAAATTTCAGGTTCTTTTGGGAAATGCAGAGGAGGAAGGAGAAATTAATGATCATAGAAATTCAAATGAAGTTAGTATTTCCAATCAAGAGGTGGAACCGGTTAATAATCTTCCTGCTATAGTTCAGAATGCTGAATCAATTACTTTGGTTAGTCCTTCTAACCTGCTGCAGGAGATTAATATGGAGATTGGTGTGTCCTTTGTTGAAGCTGCCCGAGAGCAGGATTCTCAAGACATTAAGCTGGATGTGGCTGCTGATATTCTGGAATCAGCAACTACAAAAACTAAAACCAAGTTGGCTAAGGAGATCAAATCTCTAGGTCCGGATTTCCCTAGAAGGAGGAGAGGAGGTGGTGGAGGTGTTTGTGGTGTTGGGGGCCTTTCCCCATTGGGTTCCTAATGTCTTCCATTTTGTTTTGGAATTGTAGAGGAGCTAGGAAAAAAGGGACTTCTCTTTATCTAAGGGAGGTAGTGAGGGAGCATGAGGTGTTCTTTATTGGGTTAGTGGAGACTAAGTTGTCTAGTGTGGATAGGATGGATGTTAATAGAATTATTGGGGAGGATTGGGATTTTTTCCACCATCCTGCTGTTGGTACTTCTGGAGGAATTCTTATTTTATGGAAAAGGTCAGAAGGGTGCTTCAAGGTGGGTTTGGATTCTTCTCAAGTGGTTTTTGGGAGTTTCCATTTTCTTCTTAAAGGTTGTTGGAATATTGCTACGGTCTATGGGAGTAAAGATGTGTGGGCTAGAAGAAGTTTATGGGCTAGTCTTGGTGAGGTTCTTGATGGGGATACTCCTCCTATTGTTGGGGGGGGATTTTAATTGTTTGTTGAGCAAGGAGGATAAAAGAGGGGGAAAGAGATTTAGCTTCTCCCAAGGCCCGCAGGAGATGAATGCTTTTTTAGCTAACAATGATTTGCATGATGTAGGTATTATGGGACCAAGGATGGCAATGCCAGGATTTGGGAAAGATTGGATCGCTGCTTGGTGAATACGGCTGCTCTACAACAAGTGCCATTTGCTCCTGTCAATCATTTGGCAAGAGTGGCGTCTGACCACTCTCCCATTGCATTCAAGATCAACCAATTGACGAGGCCTTATCAGAGATACATCAGATTTGAAGACGTTTGGAGATCCTCTCCGGCTGCTTGGAATGTTGTTCTTAAAGCATGGAGAAGGACTGATTTTGGCTCTAATGCTGAAATTCTTAGAAGGAAGATGAAGAGATCCCTCAAAGCTTTGTACTATTGGAATAAAAATAAATTGAAAGAACTATCAAACTTGAAGGAAACTTTGAAGAATGATATTATGGCTTTGCAAATGAAAGAAAGTGGAGTTGATGGGCTAAATCAGGAGGAGCTGCTGCTGTTAAGGAGCAAAGTGCGTGAGCTTAATGTTACTCTTGCCCGATTGTCTACTTGGTGGAATCAAAGAGCAAAGACTAGATGGATTCAAGAAGGTGATACTAATTCTGGTTTTTTTCATGACTATGCGTCGGCTAGGAGGAATAGAAAGCTTATCAATCAAATTAAAGATGATGTGAAAGGTCTTGTGGTTGAACAGGAGAAGATTGAGGAAGTGTTTTGTAACTTCTTCAATCAGAAGTGGAAGTATAGGGAATGTTGTCTCACGAGCTGGCCTGAGGTTGGGTGTCATCAGAAGATAGATAACACTGCTTGGAGAAGTCTGAATGCTAATTTCAAGGCTGAGGAGATGTTAGAAGCGGTGAACAGATTGGGCAACAATAAATCACCAGGTGTGGATGGCATTACATCCTCCTTTATAAAGAGCTATTGGAGTATTATCAAAGATGACTTGTGGGGAGCTGTTAATGAATTCTTTATAAGTGGGAAGATGTCGTTGGAGTGGAAGGAGATGTTGATTGTCCTAATTCCTAAGGTGAAGACTCCATTGCAACCGTCTCAATTCCGACCCATAAGCTTGTGTCAAACCATCTAAAAGGTGGTGGCTAGTATGATAATGAACCGTTTGAAGTATTGTTTGCCAAAGTTAATCTCTGAAGATCAAGTAGCATTCGTTCCTGGTAGATCTTTATCGGATCACTGCTTGTTAGCCCAAAAAGTCTTCAATAAATTCAGATATTCAAATTGCAAAAAAGGTCTAATGGCGGTTAAAGTGGATATGAAACAAGCTTATGACAGCATGTGTTGGCCAACTCTTGCTAAAGCTTTGGATTGGTTTGGCTTTCCTCCTAGACTTACTATGCTCATTACGGAGTGTGTTCAAGAGGTTAGATTTTCTATTCTTATTAATGGTAGAAGAACTGATTGGATTGATGTTAAATTTGGGTTTAGACAAGGGTGCCCACTTTCCCCTTATTTGTATATCCTTTGTTCTCAATTGCTTTCCAATGCCATTCATTAATGGGGTCTTGAGTTGGACATCAAGGTATCTCCAAAATCTGATAAAATAACCCATCTATTATATGCTGATGATGTCGTAGTTTTTTCTCATGCTACCATGGGTTCAGCTACTTGTTTGAAAAAGATCCTGAAAGACTTTTGTGGTTGGACGGGTCAAAAAGTGAATGAACTGAAATCTCAAATCCTTTTTGGAAACTCTGTTAAGAAAACTTCAAGGAATAAGATTGCTAAGAAGTTGGGGTATAAGAGTGTTAGAGAAATGCACTATTTGGGTGTTAAGATGGTTTTGAGGAGACCACTGAAATCTGATTTCAGATTTTTGATAAATCATGCATTGGAAAGATTAAATACTTGGGGAAGCAGATGTCTATCCTTGGCAGGAAGGGTTCTTCTTATTAAGAGCTCCTTTTTATCCTTACCAATTTTTATTTCTACACACTCTTTGGTTCCTAAAGGCATTTTGTATGAGCTGGATAGATTATGTAGAGACTTCCTTTGGCATAAAGACAAGGAGAAAAGAGGTCTACATTATGTTGGTTGGGAAGAGATATGTAAACCAAAACAGCTGGGTGGTTTGGGTCTTAATTCTTTGGTGCATAAAGTGGGACCTTTACGGTCTAGGCTGACTTGGAGATTTATCAAGAACCCACAATGTCTATGTAATCATATCATTAGCTCTAAATATGATGGTAATGTTTGGAATGGAGTGATTAAAAGAGGGAATTCTCCTTCTTGGAAAATTCTGCTAGATGGAGCCAAATACTTGAAAGGTATTGTGAGATGGAAGCTAGCAAATGGTATCAAAGTGAGTATCTTCAATGATACTTGGATCTTTGATAAACCAATTAACAGATGGCCAACCTTTGTCAATTGCAATGAGCCTTGGTATGATTTGGTTCACAAGTTCATTAATGAAGACGGTAGATGGAATGATGTGGTTTTGCAAAATCTGTTTAGTAAGGAGTTGATTCCCGTCATTAAATCGGTGAAGATTTATCCTGATATGAAGGAGGATCAGATGGAACTAATAAAGCAGCACACGGGCAGATCAATTGCTGCTTTGTCCTTTGAGGCTTGGCTGGATTCTACGGGAAAACTACGAGACAAGGAGGACAAACTCACTTATAATTTGAATATTTTTAGGAAGCTCAAACTACTGCCTAAGGTGGAGATGTTTTGGTGGAGACTTTGTAGAAATGCATTACCAACTAATTCCTTTTTAAATTATAGGAATTTATTGGATTCTAACTTGTGTCCTTGTGGCTGTGATGTGGAGGAGAACAGTGAGCATGTGGCTGTTGAGTGTAAACAGCTCATTATGATGGTGGATAAGCTGAGAGATTGGGGGTTTTATGTTCCTGTTTTTACTTCTTTCCGTAATTGTTTAAAACAGCTGGATAGATTGTCTATAAGCAGCCGCAACAATGCAATTCTTTATTGTACAGCAGTTTACTATTCTTGAAAGAGGAGAAACCAAATAAAGCTTGGAGTTCAAGTTCTTTCGGTTAACTATTTGGCTGCCAATGTTTTAACGTCTATTTGCCATCCAATGAAGAGTCCGATTCTAGGCAACTGAGATGCTAATCTCCTTTTGGAGCCTTCAGATACTTGGCATCCTCCTCCCCTAGATTGGAGAAAGATCAATGTGGATGCTACTTTGAAGGAAACGTATAGTGCTGGTCTCGGAGCCATCGTAAGAGATGATAAAGGCAGGTTTCTAGCAGCATTTGGGGAGCACCTTCTATATTGGGACATATCAACTTTGGAGTTACAAGCTGTCTTGTTTGTAAGGAGACACATACAAAGTTGGATGCTTCATTACAAGGGTGCCATCTTTGAAGGAGACAATTACAATGCGATTGAGTGGCTTCAAAAATCTGTTAGCAAATTGGGGTGGCCGAATCAAGTGATCCAACTTGAAGATTCTTTATTTCTTAATGAGTTCAATAATGTTCTTTTTCATTGCATTTCTAGAAATTGTAATAAGGTAGCCGATTGTTGTGCTACATTAGCTCTAGAAGGTAGTTTTTCGTTTGATAGCTTTGATGAAAATTGCATTCCTTCTCCATTGTTTGATTTGGTGAAGAAGGAGTGTAATTGCTCTGTTTAGAACCTTTTTTCTTTGTCTTCTTAATGCAAAGTGCTTTCTTTCAAAAAAAAAAAAAGGTAAAGTTTAATGGACTTCTTTCATCAACTGGGATCGATATTTATTTAAATTGATAGCCGATGAACCACAGCTTTTGATTTATGTTTACTATTTGTGTATTACATAATGTAGTTGCATTAGAAACTCAATGCCGCAAGACCTGTCTATCTCAAATTAGATATTAAAGGTTATGGTTGCATCATAATGTCAACCACAAGTCCAACATAATGATTGGATCAATAAATAAAATAATAGTATAATACAATTTAAACGAAATCATGTAAATTAAGGTTCAAAGCAACTACAATATAACTATCATGAGGTTTACATTTATATTCCTAGGTTTAATGAGAGGTAAAATTTTAAGAAATTTCCAATAGGATTAACAACTTTGAATATTTCTTTGAATGTTACACTATGTTTGTGATACGCCGGGGGGAGGGGGCACCTGGCCGGCCTAGACTAGCCCAGCCTGACCGCCCAGGCCAATCCGGCCGACCGGCCAAGCCCTTGCTGATCCAGCCCTTTGGCTGGTCGGAATCATGGGCAGCAAAGGGGGAGATTTCGGCATTCTTTTAGGGCTTAGAAGAGCTATTATTCATTATGTAAGGAGGAGGAATTAAGGAGGAGATATTTAGGAAGGTTTCCTAATTGTGTTTATATTGTTAAAGAAGGTTTTAATTGTTTAGAAATATTTCCTAATTGTGTTTATACTATTTAGGAAAGTTTTAATTATTTAGGAAGGTTTCCTAATTGTGTTTATGTTGTTTAGGAAGGTTCCAATTGTGTTTAATGTGTGTGATGGCTACTTAAGGGGGAGTTTTGTCTAGGGTTAGCATTAGAAATGTGCTGAGTTTGTTTTCTAGGGTTAGCATTAGCATTAGAAATGTGTTGAGTTTGGTGTGAGTTTCCTAGCGGCGGCTAGGGTTTGTGGGAGAGTTGATGTACCTCTTGAATAGTAGATCAATTATATCTTTTGTTATTATTGAAGTAACAAAAAATCAGCCCCCATATTTGTATTCTGGGATTTTTCTTCTATCTATTTTGTTGTTTTTACTTCCGAGATGCAACAAATTGGTATCAGAGCGATGTTTTGGAGAGATGGAAACAAAGAAGGTGGATGTGTTGGAAGGAAAAATGGAGCAAATCAAATCAGGGATGGAGAAGTTCTCAACCATTGAAGGAAGTTTTTCAACCATGGAGAATCGGATGGAGAGCCAATTTGGAGGATTGGAGAAGATGATGAGGAAGCCCATGGAGAAGCAATCCAAAACTCCACTAGCGGTTCCGATCGCTAACCCTAACAAAGATTTGACCAAGATTCCCTTGGCCAAATCTAAGGGAAAGGAGATCGAATGAGAGTAGTTCGACAAAGAAAGTTTCTTTCATCAAGAGCCACTGCCAAGAGCTCTGATAAGGGGTGAATAAGGGTTTCCAGATGGGGAGATAGCAAGGAGGAAATTTTGTGGCGGAGGTGGTAGGGTGGCCAACCATTGTGGGAGGTATTTCGAGCAAGAGGAGAGGGTGACCAGAGATGGAGGGGGGTAAGCAGGGCCATGGGGATCAAGTCATGCAAGGAGGATGGAAGAGAAATAGGAGTCCCACCCTTGATGCACAGGGGTAACCGTTGGAGAAAGAGGAAGTTGGATCAAACATACTAGAGTGAGAAAGTTGAAGATGTTGATATTTGAAGAGGATGATGCCCATGAGTGGGTGTACCAGGTGGAGAGGTATTTCACGGTGAATGGGTTGACCGAGGAGGAGAATTTTATGGCTGCAGGGCTATGTCTGGAGAGGAAAGCCCTAGCTTGGTTCCAATGGAAGGAGGCTAGATATCCGATCCATTCTTCGTAGGAGATTAAGGATTGTTAGTAGGAGCGTTTCTAAGCCATTTGGGAAGGGGACCTATATGAGCAATTACTTTCCATGACTTAGAAGGGGACTCTCAAGGAGTATATGGAGAGATATGAGTTGCCATCTGGGCAGTTAAGGGGGATTTCAGAGGTAGTATTGGAGGAAAAACTCATGAAGGTCCTAAAGCCCAATATAAGGGCAAACCTTTGATTGTTGAGGAAAAAGGGGTTGAGGGAGATAATGGAGCTAGCCCAAATAGCGAAGTATCAAAAAGAGATAAAGAGGATCAATAGGAGCAGAGTCACGAGAGACTTCTACAGGAGTGTCTCGACTTCACTGGCACCGAGGACCCAGACAATGTCATTTTAGCAGGAGGCACCGAGGAAGAAGAGTGGGCGAGTTCACCCTAGGGCCAACATCAAGCACCTCACAGAGGCAGAGGTGCAGGCCAAGAGAGCAAAGGGTTTGTGCTTCTGATATAATGAAAAGTATGCACCAGGCTATCAGTACAAGGACCGCACACTTCAAGCCTTATGGCTTGTGAGGAGACCGACAACGAAGGGTTGGAGGAAGCAGAAGCGGGAGGAGAGCACCTACACCTTGATATGGCGGAAGTATCCCTTAACTTAGCGGTGAGATTTACTTCAAATCACAACATAAAGGTGAGGGGACAGATCAAGGAGCGACCAATGGTGGTCTTGGTGGATAGCAGGGCTACTCACAACTTCATCTGAAATCAGGTCGTGGATTAGTTGGAATTGAAATTGGTGGATACAAGGAGCTTTGGAGTAATGATAGGGACACAGAAGGTAGAGAGGAGTAAGGGGATTTGCAGAAGGTTGGTACTAACACTACAAAGCATACAAATAGTGGAGGATTTTCTTTCCTTGGATTTGGAGAGCACTGATGTGATCCTAGAGTTAAAGTAGTTATTATAGACAATCAGAGAGATGAAGGTGGACTAGAAATCTTTGACTATGGAGATTCAGGTAGAGGGGAAGAGGGTGGCATTGCGAAGAGCCTATGCAGAACCATTGTTTCACTTAAAACTATGATCAAGGTGATATTAGGCGTAGGGCTGGGATTACTACAGCCTCTGACTCTATCGGAGAGGGTATGGGAAGAGGTGACGATGGACTTCATCAAGGTGTTACCGCGTTCGGAGGAATTTTCTATAATATTGGTAGCAGAGGATTGTCTAAGCAAGTATGCACACTTCATCCCTCTGAAGCACCCTTACATAGCGGTCTCTATAGCTATTGCTTTCATATAGGAGGTGGTGCACTTACATGGATTTCAAGAATCTATTGTGTCAGAAAGAGACAAGATGTTCCTTAGTCATTAATAGATGGAGCTATTTTGTTTATAGGGGATAGTCCTGAAGAAGATAACATCATGCCATCCCCAGACAGATGGCCATACGGGGGTGATCAATATAAGTGTGAAGACCTATTTGCGATGCTTTGTATTGGATATGCCTAAGAGTTGGGAAAAGTGGATTGTTTGGGTCGAGCATTGGTACAACACTTCATACCATTCAATAGCACAGACCACCCCTTTTAGGATTCTCTATGGGAGAAATCCACCTCATTTGATACATTATAGGCATAGCACTACACTAATATCCAGTGTAGATTAGTACTTAGAGAAAAGGGACAAGATATTAGCAAAGCTCAAGGGACATCTATTGAGGGCCCAACTATGGGCTCTGAAAATTTATGCCCCAGCCTCTCTGCGGCTCCTTTCTCTCTTTCGGGTCATTAAGGAGAGTTTTAGCGAGTAAGTTCTGGGGAAAATTTTTTAAAAGATAAATTGGGTTTTGAATAAGATATTACTCAGAGATTTCGCCCTCATTTTGTGAGAATTTTATGATATGAGTTTAGGTTTCCTATAGTCCCAAACCCATATAGTTAATTACCCCTCCCAATAACGAGAGAGAACTTTAGATTAAGGCTAGTCGTCAAACAAATGTGTAGTATCCGACATATAGTAGCAGCAAAGTTTTGATATTTGAAATTTAACATTTAAAATTAGGAATTCACCACCATACACTTAAAGCGGATGGCGGGAGAAATGATGATGAACCCGATCAAGATCCCATGGTTTCGTCGTCTTGGGTCATCATGGTCCCTAGTCTACTTGGTCAAAAGAGGTAGTAGACCCAACTCGATCAAACGATCCTTATCGGCAGCCATGGGTTGCTTTGTTCAAGAGTACCTTGTAGACTTGAGATGAATGTTGTCCAAGGGGACAAATTTGAAGCCATCTTAGCTAACAAAGGGCTTTATGCCCTATCAATCATATCCTATTGATTAATTACTCAAGGATTTGAAGCCGTTGGAGAACATACAGGCTCTGACCATGACCATAATTTAATGGTGTCATTTGATGGCAAAATCACTCGGTCAGAGGGTCCTGGTCATAATCGTTTACCTGTGGTGTCATTTGGCATCGAAACCACCAGTTAGAGGACACGTGTCACATCCTTACTAGCAAAAGATGGATTGAGGATGAATCCTAGTGATATTCTCAATCAGACATTTATTATTTGTGAGCTGAAGTGATCTTCAAGCTTGTCCACCTTGGCAAACTATTGCAGAGGGTGGATGGATATTATTTTAAGTATTTGATGATTGGATTTTAATTTTAAAAATTTACATTCTTAATGGATATGAAGCTTTAAGATTTTTGGGATAATTAGAAAATTAAACGCTCCGATTGAGATTAACATTCAACACACCCATCATCGAGGCGACATTAAAGTCAACTTAAATGCTTGTATTTTATAAGAATTTAGGAGGCATTTTAAATATTTGGGGTTCCCCTCCGGTTGAGATTTTTTATCAACACAATCATCATTGAGATATTTATGGGCACTTTTCATTTTATTTGTCGAACCTTATCGATCATGTTTACTTGCCGATAGAGAATCGGGTTCGTCGTCAACTTTATATCTTTATTAGTAAATTCTTCTTGAAATAGACCTTGAAGGCTTAATATGAGCATATAGTATAAATATTCCGGTCGGCGCCGTGACTGTACATTTGTTTGACCGTTCAACTTGTATCGACTCCTATCTATTCAAATAGAAGAATCGAGCATGAACTTAAGTTCATTTCTTGACCCGCGCAGCATCCTCAAACGTCACGTGTGTGCGTACATCATGCTTGTCAGGGCCCATGTGGGTATTTAATTATATATATTTTCAAATGTCATATTTGCTGCTTGCACACAAACTTATACTTTGATCTACATTGGCATTTTACATGTGCTTAATATGTAATGCAGTGGTTTAACACGCTAACATAGCATATGATATATTTGTATGATATGCATGTTAAATGTACACATGAATTGTCTGTTTTCTTGCGAAACGTATTAGCATGATGATTCAATACTTGCATGCAATGCATGATATATTTGCAAGTCAACGTTGTATGCTATTGTTGTGTAGCACACTGTTACATGTTGGATAATGTGCTTGCATGATGTGTTTTGTATTTTGCAATATGTATATGCATGATTTGAATGCATTAGTGCGCATTTCAATGCATGGGGGTGTTTTTGCAATACTCGAATATAGCCAGCTACGCAAATGACCATCGCTGACAAGCATGCAAGGCCTCATTTTGGAATCTGCAAATACCTTCTGTCCGCTTGTATGAGTGTTGTGGGTCCGATGGCGTTGTTTAGCTCGTTTCATCTTCTACGAATTATTATTTTCTCTAGTATTCAGCCGGCAAGGATATACTTCTGCCTGCAAATCCATTGTACGACGCATTAGGGGCCTTCCACATGTCATTTACAAGTAAACTAATATATTGGGCATGACATTTTAGCGCCAGTTTTCCCACCTCTACTTGCCAGTGATCCGTAGTTTTCATTACATCTTTCCTGTAGCTGCTTGTAGGTGTGTCGTAGCACTGTACTGTGAGTTCTCGTACTTATCAGAGGCTTGTTGCCTTTGACAGCATACAGTATATCATACTCATTGCAATCTTTTTGTTCATGCTTGCAAGAGACTTGTCGCATTGGTTAAATGCTACTTATTATCGCCCATAGGTGGGCTGTTGCACAATGCTGATTTTTTACTTATGTTAAGAAAGGTAGAGGTAGAACTAAAAAGTCTTGGCTAGAAAATATGAGGAATGACATTTTTTTATTAGATTTAAATGAAAATTTAACTCTTAACAGGACACAATGGAGAAAAAGGATTCATGTAGCCGACCCCATATAGTGAGAAAAAGGCTTGATGTTGTTGTTATTGTAGATTAATAGAAGGTGAACAATGGATTTTAATTTGGCATGCTGATTTTTGTGCATTGTAGCATATAGTTCTTTTAGAAACCATAGACCAAAAGACGTTCTGCATCACATGCAGCCTTCAGGAATGAAACAAGGTTTTACACAAACTCCAACTACCTATAGAAGAACACGCATTTTCAGTGTAGATGACAAAATTTAACAACTAATGTCTTATGGATAGTATGCAACAACATATCTATTAGTGAATAAGTAAATTTAGCATACATGCCCTATGAATGGAATGCAAAAACATACATAGAAGTGAATAAGTAACGGAGCAGTTATGATAAACATTGAATCATAGACTTAGTTGAAGAAATTGTTGCTTCAATTTTATTAAGAAACGCTATGGCATGACATTAACTGGTGGTTTCTTAAGGTGTATCATCTTTTCATTGAAAGAAAACCCAATGCCTTGTAAAGCCATTCACACACTTGTATCAGTAATTTCATCATACATTCGAGAACTACTAATTTCTCAGGTGGATTTCTCATTTTCTGTCCAACTGGTTGGCAGAGTCCAATTCTCAAATGACCCATCAATTAGCGTGATAAACCTTGTATAACAATCTTCTACCAATAACTAGAAGCATTGCAACGAATGAACACAACAGAGAATAAAAGCTATGACAACAATGGACATAAATTAGTGGATTAGACAATTACTGCATTAATTTTTCATCTTCAGGCTTCTTTATGCAGAAACAACTGAGAAAAATATCAAGAGATCATCTTTTATCTATCACAGTTCCAACGCAATGTAGGAGATAAATCAAAAGCATGGGAGGATGGCCGGGAATGATGATTCTTATGCTTTGAAATCAATTTACAACTTCCACAGATCCATTGGTTAAATATGCAACAGTAACACAGTACTGTTGTTTAAATATGTAATGCAACCCAGAAGAATCATTTTAGAGAAGTTAAATCTGAGAATTGAAAAGCTGCATCACATGCACGATGCAAAATAATAAAAATATAAGAAAAAGGAACATTCAACTTGATTGCACATGTCAAAATGGAAAGAGGGACGTCTTTATATAAGGACTTGAATGGAGGGGCTATATCTAAAATTCTATGATTGGGGATTTTCATTTGATACTGTGCATCTAGCATTGACAACAGGTGCACTGTGCAGACTCTACTGATTCATTATACGGGAATATAAGGCAAAGATTCAAGGTAAAAATTTTTGTAATGTCAGAGATGGAATCTAATTAATGGTACACAATGCTCACGCCTACAAATATTTGAAAAGCCACGCTGGCCATGATATTGGACAGGCTTCCACAATTGGATAAGCATATACAACAAAAAGGATAGAAGACAATGCATGAGCATTGTTGTAACAGGCGAAGGAAGAAATTCCTGACCATGTCTGAAGCAAATGCTTCAAATCAAATGCAAGACAACATCCATATGATGGACAAAGCGGAACATTATCCTTCATTATCACATCAGAAATGGCTGCTAAGCGCATCAAATGAAAGCCAAAAGCATTCAAACACATAATCCTGAGCTAGCTGGCATATATCTTGCTTGCTAGAGAAAGGAAATCCAGATGAAATGACATAAGACAAAGTTGATGGAAAAACCTGAATATGTGCAACTATATCAGCAGCCGTCACCCTCGAACCTTCCTCATGTTGGTTTATGATCCATTGATAGAGTTTTTCCTGCAGTAGGGAACTTGTTAAAGAAAGAATTGAAATACTAATAATTTTGACTCGATAAAAAAAACAAAATAAAAAAGCATGGAGAAGTTCAGAGACAAATAATGTTGCAAGGGCTCTGCTTGTAGCATCCTACTACAGACTGCTGATGTCTCGCATGAAAGAAATAAGGCATTCAAATGATGAGGTTGAGATTTGGCATGGGCTTGTAACTAGAAAAAAGTTATGGATTAATTATATATAATTTGCCAAAATATATTACCTAGACTTCATTTGGTAACATCAGTTTCTCCAATGCTTTTCAAAAACCCATCTTACCTTCTTTTTTTTTTTTTTTTTTTTTTTTGCGGTACACGCACAATAGACATCCGTACCAAGAGATGCACATGACTTCTAAACCTGATGAGGACATCTCTACATGGAAAGTTTATCGAAGACGTGGTCGTCGATCAACGGCCACGATCGAGTCCTTATATTTTTGAGTTTTGTTGTGTCTTTGTTTTATTTCATTACTCTGTGCTTTATTTCCTGTTTTACCCCTTATGCAAGGGTGGATTTGTTTGTAAGCCCGGAGGGCATCATTGTCTTTATGTTGTGTCTTTGTGTGAGGCTATTTAAAGCCCCTCTATGTATCTTTTAATTTTTAATGAATGAATGATGAAAAGAAATTCCTGCACTTTGTTTTGAGTGTGAGAGCTAGAGAGCTTGGAGAGAGATCCCTTGGAGAGGGACTTGGATCACCCACCAACCTTGGAGACGGCCGGGTTCGTGGTTCTTCTTCTTTCTTTAAATTTCTCCCCCCCCCTTCATCTTCAGATTTTCGGCCCAAGGTTCTCCCTAGCTCAAAGCCGCCGGCCAACAACCTTCCCTCCCCTAGCCGGCCTTCCCCGTCACCACCACCCCTTCACCCCTCCACCATCCGACCTCCAAGTGGCCCAACACCCTCCTACATGGTCATTCCCACCCCCTCTTCCCCCAAACCGCAAGCCCCAACCAAGCCCAAGGTCTAGCCGCCGGCCCCCCTTCCCAAACCCATGCAAGCCACCGGCCCTAGCTCCCCTTCTCTCTCAATTTCCATTGCCTAATTTAGATTAACATAATTAGGACAGATTTTGAATTCAAATCTATCTAATTTGACATTCAAATCTTTCCTCAAATTATCAAATCTATTTTAAGAAACTTTCCTAATTAAATCCCCAATCAAAGCTAATTTAAATTTAAATAAAGAGGATGAGATCAAATCTTTCCTAATCCATAAATCCTAATTTAAGTAACCCAAAATCAATTTCCAAATCCCCCTCTCCCCTCTTTATTGCCGCTGGCCCCTTCCATTACCTGCCCCCCTCTCTCTCCCCAATCTCTCTCCCTCTTTCCACCTTAAACCCCAACCCCTTTAGGAATTAATTGACATCTCTAATTCCTAATTCCCTCCCAACCATACTCTAAAATCAATTTCAGATTTTAGGATCTTTTCCCTCCAAACCCTAACCCTAACTTCCCAACCCAACCCTCTCTTGGTCGGCCACCTTCTCCCCCACTCCCACTTGGATTTTGGGAAGGAACCCTCTTCTTCCAAGGAGAACCTTCATAGGACAGCAAAGCTACGCCATCATCGCCTCCTCTACTTCTCAAGAAGCATGAATGGAAGTCCGCCCATGGGATTCGGGCTTGGTGCTTGACGATCAAGACAATATCGACGTACTCCGCTCCCCCTTCTTCGACGTGGGGTTTGGCTACGAAACCACCGTCGAAGAGTACTTAGAGCGGATCCACGTTTCCTTGGTTGATATTCTCGACGATCAAAGGTTCAAAGGACAGTGGACTACCGTCGGTCGATTCACACCCGTCATCCCTCCGGCTACTTCACCGTTTCCCGTCAAGAGCTAAATCAAGCGTCTCCTACAAATCATCACCGGCACCATTAGCAACTCAAAGGACTTCTTGCGGCGATGAATCCTCTCCACATAAGGGTGACGCTCCTTCCCTTTTCAAGTTCCTCTTTGTTTTCCTAACTTTGTAGGTGGTGACAGAAACGCAAAGGATCATTCCACTTAATTTTGCTAAAGCATAGTAAACGTAGGATATGAGTTGTTGACTTTCTATGCTTTCTAATCTTATTGTTAGAGTAGGGATTTTGAATGAACTCTTATCATTACGCATGTTGTCGAATTTCTAGTTTATTTTGTTTGTCCAAGTGCTTAGCTAGTAATTTGGCCTAAACGTAGGCACCCGTCTCTTGTTTTATTTTATCGTTTCATGTGTCATTAATTGTATCGTTAAAACTCTAATCAAGAACTCGTGCAATATTCTTATTTCATCCTTATTAAGCATATAGTCCTGCATCAAAACCATTTAAAGCACACTTGTCAGGTATATAGTCCATATCTACCATAGTCGTCAGAACATTTTTCTTTCAGCAAAGCATAGCATGATACATACAACTGCATTACCAATAAAAAAGTCCAGGACTTCTTTGCGCCACCTGGTCAATATTTTAATTTTCACGTGCTTCTAAACTCTGGTCACTGACATTGTTTTTATACATATATGATATACCAACCTTCCAGCATAAAAAATGGTCTACTTTTATCCTGCTTGGAAAAAGTTAAAACCCACACAAAGGTTTTTTATGCTAAAATATAAAATGCTATGGATTATTTGTATATAATTTGCAAATATTACCGAGGCTTCATTTGGTAACTTCAGTTTCTCCATTGCTTCAAAACCCCATCTTACCTTTTTTTTTTTTCTTATTTTTGGCGCACGCACAATAGATGTCCCAGATCTACACATGCACATGACTGCTAAAACATTTAAAATAGACTTGTCAAGCATATAGTCAATATCTGTCATAGTCTGAGAACATTTTCTTTCAGCAAAGCATAGCATGATACAACAGCATTACCAATTAAAAAGTCCAAGGCTGCTTGCGCAAATACGCACCTGGACATAAAACATCGGCCTTCTGATAACCCGGTTAGGGCAGTTGATGTATTAGATTTGGTTTATGTTAAGAAAGGTAGAGATATACCTCAAAAGACTTGATTAGAAAATATCATAAATGACCTCTTATTAGATTTAAATGAGAATTTGACTCTTAACATGACACAATGGAGAAAAAAGATTCATGTACTCGAGACCTAACGTAGTGAGATAAAGACTTGTTGTTAGTGTAGTCCTTCTAAACTCTGGTCACTGACATTGCTTTTCAACATAAATGATAAAACCTTCCAGCATAAAAATGGTTTACTTTTTATCCTGCTTAGAAAGAGTTAAACCCCAGACAAAGGTTTTATGCTAAAATATAAAAATAAGAGGTCAATTCCATGATGATGATCTGAAATGAAAACAAGAAAAAAAGACTTTGAAACATATTTGATCACTTAAAAATATTATCATACAGAAAATATAATCACACTATGAATGGTGCATGGTGCCCTTTTTGGCAAATTCTACTTTAATTGAAGTTTCTTAAAATTAACAGCAATGCATAAGATGAAGGTATTTGATTGGCAATGTGGATGTTGCATGGTTAAAAAAATTAAAACTAAAATTAAAACTTTAGCAGTAGTTTTTCCTAACTGACATCAAGGTGCAGAAAGGAAGATGAGAAGCAACGACGGGTGTGCAACTGTGAGAAGGCAGGATCCTCAAAGATCTTACTCAAGTTACGTTCACTTATGCCAACGTTGGAGACTGTATTGGAGCAGAAGCTACCTTCACTTAAGCCAACGTTGGAGACTGAATTGGAGCAGACCAAGCTTAATAAGCATCTTGACCTTGGCTTTTCATAGATGAAAAGAAGGAGAAATACTTAAAAGGTTTTTGGAGCTAAGTAAGCTTAGAACCCCTGCCTAGACACGAAGGCTTTGTTTGAATCGACTCAATGCAAAGGAAATGAAATGAAATTCCAACAATTTTTTGGTTAATTATGAATTTTCAGTTTGTTTAGAACGTGTCCAGCCATCTTTTCATTTCCTTTCACCCAATTTGTTAGCATCAAAACCCAATTAAAGAATCCAACTTGAAGTTTAAGAAGAAAATTTACGGACCCAATTGTGAGCGCATAAAATATGGCCAGTCCTGCTCGCATACCCCATGCTTTGTTCTGCTTGCAAATAAATCTGCTGCCGTATTAAAAAGATCAGCTAGATATCCCTGCCACAAACCATAATCACAAAGTGCCTGCACACACTATCCTAGTAAATGTATATTAGAGGGCAGTTTCGGGTGGAACACCTATTGCCCAAATTAAGCCCAATATAGTAATGGTTAACCAGCCATCAATCCCAAAACATGGGCCTACTGATAAATGTCACTAACAGAATATTAAGAACTCAATTCTCTTAATATTTGCAGAGAATATAAGAATTGTACACTCACATATACCTTCTCAGATATTTAATAGATAACTAGTAGGTCATAATAGGTGAATTCATAACTCATGGACCTCCACAATGAAGACTCGCCTAAGAGTCACCAACACCCAATTCGACAAAATAGAAGTCACCTCCCACAAGAAAGCCAAAAGTTCACACAAACCACTCAAATCAAGACTGGCCACCTAGTGAGAACCGCTCGCCAAATCCATTCGCAGTCACCTAGGGCAGAGTGCCATCAATGACGATCACTCATCCAGCTATAAGGAAGGACCTTCTCTCAAGAGGGCTCCAGTTCGCCCACCACACTTAGCTGACTATGAAGTCCACTACCCCGCAAATTGAATAGACTCATCTCCCACATCAAAGCAATCCTAAGACTCTATCAAAAAAGTCATGACCGACTTCAAAGGACTCATCAGCTACAGTCTTCTTAACTCAACCCTTATCAGCAGACTCATCCAAATGCATTTACCCATGGCCACTCAGCATAAGGGGATTCACCTCAAGACAGAGCGGTCAGAGTTAAAGACAACCATTCACTAGGCCTATCAAAGCATGATACGTGTTCAAGACAGCCTGTACTAGGGGCTATTTAATGTTGATTCTACTTCTATTAGATGTACTCTTTCCTACAACTCTAGGATCCCTATAAATAAAGTGTGAATAGTAATATTTTTTATTTTTGGCAACGTCTAAAAAGATACTTGAGCTAATAAAACATTTTTCATGGAACTTTCCCTTCTCTTTCAATTCTCACTACAAGTTCTCGGATCATATTTCGCTAAGATTGCCTATAAAACAAGAAGTGAAGAAGTTGCTTGACGTTGACTTCATTAGAGAACTTCAATATCCTGATTGGATCTCAAATATAGTAATGGTGCAGAAGGCGACTAATAAAGAGAGAATGTGTGTTGACTTCACTAACCTCAACTAAGCAAGCCCAAAAAATGGCTACCTGCTCCCTGAGATAGACTCATTGGTCGACTGGATAGTTGGTTTCTCAGTGATGAGCTTCTTGGATGCGTTCACTAAGGGAGAAGACCTTCATTATAGGGAAACACCCATACTGATATAAGGCGATGTCATTTGGACCAAAGAATGAAGGGGCAACATATAGACAATGTCTTCAAAGATCAGAAGTTTTGGCCATGTTTGTCCATAGATGATATTAAACCTTACTAACATGTGAGTTGTAAGGATACAAATGAGAACCTATGTGAGAATGAAGAGAAAGTGATGAGAAAACTCAATAGGAAGTAATCCACTAGCTCAAGTATCTATACTACAAACATCAAAAGATGACAAACAATCCAAAATATTCCTCTTTATCCTTTATTTACAAGTATCAAAGGACTGTGGGAAAGACTACATCAATGAAGAAAAAAAAATACATAAGATAATGACTCTCCACATAAAATGCCTCGAACACGTGTTACATCTTGACTGGCTTGAAGAATGACTACTCTTAATCCCGTAGTGTCGAGAGCTTGAGGGTGAATAGTTGTGGTTGAATCTGCTAGCGAATACTAAGTCGCGAGGGTTGTAGCTGAATGGAGTTTTAAAGTTATTGGTAACTTGCAGTGTAGCTCCGAAACCTAAAAGTAGGAGGCAAGTGCATTTAGGTTGTAAGGATAACAGGCTCCATGGTCGGCAGACTATGATAGGCGAGTTGGAACAATCTTGGATTGATGCTTTCTTGTAGCTGAGGTGACGAGCATGGTTGGAAACACTCCGTTACAAATAATGGTGAGTGGCAAACCCTTATGGAGGACGAGTGGCAAATTGACTAGTCCGCAAGGGCCCTTGATTCTCCTTGTGAGAGGCGACTTCTGAGTAATCCGTGAGATCCCTTGATTCTCCTTTTGAGGGTGACTCCCCTTTAGGTGCCCTGTCAAGGGTTCTAGCAATCCTCAGACCTTGCTCGCCCGAGGTTTCATCAATGTATAAGATCTAAGGCTATTGCTGCTGCATCTATGAGGCGGTACTTTAGCAAGCTCCTCACTTGTAGCAGCAGTAGCCTTGGACCTTACACATGGATGGAACCTCGGGTGAGCAACGTCTGAGGATCAACATGGTTTTAGAGAGCCCAATTGAAATCATAATCACTTAGGCTACCTGTATCAATTTTACAATGACAAATAATCAAGCAGAGTATAAGGCCTTGCTCACTGGCTTGTGACTCGATGTAAGAATAGACGCAACTCTGTTTACGATGTATTCACAATTAATGAACTAAATAAATGGCAAGTATGAAGTACGGAATGAAATGCTGCTAAAATATATCTTCAAAGTGAAGACAGAGATTAGCAAACCTTCCTACTTCAAAATAATTCAAATACCAGGAGAACAGAACCAGCTCAACAATCTACTTTCAAAGCTAGGAAATCGAGATTCGAGATTGACGACCAATAATAAAAATAAGTAAGTTGCTTATAAAAGTAATGCAGATAGACGGTAATTGTCGAACAAGTTGGACCGATCACTTGGAGTATTTAAAGGTAAGAAAAATGAGCGTCGAGGTCATTGACCCACGGCTAATTAAAATAAGTAGTGAGATACTTAATAATTTGTGGAGTGCTATTTAGGAGATTAACAACTTTGCTCAATTTGTGATGTGTTAGAGAGGACGGAAAGGAGATGGTGCTCAGGAAGGTTCACCATGACCACTATGGCAGTTACTCAAAAGGAAAAACACTTGCTTACAAAATTCTCAGTTAGGGATACTTTTAACCAACTTCAAGGAAGAATACTAAAGAGTTCTCAAGATGCCCCTAATGCTAGAAATTTGGCCCAATTCAGCTACAACCGCCCCATAAATTTTAGCTAATTAGCAGTCCATGGCTATTCACCGTGTAGAGAATGGACCTCTTAGGACCTTCACCATCATCCATCAGCCAAAGGAAATTCATACCGCTGGTGATTAACAACTTTACTAAGTCGATAAAAGCTAAGGCACTAGACAAGATGACCTCTACTATTATTAAGAACTTCGTATGGACATACATTAATTAGGAGTGGTCATCGATGCTGAATTCAATGAATGTGACTTCGGCGAGGAGGAGAGGAACCAAAAAAGCTTACTGATAGTTAATGTCCACTTGGAGGAGCTCCGCGAATAGCTCATGCTAAGACAGGAAGAAGAAAAGATGAGGATTGCCAAGTATTACAATACTCATGCTTAGAAGAAGTCTTTCCACCGAGGTGACCGTTCTGAAAACGTAGATGCAGTCGCATGTCATTCAATACTAAAAGGCAAGTTAGCCTAGGAGTATACCAACCAAAGACTCACTCGGGAAAGGAGGTGCAAAGAGTGTGAAATGTCGATGACTTAAAACTCGTATACCCTTGAGGGAGTTTCAATTGTACACAACAATATGAAAACACTAATAATAAAGGCAAATCTCTTTTATTTTTTGCAATTTGTATCTATATTTTTCTCATAATCTCTACATCAACGAGTTACTAAGCAAGTGAGTTTGCAATTACAAACATACCCCAAACAAGAATAATGCACGAAGAACTCACCCCTCATAGAAAAGAAAATGGACTAGGAACTTGAATGCCTCCCCGAGCCTAAGTTATGAACTCGCCCAGCCACAATGAATGCCATATCAAATGTTGGAGGAACTCATGTAAGCGAATTAAGAAACAAATTCTCATGCACCAAGCCACAAGTTGGTCAGCTCATTTCCATTGGTGAGTACAATAAAACCGGGATTAAATCTTCAAGCATAAACGACTTGGGCATAAAATATCTAAAGTTGATTGACTAAGATAGAAACCTACAAAGTTCTTATCAAAGTTCAAGTTAAAGAGCGATTCAGACTACTTCCTATAGGCGAGTTGAGACACTCAAACATAAAGGCCATGTGGGAGAGCCAAAAACCCCAAGAGAAACAAAATATCTTCCCAACGAAGTCACCTCTTTAATTCTTGTCGTGTCACCCTAACAAGTTGCACATAAATTTTTGTGAAGGGATAACAAGATTGCTTCTTAAAATCTTCTTTAAAGAGAGAGAGAGGGAGAAAGAAGAGAGAAAATATCATTCTTATACACTTGTCGCATGCAGTAATTCATATTTAGGAATTAGTACTTCATAATAACTCACCTCACTACTTGTAGGAAAAAAATCATTCATTAGTCTAGCCCTACAGGCCCACTCCTACAATAAAAAAGTCTAGGTGGTTGCCCCCGCAAAATACTAAAAGTCTGGCGTAAGACGAGGCCCACCCTAGGCAACACCACACCAACTGCATATCACAAGTGAAACTCGCTAAATGGCGAGTCCCAATCATACTGGCTTCTCTTCATGAAAAGGGATTATCTTTCATCCAAAGAGCTTACTTGTCGATTGTGAAGTTTGTTAAGCATGAGTCACTCATTTTGGATTGTTGAGTCCAAGACTTATTGTATTTCAAAGAGCTTAAAAAGTTTTATTGGAGTTATTCATGGTTAACCTAACTTGCTTGATCATTACCCAATGAGTTCCCTATCTACTGAATTAAGGTTTGCAAATATGTTAGTGTTCGTTTCTTGAATTAAGAGCCAAGTTCTTTAGTAGTTAGATAACTTTTATTATTCTTATTCAATTCATGTCATATATTTATGATAAGAACTATGATGCTCTCAAAGAGCTAAGTTATCTAATTATTCAGTTATTATCAAGTTTGTGACTTAGGATAATTTTTTGTTCATATTTAGGCAAGTGTCAATGCAACCACAAATTATACCTACCATCCATATAAAAGAGCCAAGTTCAATACTTAAAAAATTTATAGCAAATGAATGAGCATATAAATAAAAATAGAAGAGTCAAATAATAAGTGTTTCATTTAATTTCATACTAAAATATTATATACACAATTCTCCTTGTAAGCCATGAAAAAAAAAGAGACCATCACTCTCCTCACAATCTAAGGCCACGTCAATAAAGATAGCAAGATCCTCAAACTTTGGATTAAGCTCTCCCATGGAGACAAGTTACCTCAAGAAGCACTCGATCCCCTCCTTATACTTAAGCTCGAGAATCTCCTAGTACTTGGCAGATTTGAAGAAGACGACAAATTTATCCTAAGTTGCATTGACCTCTACTGACAACCTAATGACTTCAGCTTCAGCAAGTTCCTTCATGCGCTATAGCTTCCTTCGAGGTCGGCTCCTCCAAACTCTACCTTGAGGGCTTCCTCATTTTCAGCAAACATTATTAGCAGTTCATCGCACTAGTTCTTAGCAACAAGTCGCTTACATACAAGATCAATTGCTACCCCAGGCGACAGCAACCCTAACTCCAAATTGTCTCAGGACGAATCGCCCACCTTCGATGAATGGACACGCCCTCAAGAGACCACAAGTCGCCGTCATCTTAACATGTAGAGCCACCACATCCCTCTTGAACAAGATGCCATCTCCGCGGTGGTACCCTTCTAGGAGTTCCCTCCTTCACAAATTACCCATTGCAAATTCAAGATCTTCTCCAGAACACTGACTCACTCTACGAATGCCTCAAGCGCAGTCGGTGCCTATGTTGGGATATTGCCACCAGATGAGCCAAACGAGAGCAAAAAATAGCAGCTTACCTGACACTGCCATTTCCTGGGGAACTGGGATCTCTCCCACAACAAGAACCTCCTACATGGTGGCAGTCTCCTCGAAAACAACTCAACTTTAGCTACCTACTCTTGCCCAATTACAGGCTTGGTGACATGGACATTCTTCACAAGAGGCTCCCCTATGGTTAGCAGTGAACGATTAGCAATAAAGAAGCACCTATGTAACAAACTTGAAGGAACCATTAACTATCTGTTGTGGAGGACCATTATCTCCGTGTAAAAGCTAGGCACCAACTACGTCAATGAAAATGCCTCAAACTCACTTGATGGATGACACAGCAGCTCACTCGAGGAGAGGAACACAATAGGTTCTCTAGTAGAGGAGGACGCCCAGCCAACAAATAGAATCATCTCCAAGGATCACAAATAATTATTACTGTCCTTGGGAGGAGCATCTAACTCAACTCCTACTGAGGTCGTCACAACAACCATGGAGGCTACCTTTGTAGTTGTTCCCTTAACTAGACGTCCTTGTGGGCTCCGAAAATTCGCGCCTCGGCCTCTTTGCAGCCCCCTTATTTTCTTCAGGTCGTCAAAGAGAGTTTTAACGCTTAAGTTCTAAGGAAAAATTTTAGAAGGAAAATTAGGTTATAAATAAGACATAACAAGAGATTTTGCCCTAATTTTGCGAGGACTTTAAGATCTGAGTTTAGGTTTCCTATACGCGCAAGCCCCTATAGTTAATTACCCCTCCCAATAACGAGAGATAACTTTCGATTAAGGCTAGTCATTAAATAGATAGGTAGAGGTACATAGTATCTGGTGTATAGTAAAAGCATGATTTGGTATTTGAAATTTAATATTTAAAATTAAAAATTGATCACCTTGCACTTAAAATGAATAGTGGGGGGAATGAAATTTTGTATACCCCTCAAATTCCTATAAATAAAAGATGAAAAAGAATATTTTAGATCTGTTGGCACTGTCTAAAAAGATACTTGAGCTAGTAACATATTTCCAATAGAATTTTCCCCTTCTCTTTCCATTCTTACCACAAGTTATCAGGTCATAGCCCACTAAGCTTTGCCTACTCATAAAATTAGGTGCCACCCATGAAAAAATTTAGATCTGACAAGAATAGCAAAAATCTTGATTCGTATAACATATCAAGGGATATTTATACATAAAGCTACCAAGATTATACTATGAATCTATATAATTCTAATGAGAGTAGAAAATATAAAAGTTTTAAATTTTAAAGAAAAAATCCTTTCAGGACCAATCACTGTAGTTGTCGCCAATCCCTATTCCATCCAATTGAATCTATGACCTTTCATATGGACTATTGAATCCATGGCTTTCATATTTTCTTTTCCGTCAATGACCATGGGTTGTAGTTGTATGTGCTTCTATTAATTTCCTTTCTTGTTACTTTGCCAATCTGTGAGATTGGTATTTCCACTTTCGTTTTGCCTTCTTTCATTCAACAATAATTTAAATGAGTGCATTTTTCAACAATCACTCCCTCATACGAGAGAGTCCACCATATCAGCTATCATTGCCTCTCAAACAAAAATATTTCAATATCATAAAATTTCATGCACCAATAACAATACCAAAAACAATAGAAACTATAAACACAGAACAATTCATTACATTCAAACCATCAGCTTTAATACTAGCTTGCTCATCAACACTTAATCTAATTCAAATCATTAGTTCTAACACCATTTCTTAGGAAACTCGAATTGGGGAGGACGAGAGAGTTATGAGACCAATATATCAATAATAGACACCATGATAATGTAAATCTAAAAGTGTATGCTTGTTAAAAGAACATAAACTGAACTTTAAATTGCACTGTATTTTCTTTATATTCCATGTTAAAAATATCTTTGATGTTAATTCTATTGAGAATGGTTGTGTTCTTCAATATTTTTGACTTCCACTTTAGGTTTGACTAATTGTTGCAAATATCTCAATTTAATTAGCATCATGAATACTCATGATTTCAGCTTTTGAGGCCTGCAAGGATTTCAGAATTATTCCATATGCAGATTTCTCCTAAATGTTTTGTGTTTATCAAGATTAGAAATAGTCCCAAGAGCTTAAATTTAATTTGCCATAGTTGGATTCATGTAGTTTTCCTTCTATTACAAGAGATTTCCTTTACATAATCTTATAAAAATATGTATTTAACATGATTTGCTAGAGTCTAGAGAGCCTAAATGGGAATGGGTTGTGTTTCTTCAACATTTTGACTTCTACTTTATCTTTGATTAATTGTTGCTATAGTTTATGTTAAACATATATATGATGCTTATCCTGTTAAGAATGGGTTAAGCCCTTCAATACTTTGACTTCCACGTCAGGTTTGATTAATTGTTGCAAATGACTATATTCAATCAACATCATGAATAGTCATGATTTCAACTTTCAAGGATTTCAGAATTTTTCGATATTCAGATTTCTCCTAAATGTCGAGATTAGCAACAGTCCCAGGAGCTTATATCTCGTTGGATTCATGCAGTTTTCCTTTTACAAACCAAGAAATTTCACTAAAGAATCTTGTAACGATCTCTGTGTAACATGATTTGCTAGACCCCTGAAAGTCTAAATGCTGTTGGATTGCGATAGACAGATCTCTAAAAAAAAAGCTAATGCCACAATCTCAGATAATACTGTTTCATGATTTGCTAAAATTCGAGCTTCCCAATTAAATCATAACTGCTACAGATGTCCTGGTAAACTATATGTAGCTTTGCTATTTTAATCATAACTGCTACAGATGCCATAAATTATAAGTTCTTTAGGTTGTCATGGATAACATGTAGTTATTTTATGCACTTTAGATTTTCATTATTTTGTAAGGATTATTATAATCAATGTCATTAAATTTGTTAGTGATTTTTAACAATTTATTACCATTTGATTAGTACTTTTGCTATTTGCTTCCTATATAAATATGGGAATGTTAACCATGTAAAAACAATTAAGCATATGAATAAATTCTTATGGATATAAAGACTATTCTTCTTCTCATATTTCAGAATTTTGATCTTTGATTAAGTGTGAGATTTGAAGAATTATAACAGAAGTTATCTCTGCTTATGGGTATGAAGGTTTCTTATCTCTTTACTTTTATTAATTTTTTATCTTTATAATCATTCCTATTTTTTTCAATATTAACAAGCATTAAGTATCTTGTAATCATAAATCTGATATGCCACTAAATTAGTGCCTACCCACTAAATTAGTCCCTACACTTAGAGGTGTGGTGAGTTAAGTTGACTTGCAAGAGAGCATGAGTTAAACTTGTTTATAAGCTGTTGAATCAAGCTTCTCAAGCTGAAGCATCAAGCAAGAACAATCAACGAGCCAAGTTTGAGCTAAATATGACTCGACTCATTGGCTGGACAAGCCAGTTAAATCATAAGAAAAAATTACGAGATTTAAGTATATTTATTGATGCAAATGTTATAATGATTAAAATGCCAAGTTTAACCTTATCATATGTAATAAAACCTAAAGCTTAAAACCCTTATTTTATATGTTCAAATCCTAGTCCAACTAACCCATTAAGCCCCAATCGCATCATCCATTTCTTCTCCTATAATGCTCACAAATCCTATCTGATTACTTCTATTATTGCTCATTTACTGCACCAAAAAACAAGATGTATGCTTCTCCGTGTGCAATGTCACTTTAATTCTCCCTATGTTGCCTCAAACTTCTTTGTTCTTTCCCTCAATGTTACTCCTCCTACTTGATTGTTGTTGTAATAATAGATGAAAAAAGATGGAATGTTCTCCACATGCATCCTCTTCCTCCTTCAACAAACCAAGAAACAAGATAGATTCTTATCCTTATGCAATGTCGCATTGGCGCCCCCTCCGTTAACGCATGACCCCTCAACTACATCCCAAATTTCATCATTCCAATGCTCACAGAACATAGCTTGTTGCTTCGCCTCTCCAATTTTATGGTACCAAGAAGCAAGATGGATTCTTCTCCTTACAAACCATCACATTGACGCACCCTCCATTGCCTCGACTTCTTCTTTCTCTCCCTTCAGTTTCTCCTCCTCCCGGATCATTTTTGTAAATATAAAGGAAGATATGCTCTTCGCTTTTCCTTATGTTGTCACACCAACGCATAACTGCCTCACTCCTAAATGTCATCCACCTATATTTCTCCTCCTCTACTTACTAGTTGCTCAATGATTTCAATCAAAGTTGATGAATTAAGCACATGTTCTACATAAAAGTTGGACTTGTGCTCATGCTCAACTTGAATGTTCCGAGTCAAGTATTGCTTGAGTTCAAGAGTCATCGGTGACTTAAACTCGAGTTAACTCATTTACACCCTTACCTACTCGACAAGGAATTATGAAAACACCTTATCATTCATAATATATATATATATAAAGAAATACCAGCCTCATTTTTTATTCTAATTATAGATAAGCAAATGTTGGAAGAATATCAGATCTGATATCGCTCAATTAAAACAGTGAATAGTGCAAGCTTGTCTTCATATACACTATGGTTATTGTTAGTTCTATATTTTTCCCTGGAATTATTGATGTAAATATTTGTGTACCTTAAAATATGCCAATCATAAAATGAAATATACTTGATGAAGACATGATTAAAACAACAATGATACAAACCTAATTCCACCTGAGAGACAATCAAAAGATTTGAAATGATATCAAGTGTAAACTAGGGTAAGGCGGAAATTGAAGCATGGATCACTATATGTACAATAACAGGTTCGCAGCAAACATGTCCATGTCACAATCCTTAAATTTTAGAATTACCTAAAGCTGAATTATATGAGAAAAGCGAAGATAATTTTCAAATCTCATCAATTAAGAATCACCACAATCAGCATACCAAAAGCACAATATTGCATTCAAAAAGAATAGAAAGACCAACGGACATATAGCATACAAGCCTCCATCAATATGTGAAAAACGGGCAACACGTATGAGATAGCAATGCTTATCGTGAGTACTAGGGCATTCTACAAACTAAAGTGCTTCATCCAAAGTCAAAGAAAGTTTCAGATTATATAACTACTCATGCCGCACATATGACTATTGAACGCTCAAGCAAAAGTGGCAGACAAACAAACACGAACATAAAAAACGAATAAAAGATCTATGAACTGTCCCCTGCAGTCCAAAAGGAAGACTTAAATCTAAGCAGTTATTGTTGTTCTGTAACTCTTCCCGGTTTTCTCTTCATTCTTCTCTGTTTGTAATTTTCTTCTGATTAATAAAATGGCATAGTAAAAAATTTTCCCTAACAAAAAAAAAATCTAAGCAGTTGCATAATCATTTGAACGACATGGATTAAAGGGATACCTCTTCAAGAATCAACATACATTACGTTCCTATTTCAACATTTAGAGGATGGAGTTCTCCTCTATTACAAAATACTATCAAAAAATAACATGCAAGTTAGGTTTTTTTAAAAGAACTACATCGGTTCTAACCACCAGAAGTTGAAATTTAAAAAATTTCAAGGAAATTTTCAGAGATCGATTAAAGCATCAAAGGAAGGAAAGAAAGAAGAGGTAGGGACGAACCAAAGCCTGGCGCTCGCCGGCCTGAAAAGCGACCTTTTGGTGATTCATGGCATGGGTGTAGAGTTGAGAAAGCGAGTTGGCAGCGCTGCAGAAGGTCGAGTAAAGCGTACGATCAGCCTCATCAAGAGGCGTTGTATCCGATTTCCTCTTCCTCGTCATCAATCCGATTGTATAATGACACCCGCCAAACCCTGGATAGGAGAGCAAAGAGAAACTTGTAATCCAAAATTCCAGAAGAACGGAATTGTCTGTTTAAAGAACTACTAAGAGACAAACAATATCAACCACAGCCCAGCTGAGCCAGTGGGATTTCTCTGTGGCCCTGCCCGAATGCAAGACCTGGAGTTTGCCTGCGAACAAAGCCATGCGCTACGTAACTTGGGCTGAAGGCCAACCAGAAAAAGATCACGATAGGATTTATTATTATTATTATTATTTAAAGATCATCAAAATATAAATATTAAAAATTTTGATATCTTCATCATTTATTTATTTTTTTTGAAAAAATATCACTAAAAGCTTAATTAAAATAAAATTACTCCTGTTATATTTATGTATTGCTTATTGATGCCCGTCGCAAAAGAGATTGATTCGAACTTATTTGATATTGGTTCGAATCTTATTTGAATATGATTTAAATTTAGGTTCAAACATTTTCTTGACGGCTTTTAACCGCGATGGAGAAAACATCATGATTTGGATTGTTGGATAAGGCATTGCAAGAAACTTCAAATCTTGTTGGGAAGGGTTTGGGTGATCGATTGTTTGGAAAGGCATTCTGAGTGATCATGGGCGGATCCACCTTTGGTTCAGGGTGGGCAAATGCCCACTCTCAAAAAAAAAATTAAGGTATAAGAGAGAGAGTTTTGGGATTCTGCCCCCTCCCCCCCTTCAAAATTATTTTTTTGCTCCAATATGTCCCCATCTTGCCCACGCCTGCCCAAAAATAAAGATAAATACTAAAAAAAATCCAAAAATATTCTGACCAATATTCAAATTTGAATATGTTCAAACTAATTTATTTTTTGACATAATTTAAGTAGTCGTCGTCAAATACAGGAGCATTAACTTTATCTAAAATGAACTTTACAATGTATTTTCTCAAAAAAAATAATTCCTGAAAATATTTATCTAATTATGTAGGACTATAAAGTAAAATTTCACAAAAATAGAATAAATTAATATGTTTATTTTCTAGAAAACTCATAATAATAGAGTAAGTGATAAAATAAATATATGGTACTTCAAAATTTTAATGTGAAAATTGTGGCAAGAAAAAAAATTCATAGGGCTTGACTTATATGAATGATCCAATATATAAATAAGGATTATAATAACTTGTAATTCTCAAAGTACAGATCTTCTATTGATGTAGTAGTGAATGCTATAGAAATAATGGTGGATGATAATTATGGCAAATGGTCGGTAGTTGAGTTATAATGGTCAAGAGATGAAAACTAAACTGTTACAGTCGGATGGTCATTATTTGATGATGGCAGTCAGACAATGGTGGATGGGTGACTGTGGCCAAATGATAGCAATCACGATGTGAATACATGACATCAGTAGGATGAATATAGTTGGATAATAGCAGTTTCGAATGTGGTCGTCAAAATCAAACATCGGATAGAGCTCTAGACTTCTTCAAATATACAAGATTTATTCAATTTCATCTCTAAGTCCCTTTCATGTGGAGAAAGAAAGTATATTTATAGTTTTTTAGATAGGCATCTAAACAAGTTTAGTAAATATTTCAAAATACTCCATATAATATTATATGTTGATTTCTTTAATCATTGATCATTTTTTAGTATTTAACAACTTTAATAGCTCTATAATTAAGTGTTGTTGGGCTTATTAAATTTCTCTTAATTAAGATGCTTGTTTTGACTATAAGTATGCAAAAATAGAAGATCATTAGTCCTTTAAACTATAATTCAAAGTTTAGTGTTGTAACCTATGAGCCTGATCTATTCCCTAAGTTTTTGATGATTTCAAACATTGTTGAGAAAATCACAAAGTAGTAAAAATTGAGAAATTTAGAGGTTTAGCATAACTTTCCCAAAAGTGATATCTCAATCAAACATCACAATATACTAAAAATTAAGAAACTGAGATTTATTCATATTTTTTATAGCTTGACTTTCTATGATAATAAAAATTTATCATGTAAAATCTCACTCAAAGCATCTAAAAATTATTTAAGTATTCTAAAAATAATTATATTAATTTTTTTTAAATAATCACTTTAATAGGGGTCATTTGGGATCACTTTATTTATTTTTATTTTGTTTATTTTGTTGCTTATATTTTAATATGAAATAAAATAATATATTTTTTATTTCAAATAGCTACTATTTAATTATTTTTGGTGGCATGGGTGATTTATACTTGAAAAATAAAAATAACTAAATTACTTTCAGTATTTTAAAAAATAGCTTGATTTATTTTCAAAAATAAAAATAAAAAAATATAAATATAAATATAAATTTAATAAAAATAAATAAATAATAAGTTTGGAAGTTAGTGAGCATAAATAGATTATGACAATGGCACAATTTGAAAATAAGTATACTTTAGAAGGGTATTCCACTACCCGAACACCGTTGTATGATAAAGTACCTTTTGATTTTTTGAAAACACGCATGTCGACATTTTTACATATATTGACTTTAGGATATTTAACTTAGTGATGGTAGGATAAACACCACCATATAGATTAGATAATGGAATCAAAGTCGATCTTCCCTTTCCTGAATGGAGTCTTGAGGATAAAGAACTAGCACAATTAATGCTAGGTATTTAAATCACTTTTTATGTGCTTTGAAATCCAAAGATTATATGCATATTTTTTCTTACAAAATAGGAATTGAAATTTGTGACAAACTTTGCATTACTTATGAAGGAACTGATGAGGTGAAACAATTATGCATGAATATTTTATTAAGCTGTTATGAACTTTTTCGCATACAACCTAGTGAGGCAATTTTTGATATGTATACTAGATTCGTCAAAATCTTAACATCTTTGCATGCATTTGATTAAGAAATTTCTAATGCTGAAAATGTTAACAAAATATTACAATATTTTCCTTAATTTTTCATACCAAGTTAACGGTTATATGTGAATCTATAGATTTAAATGCTTACTTTATTGATAACCTTCTTGGTTCCTTGATTTCTTATGAGCAAAAGGTGAGTGATGGGTAAAACGCTGTTGGTATTAGTACGCAAGTGTACGTGTCAATCAAGTAATAAAATTTAGAGTAAATTATCAATCTCATTAGAAAATTATGTCCTATGAATGCCCCTAATATTGTCTATTACAAATAGCAAAATTTATCCTACTTAATCATGTTGAAATTGGTTTTCTATAAAACTACTAAAATGACTGAAATGATAACTTAATAAAAAATATTCTAAACTTATGATAATGAAGGATACAACATTTTCCTAAGTAGATTTTTCTAAAATATATTGTGAATCAGAGCATATGCACCCTTAGACCTTTATCGAGCTTGTAAGGGTGTAAAGTAGAGTTCTCACCCTACCATAGTTATTATATATCCTTAGATCCCAAAATCCTATCCATCCTATGTTTAGGCATGAAAGTTTTCTATTTCAATCCTCCTATTTATTTCATCATTTCTCCATCGAGGAAATGAATCACACTAAGTTTTAATTCAAACATGGTCATTGCAAGAACCAAATTAATAGCGGGAGTGATTGAAAATAACATTAAATCATTACATGTACTAGAGTCTACATAAGAAAAATATACATCTTTCACATAATAAGTCCAAAACTCAAGAATTAGCCAGTCATAAAAATGATTTCACACAAAATAGAATTTATAATATAAATTAAAAGTTATAATAGTTTAAATGAAGAAAATATCACTTGGAGCAGCTTTTACAATCAATTACAAACACTAGATGCTTCTTGTATCTGTTATGATTTGTGTAAATCCGTTCTTTCAAGAAAATTCTGATACAAATTATTTTTGATGATTACAAAATTTTATTATTTATTTTATTCTTCTCGTAACATATATTGGAGTTTCTTTTTGTGTGCACTAACATGTTTTTCAGGATATTCACACTCCAGATTGTTGAAGACTTCAAAGTCATTTGTTAATGTTTACTGAAAGTGAAGTATGTATTTCTTATTTTTCTTGAGTCTGAAAAAGTGTGATTGTAAGTTGGATAACTATATACACACACAATGGGGGAGTAAAAACTTTAATTTTAAAACTGATCGTACAGTACGATATTGTATCATACAGGACGATCTATATTACATGTCCTCCACAACGAACCTATATGGCTTGAAAATTATTCTAAGTTCAGTTCGTATAGTACGAAATATGGTTCGTACATAAGATTTTGTGGAATGAACGGCTCTATTTTTGGTTCGTACTGGTTCGTACAGGACGAATCATTCATTTTTTGAACTATTCGTACAGTACGAAATACTATTCGTACAGAAGATATTGTGGTACTAACGGCTCTATTTTTGGTTCGTACTGGTTCGTACGGGACGAAGCGTTCATTTTTAAACTATTCGTATAGTATGAAATATAATTCACACAGAAGATTTTGTGGTACGAACGGCTCTATTTTTAGTTCGTACTGGTTCGTACGGGATAAATTGTTCATTTTTGAACGATTCGTACAGTACGAAATATAATTCGTACAAAAAATTTTGTGGTACGAACGGCTCTATTTTAGGTTCGTATGGGATCATACGAGACGAATCGTTCAATGATTTGAACTATTCATATAATACGAAGATCAATCGTACGGGACGATCGGAACGCGTGAAACTTGAAAATTTTAGTTTTTTGATCGTTTTTCTTATCCTTAGTATTTAAGGACCTTTAAACTGACATGTAGGAAGATGTTTCTGCGAATTTCTTCTTTAGAGTGGAAAGGGAGAGTGTTTGAGAGTGAGGTGTGTGAGATCCTTGGAGTGAAAATTTTGAGGGGATTCACAAGGTTGTCCAATAGTGAGGATTTCATTATTTATACTTTAAGTCACTTCCTTATCTCCTTGATGACTCTTGAGAGAAGATCTTTGAAGAAGGTCCGGTTCTCTACCGTCACCAGGAGGGTGAAAAAGGATGTTTGGTTCTCTACCGTCACCAAGAGGGTGAAAAAGGATGCTTGGTTCTCTGCCATCACCAAGAGGGTGAAAAAGGACGCTTGGTTCTCTGTCGTCACTTGGAGAGTGAAAAAGGACGTTGATTCTCTGCTGTCACTTGAAGAGTGAGAAAGGACGTCGGTTCTCTGCCACACCGAGTTGGTGAAAGAGTGTTTATAAAGGCTTCTCCACCTTGCTGTGGGGGCAAAAGGAGAGTCACTTAAGTTTAGTACAATACCTAGAGAAGGAGTCTCTAAGGAGTGGATGTAGGTCATGTTTGACCGAACCACTATAAATTCTGGTGTTTTCTGTTCTTACTTTTTACTTTTCCGTACTGTTACTTTTATGCATTTTACTTTTCTTTGGTTGAATTTTTGAGATTAAAAAAAGCATTGTGAATCACTCTGTTCGTACTATATGAAGGTACATCGTACTGTACGATTTGCATTAGTTTTTAAAACAAGAAATTTCTAAAATTCTAAGAGAAATTTTTAAAAGGATAAATTCACCCCCCTCTTGATTAGTCTAGGGACGTAAGCAATAGGTCTAATAACCTATTCAAACTTTCAAGTGGTATTAGAGCCTATTTCAAAAATTACTGTTTAAACTACTTTTTGAAATTCGATCATGGCTAATTTTGGAAACCGAAACACTTTAGAAGATTACTTTATTACTAGACCACCTTTGTTTGACAATATCCCATTTGATTTTTGGTAAACTCGCATGTCTACATTTCTACAATCTCTTGATTATCGCATGTGGATGTTAGTACATGAAGGTTATACTGAACCCACCAGAATTATAGAAGGAATTAGAGTTCAAACACCTTTTGACGAATGGAATGTAGAAGAACGTGAGCTAGCTTAATTAAATGCAAAGTGTTTGAATAGCTTCTTTTGTGCTTTGAAATCAGAAGACTACATGCATGTTTCTACTTGTAAATCAGAAAAAGAAATTTGGGATAGGCTTTGCATTACTTATGAAGGTACAAATGAAGTGAAGCAAACTAAGTTGAACATTCTTTTGTACTACTATGAACTATTTCGCATGAAACTGAATGAATCAATCTCAGACATGTATACACGCTTTACACATATCACCACTTCATTGTATGCCTCAGGTAGAGAATTAACGAATGTAGAAAAAGTAAATAAGATACTTCATTTCTTACCTACTGCTTATGATGCAAAGATTACTGCTATAACTGAATCAAAAGATTTAAATGTCTATTCTATTGACAATCTTCTTGGATCACTAATTGCTTACGAGCAATCTGTGACTCAAAGAAAATTGATGCAAGAGACAAGCAGAAGGAGACGAACATATTTTTGAAGGTGGATGAATCAGATAGTGATCAGTCACTACCTGAGGATGAGGAGGACATTGCCTTGATGACAAGACAATTTAGGAGTTTCCTAGAGAGGAAGCAGAGAAGATGCCAACAATGGAACAAGGGTAAGTTCCATAGAAATGCAAAGGCTTCTAACGATGTTATTTGCTATGAATACAGGAAGCCAGGTCATATAAAGGCTGATTGCCCCAATCTCAAGGGAAATCCTAGCAAGGAGAAGGCCAAGGAGAAACCAAAGAAAAGAAGGGGTAAAAAGAGACTTCAACGAGCATTTTGGACGGACTCAACTTCAGATTCCTCAGAAACTACACCAGAAGAGGAAGTCACAAATTTGTGCTTGATGGCTGATAGTCTTGATCAATCAGATCAAGAAGAGGTATGTGACTTAAGTTATGATGAATTATTTAAAGTTTCTGAACGCATACATTCAGTATATAGGAAACTAAAAAAATTACATGCTAAGTTGAATTTAGATTATTTAGAGCTATAGAAAGAATATGAGATCCTTAGGAAAGATCATGCATTAATTGATAGCAACCACATGACCTTATTGGATGAGTTTGATGATTTAAACAAACAACATAATCTTTTAAAATCATCTCACACTGAACTTGAAAATGATTACAAAACTTTTTTGGAGGAATCAGAATATAGAGAGAGATATGGGCATGGAGAAAATAGAAACTCATATCTTGAACTTATGATAAAAGCTATTGAAGAAAATAGACTAGTACCCACACTTGAACAATACTATAAGTCTAGACAAAAGAAAGTAAGTTCATCACCTAGGAAGAAAAATTATAACTCATATAGACTAAGAAATCCTTTTCCTGGAGTGAGATGTTTTGCATGTGGAGCGTTAGGACACATTTCCCACACTTGTACACTTAGATATAGAACACATTTAGTGTGGAGACCTAAGGTGCATAAAAGACAACATATCACACATGTATCTGGTTTAAAATTGTCAAGAGGAGAACCCAAACTTGTTTGGGTTCCCAAGACTAATGTTTGATCATTTTGTAGGAACGCTCTCACACAAGATCTCGTGAGAGCATTTGGTACCTGGACAGTGACTACTCTAAGCATATGACTGGAGATACAAAATAATTTATAACGCTGGAAGCCAGGAATAGAGGCAAGGTTACACTTGGAGACAATATTACCAAGAGAGTAGTAGGTACATATATGATTAGAAACTTGAAAAACTTTATGATTAAAAATATTCTGTTAGTTGAAGGTTTAAAACACAATCTGTTGAGTATAAGTCAATTGTGTGATAAAGGTTATCATATCAAATTTTTGCCTACTAGTTGTGTTATCAGTCAGAATAAACTTGTTGTATTGAATGGTGATAGAATAAATAATATTTATATACTAGATTTGAATGCTGTAAAACCTTCTACTGCTTTGTGTTTGAAAACTGTATCAGATGAATCTTGGTTATGGCATAGAAGGCTTTGTCACTCTAGCATGAGAAATCTTAGGAAAATCACCCAAAAAGAGTTAGTCCGAGGTGTACCCAAACTTGACTTTACAAAAGACCACTTGTGTGATGCATGTCAATTAGGAAAATAAATCAGATCCTCTTTTAATTCAATCAAGGAGGTTAGAACTAGCAAGCCCTTAGAAATCCTACACATTGATCTATTTGGACTTATTAGTACCTTAAGTTTAGGAGGAAAGAGATTTGGGTATGTAATTATGGATGATTATTCAAGATTCACATGGATTAGATTTTTGTATCATAAAATTGAATCATTTGAGGAGTTTAGAGATTTTTTCACTTGAATTCAGAGAAAATTAGATCTAGAAATTATAACAATCCAAAGTAATCATGGGGGAGAATTTGAAAATGAGTTGTTTGATAATTTTTGTAAATCTCATGAGATAGATCATAACTTCTCAGCTTCTAAGACATCTCAACAGAATAGAGTAGTTGAGAGAAAGAATAGGACATTGGTTGAATCTGCTAGAGCCATGTTGGCAGAGTATTCACTTTCAAGATATTTTTGGGCTGAAGCAGTTAGCACCGCATGTTATGTGTTGAATAGGGTGAACATTATATTAAAATTGAATAAGACATCCTATGAACTTCTTAAAGGTAGGATCCCCAACCTCTCACACCTACATATTTTTGGATGTAAGGTGTTCATACACAACAATGGAAAAACTATCTTAGGAAAATTTGATCTTAAATTTGATGAAGAAATTTTTCTAGGATATTCAAGTGTTGGAAAATCCTATAGAGTTTTTAATAGAAGGACATTGGTAGTTGAGGAGACCACTCATGTTATTTTTGATGAATCCGATAATAGTGGAGGGTTTAGATTAAAGGAAGATGATGTTATAGAAACAACCCAAGGACTTGAAAATATAAAAGTGAAAGAAAGGGTTGAAATTCAAGAAGAGAAAAGTTTGCCTAGAGATTTGAATTATCTCAAGAGTCATCCTAAAGAGTTAATTTTAGGAGACCCAAGTGAAGGAGTTAGGACTAGGTATGGTTTGAGGAAAGAGGTAAATCATTCAACATTTATTTCAATGATTGAACCCACTAATATTGATCAAGCACTTATGGATGAATTTTGAATTTTTGCCATACAAGAAGAATTAAATCAATTTAAAAGAAATAATGTTTGGGAGTTAATTGAAAGGCCAAAAGATCAAAGTGTAGTTGGGACTAATTGGGTGTTCAAAAATAAAATGAATGATTCAGGAGATGTGATAAGGAATAAGGCTAGATTGGTAGCTAAGAGGTATAATCAAATAGAAGGAATTGATTTTGAGGAGACATTTTCCCCTGTAGCAAAAGTTTTGTTAGTCTTTGCCTATTTTAAAGATTTTAAATTATATCAAATGGATGTTAAAAGTGTCTTTTTGAATGGGGTGATAGAAGAGGATGTTTATGTTGAGCAACTTCTAAGTTTTAAAAATTCTAAATTCCCTAATCATATTTTTAAATTAAAAAAAGGTATTATATGGACTAAAATAGGCACCTCAAGCGTGGTATGCGAGGATAAGCACTTTCCTATTAAAAGGATCATTTATTAAAAGAAGTGTTGACACCACTCTATTTTTGAAAAGAGTTGGAAATGAAATACTCATTATACAAATATATATTGATGACATCATTTTTGGATTAACTGATAAAAGTCTTTGTGATGAATTTTCAAAAATAATGAGTAGTGAATTTGAGATGAGTTTAATAGGTAACTTGAGTTATTTTTTTGGTTTTAGCATAAAGCAAAATAAGGAAGGAACTTTTCTTTGTCAATCTAAGTATGTTAATGACATCCTCAAGAAGTATGAAATGAATAATGCTAAACCTGTAACTACACCCATGAGTTCCTCAGTACTATTAGATAAGGATCCTAAGGGAAAATCTATTGATCAAAAGAAGTTTAGAGGAATAATTGGATCTTTGCTTTACTTGACAGCTAGCAGACCTGACATCATGTTTAGTGTTTGCTTATGTGCTAGATTTTAGGCTGATCTAAAGGAATCATATTTGACAACAGTGAAAAGAATTTTAAGATATTTTCTGGAAACTCAAAATTTAGGAATTTGATATCCTAAGAACAGTTCTTCTTTTAAAATTATTAGATACTTAGATTCTAATTTTGCAGGCTGTAGGGTGGATCGGAAGAGAACCTTTGGAACATATCAATTCATTGGAAATTCTTTAGTATCTTGGTCCAGTAGGAAATAAAATTCAGTAGCAGTTTCTACAGCTGAAGCAGAATATATTGCCTTAAGGAGTTGTGTTGCACAGGTGATTTGGTTGAAATAGCAAATGGTTAACTTAGGATTTTCTATTGGTATAATTCTAATCTTTTGTGATAACACTAGTGCTATATGCATGTCAAAAAATCCTATTCAACATTCAAGAACAAAGCACATTGATATAAGGCATCATTTCATACGAGACCATGTAGCGAAAGGGGAAATTGAACTACATCATGTCGCTACTAAAGATCAACTTGCAGATATTTTCACAAAACCCTTAGCTTTTGATACTTTTAGCATTTTAAGGACAAGGCTAGGTGTAATTGATCTTAATGCTTGATAGAAATTTTTGCAAATTTTGTTTTGTTGGTGTTTATTAGTTTGTTTCTAGTCTATTATGGTTTTCTTATGTGTTTTTGTTTAAAAATTTTTAAAATTAAAAAAATTTATCTTGTTTTGTTTTGTGTTTGTCTTTAATTGGGTGCTAGAAACCTATAGAGTTGGAGTGATGAAACTTATTTTTCTTTGTATGATTATACTGCATGATAACGACATCGTACTTTATGATTGTAGGAGTTTCGTTTGTACGAATGGGGAGAATCCACGATTAGTGTCAGTTATTAGTGTTGATCATCCCAGACGAATACATTTTTGTCTGTACGATCCATGTGTCGATTTGGATAAAGATGAACCTAATCGTTGCCTGAACCATGCTTTAATATCTTGATCATCCTCGACGAACACATTATCGTCTGTACGATCGAGAAGTCAAAAAGCCTGTACGAAAGGACACCTCAGGACGAGCAATTTATAAAAAACCATTTCATATTGACTGCTTTCATTCATCCCGGATGAAATTTGATTTGTCCCGGACGAAATTAATTTTGTCTTATACGAAATGGGTTCGTACAGTATGATTGAATTGATTTTCTATAAAAAGGAGGATCATTTTCTCTCATTTCACCTTCACTTCAAACCCTTTAGAACACAGTATAGAGATGTCAGGAAGCAGTAAGAGAGTGCGTCAATCCAGAGGGACATCTTCTAGGAGGGACTGGGATGATAATTTTTTGAGCAGACAAAATGAAGAGGCATACTATAGGTATGCCGCATCAAAAATCACTCCTTCCCGCATTCTACTGCAGGAAAACCTCCATTTTGCAGTAATGCCTCTATTCGATGCTACCCAATTTTCTTTCCTTCTCACACTAATCTATTCATATAATAAATACCTTTTTAACATATTTCTAGCCACCATGACTTTTAGTCAGGATCATACTTGAGTCTCATCTTATGTCTTGAAATAAAGAGTAGAAAATATCAAGGAGGATCTAGGAGCATATTTTCATCTAAGAACTATGGGCATAAGGGCTCATACTTTAACTTCACGATCTGACTATGACTGGTCTGAAGACAATCAGGTCATTAGAGGTGTAAGCCAACCAACTCACGTTCATCGAGTCTACACCTTGAACTAAAATGCCCGAATAATTCAACATGTTCTTAGGACTTCCATCGTTCCTAAAGCCGGAGATAGAGTAAACATGACCCCTCTTCTCTCTTTTGTCACTTACCTGATTATGTCTGGTCAACCTATCGATGAAGCCTAACTAATTTTGGACTATATTTTTTACCTTACTGATATTGGCCATCCAGTGTGAAGAGGAAGAAAAATATTGCTCTTGATCATGTAATCTGTTATATCCTTAAAAAGAAGTACATAATCCATCATGACGGGCCTTCTGAACTCCCACTCTATTTCACTGATGCCTCTTTTCGAGCACTTTTTGGGAGAGATGAAAATTTAATCAGTTCTGATGATGAACCTGCACCTGCACTTGAACCCAACCAAGACTTCTACCAGGATATGGTCCAGCGATTTGATAGACTTGATCAAAGATTTGATCATATGGAGGCGCACCTGAAGCAGTAGGATGATCAGTACAAAGAAGATAGGGGGTGGATAAGGGACCAATTTGAGTTTGTGAATACAAATATTGCAACTCTTAATAGCTACTTTGCTCCATTCAGCGCTCCACCATCTCCTCCAGATCAGGGTACCTCAGATTACTAATAGGATTTGTGTTGGCTTGGCTTGGCTATGAATGTGATTGTTTTTGTTGTTTTTCTTAATTGTTGGCTTGTTAGTTGATTGTGCTTGTGGTTGTTTGTTTTTTCTTTGATTATTGTATGGGGAGTAGCAAGTTAAATTTTATGTGATTGTGATTATAATGTGAAAGCTTGCTATGATTAGTTGTTTTAATTATTATCATGGAATGAAAAAGTTCAGTGTTTATTTGCATATTATTCTGTGATAATGAGTATGACTGGAATTTACTAATTTTAAAACACTTAATTGTAGTTGATTAAATTTCTAAAATGTTAATTGAGTTTATATTACAATAGAAAATTCTGTGCATAACTTTAAATTCTCAAAATATTTAGATCTCATTATGATTTAGTATAGATTAGAAGATCTTACTTTATCTTATTTTAGACATATATTACTTAGCCAAAATTATTGTATATTTGATATCTTAATATTACTCTCATATTCTACATCAAAGTGTTGATTATTGTAATTGTGACCCAGAGATAGTGTTATTGGAAAGAATCCTATTAAATGAAAACAAACCAAGAAAAGCTTGAAAAGATGCACAAAAAGTGCCCTACTTGAAAAGATGCGCAATGTCACCAAATCTAGAAAGAGGCACAAAGTGTGCCATATAATAAAAGTTATGCAATGTCGCCAAATCTAGAAAGAGGCACAAAATTAGCTCACACTTTGAAAAGATGCGCAATGTCGCCAATTATTTTTTTCCTTTAGCATTTTCTCCAAGTTCACTAATCAATGATTGTCACTTTTGACTTAGAAATTTGGTAATTTTATTTCATCTTTTGTGCAAAAGTTATGGCTACTAATCTATCTAATACATTACTATTTTAGATCAACTTTTCTTCTCCTCATTATAATATGCAATCTAGATCTTTTTGAGTCTTTACTTTTTGCATTTGATTTGAATATTATAGTTAATCTTCATTTAACATTATTCAACCTCTCAACTAATTTGAGTGTCCCTTTTTGTTGTTGTCAAAAGGGGGAGAGTTTTATTGTTTGACTTTGTTTGATTGACTTTGTTTGACTTGTTATTGTTTGACTTTGTTTGATTGATTTTGTTTGACTTGCTGCATTTAATTTAATTTTATTTTGTTTGACTTGTTGCATTTAATTTAATTTAATTTAATTTTTTATTGCATTTAATTTAATTTTATTTTTAGTTGCTTGTGTATATGTTTGTGTTGTATGTGCTTGTGTGTAATGCTTGTATTGCAAGTCTTGTTTATTTTTTTTACCCTTCCCTTCGCTTATTCAGTATGTTAGATCATCTAACCTCCTTTTATCCCTTGTTTAGGATAGGTCATTTCTTTAGGGGGAGCTTAGGCTTTAGGGGGAGCGTAGGAGATCATTTACTTTGGGGGAGTGTATATTTAATGGAAGTTTAGGAGACATGTGAATTAAATGGTTAAATCAAACAAATAAATTTTTCGCCATCATAAAAAAGGGGGAGATTGTTATGATTTGTGTAAATCCGTTCGTTCAAGAAAATTCTGAAACAAATTATTTTTGATGATTACAAAATCTTATTATTTATTTTATTCTTCTCCAAATATATATTGGAGTTTTTTTTGTGTGCACTAACATATTTTTCAGGATATTCACACTCCAGATTGTTGAAGACTTCAAAGTCATTTGTTAATGTTTACTGAAAGTGAAGTATGTATTTCTTATTTTTCTTGAGTCTGAGAAAGTGTGATTGTAAGTTGGATAACTGTGCACACACACACAATGGGGGAGTAAAAACTTTAATTTTAGAACTGATCATACAGTACGATATTATATCATGCGGGACGATCTGTATTACATGTCCTCCACAACGAACCTATCTGGCTTAAAATTTTTCTAAGTTCTGTTCATACAGTACGAAATATGGTTCGTACAGAAGCTTTTGTGGCACGATCGGCTCTATTTTTGGTTCGTACTGGTTCGTACGGGATGAATCGTTTATTTTTAACTATTCGTACAGTACAAAATACTATTCGTACAAAAGATTTTGTGGTACGAACGACTCTATTTTTGGTTTGTACTGGTTCGTACGCGATGAATCATTCATTTTTGAACTATTCGTACAGTACGAAATAAAATTCGTACAGAAGATTTTGTGGTACGAATGGCTCTATTTTTGGTGCGTATTGATTTGTAAGGGATGAATCGTTCATTTTTGAACTATTCATACAGTACAAAATATAATTCGTACAGAAGATTTTATGGTACGAACGGCTCTATTTTAGGTTCGTATGGGTTTGTACGAGATGAATCGTTCAATGATTTGAACTATTCGTACAGTATGAAATTGATCATACGGGACGATCGGGACGCATGAAACTTGAAAATTTCAATTTTTGGACTGTTTTTCTTATCCTTAGTATTTAAGGACCTTTAAACTGACTTGTAGGAAGATGCTTCTGCGAATTTCTTCTTTAGAGTGGAATGGAGAGTGAAAAGGGAGAGTGTTTAAGAGTGAGGTGTGTGAGATCCTTGGAGTGAAAATTATGAGGGGACTCACAAGGTTGTTCAATAGTGAGGATTTCATTGTTTGTTCTTTAAGTCACTTTCTTATCTCCTTGAAGACTCTTGAGAGAAGATCTTTGAAGAAGATCTGGTTCTCTGCCATCACCAGGCGGGTGAAAAAGGATGCTTGGTTTTCTGTAGTCACCAGGAGGGTGAAAAATGATGCTTGGTTCTCTACCATGACCAGGAGGGTGAAAAAGGACATTCGGTTCTCTGTCGTCACTTGGAGAGTGAAAAAGGATGTCGGTTCTCTGCCGTCACTTGGAGAGTGAAAAAGGACGTCAGTTCTCTGCCGCACCGAGTTAGTTAAAGAGAGTTTGTAAAGGCTTCTCTTCCTTGCTGTGGGGGAAAAAGGACGTCAGTTCTCTGCCGTCACTTGTACGATTTGCATTAGTTTTTAAAACAAGAAATTTCTAAAATTCCAAGAGAAATTTTTAAAAGGACCAATTCACCCCCTCTTTGTTAGCCTAAGGATGTAAGCAATAGGTCTAATAACCTATTCGGACTTTCAGGATCGATCTTCTTTAAGCACGACCACTCTTCACACCTAACTCCCACTTTCTCACTATTTTGTTCACAAAATAGATAGCCAGCCCACAAAATTTTGAAAAAAAAACTATTTATACTTAGTACACAACTAACATAGGTGCCACAACATTCGAATAATAGGCATCACAGCACTGATAATGTCCTCACCGCGGTACTGTAGGTGATTTGGGATTATTGCTATCAAAGAAAATTAGGATGCATTATTTCCACCATCCAAAGTGATTATAGAGGAGATTTTGAAAATGACATATTTAAATCTTTTTGTCAAGAGGTTGGGATAGAGAAATTCTTTTCTACACCTAAAACACCACAGTAAAATGGCATAGTAGAGAGAAAAATTAGGACTTTGATTAAGATAGCTAAAGCTATGTTTTTAACGAGTATAGACTACCCAAATACTATTGGGCTGAGGCAGTAAACACTACATGTTATTTTCTTAAATAGGGTGAATATTAGATCTTAATTGAATAAAACCTCTATGAGCTTTTGAAGGGTACATGTTTTTGGATGCAAATGTTATGTACTATATAATGAAAAATATAATCTAGGAAAGTTTGATGCAAAGTCTAATGAAATCGTATCTTTGGGATATTTAGTAGCAGGAAAAGCATATAGGGTCTTCAACAAAAGAATGATGGTAATAGTAGAGTCAAATCATGTAGTATTTGATGAGACCTATATGGATACTCCACTTAAAGGAGAGGAAGAAGAGGGTGACATCACCATTGGAATTAAGAATATAGGATTAGAAAATAGAGAGGAGACCGAGAAATCCTTGCATAGAAAGTGGAGATGAGCCTCTAGTCATCATAGAGAACTAATTATAAGTGATCCATTCATAGGAGTTTGGACTAGACATGGACTTAGGAAAGATGTTAGTTGCACTACTTTTATTTCAATTGCAAAACCCACTAGTGTAAATAAAGCATTGAAGGATAAATTTTAGTTAGTAGCAATGCAGGAAGAACTATATCAATTTGTAAGAAATAATATATGAGAATTAGTGGCTAGACCTACTAATTAAAGTGTTATTGGGACAAAGTGGGTATTTAAAAATAAATTAAATGACTCTTGATTAGTTATAATAAATAAGTCTAGGTTTATTGTAAAGGACTGTAATCAAATAGAGGGGATAGACATTGAGGGAACCTTTACTCCAATGGATAGATTAGAGGCCATTAGGGTACTATTAGAATTTTCTTATTTTAAAGAATTTAAACAATACCAGATGGATGTGAAGAGTCTCTTTTTAAAAAGAGTAATCATAGAAGATGTTTATGTAGAAAAAGCCCCTGAATTTGAGAGTTCAATTTTGTTAGACTTTGTATAAACTCAAAATGCACTGTACAAATTGTAATAAACACCTAAAGGATGGTATAATATGCTTAGAACCTTTCTCATAAGAAAATCTTTTATTAAGGGCATAATAGATGCCACATTTTTCATAAAGAGAATTGAAAATGATATATTAATTATGCAAATTTATGTGGATGATGTTCTCTTTAGATCCACCGATGATAATATATGTAGCAAATTCACATGCTTAATGAGTAGTGAGTCTATAATGGGTATAACACTTGAGTTGATGTATTTTCTTAGATTTAATTTCAAGCAAAGAGAAGTTGAGACCTTCCTATGCCAAATAAAATATATAAAGGAAATCTTAAGGAAAATTGATATGAAAGATTGTAAAAGAATAAACACACATATGAGCCTAACCACCTATTAGATAGGGATCAGGATGGAAAGCCCATTAATCAAAAGAAGCTCAAAGAAATAATAGGCTTGTTACTCTATTTGAATACAAGTAGGACAGAGATTATGTTTAATGTTTGCTTATATGCTAAGTTACATGTTGACCCTAAGGAATGCCACATAATCACAGTTAAGAGAATCCTAAGATATCTCATAGGCACTCAAAATTTAGGTATCTGGTATCCTAGGAATAGTTTAGCATTTGAATAAGTAGGATACTTTTATTCAAATTTTATAGGATGTAAGGTGGATAGAAAGAGAACTTTAGGAACCTACCAACTCATAGGGCAATACATAATTTCTTAGTCAAGTAGAAAGAAAAATTTAGTAGCCTTATCCACTATAGAAATGGAGTATATAACTACAGGAAGCTATGTTGCCCAAGTCCTTTAGATGAAGCAACACCTTATTAATTTTGTATTACAAGTGAATACCATCCCCATCATGTGTGATAATATAAGTGCAATATGTATAACTAAGATTTTAGTTTAACACTCCTGTACTAAACATATTGATGTGAGACTCCATTTCATTAGAGACTATGTGATGGAGGGAGATGTTATCATCTAATTTATATACACAAAAAATTAATGGGTATATATTTTCATTGAACCACTAAGCTATGAAGATGCATTGCACTTAAGATTAAGTTGGGCATTATTTTCACTAAATTTCTTTTTATCAACCCAATTAATAATATAACATCAGTAAATCATCAGTGTATAGTAATAAAATAGAAACTATATATATATATATATATATATATATATATATATATATATATATATATATATATATACGTATGAGAATTATTTACATCTAAAATAATTATATAATGTAATCATGGTTCTTCAATACATTCAACAAAATACATTTGGCCCATGATTACAACATAACCATCTATCATAGTTGATAAGTATAAATAATGTATTATTTTATATGTTATATTTTCAGTAAAAATGTATTATTTAGTTGTGTTGTGCAGAAAAAATACAAAAAAGATACAAAATTCTATGTATCATCCAGTATTTTGGTGTCATGCAAATCAACACCGCAACGCCATGAAGGGCACCACCGGAGTGTTACAACATTGACATGGAAGCTCGAACTTCTCTATTGGATAGCATTACGGCTTCAAAATGGTCAACTTTATAGCATCACGTTTACTATCTTTAAGCACCACAACATCATAACCTATCACGCGTTAGAGCCAAAATTGCCACTCGGGCACCGTAGTATTCAGAAGTTAGCAATGTTGTGGCATAGTAGTTGTAACTTCTAAAGGATATGATCTGTTAGTGAAACATTGCTACTGTTCATTAAGTAATTAATCCACATCAAGAGGATTCACGGTGGAGAAAAAATATCAACACTGCACTGTTAGTTCATTTTATAGGCACTACGGCGCCCAATTTTTCAAGTGATGCAGAGCAAGTTGCTTAATTTATATTTTCATATAAATAGTCATTATGTTATTTTTATAAGAGAGTTCAGTCACTTGTATAATTGTAATACTTTTCAGAGTACTTTAGATTTCTCTTAGAGTCAAATCTAAGAGACACTAGGGAAGTACTAGATATAATCATTAGAGTGTTTAGTGAGTGTTTATTAGAACAACTCCATATATTAAGGAAGAAGAAGTGTAAAAGAGACAGATTGATCCTTCATGGTGATACAAATTCGTATTTTTATTATTCTATGATTTCAATGAAAATGAGTTTGCTTATCTTTTCTTCCATATATGGATAATTCTCTAGTTTTAGATTGATAATGTAAAAAATATATTAAGTACTAATGAAGATTCTTATGCTCTAAAAGTGAAATGATAATTTTAATATTATCCTGTTCTTTATTTAGTATACATAGTGGTCGATCATATGTGTAGTTAAAACCTAATGTGATGTATAGCCTCGACGGATGAATACAAGAACAATCAAAAATATTGAAATAGTATGTTTGCATAACTAGACATAGGATGTAAAATATGCTAGGTTCTTAAGAAGATGATATAACTATAGGAAGCTAACTACTATCTTTTTCACCCCTACAAGCTCGATAGTTATTTAGGGATGCATATGCTCTGAATTACATTAAAAATAAGAATTTTATTAGAAAAAATATGTAAATTATATTCATCATTCTAAAACACTTTATTTAAATATTATATTTATTATTTTGTAATTTATATTTAGTGATTGAATATTCACAACCAATAATTTTATTTCAATAGAATAATTTTGTAATTAGAGTAAACTGTAGTATTTGATTGCTAAAAAGTATACTTTCTCATGGGTTTGATATTCTACTCTATCACTTTATTATTTGATTTAGCATGTACACTTGCGTATAATGAGTAGGGTTTGTTATTTTATAAATATCAAATATAACCTAAGCATTATTTACGGGAGATAAAGCCTCAAATATTTTTATAATTCAAAATTACACTCCACAGCCCCCATCAAGTTTTTGGCACCGTTGCCGAGAAGTATTTTACTTTTTTTAAATTTTAACTATATTGTTAAATTAATTGCATAATTAAACTTACTAATATCCTTTGTTTTATGTGTTGTTTGTGATTTAATATTCATTATTGCATTAGTTACTATTTTGACTAGTTTTGCATTCTATTTTATGATAATAATTAAAGTTATAATCTAAATATTATTGTGTGTGTGTGTGTGTGTGTGTTTGTGTATATATATATATAGAGCTTCTTCATATTTTGATAGGAGCAGATTTATCTCTATTGATGTTGAATCTAGATTTATTGATTCAGTTGTAAACAAACAAATGATTCCAAATTTAGGTTTAAAAATCCTACTCAACCCATTATGAAATCATAGCAAGTAAAGTCTAGGAAAGATTCTGTGAAGAACCATTTGCTACTATTATTAATGTTGTTTGTGAATTTTTTACAAATGGAAAAGAGGTAGTGGATAATAGATATTATGTTTGGGGTAAGTTGGTCCCTTTTGATTCAAAAGCCATTAACAAGGTGTACAGACTTAGGGATTTTGAATTTGATGAGTGCAATGCCTTCATTAATGTACCTATAAATCCTGATGGCATCTTGAATGTCTTGTGTTGACCTAATAGTGGAGCTTATTGGAAAAAGAAAGATAATAGAATAAATAATTTAGCTGCCTCTTATATGACCCAAATTTTCAAAGTCTGGCATTATTTCATTTCTGCCCAATTATTACTTAGTCATAATATTAGTAAAGCCACTCATGCTCGTGCCCTTTTGAATTATTCAATTCAAATAGGGTATTCTATTGATGTTGGAAAACTATATTTTTATCGCTTGTGTACATTATTAGGGGTACCATATTTGTTGGGTTAGGGAACCCTTCTCCTATATATGCTTTATGTATAGTAGCAATTGTTAGGGGGAATAGAATGAACAAAAATTATTCCCTATTCAAGCTCTCACAAAATGAAAGATTTTGAGTTTTAAGAAAGCTGGAAAGGATGAGGAGGAAGATGATTTTAGTGAGCCTAGATTATCTGGTAGACCAGGAAACAGTAACAGTAGTAAAAGTGCTAGAACTTCTAAAATATTAGGAGAATAGGTGGTTAGTTTGAGGGGAAAAATGGAACAGGTGACTCACTTTTGTGAGAAAACTAGGGATTGGCAATTTGAGGTGAAAATAAGGATGACTCATAGCATGGACCAACATAAACGGTATAATAGATACACCTCAGACTTTAATGATGCACTTATTGGCATGTTTAAGAGTAGCCCTTTCAGGGAACATCATGAATAGCTTGAGTTCTCCTCTGCACCTACTTATAATCCCTTTGTGTGATAGCCTCGAGAGAAATGACATAATGATGATGATGGTGGGGAGGAGGAGGAAGACCATTATTCAGAGAGTTAGGTGTTATTGTTCTTTTTCTTGACAGAGAGAGAGAGAGAGAGAGAGTTTGGAGGCTACTTTTATTGGGTAGCATATTATTTTATTTTTATAATGATGATGTGTTATAATGTATAGTCTAGCTGAAGACTTATAACATAACGCTTATGGGAGACAACCCAACTGATATGATATGTTTGGTAATTCAATCCGGGATCTATAAGTCAAAATTGGCTAGAATATGATATGTTGAAAGAGTTTGTATATTCAATTTCTTTAATTTTATATTTCTTGAGTCTTGTAATATGAAAGGTGTATGCAAACTTAGCGACCGTACACACACAAGGGAGTAAGAAAAGTTAAATTAAATTTTTTTTGAACTATTCATACAGTACGATCACGATCGTACTATACGATCAGTTATTCTGAATATGATCAAAATGGCTAATAAGTGTAATTATTATATTTAGGACTAATCATGCTATATGATCCCATTCATATAGGATGATCAATTGAAATCAAGATTTCTATTGTAAATTATAAATTTGGTAATATTTTGAAATCATATTATTAAATTAATTATATTATACAATGTGAATCGTACTATACGATGATCTTAAATCTTGCATAATCTAATCATATAATTAGGGAATCAAATATGTATTAATTAATATAATTAAATTATACTATATGTTTGAACTAATTATACAGTATGACCCGATTGCTTTTTGGAATGATAATTAATCATTAGAGATTGTATGGGATGAAATCTAATTTGATTGAACTAATCGGCCTGGATGAATCATGTTATCATACTAGATGACCAATTTAAGTATTTGAACAAATCATATAGGATGTAGTTGTTCATACATCACCGATAAGCTGAAGTAAACTAGTTGTACTATATGATACATGATTGTACCGTACAATTAGTTGCAACAAAATTTAAAATTTAGGGTTTTTAGGACCCCTTTGTACTTAATTAGCTTTCTTAATAGACTTTTGAGTGGTCTTTTGACCGTTGAGTATCCTAAGAGAGAGTTGTGAGAGATCTTGGAGATCTTGGAGAAGGAGAAGGAGAGGTTATGTGTGAGGGAGAAGTAGTGTGAGGGAATTTCACACGGTTTCTCTAAGAAAGCTTCTGCCTTCATTCCTCAGAGTGTCTTGCTTATTTTCTTGGGTGGTTCTGGGAAGAAGAACTTCAAGGATGAAGATCTTCAAGGCTCTCTGCCTTCACCAAGAGGGTGAAAAAAGATTCAGGTTTTGTACCTTCACTAGGTGGGTGAAAAAGAATTTTAGCACTCTACCTGACCGGGTTGGTGGAAGAGATTTTATAAGGTTCTCTTTGCCTAGTGTTTGTTGATTTTTGAAAAAGAACTTTGCTTTTCTTTAGAAAAGGCAAAGAAAGTTGTAATTAAATTTCATTGGAAAAATTTTGATTTCTAAAATTTTACTTTTGAAATTTAACACGTCATTATGAATAATATATCACCTCAGGAGGCGAACATATCATTCCCTTAGGAGTTCATTCTGATTATCGTAGTCAAATTCAGAGAAGAACTATATGACCCCAAAGGGTCAAAATGATACCCAATCGAGTATTTAACTATAATAATCTAGATAAAGAGTCATTAATTTCATAATCAAAGTCATGATAATAAGGTATCTTCTCGATAAAAGAAGGTATCGTTTACTATCAATCATTTGAATATGATGATAATGATCATCGTTGATTTTGATTTTTCCAAAAAAAATTCATTGAGTTCTAAAAAAATTAATATGAGTTCCTTAAATTTCCTACGAGTACATGCCCTCATAGTTAATTAATTTATAAGAAACCTAAGTTTTCTATGAAAACATTCGATTAAAATAATGATAAAAATTTTATTTTAGAATTTTTGAAGGAGTGATATCAAAGGAGTGAGGATTGAATTTTCAACTAGGATTAGGTTGAATTTAAACAGTTATTGTTGGAGGTCAAAGGAAGAAAAGTAGGAGGCATTTTAGGATTTTGATACAATTCAAAAATATCCTGGTCTACTCTATGTGTTCAGCTTTACACTTTGATTTGAGGAGAAACTTCAATTTAAGTTATCGTTTTATTAAAATAATAGGATTAAATTCCTGAAGTTGGGGACTTAGGTTTTTGAGTTTGCCCTGGATCCTAAATCTAAATTGGGCAATAAACCGTAGTGGCTTGAACCTAGCTAATGTAGCAGTGTAAACCTAGACTTACCCCGGCCTGGATTGGGAAGCCAGCTAACCACCTAGGCGCTTAAAATCCATGAATCTGATCTTTAAAGAAAGATTGATAGGGATCTTATTATTTAAGTTTTGAGGAATTGGGGTCGACATCTAGAGCATATCCTAAGTGGCCCCTTGACTTATGTTGGGTGATTGATGCTTGAAATTAAAATGTAATTAAAATTTTAATTCTTTTTTATTCATTTCTAATGCAATGCATGCTAATTTACTCTTAAATGCATGAAATTGAGTATGAAGCAATTTATAAAAAAACTTAAAAATAGATGTATCCTAGAGATTATATAACATCCCCTTAACAAAACTGTACCTTAATAAGTTAGGTGGTTTGCTAGAACCCACTAAGAAATTTTGATAACACTTTACCGCTCTATTTGTTCCCCAAGCTAGATCAAGTAGTCCATGATATTCCAAATTACTACCTTCAGTGCGGACCTAGTTATTAGATAAAGTATGTCATTAGTATGCTTAATAACTAAATAAAGATGTATTAATTGAAATGAATTGTCGAAATATGTACCGTATTTTTAAACCAAATAGGAAAATTTGTTTCCACTATCTTTTGGACTTCTACTTATTCTGTTGTATTCAATCCATCAATGAAACTCCTGTAAATATTAAGGTTTAGATTTAATGAAAGTATGAGTAACAAATTTATGAGCAAGCTTATTCATACTTACTCGAGATATGACTCAACTTCATCACAGTTAAGCAAGACATATAAAGTGGCAACTCGCATCTCTTTATTAGTCAAATAGCGCATGGTACTAGCGCCTAAGGGTTCACCACTGCCGTTGAATACAGATAAATTTGAGGATTGACCCACTTTTTAGGTGCAGTGCTCTGACTTGATTGTGACGTTATTTCAAAGTAATACAAGCAGAACTGAGTTGTCTCGTACATTAAATATGCTTCGCATATTGAGCCTTCAGGATGCGCTTTATTCTTAGCAGTCTTCTCAAGTTTATTTAAGCATCTCTCAAAAGGATACATCCACCGACTCTAGCTTCATATGGTAAATGTATGGGCAGATGCTCCATAGAGTCAAAGAAAGCTGGAGGAAATATCTTCTCAAGTTTACGCAGAATAAAAGGGATATGCTGCTCCATAAGAATCGGGTGCTCTGTATTTAATTTTGAAGAGCATAAATTTTTGAAGAAGATACTCAGCTCGATCAAGGGCTTCAAAATTTGATCCGGTAGATAACTAAAGGCAGTTGGCAACAGACATTGCATGAAGATATGACAGTCATGACTCTTCATACCAAATAATCTCCCAGTTCTAATGTCAACACATCTGCTTAGATTTGAAGAATATCCACCAGGTACCCATAAACTCTTCACCCATTCACAAATAGCACACCTCTGCTCTAAAGTCAAAGTGAATGGAGCTTTTGGTTTGAAATATTTTCCACTTCCATCATCCCTCAATTATAATACTTTTCTCCTACAAATCTCCTTTAAGTCCATCCTTACTTTTATGTTGTCTTTGGATTTATCTTTGATATCCATGACTGTATTGAATATATTATCAAAGATATTTTTTTTTATATGCATCACATCTAAGTTATGTCTGATCAAGTTTGTCCTCCAATATGGTAATGACCAAAAAATACTTTTCTTAATCTAATTGTGGTTGACACCATATCCTGACAATTTGTAATCAGCTAATGATGGAGATTCCACTATTGTGGGGCTGGATCTGACTCTTTCAAATATTTCTTCACTAGTTAATCTAGGAGGAGGCAGCAACATAACAATTTTATTCTTGACAAAACTATCCTTATTTCACCTGAAAAGATGATCTTTAGGTAAGAACATGTGATGACAGTCAAACTAAGTGTTCTTCCCTCCGTGCTTTAAAGTGAATGATTTTGTATGTTCCATGCAAAGTGGACAAGCTAATTTTCCAGAAGTGTTCCAACCTGAGAGCATACCGTATGCGGGAAAATTACCAATTGTCCAAAGTAATGCTGCCCTCATAATGAAGTTCTGTTTAGTGGAGATGTCATATGTACTTATTCCCTCTTCCCATAATAGATTTAAATCATCAATTAACGGTTGTAAGAAAATATCAATATTTGCTTTTGGATTATGTAGCCCTGAAATGATAATCGTCAGAAACATATAAGGAGTAGTCATGCACAACTCTGGTGGAAGATTATATGGTGTGAGTATGACGGGCCAACATGAGTAAGGTGAAGCAGACTGACTAAATGGAGTGAAACCATCTGCGCATAAACCTAATCTTATATTTCTTGATTCTGAGGCGAATGTGGGATATACACGATCAAAATATTTCTAAGCATCTGCTTCTGATGGATGTATAATAAACCCTTCCTGTGAGATATGTTCTTTATGCCATCTCATATGTTCAGCAGATCTCATTAATGCATATAATCGTTGCAGTTTAGGAATTATGGGTAAGTAAAATAACCTGCTGGCTGCTACATCTTTCAGCTTTATTTTCATGATAGATTTTGATTTAAATCTCAGTGCGTTGCAATGATGGCATGCAATATCTGGTTGGAAATCTTTGTATAATAACATGCAACCGTTGACATAATAATCTATCTTTTTATATGTCAAACCAAGCTTGGAAACCAACTTCTTAGTCTGATATAAATCTATGGGAATTATGTTATCTGCTGGATTGGTTTCTTTGAGAAGTCCAATAAATTGATTAAAATAATCACGGGTGACATTATATTCTGCCTTGATACTTAACATCTTAAGAGCAACGGATAACTCTGAGTGAGTGGTGCAACCTTTCCATATTGGTTGTTGGGAAGCATGCAATAAATCATAAAAATTTTGTTCTTCTTTATTAGGTGACTCTTCTGTATATTGTTCAAATTGTGCTCTACTTGCATCATGAATTAAGTCCTCAAGATTATGTATGATATGCTCTTCCTCATCTCTAGTAGCACTTGTCGATGGGCAACATCGAGAATCCAAATGTGGTTCATACTCACCATGAGAAGTCCAATACCAATATTCTGGCATGAAACCTCGACGATATAGATCAACAGTTACATTATCTGAGCTAAGGTGCACTTGATTTTTATCTTTAGAATATGGGCAACGAAACTTATATCTGAGATGAAGCTGGGTAGTTGAGAAGCTGTCTGAATAAAAATATTCACCCCTCTAATGAACTCATCAGTTAATGTCTTTCGTCCTTGCGCCAATCGATTATACATCCAACTTCTTTGAGTTCTGATATCTATAATATATAGCCTACATATAATATTGACAATAAGGATATAAGTTACGATTACTTGCCAAAATATTTACTACCATTGATAAAAAGATATGAAGGACAAATACTTCCAAATGACTTTGTATCAGACACTGTTAGATGCAAATATATAGCTCCGACATGTCCTCCCGTGCACTAGCAAGGTAGTCCTATCTAGGTTTGATGGTGAAATATAGAGAGAATAAGGATGATCTACATTTGATATTTATTGATTTAGAGAAAACATATGATAAAGTTCCAAGAACAACAAGCGAGCTCGAGGGTTTGACCAAAATATGTATGCAAGAACTTTTTGAATCATTTCATATCCTATCTCTAAGGGTACAACCACTCATCCACCTGAGCATCCTCATTTCTGCAACGCTTAACTGAGAATTATGCTACTCTTTTATTGGCCAACATTCAGCACCATAAAGCATTGCAGGTCTCACCACCATCTTATAAAATTTTCCCTTAAGTTTGAGGAGAGATTATTGTGTCCGGACACCGAACGTGTCCAGAGACCAATAAAAAAGTGCCACATCATTGGCGCTCGGTACTGAGCTCGGTACCGAGCGCGGTACCACTCGGTACCGACAGCAGTACCACTCGGTACCGATCGGTACCGCTATCCGGACAGAATAATTTTTTAAGTTTGAGGGGTACTTTTCTATCACAAAATAAGCCCGATGCATTCCTCCACTTCAACCATCCTACTTGGATATCTAAAATGTGTACTCTTATTAATGACCAACATTCTACACTTAAAAGAAATGCAGGTTTCACTACCATCTTATCGAATTTTCCATTAAGTTTGAGAGGGACTTTTCTATCACATAACAAGCCCAATGCATTCCTCCACTTCAACCATCCAACTTGAATTCTACTAATAATATCCACATCTATTTCATTACTCTGAACAATAGACCCAAGACATCTAAAATATGTGCTCTTATTAATGACTTTGATTGCCCAAAGTTACAAACCCCACACTTGATTTATTATTACTAAAATTACACTCCATATATTCAGTTTTAGATTTACACAAACGAAAGCTTTTAGACTCTAAGGTTGGCCTACATAGTACAAGTTTACCTTCAACTCCCTCTCTAGTTTTATCAACAAGAAGAATATCATCAACAAAAAACATACACCAATGTACATCCTCTTGCAAATGTCTAGTGAGAACATTCATGACTAAAGCCAAAAATCAGGAATGCAAAAGGGAGAAAGTTACCTAAAAAGCAAGCGAGCTCCCGGCCAAATGTCAATGGAGCGAAGTCGACCAGCGCGCATCAAGGAGAGAAGTCGAACTACATCCAAGGAGAGAAGTTCGTCAAATTAGGGTGAACTGACCGGAGCAAATGGAGCGAAGAATGCGAAAGGGAGAAAGTTACCTACAAAGAGTGACCGGCACGGCCGAGGCCGAAGAGGGACATTGTCGAAGGAGCTCGAGGGAAGGGTCATCGTCGAAGAAGCTCGATCGAGCGAGGGAGGGATGTCGTCGACGGAGCTCGAGGGCAGGCACATCATCATCGACAGAGCAGGGACGTCGTCGAAGCAGTGACCTAAAGCAGAATGAGCTGAAGTCGAGGGCACGGGGCCGATATATTGAAATTACCGGCGTATTTTTTGGTGGAAAATATGCCGGAAGTATTACTGGTGGAGTATCCGCCAGTAATACTTCGTCGGGTTTTAATTAACCCGACAATAAATCCACCGAAATATCCGTCGGATATTACCAGTGGAATATGCATCGGTATATTAAAAACACCGGCGCAATTTCGACGGTTCAGCTGCCGGAACATTACCAACGGTATTTCTGCCGGAAAGTCCGCCGTAAGCTTACCGGCGGAACAATCCGCCAGAAATGCCGTCGTTGATTCCGGCGTAACAATATCCACCGAAAATTCTGTCGGTATTTCATTATTTTCCTGTAGTGATTAAAGGTTGAATTGATTAAAGTCTTGATTGATTGAAGTTTGAATTGATTAAAGTCTAGATTGATTAAAGGTTGCATTAATTGAAGTATAGATTAATAATTGAATTGAAGTCATGATGATTAACAATTGGATAGTTTTCAACCATCAGATCAATAGCTAAGAGTTTGGATGGATCCTAGTGACCTCATATAAAAATAAGGTCAACACCTAGCTGTGGGTGCAGAAGGAGAGACACTAAAGATTTATTACAACACTTAGAGAGGAGGACATTAGGGAATGGATGTAGGCCATTATTTGACCAAACCACTTTAAAATTTTGTTTTATTCATTCTAATTTTTAATTTTTGCATTTTACTTTTATATGATTTATTTTTTTGAAAATTGCATATTGAAAATTTTTTTATTGATGTTATATTAATTTGATTAACTTTTCATCACCATTATTATAATTATTATTTGCTTCCACATCGAGTGATAACATTGTTTGTTTTAAGTTATAAAAAAATCTCAAAAAGATTATTTTTGTGATAAAAAAAATTAAATAACCAATTCATCTCCCCTCTTGGTGTGCTTAGGGATAGTTCAACGAGGCTTAATACCCTTCATTGAACTTTCAATTAGTGTCAGAGCGAGTCTTATAAGTAGCATTTTAAAAAATCTTGAGAAAAACAATTCCATGGCACACTTTGGGAAATAGAAACACTACGGAGGGTTACTCAATAACTCATCCACCACTTTTTGACAATATTTTATTTGATTTTTGCAAATTTTGCATGTCTACTTTCTCGCAATCTATAGATTTTCTTATGTGGCATATGATTCAAGAAGGATACTCTACACCTTTTAGATTCATTAATGTAGTTAATATGGAGACACCTTTTGCTAAATGGAGTAATGCTGATAGAGACTTATCTCAATTAAATGTAAAATGTCTAAACTATTTTTTCTGTGCTCTTAAGTCTGAAGATTACATGAGAGTTTTTACATATACCACTAGCAAGGACATTTGGGGTAGACTATATATTACATACGAAGGTACTAGTGAAATTAAATAATCTAGATTGAATATTTTATTGCACAATTATTAATTTTTTTCTCGTGAAACCTAGTGAAACTATCTCAGACATGTACACTAGATTTACTCAAATAATGACATTCTTACATACTCTAGGTAGAGAACTTTCAAACTTTGAGAAAGTTAACAAAATTCTATATATTGTCAACCTAATAATTACAATGCTAAAGTTACATTAATATATGAATCCAAGGATTTAAATGTTTATTCAATTGATAACCTTCTTGGATCACTCATTACCTATGAGCAAAGTATAAATCAAAGACTTTTGGATCCTAGTAACAGAAAGAAGGATAAAGTTGTGGAATTAAAACCAATGACTCTAAAAGTGACAACTCTACAATTGATGAGGATGATGACATATCATTGATGACTCGATAATTCAAGAACTTTCTCAAGAGAAAGCAAAGATGTCATTAACATTGGAATAAAGGTAAAAATAATAAAAATACAAAGGTTTCCTCTGGTGTTATCTATTATGAATGCAAGAAACTAGGTCACCTAAAGTCAGATTACGCCAACTTAAAAACTCACCCAATCAAGAAAAAGGGTGAGGAGAAGATAAAGATGAAAAAGAGAAAACAAAGGTTGCAAAAGGCATTTTGGGAATATTCTACTTCAGACTCATCTGAACTGGAAGCAAAAGAGGAGGTAACAAATCTATGCCTTATGGAAAATGATACCCTTAATCATTCTGATCAAGATGAGGTATGTGAGATTTCATATGATAAATTATTTGAAATTTCTAGGAAAATTGATTATGCATATAAAAAGCTAAAGAAAATGCTTGCTAGCTTGAATGTTAAATTTTTGGAGTTACAAAAAGAGCATGACATTCTTAGGATTGATCATTCTTATTTAGATAAATAACATGCTTCCTTAATGATTTTGATGCACTAAACAAGAAGCATATTGATTTAACCAAAGCACATGATTCCTTGAAATCTGAGCATACTGAGCTAGAAGAGTTATACAAACAACTAGAATCGCTTACATCTGAACTAAATCATAATGTGCTTGCATTGAAATTTGAAGTTAAAGTTTTGAAAGTGTCAATAAGTTCTTGAGAGAAAAGGTTTATGCATTTCAAAAAAATAAACCTCCACCTATAGTAGCACAATGGCATAACCCTAAAACATAACATGCATCACAAATCTCTCAAAAGAGGCATAACCCAAAAATTAGATTTGTAAACATAACATGTATTCTTCTGGCATGATATGTCACATAGCCCACACATACACATTACACCATAGAACACATCTAGTATAGAGGCCAAAATTATTTGCATCACAATATAGCATGTATGCAACTCATTCATTAAAGAATAAGGTAGAACTCAAACTCACTTAGGTTCTCAAAATTAATCCCTGATTGATATTATAGGAATGTTCTCATAAAAGGCCTAGTGAGAGCATGTGGTACCTAGACATCAGATGCTCATGACACATCGTTGGAGATATGAAGCAATTCATCTTGTTGGAGGAAAAGTAACACTAGAAGACAACACCACTAACAAAAATGGTGGGCTTAGATATGATTGGAAACTCTAAAAATTTCATCTTTGAAAACATCTCACTAGTAGATGGATTGAAACACAACCTGCTAAGTATTAGCCAATTATATGATAAAAGATTTGATATTAAATTTTTGTCTACTAAATTTTGATTAGTGTAAATGGTAAGCTTATTTTAGAAGGAAAAAGATTTAATAATATTTACGTGCTTAATTTAAACTATGCTAGATATTCAAATTCATTATGTTTGAAAACTATTGCTGATGAATCCTAGCTATGGAATATGCGACTATGCCATACTAGCATGAAAACACTAAGACCAAAAAAACTTGGTTCGAGGTATACCTAAATTAGATTTCTTTAAGGACCACCTATGTGATGTATGCCAGTTAGGAAAATAAATCAGATCTTCATTCTACTCCATTTATGAAATCACCACCTATAGACCTCTAGAAATCCTTTAAATGGATGTATTTGGACCTGTTAGCACTACCAGCTTAGGCAAGAAGACCTATGGGTATGTGATTGTTGATGATTAATCTAGATTTACTTAGGTTAGGTTGTCATGATATAAGAATGAATTATTTAAGGAATTTAAGACATTTTCCATATGGATTCAGAAGAAATTAGGATGTGAAATATCTACTATTCATAGTGATTATGGTGGAGAATTTGAAAATGATAAAGTTGAATCTTTTTGCAAAGAGTTAGGGATAAAGAATAACTTTTTTTACCCCTAGGACCCCCTAGTAGAATGGGATAGCTGAAAGAAAGAATCAAACTTTAGTAGAAGCTACTAGGGCTATGTTAGCTGAATATTCACTCCCGATATATTTTTGGGCAGAAGTAGTGAATACTTCTTGTTATATGTTGAATAGGGTTAATGTTAGATCTAAACTTAATAAGAAATCCTATGAGATCCTTAAAGGTAGAACACCCAATCTCTCTCATTTGCATGTCATCTAGTGTAGATGCTTTGTTTTCATCAATGGTAAATCTTATCTAGGAAAGTTTGGCCCCAAATCTAATGAAGGAGTCCTCTTATGTTATTTATCTATAGGTAAAGCCTATAGAATTTTCATTAAGAGAACTATAGTGGTAGAGGAGTCCACCTATGTACTATTTGATGAATCTGATAGAACTGTTGAGACTAGGTTAGAAGAATAAGAGATAGAGGTCACCCAAGGAATAAAATCTATTGACCTAAAAAATAGAGTAGAGCCTCAGAATCCTTTACGTAGAGATTAGAGATATTCATCTAGTCATCCTAGAGAGCTTATCTTAGGAGATATATCTGTCAGAGTTAAGACTAGGCATGGACTTAGGAAGGTGGTTAGTCATTCTGCATGCATCTCTATGGTAGAGCCCACTAGTATAGATCAAGCCCTATCTGATGAATTTTGGATCCTAGTTATGCAAGAAGAGTTAAACCAATTTATTAGGAATGATGTTTGGTAAATGGTTAGTAGACCTAAGGATCAGAGTATTATAGGAACAAATTAGGTGTTCAAGAATAAGATAAAATACTCTGGAGTAGTGCTCAGGAATAAGGTCAAGCTAGTAGTTAAGGGATACAATCAAGTAGAATGAATTGACTTTGAGGAGACCTTTGCCCCTGTAGCTAGGTTAGTAGCTATAAAATTATTATTAGCCTTTGCTTACTTTAGACACTACAAGAGAATTATCCATTACTGGAAGATTTTTTTGGCAAAAATGGAAATTTTCTGACGGCAATCAGGTTTTTCGACAATTTTTTTTACCCTTGGTGAAAACCAAGTAGGAAACTAAAACTGGCAATTTATTTCCAACAATCAAGCCACCCGTCACTTAAAGCTAGCAGTTAAGCCACCGATAAAAGTATCGAACATATCAAATACCGGCAATATTTTCGGTGGCCAAAGGACTACCAAAAATTTTAGCAGTCAAACTGTCAGAATAACCCCCACTTATTACCACAGATCAAGCCACCGATATGGCCGTCGGCATAACCACCAAAACTTCTGGCGCTTCTTTGGCTACCAGAAATGCTGTCGGTATTTGATGAATTTCCTATAGTAAGAGGTTTCAAGCTGTATCAAATGGATACAAAAAGTGCCTTTTTAAATGGGATAGTTAAGGAATATGTATTTGTAGAATAATCCCCGGGGTTTAAAAATTCAACTCTTTCTAATCATTTTTATAAATTAAAAAGGGTATTATATGGATTGAAGTAGGCACATAAAGCTTAGTATGAGAGGATGAGCACTTCTCTTATAGATAGGTCCTTTATTAAAGGTAGTATATATACCACCCTATTTCTAAGGAAAATAGGAGATGATTTACTCATTATTTAAATTTATATGGATGATATACTATTTGGATCAACCAGTAAAAATTTATGTGATGAATTTTAAAAAATAATGAGTAAGAAATTTGAGATGAGTATGATCGGAGAGTTTACTTGCTTTCTTAGATTTAATGTGAGACAAAGGGATGAGGGAACTTTCCTTAGTTAGAGTTAGTATATCAAAGATATTCTAAGGAAATATGAGATTAAGAATGCTAAGGCTATAAATATGCCCATAAACTCTACCATTTAGTTAAACAAGGATAAAAATGGAAAATCAGTAGATTAGAAGAAGTATAGAGGAAAAATTAGATCACTTATGTATTTAACTGCTAACAGACCTGCTATAATGTTTAGTATATATTTATGTGCTAAATTTCAAGCTAATCCGAAGGACCATGTGACTATAGTTAAAAGAATTCTTAAGTATCTTCAAGGAACCCAAAACCTAAAAACCAGGTATACTATACATAGCTCATCCTTTAAAATTATAGGATATTTATACATAGACTTTACAGCATGTAGAATAGATAGAAAAAGCAACTCTGGACCCTATCAATTTATAGTGCAATCACTAGTATCCTGGTCCAATAGAAGCAAAATTCTATAGCCCTATCCACCACTGAGGTAGAATACATTACCGTAGGAAGTTATATTACTCAAGTCTTATGGATTAAGTAACAAATCATTGACCTTGGACTCTCTATTAGCATTATTATAATTATGTATAATAACAGTAGTGTCATCTGCATCTCTAAAATCCCAATTCAGCATTCCTGAATAAAGCATATAATCATTAGACATCATTTCATTATAGATCATGTAGCCAAGCGAGATATATAACTACATCATATAGCTACTGAAGATCAACTAGCAGACATCTTCACCAAACCCTTAAGCAATGACACCTTTTACTCACTGAGGACTAGATTAGGTGTTTTTGACATCCATGCTTGATTCAAGATGAAATTAAAATTAATAACATATTTTCTTTTGTATATTCTATGTTATTTATTTGGTTTATTTTATTATTTTTATTTATGACCTAATTATGTATGTATTTATTTATAAACTTAACTCATGAGTTTTTTTATCATTAGAAAAAGGAAAAAAGTTACTCATATCGTATCATACGATTAGCATCGTATTGTACTATATTCACAAACTTTCATATCTCCCTCACACAACACATCTAATGGCTCTAATTGATCAATTATTGGTGATCGTACTGTATGAACAACTACTTTGTGCTGTACGATACATGTGGTACTTATTGTTGGATGAATTCAATTAAGTTAGTATGATATTAACTAACATATCTTACTGTATGATACACCTATTCATACGGTACGATAGGCTAGTTAATGATGGTACATGATGACTCCTTGGGATGACCATTTTAACACTGATCGTGTAGTATAATTTTTGGTTGTACTGTACGATATGACCAACTTTTGGATTGATCGGACTGGATAAATTAAATGCTTTTGATCTACTATTTGATGTGCATCGTACTGTATGATATGCTTAAATTATATTTAAGGAGAGGAACTTCAACTTTTTTTATTCACACCTCTTACATTACCCCTTTCTTACCCTTGTCCAATGGCTGGAGGAAAACATTCTAGGGCTCTTGTAGGAAGTTTATCTAGATGTCCAGTAGATCCCTGATTCCCTAAAGCTGTAGATGAAGAAGCATATCACCGCTACAATGCTGTAGGGATCACTCCCTCCAAAATCATCAATTAAGAAGTTCTAAACTTCTAGGGACTATATCTTTTTGCTAGAACCACACTCCAATTTATTCTAACTCTAGCCTTTCTTTTCAATTCTAAACTTCTTTATAAGTTCATTGCTAGTCTTCGAATCAATAGTGAGGGCAATTCCCTTCAATCCTATATCAAAAGATGGCTGGTAGAAATCACATATGAAGACTTTGATCAAATCCTACACCTTTCTACCACCGGTGAAAAAGTTTACTCCTTAGCCTTTCTCCCTAACTATAATTGGATTCTTGTCAACACCACCCTTAGGGAGTCTTCAATAAATAGCCATAGTCCTTATGTCAACACCCTAGTTCATGACACATGGATCATTCAACATATCATTAGAAATTCAATCATTCATAAAGTAGGTGATATAATAAACATTACACATCTTCTATCCCTTACTCTTTACTTTATCATGTTTGAAATTAATTTCAATATAGCTGATTTGATTACTCTATATTGAAACCTCACACTATATTAGAGATCCCAAAAATAAATGAAAGAAAAATCTTGCATTAGGTCATCTCATAGCCTATGTTCTAGAATCTAAATACTATCTTCAATATCTTACACAACTAGACCATCTTCCAATCTACTACTCAAATAGATCCTTCCACATTATTAATAGCTATTATCACCATGATACTCATTTTATGAACCCCAAGCACGAGGAGGCAAAGGGAGGTCCAACACCAGCTCCAACACTAGTTCCTACTACCTACTCAGATGATTATTCATCTATATTGGAGCAACTTGATTGACTGGAGTGCAGTCAGCATCCCAATACCAGGAGAGACTCAATAATGGGCATGACTACACTAGCAGCACGAGCTACTTCAATAGCAACACAATCAGCTTCAACAACAACATGAGTCTGATAGAGCCTAGTTTAATGATTAGTTCTCTACTATTCATCAATATTTTTAACCACCATCACACAATCAGGATCCTCCATATCTCTAAGTGATTAATTTTATGTTTGCTTTATTTTTGTTATCATGTATTCTTTCATGGTGTTTTTTATCCTTATATGTTGTTTTATTTGTTCCTCCTTTTTGGTGATGTCAAAAGGGGGAGTTGTGTCCCGGCCAATGTCGATAGTGTTGGTTATAGTTTGTTCTTATTTTTATCTTGTTCATTATTTTCTTTCTTTCTATGTTTGTGTTCATTGTTGTTACTTATCTGTTATGCATTTCAAAATAAAAAAAATAATTAAAAAAAGATGTGTGTTATTACCCTATTTTGTTTACAAAAATAAAAAATACTTCACTTAGTGCGGGGGAGGTTAGGAGAAAACATATTGATCTTGCAACTTTAATCAAAATGTCTTGCCATAACCAAAAAGGGGGAGATTGTTGCAATCTAGGATCCGGAGCTTGTGATTTTGATGATAACAAATATTATTGAACTAATAAAGATAAATAAATGAAATAGAAGAAAAAGAAAAGATGAGTATATTCAAAAATTGGAATCAATCAAAAGTTTAGCATCTGATTATAATCTTATACTTAAATTCATAAAAGATAAAATAAAAAAACTAATATAAATGATGGTGAACTAATGAAGTTTAATTTTAACTACTAGCATTAAGCTACATTATTTACTTTAAAATTAAGAAATTAATAATTATCTATAACTTGTGAATTCAAATTAAGCAATAATAATGATGTCTGATTATTATAATTATTAGTATTTTTCTAAACTAGAATTATAACCTTGTTCATTTTTACTACTTCTAGACCATAATGTATTATCCTATATTTTAGTCATTTTAAATTTTAAATTTTTACTTTGATTAATCATTTAATCAGAATTACAAAATTTTTATTTGCATGAGGACTAGCAAGAGTTTAAGCTGGGGAGAATTTAATAAGTGTAAATAATGTATTATTTTATTTGTTATATTTTCAATGAAAATGTATTATTTTAGTTATGTTGTGCAGGAAAATATAAAAAAGGCATAAAATTCTAAGTATCATCCAGCACCGTGGTATTAGACAAATCAACCTCGTAGAGGCATCAAGTGCAACCGCCAGAGCGCTATAATATTGGCATGCTGGCATTGACTTCTCTATTATATAGTGCCATGGCATCAAAATTGTCAACTTTACAGCACCATTTTCACTATCTTCAAGCACCACAATGTCACAACTAATTACGCCTCGATGTCAAGATTACCACTCGGGCACCGCAAGTTTTGAAAGTCAGCAGCGCTGCGACATAGAAGTTGTAAATTCTAAATGACAATATCTTTTAGCAAAATGATGTGACTGGTCACTAACTGATCCATGTCAGCAGGCACCGCGGTGGAGCAAAAACATTAGAGTAGCGGAGTTAGTTCATTTATGGGCATTGCGGATCCAATCTTTCTAGCACTGCAGTGCTAGTTGCCTAATTTGTGTTTCCTATTAATATTGATTATGTTATGTTTGTAAGAGAATCTAGTCACTTGTATAATCTCAGTACTTGATCTTGTATAATCTTTTTATTAGAGAAACTCTATACATTAAGGAAGAAGAAGTGCAGAAGAGACACATTAATCCTTCTTGGTGATATTATTCTCTTTTATTTTTGTTCTTCTACGATTTCAATGAAAATGAGTTTGCTTATATTTTCTTCCATATCTGTCTAGTTCTCTAGTTTTGGATTGATGATGTAGAAAATATATTAAGTACTAATGAAGCTTTTTGTGCTCTAAGAGTGAAATGATGTATTCAATATTATCTCGTTCTTTATTTAATGTACAGTGTGGTCATATGTGTAGTTAAAACTTAGTGTGATGTATAAGCTAGATAGAGGAATGCAAGAACAACTAGGAATATTGAAATTGTATGTTTGCATACCTAGACATAGGATATAAAATATGTTAGGTTCTTAAATTTTTTTTTTGAAGACATGCAAATTACATTAATCAATAAAAGAAAGATACAACCAACTAAAGAAAAAAAAGCCTATCACAGTCCTTCATAATCAAGTCAACAAACCTTGACGGAAGTTCACTATTGAAAAAAGCTTCCCAATAAAAATCACCTAACATGGCAAGATGAGAATAATAATCTGCCACATTATTACAATCTCTAGAAAAAAATGAAAGATAACATTCTTAAAACATCTAAGAAAGAAAGATACACCCTTTGAGCTTTGTTATTCCTTTCGGAAGACATCTTAACCAAAATTTGAAGCATCTTGATGATATTTACATTATCCCCTTCTATAAATATACTTTTATTCTCCAACATCCAATATTGTATTAAGTACAATTCCAAGTATGAAACATTCCAATGAATGATTTGCTTCCCACAAGCACACAACATTCTGCCTTTGTTATCTCTCAGGACACCTGCTATTCTAGACATGTTGGACTGTGCAACAGCAGCATCTACATTCAATTTGATCTAATCTTTAATTGGAGGACACCAAGCTTTGGAAAGAAATTCTTGCTAATTGATGTCCCAGTTCTTTAGATTGGGAAAAAATGCAAAAACATAAACTGAGATAGTATTTCCACAACAATTAACGAAGCTGATGGAGCAGATTTACCATGTTTACACTGATTTCTTTCTTTCCAATTCAGATGCACAACATAAACATATATTCTTGCTAGTCCCAACTTCTCCCCCACTGCCTTCTTCAACCCTTCACTACAATGCAAAAGGCTTTAAAACTTAGGTACATTAATACCCCAATGTCTAAGAATATATAACACTTCTAGTAGTTTGATACATTGGGATAAGATATGCTCTAAGTCTTCAACTTCTTCACAATCTCTCAGACAGCTAATGTTGCCTTGTAATTTTCTATGATTCAACCAAACATTTATGGGTAAAGCATCATTTAAGAGTCTCCACCAAAATAAAAACTCTCTAGGAGAAACTTTTAATTATTTCATCCTCTTCAAATCTATCCAATTTCCATGTTAGATTTGATCATGAGCTTCATATGCCATATCGGCTATAGATCTGCCAAAATTGGAGCAGATTAATTCCAGCTTGTCCTCTTCATCATCGGTAAAAAAAGGAGTTTATAAAATAAGCTTTTCTATATCCTCTAAGAAATGGACTTTCAAAACCTCCTTATCCCATCTTTTATCTTCATCAAGTAGAAAGGATACCTTTTTATCTTGAAGCTCCATAAGATTACAAGTTGAAGGCCACTTCTTCAAGCATCTATCCAGCAGCCAAACATCATTTATAATGTCAGTTTTATGTCTAGAATATACCTTCCATCTAGTAATTGGTTTCAAGAATCAAGCACCTTCTTTGATGATACGCCATTAAGGGATGCTTTTCTTCTAGTATCTTCATCCCAAATAACATCATCGTATTTTCCCTTCAATACTCTATTAATAAGAGAATTTTGATTATGTATAAAGTTCCAAGCAAGACAAGATCAATGAGGACCCAGTCTTTCAGCAGCTCCTTGAATGCCAAAACCACCCACGTTCATAGCTAAGCACAATGTATTCTATGATATGTAATGCAAGCCTTGCCTTCCTTGCTCCTTATGCCAAAGAAAATTTCTACAAAATTTGTCAAAATCATTTAAAACGCTCTTTGGGATCAATGAGTGAGTCATTTTGAAAGAAGGAATTGAGGAAAAAATAGTTTTGATTAACGAAATTCTCCCTGCCAATGATAAAGATTGAGAACCCCAAGTGTTTAATTTTTCCATAGCCTTATCTAATATTGATTGGAAATCTGATACCTTCATCCTTCTTAATGCCATCTTAACTCCCAAGTAGGTAATCTCATCAACAGAAAAAAGTCCCAAGACTTTATTTAATTTTCTTCTCCTTTTTTTAGAGACCACTTTCCCATAAAGAACCATAGACTTCTTAGAATTAATATGATGACCAGCCCAATCACAATAATAAAAACAAATCAGCTTCAATAGTTTAGCATTACTTCTAGGTGCCTCAGCAATAACCAACACATTGTCAGCATATAGAAGATGGGATAGATTTCCAGAATTAGTAGCCAATTTAATGCCTAATTGATTACCTTCAACTTGGAATGCTTTAAATAGAATTTTAGAGCATAAAATAAATAAGCATGGTGAAAGTGGACAGCCCTGCCTAAAGCCACATTCAGCTTTAATCCACTTAGACATTCTCCTATTGATCTTGATGGAGAATTTTAGATATCTAATACATTGCATAATCAAATTTATAATCTTATCCGAAAAACTCATAACCTTCATTACTTGATTCAATGTTTCCCAACTCATACTGTCATTAGCTCGTTCCATATCAATTTTTAAAAGTGTAAAGCCAAGTTTACCTATGGAGAATCTCATTCTATTCACAATCTCATGAGCTAAAAGACAATTATATGAAATGTTTCTACCAGGAATGAAAGATCCTAGAACTTTAGAAATAATGTTAGGAAGATAAACCTTTAGTTTACTTAGAATCATACACAAAGCCATCTTGTAGATTATTTGACATAAGCAGATAGGATGGAATTTGGAAAAATCAGAGGTGTTAGGAACGTTAGGTATAGGAACAACCACTGTTTCCTTCCAAAATTTTGGCATGAAACCCAAAATAAAGAAGTTATTAATAACATTCCATATCATTCTTCACAATACTCCAAAAGGACTTGAAGAAGCAAGCATTAGCCCATCATAACCCGGTGACTTATTATTACTCAACTTCATTACAGTAGAATAAAGATCTTCATAGGTAAAATCAAAGTTCAAAACTTCCTTCATGTCATCGTTAAGTTGATCTTCTACTGCAAATGATGGCAAATTAGTAAGCACACAATTTTGCCTCTTCCACTTATTCCTGAAGAAATCCTCAAAAGCTGAGAGAATAACTTCTGAATCTTTCTCAATATAGCTATTAAGATATGTAATTTGATTAAGCTTATTACCATATCTACTAGCTGTAGAATAAGCATGAAAAAATGAGTATTTTGATCACCTTCTTCCATCCATTAAGTTTTTGATCATTGTCGCCACAATGTAGTAAGCCTAGCAAGAGTAACATTCAATTCATGGATTTTTTTCCTTAGTAATAGTAGCTTTTCTGGGCTTAACACCTTCAGATTAGCCTCTTCCTCTTGTAGAAGTAAGATTTCACACTATAAAGATGACTTAAGATTGGTTAGTTCTCTCAACTTATTTTTACTCCAATGGTACAAACATTTAAGGGACCTATTGATCTTTCTCTGAAGGACATCAACAATAGATGCAAAATCTTTTTTCATCCAGGGTTTTGTAACAATATGCTTTGAGGCTTCATAAGAACACCAGATATTCTCAAATCTAATTTCTTTATGCTTTAAAGCACAAGAATTTGTTAAATTAAGTAATAAAGGACAATGATCAGAAGCAACTATATGAAGATGTTTAGTCACTGCAAAAGGAACAAGTAAGGATTTAGAGTTTAAACAAACTCTATCAAGTCTCTTCCATATCTGAGCCAGGCCATCCTTATTATTACACAAAGTGTATTTAGGACCTATAATGCCAATGTCATGAAAATCATTCTTGGTGATGAACTCCTTCATCTCTTGGGGTCCTTGAGAGAACAAGAACCTTTTACCCCCTTCTTCTCTTCCTTAGATAATAAGCAATTTAAATCACCTCCTATAATACAAGGAAAATCACTAGAAGAATGTTCTTTTATTAATTTCCATAATTTCCTTCCTTCATAAAGATCTATGTTTCTGTAAACAATTGACACATTCAGTGAGAGGCCTATAGGAGAAGTTAAATTCCCAATTACACATTGGTTAGAAGAATTTATAATGGCAAAGGATAATATCTTACTTTTCCAAAGAATAAGAATTCCACCAGATGTTCTATTAGCAGCATAATGGAAAAAATCCTAATCATTGCCAACAATTCTACAAACTTCAGCTTTATCCAATCTTTCTAATTTAGTTTCCATTAACCCAATGAAAAAAACATCATTTTCAAAGACCAAACTCCTCAAATAATGGGAAGCTTCCTTTTTCTGAACTCCCCTACAATTCCAAAACACCATGGAAGATAATAAGGATGAAATTGGGATGAGGGCCCAGCCCTTTCATTACCTCCTTCACCTTTCTTAATTCTCTGGCTACCCTTAATGGGACCAAGTAGCTTTAATTCCTTAGAAAGTTTAACATTATGTTGAACAGATTTTGGGGAGTTCCTTTCAGCCTTGAAAGCTCTAAGATTATCTTTTCCATAAGGAACTTTAATATTATTATTCATACACATCCCAAGATTTGAAGAAGCAATTTCTTGTAATTCTAATCAAGCACTAGAATGTCTCCTTTCAATCCTCAAGAATCAACATGTTGCTTATCTCTAGAATAATCTACATCAACTACTCCATCAGCACTATTATTATAATTCTTTTGAACATTAATCTCACTATCAAAACCAGCCATCAAATGTGAACCTCTATTTCTCAAATCTTCACCAGATTGGGCTTTTGTAAGATCCTTAACTGAACGAAAAGTATCAGCTAAGCATTGACCATATACTCCATTCTCAGCATCAATAGTACTTACTAAATTCTGCTCAACTATAACAACATTTCTGATATTCAGATCAGCAACATAACCCCCTTCATCTTTCTTCTCAAATTCTTCCTTCAATCTCTGTTCTTCAAAAGCAGCAACATATTTTCTATATTCTCCTTAACAAAAACTGGGACTCCAGAAGACAATTTCTGATAAAAGGATGCTTTACCTTTATTAGCTGATTTGAAGTATCTCTTCCTATAGCTTACATGAATCCACAACCCATATGAATTTGCTTCTATACTACCCTTATCACCATCAGAATCAATAAAAACTTGATTAACCAAAACATCAGAATGACCTTTATTAAGATCCTTCGCATTATTAATTTGGTTCATAGGCTGAGTGGCAGGCTACACCAAAGCTTGGTCCCCAATACTCCTCTTGCAGGTAGAATGAATGTGGCCAATTCTACCATACTTAAAATAAAATGAAGAAATCTTCTCATATTTGATTCTCTAAAAGAATCTCCCTCGAGAGCCTTCAATCCAAACTCCTAAAGGCGATTGAGCAGCCAAGTTAATTCAGACAAAATCCCTTGCAAACTCCCTCCATCCCTAATTAATCATATTGCCATCCAAATAAAGGGGAGTCCCAACCCTTGAAGCAATTTGGATGATGTTTTTTTCATCCCAACAACTAAGTGGGAGATGTGGCAAACGGATCCAAATTGGTGAAAATAAACCCTTCATAGATGCTGGAGAGAAATGAGGATTCTAAACTTCCATACCAAAGATGTGATTACCTACAAACCATGGTCCTCCACTCAACACTGATTCCTTAGCTTCCTAAGATTGAAATAAATAGAGAACCCATTCCAATCCCAAGCTGGTTAAGTGAAATGATCCAAATTTACTCCACTGATTCCTTAATTCTGTACTAATAACAGAAAAAGGAATTGAATTGCCAAACACCTTAATTACCACTGAATTCTGAAGTTTATGAATATTTTCTTCTTCCTTAATAGGGTCTAATTTAACAGCAGCCCCATCCTTAGATAATTCAACATTAATATCAGAAGAAACTACTTTGATATTTGGTGGTTTTTTCAAAACATTAGGAACAGATTTCTCTACAAACAAAACTGATTTAAGAAGTTGAGGGATTACCAAGTCTTTAATAGCAAGATTCTTCATAACATCATCTTTAATAATCAAAAGAACAACTTATTCTAAAAAAGAATCATTTTTTCCATCTTTTTGCAAAGAGCTTTTGATACCATTCACATAATTAGAGAACCTATTAACCTTCAAACTTAGTCCAGCAACATACCAGTTCATCTTCAAGGGTTTTGGAAGATATGTCACATCCCTGATTACCAAAGGAATAACTGCAGCTAACTTACACAAATCTAAACCTTTTCTTCATGATGAGCTACCATCAAGATGAACGGAAGGGATGACCGAATATGCAAGTTTCTTAAGGAGATGATATAAATGTCGGAGGTTTGTAAATATCCTATTCACCCCCACAAGCTTGACAAAGATCTAGGGATTCATATGCTCTGAATCACATTAAAAATAAGAATTTTTGGGGAAAGATATGCAATTTGCATTCATCAATCCAAAATACTTTATTTAAATATTGTATCTATTATTTTACTATTTTTATTCAGTGATTGAATCTCCATAACTAATAATTTTATTTCAGTCTGATAATTTTGTAATTAGAGTAAATAGTTGTATTTGATTGCTGAAAGTATACTTCCTTATGAGTTTGACACTCTACTATATAACTTTATTACTTGATTTAGCACATATACTTACATATAGTAAGCGGGGTTTGTTATTTTTTTATCTGAAAGAAAAACTAAGTATTGTTATGGGGAGATAGAGCCTTAAACATTTTTATAATTCAAAATTGCACTCCACAGCCCCCATCGATAGTTTACGCATGCCTTCTACTTAAAAAACTTGATCTCACTCTACTAAGGCCTTACCCTTCTTTTAAAATTGTAAATATAATGAAGGATGTGAAAACAACCTAATAAGTTATAAAAACCTATAATTGCATTCAATATACATAAATAATTTAATATGTATACTATCAATTTGTTTATCATGAAAACTAAACATGTGTTGAATAAGTAATTCTCTATTGTACTCAAGTACTTGTAACATATCTAGCGTAAATTATGACCAATATTATCATTTTGAAATTCTCTCCTATTGGACATCATATCATATTAGAGTTATTCTAAGTAAATAATATTATCATATATAATAGCATATCATTATACAAATAAATATAGATAGAGCACAACATCATCTATGATTTGGTGAAGACAATTTATAAATCAAACTTATAATAACTCCATAAATCTTATTTAAAGATTACACGTTAAAATGTTTCTTATAAAATTTAAAAGAGGCTACCTCTATTTCTTATTTGACCTTTCATAAAATTTTCCATAGACCAAAATAAATTGAAAATATATTTTAAAGTATTATATCAATGAAACTTTTATTTATATAACTATAGTAAAAAAAGTGCAGACACATGAGAGTCTTATTAGTATTTCATATTTAAAATGGAACATCTTGGTACTATAGCAGGCCATATAGAGGTTTGAGGGTAGACCATTGGGAAAGGCATCAAATATATACAATTTTGTTTGTGTTTTAAATCTTGAAAAAATTTTGTTGCAAAATTATATTTTTGAAAAAAGTACAAATAATATTGTTAATATGTTTATTTTATACATTTTTGTGCAATTTTTATGCTTGTTTCTATACTTCTCTTAACATTTTGGTTTGAATTTTTTATTTGATGATCATATATATGTTTTTTATTTTTGAAAGATTTTCATTATGAAAATTAATCTCCTTTCTTTTTGGAGAAATTTTTAATTCATATATCCTAATGGAAAAATCATAATGTTTCTATCTTCCATGAATTATCAGTCACATTAAACATCAAGAAATTTTAAAATTTATCATCAATTATGATAACATTGTGGTCTACCTTCATGAATTTGTTATTTAAAAATATTATTATTTGATAGAGTAGAAAATTCATGAACTATGATTTCATAAAATCTATCTTTCTACTGATTACAAATTTTAAGAATTGAATGCACCTGACAGCTTTGTCAAAATGAAGTGAGATTTTTTGCAAGTGCTCCTTTTAATATTTATATACTTAAAAAATTTTACAATTTTTCTTGAAAAACGCTTGGGTGACTACTGGTTTGTGAATCATATTATGTATAATTATTGTAGAATAATTCAATGAAGCGTTAATGATTGAATTTTACTGTGCAGTTGATGGCCTTAGAATGAAATTTATAGATACATAAATTGTCATTTTTTTTATTAATTTTTTTAATTTTATTATTTTTCTTTCAATTTGTACTCCAATATTATTTAGATGTGTATGCACATTTCATGTACAACTAGAGATGAAGCATTATTTTTTGCTTGATATTTGTCACAACCCAACCTGACAAGACCCACAGATGGGCATGTCCTATCATTTTGGCTTGCGATAGACAGATCCTAAGATCTAGTTTTAGAAATATTTCAAATTTCATATTTTAATTAAAACTTTTAAAACAAATAAGAGCAGACTATAGAGCTACTAAAACATTTAGAGTACTGAAATAAACTCATCCACAAAATCTCTTTTATTTCATCATCAAAATATTTATGCACAATCACAATACATGGCTATAAATAAAAGCTAAATAATTGCATAATAAAACTAGCCATGCCAGTGTATAAATCAATAAAAGAAGTACATATAAACTTAGATTGGATCCTGAACAGCTACTCAATCGGATCCTTCCCTTTCCCAGAACCTGAAAATAAAATACAATACCATAATGAGCAAAAATAGCTCAGCAGGGCATAAATACTGATCTAAATTTCTAATATTTATTTTGGTAAACAATTCTCAAAATATTACATGCCATATAATAAGTCACTATGCTGAGTAAAGTAAGAGTTTAACAGATATCTAAAGTTTAAATAATATACTAACCAGTAAAATAAACTAAAGTTCATATCAATTAATATAACATCTTAGATTTCTCAGATCTTTGATCGAATCTGAAAGGATTTTAGTTCCTCATGGCTACCTTTATGCTTATAGCACTAGAACATGCCCATAGATACTAGAACATGACATGTTGCCACCAAAACATGCCCATAGACAATAAAACAAGGCTTTTTATCCATCAAAACATGTCGTATAGGTAGCATAATATCTTGCTCTTTTCATAATAATTTCTCCAAAACTTTTCAATTAAATAAATAAAATAAATAATTCAATCACATAAACATAGATTTCATCACATTATAGCAATCAAAGCATAATTGAGCTCATATTAGAATTACATGGTTTTCTATAACATGTCGTATAGGCAGCAAAATCATAGTTTAAAAATATAATTAGATTTCTATGGTCTCAAAAAGAATCTTAATGGATTCGAGCCCCATATGGCTCTCTTTGTGCTTATAATAGCAGAACATGCCAATAAGTACTAAAATATGACATTTTACCACCAGAACATACCCGTAGACTAATATGGCATTTTAGCCATCAGAACATGTTATATGGGCACCGGAATATCTTTTTCTTTTCAAATAATTTCTCCAAAACTTTTCAGTTCAACCAATAAAACACATAATTCAATCACATAAACACATATTTTATCATACTATAGCAATTATAGCATAATTAAGCTCATATCATAATTGCACAATTTTTTATTACATTAGGTAGCAGAAATTCCTACTGAGTAAAAATTCACATTTAAAAAATATAATCATATTACTAGAGATTTTATAAAATAGTATCTTAAGACTTTAATTATACTACAAAACTATTTCTTTATAGTCCAGATTATTTTCTTTTTAATAAAAACATCACAATTTCAAAAATCTCTAATATAAAATTTCTAGAAAATATTCAAAACATTTAGAATTTCAATATCTATAACATATAAAAAGTAATGCAATGAAAGTTTTACCTATGCAAAGTTATCCTTATTTTTTTTATAATGAAAATATAAATTTAATCAAAAAATTTAGAAAAATATAAAAATTGAGATATGCATAATATGACCAACCTCAATTCTGACAACTTTTTGAATTGGGCCAATGGCTAAAAATGACCTGAAGTGGCTCAAAATCTCTTCTTTCCCCTTAAAAATCATTTCATTCTCTCTCCAGCGTTGACTCCCCAAAGCTTCAAATGAATGGAATAGTGGAATTGAAAATATAAAAAAATGTAGATAATGGCCTAGCACTGTAGCACTAGTTAATTTTCCAAAAACCTGAGAGCATAATGTCGGGATGCCACTTTTGAGCACCTAGGCACTAGTCAACACAATATCTAGGTGCTAAAACACCTGACATTGTAATGCTCCTGAGGAAAAAGTCCAATTTTTTTAAAAATGCATTAAAACCTTAAAACTTACTCCAAAACATATCTAGACCTTTTTTATACACACATTTCACATCTAAACCTTGCAAAAAAAAAAAAACATAAAAGTATAAACATTTACCTTTTCTAATTCGGATTTTAACAAGTTGAACCAAATGCTCTACCTAGAGGTGTCATATTATCAAACATCAAATGTCAATGTTTGTGGCATCCAGCATTGGTGTTGGCATAAATTTTATTAGAATATTGTAAGATGTATAATATCAAAGGCAAAAGTTAAATCCTTAAAAAAATATAACTAACTTCAAGAGAAGAGCCCCTATTAGAAACTAAGGCAGGAGTTTAAAGATTTGAAGGATGCATTATGCTTGAAGAAATTTCCCATGAAGGTGTAAAAAGTGTGTTGATACTTTGCAGACCTAGTAACTCTCTTCCTTTAAAAGAGGACTTCTTCTTTATCTACTCTTTAAATGTTGGTTTCTTCATGTAATAATAGTAGAGCTAGATTGATACAAGTTGTTGAAAGAAATAGTAATAATTATTGAACACTTAATCTTCAAGTAATAAGGATCCAAATTTTTGATAACTTGTCCCCATCTAGATAAAAATCTTGAGATGTCTTCATGACATAATTGAAAACTTCAAGTCATGGTAGAAATCCAACATTTCATATTTAGATCTTTAGATTAACAACAAGACATTACCATCAAGTTAAAATGTGCGTGGTTCAACTCTTTTATCTTTAGATGATAAAAAATCATGCATCTTTTGAGCTCATATCTCTTAAGATTTTTAAATGAGTAAATAAACATATAATAAAGGTTAGTTTATATTCATGCTATGAACAAGATTGTGTACCTTTTGAGATTTACAATATTTAAGATTTTTAGATGAATGAAATACATATGATTTCAAAAGACTTGTGCCTTTTAAAGTTTTTGAAAAGAATATGTATCTTCTAAGGGTTATATCTTTTTAATATTTTGGGAAGAAATATGTATGTTCTGATACATATAACATCTAAGATCTTTTTTTAAAACTTAGAATTTATGAAATTTATATAGAACATGTATCTAATAAGTCTTATATCTTGTGGTATTTTTGGATAGAACATGTATTATCTGAGGCTTATACCTTTAGAGATTTATGTATAGAACTTGTATCTTATGAGGTTTATGCCTTCAATGATTTTTTAAAAAATATTCAAAGGCTTATACCTTTTGAGGTTTTGGCATAGAACTTATACTTTCTGAGGCTTATGCCTTTCTTAAGTTATTAGGTGAGTCGTGATCTAAGCAACCACTTCCCTTCATGAAGTATTTTTGGTGAGGAGCATATCCATTATTAGCTTCCCATCAAGGCCTCCTTATAGGTGTGCCTTTTATGCTTTTAGAGTAGAGACTCTACTTACCACTGGCCCTGGTGGCACATTACATTATAAGATTTAATATTATCTATAAAGAAAAAAAAACTTTAATAATATCTAATCATGGGATAGAATCTATTCTTAAATTTGACTCCACATCACTATTTATACTAGAACATTCTAGTTACTCATTAAAATATTCTCATTTTACTCTTGTTGGAAACTAGCAAAAGTGTTTACAACTTTCATATTTTCTAATTTAGCTAATGTTTGTAAGATTTACTTGAAAGTTCGAGGAGGTTGTGATACCTCAATGAACTAGCTCGAGGTGCACTAAGAGGGGGGTGATATGGTGAATTTAAAAACTAATTTCTTAATTTAAAAATAAAGAATATTTTTGGATTTTTAATATTTGAAAAAATTAGTAACAATTTTTCACTTAGTGTGAAAGCAAGATAAATTTACCAAAACATGAAAATAATAATGATGAAATTCAAATCAGTAGAGCTAATTATTGAGTATAATTTTCACCAAGCAGTTATAACAAAATTAAAGTGTAAAAAGTAAAATGTGGAAAATAAAAATCAGAATAAATATACCAAAGATTTATAGTGGTTCGGTCAAATAATGACTTACGTCCACTTCCTAGAGTCCTCCACTCTGAGTACTGTAGTATTACTATAATGTCTCTCCTTTTACCCCCATAGCAAGGTGAATAAGCCCTTACACAAATCCCTTCCACCAAACTAATTGTGGTGGAGAGCTAGAAGATTTGTCACTCTCTAGACGATGGTAACAAACCTTCAATCTTTTTCTCCTTCTTGGAGAAGGTAGAGTACCTTGAATTCCTTTCTCACCCTCTTGGTGATGGGAGAGAGCCACATTCTTGAGCTGAAGAATTTCTCCCTTAGCTATTATAATCATTTTTTGATTAGATGATCATATAGTACGATATGGATAATATAGTACGATAAGTTCAAAAAATCCAACTTCTGATATTATCACTAAATCACACCCTTAAGTGTGTGTGTGTGTGCATGATTTCAAAGCTTAGTATCCACCAAATACATGATTTTACTCAAGAAAGATAAAATTTCATAAGAATTGAAAATACAGACTCTTCATAACATACTTAACCCTAGTCTACCTAATCTTGAGCTGATTGTAAGTGAACAGTGAACCTGAAATGTTAGTGTATAGAAAAAATAGATATGTAATAATAGCTGACAATCCTTTATTTATTCTTCTACCAACATCTACAAGCTCTAAAAAACTCCATTAAAAATAAATACTAGTTCTCCTCTTCTCATCTTTCCTCTCAAATGGCCAACCTACAACCCCAACAAAATGCCTTTTTGAACCAACCTGATTAGGATCCTTTGATTCCTGCCGAAACTCCTCTCTCAAAACTTATAATGACCAATTGGCTTCATGTGCTTCATCTTGGTCTTCCTAGGTTATTCAAAGGTCCAAAATAAAGTGGCTTTCATAAGGAGAGAATATAATCTTAAATTCATGTATGTTAAAATCAATATCAGAAGGAATTATAATAGAATCAAGGAGTTGTCTTCTCATTATAGATCTTTTTCCTTCCCTTAGGACACCTCTAGTGCCATTCTTCAACATTTCTCCAAGCTCTATAACTAGCCTAGCCCTACTATTATTGGCCTCTCCTACATCCCCACTAGTCATACGCTTCAAAATCACTTGGCTGCTTCCCTTCTCCCATTTTTTTAGAAAGAGATAAAAATGTCATCTTTTCTTCTCTATCCTCCTCCACTCCTAGTCTCGATCACTTCTCCTCTAAGTTTAACAAAAGTGCTTCAACCATCATTAGCCTCTAGGTTTGTAAGGACATCAAGTACTTTTTTAAGCACAATTATCTCCTTAAACATGCTAAAGCACTATTATAGCCTTAATCTCTAAATTCATCCATACTAATCATATCTCTAATGTCAAACCAATATCTCTCTACAATACTTTCTATAAAATCAATCCTAAAATTCTTGCGAATATGCTAGTCCACCCTAGCTTAATATGGCCGACTTAGTCCACTCTAGTCAATCTTGCTTCATTCACAAAAAAATCTCTATCAATAATATAATTCTTGCTTCTAAAATGTTACATGAATTCAACAAGTTACCTTCCCATAAGTTTTTTAATGAAAAATTGGATATTTATAAAGCCTTTGACACACTCTCTAGAGACTTTATTTTGATGAGGTTAGAGAAAAAAAGGTTTGCCTTGGTGTTCATATCTCATATTAAAGCATGCATTGCTGATGGTTACCACTTTATGTGTCTCAATGGCAATCTTGATGGGTTCTTCTCTTTAACTACTGGCTTAAGGTAAGAGTGTTCCCTCTCCCCTTACTTATTCTATTTTAACATGGATGCTTTCTACAATATGTTACATTTAGCCACCTTGACAAATAGATTTGATGGCATCAAGGTTCAAGAGCATAGTTTTAGCCACTTATTATATGCTAACAATCTTCTTATTTTTTGGTAAAGCTAATGTCCAAAATTTCATCTCTTTAAATAACATCTTTTCAATTTTCTTCTATTTCTAGGCTTCATATTAAGACAACCATAAGCTCTATCATTTTATCTCATAATACTCAGGAGGTCATATATATTTGTAATGCTCTTAATCTCTCTTCGGCTAGTAACTCACTACTTTATCTTGGGCTCCCTATTTCAACAAAGAAGCTTCACTTGTATAATTTCAATCTGCTTATGCATAAAATCTCTACTCTCTAATGGCTTTGAAAGAAAAATTGCTTTCATTTGTTGACAGACTTCAATATTAAGAAGTACTATTTGTAATACCATTGCTTGCTAGATTAATGGGTCTAATATCCCCAAAACTTGCTACAAATATATTAATAAGATGTGTGATAAATTTATTTTTCATGGAGATCTTAATAGTAAAAAGCTACTTCTTATCTCTTTGAAAAAAAACTTGGTTGCTAAAGAAGTTAGGTGGACTTGGCATCCCAGCCATCCAGGCCCTATACCATGCCAACTATTGCTCTCTCATTAAGCGTATTTATAGTGTGGACAACCTTTTGGCTCATTAGTGTAAGGTTCATTATGTGTCTCCTTGGAAAACTATCTCCCCAAGTTATCTATCTACCGGGAAGCTTTACACAAGATGGCTGCCTTAGCCAAAAGCAATTTCACTTTTAATATCACCCTTACCTATTCCATCTCTTCTCTTTGATACCCCTGGTGCAATGCTGATTCTCTTGCTGACATTTTTGGGTTTGTAGCTTTAGCATAATTCTTTTCTTCTCACACCCATGTTAAAGATTTCTGTCACCAATTACTAGAATCTCCCCAACAAGCCCCCTCAAGTCCAGGAAGTCATTCTTCTCACCCCTATCTCTCTTGCTTCCCTATGTTGCTTAAGGTGGCATATGACTCTTTCAAATATTTTACTAGTAGTTATTATGGGGATCTTCCCTGTATTATTTGTTACAAATTTGTTTGACATAAGAACTTTAAGAATTTCTATTTTTACCTGGATGGCTTTGGTTGGGGGACTAAAAATCATAGACTCACTATTTAAACATGGCATTCCTATTAATCAGAGGTGTAGTCTTTGGAATAGTCATATGGAAAACATAGCTCATTTGTTTTTTGAGTGTGATTTGTCATTTAAAATTATTTCTACCATCCTCCCTAGGATCACAAATTTCTTTTTAAGGCCAAATCTTTTATATCTCTTTTACCACTTTGTTGATTCTGTCTATGCTCATCCTGCTCAAAAGCACTTTCATTTTTTGTCTTTCTGTTGCTTACTTTATTGCATTTGGAGGGAAATAAATGCGAGAAGGTATACACATATTCTTGAAAGCTCATCTACAATTTGCTTCAAAATTAAAGTTGTTATTTGTGCTAAAATCTTTGGTGGAGGTTCAAAGAGTAGGTGTTACACCTCATATAGAGGTGGCCATGTTACTTTATTTTCTACAAGTTTTTTGTAGAGTAGTTATTACTTCAACATTTTTGGGATTATGGACATTTTTAGTCGATTGGTTAGCAATTGTGGTTGTTGGGAAAGCTTAGTTTTTCTTTGCTTGGGATCATTTTCTTCAATTCACTTTTGCTCTCACTCAATCTGGGTTCTCACTATTTGGTTGAACAATGATGAATAGTTCCTCTACTGACATTTTTTCCCTTGGAAGATCGTCTCAACAGCCAAGATTCCTTTAGGGTGGTAGATTCAACAACTAGGAGAGATTTTCTAATTTGATGTGATATTTTTTCTATCTTGTAGTCCAGAGTTATGGTGAAATAGATGGGGATATTATTAATAGAATTCAAGTTGGATGATTGAAGTAGAGGAATGCTTTGGGTTTGTTGTGTGATAGAAAGGTACCACTCAATCTTAAGGGAAAATTTTATAAGGTGGTGGTGAGACCTACAATGCTTTATGGTGCATAAATGATGGCCATTAAAAGAGAAGCATAATATTAAGTTAAGTGTTGCTGAGATGAGGATACTCAATTGGATGAGTGGACTTACTCTTAGAGACATGATACTAAACGAGCATGTCTGGGAAAAGGTTGGAGTAGTTCCAGTGACAGGTAAGATTAGAGAGAGTCGACTTAGATGGTTTGGTCATGTAAAACGTCGGCCTTTCAATGACTCTGTTAGGAGAGTAGATGTATTAGATTTGGCCAATGTTAAAAAATGTAGATGTAGACCTAAAAAGATTTGGTTAGAAAATATTAGAAATGATATTTCTTTATTAGATTTGAATGAGAATTTGACCCTTAATAGAACACAATAAAGAAAAAGGATTCATGTAGCCGACCCAACGAAGTGGGATAAAGATTTGATGTTGTTGTTGTTGGTGGTGGAGCACTTTTGCTCATTTTGAGTCCCATTTTTATCTCTAGGCTTTTTTGTTTGTCTTTTTTTTATTTGCTCTTAGGTTTGAGCATTATTTTTTTTTTATGCAGCTCTTTTTGCTATTATCATTACATTCTGAGTTATTATTTTTTATACCTTTGATTGGTATACAAAGATTATAATTAAATTTTTATATTGAATACAATTAAATTCTACTCATAATAGGAGAAGTCGCGATCATTCCAAAACCAAAAAAACCAAATAGCCTTCCCATCGTAGTGAATTGATTAGTTGACCACTATTCAGTCGATCCCGAATCCCATCACCGAGACCACAGGACGTACATCTCTGATTACGCCGAAGTCCGGAAGTCCCCCTCCCCCGAATCATAAAAACCATATTAGCTTCCCGGTGTTCTAGCGACTCACTGGACACGAACCAGACGAACGAACACAGAAAAAACACAGTATCAAGATCAGCTGAGAGTCCAATACCTCGCCGATCTCCTTGCTGAACTCCGAGATCTGTTCGGAGTTCTGGCCTCCATTCCACTTGAGATCCTTCTCGGCCGGGTTTTCGAAATCAGTGGAGCTTGGTTTTCTTGCAGGTATTTGTTTCTTTTGTTTTTTGATTACTTTCTCAGATCCTCGCGCTAATAAGTTGGCACATAGTGAGTGGAAGAAACCCTAGTTGGAGGGTGTAAGAACTGAAGCATATCCGGATGATGTCCGAGTTTCGTATTTTAGATTCCTTTTTTATGACTGACTGGTTTATTTTTGTCTGTGGGTAACTAGTGAAGACGCATGGTTGTTTTTGTGCTCCGATGAGATGATTTTACAATTAGTTGCTGCATTTCGGGTGCCTGAATTATTTTGTCCATTTCTGTTTAGTTGATTTTAATGGCTTTGGGACCAAGCTATATAGTCTTGGAATTTTTGCTGATTTACTGTCATAAACATATGAGTTCATTCATTTACTATCACATTAACTTAATCTAATCACTCTTGCAATTTAGGAATATGCAAATACTGATAATTTAGAGTTAAGGATAATCTTTTAGATGTTATAAAAAATAACCCGAAGGGGCTGTTTGGCAACTGGATTTATGCCCGATTACATTGCCGAACAGCTCAAGAGGAAGAGGATTTAACCCTTACGTTATCAAACATTTTTCAGAATTTAACTTTAGCAGGATTTATTAAATCTGGATTTACAGGATTTAGTAAATCCTATTCAAATTAAATCCTACTTGCTACCAAACAGCCCCTAAAATTCACCTTATATGGGAAAGCAACTCTTCCACCACAATCTTCTCCACTTCCATGACGTTCTGAAATTCTTTATGGTCGCGATAGTTAACGAACTGATATAGCATCTTTGTTCCTTTTAGCAGCTCATTGTAGCATATGGAAGGATAAATGTGTTCTTTCATGGTTTGAAGGCTTCAGGAGACTCAGTTTTCTTATGCATTTTAGGTTAGAACAGATTTATATGAGCTGTGGTAATGCTATTCGCAGTGGAAGGAGGAGGTTTCTTTTCCTCTTCAGCATCAGGATACAGTAGTGGTCTTGCCCTTCTGCTTCTTAGGCACAAAAATGAAGAAAGAAACATGAGAATTTCTCCTTGGAATCAATACCAATTGGTTCATCAAGATGTGGGTCATGATCTAAAGCTCGCCTCTGCAAAAAACGAAGCCCCACAAGGATGCTCTTCCTTCACATGTTTTGGGTGTGGATCTTCCCGTGATGATGGATCATTGCATCCTGAATCGGGTCCTTTTCACAATTCTGAAACGTCAACAGAAAATCCTTCAGATAGAACGAAGGTCACAATCAGTGTCTCGTCTGATGAGAATGAAAGGAAGATATGGCTTAAGAGTAGTCTTAAGAAACCGTCGACAAATTGCTGTGTTATGCTTAGTGATGGTGATGCTGCACGCAACTCCATGGAAGAGGTTCAGAGCAACGTATCATGTTTTACTGGAAGGAGAAAAGTTCAATGGTCAGATACATGTGGCAAAGAACTTACCGAGATAAGAGAATTTGAGCTAAGGTACTTCATTACTGTTTATTAATATGTCTATCGCAAACCTTGTTGAGCCTAACTCCCAAATACGATGCAAAAATATCACAATTATGTTATATAATTAAAACTCAGAAATCAATTAATTAAGTCGATGCGAGCCTCCAACATCCTAACGATCCCATGTCCAAAAACTTCCAGTATTGCAAATTGTTGACTTGAAAGGTACAGCAGCCTTTGATTAACTTTCCTTTTATCCCCACATTTGTGCTGTAAATTCTTAAATTATTTGTGACCCATTTCTTTGGTAGAAATCACGTTTTTTTTTAGTTAATCAAATACTTGCATAGAAAAAAAATTTTTTAGAAACAAGATGGTCATCGATGTTTTAGTTGATTTGGATGTGTCATGTGTGGGTCATAAACATTTGAGTGATGTGCAAATAAGGTAATGTGTTCTGTTATTTGTTATGCTTTTATTTATTCATTTATTTTTGCATCAAGTTGGAATATGGATTCTTTATGCCCATCAAACATCTTAGGACAGCTATGTCTACTATTATGTCCTTATCTTTATTCCGCTTTACACTTTCAATAATAACTTTTATCCTAGCATGTGTGATCAGCTATATGAATCATTTTTCTCTTCCATAAAACAATTATTGATTGTGTTAATTGTCTTCAATTACACTGAATGTTTGCTAGCCACTTCTGTCCGTCAATACTGGTATTTAATGTTAGCTGTGTTGCTAAACGCTAAATTTATCTCATTTTGCAGTGATGATGGTATTTCAGAGGACGATTTAGAGCACAAGCAGGCCAGAAGATGCGAGTGCGTAATTCAGTAGGGTGTGTCTTCCTCTTTTTTGAGATTTGTGATTGCAATAGAAGGATGGCAAGAAAACTTTTTCTTTTTTCCTTTTTCTCTCCCACCTTTTCTTTTTTGTTTCTGCTATTGGTCTTAGTCGCAGCATTAACTCAAATCCTTGTTTATCAACCAACCTAAAGGATTTCAATTTTGTTCAACCACTGGCTGCCTAAGTTTTCTTGTCTTTTCGTTGCAGCTGCTTTTGTCAATGTTGATTGTATATGATTTGATTTTATCATTTTCCATGTCCCAAACATTTTATAAGTGTTATTCGAATGGTTGCTTCTTGGCGTTTCTAGATATAAAATTTGGAAATTAAAAATGGGTCAGATAGTTGATCAAACTTTGATGGGAATGTTTTAATACTTCTGAATTTATTTTGAGATTAGTCAAATGTATGAATGATCAACTAATTTCTGTATCTCAAAGTAAATTCATGGAATTTAAGGGTAATCAAATTCTGGTAAGGATATCCTCACGGTTATATATCCAATGACATGAATAACTTAAAAACAGTATTCGGAAATTAAATAATCCATGACTTTGCTAATAAAAAAATATAAAAGGATTCTTGCTCAATTCTCTAATTTGGATTGACTTAGGAATGGATGCTTTAGTCTGGCAAGAGACCACACTCAATGTTTGGAAGATTCTCAAATTTTTGTTGATAAAATCAAGCATATTTGGTTCACCAAGTCAGAAGCATTTTATGATCTCTTTGGTTGCATGGTATTGTCTCTAATATCAAAGACAAGGTTGGAAATTCAAATTCACTAAAAAATCTCATCTTACAACAGTTATCCAAAAAAATTCCAGTTCTGAACGGAGAAGGGCCGTCAAAGAGAAGTCCTAATCTGAGTATCTGTATTCGTAGTTTTTACTGGACGATACATCCAAGTAAAGTATCACCATCGGTTTCTAAAACTATCTGAAGATGCGAACATGCATCTGGCTCCTTGTTCACCATACAGCTGATATAATTATCCACTATTCAAATCCTGAATCTCTGATGCTATTAGCCGTGAGCTGTTTTCAGTTCTCGTTGGATCATTTCGGATTTGGGACAAATATTTTATTGTGTTGCAAACTTGCAAAGCCGAAATTGAGAAACGCAAGCAAGACGCAATAATTCACCAGAAATCCCCACAGGAACACCTTCCATCTTCAAAGTGATGGAATCTATTGTAATCCCTTAGAATTATTTGCCGTCCAACAATCTTAGAAATGTAGCAAAAAGCCAAATGGCAATCCCCACAAACTCTAAGGTTTTTCATGATCCTTATGGGCATCCCTAAAGATCTGGTCAGGATGAATGCAAGTGCAAGCTTCTCGCTATGGTAGCTGAGCAGCTCTTCCTTGCTCTCTGCTTCAAGGTCGTACCAAGCAAGCTCAGTTTGAGGAACATAGCCTATTTCCTTCATCTTCTGTTTTAGAAAATTTAGCTTTTCATGTATCTTCTTCATATCCGGGTGCGAGCTATCTCCAGATTGAAAGACATGGACGCCATCCCTAAGAGTGACCCAGCTACAACCAACTTCTTTCTTCATTTGTGCACTTCTCAAAGAAACCCTAGCCCTTGCTACACCTTCCCATCTCCCTTTGGAAGCATAAAGATTAGAAATAAGTACATAATTCACTGGATTATGAGGTTCTAGTTCAATAAGCATTTCTGATGCTTGCTTGAACAAGTTTGTCTTCGCTCCTTTTTTCGATCTGCAACAAGCCCCCAGCACTGTCCTCCATATGAGACTGTTAGGGACAATTTTCATTCCTTTTAAAAAGTCTTCCATCTTGTCAATCTCACCTGCTCGACCCAAAAGATCCACTACACATGAATAATGTTCGATCCGAGGAATCAAGTTATACTCCTTGCTCATAGATTCAAAAGAATCTAGCCCTTCTTCCACTAAACCAGCATGGCTGCAGGCAGAGAGAACCCCAACAAAGGTGACATGATCAGGCTGAAGGTTACTATCTTGCATCATTCTGAATAGCTCTAAAGCCTTTGTGCCTTGCCCATGGCGAGCATAACCTGAAATCATAGCATTCCAGGTGTACTCATTTTTCAGAGGCATGAAGTTGAAGACCTTTGAGGCATAGTCTATTCTTCCACATTTGGAGTACATGTCAACAAGTGCGCTCTCAACTACAACATCAGATTCCAGTTGAGTCCTAATTCCAAAAGCATGAATTTCCATACCTCTTTCCAATGCTGCAACAGAGGAACATGCACTTAGAACAGTGGTGAAGGTAAAACAATCCATTTTCTGGTCATTACGTATCATAAGCCAAACAAGGTCCATGGCCTTTGATAGGAGTCCATTGTGCACATAACCAGCAACCATGGAATTCCACGAAACATCATCCCTCCTGTAAGACATTCGGGCAAAGAGATTTTCACTAGATTCCATGTCCCCTGACGTAGCATAGAGGGACAAAAGTGCATTTTCCACAGCAGTATCCTCAGACATTCCACTCTTCTCAGCGAGACTGTGTACCTGCTTCCCAAATTCAAGAGCGGAAAATGGAGTTAAAGCTGCGAAAAGGTTAACAAATGTCACTCTATTTGGCTTCCATCCGCTTTGCATCATATCTGAGAAAAGTGCGTGTGATTCCTCCAAGGGTGCCTCAGAACTGGCTAATACTCCGAGCATAGAATTCCATGAAATTTGATCATAATCGGACATTGACATAAAGATTTTCCGACATTCTGGCATGCTTGCACATTCTCCATACATTGCTATGAGCGAATTTGAAACAGAAATATCTGTATCAAGCCCTACTTTGGATGCAACACAATGCACTTGTGAACCCATTCCTAAAAATCTCAAGCTTGCACAAGAACTTAGTGAACTAATTATGGTAAAAATTGAAGGTACGACACCGCTTTCCATCATATCAGAAAAACATTTTAATCCCTCCTCAGAACGTCCATTCTGATCAAGAGCAGAGATAATAGAATTCCATGACACCTGATCTCGAGTGTTCATGCATTTAAAAACCCTGAGAGCTTTGTTTACAGCACCACATTTAGAATACATGTTAATAAGCCCATTGTACATAGCAATCTTGCAATCAATAAGACCACTTCTGATTACAAGACCATGAATCTCACGCCCTTTTCTCCTCCCTTCATCCAAGCTCTCAAATTCGGTCATTGCACTTAAAAGAACCACATGAGAATCACAGTCTTTCATAACCAGATCACCTGCCTCTATGAAAACTTCCATTGCCTCTTCTCCGCGGTTTTGCGTGATCAATCCAATCATCAAACCATTAACAGAAACTGAATTCCTATCACTCAACTCCAAGAAGACTTTGCTAGCTATATCAAACAGGCCATATCTTGAAAATGCACTAACCATAGCGCTGCCAACATAAAGATCACTCAAAAATCCAGACTTGGTAACTCTTGCGAGTATCTGTTCAATTAAACATAAGCTAGAAAACATAATACCGAATGGAGAGTAAGCATAACTCACTGCTATCAAACTTCCAAATGTATACTCATTCGGCTTTAAGCCAGAACAACCCACTTCTCCCTGCATCCTTGAGAAGTAGTCAAAAGCAGAAGCAGCATCTCCTCTCTGAGAATGCACAGAGATGATTGCATTCCATGATATAGTATTCTTGAATGGTGTGCCATTAAACACTTCATCAGCATATCTTGCTGGTTCAAGAAAGAAGCTTCCGTACATTGATATCAATGAATTACACACCACAGTGTCAAGGCAATACTTGCTTTTCATAACCATAGCATGTATCTGTGTGCCAAGACTTAACATATGAGGGCCCAAGTCCTGACATGCTCGAATAATGCTACCAAAAGTAAATTGTGTTGGCACTAACCCAGTTGAGAACATCAATTTGAACAGTCGGCAGGCTTTCTCAGGCAATGCCTGCTGGGTATACCCAGTGATCAAGCAAGTCCAGGAAACATTGTTCCTTTCAGGCATTTCATCAAAAACTTGTTGTGCACACTCCAAAGAGCCTGTCTTTGCATAAAGATTGACCAGATTGTTCGATAAGAATAAATCTTTGGGAATTTTCTTGATAAGCAGCAGGTGAAGACTTTGGGCATCACCGCTGTTGCGAGAGCCAAGGTAGCTGTGGGTGGTAGCATTGCAGACGTGGCCGGGCTCTTGTCGGGGCGTTGAATTGTTGTAAGCGGATCTACTGATTTGTTTGAGCGGAGTTGATGACGAAAGATAAAAATTTGGATGTTGCTTTGAGTTCCTAAGAGATTGGGGAGGTAGCAGATGAGAATACTGGTAAGAATTTGAAGAGATCTGTGGTTGGAGATTCAAAAGCGAGAGGAAACATAATTGGCGGTTCATGGCGGCGAAAGAAGTTGAGAACGCGAATTCATAATTGATGCTCCGATTTTGGCGGGCAACGATTGAGTGATCACCTCTAATTACCTTGTTGCTGCACAAACTCCATGTTGTTGTGATGTTATTTGTTAAAAAAAATATAAATCTTAGAAGAGGTACATAGTTTTAAAGAGCATAAGGGAGAGAGAGACTTTAAGTCTTCCTTTCGGACGTCTTTTTTATTGCTTCTTAAAGCAGTTTTTTAGTATAAAAATTTTAATTTTTTACTAAAAAACTGCTTTTAAAAGCAGTACGAAAGCCGTCCCAAACAAAACCTACGTCTCAATTGCTATCTTAAATGAGTTGTCCTCCTAAATATTTAATCAAATCCCTTTGGCAGAGTAGGATGAGTTGAGTCAAGCTATTATGACTATTCAGAGAGAGAGAGAGAGAGAGAGAGAAATATATAACGAGGAAAATCTTAGAAAGATTCCAAGAATATCTTTAGTAATATGGAGTTTCAGCATCTAGTTTAAGATTATATAATGCATGTTCTCAACCAATCATTCCTTATTTATAGGTGAGAATCAAAAGTAGTGTAATGAATTGGCTACATAGTGTGATTTCAAAGGAAATACTTGATCTAGATATGATAAAGGCTATGAGTTTGGTTAGCAGTTGATTGCTAGTCGAGAACTTTGAGTGAGTTTCAAATTAAGAGTGATTATTCTTGGATTCTTTTGGCAAGAGAACCCCTTATAACTGTTCGGTGAAAGCTTACTTCGGTGTGGTACTTATGAATTAACACTTTTTGTTACTCTTTATTTGAATATTTCAATGAACTGTGATGACTAATGCCCACATAGGCTAGGTCAGTATTAATGAGTTAATATGAGAGAATCCATCCTCTTAAGCAAGACATTAAGCCGCCAGAACATAAGATGAAAGAGGCATATCATGATTAACACAGAAAGATTCATTTGATCTGCTCTTTAAAAAACTATTCTAACAAAAGTATTTAATTTTCTCATAAGTAATATGGCCAAGTAGTTGAGTTCCTTGGGAGAAAAAAAAATGGCAAATGGGCAATTTAACGAGTTATTGAGTGGGTTCAATAGGTCAGTACCGAGAATCAAATTTGTGTTGATTCATGGGTAACATTAAGCTTAGTGAAATATAAATTGCATGTGGTTCAAGCAAGTTCATAACTATTTATTTATTGAGCCCAAGTTAGGGTCTCATAATGACTTCATCTAACTCGGCAAAATATGAATATAAATTAAATTCTAAATTCTCTCATCTCTTTTGAAAATCTCATTAGAGTATGAGAACTAAAGTTAATTTAAACCCAATTCGACATTTGCGACTTGGATTTAGTTAAGAGCATTGGCTCTTAAAAGTGCATAGATCTTCAACATGTTTTTGATACATTGCAGGAATGCCATTAAATGTGAGGTTTGTAGTTCATTTTTAGTGTCTTGCTACTTATACTTCAATCGACATTCTTATCCAGATATTGCTTATGTGTTCTTTTCCTTTGCAATCATGCAGAAATTTGAAAGCCTTTCTAGCTTTGGTGTTGTTGATGAGCTTAGAAGGAAATGCAAATAGGCTACAAAATTAGAGCTCTACTATCTATGGAGGGGCTTTATTTGACTTATATGCCTCCACTAAAGAATGTCAATGATGAAATAAAAAAGCGTTCATCAATAATTGAGAAATATTATTTATAAGAAAGCCTTTGGGAATGCGTGTGCTATTATTTAGAAGGCTTTTAGTGATGTAAGAGTTGCCATTAAGGTTGCCCACATTCAGGTGAGATTCTCTATAGCTGTCTTGAAAGGCCCTCTATTGATAAAGGATAGGGTTAAAAAACCTTTTTGAGTAGTATCAAGTGGGGAATTCAACACTTCATGGTTCTTTTTTATGGAAAAAATTAACAAATTCTGCACAATTTTTAATTTGATATGCCTTGGAGTTAGGCTTTGATTTTTGGCTTATCTCTAAAGTTTCGAAGGACATGGAGTACATGAATCACCCATGTTGACCACCTTTTTGCATGAGATCATATTCTTCCATTATCTTCTATCCTTAGTGCTTAGGTCTTCATAGCCTACTTTAAAACTAACACATAAGGAATCTAGGGGAAACCTATGAACCTAGTTGGAGGCCAAACATAGCTCTAAAGGGACCTTCCAATCACATCCCTAGGCTCACCAATAACCCTTTCAAAATTAAAGCCTTCACATAAACCTTCATACCTTCAGTATTATTGGCCAAACAAAAGAAAATCCTCCCCCTTGAACTTAAACTTTAAATAGATCCTCCTTGGCCTTCCTTGATAAAATTATAACCCTTCCTTGCCATTGAAAACCCTAAACCCATTTGAGTTCAATTATATTTCCTTAAATACCCAACATATCCTAAAATTCAATAAATTGGTATTTTCATTATCCAACATACTTTGAACTTTGCCATTGTAACCTCAACACTTTAAACACTCATTTGATTCATCCTATACCTAATCAAGTCATGGTCAACACTTTGACCATTTCTAAAACATAAAAATTACCAACAATCCCTTTTGTAAACAACATGACCTTTCCCTATTTCAGGCTATACCCAAACCCTAAATCCACATTCTAAATCCTCTATACACTTCACCAAACTAAATAAAACCCATTTGAACACTTGATCTCCATGATTGACCATGTCTGATCTTATTTGACCCATACACCCTTTCTCACATTTAAATATAAATCAAGCCATACTATAACCTCTTAACCTACCCAATCACTCCCTTGAGCATGTTAGACATCTTTGAGCACATTGGTTGACCAAATTAACCATTAAACCTAAATTGAACAATTCACCATTTCCCTTAAATTAAACCCAAATCACCCCTACCCTTGGACGAAAAACCTATGTAAATAATAACCTAACATCCTAAACACCTTAGCCTAGCCAGCCCACCCCCTAATTTGACTTCGATAAACCATTAGGCTAGCTCAAAGGGAACCTAAATCTCTTAAAACCCAATTCAACCCAAATTGGCTAGCCCCTAGCTAACCATTTCAGTTGAAACCCTCACTCAAACTTTTTAAACCTTTTCCCCTACCAACTTGCCACATGGATCCACCTTATTTCCAATAAAAGGGTGAACCCGAGCCTTCTAGAAACCCAACTCTATGTAAATGATTACCTGCTTTACTATCCTACCCATAAATGGTCCAGTATACTTTGTAACATCTTAGAGCACAACCCTGATCAATTTAGACCATCCATGCAAACCCTTGATGGTTGAATGGGTTGGGAGAGCTAAAATGATTAGGATACTCATTATCCCTTCATATAGCTTCTCACTACTTCCATTTCATTCAAACACATTCCCCAGAGAAAACCTTAGCTCCCCTAAGCTTTCCCAGCTATTTGGTTCTTTTGAGAGATCAATCAAGTAAGCTTCGATGAGGTGTTCATGGTAAAAGCCAAACTTTCATACTAATCCTCCTCGGTTCCTAAAGTCTTCACCAAAGTTTTTTTCTAGACATCCACAAACTCGGTGGAACCAAAGGCCTCTTCAATAGACCACAATCCTAAGGTAAAATCCAAACCTGAGCTCAAAAGTTTATGGTTTCATAGCTTTATGAAGAAAATTTCTATCCTAAGTCCATGTGGTGATTTTAGGGGTGAGTTTCTTCATGGAGATCCTCATAGATCAATTTGAAGCCATTTGATTTATTAGATTTCTTAGATCAATGGATTTTACATGAATGACCACTATTTGAAGCTAGAGGTTCAAGATGAAATCAGTGCAATTTTTTCCATTTATTTCACCACAATGGATTTGATTGTGTCAAATTTGGTTTTTTTTGAGCTCCCTATGATTTGACCCGTAGAATGGAAGCCATTCAATTCTTGATAAAAAAGGCTCTCATTCAATCTGAGTTGTGTTAGGGTCCCATCACAAATCTAAGCAGCCAGCCAACATGCACTACATATATAGCCAGTGCTGAGTCAGCTATGCACTGTGTAAATTCAGGTATTTAGGGGAATTTAATTGATCTAAATATGAAATGTTTCAAAAATTTATTGGTCTTGATTCATTGGGACAAATTTTGTGTATGACCACTCTATGGATTCAAGATAGAGAGAGTGTAGTATGAAGGACAGTAGTTCTTTAATTTTCACATAATTGCATTAATTCAGTAAACCATATTTTCATTATAATTATATAGATTTAGCTCCAATTGATTCCAAATTCATGGGAGGGTATTTGGATATTTATAACATCTTTTAATTTTTCTATATGTACTTGTTGTCTGCTCTGGCCTGCATGTAATTTGAAAGTTTTAGGCCATATATTTGGCCTAGAATTTCAAACTTTCATAACTCAGAATCCATTAGTACATTGTGAGTGAATTTTTAAGGATGCTAGGTTTTTGTACAAGGGATAGATGGCCATTGAGTTTTTCCCAATCCAAACTCTTATCTACCATAGGGTATTCACTTAGTGATTAGGGTTAGACATCTTAGGAAAAAAACATAGAAATTCAACTGCTCATCCAAATGTCTCAAAAAATTTCTCATATGGTCTTTAGGTTCTTATGGACTTGTAGATTTAATTTGGTGATGCTTTGAGCTCATTTTATCACTCCATTAGCAAACCTAAAAATCAGCCCCATATAGGAACACTTCTTCACAGAAATTTAAAAAAAATAATTATTTAATTTACAAATTTCATAGAAATTCAACTTAAATTGCATTGAATTATTAATGAACCCAAGTGACTGAGAAAATTAATTCTACACTTCAATTTCATATCTAAACCACTTTTATATAAGTAATAATAATAAATCATAATTTAAAATAGAAAAAATATTAAAAATTGAATATGGCTCCAAATAATTTAAAACTTGGTGAAATTTTAGTATAGTTTACCCTTAACCTATGCTTAAATTTTCACTTAATTTGGATGTCATTTGGATTTTTTAATCTTGAATTTTTTTTCCCTAATACATAAAAAAAGAATTTGGCATAAAAAGTTCATATCAATTCACATTGAACGTTGTCTAAATATTCATAAATCATTATAAAATCTTAATTAATTAATTGAATTGAAATAAATTATTTAAACATAAATTAATTAAATAAAAAATGAATATGAGTTCATGGCATGCTTTAGTTTAACATAAACCCTATTCTATTATCACATCTATAAACTTTTCTGTTATATATATATATATATATATCTTAAAATAATAAACATTTATTTTAACCACTTCAAACTTTATTAAATCTTTATATGTTAATTTTCCCTCTCTAGGTAGAATACTAACACACCCTAAGGATTTAGGATATGTTGGCTTATGGGTTCATTGCACTTTGAATCTATAGGATAATGTATTCTTGAAAACTTAAAAAATAATTAAACCTAGTTAAAATTTATAATAAAATAATCAATACTGTTATAATCCAGGAGGCGATATTATGTTTTGATTATTACAAATATTATTGGATATTTATTTACTTATTCATGTATTTATATAATAGATATTTTTTTTATGTGTCACTAACCATTTTAAGTTCACCATACACCGAGCAGCGTTGAAGAAGTAAGAGTCAAGACAGTATAACGTCGGTGTATAAGTCAGTCTATATTTGATAAAGAATGCAATTTTTATTTTTTGAGTCATTTTTATATTAGGTGTATGTTGGCTAAGCAACTGTACATAAATATATGGGGGAGCAAAATTGAATATTTGAACTTTTCTACTAATTGTACTACATGATCCTTATTATACTATACGATATGTTCAAATATAAATTAATTTAAATATATAATTAAATGAGGTTAATTAATTATGGGCTATTACTAATTGTACTAGATGATTATCATAATGTATAGGATGATCAGCTATTTTGAGAAACCCCTCTGTCGAATCTTGGTTACTTAAATTTAGAAATTTAAAAATTTTAATTGATCGTACTGTACTAACCAATTCTTATTGTATGAATATTAATTAAAGTTACCAAATTTAATTCCAAGGATTAAGAAATTAAATCATATCAAATTAGCATTAATGATCATTTTGTATATATATTGTCGTATTATACAATTCATTAGAGAACTTGTTGGATGAACCTTAGTTCATCTTGGATGATCTACAATTTGATATAACTACTCATACTATATGATTATGAATCATAGAAAATGATCTTTGATGGAAATAAACTAATCATACCATACGATATGTGTATTATATTGTATAAATAGAAGGCTTAAAATTTAAATGTAGGGTTTCTTAGAGCCCACTTTATAAACTCTGATTATGAGTTTAGGGAAGAGTGCTTGAGCTTGGATAAGAGCTCTAAGAAGGAGATCTTTGGTGAGAAAGACTCACTAGATGAGTATGCTAGAGATTGACATCTCCATCGAGTAATGGAGGGAAGATGAGGGATAGTATCTCCGCCGTTGTGAGGAACAAAAGGAGGGTTGGCTTCTCTATCGAGCCGAGGAGGTGAAAGTAGGGATGGCATCTCTACCAGGCAAACGAGGCAAGAGGAGGGATCAACATCTCCATTGGGTCGAGGAGGAAAAATGAGGGATATAATCTCCGCCGGGTCGAGGAGGCAATAAGAGGGAGATATTTTAGAGTCTGTAAAGGTTATTTTCTATTTGTGGTAAGGGAGAAGGGATTCTCCACCTAGCTATGTTCTGAAGGAAATTGAGTTAGTGCAATACCCAAAGAGGAAGACCTTTGGGGAGTAGACGTAGGTCATTTCATTTGAACCACTGTAAACCTACTTTGCATGTTCTTACTTTTCTATACTTTACTTTTGTTGTAATTTATTCTACTACACTCTAGTTTTGATTTTGATTATCATTGTGGAAGAGGCTTTTGGTGAATAATCTTTGGTTGAACTTTATTTGTGAATTTTTTTTTGAAAAAAGAAAAGCTTTTTAAAAATTAATCTCATTTACTTTTAGATTTTTATTTTGAATTATTTTAATCTCTTTAATGCTTCCACATATCAAGTTTTATTTTTAAACAAAAGATTTTTAAAATACCAAAATTATTTTAAAATACCAATTCACACCCCTCTTGGTGTGCCATAAACACTTTCAACTGGTATCAGAGAGGGGTTCTCACATTTTTAGATTTAAATATCTTGAGTAGATCAACATGGCATATTTGGTAATAGTAACACCGCAGAAGGGTATTCTATTACCCAACCCCCTTTATTTGTTACTATTCTTTTTTACTTTTGGAAGATTCATATGTATATATTTTAGCAATTGATTGATTTTGTATGTGGCCCATGATTTAATTTTTGTATGCTTTACCTTTTTGTATTGTGAATGGAGTTAAAGTAGAGATTTCTTTTATTGAATGGTCCATAACGGATCATGATCTTACACAACTTAATGCCAATTTTTTGAACTATTTTTTTTTAACTTTAAGATATGAAGATTTCATGTGTATTTCTACATGCACTAGTGGAAAAGAAATATGGGATAGACTTTGTATTACCTATGAAGGAACTAGTGAAATTAAACAATCTCGCATTAATCTACTTTTACATGAATACAAACTCTTTTGCATGCAACCTCATGAATAAATTTCTGATATGTATACTAGTTTTAAAAAAAGCATCACATCATTGCATGCTTTGGGTAGAGATATATTAAATTTGGAAAAAAAATTACAAGATTCTATGTTGTTTACCAAAAACTTAGGATGCAAAATTAATTGCAATATCTGGGTTTAAGGATTTAAATTTATACTCTATTGATAATCTTCTTAGTTCTTTGATTACTTATTAGTAAAAAATAATTTAAAGAAATATAGACTTAGGAGAAATGAAAAAGGAGTGAACAATAATGGTAAAGGCAGATGATACAAAAAGTAGTTATTCAAAAGTATATGGAGATGTTGATGTTGCATTAATGACCTAACAATTTAAAAGATTCTCAAAAAATGCCACTTCCATAAACATAAAAGGTAAAAGTGCTAAATGAAATATATTTTCTAGTGATGTAGTTTTCTTTGAGTGCAAAAAGTAAGAACATATCTGATCCAACTGCCCAAATATGAAGAGCCATCCATCTAAGGACATGGTGAGGATAAAGGAAATGTTGAGAAGGGCAAACACAAATTTCTAAAGGCTTTTTGGGCAAACTCAGACTTAGAATCATTAGAAATGTAGGTTGAAGTGGAGGTGAACAACTTTCGCTTAATGGAAAAAGATAATGTTGGTGACTCCGATAGATATGATGTATGAGATTTATCTTATGATGAATTATTCTCTTTTTTTGAATAACTGTATGATGATTATAGGACATTAAAAACTAGTAATTATTTGAACTTAAGAATAGATCATATTGCATTGGATAATGAGCATATGTCATTAAAAGAAGAGCATATTACATTAAAAGAAAAACATGAGCAATTAAACAAAGAGCATATTGAATTATAAGAAGCATTTAAAGAACTAAAAGAGTTAGCATTAAAAATGGATAGTAATGAATATGAAACATTAGTTTAATTAGGTAGATACAAAAGTGAAAATAAATACTTAAACAAGAAAGTAATAGCACTTCAAGAAAATACATTAGGACTGACACACACAGAAAATCCACACCATAAAATACAACATGCACTACCATCTTCCTAAAGAAGATATAATTATTTCTATAGATTAGTGCATTAATTTCCAGGGATCAAATGTTATTCATGTGGCATTTTAGGGAATATTATATGCATTTGAACACAAAGAATCCATCATTGATCACATATGGTATGGAGGCCCAATACATCATCTATATAGAAGGACATACATTCATTGCAATATAAGGAGGGATGATAATCCACTTGGATTCCCAAAATAACCCCTGATTAATATTGTAGGTGTTCTCTCATAAGAGGTCCAGGGAGAGCATGGGGTACAAGGACAATACATGTTCAGTTTAAAAAATGATCATTACATGTTATAATTGATGTTTGTGTTTATATACTTTACAACTTATGTATTTTTATTTATGTTACATTTTTATTCATTTTAGTGTTGTGTTTGCATGCATTTATGTTTTATAGTTTATCTTTGTGACCTATGTAGATGTTGGTTTATTCCCTATTTTATTGTTTTTGATGAGTTGTGTCTGTAATTAGTTTGTGTGTTTGTGTTTGTGTTGTTTCGATTGCATGATTATGTGCACTAGTATTTTTGGTTGCTTGTTAGTGTGTCTTAATTTTTTTTTTCATATTTGCTAGTTTTTGTTGTCCCACTATGAGTTTTATCAAATTTTCTATGCGCTTGTACTTGTAAAATTACCCCTGATTATTCAACATAACCCTAAAATTTACTAAATATCATACTATCCAATCACCTTTGTATTGTACGTTACACATGGACAATTCAAATCATGCCAATCATTGGCAACCAACAACTCAAATTAACGCAATTATTGGGATTCATATTGTATGATCCACCTATCGTTATATATGAATGACACTGAAATACCATTGGGATGAATTAAATTTGATAGGTACGATACTTTATTACAAATTATACTATATGAACACTCACTTATAATAGACGATTAAGTTAGTGAAAATATTATATATCTGACCCCTTAGGATGAACAAAAGATGAAGATCTGACTATCTGATCCCCAATCATACTGGATGATTTTAACATGTTTTTATGTTGTTTGAATTAGATGATTTGGCTTCTTATGATCATACTATATGAAGTGGATAATACTGTACGATCTATAAAAGGCTATAAAATGAGGGCCATTTCTTCCTTTCAATCACACACTTCCAATATTTCTTCTGTCATATTCTTATCCCATTAGCATTACAGATGATTAGCTAGCAACCTTGACTACTTCCAGGAAGTTCCTCTTACCCCGAAATCAATAATAGATTTCAAACAACTAAGGATGAAGCCCCTTATCATTGTTATCGAGCTGCACAAATCACACCCTCTAAGATTATAAACTATGATATCCTTCAGTATCAGGTATTAGCCTTATTCATTTGCACTATACTTTAGTTCATTCTTACACTTACATTTCCCTTTCACTCATAAATAACTTTTGAAATATTTACAATCTTAGAATTAATTCAAAGTGCGCTTTTATGAAATCATATATTTGTAGATGTCCTATAGAAATCCCTTACTAAAATTTTCATGAATTTCTTCACATTTTTACCATTGGTATAAAACCTCATGATGTTTGCACTATAAGTGATTATGATTGGGCTCAAGTCAACCTTATGGGATTAGATTTGGCAAGATTTAATTATATCTTACATTATGATTGTAATTGTATAGTTCGAATAGTTCATCTTTCGAATTTTAAAATATTGCCTAATATATGATTGGCAACATATTTTTCCTGATTGCAATTGATCATCATGTACAATTTAGATTGTACAATATTAGTTCAAAATTATATTTCATCAATTAAATGTTTTAATTAATTTCTATTTTTCCCATATCATAAAGTATGATCCAGACCATATAGTGCGATATTTAGAAAAATTGACTCATTTAATTTTACTGTCCTATGTATGTGTGAATGATTGCTAATCTAAATATACACCTTTTATAATTTATAGACTCAAGAAAGATAAAATTACAGGCTCCTATAAACATCAGTCCTAGACTATCTAATCTTTAATCTTGATCTTTTGGCAGTGCTTAGCATAAGTTGTACGTGAAATATTAGTACTCACAAAAAGGATTTACAATAATGACAAGTAGAAGAAATTAAGTAAACTCTAATATTATTTATAATAATTAAGATATATGCTTGGGCTCCCAGATTGTAACAAAACCTTGGGTCATCATGTAATGTTTTTGTGGAGCATTTGGAGAGGAGCTCTAAGAAGGAGAGTCTTTGGTGTGAAAGACTCGCAAGTCGAGGAGGCTAGGGATCAATATCTCTGTCAGGCGGTGGAGGTGAGAAGAGTGACAATATCTCTACCATTATGATGAGTAGAAGGAGGGTTGGCATCTCCATTGAGCTGAGGTAATGAAAGGAGGGACAACATCTCCATTGGGTCTAAAGGTTCAATAGATGGTTCTGAAACCAACTGAACTATGGAATGTCACACTAAGAAGGGGCAGGGATGTGAATTGGTGCTTCAAAATAATTTTCATAACTTTTTGAAATTTATGAATTAAACAAACTAAATTCGTATTTTAAATTGTGAAAGTAAATAATAAAACTAGTACTTATTTTTGTTTATTATTTTATAGAAAAGCCAAATAATAAAAATTTTGGTTCTTTTTATTTTTTTGATTATTTTTGAAACAAAGAGTAAGCTTCAATCAATCAATAATATCTTTGTATCACAATAATAGCCAAACTCAAATAAAATTGTAATAAAGTAAATATGCAAGAAAATGAATTTGTATAAAGTAAATGTGGAGAATAAAAGAATGCAAACCAGATTTTATAGTGGTTTGATCAACTTGATTTATGTCTACTCCCTAAAGTCCTCCTCTTTAGGTATTACACTAAAAAAATAGCGACTCTCCTTTAACATCTCCCACTATTAGGCTGAAAAGACCTTACACAATCAGTTCACCAACATGGTGCGGTGGAGTAGCCAAATCCCATTCACCAATAGAGTGAGGCAGAGTACTTTCACTCTCCTAGTGTGATAGAGTAGCTCTAATTACTTTCACCCTCCTTGTATAGAGGAGTACCCAAAATCACTTTCACCCTCCCGGTGTGTTGGAGTACCCGACAGCACTTTGACACCAAAGAGGTCTTCTTAAAGCTTCCCTCAAGATGAATAATTACACATAGAGGAATTTAGGTGCATGTTGGCTAAAGCAACCATGTGGAATTCCCTCTCACACTCCCTTGAAACTCAAAAGGATCGTCTCCCTCTCTCACAACCTCACTTGATCTCTCCTCTTGCTCAAAGCACTCTCTTTAATGCTTTATCACATATTACTCAACCCTCTAAATACCATAAGACATCTATAAAGTTTATTAAGAAAGCCTAAATAACAGGATTCCACAAACCTTAATAATTCAATTCTACCAACTTTATTGATGTAATATGATTAGTTTAATTCTCTCATTATTAGTACTATATTATAAATCATTATACAATATGATCAATTTAATTTCTTCACTGGTTGTATTGGATAAATGAATAGTAATATAGTATAATTTGTTCAAATCAAACATAATATCATATAAGATGAACCAAACATCATCTGGAGTATTCTCGGGTGATTCATACAATACGATATATAATTATATAATACGATATATAATTAATGGTGACCCAATTTGATCTTAATTACCTTGCATAAATTAGGTAATAGTTTAAAGGATCATATAGTACAAATAGATTTGTACAGTATAAACAGTTCAATTTTTTAAATCAAATTTAGCTATTTTAGATAAGTTAGATTCAATGGTGGGGTTTCTAGTTATAGTTGATTATTCAGTATGATGTGCTATTTGTACCATATAATTAGATATAATTCAATTATTATTATTATTATTACTACTATTTTTCATTTAAATTAAATACTTTAATTAATTTCTATTCCATTTGATCATGCAATATAATTTGAATCTTATAATATAATTAACAAAAAAATTAAAATATTTATTTTCACTCCCCTTATATGTGTATGCATAGTTGATAAATTAGCTTACACCTTTTATATACATTGACTCAAGAAAAATAAAATTATAAACTTTTGCAAACAAGTCTAACCTATATAACCCATTCTTGAGCACTAATTCATTGACAGTCTTTGCGTATGCTGAATCAGAAGTGTTAGTGATGCACACAGAAAAAATATGCAATTGTTGACCTCTTTTTCAGTGAGATAAATTCTCCAAATAAATAAAAAAATTGATTCTCCATAAAAAAATTATTGAGCTACATTCCAAACTTTAAATTTAACTCATATTTATACTTTGGTATAGTGATCACATCGTTGAACCCAAAATCATCACTTGACAATCAACAATGATTGTTATTTGATCATTTAATTCATTACTTGATAGTCACCAAATAATTGTTAGTGATATGAGTTAAATTTCTTAACTATTCATATAGTACAAAATTATTCGTATAGTACAAACAGAATAAATCATGATCTTATGATCATTCTGGATGAACCATATATCATCCAAAGTGCCCTCATGTGAGTCGTATAATAAGATTTATGGTCATACTAGATGAAACAAATGTCATCTAGAGAGTCCTCAGATGATTCATACAGTAAAATCTTATAATCGTACTAGATGAACCAAACATCATCTAGAGAGCCCTTGGGTGAGTAATATAGTATGATCTTATGATCATACTAGACGATTAAAACTTCATCTAGAGAGCCCTCGGTGTCATACAATATGATCTATGATCATACAATATGATCATTTAAAAATAAAATCTCCCCTCAATCATTGACCTTCATGGTCAACTCAAAATCTGTAATAAAATCAAACCTTAAATCCTTTAGTTGATCGTCACCTGATCGTCTATTCAATCATTGATAGTCATAAATGATTGTCAATAATATGAGCTTATGAAATACAAAACTCCTTCAAATCATTGATGAAATCAAATCCAAACCAAATCCATTATCCAAATCTAATGAAAAATCAAAACTTCAAGTTTAATGTTTAAATCCAAACCCAAAACCCTTGGTCTATAATTTATTTTTTGGAGAATTTTAATCACCTCAAAACCTAACTAAATGACCTTAGATTCATGATAAGTCACTTGTATGTTAATCAGACATGTCCCTAGGCCCAACCACATTAATTTAGTGGCATTCCAAGTTCTCTAACTCCTTAAATTTAAATCATTTCCCAAGACTACAAAACCATCAAAATATTTATTGCATATGCCATTAGACATAACATCTTGTGGAATTTGACATTGGAAGCTTCCCTAAATATGTTGAGCATGATCATTTTCATTAGCTTGATGCATTGAACCAATATTGAACCCTTGGTGGACCTTGGTTGACCATGGTTGATGATGAAACCACCTAAATTCTAAACCCTAAAACCATCTGAAAATGAATTTTCCTAAAACTTCAATATGGCTTAGTCAAACCAAACCCTAAAACCATTTTTAACATATCTAAATCCAACCCATGGCCAACCTTGGTTGACCAAGTCAACCTTTGTTGACTAAGAAGCCCCTTAGATTTTAAAATTATATTTATGGATTCAAGCTCACCATTGCACAAAACCTACTATAACATTTCCAAAACATCATTTGGAACGTGTTAGACTCAAACTTAAGCTTTGGCCCACCCTGGTTGACCAAAAGGCCCCTTAAGCCTTTAAGCTTGCATTTCATGTATAGAGATCTCACTAAATCGTGGGACCACCTCTAATATGCTGATAATTATATTCAAAATGGGTTGGACAAAATCGTAACCCATGTTTAACCTTGGTTGACCAAAATGTCCCTTATGCACTCAAATAAGCATTTCAAATGAAATGGCCTCCTTATTATATAAAACTACCTCCAATGAGTCTAAAATATTATTTTGAATTGGTTGGATTATTTTGAATTGGTTGGACCAAACCCCAACCTCTGGTCAACATTTGTTCACCAAGTCAACCCTGGTTATCAAAAAATACATAAATACTTTAAAAAAATCCAAATTTAATGGTTTTGACCAAATCAATGTATCCAAACCCATGAGGACTATCCATTTGGTCCCTAAGGGTCACCTAAAAAGTTTCAACCCTTAGGCTCACCTGGTTTAGCCACATTGGTTGAACCAAGTGAACTCAAAGGGGTTTTTTGAACCAAAACTCAATCCTTGTGAAATTAAATTGCCTAAATGGTTACATCAGGTGTCCCTTGATCCTTTACACCTAACCCAGCAAGCCCAGCCAATTGGTTGGCCCGGGTCAACCAATTAAGCTAACCCAAACCTACAAAAACCTAAATTTTTAATCCCATTGGCAACCCAACCCAAATTTAATCCTATAAATGGTTGGAATGAATTTTAGAACCTTCATTACACATGCTAGGTCAAGCTCCAGCCATGTGGATTATTGAGTTGGCAAGAATATTCAAAATTATTGTAAATCTGGATTTAAAGAGTATAGTTTTGATGATAACAAACATTTCTGTGTTCTATTTTTGATTGGCTAACATTTCAGGTACAAAAGATCAAATGCAATTCAAGCCAGCCCAAGATCGAGTCAGTTTATTTTGTAGTTTAGGTCCAATATATATTTTTCCCTTTTTTGAGTCAAATGTAATGTAATTGATCCCCTAGCTAAGTAACCTTGCACACACACACTCAGGGGGAGAGTTTTAATGAGTTAGAGTTTCTGTTTCAAATTTTGTTCACATTATTCTGGATGATATTCATATCATCCTAGACAATCCAGTAAAAATAGAAATGCTAATTAGGGTGACCATGTTAAGTCGATTTGATTAAGTAGATCATCCTAGATGATAGACCCATCATACAGGATGATATGCTCAAATCAGAAATTCTCAGGCGCTAGATTAAGTTGGGCAAGTTTTTATTTTTAGAGATTTGGTCTGATCATCCCGGCCGATACGTGTATCATCCTGGATGATCCATTACAATCATGCCTAAATTATTCTAGTGATTGAGAAAAGTAATTAAGGTTTAATTGATTTGATCATTTCATCCTGGATGATTGCAAGATCATCCTTGACTATCAATTAGAAATCCTGACCGTCTAGAGCATTTCACCTAGACTATCCGAATAATATGTAGGACAATTTTGGTCATTTTTGAACTAATCGTACGGGACAATCATGACATCGTCCCGGCCGATCAAGTCATTTTTGATCGTCCAGTATCAATTGCCCTGGACGTTCTGAATAATGTGCAGGATGATTTTCTCGAGTTAAGCTAATTATCCCGGATGATCATAGGATCATCCAGGATGATATGAACAAATTTTGTCTTCTAATCGTCCAGAGAAATTAGATCATCCAGGCTGATATGTGTGATTTTGTACTAATCATACAAGATGATATTTATCGACCAGTTAAAATTTAGGGCAATTTTTGAGCCCTACTATTTAAGATCTTTTTCTTCCAACAAGAAAAATATTTTACCACGTTCCTTACCAGAGAGAACCTTGAGAGAGAGATAGAGAGATTGGGAGAGAGAGAGAGAGGATCTTGTGAGGGGGAGTTTATGAGGTGTTCATAAAGGTTGCTCCAAGCAAGGATCTGAGTCATCTTCTTCGGTCGTCATCTCTTGTCTTATTGGTGTCTCTGTGGTAGGATCATTCACAAGAAGATCTGGGTTCTCTTCCTGCTTCAGGAGGAAGCAAAAGGAATCCAAGTTCTCTTCCTGCTTCAGGAGATAGTGAAAGGAGTCTAGGTTCTCTGCCTGCTTTAGGAGGAAGTGAAAGGAGTTCGGGTTCTCTACCTCACTGGGTTGGTGGAAAGGAGTTTTGTACAGGCTTCTCTTCCTTGCTGTGGGAGCAGAAGGAGAGTCACTTAGTGTTAGTGCAATACTCGAAGGGGAGGCTCCGGGGAGTGGACGTAGGTCAAGTTGACCGAACCACTATAAAATTTGGTGTGTTCTTTCTGATTATTTTTTGCACTTATTTTTCTATTGATGATTGTGTGATTGTGATTATTATTCTATTATCATTGAACATCTGCACATCATCGCATAATTGTAAATATTTTAAAATATTCAAAAAAATTTTCTAAATCATTTTTTGCTCATGAATTTTTAAAACTACTAATTTACCCCCCCTCTTGGTTAGCCTCGGGACTCGTTCATAAGGGCTTAACATCCCTAACGAACTTTCAAGTGGTATCAGAGCGGGATTCATAAAATCTAGTTTTGAAAAACTTTTGAATTTGATCCATGGCTAACTTTGGTAATCGTAATACTGCTGAAGGTTATTCAATTACACGACCACGACTATTTGATAACATACCTTTTAATTTTTGGAAAACTCGCATGTCTACCTTTTTATAATCTATAGATTATCGCATGTGGATGCTTATTAAAGATGGTTATGAAGCACCATTTAGACTTATTAATGGCGTTAAAACTGAACTTCCTTTTACTGAATGGATGTTTGATGATCGTAATTTAGCACAACTAAATGTAAATGCTTAAACTATTTTTTTTGTGCACTAAAATCTGAGGATTACATGCATGTCTCTACTTGCACTGCTGGTAAAGGAATTTGGGATAGATTATCCATTACTTATGAAGGTACATCTGAGGCTAAGCAATCTAGATTAAACATCTTACTTCATGACTATGAACTTTTTTGCATGAAACCTAATGAATCAATTCCTGAAATGTATACTAGGTTCACTCAAATTGACACCTCCCTACATTCTTTAGGAAGAGAGCTTACTAATTATAAGAAAGTTGATAAGATTTTGAGATGTTTGTCTTCTTCCTATGATGCTAAGATAATTGTGATTACTGAATCTAAAGATTTGAATGCTTATTCTATTGATAACTTATTTGGATCACTCGTTGCTTACAAGCAAGGGGTGAACCAAAGATAGCTTGATGAAGGTGAGAAAAGGAAAGAGAAAACTTTGGCGCTGAAGGCTAATGATACTGACACTGATACTTCCGGGTCTGATAGCGATGATGTTGCCTTAATCACAGAAGTGGAACAAAGGAAAGAGTAGTAGAAATTTTAAAGGTTCATCTGATACTATTTGTTTTGAATGCAGGAAGCCTTGACATATAAAGGCTGATTATCCTATACTTAAGGCTCACCCAAGTAAGGAGAAGGGTGAGGAGAAACCCAAGTTTAGGAAAGACAAGAAGAAGATCCAAAAGGCTTTCTAGGTGGATTCAACATCCGACTCATCTGAGACTAAAGCTGAAGAAGAGATTACAAACTTGTGTTTGATGGCAGATGATCATCCTGGTCAGTCTGAGCAAGAAGAGGTATGTGATCTAACCTATGATCAATTGCTTGATGTTTCTGAGAAAATTCATTCATCGTATAGGAAACTTAAGAAAACCCATGCCAGCCTGAAATTGGATTTCTTGAATTTACAAAAAGAGCATGATGTTTTGGTTAAAGATTATTTTACACTTGATAGCAATCACATGTCATTACTTGATGAATTTGATGAATTAAACAAAAAGCATTCTAAACTAATTATTGGGCATGATTCATTAAAAACATCGCATGTTGATTTAGAAAGAGCTTTTAAAGAGCTAGACACCATAGCATGTAACTTAACTAGTACTGAGCATTATTTGAAATTTGAAATTGTAAGTCTCAAAAAGAAAAATGAATTTCTAAGGGTAAAAATTAGTGCTTTTGAGAAAAATGAAACACTTCATACTTTTGCACAATTTTATGCACCTCTGCCATTTGAAGAATCTAATTCAAAATCATCAAAGCATGTTTCATTCAAACTTAGGAAGAGGCACTATCACCCACATAGATTAGTTAACCCTTTTCCTGATATTAGATATTTTTTTGTGGCATGCTAGGACATATCTCTCACACCAGTATTATTCACCATAGCACATATTGGGTGTGGAGACCGAAATTGCATGTTATACAGCACAGTACACATGCATTTCATTCTTCTTTTCATAAGAAGAAACCCAAACCTATTTGGGTTCATAAATCTGATGTTTCATAATTTTATAGGTGTGCTCTCACACAAGACCTAATGAGAGTATGCAGTACCTGGACAACGAATGTTCGAGACATATGATCGGACATGGAAATCAATTCATTTCACTGGAGGCCAGGGTTGGAGGCAAGGTTACACTTAGAGACAACACCACCAGAAGGGTGGAAGGAGCAGGTAAAATTGGTGATTCAAAAAATTTCATTATTGATAATGTTTTGCTTGTAGATGGATTGAAGCACAACTTGCTTAGCATCAGTCAACTTTGTGACAAAGGGTTCAACATCAAGTTCCTGGCAAATACTTGCATTATAAGCTTAAATAATAACACTATTTTGCAGGGCTAGAGGATCAATAATGTCTACATGCTTGATTTAAATAATATTGAATGTGCTACTTTATTTTGCTTAAAAATTATTGCTGATGAGTCTTGGTTGTGGCACAAGAGATTATGTCATGCCAGTATGAAAACCCTTAGAAGAGTCACCCAAAAGGACTTAGTTAGAGGTGTCCCCAAGCTTAAGTTCACTAAGGACTACCTGTGTGATGCCTGTTAGTTAGGGAAGCAAGTCCAATCCTCTTTCCACTCTATTAAGAGCATCAGCACCTCTAGACTTTTAGAAGTCCTTCACATGGATCTCTTTGGACCCATTATCACTACCAGCTTAGGGGGGAAAGTCTATGGATTTGTGATTGTTGATGATTACTCGAGATTCACTTTGATTAGATTTCTGTCACATAAATTTGTGTCATTTGATGAATTTAAATCTTTCTCTACTTTGATTCAGAAGAAGTTAAGTTATGAGATCTTGAGTATTCATAGTGATCATGGTGGAGAGTTTAAAAATGTGAGATTTAGAACATTCTGTGAGGAGCAAGGGATTAGCCACAAATTTTTAGCTTTTAAGACCCCTCAGCAGAATAGGGTAGCTAAAAGTAAGAACAGGACCTTAGTGAAAGCCGCTAGAGCCATGCTTGCTGAGTATTCACTTCCAAAATACTTTTGGGCTAAAGCGGTGAATATTGTCTGTTATATACTGAATAGGGTGAATGTTAGATCCAATTAGAATAAGACACCTTAGGAGATCATTAAGGGTAGAACTCCAAACTTGTCCCACCTCCATATCTTTGGCTATAAGGTTTTCATTCTGAATAATGGGAAATCATCCTTAGGAAAATTTGACCCCAAATCTGATGAAGGAGTGTTCTTAGGCTATTCTAGTGTGGGGAAATCCTTTAGGGTGTTTAATAAGAGGACTTTGGTGTTGGAGAAGATAACTCATATGGTGTTTGATGAATCTGATCCAAAGGAGACTAGAGTTGAGGAAGAAGAAGATTTAGGAGAGATTACCCAAGGAGTTGAAAATGCAAATCTGGAGGAAAGGGTAGAACCTCAAAACACTTTGCCTATAGATTGGAGATATTCTTTGAGTCATCCTAAAGAATTGATCTTAGGAGACCCTTGTGAAGGTATTAGAATTAGGCATGGACTTAGGAAGGAAGTAAACCATTCTGCCATTATCTCAATGACTAAACCCACCAATATCAATCAAGCCCTTTCTGATGAATTTTAGATCTTAGTTATGCAAGAGGAATTGAACCAATTTATAAGGAATGATGTTTTGGAGTTAGTAGAAAGACCTAAGAATCAAAGTGTTGTGGGAACCAAATGGGTCTTTAAGAATAAGATGAATGATTTTGGTGTGGTGGTTAGGAATAAGGCAATATTGGTGGCTAAGGGGTACAATCAAATATAAGGGATTGATTTTGAGGAGGCCTTTGCCCCTGTAGCTAGATTGGAAGCCATTAGAGTGCTACTAGCCTTTACCTGTTATAAGGGATTTAAGCTCTTTCAAATGGATGTCAAGAGTGCCTTTTCGAATGGGGTAATAAAGGAAGATGTCTTTGTAGAGCAACCCCCAGGTTTTGAGAGTTCTTAATATCCTAATCATGTTTACAAATTAAAAAAGGCCTTATATGGATTGAAACAGGCACCTAGAGCTTGGTATGAGAGGCTTAGCACATTCCTACTAGAAAGAGAGTTTGTTAAGGGGAGCGTAGGCACCACCCTTTTTTTTAGGAAAGTAGGAGATGATCTACTCACTGTCTAGATCTATGTTGATGATATACTTTTTGGATCTTCTGATAAAAAATTATGTGATGATATTTCTAAGACAATGAGTAAGGAGTTTGAGATGAGTATGATGGGAGAATTATCCTACTTTTTGGGGTTTAGCATAAGGCAAATGGATGATGGAACCTTTCTGAATCAATCAAAATACACTAAGGATATCTTGAAGAAATATGAAATTGATAAAGCTAAGCTAATCAATACTCCCATGAGTTCCACTATTTAGTTAGATAATGATTCAAATGGATAATCTATTGATCAGAAGAAGTTTAGAGGAATAATTAGATCACTGATTTACCTGACTGCTAGCTGACCTGATATTATATTTAGTGTTTATCTTTGTGCTAGATTTCAAGCTGATCCTAAGGAATCCCACCTGACTATAGTTAAGAGAATCCTTAGATATCTCTTAGGGACCGTAAACCTAGGAATCTAGAATCCTAGGTACAACACTTCTTTTGAGAGTTTTGGATATTCTGATTCTAATTTTACAGGATGTAGGGTGGATAGAAAGAGCACTTCTGGAACTTGCCAATTCATAGGATAGTCTTTAGTCTCCTGGTCCAGTAGAAAATAGAACTCAGTTGTACTTTCCACTGCTAAAGCTGAGTACATTGCCTTAGGAAGTTGTATGGCCCAAGTCCTTTGGTTGAAGCAATAAGTTTTGGATTTAGGATTACCTATTGGCATAATTTTAGTCCTATGTGATAACACTAGTGCCATCTACATCTCTGAGAATCCTATCCAACATTCAAGAATCAAACACATTGACATAAGGCATCACTTCATTAGGGACCATGTTACAAAAGGGGATATTGAGCTACACCATGTAGCAACTGAAAATCAACTGGCTGATATCTTTACTAAACCACTGGCCTTTGACTTATTCAGCATTTTGAGGATCAGATTGGGTGTGATTGACATAAATACATGATTCTGATGATTGATGATTTCTAAGTTTTCTATTTTTCATTTTATTTTTGTTAGTTTTTTTATTTGATTATCTATTTCCTATTTTTTTATTCTCTACTAATTTTCTCCTTATTTGATTATTTGTTTCCTAGTTATTTTTCCTGTTTATTATTATTTTTCTTGATTTGAGTATTTAATTTGATGTGATTTCCTACTTGTTCTTGGTTTACTACTTTTTTTTTAAATCAGATCACTGCTTAGTACTACTGATAAACTAGATTTCTGATTGAGAGTTTTATCTTATTTTTGTTTAAAACCTTGTAAACAGTAATTGTCTCCTCTGGATTAATTAAAGGGAAGAAACGTTGATGATTATTTCTCTTCCTCTAACTCCTTTAATGGTGTATTATTTCTTTTGGATAAAAATCTTCTTCAAAATTAAAAAGTTGGTTTTTGAAATAGAGATCTATTTTATCTTCCTATAGTAGTCTACCTTATATGAATAATGTTTTCAAAGCTTTGAATCATTGTTATATTTTTCTTAATCCGGTGATTGCACTTATCATATGATGTATGGTTTTATTCTGTGAATTACTCCTCCTTATTGTATAGAGTGAGTTTTGTCTTCTTTTATGTCTGGAAGGTAATTTCACAACTGAGATTCTTTAATGATTATGAAAGGAAGAAAGCTTGTAAAAGATGCGTAAAGAGCGCCAAAATGAAAAGAGGCACAAAATAAGCTCAAAGTTTAAAAGATGCGTAATGTCGCCACAAATTAGAAAGATTCACAAAGTGTATCAAAAATCAAAAGATGCGTAAAGTGTGCCCAATAAATTGAAAAAGAGGCACAAAATGAGCCCACAAAGAAATAAGCTTTCTTCCCTTTTAGATCTTTAAATGTCTTAGAAAAATCCATACCCCACTTAATATTTTCAAAAGCTTGAGATTGAAAATCATGATTTCTGATTCCTAACTTTGTAACACTATTTTATCAGATATTTTTTGGAACGAGGCTTGAAAGGATCTCTTTTCAAATCTAATTTCTTTTCCTCTGAATTAGACTTTTGTTTGAAAGGAATTTGAACCTGTAAGGTGTCCGAGGTAGAAGTTACGAAAGTTGATATTTCAACTTTTTTTGGATTTCAGTGTGGTCGGGCTTTTGAATTGAAAATCAAGGAAAATTTTGTTTTGCTGGAGTTGATTGGTTTAAAAAAAATTCTTATTTTTTTACTATTATTTTCTCATTTCTATTTTTCTTTATTTTGATTTATTTATTTTTCTTTTCTTTGTGTGTTTTTGGGATCCCTGATCTTCTGATCTGGATCTGCCTCTCTATTAGTTTAGTGTGTTGTGATGTTTTAGTTTGTTATTATTTTGTCTTGTTTTTTCCCTCCTTTTCATGATGTCAAAAGGGGGAGTTATTTTTGTGTTTATTTTTGTGTTACTAGTGGTTTCTTTTGTTGTTTTTATTTTATAGTTGTTTCTTTTGTTGTATTGAGTGTCATTGTTTGTCAATAATTAGTAAAATTTGTAATAACAAACTTTCTCTCGTATGTGCATTGATCACTCCTATCTACATTATTTGAAACTACTAAATAAATGTTTTTCATCATAAAAAAGGGAGAGATTATTGCAAATCTAGATTTAAGCAGTATAGTTTTGATGATAACAAATATTTCTGTGTTCTATTTTTGATTGGCTAATATTTAAGGTATAAAAGATCAAATGTAATTCAAGCCAGCCCAAGATCGAGTGAGTCTATTTTGTAGTTAAGGTCCAATGTACATTTTTCCCTTTCTTGAGTCAAATATAATGTAATTGATCCGCTAGCTAAGTAACCTTGTACACACACACTCAGGGGGAGAGTTTTAGTGAGTTAGAGTTTCTGTTTCAAATTTTGTTCACATTATCCTGGATGATATTCATATCATTCTGGACGATCCAGTAAAAATAAAAACCCTAATTAAGGCGACCATGTTAAGTCAGTTTGATTAAGCATATCATCCTGGATGATAGACCCATCATACAGGACGATATGCTCAAATAAAAAATTCTCAGCCACCAGATTAAATTAGGCAAGTTTTTATTTTTAGAGATTTAGTCTGATCATCCTGGCTGATACGTGTATCATCCTAGATGATCCATTATAATCATACCTAAATTAGTCTAGTGATTGAGGAAAGTAATTAAGGTTTGATTGATTCGATCATATCATCCTAGACGATCGCAAGATCATCCTAGATGATCAATTAGAAATCCTGACCGTCTAGAGAATTTCACCTAGACGATCCGAAATGTGTAGGATAATTTTGGTTATTTTTAAACTAATCGTATGGGATGATCATGATATTTTTCCAGCTGATCAAGTCATTTTTGATCTTCCAGCATCAGTTACCCTGGACGATCCAAATAATATGCTGGATGATTTTCTCGAGTTGAACTAATCATCCCGGATGATCGCAGGATTGTCCAGGACGATATGAACAAATTTTGTCTTCTAATCGTCTAGAGAAACTAGATCATCCAGGTTGATATGTGTGATTTTGTACTGATTATACAGGAAAATCTGTTGATCGTGTGGATGATATTTGTCGACCAGTTGAAATTTAGGGTAATTTTTGTGCCCTATTATTTAAGATCTTTTTCTTCCAATAAGAAAAATCTTTTGCCACATTCCTTACCAGAGAGAACCTTGAGAGAGAGAGAGAGGATCTTGTGAGGGGGAGTTGTGAGGTGTTCATAAAGGTTACTCCAGTAAGGATCTGAGTCATCTTCTTTGGTCGTCATCTCTTATCTTGTTGGTGTCTTTATGGTAGGATCATACGTAAGAAGATCCGGGTTCTCTGCCTGCTTCAGGAGGAAGCGAAAGGAGTCCATGTTCTCTGCTTGCTTTAGGAGAAAGTGAAAGGAGTGTAGGTTCTCTGCCTACTTTAGGAGGAAGTGAAAGGAGTTCAGGTTCTCTGCCTCACCGGGTTGGTGAAAAGGAGTTTTGTACAGGCTTCTCCACCTTGCTGTGGGAGCAGAAGGAGAGTCACTTAGTATTAATGCAATACACAGAGGGGAGGCTCCAGGGAGTGGACGTAGGTCAAGTTGACCGAACCACTATAAAATCTAGTGTGTTCTTTCTGATTATTTTCCTCACTTATTTTTCTGTTGATGATTGTATGATTGTGATTATTATTCTGTTATCATTGAACATCTGCACATCATCGCATAACTGTAAACATTTTAAAACATTCAAAAAGATTTTATAAATCATTGTTTGCTCCTGAATTTTTAAAACTACCAATTCACCCCCCCTCTTGGTTAGCATCGGGACTAGTTCATAAGGGCTTAACATCCCTAACGAACTTTCAAAAATAACCCCTATATAATAATTGATTCAATTATAACTTCCCAAATACTATAACACATGGTTTATACTGTCTTGGGTGAGGTGTTTAGCTCCTATTTGTTAGTTTAGAATTTATTGGGCTACCTTAGGTGGCATGCACTTTGACATAATCATGTCCACATGTATTTTTCTCTCTCCTATAAATACCCTTATTTTTCTCCGAAGAGGGGTTGGTTTATTGCATTATTTAGCTTCATAGGAACTCATCTAAGTCTCTCATAGCTCTCCCCATCCTACTCTTATTTGTTCAAAAGGTAAAGTCAACCAAGAAAAATAACTCTCTATCCAATGCATTTTAGACCCTGAGGTCTTAATGAAAGATCAAGAGGACCTCTCCAAGAGTCCATAAAGACCAAGAATAAGAAGTTTAACCATTTTGATAGAGGTAATTAAGCAACCTTAGTTCATAATCTTCAACTTAAAATGAATTTCTAAAAAGTGATTTTCATAGTTTCTAAACACTCCCTCACTCTTTATCTAAGCATAGGGAAGTTACGTTTCAAATTTCATCTCTTTTAGATTAGTGTACAAGAAGTTATAGTAATTCTTACATTCTATTCAAATTTATTCTACATGAAAATAGGTGATCTTAGCTGTCGGATCACGCATGAATTGGATCCAATGATTGAAATCTACCTGAATCCCATGATCTATCTAATCCATTTGAATGGTGAAATTGATCATGCCATTTGATCCTCCATTTGATGGCATCCTAGGTATCCATTCAATCCATGCACAATTGGATGGTTCTTGCACCAATCTGACGTTTTTGTGTGACATGACAAATGAAATCCATGGCTGATGCATGGTTGAAAGTCGCTAGTAATGATTGCGTTGCCGTATAATCATTGCCATTGATTAGTCGTAGTGGCTAAATTCATTTTATATATCAAATAATTATAGAAATTGTTATAAACCTAAAAAATTCAACATAATTTTAATTTTCATCCAATTTTTTAGTTCTCGGACACATTGGAACCAGCTTAAGCCAAATTTTATTTTAAAAATATTTTCAAAACATTTTGACTATTGTATAAAGAGTAATTAGGGAATGAAATGTTTTTTTTATATTACTCATTAACCAGTGTTTTAATTGAGCTCAAATTTGGATAATGAACATTAGGGTATGTGTCCTACATACCCTAATTTTCTTAGGCATTGATGATCAATGGAATTATGTGATTGGAATGTTTAAAGTTATGTTCACTATTTAACCCTAAACTTAGGAAATTCACAACTCCTTATCCACATAGAATTTGGGCTTGAATTTTCTCTGGTGTGTTTATGTTTATGTAAGGGTCAAAAATGATATTGATTTTACCCAAATCTAAATAGTACAATGTACAAATTAAAACCTCAAAGGTATAGATGCATTTACCTTGGGGGATTGATTATGATACATTGGGAGGCTTTGATGAACCCAAATTTAGAGAGTTAAAAGCACGTGATTAGATGAACATAAGTTTCAAATTTTACTATATTTGGAGTTCATTTGATATGTCAATTAGTGAACCCAGGTTTAACCTACATAATTAACTTAGAATTTTTATTAATTAAAAATAAATCCAAAATAAATCATAAATATATATTTTTTGCTTTAGATTGCTTAAAATTAAATGCTTAATAGAGAAAATTTAAAAGCCACTCGAAATTTTATCAAAATAAAAGTAATTTGAAAATCAAGAAAATTTATTAATTAAATAATTAAAAAAATAAAAAATAAAATAATTTCTAAAATAATTTCAAACACTTGTAATTATCCTTAGGAGTCATTAGTAACACTTGGGGAGTATTTCAAGAGGTTTGGAATTGATTTGGGAAGAAAATAAAAAATCCCCTAATTACTTGAATTAATTAAAATACATTAATGAGTTAAACATATAAAAATCATAACAAATTCCATCAAACTCTAAATGATACAAAATCTAAGGTATTGAACTCATAACTAGGTTTAATATTTATAAAAAAAATAAAATTTATAGAATTTAATGTAAATCAAAAAGTTAAAATTTGGTCAAATTTAATATGTTAAAAAGGTTAAACTTAAAAAAATCATAACAAATTATAAGAAATCCAAATGACATAAACTCAAAGGAATTGGACTGATCATTGGGGCTAGTTTATAAAAAATATAAAACTTTAAGATTTTAATGTAAATGAAAAGGTCAAAGATCGAACTTAATTAATTTTTGAATACATATAAAAATTTAATATATTACTAAAAATTTAGCAATCATCAACTTAATGAATTAAATTAGATGAACACAAACTATGTCAATAAAATTTATAGGTTGGACACATAGACCTATGGGCTTTGTGTCCTAAGGAGGCTTTTGTCCTTATGCCCATTGTGACAATACCACGAATGAATTGATGGGATGAAGTGTTGGGTTATAAAGATTATAGATCATCAATTAATGAATTAAATTAATTAAAAATAAGTAATATTATTTAAACTTAAGTAAATAAATAATTACTCAATAACTTGAGCTCAAAAGGCTACTAGCTTGCCCTAAGGTGGGTGAAATAAACCTCATAGCCCTTATTGAAAAAAGGTGATTGCTATTCAACTTAAATAATCATTGAAAAATTAGTAAGAAAATACTTAGAAATTGAAGTTTTCTTACCATTGCGCTTTACTTTTTTAGGAAGGTAAAGGTGTATTGGATCGAAAAGATTAAGGACTCTATGCAACCTATCTACCCCAATTTTTATAGGATTGGTTGCATTACAAATATGAGCACAGGACTTGCAAATTAGTGACTTCTGACACTTAGAAGTTATTAATTATTATATATTTTTAAAATTTAAAGTTAAATAATTATAACAATCAACTCACCCCTAAAAGAAACTTAAAAACTTTTAAAACACTAAAACTTGAATTCAAATCAACCTAAAATGACCTTATACAAACAAACTCAATTATAGTCAACTGAAAGTTTGATAGGGATGTTAAGCCCTAGTGAACTAGTCCCGAGGCTAACCAAGAGGGGGGGTGAATTGGTTATTTAAAAATTTCACGAGCAACAAAAAAATCTTTTCGATACTTTGCAGCAGAAACAAGTAAATAAGAATGAAAAGATTAATCACAGATATTCACCCAAGCAGTTAATATCAGAAAAGTAAAGTGCGAAATAGAATCAGAAAAGCAGACCAGATTTTATAGTGGTTCGATCAACTTAACCTACGTCCACTCCCCGGAGCCTCCCCTTCGGGTATTGCACTAAACGAAAAGTGACTCTCCTTTTACTCCCACAGCAAGGTGGAGAAGCTTGTACAAAAACCTCCTTTCCACCACCCGTTGAGGCAGAGAACCTGAACTCCTTTTGCTTCCTCCTGAAGCGGGCAGAGAACCCGGACTCCTTTTACTTCCACCTGAAGCGGGCAGAGAACCCGGATCTTCTTGCGACGATCCTTCCAAGAACACCCAAAAAGATAAGAGATGAAGAACGGAGAAGACGACTTTGATCCGTGCTTGGAGCAACCTTTGTGAATCCCTCACAAACTCCCCCTCATTAGATCCTCTCTCTCTCCCAAACTTTCTCTCTCTCTAGGGTTTCTCTAGACAGGAAAGTGGCAAAAGATTTTTTTCTATTCAAAGAAAAAGATCTTTTATATGAGGGCTCAAAAACAGCTCTAAATCTCAACTGTTCAGCCAAGATCATCTAGGACGATCGATAGATCATCCTGTACGATCAGTTCAAAATCAACTGTTCCAGCCTAGACGATCTGGCTCTTCTGGACGATCAAGAGAAAAAGTTGTTCATATTATCCCGTACGATTCTGCGATCGTCCGGGACGATTAGTGTAAATCAAGGAATATCGTCCAGAAGATAGTTCGGGTCGTCCAGAGAAAATTGTGTTGGACAATCAAAAAATGACTTGATCGTCGAAGACGATCGGGATATCGTCCAGTATGATTAGTTAAAAAAGGGCCCAAATCATCCTGAACACAGTTCGGGACGTACAGCTGAAACACACTAGATGATCATTTTCGTCCAGGACGATCCTGCGATCGTTCAGGATGATATGATCGTATCAATCAAGTCTTAATTGGTTTCCTTAATTACCAGACTAATTTAGGCATGATTGTACTGGATCGTCCAGGATGATACACGTATCGTCCGGGACGATCAGACCAAATATCTTAAAATAAAAACTTGCCTAACTTGATCTGGCGGTTGAGAATTTCTGATTTGAGCCTATCGTCCTGTACGATCCAAGGATCATCCAGGACGATCGGCTTAATCAGACCAACTTAACTTGGTCGCCCTAATTAGGGTTTCTATTTTTACTGGATCGTCTAGGACGATGTGAATATCGTTCATGACTATCTGAACAAAAAAAGAACAGAAACTCTACTTCACTCTAAAACTCTCCCCCTGAGTGTGTGTGTGCAAGGTTACTTAGCTTGGGGATACATACATTATAATGACTCAATAAAAATAAAAAAATAGTACATTTGACTTGAGTTACAACATAGTCTGATTCGATCTTGGATTGACTTGAGCTTGCAATAGATCCTTCGAACCTGAACAATTAGATAGTCAATAAGAAACATAATCGTTTGCTATCATCAATATCGTAGTCCTTGAAACCAGATTCACAACAATCTCCCCCTTTTTGATGATGGCAAACACTTGTTAATAATTTAAGAAAAAATAGTAGTTGAACAAACGATACTTCAAAAACCATTCAAAAACCAAATACTTCATCTAACAATAACAACTAAAAACAACAACTCCTTCCCCTTTTGACATATCAAAAAGGGAAGACAAAAGAAAACGACATAAAACACAATAATACAAAAAATAGTGAAAAAGATCGAAATAGAAAGCACAATTTTTTTGTTTTATTTAAACAATCTGCTCCAGTAGATAGAAGTTTTCCCTAAGTTTTTAATTCAAAAACCAATAAGAAGACAGTAGACAACGCTAAAATTCAAAAAAGTTTGGAAAAATCAACTTTCGTAACTCAGACCTCGTACACCCTACAGGCTCAAATCCCTTTCAAACAAAAATCAAGTTCAGAAAAAAAGAAATTAGATTCGAAAAGAGATCCTTTCAAGCCTCATTCTAGAAAAATAACTGATAAAATAGTATTACGAAGTAAAGAATCAGAAATCATGATTTTCAATCTCAAGCTTTTGAACATATTAAGTGGCACACAAATTTTTCTAAGACATTTAAAGATCTGAAAGAGAAGAAAGCTTAGGTTGGGCTCATTTTGTGCCTCTTTTTCAATTTGTTTGGCACACTACTCATCTTTTGATTTTTGATACACTTTGTGTATTTAGCATTTTCGCATCTTTTCAGTTTTGGGCTCATTTTATGCCTCTTTCTCAATTTGGTTGGCGCACTACGCATCTTTTGCAAGCTTGCTTCCTTTCATAATCGTTAAAGAATCTCAGCTGTGAAAATACCGTCCAAACTTAAGCGAAGGCAAAAAACACATTCTCTACAGTAGGGAAGATAATTCACAAAACAAAAACCATAAGTCATATGATAAGTGCAATCACTTGATTAAGAAAACCTAACACTGATTCAAACTTTGAAAACACTACTCATATGAGGTAGATTACTGTAGGAGGATAAAATAAATCTCTATTTCAAAAACCAACTTTTTAATTTTGAAAATATTTTTTATCCAAAAGAGATCATACACCACCAAAGGAGTTAGAGGAAGAGAAATAATTATCAATGTTTCTTCCCTTTAACAGATACAGAGGAGTCGATTACTGCTTACAAGCTTTCAAACAAAAATAAGATTAAAACTTACAGTAAGAGATTCAGTTTATCAGCAAGTGAGCAGTGATTAAATTTTTTTAACATAAAAAATTGTAAATCAAAAAGCAAGTAGTAAATCAAATCAGAATAAATATTCAAAACAAAAACTAACAACATGAGTAAAATAAAAAATAGTAAAAATAATAACAAACAGAAAATAGATAATCAAATCACACAACTAACTAATAGAAACAAATCAGTTAAATCAGTCAAATCAAAAATCAGAATTCATCAAAATTAAGCATTTAAGTCAATCACACCAAGTCTGGTCCTTAAAATGCTGAATGAGTCAAAGGTCAGTGGTTTAGTAAATATGTCAGCCAGTTGATTTTCAGTTGTCACATGATGTAGCTCAATGTCCCCTTTTGTAATGAATTAAAGACCCACTTGGTTCCCACTACACTTTGACCTCTAGGTCTTTCTACTAACTCCCAAACATCGTTTCTTACAAATTGATTCAATTCTTCTTGCATTGCTACAATCCAAAACTCATCCGAAAGGGCTTGATTGATGTTGGTGGGTTCAGTCATTGATATAAAGGTAGAATAGTTTACTTCCTTCCTAAGTCCATGCCTAGTCTTAACACCTTCAGAAAGGTCTCCTAAGATCAGTTCTTTAGGATGACTTGAAGAAAATTTCCAATCTCTAGGCAGTGTGGGTTGAGGTTCTACCCTTTCCTCCAAGTTTACATTTCCAACACCTTGGGTAACCTCAACAATCTCTTCATCTTCTACTTCAGATCTAGACTCCTTAGGATCAGATTCATCGAACACTATATGGGTTGTCTCTTCCACCACCAAAGTCCTCTTATTAAATACCCTAAAAGATTTCCCATACTTGAATATCCTAAGAACACTCCTTCATCAGATTTGGGGTCAAATTTTCCTAAGGGTGATTTCCCATTATTGTGAATGAAAACCTTACAACCAAAGACATGGAGGTGGGACATGTTTAGAGTTCTACCCTTAATGATCTCATAAGGTGTCTTGTTCAGATTGACTCTCACATTCACCCTATTCAGCACGTAACAGGAAGGGTTCACCGCTTCAGCCCAAAAGTATTTAGGAAGTGAATACTCAGCAAGCATGGCTCTAGCGGCTTCCACTAAGGTCCTATTCTTCCTTTCAGCTACCCCGTTCTGTTGAGGGATCCTAGGAGCTGAAAAGTTGTGACTAATCCCTTTCTCCTCACAAAAAATTCCAAATCTTTCATTTTCAAACTCCCCTCCGTGATCACTATGGATGGTAATAATCTCACACCCTAACTTCTTCTAAATCCAAATAGAGAAAGCTTTAAACTCATCAAATGACTCAGATTCATGTGACAAAAATTTAACCCAAGTGAACCTCAAATTATCATCTATAATCACAAAACCATAAACTCTCCCCCCTAAGCTGGCAGTGCTAATGGGTCCAAAGAGATCCATGTGAAGGACTTCTAAAGGTCTAGAGGTGCTAATGTCCTTAACAGAGTGAATGGAGGACTAGACTTGCTTCCCTAACTGACAGGCATCACACAGGTGGTCCTTAATGAACTTAAGCTTGGGCACACCTCTAACTAAGTCCTTTTGGGTGACTCTTCTAAGGGTTTTCATACTAGCATGACATAATCTCCTATGCCATAGCCAAGACTCATCAGCAGCAGTTTTTAAGTAAATTGAAACATCAGCTTTAGAGCAACTTACATCGAGCATATAGACATTGTTGATCCTTTGTCCTTGCAAAATAATTTTATCATTTAAGCTTATTATGCAGCAAGCAGAAAGGAACTTGACGTTGTATCCTTTGTCACAGAGTTGACTGATGCTCAGTAAGTTGTGCTTCAATCCATCTACAAGCAACACATTTTCAATCATAAAATTATTTGAATCACCAATTATACCTTGTCGTACCACCTTCGTGGTGGTGTTGTCTCCAAGAGTAACCTTGCCTCCAGCTCGGGTCTCCAGTGAAATGAACTGATTCAGATCTCCGGTCATGTGTCTTGAACATTCGCTGTCCAGGTACCACATACTCTCACGAGGCCTTTTGTGAGAGCACACGTACAAAATCATCAAATGTCAGTTTTAGGAACCCAAATAGGTTTGGGTTTCTTCTTATGAAAAGAAGAATGCAATGCATGTGTGTTGTGCTGTGAAGCAGGCAATTTGGGCCTCCACACCCAATGTGTACTATGGTGAACAGTGTAGGTGTGGGAAATGTGTCCTAACATGCCACAGGAAAAAAAACTAACACCAGGAAAAGGGTTAACTAATCTATGTGAGTGATAGTGCCTCTTCCTAGGTTTATACGAAACATGCTTTGATGATTTATCTGAATCTACAAAAGGTGGAGGTGCATAAAACTGTGCAAAAGTAGGAGGTGTTTGGTTTTTCTCAAAAGTACTGATTTTTACTTTCAAAAATTCATTCTCTTTATTTAAACTTGCAATTTCAAATTTTCTTGCACTCTCATTGGTTTCAATATCATATGCCATGTCATTTAATTTCTTAAAAGTAGTTTCTAATTCAACATGCGATATTTTTAACAAATCATGCTTAATAGTTAAATCAGAATATTTTTTATTCAACTCATCGAATTCATCAAGCAAAGACATGTGATTGGAATTAACAGTGGAATGATCTTTAATTAAAACATCATGCTCTTTTTGCAAAGTCAAATACTCTAATTTCAAACTAGCATGAGTTTTCTTAAGCTTCTTATACGATGTATGAATTTTTTCAGAAACTTCTTATAATTGATCGTATGTAAGCTCACATACCTCTTCTTGGTCGGACTGACCAAGGTGCTCACAGGCCATCAAACATAGGTTTGTAACCTCCTCTTCAGCATCAGTTTCTGAGGAGTTGGATGCAGAATCGGCCCAGAACGCCTTTTGTATCCGCTTGTTGTCCTTTCTGAACTTTGGTTTCTCCTCACCCTTCTCCTTTCTTGGGTGAGCCTTGAGTGTAGGATAATCCGCCTTTATGTGTCCAGGCTTCCTGCATTCAAAACAAATAGATTCAGATGAACCTTTAAAGTTTCTACTGGTCTTACCTTTGTTTCACTTTTGAAAATTCTTGTTCTTCTTCCTTAGAAAGCTCTTGAATTGCCTTGTGATGAAGGCAACTTCCTCGCTATCAGACCCGAAAGTTCTAGCATCTGAATCATTGGCCTTTAGCGCCACTGTCTTTTCCTTCTTTCGTTCACTTGCATCAAGTTGTCTTTGGTTCACCCCTTGCTCGTAAGCAATGAGTGATCCAAGTAAGCTGTCAATAGAGTAAGTATTTAAATCTTTACATTCCGTTATCACAGTAATCTTAGCATCGTATGAAGAAGGCAAACATCTAAGAATTTTGTTCACTCTTTCAAAATTAGTTAGTTCTCTTCCTAGAGCATGCAAAGAGGTGACGATTTGAGTGAACCTTGTGTATATTTCTGAAATCGTCTCACTAGGTTTTATGCAAAAAAGTTTGTAATCATGTAACAAGATGTTTAACTTAGACTGTTTGACTTCAATTGTACCTTCATATGTTATACACAATCTATCCCAGATTTCTTTACCCATTGTACAAGTAGAAACACGCATATAGTCTTCAAATTTTAAAGCACAAAAGAAACAGTTCAAACATTTTGCATTTAACTGTGCTAAATCACGATCATTAAAAGTCCAATCTGTAAACGGGAGTTTAGTTTTAATACCGTTAACAAGTCTATGTGGTGCTTCATAACCATCTTTAACTAACATCCACATACGATAATCGATTGATTGAAGAAAAGTAGACATGCATGCTTTCCAAAAATCAAAAGGAATGTTATCAAACAACGGTGGTCTTCTAATAGAATAACCTTTAGTAGTATTATGATTGTTATAGTTAGCCATGGATCAAATTCAAAAGTTTTTAAACAGAAATGTTGAATCCCGCTCTGATACCACTTGAAATTTCGATAGGGATGTTAAACCCTAGTGAGCTAGTCCTGAGGCTAACCAAGAGGGGGGGTGAATTGGTTATTTAAAAATTTCACGAGCAACAGAAAAATCTTTTCGATACTTTACAACGGAAACAAGTAAACACGAACGAAAAGATCAATCATAGATATTCACCCAAGTAGTTAATATCAGAAAAGTAAAGTGCAAAATAGAATCAGAAAAGCAGACCAAATTTTATAGTGGTTCGATCAACTTGACCTACGTCCACTCCCCGGAGCCTCCCCTCCGAGTATTGCACTAAACAAAAAGTGACTCTCCTTTTGCTCCCACAGCAAGGTGGAGAAGCCTGTACAAAAACCTCCTTTCGACCACCCAGAGAGGCAGAGAACCTGAACTCCTTTTGCTTCCTCCTGAAGCGGGCAGAGAACCCGAACTCCTTTTGCTTCCACCTGAAGCGGGCAGAGAACCCAGATCATCTTACGACGATCCTTCCAAGAACACCCACAAAGATAAGAGACGAAGAATGGAGAAGATGACTCTGATCCGTGCTTGGAGAAACCTTTGTGAATCCCTCACAAACTCCCCCTCACTAGATCCTCTCTCTCTCTCCCAAACTCTCTCTCTCTCTTTAGGGTTTCTCTAGACAGGAAAGTGGCAAAAGATTGTTTTCTATTCAAAGAAAAAGATCTTTTATATGAGGGCTCAAAAACAACCCTAAATCTCAACTGGTCGGCCAAGATCGTCCAAGACGATCGATAGATTATCCTATACGATCAGTTCAAAATCAGCTGTTCCAGCCTGGACGATCTGGCTCTTATGGAAGATCAAGAGAAAAAGTTGTTCATATCGTCCCGTACGATTCTGTGATCGTCCGAGATGATTAGTATAAATCGAGGAATATCGTCCAGAAGACAGTTCGGGTCGTCCAGAAAAAAATTGTGTTGGACGATCAAAAAATGACTTGATCGTCCAGGACGATCGGGATATCGTCCAGGACGATCGGGATATCGTCCAGTACGATTAGTTCAAAAAGGGCCCAAATCATCCTCAACACAGTTCGGGACGTACAGCTGAAATACACTACACGATAATTTTCATCCAGGATGATCTTGTGATCGTCCAGGATGATATGATCGTATCAATCAAGTCTTAATTACTTTCCTTAATTACCAGACTAATTTAGGCATGATTGTACTGGATCGTCCAAGATGATACACGTATCATCTGGGACGATCAGGCCAAATATCTTAAATTAAAAACTTACCTAACTTGATCTGGCGGCTGAGAATTTCTAATTTGAGCCTATCGTCCCGTACGATCCAAGGATTATCCAGGACGATCGGCTTAATCAGACCAACTTAACTTGGTCACCCTAATTAGGGTTTCTATTTTTACAGGATCATCCAGGATGATGTGAATATTATCCAGGACGATCTAAACAAAAAAAGAACAGAAACTCTACTTCACTTTAAAACTCTCCCCCTGAGTGTGTGTGTGCAAGGTTACTTAGCTTGGGGATACATACATTACAATGACTCAATAAAAATGAAAAAATAGTACATTTGACTTGAGTTACAACATAGTCTGATTCGATCTTGGATTGACTTGAACTTGCAATTGATCCTTCGAACCTGAACAATTAGATAGTCAACAAGAAACATAATCGTTTGCTATCATCAAAATCATAGTCCTTAAAACTAGATTCGCAACATCAACTTCATATAAATAAGACCTAGAATCTATCTAAGCCACATAGCTTTATACACACACTTTAGATGTTTTGATAGGACAACTGACTTTAGCTTTGGTTAAGATGGTGGTTTGGTGTGGTTTGTTGGGAGTGCCTTGCCTAGAGGGTACTCATGTTTAGATTGTTTACTTTTTATACTATAGATGTTATATTTACATTTATATTGGTGCATATTTGGAGTAGGCTCTTAGGCCATTTTATATTTACTTGTACATATTCACACAACTTCATACAGATCCATTTTTATATACTACTATTTTACATTCCTATAAAGTAGAATATGTTGAAATCCAGGATCTCGAGCACTTAGTTTTGATGGTGACAACTAATACTTACTGAGTACATATAGACTTCTTTTAGATTACAAATGCTTAATCCTTGTATTTGAGCACTAATATTTCAGGTCAATTGCACACTGCTTAAGATTACTGAAGACTCAAACCGGGTAGAATAGGATGTTGAAGAGTCTGTAATTTTTATTTCTTTATTTTTATTTTTATTTTCTTGAGTCTGCCACAGAAGCATGCATGTGAAAGGAGCAACCATGCACACACACAGGGGGAGAATTGTTTTTTTAAAATGATTAAATTTTTTTTTAAGAAAATTGTACTGTACGATTTTGTATCGTACTATACGATTAATTAAAAATATTTAGGCTAACGGCTAATTTTTGAATGATTAAGTTTAGAAACTAATCGTACTGTACGATCCATATCATACTGTACGATAAGAGATAATTGAGAAACCCTAGCTGCTAGAATAAGTTTGGTAAGTTTTTGAATTTGATATTTTGTACTGATCGTACTGTACGATACCTATCGTACTGTACGATTAATTAATACTTACCAAAATTATCCCCCTAATCAGGAAATAAATGTTAGTTTCTAATTTATATGTCGATCGTACTGTACGATATTATATCATACTGTACGACTGACAGAGACGATTTCATTCGTCCCAGAGATCGTACCAGATGAAACCAAGGTTTTTTGTTCTGTTCGTCCTGGACAATATTCATATCGTACAGGACGATATCAAGAAATGAACTAATCGTACTGTACGATTGGTGGAGTGCTGGATGACCGACAGAGAAGATTTTCTTCGTCCTATCGATCGTACCAGACGATCCCAAGAATTTTTGTTCTATTCATCCTGGACGATATTCGTATCGTACAGGATGATATCCTGAAAAACATTAATCGTACTGTACGATTCAAGGAGTGCTAGACGACTGGCAGAGATGAATTCTTTCATCCCGAGGATCGTCCCACAGTTCATCCTGTACGAACAGTACGAATCAACAGTATCGTCCTGTACGATATACGTATCGTACAGTACGATATGAATAAAATTTGATAACTATTCGTCTGTACTCCTACTGGATGGAGCTGTAATTGAACTGATCGTACTGTACGATTATAAATCATACTGTACGAATAGAAACATAAAAGTTGAAACTTTTAGGGTTTTCTGAAGCCTGATATAAAAATAACTTAAAATTTTCTTTAGGGTGTTGTTGATCTATCCTTTGCTGTGAGAGGCTTGGAGGAAAAAGAAGGGGATTCAGTAGAGAGAAGTTTTTGGAGAGATCCAGGGCTTGAGAGAGGAAGGTGAAGGTGAGCTTGAGCGTGAGGGAGAAGTAGTGTGAGGGGATCACACGGTGGCTTCAAGCTAGCTGCATGCTTTGCTCCTCTTGTGGCTTTGGGAAGCTTCAAGAAGATTCTTGAGCGAAGAGTCACTTCAAGATCAACATCGCCAAGGTACTCTGCCATCTCCAGGAGGGAGAAAAAGGAGAAGGTCTGCTGTCGTCACCAGGAGGGTGACATAGCGTTTGGTATTCCGCCGCATCGAGGGAGGTGAAAGTGAGTATTGTAAAGGCTTCTCCGACTTGCTGTGGGGGCAAAAGGAGAGTCAACTTTAACTAGTGCAAATCCCGGAGTAGAGGACTCCGGGGAGTGGACGTAGGTCAAGTGACCTAACCACTATAAAAATCTCTGGTGTTTTTTTTCCTGTTTACCGTACTTTAATTTTCATGCTTTTAATTTGTACGTTTAATTGCTTGGTGAAAAATCACTATTTAAATCTTGTGGTGTAAAATCAAACATTGAATTATCAATATTATCGTTGAGAACGTTGTATTTGCTTCCGCACATTATTCGTTAAGTTATATTTTGAAAATACAAAAACAAAATTAGAACACTTGTGTAGGGTTAAATTTTTAAACTACTAATTCACCCCCCCTCTTGGCGCATCTCATACTTTCAAGTGGTATCAGAGCGGGGTTTCAAAATAGTGTTTTAGAAAACCTAGAAACATAAGATCCATGGCTCAATTTGGTAACGGTAACACTGCGGAGGGTTATTCTATAACTCGTCCACCTCTATTCGACAACATACTGTTTGATTTCTGGAAAATACGCATGTCTACATTTTTACAGTCTTTAAACTATCGCATGTGGATGTTAGTCCAAGAAGGTTATTCTGCACCATTTCGTATGTTAAATGGAATTAAAACTGAACTATTATTTAATGAATGGAGCATTGAGGATAGAGAACTTGCACAACTAAATGCTAAATGTCTAAATTATTTCTTTTGCACACTAAAATCAGAAGACTATATGCGAGTCTCAACTTGTACTACTGGTAAGCAAATTTGGGACAAACTGTGTATCACGTACGAAGGAATTAGTGAGGTCAAATAATCTAGGTTGAACATACTGCTACATGATTATGAACTATTCCGCATGAAACCTAGTGAAACTATATCTGACATGTACACTCAATTCACCCAAATTGTAACATCTCTGCATGCTTTAGGAAGAGAGTTGTCTAACTCGGAAAAAGTAAACAAAATACTACGATGTTTGCCTAGCTCATATGATGCTAAAATCATTGTAATAACTGAGTCAAAGGACCTGAATGTTTATTCTATTGACAATTTGCTTGGGTCACTCATTGCCTACGAGCAAGGGGTGAGTCAACGACAAAGTGATGTAGGTGAAAAGAAGAAGGAGCGTGCGGTGGCCTTAAAAGCAAATAATTCTGAAAGTGACATCTCAGCAGCGGAGGAAGATGACGACATCACCTTGATGACTCGTCAGTTCAAAAATTTTCTGAAAAGAAAGCAGCGGCATCATCAAAGCAATTGGAACAAAGGTAAGAACTCAAAGCATACTAAAGTTGCATCTGAAACAATTTGCTTTGAGTGCAGGAAACCCGGTCATCTCCGAGCTGATTGCCCCAACATCAAGACTCATCAAACCAAGGAAAAGAGTGAGGAAAGATCAAAGTTTAAGAAGGGAAAATTTAAGACACAAAAAGCATTTTGGGCCGACTCTGCCTCAAAATCATCGGAAGAAGAAGCAGAGGAGGAGGTAACGAATCTGTGTCTTATGACTAATGATAATCTTGATCAATCAGATCAAGATGAGGTATGTCAATTGTCTTACGATGAACTGCTTGTTATTTCTGAAAAAATATATTACTCGTTAGAAAGTTGAAGAAAAAGCATGTTAGTCTTAATACTGAGTTTAGTACTTTACAAAAGGAGCATGCTAGTGTAGTTAAGAACTTTTCTGACTTGGATAAAGATCAAATGTCTTTGCTTGATGAATACGATGCATTAAACAAGAAGCATATTGAGTTAACCATTGCACACGATACCTTGAAATCATCACATGTTGAATTAGAGAATGCATTTAAGGAACTAGAAGAACTAGCAGGGGAACTTAGTAGTAGTGAGCATGCATTAAGATTCGAATATGCAAGTCTTAACAATAATAACAAATTTTTAAAGGAAAAACTTCATGCATTCGAAAATAACAAAAAAACTCCCACATTTGCTGAGTTCTTTCAACCTCCACCATGTGAATCATGTCATTCAAAACCAGCACGGCATGCATCATCCAAACCCAAAAATAGGCACTACCACCCTCGTAGATTAGTGAACCCATTTCAAGGTGTTAGATGTTATTCTTGTGGCATGCTAGGTCACATAGCCCGCACGTGCTCAATTCACTATAGGACACATCTAGTGTGGAGACCTAAATCGCATTCATCACAGCATAACATGCATATATTTCATTCATATAAGCATAGGGTGGAACCCAAACTCACTTGGGTTCCCAGAGCTAATCCGTGATTGACATTATAGGGATGCTCTCACAAAAGACCTAGTGAGAGCATGTGGTACCTGGACAGTGGCTGCTCAAGACACATGACTGGAGACATGAAGCAGTTCGTGACACTGGAGGCCAGGTCAGGAGGCAAGGTAACTTTGGGAGACAACACCACCAGGAAGGTGGTGGGCTCAGGTATCATTGGAAACACTAAAAATTTAGTTATTGAGAATATACTTTTAGTGGATGGTTTAAAGCACAATCTTTTAAGTATAAGTCAACTTTGTGACAAGAGCTTTGATATAAAATTTCTGTCTAATAAATGCATGATTAGCCTAAATGATTCACTTGTGTTAGAAGGAAAACGTACAAACAATGTTTACATGTTAGATTTGAACAGCATTGAAACCTCAAACTCTTTGTGTCTGAAAACAGTAGCGGATGAAAACACTTAGGAACATCACTCAGAAAGACTTAGTTAGAGGCATACCAAAGTTAGACTTTACTAAGGACCATCTTTGTGATGCTTGCCAATTAGGAAAACAAGTTAAATCTTCATTTCATGCAATCAAGGATATCAGCACCACTAGGCCATTAGAAACTCTCCACATGGACCTGTTCGGACCTGTTAGTACAGCCAGCCTAGGAGGGAAGTTGTATGGGTTTGTAATAATAGATGACTACTCTAGGTTTACTTGGGTGAAATTCCTAGCTCATAAGAGTGAGTCATTTGAAGAATTTAGAATATTCTCCACTTGGATTCAAAGGAAATTAGGATGTGTAATTTCAACAATTCATAGTGATCACGATGGGGAATTTGAAAATGATAAATTTGAATCTTTTTGTAAAGAGGTTGGAATAGAACATAATTTCTCTTCTCCTAGAACTCCTCAGCAAAATGGAATAGCAGAAAGAAAGAATAGAGCTTTAGTTGAAGCTGCTAGGGCTGTGTTAGCTGAATCTCCCTAGATACTTTTGGGCAGAAGCAGTAAATACCGCATGCTATGTGATAAATAGGGTAAATGTTAGATCCAAACTTAATAAGAAACCCTATGAGTTGCTTAAGGGTAGGACACCCAATCTTTCCCACTTACACGTTTTCAGTTGCAAATGCTTCGTCCTAATCAATGGCATGTCACCCTTAGGAAAGTTCGATCCTAAATTTGATGAAGGGGTTTTCCTAGGCTATTCATCGGTAGGTAAAGCCTATAGAATATTCAATAAGAGAACCTTAGTAGTAGAAGAATCCACCCATGTGGTATTTGATGAATCCAATAAGACATCTGAACCTAATCATGAAGAAGAAGAAGTTGAGGTTATACGGGGAGTAAAAACCATTACCATAGAGACTAGAGCGGAACCTCAGGAACATCTGCCTAGAGATTAAAAATTTTCTTCTAGTCATCCTAGAGAGCTGATCTTAGGAGACCCATCAGAAGGGGTAAAAACTAGGCATGGACTTAGGAAAGAGGTTAGTCATTCTGCATTCATATCTATGATTGAGCCCACGAGTATAGATCAAGCCTTAGGAGATGAATTTTGGATCCTAGCAATGCAAGAAGAGTTGAACCAATTCGTTAGGAATGATGTATGGGAGTTAGTCAAAAGACCTAAAGAACAAAGCGTGGTTAGAACTAAATGGGTCTTTAAAAATAAGATGAATGCCTCTGGAATAGTAGTAAGAAATAAGGCTAGGTTAGTAGCAAAGGGGTATAACCACATTGAAGGAATAGATTTTGAAGAAACCTTTGCTCCGGTAGCTAGACTAGAAGCCGTCAGGGTACTGTTAGCTTTTGCTTGTTTTAGGGATTTCAAGCTGTATCAAATGGATGTCAAGAGTGCCTTCCTGAATGGAGTAATCAAGGAAGATGTTTATGTGGAGCAACCTCCGGGGTTTGAAAACTCACAATTTCCAAACCACGTGTTCAAACTGAAAAAGGCACTATACGGGTTAAAACAAGCACCTAGGGCCTGGTATGAAAGAATTAGTACGTTCCTACTAGATAGAGGCTTTGTAAAGGGTAGTGTGGACACCACCTTATTTTTGAAGAAGGTATGAAATGAAGTACTCATTGTTCAGATTTATGTAGATGACATCTTGTTCGGATCGACGGAGAAAAGCTTATGTAATGAATTTTCAAAAGCAATGAGTGACGAGTTTGAAATGAGTATGATGGGAGAACTTAGTTACTTCCTTGGATTTAGTGTAAAATAAATAGAAGGTGGAACATTTCTTAGCCAGTCTAAGTACATCAACGACATTTTGAAAAAATATGAAATGGACAATGCTAAGGCTATGAATACACCCATGAGCTCTAATATTCAATTGGATAAAGATCCCAGTGGGAAGTCTGTAGATCAAAAGAGGTATAGGGGAATAATTGGATCGCTTCTCTATCTGACTGCTAGCAGACCAGACATAATGTTTAGTGTGTGTCTCTGTGCCCGTTTTCAAGCTGACCCAAAAGAATCTCACATGACTACTATCAAAAGGATTCTTAGATATCTACTAGGCACCACGAACTTGGGAATTTGGTATCCTAGACACAGCACTTCCTTTGAAATCTTAGGATACTCAGATTCAGACTTTGCAGGATGTAGGGTAGATAGAAAAAATACTTCTGGGACTTGTCAATTTATTGGACAATCATTAGTTTCATGGTCCAGTAGGAAACAAAATTCAGTAGCCCTATCCACAGCCGAAGCAGAATATATAGCGATAGGTAGCTGTGTTGCACAAGTTTTGTGGTTAAAACAACAGCTTGTAGATCTAGGAATACCTGTAGTAACCATTCCGATCATGTGTGACAACACTAGTGCTATTTGCATATCCAAAAATCCAATTCAACATTCACGAATCAAACATATAGACATTAGACATCATTTCATTAGAGATCATGTAGCCAAAGGAGATATTGAACTGCACCACGTTGCTACTGAAGATCAATTGGCTGATATTTTCACAAAACCACTAGATTATGACACATTTAGCACTTTAAGAACAAAATTAGGTGTCATAGACATTCAAGCCTAAAGTAAAAAAAAAAAAACCAAAAAGAAAAAAAAAACAAAAAAAATTATGTTTGTTATAATTTGTTTTATTCAAAAAAAAAAAAAAAAAAAGGATTCCTGATCCTCTTATCATGCTGCTCATCAACCTTGATATTCTCTGACAATCGTACTGTACGATCCACTATCGTACTGTACGATAAGGTTCAAATCAGTCCAATCTCAGCCGTCCATTCCCATTTACGGTCCAGATCTTTCATGTCTTAAGTCGATCGTACTGTACGATTCACCACTCGTACTGTACGATACTAATTATTGGTCATCGTACTATACGAACTACCAAACGTACTATACGATCCACGTGTCAAACGGATTAGGATGAATTTAAATCAGCCGGTACGAACATTATTGCCTATCGTACTGTACAAACACCTGTTCGTACTGTACGAACACTTTTGTCAAAAGTCATTCAGATGACTCATTGGGATGAACGCCTCACACTCACATTCATACAGTATGATACTGATCGTACTGTACGATTTGACTCACTTTTTTGAAAAAGTCATCCAGACGACATAATTGCGCATATCGTACAGTACGATACTCGATCGTACTGTACGATATATCTCAAATTCTATAAATTAGGAGGGATTCCTTATCTATTCTCCTCACGCTCAATCTATCTGAATTTTCTCCTTTCTCCAATCTTTTCTTCCACATTGTCTGGGTCCAGTAAGCGCGGTCGAATGATCGTCGGGAGCTCTTCCTCCTCTCGGCGCTTCGATGATCGTTTTCTCTCTGCTGCGGATGAGAAAGCGTATCTTAAAATCAAGGAGGCCAAGTTCACTCCCTCCCGCATGCTAAATCAAGCCACCTTAAACTTTAAGGTGATGAATCTGTTTGCCTCCACTAGCCTTCAATTTCTTCTGACTCTTGCTTTTCCGTTTCACTCCGAACTCTTGTTTGAGTTTTTTGCCAATATCTGAGTCGACCTTGAAAACACTACCTTCACGTCTTATGTCTGTAAACAGAATGTCCTTATCATCGTCAACGACATTGCTGCGCACATCGGGCTGTCCACTGACGGCCCTCGTCCCCAATCCATAATCTCCCAGGACTATGATTGGATGTCAGTAAATATGACCCTTAGAGGTGTCCCCTCCAACCAACATCTACCCCTGGTCCAAACCTTAAATCAAAATGCTCGTGTTATCCAGCATGTCCTACGCACATCCATTATACCTAAAGCTGGAGACCGCATCCATATAACTCCACTACTTTCTATCGTCACCTATCTCATCATGTCTGGCACAAAATTCAATGAAGCCCAGATGGTGTTTAACTACATTCATACCTTGTCTGCCTTCCGATATCCCAGTGCCTGTCGTAAACTGAACCTTGCTTTAGGGCATGTCATTGGATATATTCTAGATGCAAAATACCAGCTTCATTATCCGCTACCTCCTGATCACCTTCCTATCTTTTACTCGGATGCCTCCTTTCGTATCTTGTTCCATCGGGGGGCCGTTCCCGCCGATCCCGAGTTTGATGACGAAGAGGGTGCTGCTCCTGCTGACGCACCTCCACCACCACCAATCCAACCACCTGGTCTTGCTCCTCCCGACTACCCTCACGACGACATTATTCGACGACTTGATCATCTGGAGACTAGGTTGGATGCCCACATTGCTCAGCAACATCAGGAGCATGCCACTAACATGAAATGGTTTAGGGAGCGCTTCACATCGATCGATCACCAGTTTGCGTCCCTCCATCAGTACCACCAGCTATTTCCCGACCCTCCACCACCACCTCCAGATCAGGATCCAGATTTTTGAGCTGTTGTAGTTGTTTTTGTTTTCTGTTTGTTATCATTGTAGTTGTTTTCTTTTTCTTCCCTTTTTGGTGTTGTCAAAAGGGGGAGACTTTTCTGTGTGTTCTGTATTCTGTTTTTGCTTACTATTAAATGCTATTATTTGTTTGTGTTCTCACTACATTTATGTTTTTTTCTATCTTGTTGTTTTATTTATGTTATAATAAAAAAAAAACTGTTTCTTCTCCTCCTAGTTAAAAATTAATAAGCTACTCTTCTGAGGGGGAGCTAAAGAAGTCAAAACATCTGTCCATCAGAAAATATTATTTGACACCATCAAAAAGGGGGAGATTGTTGAAATCCAGGATCCCGAGCACTTAGTTTTGATGGTGAAAACTAATACTTACTGAGTACATATAGACTTCTTTTAGATTACAAATGCTTAATTCTTGTATATGAGCACTAATATTTCAGGTCAATTGCACACTGCTCAAGATTACTGAAGACTCAAATCGGGTAGAATAGGATGTTGAAGAGTCTATAATTTTTATTTCTTTATTTTTATTTTTATTTTCTTGAGTCTGCCATAGAAGCATGCATGTGAAAGGAGCAACCATGCACAGACATAGGGGGCGAATTGTTTTTTTTAAATGATTAAATTTTTTTTTAAGAAAATCATACTGTACGATTTTGTATCGTACTGTACGATTAATTAAAAATATTCAGGCTAACGGCTAATTTTTGAATGATTAAGTTTACAAACTAATCATACTATATGATTCATATCGTACTGTACGATAAGAGATAATTGAGAAACCCTAGCCACCAGAATAAGTTTGGTAAGTTTTTGAATTTGATATTTTGTACTGATCGTACTGTACGATACCTATCGTACTGTACGATTAATTAATACTTACCAAAATTATCTCCCTAATCAGGAAATAAATGTTGGTTTCTAATTTATATGTCGATCGTACTGTACGATACTATATCGTACTGTAAGACTGACAGAGACGATTTCATTCGTCCCAGACGAAACCAAGGTTTTTTGTTCTGTTCGTCCTGGACGATATTCATATCGTACAGGACAATATCAAGAAATGAACTAATCGTACTGTACGATTGGTGGAGTGCTGGATGACCGATAGAGATGATTTTCTTTGTCCTATCGATCGTACCAGACGATCCCAAGAATTTTTGTTTTATTCATCCTGGACGATATTTGTATCATACAGGATGATATCCTGAAAAACACTAATCGTACTGTATGATTCAAGGAGTGCTGGATGACTGACAGAGTCATTTTTTCTTTCGTCCCGAGGATCGTCCCACAGTTTGTCCTGTACGAACAGTACGAATCAACAGTATCATCCTGTATGATATACGTATCGTACAGTACGATATGAATAAAATTCGATAACTGTTCGTCTGTACTCGTACTGGACGGAGTTGTAATTAAACTGATCATACTATACGATTATAAATCGTACTGTACGAACAGAAACGCAAAAGTTGAAACTTTTAGGGTTTTCTGAAGCCTGATATAAAAACAACTTAAAATTTTCTTTAGGGTGTTGTTGATCTATCCTTTGCTGTGAGAGGCTTGGAGGAAAAAGAAGGGGATTCGGTAGAGAGAAGTTTTTGGAGAGATCCAGGGCTTGAGAGAGGAAGGTGAAGGTGAGCTTGAGCGTGAGGGAGAAGTAGTGTGAGGGGATCACACGGTGGCTCCAAGCTAGATGCATGCTTTGCTCCTCTTGTGGCTTTGGGAAGCTTCAAGAAGGTTCTTGAGGGAAGAGTCACTTCGAGATCAACAACGCCAAGGTACTCTGCCATCTCCAGGAGGGAGAAAAAGGAGAAGGTCCGCTGCCGTCACCAGGAGGGTGACATAGTGCTTGGTATTCCGCCGCACCGAGGGAGGTGAAAGTGAGTATTGTAAAGGCTTCTCCGCCTTGCTGTGGGGGCAAAAGGAGAGTCAACTTTAACTAGTGCAAATCCCGGAGTAGAGGACTCCGGGGAGTGGATGTAGGTCAAGTGACCGAACCACTATAAAAATCTCTGGTGTGTTTTTTCCTGTTTATCGTACTTTACTTTTCATACTTTTAATTTGTACGTTTAATTGCTTGGTGAAAAATCACTATTTAAATCTTGTGGTGTAAAATCGAAAATTGAATTATCAATATTATCGTTGAGAACGTTGTATTTGCTTCCGCACATTATTCGTTAAGTTATATTTTGAAAATACAAAAAAAAAAATTAGAACTCTTCTGTAGGGTTAAATTTTTAAACTACCAATTCACCCCCCCTCTTGGCGCATCTCATACTTTCAGAATATACCTAGGTAATAATAAAAATATAAAGGCCATGATGTAGATATAAATTTAAATACTTTGGATATTTATATAGCTAGATTGAGTTGTATAATGTCAAAATTTTATAAAAGATTTGAAAATGATTATTTATATACACTTATAGGTTCCAAGAGAAAATAATTCTTCTTCCTTTGAAGATCATTATCTTTTGAAATTTAATAGAAGATCCAGAAACCAAAAGATTGAAGATTAAGATAAATAATCATATTTAAATATACATTACCTAGGAATAGAAATCCCAGCTTGTTGTTGGTGGGGCCTGGACACCTTTACTTTATTGAAGACCTTGGGTTGTACTTTGAGAAATTATAAATAAATATAAACTTTTTATTTATGCATTATTATTTATGCATTATTTCATTTCACAGTCATGTATATATTGTAAAATCTTAATTAAAGTTTTCTAAATTATATTTCCTTAATTCCTAGGATAGAGCAATCTAATCTTGCATTGATGCAATAATTATTTATGCTTGAGATTGTTATCTGACAACTCACTCTAGGCAATTATAAGTCTAGATTGGATATCTAAAATCCAAAAAATTGAAGACTAAATCTAAACTCCAAATCCAAATCGAAGATTTATAATCTAAAGCCTGTATACTGAAATCTTGATAGCCCAAGGCTTTCTTTAAATCTATATGAATTTAAAAATCTTTAGTTACTTTAATTAAGAGTATTCGCTTTAGAGATGTAATTAACTATAGGGTCTTGCCCTTACAAGAAGTCTAAAACCCAATATTAAAATTAAGCCTATCTTAGTTTCTTTCTAAGGTAGGGGAAGAATCTATGGACATATACTTAGCATTAAACATTGGTTTAGTTTCATGATCAAAATGAATAGTGAATAACCTTTTTATCCTTTAAGATGAATTGAATATTCCTTATGTTATGTTTGATTATAAAAATAAATACATTTATTTAGTTTAATATTTAAAATGATATGTGAATATTCCTTTTATCCTTTATAATAAATTGAATATTCCTTATGTTGCATTTGATTATGAAAATAAATTAAAATTTTCTTTTCAAATTGATAGTGAAACATTAGTCTATCTTTAGGGTATAATGTTAATCTATGCTGGTTTGATAAAAGAAATATTTTTTTTAAAACAAATCATGTGGAAAATGATACAAAAGTAAAATTTTTCCATAGCAGTATATAAAATAGGAGAAACTAAATAATCAGTAAAGAATATTTATAATCATCAAAATATAAGATCGGGCTCTAGAACTAAAACATGCTTGAGGAGACAATAGGAGGGATCAACACATTTGCCAGGCTATTGAGGAATGGTATCTTTTCCTGGCCAAGGAGGTGAGAGGAGGGAGATTCTTCAAAGTCTGTAAGATTATTCTCCACCTTTAGTAAGGGAGAAGGGCTTCTATGCCTAGTTGTGTGCTGAAGCAGTCTAAATTAGTATATTACCTAAAGAGGAGGACCTTTTGGAAGTTGACATAGGTCATTTTGACTGAACCATTATAAACCTTGTTTGCATGTTCTTACTTTTATGCACCTTACCTTTTTTATACTTCATTCTACTACACTCATGTTTTTATTTTGATTATCTTTGTGAAAGAGGCTTTTGGTGAATGATCTTTGGTTGAACTTTATTTTTAAAATTTATTTTCAAAATAAAACATATTTTCTTTCTAAAAGTTATGAAGGAATCTTATTTAATTTTAGTTTGTGTTTTGAATTATTTTAATCTCTTTAACACTTTCATATACCAAGTTTTATTTTTAAGCAAAAGATTTTCAAAAATATCAAAATATTTTAAAATACCAATTCACCCCTCTTTTTGTGTGCATAATCACTTTCAAATAAATTTTAACTTAAACAAAAATCTCCTTAATCCTTCAACTAATAATAACATATTTAGAAAAATAAAATCATAAAACTTAATAGAGTTAATAAACCACACTATAGATGATTTATTATGACAACTGACTCTAGCTTTGGTTAGGATTGTTGTTTGAATGTTTTAAAAATTTGTGTTTTCTTTAGTGATTATAAAGATATCTTTTCATTATGGTGGATGTGTGAAGTTGGTTATTATGGTTGAATGATCTAACCTTTTATTATGCTCTATGATATGTGATGATCATAATAAATTATCTCAGGTTTTATATGATTTGGATGATTTATTGTTAACCCACTCTTATGCATGTTACTAAGCTTATGCAAGGCTATAAAGGGGTTAAACAACTTAATTTTAAAACTAATTAAATTTTTTACAGGTGCTTACATTGCCTTTTCCTCCTAAATATTAAAAGCATGGCTTATATATAGGTCGTACAAATGTTAGAGACTAATATTTCATTGGTTATGTGACTTATAGTTTGATTGCAGATTACTTTGAGATAGTTTTTTGAAATTCTTTATAAAATTTGTTTATTTATCCAACAATTATGGAACCAAAGTTAAGAAAATTCCACCATTTTAGGAGATTTCTTTCTTTTGGAGGCTTTTCTGGAGAATGATTGATGGTGGGAGACTCAAAGACTGATAAATAAATAAATTTATTTTGTAAAAAGACTTACTTCATTCATAGGTTTAGAAATATAGGATGTTAGTAGTAGATCCTGGCCACCTTTACTTTCTTTAGACCCTAATTTATATTAAGTGACACTTGCCATATTGGGCATTATGCTTTGTTTATTTATTCATATTATGGTGTGTATAGTTTTTTTTGCACACTAGAACTCCTATAGTTCCTAGATTTATTTCTACAGGTGATATTTGCATGGATTTATGCTTAGGCTCCTCGAAATAAAATTTTTTTCTACTAATAATTAAATAATAAAATTTAGACATAACAATTCAATAAGATAATCATATTAGAAAGTAAATAAAGAACTTCCTAGGGTCTTATATACATATTAAACTCTTCTTTTCCTTTTTAGGCATCTTTCTGCTTGCAGGTAGAAGTGGAACAACTGACCTATGAGAGTGTAGTGATGATGTAGGGGAGTTATACTCTTTTAGGATAAATTTATTTTCTAAGACTTTTTAAAACTTCACATTCTAATTTATTGTATAATGTTAACTAGCATGTATTGTATTAGAAACCAATTAAGGAAATAAAATTTATTTATGTTTTATCCTTAAGATCATAATCTGACATTCATGGTTAGGGTCCACTTAAGAATATCTTAGACGTCAGCCTCAATTTCCAAAGAATTTAAATAATAATAAGAGCTCACCCATCTTAAATTTACGTAAGACTTGTATCATAGTTTTAAAATGATTTGGTGGAGTTATAACTTGCATTCTTATTCTAGGAATGAACATTAGTCAACAAGTGTCAAACATTCCTAAAATGCTTTGCAAGAGTCAAATATATAAATCTTATTTCCTTATTTTACATATCGTTAGACTAGGTTTGAGTAGCTACTCTATAATGATTCACTTTAGTTTTACGTTTTGAGGCAGACCCCAAATCATAAGTATCCACCCTCCCAAAATATAATCCCAAATTTCTATTAAAATTTCAACTTAAACATTAAGTTTCCATCATAAACTATAAAACTCAACATAGGATAGACTAGGGTTAATTTTGAGTTTCTCAAAATCTAGTGCTTTATACTTTTCTCCTTTAACTTGATAGAAACTATTCAACATTGAGTTATCCCTTTTGAAATTCTTACTTCTATCATTATCTCAAACTTTGTAATCAAATAAAATGAATCATTGCTTTAATCGAGAGTTTACTTAAGAGTACTCTCTTAAGATGTAATTAACCATAAGGGCTTGCTTTTTTGGGGAATTGGTTTCTCTAGATTAAAATAAACCCTATTTTATTCTTATAAAATAGTGGAAAAATCTTTGGGAATGTAGATGATCTTTTTTAAAATTCATTTCTATTTTTCAATTCCTTTATAAAATGTCACTATCATTTCTCCAAATGATACGACAATCATCTTCCATATTTGATTCAAGAAATGATGCATTTCTCCAAACCCATTCTTACTTTTGAATCCTTTGTAAAATAATATTTTCATCTCCACATATGATATACTGCTATCATTGTTGTATTTGATTCTAGATATGGTTAAAATTTCAAAACCCCATTTCTCTCTTTAAACACTTTTAATAGAATCTCATTTTCATCTCTTGAGATGACATATTATTCTTTGAATTATGTTTAATCATAGAAATGATATTTAATAAAATCTTATTTTTATAATTGAATCGATTGTAGATTTTTTTTGTCTATTTCCTAAGATGGTACCCTATTCTCAGTGCAATATTTCATAACAAAAATAGGAGACCAAATTCAATCAGTGTAGTTCTTTTTTCCCATAACCTAGTGTTTGGGCTAACTTCAGTGGAAGGTAGGAGTGCATTCATCTTAATAAGAAAGTGAACAAAGTTGAGAGTGTTGGATAAACATTAAGGTGTAGCTTCCATGCTAATGATTTTTAACTTATTAATGGTAGGTCAACAAGTCTTAATTTTTAAGTTGTAACACATTCCAATAATGAGGTTTCTCAAGATTTTACTAAAAATATAGGAGAGTTTGAGCTGATTGCCTCCATAAATAAGTTACCTATGGAGGAGCAAAGACAACAATATCTAATAATAAGTTAAAGGAGCTTCTTATTGAGGTTGAGTCCTTAAAGACCATGGAATGAAATTTTAAATTTAATATAGATGGTGATAATGTAATAATAATGAGGCAAATGAAGCCTTTTACAAAGAAGATTAGAAGTTTTGAAGTTTCTAGCCTTACTGGAGCTCCACGATGAAGTAGAAATCAAAATTAATTAACAAGCTAGTCTCTATATCAAGTAGCTTGATAGATTTTCCCAAATGCATTTTCTAGGAGGTTAATTAGTTGAGAATGGAAGTTATAATAATGAGGAAGTTTGTAAAAATTTTCCAAAGTAAAATAATTTGTAATGGGGTTATTCATACTACACTAACTAATAAAAATGTTAATTTTCCTTATGTGATCACTCTTGACCCACAATTCTACTAAGTTCTAGGAGGAGCTAAGTTTTAATATATGATGTGCTCAGGAACTTTTTTAATTGTGCAAGTCATCCTCTCATAAATTAATTTCTTTCTTTTATATCATTTGTTTTGATGTTCCTTGTTAGGTGTACCTTGTAATAGTGGGGTTTGTTTGATAAATTAGGAAATAAAAGTTTTTTTAAAAACTTATTTTAATAAATTTTTGAATGAAATATATATATTTTTCATTACTTGTATTTAAAAACTAAGACTAGACTGATGTTACTAGTTAGATGGATGGGGGTCCTTAGATCACTGATTTGATTAATTGGTAGATGTTGGAACTCTGCTATTATAATTAGAAGAGTTAAGATTAGTGGTGTTACTTTGAAGGTGGGCTAAATTTGGAGTTAGGTTACGAGCCTTATAATCTGTCCAAAGAATGCAAATCTAACTTCTACTAATTGATTCAAATTCTGTAGATACAAACCTAAAAAAATTGGGTTTATATAAAATAATGTAATTACAACCCAGTGTCTGTTGAAAAGTAAGGTAGCTAGGCTCCATCATAACAAATGTAGATTTCTACCAATATGAGAAATATATATTTAAATATAATTGATTTATTTAGTTATGTGGTCTTCTTGCTTCTGGATCATCTATAGAATTCCAAAAGAGAATATCTCTGAAAGGAATAGATAACATTACCTTTTGGAATCTACAAGTGTATATAAGTAATCATTTTTAAATCATTTACAACTCCTTACACTTTACAACTCAATCTAATTTTACAATCTAAACTTTTACATTTACACCTGAGCTTGGGTACATTCTACTTTCACTTTGGTAGTAAACAAAAGTTGTATACAAACATTTATGAGTGCACTATAGGTGTATGCAATTTAAAGAATCTATTATGGCCTAGAGAGCCTAATGTGGCCAAAAGAGCCTAAGGTGCACCAACAAGAAAAGCAACCATATATCTATGCCATCCAGAGTATAGAATGTAAACATACACTCAAAGGATACCCTCCAAGTGAAGGCATCGATATCACACCGAATCAAATAAACCATCAGCGTAGCCTTGGCTAGAGTTAGTTATCCTAACAAACCATCTAAAGTGTGTGTAGAAGCTATGTGGCTTTAATTTTTCTTAAAAGGTTTTATGTTTAAGTTATGTATATTTGAATGTATTTGTTTATTATAAGCTAAAGGATGTTTAATTTGAATTTAAGTTTTAGTGAATTATTCTTTTATTAAAAGATTTTTTTATTTTAAAAGTTAAAATTATTTTATTTTAAGTTATGAGGAATCATGATAATTAATAACCCCAAGTGAAATATGGGATTAATAACCATTAAATCCTAAGGCTCATAATGGTAATGCAATCATTTCCCAATATAGGATAAAACGATTGCATAGAGTCCCTCATTTTTTAACCATTTAATGGGTGATTCATTAATGGTTATTCTGAATAATATGTTAATCGAAGACTCCAAATTTCTTGGAAGTATTTAACCCAAACATCCTAGGCCTATTAATTGAATGCATTTATGCCCTCCCTTAGGAATCAAGCATATGCATAAATGCCTTGTGTCCAATTAATGAAAAGCTATTGATGCTAGAAGTAATTAACCTAGAATGACTCAAAGTATGGTTTATTAGAGTGAAGGATGGTGAGGAGGAGTGCCCGTCTTTCCACTCCCCACTCCTGTGAGGGGATTGGTGGTAGGAAATCTATTTGGAATGTTAAGTTTTGGAATGTGTTAGAAGGTATGGATTCTGAAGCTTGTGAACATGCGCTGATAACTGCCTATGTCTCCTTTGAGGAACCTGAGCAAAATATTCTCTGCTACAATGTTATTTGCAGCTCTACTTTGGGTTCTAAATGTTCTACTTTCGCAACTGATCTGGTGTCATGCGAACCTATTTTTTCCAGTTTCATTCCACATCTGGACTCTTTGTCTAGTCAGCAGTTCCTTGACCTCTCCCTTTACGAGTTCAAGCAGCCTAGGGAGATTGCACCTCCGTAGTTGGGGAAGGCCCGATGCAACTCAAATGGAAGTCCGAATGCTGCATTCATAAGGGATTTTGCTTCTGATTTTGTTACATAAAGATTAGTTGCTGTTATTCCCTATGATTTTGACCTTCCTGGAGATGTAATTGTAATGGAATGTAGGGACTTCAATGCCCTGTTGAATTCTTCTATTGATTCTATGTTGGATGGCAGGTGTGTAAAGCCAATTTTTTCTTTATTTTGTTTTATTTTTAGGTGTGTAAATCAATTGATGCAACCATTCATGGGATTTTATAATATGCAAACTAAACATATGGTCTTTATTTAAATGCCTCAACAAATTTTGCTTGTTTGGATAACCAAACTGCTTCTCCTCAACTGCCCTCCCAGCTTCCTTTTGGTTCTCAACCTGGCCAAGAACCCCCCAATGCATGGAATATGTTGGAAGTCTACAAAATTGATGATGTCTCTAAACCAGCAGTCATGTTGGAGGATGGTAATTCTGTGACTTTGAACATGGAGTATGTTCATGCTAACTTGGCTAGACTTGAAAGAGGGTTAGTGGGTTAGCTCTTTGGATTTAGATTTCCTTTCTTTGTGCTAAGCAATGCAAATGGTCTATTTTGGGGAATTTCAACTCCTCTCCACCTCTCTGGATGCTTTCATTTTTTTTTGAATCTGCCGAGGCTCGTGATGATGCTTTTTGGGAGGTCCATGGGTTGTTTGTGTGTTTATTATTTGTTTGGATTTCTAGTCTTCTTCCTTATAGCCCCAATCTTTAGTGGGTCTATCTTCTCCAGTTTGGATTTGCTTGCCTTCCTTGCCACTTTTATATTGGGATAATACCAATCTTGCTCAGATTGCTTCTTTCTTTAGTCAACCTCTATGGGTTGATGCTCAAACTAACTCTTGGAGGAGAAATGATTTTGCTCGAGTTTGTGTGAGGATGGATCTTTGTGCCAAGTTCTCTCCTGGTGTTTGGACCTCTGGGATTCATGGTAAGTTCTTCCAAAGAGCACAAAATGAGGGGATAGCTAACCTTTGCTTCCATTATCGCTTTATTGGGCACAAAGTAAGTTATTGTCCCAATATTCCTCATGCTTCCAAGCAGGCTTCACAACAATCCCTAAGCACTTTTGCTGAATTGCATGAAAATTCAATTTTGTGCAAGGATAGCAGCAACCCCTCTTCATGTGACCCTTTAATCACTTATAGCTGCCTCCTATTATAATTTTTGACCCAAATTCAACTTCCTTGATCTAGTCGGCCCTCCATCCACCTTATTTGGAATCTACAAACTTGCAAAGTGTGAACGGTGGGAAAAATCTTGAAAGTTATGGGCCTTACAGTCTTGTTACTTCTAGAAAATTTAGGAGACTAAAGAAGAAGAATTCCTATATTGGTATTGGAGGAAAGAAGACTAGTACCCCTGTCTCTCATGGGAAAGTTATTGAATCGGCCAAGAAAGTTGCTTCTTCTATGGATAGTGATCTCTTAAAAATTCCATTCAAGTTCTCCACTAAGGCTTTCCTCGTGCATCCAAGGCGCTCTAGCCCAAGGAAAGATAGAGCCTCTATGCATAGGGCTACTAAGGAACTTCAATGCATGGGGCAAATTATTGATCAACCAAGGAAGCGGAAGATGGTTGGAGGTGGGAATGAATTCCGTTGAGGTAATCTTTACATGTTTGTATAGTTTTAGCTTGTTTTGCTCCACTCTTCTTTGTTATGCTTTGTTGAGGAAGGCTTTTTTTTAATGAAAATCTATTTTGCCAAAAAAAAAAAGCCTTGTGTTTAAAAATATTTATTAATGAATTGGTCATTTAAATTAATTGAAGTTCTTTGATTTAATTAAATTGAAATTAGTTTGATTATTTATTCAAAATGATTAAAATTAAATCAACTAATTTTTTTAAAAAATATTTAAATTTTATTTTAAATTTAAATTATTTTAAAATTTTAATTTATTTTAATTATTTTTTTAATTTTTTAAAATTAATTTTTAATATGATTTAAAATTTATTTTTATATAATTATTCTTTATTTTTTTAAAATTTTTAAAAATTAATTTATATAAAGTTTAAATAATTTTTTAAATTTTATTAGATTTATTTAATTTGTTAAGGTTCCTCCCTTATAGAAATAATTTAGCATACATGATTGATTAATCAAATGACCTCAATCTTTCATATGATTGACACCATAAGTTACAGATAACCTAAGGTGAAATCATTAAAATTTTTGAATCTAAATTAAGGATTGATTTTATATGATTTTATTTAATTAAAGTTTATTTAAGGGATAATATTTAATTAAAGAATTTGAATCAATATTGATAGGACTTTTAATTTTCCTTGATTGTTGGTTTGGTTTATGATCTAATGAAATTTATTTTTATATTGTTATAATTTTGTCTGATTTATTATGAATTTTAGATATTTTAGCCCCAAAATGGAGGCTAATTTTAGGTTTTATGATTTGAGTGACTTAATGCATCCTAATTTATGTCAAATAAATTCCTAGGGTTTATGATGTCACTAAGTGTGCTAGGCTTTTGTTTTATCCCTATTAGATTTGAAATAAATTTCCTAGAGTTTTGTAAGTTTGCAAGACACAACACTACGTTGATTTACCTGGTGTCTATACTATTCCTTTAGGCTTACTTTCAAATGTTTCTGGCCCTTGTATGAAACTAAACAATCCACACTAATCATAGGCCCAAATGCTCTATGAATTGTCCACCATGAATCTAAAAAATGGGTCAAAATATGACTCATACATTTGAAAATTCAAGTTAGGATTATGGAGACTTCAAATATTGTTGAGAAATATATGGAACAGATGAGACATTCCATAACATCACTCAAAAAAATTCAATTTAATTGAGTGTGTATTTAGAGAGTAATTAATAGAAATTAGTGGAGATTCAAACTAAAATTTTTCCCTGAATACTCATTAATTTTTAGAGAGAGAAGGTGTGGGTTTTTAGAGAGAGAAGGTGCAGGTTTTTAGAGAGAGAAGGTGCGGGTTTTCAAATTTTGATTTGGTGGGTTCTTTAGGTTTTCCGATGATGGCGACTGATCGCCGGGCCTCGACGGGGTTGGGGTTGAGGAGTGATCATTGTTCCACGTTTGAGGCTTTGGGGGTTCATCCTCAATCGTTCTTCAATAGTTCTTTGCTGGAGTTTGGAGGAGATGGTTCGAAGTCTTTGGTCTATCCGGCCAACAATGGTGTTTGAATTAGTTCTAGATTCGGTAAACCTTTAACTATTAATGAAGGTGGTATGGTAAAAGATAAGAATTCTATTTCAATTTTGGGTAAAGCAAAAAATGTGTTGGTAAGTGCTAATGTGCCAAAGAAGATAGAATTTCAGAATCACCCGAGTTGGTTCAATGTAGGAGCTTCATCATCAGTTTTTCAAAAAGATTTGTAGGGGGTTAGCAAGGTGGAAACAACTAATGGGAATGGTTTTATTGCTCCAATTATAGGAGATTTTTGTAATAAGGTTGGAGAGAAAGATTTGGAGGTGGTTCGGCTATGTGCTTCTAGAGAGTGGAATTCTTATAGTCCAGATGTGGAAGAGGCAGGGGTGGCTAGGGCAAAGGATTTGGTTGGTAAAGGTCTATCGAATGTGTGGCTCAAGAAGTCCCATAGGAGAGTGGCAGACTTAGATTTTGGTAACTTCTTATTAAAAGATGGAGTATCTGTCAAGTTATGCGAGGAGAATGTATTAGAAAACTCTAAAAAATTATAGAATGCGATGGTGGTGAAAGTTTTTAGAGATAATATTCCTCAGTATGTTATCAATTTGGAATTAAGGAGACAATGGGCTCAACTGGGTGAATTCAACCTTACATGGCTTGGTAAAGGTTGGACTCTGTGTGCTTTTGATGACGAGGAGTCGGTGGACATGGTGCTTTCCAACAGGCCATGGTATGTCAGGGGACACATAATAGGGGTTGACAAATGGTCACCTTCCTTCTCCCCTAATTCGTTGAAAGGTTTGACTGCGCTTGTATGGATTAGAATGCCGAACTTGCCTTTACATTGTTGGGATGCTACAAATGTTTGTAGAATTGATTCAAAGGTTGTTAAGTCTTATTTAATAGATGAAAATATGTTCCAATGGAATAGGAGGGAGTTTGCTAGAATTTGTGTTCATATTCATTTAGAAGAACCATTGCCTTTTGGAGTTTGGGTTGAGGGGAGCTCGGGGAGGTTCTTCCAAGCAATAAAGTATGAAAGGATTCCTAATCTATGCTTCAATTGTGGCAGGATTGGTCATGACAAAAGTAGCTGCCCTAAGAAGGGGTTGGTTTTTGGTGAGGGTGGTTCCAAAGAGGTGGATCGGGCTTTGAAGGAGACAGGACAATCTGGTGGTAGTTTTGTTAATAAGGTGGTGGAGTTGGTGGGGGGATCAACTGTGAAGGAAGGCAATGGATACGGACCTTGGATACACGTTAGCTATGAGAGGAAGGGTCCAAGGGAGCTTGGCTTCCGTGGTAGGAAAATTGGGTGGAAGAAGTCTATGGGCAAGGATTCTGTTGAAACGATGGATGCAAATAAGATATCTATCTTAAAAAAAGGAACTGAGGTGGAGGGTTCTGTGGTGGATGTGAATAAAGAAGTCTATACTGCTGACATTGGTGGATCCAAACAAGAGGCTGTTCTCAACTTGAAGACGGACACTGTTGGAGTTAAAGCACCTGTTCAGAATGGGGGGAACAAATTTGTGGTTCTCAAGGATCTGGCAGAGGAAGGGGAGATTATTTTGGCTGCTATTGAAGAAAATGGTATTATGTCTGAGGCTTATGGGGAGGTGGAGGAGGAACAAACTTGTGGATTGAATGCTGAAAGTATTAAAGTTTGTGTTCAAACGGAGCAGGTTCCTATTGTGAAGGTGGAAGGAGTCTCTAAGGAAGGAAGTGCTTCTAATTCAAAAGTGAAGCTTGCAAAGGAACTCAGAGGACATGGTCCTGTTATGTTGCTTCTGAGATGTGGGAAAGTGGATGGAGAAGGGAAGGAGAAGGCGAGAACTCAATTCCCTTTTGTTCATTAATAGCTTCTATTATTTTTTGGAATTGTAGAGGAGCAAGAAAGAAGCAAGCTTCTATATATCTCAAAGAAGAGGTGAGAGAACATGAAGTTTTTTTTGCGGGATTGTTGGAAAAAAAAAATTAACTCTATTAGTAGGATGGATGTAAATTGTCTTATTAGAGATGATTGGGATTTCTATCAAGTTCCGGCTGAAGGCATGTCAGGAGGAATTATTGTACTTTGGAAGTCTAAGGTGGCTTCTTTCTCTCTTTTATATGCTTCTAATCAAGTGGTCATTGGGGACCTTGAAGTTGCTAAGAAAGGTGTTTAGAGGATTGCTACTGTTTATGGTAGCAAAGAGGTGGTCCAAAGGAGGTTCCTATGGGAGAAATTGGAAGGTTATTCTTCTAACAAGATTCCAATGGATGTTGGAGGGGATTTCAACTGCTTGTAGTCCAAGGAAGATAAAAGAGGAGGAAAGAACTTTTGGTTTTCTCAAGCTTCTAAAGAGATGAAGCCTTTCCTAGTTAATAATAATCTTCATGAGGTGAGGGTGATAGGACCTAAATTTACTTGGTGCAATAACAAGGTTGGGGGTGCTCGCATCTTGGAAAGATTAGATAGATGCTTTATAAATCCTATGGCTTTGAACTCATTTTATTGTTTGGTGTTAAGACATCTGGCGAGAGTAGCGTCTGATCGTTATCCAATTGTATTGAAATTCTTGGAAAGCAGTTTCTCTAAGGATAGAATCATAAGGTTTGAAGAAGTTTGGGCTTCTTATCCAGCATCTAATGGCATTATCAGATCTTCTTGGAGCAAGAAGACTGGTGGAAATCCTACAAAAATTCTGAATAAGAAATTTTGTAGGACTTTGAAGTCTCTGTTCTTTTGGAGAAAAGCAAAGCATAAGGACTACAATCAATATAAGGAATTTTTGAAAAAGGGTATTCTGGAGTTGCAGTTAAAGGAAGCTGAGATCGGGTGGCTCTCAGAGGAGGACAACTTGCAACTCAAGTCTTATGTCTATGAGTTGAATTCAGTATTAGCTCGATTGAGTAATTGGTGGAAGTAGAGAGCCAAGGTAAAATGCATGTCATATGTGGATACTAATTCCAAAATTTTCCATTCTTTTGCCTCGGATAGGAAGAATCCAAATTGGATTTACAAGATCAAAAATGAGAATGGCTTGGTAGTAGAAGATCAGAATCGAGTGGCTGATGTGTTTCTATAATTCTTCCATGATAAATGGAAGGATAGGAGCTGTAAATTAGATGGTTGGCCTTTACCACTGAATACCTTAGATGATGAAGATAAGGAGATGTTAAATAAAGAGCTAACATTGGAAGAAGTGGAGTCAGTGGTGTACCCAACCAGAGGTAACATTTCACCTTGTAATGATGGGATTTCATTTTCATTTGTGAAAGCCTACTGGACTGTTATTAAATTTGATTGTTGAAATGCTAGAAATCAATTATTTTATTCAGGTAAGATGATGATTGGAAAGAAACTTTAATAGTTCTCATTCCTAAAGTGTCCAGCCCTGAAGTTCTGAGCCAGTTTTGACCTATTAGCCTTTGTAGATCAATATACAAGGTGGTGGCCAAGATCTTAATAAACAAAATGAAGGTTATGATACATAAGTTGATTTCTGAGGAGCAAGCTACTTTCATCAGTGGTAGATCTTTAGCGGATCACATTCTAGTGGCTCAGGAGGTGCTCCAAAAATTCAAATTTTCCAGATATTCTAAAGGGCTTGTGTCTTTTAAAATTGATATGGAGCAAGCATATGACAGTATGTGTCGGGAGACTTGAAGGGAGGTGGGTTCCCACGGAAATTTTTTGGTTAGATAATGGAATGTGTAAAGGATCCAATTTTTTCTCTGATTATTAATGGAAGTTTATCTAATTAGATTCATTCAAAAAGTGGATTTCACCAAAGATGTCCGCTTACCCCTTTCCTTTTTATCTTGTGCTCACAGCTTCTTTCCAATGTTTTTAAGGTCAGGGATGACGCAATGAGTGTGAGGATTGCTCAGAATGTGCCAAGGATCTCTCATCTACTGTATGCGGATGATATCATCATTTTTTCGAAAGCTACTCTAAAAGATGTGAAGAAGATTAAGAGGATTTTAGCTGATTTTTGTGACTGGATAGGGCAAAGTGGTAATGTAGGGAAATCTGCCATTTTGTTTGGTAAACATGTTAAGAAGAGGAAGAGAAGAGCCATAGAACATATTATGGGATTTAAAGCTGTAAAGGAGTTCAATTATCTTGGTGTTAAGGTGACGTTGAGGAGATTGGTGACTGCTGATTTTCATTTTCTCACTGAGAAAGCTTTAAGGTTGGTTGATATATGGGGGAGAAAATTTATTTCCTTGGAAGGGAAGTTCACCCATATTAAGACTATGCTGCTCTCTCTACATACTTTTTATTGCACTTTGTCATTGGTTCCTAACTGAATTCTTAATGAGTTGGATAAGTTATGTAGGAATTTTATCTGGAATAAGTAGGATGGAAGGTTGGGTCTCCATTATGTGAGTTGGAAGAATTTATGCAAACCATGTAGTGGAGGGGGACGTGGTCTTCGATCGTGGGTGAGTATGGTGGGTCCATTGAGGGCCAAATTGGCATGGAAGGTTACTCAAGAGAAGGATTCTCTGTTGTATAAAACTCTTGGAGCTAAATATGGGCTGTATAGGGGTAGAATTGGTGGTAGAAGAGGTGTTTCGGATACTTGCAAAATCATTGCCAATGGTGAGAAGTTCCTTAAATCAGTGGTGAGATGGAAGATTGGAAATGGGTGTTCGATTAATATCTATAGGGATATATGGATATTAGATAAAAGCTTGAATAATTGGCGTACTTTTGTGGCTAGTCCGTGGGATGAAAAGCTAACAGTGGACAAGTTGATTTGTAACAATTATTGGAATGTGAAGGAATTAAAAACATTCTTTGGAGAAGAACTGATAAGTTTGATTTATGTAATTCCAATCCAGCAGTTTCAGGAAGAAGATTGTTTGGAGTTAATTTACAAAAATTCTGGTTGTTCGGTATCTGCTCAGGCGTATAAGACCTTGGTTCAGGTGGCTTCTTGCTATTTTTATTGGGAAGGATTGAAAAATGTGAAATTAAGGCCGCGGGTGGAAGTGTTCTGTTGGAGGGTATTTAATAATGTTATCCTTACATTCCACTTTTTGTTTCAAAGAAGACTTTAGGAGGTGATTGAATGTCCTCGGGGTTGCAAGGAGAGGGAAGACCTGGATCATATTACCATAAATTGTTTCAAGATGGTAGAAGTATTAACTTATCTCAACAAATGGGGATTTGGGTTTCCTTCATTTGAATCTTTCCAAGATTGCTGGAACTGGATGGATAAGTATAGTAAAGACCATGGTTTTCTGATCAATGTCTACTGTAGTGTTGTTTACCTCAGTTGGAGAGCAAGGAACAAGTGGTTACATAAGGGAAAGAAGGAGAGTGTGATGGTGATTGCTTCCAATTCAGTTAGCTATGCTTCTATCTCACATATGATGGATAATAGAAAATTGGGACACTGGGGTACTAATCAGTTTTCTAAACTGTTGGATCGTTGGCACCCTCCTCCTCCTAATTGGATCAAAATCAATGTAGATGCAGAATTGTTGCAGTCTTATAGAGCGGGCATTGGAGGTGTTTTTCGTGATAGTGAAGGGAGATTTCTTCTTGCTTATGGTCATTCGTGTTTACATTGGAATGTTGGCCAGCTTGAATTCATGGCGGTTCAGTTTATTGCTGAGATTAAGAGAGATTGGATGCTTAGCTACAAAGGCATTGTCATTGAAGGAGACAACCAAAATGTTATCAGATTTTTGCAAGGATTGGATGGTAAGTGGAGAGATGAATTGTTTAAGTTAAAGAGAATAATTTTGTAATTTTTAATTGGGTCAATAGAAGTTGTAATAAGTTAGCAAACTTATGTGCTAACTATGCTCTTTTTAATAATTTTTGTTGGGATGATTTGGATTCAAATAAGGTTCCTCCTATATTTTCTAATTTGTTAAAGGAGGAATCTAGTTGTGAAGGGTAGTAGTTTGTAATAATCCTTTTTTATTAATTACAGATGGGTTGCATTCTAAAAAAAAAAAAGAATACTCATTAATTTTGTTCAATTTTATTTTTAAATGATAGAGAATTTCTTCCAGAGTCTATAGAACCCCAATTTGTGCAAAAATGGTTTAGTTGTTTATTTTTAATATTTTTTTCAAAGTTCTATACATTTTAATATATTTTATTTTTAATTTAAAAGGGTTTTACAATGGCGATGCTGATGGGATAGCGCTTTACGCATGGCAGTGTGTGATTGGGCTGCATTGATGGCAGTAGTCATCCACTTAAATGCATGATTAAGTGTTTGGGTTGTCTGATCTCATGTAATATTTATCGAATGGCTGAGATCAAGCTCATGGTTTCATCTTTAGAAGGGGGTAGGATTAATTAGATGATATGATAAGATCTGGACTGTCCAAATGAATACACACGGGATGGATGGTCCAAATTTTATCTTCCCCAATAGAGAGGTCAACACCCTAATTTTAAAAGCCTTTTAAACTCATTATAGTGCATATGCAAAGCACTAAAACTTTTCAGGAACCTTCTTAGGGATCTAATGCACCATTGTATGAAGTTCAAAAGCTTCACACAATGTGTATAGGAAGCTATTTTAAGAACTATTCCTAGACCTAGATGTTATGTTTTATATTAATCTAGTGGAATTTTTTACTCTTATTTAGGCTTATTTTGCTCGTTGTCTCCTCCACCAAAACTTTGCTGAAGAATGGAAGATTGGAGGAAGGCTAGATAGTGAGTATTATGAGGCCTTGGGATGGATGAAAACTTAGACCTCCTTGGATGTCATTTTTGGTGACCTCTAAATGATTGTAAAACACCAAGAAAATGATGATATGCTTATAGGAGGCAAAAAAAAAGGGAGAGAGAAATCACCTTGGGAAGCTCTAATTGAGGAATAAAGTTGGTATTAAAGGTTTGAGTATTTTCACCTATTCCAATCCCTTCAAACCCATCCAATGGGTGGGATTAATAAGAAAGGTTGCTTAGATGGTTACCATGTTGAATAGGTTGTTAGGGAGTGTGGGAGTGGTTTGGAAAAGGTGTGAAGAGGCTTGGTGTCTCTTTCCCTAGTGGGGGAAATTGAGTCAATTTAAGCTGGCCAAAGCAAAGGGCTGGGTCTGGGGGAGTTCTTGGAATATTTTAAATTGTTTTAAATAGGCTAAATTACCTAGTATGGATTGGGAATATGGGTTTAATTAGCTTTGATCATTTGGATATTTTTTAAACTATTTATCCATTTTGACTTGTCAAACATTACCAAGTCAGCTAGGGAGACCACAGGATCCTCTACTTAATTCATGTAAAAGGTGTTTGGTTTAATGGATTTAAAGCTTGCATGAAGAAAGCCATTTATGTATACATTTTCCCAATGTATAGGAGTTGACCAAGTTAACTCACCATGGGTTAACTTGGGCTATGGATTAAGCACATTAAGGTGTTCAATTGGATTATGTCTGTGTAATCTATGAGTTTTAATTGATCATGTATAAGAACATGATCATACCTAGACTGGTGTTATCAATTTAGGTTTAGGTTGACTAGGTTAACATTTGACCAAGACAGGTGGGTTAGACATAGGAAAATTATAAGGATCTTTGATTAAATTTATTTGGTGAGGTTTGATGAAGAGTTGGGGTTTTTTGTAGTTTAATGCCAGGGTTAGATCAATTGAGCTTGGGTTAGCTTAGTCATATCAACTAGTATTGCAAATCTGGATTTAAGGAGTATAGTTTTGATGATAACAGAAATTTTCGTATTCTATTTTTGATTGGCTAACATTTCAGGTACAAAAGATCAAATGCAATTCAAGCCAGCCCAAGATCGAGTCAATCTATTTTGTAGTTCAGGTCCAATGTACGTTTTTCCCTTTTTTGAGTCAAATGTAATGTAATTGATCCCCTAGCTAAGTAACCTTACACACACACACTCAGGGGGAGAGTTTTAGTGAGTTAGAATTTCTATTTCAAATTTTGTTCACATCATTCTTGATGATATTCATATCATCCTAGACGATCCAGTGAAAATAGAAACCCTAATTAGGGCGACCATGTTAAGTTGATTTGATTAAGCAGATCATCCTGGATGATAAACCCATCGTACAGGACGATATACTCAAATTAAAAAATCTCAGCTGCCAGAATAAGTTAGGCAAGTTTTTATTTTTAGAGATTTGTTCTGATCGTCCCGGTCGATATGTGTATCGTCCTGGACGATCCATTACAATCATGCCTAAATTAGACTGGTGATTAAGGAAAGTAATTATGGTTTGATTGATTCAATCATATCATCCAGGATGATTAATTAGAAATCCTAACCGTCCAGAGTATTTCACCTGGATAATACAATTATTGTGCAGGACAATTTTGGTCATCTTTGAACTAATCGTATGGGATGATCACAATATCATCCTGGCCGATCAAGTTATTTTTGATCGTCCAGCATCAGTTGCCCTAGATGATCCGAACAATGTTCAAGATGCTTTTGGTTATTTTTGAACTAGTCGTACGGGACGATCACGATATCATCCCGGCCGATCAAGTCATTTTTGATCATCCAGCATCAGTTGCCCTGGATGATCCGAACAATGTACAGGGCAATTTTCCCGTGTTGAACTAATCATCCTGGATGATCACAGGATCGTCCAGGATGATATGAATAAATTTTATCTTCTAATCATCCAGAGAAACTAGATCATCCAGGCTGATATGTGTGATTTTGTACTGATCGTACAGGATGATCTACCGATCATCCTGGACGATATTTGTCGACCAGTTAAAATTTAGGGTAATTTTTGAGCCCTACTATTTAAGATCTTTTTCTTCCAACAAGAAAAATCTTTTGTCACTTTCCTTACTAGAGAGAACCTTGAGAGAGAGAGAGAGAGAGAGAGAGAGAGAGAGAGCTTGGGAGAGAGAGAGAGAGGATATTATGAGGGGGAGTTTGTGAGGTGTTCATAAAGGTTGCTCCTAGTAAGGATCTGAGTCATCTTCTCCAGTCGTCATCTCTTATCATGTTGGTGTCTCTATGGGAAGATCGTCCACCAGAAGATCTAGATTCTCTGTATGTTTCAGGAGGAAGCGAAAGGAGTCCAGGTTCTCTGCCTGCTTCAGGAGGAAGCAAAAGGAGTCTAGGTTCTTTACGTGCTTCAGGAGGAAGCAAAAGGAGTCTAGGTTCTCTGCCTTCTTCACGAGAAAGGAAAAGGAGTCCATGTTCTCTGTCTCACTGGGTTGGTGGAAAGGAGTTTTTATAAAGGATTCTCTTCCTTGCTGTGGGAGCAGAAGGAGAGTCACTTAGTGTTAGTGCAATACCCGGAGGGGAGGCTCTGGGGAGTGGACGTAGGTCATATTGATCGAATCACTATAAAATCTGGTGTGTTTTTTCTTATTATTTTTTGCACTTATTTTTCTATTGATGATTGTGTGATTATAATTATTATTTGGTCATCGCTGAACATCTACAAACCATCGCAAAACTGAAATTAGGAAGAGAGCTCCCTGCATGCCTTAGGAAGAGAGCTCACCAAATTGTCACCTCCCTGCATGCCTTAGGAAGAGAGCTCACCAATTATAAAAAATTTAATAAAATTCTAAGATGTTTGCCTTCTTCTTATGATGCCAAGATAACTGTAATTACTGAATCCAAAGATTTGAATACTTATTCTATTGATAACTTACTTGGGTCACCCATTACATACGAGCAAGGAGTGAACCAACGACAAATTGATGTAGGTGAGAAGAAGAAGGAGAAAATTGTGACGCTGAAGGACAATAATACTGACACTGATTCTTTTGGGTTTCATAGCGATGATGTTGCCTTAATCACTAGGAAATTCAAAAGTTTTCTAAGGAAGAAGCACAAGAACTTTCAGAAGTGGAACAAAGGTAAGAGTAGTAGAAATTTTAAAGATTCATTTGATACTATTTGTTTTGAATGCAGGAAGCCTGGACATATAAAGGCTGATTGTCCTACACTTAAGGCTCACCCAAGCAAGGAGAAGGGTGAGGAGAAACCCAAGTTCAGAAAGGATAAGAAGAAGATTCAAAAGGCTTTCTAGGCGAATTCAGCATCCGACTTCTCTAAGACTGAAGCTGAAGAGGAGACTACCAACTTATGTTTGATGGAAGATGATCATCCTGGTCAGTCTGACCAAGAAGAGGGTTTCTCTCACACAAGACCTCGTAAGAGCATGTGGTAGCTGGACAGCAGATATTCAAGATATATGACTAGAGATGCAAATCAATTCATTTTGCTGGAGGCCAGGGTTGGAGGAAAGGTCACTCTTAGAGACAATACCACCAGGAAAGTGGTAGGTGCAGGTATAATTGAAAACTCCAAGAACCTTTTGATTGAAAATATTTTGCTTGTAAATAGATTGAAGCACAACTTGCTTAGCATAAGTCAGCTTTGTGACAAAGGGTTCAGCATCAAGTTCCTGGCAAATACTTGCATCACAAGCTTAAATAATAATATTGTTTTGCAGGGCAAGAGGATCAATAATGTCTACATGCTTGATTTAAATAATATTGAATGTGCTACTTTATTTTGCTTAAAAACTATTGCTGATGAGTCTTGGTTGTGGCACAGGAGATTATGTCATGCCAGTAGGAAAACTCTTAGAAGAGTCACCCAAAAGGACTTAGTTAGAGGTGTCCCCAAGCTTAAGTTTATTAAGGACCACCTGTGTGATGCCTGTCAATTAGGGAAGCAAGTCCAATCTTTTTCCACTCTATTAAGGATATCAGCACCTCTAGACCTTTAGAAGTCCTTCACATGGATCTCTTTGGACCCATTAGCACTGCCAGCTTAGGGGGGAAAGTCTATGGATTTGTGATTGTTGATGATTACTCGAGATTCACTTGGATTAGATTTCTGTCACATAAATCTGAGTCATTTGTTGAATTTAAATCTTTCTCCACTTGGATTATGAAGAAGTTAAGTTGTGAGATCTTGACAATTCACAGTGATCATGGTGGAGAGTTTAAAAATGTGAGATTTAGAATATTCTATGAGGAGCAAGGGAATAGCCATAACTTTTTAGCTCCTAGGACCCCTCAGTAGAACGGGGTAGCTGAAATGAAGAACAGGACCTTAGTGGAAGCCGCTAGAGCCATGCTTGCTGAGTATTCACTTCCAAAATACTTTTGGGCTAAAGCAGTGAACACTGCCTATTATGTACTGAATAGGGTGAATGTTAGATTCAATTTGAATAAGACACCTTATGAGATCATTAAGGGTAGAACTCCAAACCTGTCGCACCTCTATATCTTTAGCTGTAAGGTTTTCATTCTGAATAATGGGAAATCATCCTTAGGAAATTTTAACCCCAAATCTAATGAAGAAGTGTTCTTAGGCTATTCTAGTGTGGGGAAATCCTTCAGGGTGTTTAATAAGAGGACTTTGGTGGTGGAGGAGATAACTCATGTGGTGTTTGATGAATCTGATCCTAAGGAGATTAGAGTTGATGAAGAACAAGATGTAGGAGAGATTACCCAAGGATTTAAAAATGTAAATCTGGAAGAAAGGGTAGAACCTCAAAACGCTTTGCCTAGAAATTGGAGATATGCTTTGAGTCATCCTAAAGAACTGATCTTAGGAGACCCTTCTGAAGGTGTTAGAACTAGGCATGGACTTAGGAAGGAAGTAAACCATTCTGCCTTTATCTCAATGACTAAACCCACCAATATCAATCAAGCCCTTTTTGATGAATTTTGGATCTTAGCTCTGCAAGAGGAATTGAATCAATTTATAAGGAACGATGTTTAGGAGTTAGTAGAAAAACCTAAGAATCAAAGTATAGTGGGAAGCAAATGGGTCTTTAAGAATAAGATGAATGATTCTGGTGTGGTGGTTAGGAATATGGTAAGATTGGTGTCTAAGGGGTACAATCAAATAGAAGGGATTGATTTTGAGGAGACCTCTGCCCCTGTAGGTAGTTTGGAAGCCATTAGAGTGCTACTAGCCTTTGCCTGTTATAAGGGATTTAATCTCTTTCAAATGGATACCAAGAGTACCTTTTTGAATGGGGTAATAAAGGAGGATGTCTTTGTAGAGCAACCCCTAGGCTTTGAGAGTTCCCAATATCCTAATCATGTTTATAAATTAAAAAAGGCCTTATATGGATTGAAATAGGCTCCTAGAGCTTAGTATATAAGGCTTAGCACATTCCTATTAGAAAGAGAGTTTGTTAAGGGGAGCATAGACACAACCCTTTTTCTTAGGAAAGTCAAAGATGATCTTCTCATTGTCCAGATCTATATTGATGATATACTTTTTGGAACTTCTGATAAAAAATTATGTGATGATTTTTTTAAAATAATGAGTAAGGAGTTTGAGATGAGTATGATGGGAGAATTATCCTACTTTTTGGGGTTTAGCATAAGGAAAATGGATGATGAAACCTTTCTGAATCAATCAAAATATACTAAGGAGATCTTGAAGAAATATGAAATGGATAAAGCTAAGACAATCAATACTCCCATGAGTTCTACTGTTCAGTTAGATAAAGATTCAAATGGAAAATCTATTGATCAGAAGAAGTTTAGAGAAATAATTGGATCATTGCTTGACCTAACTGCTAGCCGACCTGATATTTTGTTTAGTATTTATCTTTGTGTTAGATTTCAAGCTGATCCTAAGGAATCCCACCTGAATGTAGTTAAGAGAATCCTTAGATATCTCTTAGGGACCCCAAACCTAGGAACCTGGTATCCCAGGCACAACACTTCTTTTGAGAGTATTGTATATTCTGATTCTGATTTTACTGGATGTAGGGTGGATAGAAAGAGCACTTCTAGAACTTGCCAATTTATAGGATAGTCTTTACTCTCTTGGTCCAGTAGAAAATAGAACTCGGTTGCACTTTTTGCTACTGAAGCTGAGTACATTGCCTTAGGAAGTTGTGTGGCCCAAGTCCTTTGGTTGAAGTAATAAGTTTTGGATTTAGGATTACCTGTTGGCATAATTTTAGTTCTATGTGATAACACTAGTGCCATCTACATCTCTAAGAATCCTATCCAATATTTAAGAACCAAACACATTGACATAAGGCATCACTTCATTAGGGACCATATTACAAAAGGGGACATTGAGCTACACCATGTAGCAACTGAAAATCAACTGACTAACATCTTTACTAAATCACTGGCTTTTGAATCATTCAGCATTTTGAGGACCAGATTGGGTGTGATTGACATAAATGTATGATTCTAATGACTGATGATTTCTGAGTTTTCTATTTTTCATTTTGTTTCTATTAGTTTTTTATTTGATTATATGTTTCCTGTTATTTTTTATTCTCTGCTGATTTTCTCTTTATTTGATTATCTATTTTCTAGTTGTTTTACCTGTTTATTATTATTTTACCTGATTTGAGTATATAGTTTGATGTGATTTCCTACTTGTTCTTGGTTTACTACTTTTTCTTCTAAATCAGATCATTGCTCACTACTACTGATAAACTAGATTTCTGACTAAGAGTTTTGCCTGGTTTTTGTTTGAAAGCTTGTAAGCAGTGATTGACTCCTTTGGATCTGTTAAAGGGAAGAAACGTTGATGATTGTTTCTCTTCCTCTAACTCCTTTAATGGTATATTTTTTCTTTTAGATAAAAATCTTCTTCAAAATTAAAAAGTTAATTTTTGAAATAGAGATCTATTTTATCTTCTTATAATAATCTACCTCATATGAATAGTATTCTCAAAGCTTTAAATCATTGTTATATTTTTCTTAATCAGGTGATTGCACTTATCATATGATTTATGGTTTTTGTTCTGTGAATTACTCCTCCTTATTGTAGAGAGTGAGTGTTATCTTCTCTTATGTCTAGAAGGTAATTTCACAATTGAGATTCTTTAATGATTATGAAAGGAAGCAAGCTTGTAAAAGATGCATAAAGAGTGCCAAAATGAGCCCAAAGCTGAAAAGATGTGCAATGTCACCACAGATTAGAAAGATACACAAAGTGTAGAAAAAATTAAAAGATGCACAAAGTGCGCCAAATAAATTGAAAAAAGGCACAAAATAAGCCCACAAAGAAATAAGCTTTCTTTGCTTTCAGATCTTTAAATATCTTAAAAAATCCATGCGTCACTTAATATTTTCAAAAGCTTGAGATTGAAAATCATGATTTCTGATTCCTTACTTTGCAACACTATTTTATTAGATATTTTTCTGGAATGAGGCTTGAAAGGATCTCTTTTCAATTCTAATTTCTTTTCTTCTGAATTAGACTTTTGTTTGAAAGGAATTTGAACCTGTAAGGTGTCTGAGGTAGAAGTTACAAAAGTTTGCTTTCCAACTTTTTTTAGATTTCAATATGGTCGATTTTTTTCTTATTGGCTTTTGTATTACAAATCAAGAAAAATTCTATTTCAGTGGAGCTGATCGATTAAAAAAAAATTTATGTTTTTACTGTTATTTTTCTCGTTTCTATTTTTTATTTGATTTGATTTTGAATTTTTCTTTTTTTATGTGTTTTTGGGATCCCTGATCTTTCCTCTCCATCCTTCATCTTCTTCACTTTTTCTTCACATAATCCTTGATGATACCCACATCATCCTGGACGATCCGACTTTATCCTGGATGATCCCTATATAGTCTTAGACGATCCATTCCAATCATCCCCACCATGATCCAACGACTAGTATGCACCAATTATTGGTGATCGTCCTGGATGATCCACCTCATTATCCTAGATGATCCATGTGTCTGCAGCTGGATGATTCAAATTCAACCCATCTGATGCATTTATTGCATATTGTCCTGGACAATCCACCTAATCATCCTGGATGATACCTTTAGTCAAAAGTCATCCAGCCTATCTCCTCGAGACAATCATCTGTGTCTATTCATCTTGGATGATATCTGATCGTCCTGGATGATCTGACCACCTTTTTGACCAATCATCCAGGACATCATAATTGCTCTTATTGTCCTGGACGATCTGGACAATTTCTATTTAAACAGCCATTTTCTTCACCACTTTTTACCATTCTTCCCTCTATCCTTCATCTCATCATCTTCTAATGGCTGGTGGCAAACGCTCTCGGCATCAGGGTGCTAGTTCCCCCAGGGGAACCACTGATCCCCGCTTTCCTGATACAATTGATCAAGCTACATTTAAAAGATATCTTGATGCTGGGATCACGATCTCCAATACTGTGAACCCACGGACCCTCATCTATCCGGTACTTGATCTGTTCACTCACACATCCCTCACCTTCATCCTTACACTAGCTTTTCCTTTTAGCACTGAACTTCTTAGAGTTTCCTTTGTGAATCTTTGCATTACCGCTGATTACTCTTCCTTTCAGTCCTTTGTTAATTAACAACTTGTAGAATTAACCTTCCAGGGCTTTCATAACATTCTTCAACTGTCTATTTTTGGTGATAAGCTTCATATCTCAGCATCTGACCTTGGCTTTAATTGGAGTGTCCCCAACCACTTCCTTAGAAACACAAATACCCTATACCACAACCAGGCCTGTTCCTCCCTAGTCAAGGATGCTAGGAAAATCCAATATGTCCTTCGCTCCTCCATTATTCCTAAGGCTGGGGACCGCATCAACATCACTCCTTTGCTCTCCATAACTACCTACGACATCATGACCTGTCATGACTTTAATGCCACTAATTTAATTTTTTGCTACATTGAATAACTGACTACCATTAGGGATCCAAGCCACAGGAGATGCCCCAATCTAGCTTTAGGACATCTCATCCACTATGCCCTGGAAATAAAATATAATTTTTAATATCCAGATCTAGACAGAATACCACCTATCTTATTCTCCAACAGCTCTTTTCATACTCTCATCAGTACTAGACTTCATCTGGAGCCCGCAACAGATGTTGAGGGAGAAGAGCAGGAGGCTACTCCTGAGCCAGCTGCACCTACTACACCTACTCCTCTCCGTATAGCATCACCCTTAGATTACTTGGTGCTGTATTTTGACCAGTGGGAGGCCCTCTTTGACTCCTACGTGGTTTCCCAGTAGCAGCAGCATGCCGAGGATTTTGCTCGCTTCAATTCATTTGTGACTCACTAATAACAGTAGCACGACCACGACATGGCCTGGTTTGGTGAGCAGTTCGCCACCATCCACGGCTTCTTTCATCCACCACCACCTCCTCCATCTGATCAGGATCCACATCTCTATTAGTTTGGTATATTATACTGTTTTAGTTTATTATTATTTTATCTTTTCTTCTCTTCTTTTTGTGATGTCAAAAGGGGGAGTTGTTTTTGTGGTACTAGTAGTTTCTTTTGTTATTTTTATATCGTAGTAGTTTCTTTTGTATATTGAATGCCATTATTTACCAATAATTAGTAAAATTTTTAATGACAAATCTTCTCTCGTTTGAGCTTTAATTAAGGCAATCTATTTGATTTGAAACTACTAAATAAATGTTTATCATCATCAAAAAGGGGGAGATTGTTGCAAATCTGGATTTAAGGAGTATAGTTTTGATGATAACAAACATTTCTGTGTTCTATTTTTGATTGGCTAACATTTTGGGTACAAAAGATCAAATGCAATTCAAGCCAGCCCAAGATCGAGTTAGTCTATTTTATAGTTCAGGTTCAATATATATTTTTCCCTTTCTTGAGTCAAATGTAATGTAATTGATCCCCTAGCTAAGTAATATTACACACACACTCAGGGGGAGAGTTTTAGTGAGTTAGAGTTTCTATTTCAAATTTTGTTCACATCTTCCTGGACGATATTCATATCATCCTGGACGATCCAGTGAAAATAGAAACCCTAATTAGGGTGACCATGTTAAGTCAGTTTGATTAAGCAGATCATCTTAGATGATAGACCCATCGTATAGGACGATATGCTCAAATCAACAATTCTTAGCCACCAGATTAAGTTAGGCAAGTTTTTAGTTTTAGAGATTTGGTCTGATCGTCCCGGCCGATACGTGTATTGTCCTGGATGATCCATTCCAATTATGCCTAAATTAGTCTAGTGATTAAGGAAAGTAATTAAGGTTTGATTGATTCAATCATATCATCCGGGACGATCATAAGATCATCCTTGATGATCAATTATAAATCTTGACCATCCAGAACATTTCACCTAGAGGATCCGAATAATGTGCAGGACAATTTTGGTCATTTTTGAACTAATCGTACGGGACAATCATGATATCGTCCCGGCCGATCAAGTCATTTTTGATCGTCTAACATCAGTTGCCCTGGACGATCCGAATAATATGAAGGATAATTTTGGATATTTTTGAACTAATCACATGGGATGATCATGATGTCGTCCCGGCCAATCAAGTCATTTTTGATCGTCCAGCATCAGTTTCCCTAGATGATCCGAACAATATGCAGGACAATTTTCCCATGTTGAACTAATTATCCTGGATGATCGCAGGATCGTCCAGGATGATATGAATAAATTTTTTCATCTAGTCATCCAGAGAAAATAGATCATCCAGGTTGATATGTGTAATTTTTTGTGATCGTACAAGATGATCTACCGATCGTCCTGGATGAAATTTATCGACCAGTCAAAATTTAGGACAATTTTTGAGCCCTACTATTTAAGATATTTTTCTTCCAACAAGAAAAATCTTTTGCCACTTTCCTTACCAAAGAGAACCATGAGAGAGAGAGAGAGAGAGGATCTTGTGAGGGGGAGTTTGTGAGGTGTTCACAAAGGTTGCTCCAAGCAAGGATCTGAGTCGTCTTCTTTTGTTGTCATCTCTTATCTTGTTGGTGTCTCTGTGGGAGGATCGTCCGCAAGAAGATCCAGGTTCTCTTCCTGCTTCAAGAGGAGGTGAAAGGAGTCCAGGTTCTCTGCCTACTTCAGAAGGAAGTGAAAGGAGTCTAGGTTCTCTGCCTGCTTCAAGAGGAAGCGAAAGGAATCTAGGTTCTCTACCTGCTTTAGGAGGAAGCGAAAGGAGTCCAGGTTCTTTGCCTCACTGGGTTGGTGGAAATGAGTTTTTATACATGCTTCTCCACCTAGCTGTGGGAGCAGAAGGAGAGTTACTTAGTGTTAGTGCAATACCCATATGGGAGGCTCTAAGGAGTGGACATAGGTCAAGTTGACCGAACCACTATAAAATTTGGTGTGTTCTTTCTGATTATTTTTTGTACTTATTTTTTTGTTGATGATTGTGTGATTGTGATTATTATTTTGTCATCAACGAACATCTGCAAACCATCGCAAAAATGAAATTGTTTTAAAACATTCAAGAAGATTTTTTCTAAATCGTTGTATGCTAATGAATTTTTAAAATAACCAATTCACCCCCCCCCCCCCCTCTTGGTTAGCCTCAGGACCAGTTCATAAGGGCTTAACATCCCCAATGAACTTTCAACTAGGTCATCTTCTAGCTTGGAAAGCTAGGATTGAAAAGTTTAGTGTATGGAGCTCCTATGATGGTATTTCATGCAAGGTTTGAGGTCAAAAGAGTTAGTGTGATGCAAAATGTATCTCATTTGACAAGTTGAATGTAAATCAAGGTTTTGAATTAATTCAAAGGTGTTTAGATTTAGTTTAAGGAGCTTGGAGTTCAATGGTAAGGTCAAAAGAAACTAGAGTATTCATTAGATCCAAAGAAAAGTAATGTATTTAAGGATTTTGAGTTTGAAAGACCAAAGCTAAAAAATGAGGTCAATAAATGGACCCCCAATAGGCATAATAAACTTGAAAAGTAAGTAGAATGTGTTAGTGTTGACCAAGATGATCAACATAATCTAACATAATTTAATTGATAAATACCTGAATGGAGATGATCCTAAATAGGTAGATTTAGGTTGGAAAGATGGATTGAATGGGAGATCTATCCCAAACACATAACTTTAGAAGGTTAAATTGGAATAATAACAGAGATCATATTACTCGATCAACAAAAAATAAAAAGGAAAGGGTGCATAAGTGTGGGGACTTACATATATCCTTGAGAATGAAATTTAGATTTAAACTATGATGGTTCCTAAAAGGCATTATCCAACACTAGAGAATTTGATCTTAATAAAGGATGCTTAAGTGTAGCGGCTCAAACCTATTCTTATAAGACCAAGATGTAGATTTAAACTAGGATGGTGAATAAAAGGTGTTAAACAACACTAGTAGATTTAGATTTAGATTGAAACTAAGATGGTGCCTAAAAGTTATTATCCAATACTAGTAAATTTAGATTTAGATTGAAACTAAGATGGTGCTTAAAGGCATTATCTAACACTAGCAAATTGGATTTAAACTAGGCTGGTTCCTAAAAGGCGTTATCCACCACTAATAAATTTAGATTTAGATTGAAATTAGGATGGTGCCTAAAAAGATTTATCAAACAATCATAAATTGTATTGAAACAAGGCTGATACTGAAAAGGTAATATCCACTACTAACAGATTTAGATTTATATTAAAACTAGGATGGTGCTTCAAAGGCATTATCTAACACAAGAAAATTGGATTGAAATTAGGATGGTGCATAAAAGGCATTATCCACCACTACCAAATTTAAATTTAGATTGAAACTAGAATAGCGCCTAAAAGGCATTATCCAACACTAGAAAAATAGATTGAAACTAGGATAGTGTCTGAAAGGAATTATCCATCAGTAAAGGATTGGATTGAAACTTGGATGGTGCCTAAAAGGTGTTATCCACCACTAGTGGTTTAAGATTTAGATTAAAATAATGATGGTGCTTAAAAGGTGCTATCCAACACTATAAAATTTGATTGAAACTAGGATGGCACCTAAAAGGTGTTATCCATCACTAGTGGATTGGATTAAAATAAGGATGGTGCCTAAAAGACATTATCATCCATTAGTGCACTGGGTTGAAACTAGGATGGTGCTTGAAAGGCATTATCCACCACTAGTGGATTGGATCCTAAGGTAAAGGATGTTTAAGTGTGGGGACTCATACTGATCCCTAAAGGATAATCAAACAATTTAAAACAAGCTTTGTAAAATTTAAAATTCTTAAGTTTTGGTATAATTCTTGTGATGCAATTTTATTGTATGGACCCAATTCATTATCTAACTTTAACAGCAAAGGAAATTTAAACTTTAAAATTTAGTTTATTTATTAAAAATTTCTTTTAATATATCATCCATCATAGTACTTATTAATATATCATTCATTGATAAGCAATATGAGATGATTTCCTTTATAATCTATTAGTTGATAAGATCTTCCTTGATAGACCTTCTACGCCATGAACGATCCTTCTCAGGTTGGTCGAAATTTACCACCTATCTTGGGATGGGCAAGAATGGTCCTTCATAAAACAAGAACTAAATCTCCTACTTGAAAAGTTCTTGGATGAACCATCTTATTATGTACTTGAATCATCTTTTCTTTATATAACTCAAGATTTTGTTGAGTTTGCAAACTCCTCTCCTCTAACCTTTGAGTTTTTCTAATTAGAATTTAGTGTTTTGTTGTAATGTTATTTCACTACAATCCTAAGTGAAGGAAACTGTACCTCTAATGGAAGAATAACTTTTGCTCCAAAGATTAACGCATATGGCACAGGCTAAGAAAGAGTTCTATAAGTGGTTCGATATAACCATAAAGCTTCAGCTAGTTTTTCATGCCATTTTTATTTATTTTCATCTAAAACTTCCTTTAAAAAAACTCCCAACATGTTATTGAAGGCCTCAACTAATCCATTTTACTATGGGTAATAAATCATCAAGTATCTCTAATTGATGTTGTGGCATTTATTAAAATTATTTATTTTAGTACTTCTAAATGATGGACCATTATTAGAAATAATCTAACAAGGTATGCTTAATCAATATAAGATATGGTCTTTAAAGAAGTTTAAAACATTATGTGCTTTAACCTTAGGAAATAATATATTACTGATAAAATGAATCTATAACCCCTAGAAGATGGTAGATCCATCAGACTGATGATATCTTTAACCAAGCTTTTGAAAGGCCACAAAGTAATTGTTAGATATAGGATATTTGGTTATTGATGTAGAACTACATCGTGAAACTAACACTAATGGAAATGACGGGAAATGTTCATGTAATTATCTATTATTGGAAGCTAATATTATCTTATTCATTTAATATTTATCTTCATTTTAGGAATGGACTGATGTGCACCACACAATCTAGCATATACTTCTTCTATGATTTTTTGATCTTCTGGTTTATATAGGCACCATAACTATTTGCGATCAAAAAATCTTTGATATAAGGTATCATTAATTAAGGTATAAGATAGGGATCTTCTTTTGATCTAATTTATGATAGATTTATCATGACGGAGCTCATTTAATATTTATAAAATAAGATTCTTCATTAGTACTCAATATGCTCTTTATATTATTAATCCAAAATAAGAGAATTAGCCAGACATAAAATAAGTGACAATCAACCTCATTTTCATTAAACTCATGAAAAAATGAAAATACAAGAGAATGATATCACTAGAAAGGCTCAAAGTATCTCCTCTATACTCCTTCTCCCTTTAACTTATAGAGTTGCTTCAAGAAAATATAGGCTAAATACTCAAAATGATTGTATCTTATACTTCCCTTATCTCTCTAAGAACTTACTCTAAGAGGGAACTAAAGAATTACTCTAAAAAGTATTTAATTTATACAAATGATTAAACTCCCTTATAATTATAGCGTCACAACTATTTATAGAAAAACACAAAAAGTCAATCAGGTGTTGCAGTGTTTGCAAGATTGGTGCCATGGTGCCCTTAAAGTGAACTATTACCTCAGCATTGGAACTTTTGCACTGCCCGGTGCTTGCTGATGTGGATTGGTTACTTAGTGAACAGTCACATCTCTTTATTGATAGAACATGGCCCTTTGAAGTTATAACTATAATGACTTGGTGATGTGGATATTTGAGTGTTGTGGAGCCTAAATGGAAAAATAACACCAAGGCTTGGGAAATTGTAGAACCATAGAATTAGAAAATAAAGAATCTGGAACTATTGAGCTAACTTTCTGACACAGTGATACTGATAATGCTGTGGTGTTGTCTATGTTGTAATGAGGGCTCTAGAGTAAACTATAAAATTATGAAATAATTTATGGCTTTATAAATCTCTACCAATGCTTAGGTTTTTTTCTTTGATATAAAAAATTCCCACTTAATATACACAAGTATATGTGATGAATCAAGTAATATAGTGATAGAGTTGAGTATAGCTTTGATGAGGAAGATATGCTCACTTGCAAACACTAGTATTGTGTACTAAAATTATAACAATTATCCTACTTAATAAAAATAGATGTTGTGGAGATTTAATTAATTAAAACAAATTATATAAGGGTAATGAATACACTTTATGGATATAATATTTTAAATTGATGAATGTAAATAATATATTTTCCCAACGAATCTCTTTTGATTGTGATACTATTCAGAGCATATGCATTCCTAGATCTTTGTTAAGCTTGTAGGAACAAAAGATGTCTATAGTTATATCATCTCCTTAAGAATTTAGTAAATTTTATACCCTATTCCTAAGTATGATGCGTACTAATTCAATTTTCCTTGTTATGCCTGCTTCCCTCCATTGAGGCCCCATATTACACCTAATATTAACTACACATATGGCCACTATGTGCATTAAATTATGATATCATAATATTAAAAACATCTTTTTAATCATTTAAGGAATAAGAGAATTCATTAGTGCTACATATGATACTTACATAGTCAATCCAAAACTAGGGAATTTAGCTAGACATAGAGTAGACTTGAAGCAAACTCATTTTCATTAATATCATGATAAAAAGAAACTACAAGAGATAGATATCACCAGAATAGTTCAAGGGATCTTCTCTATACTCCATTTTTACTTATAGAATTGCTTCTACAAACACAAGCCAAACACTCCAATGATGGTATGAAGGACTTCCCTAAATTCCCTTAGTTACAACTGTAAGGGAGTTTAGAGAAGCACTCTAAATTATATTGAAATTATCTAAGTGACTAAACTCTCCTATAAATATAACACCGTGACTATTTAAAGGAAAACATAAAGTAGGCATCTGGTGCTATGACACTTGAATGATCGGTGCCACTGCGTTCAACAAATGAACTTACATCGTTACACTACTTTTCTGGTTCCATTGTGGTGCTTCTTGATAAGGATCAGTTACTTAGTGAACAATCATATTATTTTGCCAATAGATCGTATCCATGGGAAGTTATAACTACTACACCATGAAGCTGCTCTCTTTTGATTGTTGCGGCACCAGAAGAGCAATTTTGGTGCTAAGGCACTATTTAGTGTGACGCTACGGTGCTTAGCGATAAAGAACATGGCACTACAAAGCTGAATTTTTGACGCCATGGCATTGTATAACAGAGAAATTGGTGTTGCGATGTCGATAGTTTGGCACTCCAACATTGTCTTTGATGATGCTACAACATTATTTGTTCTGATGCCGTGGAGCTATATGAAACTTAGAATTTTATGCATTTTTGTATTTTTCCTAGACAATATAACTAAAACAATACATTTTTACTAAAAATATAACACATCAACTAACTCATTATTTACACTTATCAGTTTCTCCCCAGCTTAAACTCTTACTTATCTCAAATAAATAAATATATTGTAATTCTAATTAAAAGATTAACCAAAGTAAAAATTGATAATTTAAAATTACTAAAATATAGGATAATATAACATCATCTAGAAGTAGTAAAAATGAATAAGATTATAATTCTAGTTTAGAGAAAATACTAATAATTACACTAATTAGTCATCCTTATAATTACTTAATTTGAATTTATAGGTTTTAAATTTAATTATGAATTTTTTGAATTTTAAAGTGAATAATGTAGCTTAATGATTATATATATCTGTAGTTAAAATTGAAACTTCATTAGCTCTATATCATTAGTACTGGTTTTCTTATTTTATCTTTTATGAATTTAAGTATAAGATTGAATTCATATTCCAAGCTTTTAACTGATATCAAGTTTTTAATGTACTCAATTTTTTTCCTTTTTCTTTTATTTTTTTCTTTTTCTTTTTTAGAACTATTTTCATAGAACTTTCCCTTTTTAATTTATGAGTACATTATTTATGGTTTTGAATATCAGTTCTTGCTTCGAACCCTTATTACAATCTTAATAAGTTTTATGAAAGGATTTAATAAGATTACCAATTCTAAATTCAGATTCCGTATGATTTTCAATTTTAATATACTCATATCGAATCTTTAATTCTAATTATTCATCTTTATTCCAAAAATTAATAGATAAAGATATAACTTATAATTTCAAATTAAAGTAAATATTTAAATTATCTAAGTTGGATAATTATTAGTTTCATTTCGACTCTATGAAGTATAAATAGTGTTCATTTAAATTATGATCTAGGGTTTTATTTTTATCCTAATTTTATATAACTTTTAATTATCATTTTTACTAAGGTTAATTAAATAATCAGAATACAAAAATAATTATAACAAACATGAGGGAAATTTTAATGAAATGTATATAAAATAAACACAAATAATAATGAATACTACACATGCTTTTATATGAATAATAAAAGGCATATATAATATGTTTTAATAGAATATAACAAAATATAATATAAATTGTATTGATTACAGGATAACTAGTGCACAAAGCACCATGCATAGCATATCAAATGGGGTGCCTCCCATAAGCGACAAATCATGCACACCTACATATTCCAATTACTCTCCTAAATGCTTTCTCTTCTAAAGATAAGAAATAAAATAAGGATACACATACACATCCAGTTTTTTCTCTTTAAATTCATAATTTCCTTACTCATCTACTCCACATGGTTTTAATCTATGACCATTGCCCTTGAAAATGTGAAAATTTTTCTTATCTTGAAGGCTGATTGCATCATTAAGATATATTTTGATAATAGTATATAGGCTAATCCATCTAGATATAAGTTTTCCATTACAAAATCTCTTCTTGTAATCAAATAGTAGAACATCTTGACAAGATGAAATTTGTAATCTAAAACTCCACGTTTATACATTTTCTTCATATTTGCTTTGTATCTTCTTGAATCTTCATAAACTTCATTATGAAATGCATGGAGTTTGTTAATGATAGCAGAACTTTACATGTAGAGAAGAGAAAGGGAGTCTTTATTTTTCAAATGTTCTTCCTTTTTAATCCTAATGGAGGAATGCTTTTGCTTGGTTCTGTCCATTGCTAAAGTTGAAATTCCAAGAGTAGAAAGATATTAATATATTAAAAAACTAACAAGGATTGATAGTTAAACTTCTAAAATGCTTTTTTAATAATTTTTTAGCGAAAGAAAATTTTAAATTTGAATCTTCAAACCACTTAGTCCTGGCTCAGCATTATAACACTAATGGTAGCGATGCGGCTCTTCAAATTTCTAAAGTTTTTTTTTTTTTTTGATTTAAATCAAACTACCCTACCTACACATTTAAACTATCAATTTGGTTTCCTCCCTTGAAGTTCTAAGTTTATAGTCTTCAGCTAGACTTAATCACTTACTAAACCTATTTTTGGGTTGGCTCCAACACAGTGTTAAGTTTTTAGTCTTTAGCTATACTTGCCTAGAATTTTCAATTTAGCTGGGGTAATTTATTTCTATTCTTTAATTGACTTCTATTATAATCTTTTTTCTTTTTCTTTCAAGTTAACTTCAGTATTACTCGGTGAAGATCTAAGAGGTCTACTACTAACTGAAATTGCAAGCTATCTTAATTGTATTTCTAAATTTTTAATGCAAGCAGCTTAATTTTGAAATTAATTTCTTAATTGCATAACTACATCCTCCAATGCTATTTTTTAATTTCTAAATTAATTGCTTGGATTGAATCCTAGAGGATACGTAGAATTAGAATTAACAACAGGTTGTTGGCAATTGTTCAAATTTACTCCTTGATTATTCTTCCTATTATTCCATTGATTACTACTACCCAAATTATTTGACCAAAAAAAATTAGGATGATTCCTTCAACTTGAATTATATGTATTCGAACAGGGATTATTTTTTCTTCAAATTATGTTAACATTTTATATCCCTTGCATAGTATTATCTTCAATTAAATTTTGGTCTCGAATGAATTCAGTTCCAAACCCTGAATTTAATCTGATTGCATTCAATTTATTTTGAATTTCTACAACATGTATAATCAAGATTAATAAAGCATCAGATTCATAAATTCTAGCAACTTTTATAGGATTTACCCTATCAGCAAGTCATTATAAATTATTAGTAAATATTTTTTCTATTAATTTATAGGATTCCTCAAATGGCTTAGACATTAATGATTCTCCAGCTATAGTATCAATTAGGGCTTTAGAAGATCCTACTGTTCCATTAGAAAATATTTAAGTAATCAAACAATCAGGTAATGCGTGATGTTGATATTTTTTAGGCATTTTCTTAAATCTTTCCCAACTCTCATAAATGGATTCTCCTTCAAACCAAGTAAAAGAAGTTATGACATTTCTAAGTTTGGTAGTTTTTGAAGGTTAAAATTACTTAACAGGGAACTTCTGAGCTAACTCATTCCAAGTAATTATTAAACCGAGGAATAATAAATTTAACCACATTTTAGCCTTATCTTCAAGAAAAAGGAAACAATCTAAGTCTAATTGTATCAACACTAACACCATTATAATTAAATGTTGCACAAAATTCTAAAAAATTTGCTAAATATAAATTAGAATCTTCTACAGGAGTTCCCCTAAACTAATAATTTTGAACCATTTAAATAATAGCTAATTTTAATTTAAAATTATTAGCTTGGATTGTAGGTATATTTATACTCTGATGAATTACATCTACTAAAGAGTTTGCATAATCCTTAAAAGGTCTATAATGATTTTACTCTAACTCAAGTTTAGTCAATTTTGAATTCTATTTGATTTTCTTAATTTTAGAAAGAGTTCTCTAAATTTCAAGATCAAATGTTAAAAGTTACTTTCTATGGCTATAAAGCATGCAACGAAAAATATACATATAATTAAAGTTAATTAAAAAAATATAACTATGCAATTAATTGAACAATATAGTGAGAATTTTGCAAAAAGAAAAAAAATTCCCTAAAAATGATGCCAAAAATGTGATGGGGGCCATGGAGTAACTTATAGAATTATGAAATGATTTAAAGCTCTATCTATCCATAACAATACTTAGGTTTTCTTTGCTATAAAAAAATATAGGAATCCCACATAATCTACATAAACATAAGTGCCGAATCTAGTAATATAGTGAATGAGTAGAGTATCAATCCCATGAAGAAGTTATGCTAACTTGCAAACACTAGTACTATATACTAGAATTATAATAATTATCCTACTCAATAAAAAATAGATGTTGTGGAGATTCGATCACTTAAATAAAATTAGATATAATGTGTACTAATTAAATATTCCTTGTTATGCATACTTCCCTCTGTCGAGGCCCCACATTACACCTAATTTTAACTACACATATGGCCATTATGTACGATACTCACATCATCAATCAAAAACTAGAGAATTTAGCCAGATATGGAGTAAACTTGAAGTAAACTCATTTTTATTAATACTATCATGGAAAGAAAATGCAAGAGATAAATATCTCCGGAATAGTTCAATTGATCTCCTATATACTCCTTTTTACTTACAGAATTACTTCCATAAATACATTCCCAACACTCTAATGATGGTATCAAGTACTTCCCTAAATTCTCTTAGTTATCACCATTGGGGAGTTTTAGAGAAGCACTTTGAATTATGCTGAAATTATCAAAGTGGTCAAACTCTCCTATAAACATAACACCAGGACTATTTATAGGAAAACACAAAGTAGGCATCTAGCACCGCGACGCTTGAATGATCGTTGCTGTTGCACCCAACAAATGAATTAACATTGTTGCACTACTTTTCTGGTTCCACCGTGGTGCTTGCTGACGTGGATCAGTTACTTAGTGAAAAATCACATCATTTTACTAATAGATCATATCCTTAGAAAGTTACAACTGCTACACCATGACACTAGTGTCTTCTGAATGTTACAGCACTGTAAGAGAAAATTAGGCGGCTAGGCACTATAGAGTGTGATAATACGATGCTTAATAATAGAGAACAGGGCGCTACAAATCTAAACTTTTGACACAATGGTGTTATCCAAAAGAGAAGTTGATGCTGTGATGTTGATATTTTGATACTCTAATGATGTCTTTGATGGTGTTGCACTATTATTTGTTCTAACATGACAGTGCTATATAAAACTTTGAATTTTATACCTTTTTTATATTTTCTTGCACAATACAACTAAAACAACACATTTTTATTAAAAATTAAATATATAAAATAATACATAATTTACACATATCACTTCTAACAACTATCATCCTGTTGGAAACAGATGCCTTTCTTTTATAAAGTTGTAAATGGCTAACATCTTCCTGAGAGATTTGATATGAATTTGCTAAGGTATACAAACTGACATTGAAAAGATCTTAATTGAGTGAGAATCTTAGGTGGTGGCATTTTTAACTTTACTTTAATTTCATTGGGATGTTCTTTGATTCAGTGGTGTTGTACAATAAAACTTGGAAATTTTCATGAAGTGATCCTGAAAGTATATTTTATAGTGTTCAATTTTAAATTATATTATCTAAGTCTTCAAAACATAATTCTCAGCTCATATAAATGATCAACTTTTTAAACATTTCTAACAATTAAATAATTGACATAACACTGTTTCTGTTGGTGGATAAGTTTGTTTAAAATCCTCATCAGTTCTCACTAGTATGTTCTCTAACATTCTTTTATTCAAAAGGAATGACTTTATAATAGTAGTCTCCTATTAGTGTTCTAAATGCTGTGCACTTTTCATCTTTAGGAGCCATTTTAATTTTGTTGTAATCAGATGAGCCATCCATAAAGGAGAATATCATATGCGATGAGAAAATATTTATCATGAGTTTTGATATAGGGAGAAAAAAAACTCATGTTTAGGATAAACTTTATTTAAATATCTATAATCAATGCTATTGTAAATCTAGGTACAAGTACTATAATTTTGATGATAACAAACATTATTATTTCTTTTATATTGCTATTACTGCATATCTATTTTGTTTGACTTGTTTACTAACCTTTCTGGTCCACAAGTTCACCTACAATGCAAATTAGCTCAAGATCGGGTAGACTAGGGTTGAGTCTATCTATAATTTTAATTTTAATGTACTTTTTACCTTTCTTGAGTCAATTCATGTATCTGGTGGAGCCCAAGCTAAGTAACCATGCACACACACACTTAAAAGAGTGAGTTGGTAAGTTTGAGAATTTTTTTGGTTTTTTGACCTAATTGTAGAGGACAATTTATATTATCCTGGATGACTAGTTAAAAATAGAAACCCTAATTAGGCCATCCTAGTTGATTAAGAGTGATTAAACTAATCATATTGATGATCCCTATCATCCAAAATGATCACTTCAGATTGTGAAAAATTGCCACCAATCATAATTTAGGAAATATTTTAATTTTCAAATTTTATACTAATAGTACAAGATGATGTATATCGTCCTGGATGATTAAGATCATTCATGCCTAAATTAATCTTATAATTAGGAGAACAATTATGGTAAAACTTAATTCAATATGATCGTACAGGATGATCGGTGATGATCATCCTGGATGAGAGAGAATATGTATGGGACGATAAGGGATTGCTACATATCATACTAGATGAATGCCATAATTTTTCAACTAATCGTCCAGGATGATTGACCCATTTTATCCTAGATGATAGAGAAGTACATGGGACGATTAGGCATCATCGGGTATCATACTAGATGAAGTTTAATAGATTCAAACTAATCATCCAGGATGATATTCTAATCGTCTGGGATGATCAGCCTATTTCTTTTGAACTAATCGTATAGGGCAATACAATTCGTATTGGCTGAAAGGGCTATTTCATACTAATCGTACAAGATGATCTAAGGATCATACTGGACGATCAGAATCTTAGAATTAAAAATTAGGGCTTCTTTTGGATGCTCCCTTTTTAAGGAATTATACTAACCCTTGAGTAAACCTTTTACTATGTAGTTGAACTGAGAGGTCGCTTAGTGAAGGAAGAGGGAGAGCTTGAGAGCGGGAGAGATCCTTGTGAGGGGGAGTTGTGAGGGATTCACAAAGGTTGCTCCAAGCAAGATGTTCATTATCTTCTTCAAGCTTCTGTCATGGTTCCTTGGTGGCTCTAAGGGAGATCCTCGACAGCCTCAGATCCAGGTTCTCAGCCTACTTTAGGAGGGAGTAAAAGGATTTATAAGTTCTCTGGCTACTCCAAGAGGGAGTAAAAGGATTCCTGGGTTCTCTGCCTTCATTAGGAGGGTAAAAATGGATTTTTATGTTCTCTTCCTACTCCAGGAGAGAGTAAAAGGATTCAAGGTACTCTGCCTACTTGGGTTCTCTTCCTACTCGGGTTGGTGGAAATATTTTTAATGGCTTCCCTACCTTGCTGTGGAAGAAAAATAAGAGTCACTATTATTTTAGTGGAATACCTGGAAAGGAGGTTTTTGGGAGTGGACGTAGGTCAAGTTAACCGAACCACTATAAATCTAGTATGTTCTTACAATTTATTTTTTAATTTCTATATTTTTTTATGATTTGGCCTGTGGTTGAAAATTGTGATTTTATTATCTGCTTCCACACAAGTTGTTTATTTTTAAACTATACAAAAAGATTTTAAAGGTTTTAAGTTCTTATTTTATTAAAGAAATTTTAAAATAACTATTTCAACCCCCCCTCTTGTTAACCTCGGGTATAGTTCTTTAGGGTTTAACAACCCTCATGAACTTTCAAATGGTATCAGAGTGGGATTCATAAGATCAGGTTTTAAAAAACTTTTGAATTAAGATCCATGGATACTTTTGGTAATAAAAACACTGCAAAAGATATTCAATTACTCGACCACCTCTATTTGATGATATTTCTTTTTATTTTGGAAAGCTCGCATGTCTACCTTTTTATAATCAATTGATTATCACATATAGATGCCAGTTAAGGAAGGTTATTCTGCACCTTTTAGATTAATAAATTGTTTTAAAACTGAAATTCCTTTTACTGAATGGACTACTGATAATAGAGACCTAGCACAACTGAATGCTAAGTGTTTAAATTTTTTTTTCTGTGCCTTAATATCCGAAGATTATATGCGTGTTTCCACTTATTCTACTGGAAAAAAAATTTGGGACAAATTATGCATAATATATGAAGGTACAAATGAACTTAAATAATCTAAGCTGAACATTTTACTTCATGATTATGAGTTATTTCATATGAAACCCAGTGAATTTATTTCTAAAATGTATACTAGGTTTACACAAATTGTTAGATCCCTACTTGCCTTAGGAAGAGAACTCACAAATTATGAAAAAGTTATTAAGATTATGAGATGTTTGCCTTCTTCCTTTGATTCAAAAATTACTACCATTACTGAATCTAATGATCTAAATATTTATTCAATTGATAACTTACTTGGATCACTTATTGCTTATGAGCAATGACTAAACCAAAGGCAGCTTGATGCAGGTGAGAAGAAAAATGAGAAAACTATAGCCTTAAAGGCTAATGATTCTAACACTGATTCTTCTAGTTCTAAAAATGATGACATTTCTTTAATAACTAGGCAATTCAAGAGCATCGTAAGGAAAAAGCAAAAGCATCATCAGAAATGAAATAAAGGTAAGAATAATAAAAATTCTAAAGTTTCTTCTAATGTTATTTGTTTTGAATGCAAGAAGCTAGAGCATATGAAGTCTGATTGCCCAACTCTTAAAGCTCACCCAAGTAAGGAGAAGGGCAAAGAAAAACCAAAGTTTAAGAAGGGCAAGCAAAGAACCCAAAAGGCTTTCTGTGCAGACTCAGCATCAGACTCCTCTGAAATTGAAGCATAAGAGGAGGTAACAAACCTGTGCTTAATGGTTGATGATCATCTTGATCACTCTGATCAAGAGGAGGTATGCAAGCTTACCTATGAATAATTATTTAAAGTTTATGAAAGAATTCATTCTGCATATAGGAAGCTCAAAAAATCACATGCCTACCTTAAATTTGACTTTTCAATTCTATAGAAAGAGCATGAATGCTTAAGGAAAGATCACTTTACTTTGGATAGCAATCACATGGCTTTGTTAGATGAATTTGATATTTTAAATAACAAGCATTTTGATTTAACTGCTGAGCATGATTCCTTGAACATATTACATGTTGAATTAGAAAATTCATATAAGAACATAGATACTCTTGCATCTGATTTAGATAGTAGGGAGCATACATTAAAAATAGAAAATTTAATTCTTGAAGCTATAAATAAGTTTTTAGAAGCTGAATTAACTACTTACAAGGCAAATAAAATGCCACGTACATTAGAAGAGTTTCATAAACCATCAATAAACCATGCATCATTCAAACCTAGGAAAAGACACCACTACCCACATAGATTAATAAACCCATTTCCTGGTGTTAGATATTTTCTTGTGGCATGCTATGACATATCTCCTATATGCGCACGATTCACCGTAGAACATATTTGGTGTGGAGACCTAAAATAAAAATTCACAGCATAACATGCATGTATTTTATTTTTCTTTCCATAATATGGGACCCAAACCTATTTGGGTTCCCTAATCTGACATCTAATCATTTTGTAGGGGTGCTCTCATAAAAGGCCTCATAAGAGCATATGGTACCTAGACAGTGAATGTTCAAGGAGTATGACTGGAGATGTAAAATAATTCATTTCATTGGAGGCCAGGGTATGAGGCAAGGTAACACTTAGAGATAACACCACCAGGAGAGTGGTGAGCTAAGGAATAATTGGTAATTCAAAAAATTTCATCATTGAAAGTGTTTTACTTGTAGATGGCTTGAAACACAATCTGCTTACCATCAGTGAGCTCTGTGATAAAGGTTTCATCATAAAATTTCTATTAACCTACTGCATTATAAGCTTAAATGATAATATTATTTTATAGAAAAAAGAATCAATAACGTCTACATGCTTAATTTAAATAACATTAAATAAGCTACTTCATTTTACTTAAAAATAATTGCTGATGAATCTTGGCTGTGGCATAGAACAGTGTGTTATGCAAGCATGAAAAGCCTTCAAAAAATCACCCAAAAAGACTTAGTGAGAGGAATTACCAAACAAGAGTTCAATATTGACTACCTATGTGATGCCTGTTAATTAGGAAAATAAGTCAAATCCTCTTTCCCCTCAATCAAAGACATTACTGAAAGTGCGAATAGGTTGTTAGACCTATTGATCACGTCCCTAGGCTAACCAAGAGGGGGGGGGAGGTGAATTTGTCCTTTTAAAAATTACTCTTGATATTTTAGAAAAATTTTAAAGCTAATCTTACTGTATGATCTAACTTCGTTCTGTATGAACAGAGATAATTTTGCTCTTTCTTCAAACACAGAAATTCAACCACAAAGAAAATAAATAGAGAAAAAAATAAAAATACAGGAAATAAACAGTGAACAGAAAACACCAGAATTTATAGTGGTTCGGTCAAACACGACCTACATCCACTCCCTAGAGACTCCTTCTCTAGGTATTGCACTAAAACCAAGTGACTCTCCTTTTGCCCCCACATCAAGGCGGAGAATCCTTTACAAACTCTCTTCCACCAACCCCGGTGCGGCAGAGAACCGTCGTCCTTTTCACCCTCCAAGTGCGGCAGAAAACCGTCGTCCTTTTCACTCTCCAAGTGCGAGAGAGAACCTTCATCCTTTTCACTCTCCAAGTGCGGCAGAGAACCGGAATCATCTCGAACCATGCTCTTGCAGAAGTCTCCAAGGAACTAGGAAGTTGCTTGAAGAACAAGTAAAAGAAATCCTCTCAATTGGATAACCTTGTGAATCTCCTCACAATTCTCTCTTGAAAGATCTCTCAAAACTCACTCCCAAACACTCTCCCAATCAGTCTCCTTTCACTTCCCAAAAGAATTTTCGCAGAAGGATCTCTCCTTCAGTCAGTTTTGTGTCATTTTTATACTTTGGACAGAAAAAACGTCCAAAAACTGAATTTACAAGTTAAGTCCGAGCGATCATCCCGTACGATCGCCAATCGTACTGTACGAATAGTTCAAAAAATTGAACAATCCGTCCCGTACGAACAACGAGATGATTCGAACAGAGAGCTTCGTACGAACAGTTCATCCCGTACGAATGCTTGGACAAATCGAACAGAGAGCTTCATCCGATTAGTTCGTCCCGTACGAATGCTTGGACGAATCGAACAGAGAGCTTCGTCCGATCAGTTCGTCCTGTATGAATGCTTGGACGAATCGAATAGAGAGCTTCGTCCGATCTGTTCGTCCTGTATGAATGCTTGGACGAATCGAACAGAGAGCTTCGTCCGATCAGTTCGTCCCGTACGAACCTCTGGACGAACCCAATTTTGAGCAGTTCGTATAGCAAAAGCTCATGTACGAATAGTATTCGTACTGTACGAACATGCCTTAGAAAAATTTTCTTGGCTGATGGGTTCTTTCTAGAGGACATATTCTACAGATCATACCGTACAATATCAATTCGTACTGTACGATTAGTTTGAAAATTTAAACTTTTTACTCCCCCATTGTGTGTGTGCGCACAGTTATCCAACCTACAATCACACTCTCTCAGACTCAAGAAAAATAAAATTTACATACTTCATTTACAGTGAATAAGTGAATTTGAAGTCTTCAACAATCTAGAGTGTGAATTTCCTGAAAAATACTTTAGTACACACAACAAAAGCTTAAATATATGTTAGAAGATGAATTAGACAAATAATAAGCTTTTATAATCATCAAAAACATAAACTTAGATTAGAATTCTCATGAACAAAATGATTCACCCAAATCATAACAATCTCCCCCTTTTTGATGATGGCAAAACAACTATTGTTTGAAATGAAATATACAAAAATAGATCTTCTAACATCCACTAATTGTACTCCCTTAAATAAATGATCTACACTCCCCCTAAATAAAAAATCTCTAAAATTTCCCTAAAAAAAAATTGACTTATCCTATCCTTAAGCTCCCCCTAATGACTAATCAATATATATGAGGATAGAGAATGGAATACACAAGGGAAGGGAAGGAAAAAAAAAAAGGAAAGAGTGTAGGAATAAACACAAAGCATATACAAACATACAAGCACATACAACACAAGCACATACAATACATAACATAAGTCATATGTCAAACACATAACATAAGTCACACAATAAAGCTCTCCCCCTTTTGCCAATAGCAAAAAGAACACTTAAAAATAGCTGAGAAGTGGAATCATGTTAAATGAAGTTTAACTACAATATTAAAATGAGATGCAAAAACTAAAGACTCAAATGTGTTAGATTTCAAAGTATGTTAAGGACAAGAGAAGTTGATCTAAAGTAGTAAAGTATTAGACATATTAGTAGTCTCAATTTTTGTATAGAAGGTGAGATAACATTATCAAAATTCTAAGTCTAAAATGACAATTATTGATTAGTGAAAAAGAGAATAAAAATGCTAAAGAAAAGAACATTTGGCGACTTTGCGCATCTTTTGAAAATGTATGCTAATTTTGTGTAACATTTGGCGATATTGTGTATCTTTTATTGGATGAGACACTTTGTGTGTCTTTTCACATTTGGCGACATTGCGCATCTTTTCTTATATGACACATTTTGTGCATCTTTTCAAGCTTTGCTTCGAATGTAAGATTCTTTCCAAGAATATTATCTCTTAGTCGCAAATACAATAATAAACACAAAGATATACAATGTGAGAATAATGTTAAAACATCAAACATACACAAATTTAGACTAAATAATACATGTCTAAATAAGATTTAAGTAAGATCTTCTAATCCAAATCAAAACATAATGAAATCTAAAAAATTTGAAAATTTAAAGTTATGCATAGTATTTTTAATTATAATATGAACTCAATTAACATTCTAGATCAATAATCAACTATAGTCAAGTGAATTGAAGAAAAAATACAACAAGGCAATTCACTAACACAAAAAGGATAAGCACAGAAACACTAGAACATTTCATTACTAATCAATTTATAACAAACAACATAGCAAGTTTTACATTGAAGCACATCTCATAAAAAAAACTTGCTAATATATTCAAAATAAAAACTCACCACAACATAAAAAATAGCCTAAAATATACAAAGAGTAACACAATCACATCCAAACTAAACCATCACAAATCAAGCTAGAACTAAGAGGGACCCTGATCCGGAGGAGGAGGAGGTGGTATACCACCGAACAACGCAAAATAGCTGTTAAGAGTAGCAATATTTGTGTTAACAGCATCAAACTGATCATCCTGTCTCTTCAAATGAGCTTCCATGTCATCAAACCTTTGGTCCATTCTATCAAAATGTTGGACCATATTTTGATAGAAATCCTGTGGAGGTCTAGATGCAGTTGAGGGTACACCTGAAGGAGCAGAAGCTGAAGCAGGCTCATCATCTGAGCTGTCGGCTGTACCCTCTTTCCCAAATAATGCTCTAAAGGAAGCATCAGTGAAGTACAGTGGGAGTTCGGAAGGACTAGAAGGATGAACTAGGTTGTATTTTCTCTCTAGGATGTAACACATAACATGTCCTAAAGTAATATTTTTCTTCCTCTTCACACTAGCCAGACCAATATCAGATAGATAGTAGATGTAGTCTAAGATCAATTGGGCTTCATCTATAGGTTGGCGAGTCATAATAAGAAATGGGGTTGAGGAAAGAAGTGGAGTTATAATAACTCGATCTCCTGCTTTAGGTATGATTGATGTCCTAAGCACATGTTGGATTATCCTAGCATTTTGATTCAATGTATCTACCCGAGATACATGTGTGGGTATGCTTGCACCTCTAAGAACCCGGTTAATTTCGGACCAACCATTTTCAGGTCTTGTGGAGAAGGTATGAGCTCTAGTCCCTTGAGTTCTAAGATGAACATATTCTCCTAGATCCTCCTTAGTTATCACAACTTTTTGTTTAAGGACAAAAGAAGAAATGGCTGTGTGATCCTCATTAAAGGTCATGTTGGCCAGGAACACATGAAACAAATCCTTATTGAAGGCATAGATCAAGGTCAATAGAAAAGAAAAGTGGGTCGAGTCAAAGAGGGGCATAACTGCAAAATGAATATTTTCTTGCAATAGTATGCGGGAAGGAGTAACCTTAGATGCAGCATACCTAAGGTATGCTTCCTCATTCTCCTCACTAAGAAAGTTTTAATCACAGTTCCTTCTAGACGTAGGACCCCTAGCCACCCGTGCCCTTTTTCCACTGCCAGACATTTTCTCTCAAGGCTCTAAAGGTTCTAGATAGAAAGTGAAATGAAAGAAAATGACCCGCCTTTATATAGAAAAAACCTGCGATCGTACTGTACGAATAACATTCGTACAAGACGAACCTTGATTCATCCGGGATGAATGAAAGTTCATCCTAGACGAATGAAAGCAGTCAAAATGAAACGGTATTTCATAAACTGCTCATCCCGAGGCATCCTTTCGTATACCTTTTTGACTTTCTGATCGTACAGATGATGACGTGTTCATCCGGGATGATCAAAAAATTAAAGGTCGTTCAGGCGACGGTTAGGTTCATCCCTCACGTGAAATGACACATGGATCGTACAGACAAATGACATATTCGTACGTACGATCACCAATAATAACTGCCGTTAACCGTGTTTTCTCCCAAATCGTACAGACGAAGCATGGGTACGATGATGAAATCGTACAGTACGATACGATATCGTACAGTACGATAGACACTATAAACTCCCATCACTTTAAAACTTGCATGCTATCAACATTTAATTAAGGAACAAAAATACAACAAAAATTTTTGATTTTGATTGATTTTTTTTTTAAATAAAAGTATAACAAAAACATACAATGAACAAACTTAACAAATATAAATAAAAATTTCATTTGTAGAATTTTTAATCAAGCATTAAGGTCTATCACACCTAGCCTTATCCTCAACATACTAAATGTGTCAAAGGCTAAGGGTTTTGTAAAAATATCTGCAAGCTGATCTTTAGTAGCGACATGATGTAGTTCAATTTCTCTCTTCGCTACATGATCTCTTATAAAATGATGCCTTATGTCAATATGCTTGGTTCTAGAATGTTGAATAGGATTATTTTAAATACAAATGGCACTAGTGTTGTCACAAAATATTGGAATGGTGCCAACTACAAATCCTAAGTCACTTAATTGTTGTTTCAACCAAAGCACCTGTGCTACACAACTTCCTAAGGCAATGTATTCTGCTTCAGCTGTAGAAAGTGCTACTGAATTTTATTTTCTACTGGATCAAAATACTAATGAATTTCTAATAAATTAACACGTTCCAGAAGTACTTTTCCTATTCACCCTACAGCCTGCAAAATCTGAATCTGAGTATCCAATAGTATCAAAAGAAGAACAGTTCTTAGGATACCAAATTCCTAAATTTTGAGTTCCCAAAAGATATCTTAAGATCCTTTTTACTGCTGTCAAATGTAATTCTTTTGGATCAGCTTGAAATCTAACATATAAGCAAACACTAAACATAATATCAGGTCTGTTAGCAGTCAAATAAAGCAAAGATCCAATTATTCCTCTAAACTTCTTTTGATCAACAGATTTTCCCTTAGGATCCTTGTCTAATAGGACTGAGGAACTCATGGGTGTAGTGACTGGTTTAGCATTATCCATTTCATAATTTTTGAGGATTTCCTTCATATATTTAAATTGACAAAGACAAGTTCCTTTCTCATTTTGCTTTATGCTAAAGCCAAGAAAATAACTCAAATTACCCATCAAACTCATCTCAAATTCACTACTCATTATTTTTGAAAATTCATCACATAGAGCTTTATCAGTTGATCCAAAAATGATATCATCCACATATATTTGTATAATGAGTATTTTATTTCTAAGTCTTTTCAAAAGTAGAGTGGTGTCCACACTTCCTTTAACAAATGATCCATTTAATAAGAAAGTGCTTAACCTCTCATACCATGCTCTAGGTGCCTGTTTTAATCCATATAATGCCTTTTTTAATTTAAAAACATAATTAGGGTATCTAGGATTTTCAAAGCCAGGAGGTTGTTCAACATAAACATCCTCATCTATCACCCCATTAAGAAAGGCACTCTTGACATCCATCTGATACAATTTAAAATCTTTAAAACAGGCAAAGGCTAACAAAACTCTTATTGCTTCAAGTCTTGCTACAGGGGAAAATGTTTTCTCAAAATCAATTCCTTCAATTTGATTATACCCCTTAGCTACTAATCTAGCCTTATTTCTCACAACTACTCCTGAATCATTCATCTTGTTTTAAAACTCCCACTTAGTCCCAACTACACTTTGATCTTTTGGCCTTTCAATTAACTCCCAAACATCATTTCTCTTGAATTGATTCAACTTCTCTTGCATGGCTAAAATTCACAATTCATCCAAAAGTGCTTGTTCTATGTTTGTGGGTTCTATCATTAAAATAAATGCTGAATGATTCACTTCTTTCCTCAAACCATGCCTAGTCCTAACTCCTTCACTTGGTTCACCTAAAATTAATTCTTTAGGATGACTCCTTACAAATTTCCATTCTCTAGGCAATTAATTTTCCTCTTCTTTTTCAACCCATCAACTTTTTGATTTTCAAGTTTTGGGTTATCACCTCAACCTCATCTTCATCCAACTTAGACCCTTTACTATCATAGGATTCATCAAAAATAATATGTGTGGTCTCTTCAACTACCAATGTTCTCTTATTAAAAACTCTATAGGATTTTCTAACACTTGAATATCCTAGAAAGATTCCTTCATCTGATTTCGGATCAAATTTACCTAGAAGAGTTTTATCATTATTATGTATGAACACTTTACATTCAAAAACATGCAGATGCGAGAGGTTGGGACTTATACCTTTAAGAATTTCATAGGGTGTCTTATTCAATTTAGACCTTATGTACACCCTATTCAACACATAACATGCTGTACTAACTGCTTCAGCCCAAAAGTATTTAGGAAGTAAATTTTCTGCCAACATGGCCCAAGCAGTTTCAACTAATGTCCTATTCTTTCTTTCTATAACTCCATTCTGTTGAGGTGTCCTAGGAGCTGAGAAGTTGTGTTCAATTTCAAGAGATTTGCAAAAATCATCAAACATTTCATTCCCAAATTCTCTCCCATGTTTACTTTGGATACTAACTATTTCAAAACCAAATTTCCTCTGAATCCAAGTGGCAAAATCTCTGAACTCTTCAAATGATTCACTCTTATGATTAAAAAATCTAATCCAGGTGAATCTAGTATAGTCATCCATAATAACATACCCAAATCTTTTTTCTCCTAAGCTTAAGGTACTAACAGGTCCAAATAAATCCATGTGAAGAATTTCTAAGGGCTTGCTAGTCCTAACTTTCTTGATCGAATTGAAAGAGGATCTCACCTATTTTCCTAGTTGACATGCATCACACAAGTGATTTTTAGTAAAATCTAATTTGGGTACTCCTCTAACTAGTTGCTTTTGAGTGATTTTTCTAAGATTTTTCATGCTAGCATGACAAAGCCTTCTATGCCACAACCATGATTCATCAGATACAATTTTCAAACACAAGGCAGTAAATGGTTTAACAGAATTAAAATCTAGCATGTAAACATTGTTCTCCCTATCACCATTCAAAACAACAGTTCCATTTAGACTAATAACACAACTCGTATGTAAAAACTTTATATGATAGCCCTTATCACATAGTTGACTAATACTCAATAGATTGTGTTTCAAACCTTTAACCAACAATACATTCTCAATAACAAGATTTTCTGAATTTCCAATTATACCTGTACCTACCACTCTCTTGGTGGTATTATCTCCAAGTGTCACCTTGCCTCCATTCCTGGCTTCCAGCGATATAAATTGATTCGTATCTCTGGTTATATGCTTTGAGCATCCGCTGTCCAGGTACCAAATACTCTCACGAGGTCTTGTGTGAGAGCGTTCCTACAAAATGATCAAACGTTAGTCTTGGGAACCCAAACAAGTTTGGGTTCACCTCTTGACAATTTTAAACCAGATGCATGTGTGATATGCTGTGTTCTATGCACCTTAGGTCTCCACACTAAATGTGTTCTATACTTCAAAGTACAGGTAGGGGAAATATGTCCTAAACTACCACAAGAAAAATACTTTATCCCTCGAAAGGGATTCACCAATTTATTCTTTCTAAAAATCTTTTTTTTTAGATTTGAGTCAATGTTCTTGTGGTAAGATTCATGAAACTCTTCAAGTTTAGGTGGTACTTTATTCTCCTTAAGTGCTTTAATCTGAACTTTAAGATAAGCATTAGCTCTTTCTAAAATCGAATTGTCAATTTTCAAATCATGCTCTCTAGAATCCGATTCATCCATAAAAGTCTTAAAATCATTTTCAAGTTCAGCATTTGATGATTTTAAAAGATTGTGCTGTTTGTTTAAATCATCATACTCATCCAACAATGTCATGTGGTTGCTGTCAATTAATGCATGATCTTTTCTGAGGATCTCATAATCTTTTTGCAGCTCTGTATAATCCAAATTCAACTTAGCATGCAGTTTCTTAAGTTTCTTATATGCAGAGTATATGCGTTCAGAAACATCAAATAATTCTTCATAGCTTAAATCACATACCTCATCCTCATCTGAATGGTCGAGATTTTCAGCCATTAAGCATAAATTGGTAACTTCCTCTTCTGGTGCTATTTCTGATAAATCTGAAGCTGAGTCCGCCCAGAAAGCTCATTGTACTCTCTTTTTACCCCTTCTATCCTTTGGTTTCTCCTCGGTCTTCTCCTTGCTAGGATTTTCTTTGAGATTGGGGCAATCTGTCTTAATGTGTCCTGGCTTCCTGCACTCATAGAAAATGACTTCATTTGAAGCCTTAACATTCTTCTGGAACTTACCTTTGTTCCAATGCTGGCGTCTTCTCTGCTTCCTTTTTAGGAAACTTCTAAATTGCCTTGTCATCAGGGTAATATCCTCTTCGTCCTCAGGTAGTGATTGATCACTTTCAGAGTCGTCCACCTTTAAAGTAATGTTCGTCTCCTTTCGTTTCTCACCTGCATCAATCTGTCTTTGAGTCACCGATTGCTCGTAAGCAATTAGTGATCCAAGAAGATTGTCAACAGAATAAACATTCAAATCTTTAGATTCTATTATTGCAGTTATCTTTGCATCATATCCAGAAGGTAAACAATGTAATATCTTATTAACGTTCTCAGCATTTGTTAACTCCCTACCTAAAGCATGTAATGAAGTGGCTATATGTGTAAAATGAGTGTACATGTCAGAGATTGATTCATTCTATTTCATGTGAAAAAGTTCATAGTCGTGCAAGAGAATATTCAATCTAGTTTGTTTCACTTCATTCGTACCTTCATATGTGATGCAATGTCTATCCCAAATTTCCTTTCCTGATTTACAGGTAGACACACGCATGTAATCTTCTAATTTTAAAGCACAAAAGAAACTATTCAAACACTTAGCATTCAATTGAGCTAGTTCACATTCTTCTACAGTCCAGTTTGCAAAAGGTGTTTGAACTCTTATTCCTTCTACAATCCTAGTTGGTTCAGTATAGCCATCCTGAACTAAGATCCACATACGATAGTCAAGTGATTGCAGAAAAGTAGACATGCGAGTTTTCTAAAAATCAAAAGAAATATTATCAAATAACGGTGGTCTAGTGATCGAGTATCCTTCCATAGTATTTCTATTTCCAAAATTAGCCATGATCAAAATTTCAAAAAGTATTTAAAATAGTTATTTTTGAAATTGGCTTTGATACCACTTGAAAGTGTGAATAGGTTGTTAGACCTCTTGATCACGTCCCTAGGCTAACCAAGAGGGGGGGGGGGGGGTGAATTGGTCCTTTTAAAAATTACTCTTGATATTTTGGAAAATTTTTAAAGCTAATCGTACTGTACGATCTAACTTCGTACTGTACGAACAGAGATAATTTTGCTCTTTCTTCAAACACAGAAATTCAACCACAAAGAAAATAAATAGCAGAAAAAATAAAAATGCAGGAAATAAACAGTGAATAGAAAACACCAGAATTTGTAATGGTTCGGTCAAACACGACCTACATCCACTCCCTAGAGACTCCTTCTCTAGGTATTGCACTAAAACCAAGTGACTCTCCTTTTGCCCCCACAGTAAGACGAAGAAGCCTTTACAAACTCTCTTCCACCAACTCCGGTGCGGCAGAGAACCGTCATCCTTTTTACCCTCCAAGTGCGGCAGAGAACCGTCATCCTTTTCACTCTCCAAGTGCGGTAGAGGACCATCGTCCTTTACACTCTCCAAGTGTGGTAGAGAACCTTCATCCTTTTAACTCTCCAATTGCGATAGAGAATCGGAATCCTCTCGAACAATGCTCTTGCAGAAGTCTCCAAGGAACTAGGAAGATGCTTGAAGAACAAGTAAAAGAAATCCTCTCAATTGGATAACCTTGTGAATCTCCTCACAATTCTCTCTTGAAAGATCTCTCAAAACTCACTCCCAAACACTCTCCCAATCACTCTCCTTTCACTTCCCAAAAGAATTTTTGCAGAAGGATCTCTCCTTTAGTCAGTTTTGTGTCATTTTTATACTTGGGACAGAAAAAACCGTCCAAAAACTGAATTTATAAGTTAAGTCCATTCCGATCATCCTGTACGATCACCAATCGTACTGTACGAATAGTTCAAAAAATTGAATAATCTGTCCCGTATGAAGAACGAGGCGATTCGAACAGAGAGCTTCGTACGAACAGTTCATCCCGCACGAATGCTTGGATGAATCGAACAGAGAGCTTCGTCAGATCAGTTCGTCCCGTACGAATGCTTGGACAAATCAAACAGAGAGCTTTGTCCGATCAGTTCGTCCCGTACGAATGCTTGGACGAATCAAACAGAGAGCTTCATCCAATCAGTTCGTCCCATACGAATGCTTGGCCGAATCAAACAGAGAGCTTCGTCCGATCAGTTCGTCCCGTATGAACTTCTGGATGAACCCAATTTTGAGCAGCTCGTACAGTAAAAGCTCATATATAAATAGTATTTGTACTGTACGAACATGCCTTAGAAAAATTTTCTTGGCTGATGGGTTCTTCCTGGAGTACATATTCTACAGATCGTACCATACGATATCAATTTATACTGTACGATTAGTTTGAAAATTTAAACTTTTTACTCCCCCATTGTGTGTGTATGCACAGTTATCCAACTTACAATCACACTCTCTTAGACTCAAGAAAAAGAAAATTTACAGACTTCATTTACAGTGAACAAGTGAATTTGAAGACTTCAATAATCTAGAGTGTAAATTTCCTGAAAAATACTTTAGTACACACAACAAAAGCTTAAATATATGTTAGAAGATGAATTAGATAAATAATAAGCTTTTGTAATCATAAAAAACATAAACTTAGATTAGAATTCTCATGAACAAAATGATTCACCCAAATCATAATAATTACCACTAGAAAATTCGTTAGAAGTCCTTCACATGGATCTGTTTGGACCTGTCAGCACTTCAAGCCTAGGAGGGAAAGTCTTTTGGTATGTGATTATTGATGATTATTCGAGGTTTATCTAAGTTAGATTCTTATCACATAAAAGTGAATCATTCGAGGAGTTTAAGTCTTTTTTTACTTAGATTCAAAGGAAGTTAGGTTGTGAAATTGTAACAATCTATAGTGACTATGGTGGAGAATTTAAAAATGAAAAATTTGAATATTTCTATAATGTGCAAGGGATAAATCACAATTTTTTAGCTCCTAGGACCCTTCAGTAGAACGGGGTAGCTAAAAGAAAGAACAGGATCCTAGTAGAAGCCGCTATAGCCATGTTAGCTGAATACTCACTTCCTAAATACTTCTGGGTAAAAGCAGGGAATACAACCTATTATGTTCTGAATAGGGTTAATGTTAGATCCAAGCTGAAAAAGACACCCTATGACATCCTTATGGGTAGGACACCTAACCTTTCTCACCTTCATGTCTTTGGATGTAAAGTGTTCATTCTGAATAATAGAAAGTTTCAACTAGGGAAGTTTAACCCAAAATCTGATAAAGGAATTTTCCTAGGTTACTCTAGTGTTGGGAAATCCTATAGAGTTTTTAATAAAAGAACACTAGTAGTTGAGGAGACCACTCATGTTGTATTTAATGAATCTAATAACTCTACAGGGTCTAGGGTAGAAGAAGAAGAGGTTGTGGAAGTCACCCAAGGATTAGAATCTACAAATATGGAGGAAAGGGTAGAACCTATAATTTCATTGCTTAGAGAATGGAGATATTATTCTATCATCCTAAAGAACTGATCTTAGGAGACCCCTCTAATGGTATTAAAACTAAGTATGAACTTAGAAAAGAAGTAAACCACTCTGCCTTCATTTCAATGACTGAACCCACCAACCTAAATCAAACCCTATCTTATGAATTCTAGATTTTAGCCATGCAAGAAGAGTTAAATTAATTTATAAGAAATAATATTTGGGAGCTAGTTGAAAGACCTAAGGACCAGAGTATGGATGGAGCTAAATGGGTTTTAGAAATAAAATGAATGATTCTGGTGTGGTGGTGAGAAATAAGGTAAGATTAGTGGCTAAGGGGTATAACCAAATTGCAAGGATTGACTTTGAAGAGACCTTTGCCCATGTAGCTAGATTAGAAGCCATTAGGGTGCTACTAGCCTTTACTTATTTTAAGGGATTCAAACTGTATCAAATGAATGTCAAAAGTGCCTTTTTGAATGAAATAATAAAAGAAGATGTGTATATTGAACAACCCCCAGGTTTTGAAAATTCATAATTTCCTAATTATGTGTTCAAATTAAAAAAGGCCTTATATGGATTAAAACAAGCACCTAGGGTATAGTATGAAAGTCTAAGCACATTCCTACTAGAAAGAACCTTTGCTAAGGGGAGCAATAACACCACCCTTTTTCAAAAAAGGTAGGGGATGAATTACTGATTATCCAAATTTATGTTGATGATATTTTATTTGGATCCTCCAATAAAAGCCTTTGTGATGAGTTTTCAAAAATAATGAGTAAGGAATTTGAGATGAGTATGATGGGAGAACTAACCTACTTTCTTGGATTTAGCATAAGGCGGAAGGATGATTGAACTTTTCTTAGTCAAATAAAATACATTAAGGATATCCTTAATAAATATAAAATAAATAAAGCCAAGCTAATTAACACTCCCATGAATTCCACTATTCAGTTAGATAAGGATTTAAATAAAAAATTTGTTGATCAAAAGAAATATAGAGGAATAATTAGATCACTTCCTTACTTGATTGCTAGTAGACCTGATATCATGTTTAGTATTTATCTCTGTATTAGATTTCAAGCTGATCCAAAGAGTCCCACCTGATTGCTGTTAAGAGAATTCTTATATATTATTTAGGGACCCATGACTTAGGAATCTGGTATCCTAGGCACAGAACCTCCTTTGAAATCATAGGATGTTCTGATTCAGATTTTGCAGGATGCCGAGTTGATAAAAAAAGCACTTCTAGAACATGTCAATTCATAGGATAGTCCTTAGTTTCTTAACCCAGTAGAAAATAGAACTCAGTTGCACTGTCCACTGTTGAAGCTGAATACATAGCCTTAAGAAGTTGTGGCCCAAGTCTTTTGGTTAAAGCAATAAATTTTAGATTTAGGATTACCTGTAGGCACAATTCCAATCCTATGTGATACCACTAGTGCCATCTGCATTTTAAAGAATCCAATCTAATACTCTAGGACCAAACACATTAATATAAGGCACCACTTCATTAGGGACCATGTTACGAAAGGAGATAGAGCTACATCATGTAGCCACTGAAAACCAACTTGCTGATATCTTTATAAAATAACTGGCATTTAAAACTTTCAGCATCTTAAGAATAAGTTTAGGATTAATATATATTCATGCTTGAAATTGATGCTTTCTATTTATGTTCTTTTTATTTATTTTGTTTTATTTATATGTCTGTTTCTCTGTATGTGTTTATGTTTTATGTTTTTAATTTTCTGTTAGTTTTACTTTAGTGTTTTATTTTATTTGTATGTCTATTTCTTTGTATGTGTTTTTATTTTGTGTTTTTAATTTTTTAATGTTCTTTCTTTAATGTTTTTAAGGGAATCTGATCAATGTTCACTTCTGATATTGAATTCTCAAATGACTTTTTGCCTTGCATTTGGTTTTAGAAATTAGTAAAAGGTGTTTGACTCCTCTAAAAATAGTTAAAAGAAGAAAATTTGATGTTTGTCAGTCTTCTTCTACCTCCTTTAGTGGTGTATTTTCTTTTTGAAAAAAAAATCTATTTCAAATTAAAAATTTTACTTTGAAATAGAGATCTATTTTATATTCCTTTAGTAATCTATCTCATATGAATAATGCTCCAAAATAATGAATCACATTTCAAATTTTCTTAATCTGGTTGTTGCATTTATCATATGGATATAATTTTATTTTAAGGTTTACTCTTTCTTATATTAGAGAGTGAGTTCTTCTTCTCTTATATCTAGAAGATAATCTCACAACAGAGAGTCTATACAAATTTTGAAAGGATGCCGGCTTGCAAAAATGACAAGAGGCACAAAATGAGCCAAAAAAATTTGAAAAGAGGTGCAATGACCGCCACATAATTACAAGATACACAAAGTATATAAAAAATTAAAATATGTGCAAAGTGCACCAAATAACTAAAAAAGAGGCACAAAATGAGCCCACAAAGAAATAAGCTTCCTTCTCTTTTAAATCTTTAAATCTTAGAAGAATTCATGTGCCACCTAATATCTTCAAACACTTGAATTTGAAAATCATGATTTTTTATTCATTGCATTGCAATATTATTTCTATCAAATAATTTTTTGAAACGAAGCTTAAAAAGATTACTTTTCCTATCTAATTTCTTTTTTGAATTAGATTTTGTGTTAAAAGTTTTTTGACCTGTAATGTGTCCGAGCTAGGGTTAACAACATCGATTTTCTACCCTTTCTGAATTTTAGTGTTGCCAATTCATTTCTTATGGATTTTAAAATATAATAATAAGGTAAATTTATCATTTACTAGAGTTAAACGATTAATAAAAAATATTATTATTTCTGTGGTTGTAGTGATGTTCTTTTTTGTACTTTATTATATTTAGTGTTTTTCTTTTTCCTTCTTTTTATGATATTAAAAGGGGGAGTAGTGTGTTGTTTGCCTTATTTTAGTGAAATTAACCTTGCTCTATTTCTAAACCCATTTTTTTATGTCTTATTTTTTAAAATAAAAAAGAGAAAAATAAAAAATTTCCTTACTTTGAATTTTTTTAAATAATAATATTTGCCATCATACAAAAGGGAGAGATTATTGCAAATCTGGGTACAAGTACTATGATTTTGATGATAATAAATATTATTATTTCTTTTCTATTACTATTACTACATATCTATTTTGTTTGTCCCATTTACTAACCTTTTAGGTCCACAAGTTCACTTGCAATGCAAATCAGCTCAAGATCGGATAGACTAGGGTTGAGTTTGTCTATAATTTCAATTTTAATGTACTTTTTTATCTTTCATGTGTCAATTCATATATCTGGTGGACCCCAAGCTAAGTAACCATGCACTCACACACTCAAGAGAGTGAGTTGGTAAGTTAGAGAAATTTTCTAGTTTTTTGACCTAATCGTATAAGACGATTTATATCATCCTAGACGATCAGTTAAAAATAAAAACCCTAATTAGGGCATCCTAGTTGATTAAAATAATCATATTGGATGATCCCTATAATCTAGGATGATCAATTCAGATTATGAAAAATAGCCACCAATCACAATTTAGGCAATATTTTAATTTTCAAATTTTGTACTAATCATACAGGATGATGTATATCATCCTGGATAATTAAGAACAATCATGTCTAAATTAATCCTACGATTAGGAGAATAATTATGGTAAAAATTAATTTGATATGATCATACTGGATGATCGGTGATCATCCTTGATGACAGAGAACATGTATGGGATGATAAGGGATCGCCACCTATCGTACCAGACGAATTCCATAATTTTTTAACTAATCATCCAGGATGATGGACCCATTTCATCCTAGATGAAAAAGAAGTACATGGGATGATTAGGCATCATCGGGTATCATACTAGACAAAGTTTAATAGATTCAATGTAATCATTCAGGATGATATTCTAATCATCCGGGTTAATTAGCCTATTTCTCTTGAACTAATCATACAGAGCAATGCAATTCATACTAGCTGAAAGGGTTATTTTGTTTTAATTGTACAGGATGATCTAAGGATCATACTAGATGATCAGAAGCATAGAATTGAGAATTAGGGCTTCTTTTGGAGGCTCCTTATTTAAGCAATTGTATTAACCCTTGAGTAAATCTTTTGCTATGAAGTTGACCTGAGAGAGAGCATAGAGAAGGAAGAGGGAGAGCTTGAGAGAGGGAGGGAAATCCTTGTGAGGGGGAGTTGTGAGGGATTCACAATGGTTTCTCCAAGTAATGTGTTCATCATCTTCTTCATGCTTCTGTCCTAGTTCCTTGGTGGCTCTAAAGGAGATCTTCATCATCATTAGATCCAGGTTCTCTGTCTACTCTAGGAGGGAGTAAAAGGATTTATAGGTTCTCTACCTACTCCTAGGATTTATAAGTTTATTTAGAATATACTTGAAAGGTCGACTGGTTAAATAAATTTAATTAAATAGATATTAAAGGATCATTATATTTTTAATTAATTTGATTAATTATTGATTTTAGAGATTAAGTTAATTTATATTTTCCATAAATCAATTCGTGGCATTATCATAGTGGGCTCAAGGAATCAGAACTCCATAGGACACTTAGTCCCATAGCTTAAGGTTGTCCAGCCTATAAACTAGGTTGATGTAGCTAAATTAAGGATTTTAATTTATTTAAGTAATTAATAGTCATTTAATTTACAGGTTTTACACTCTATTGAATCTATTTATGGCATTGTTGTTACGACTCGGGCTCACGAGTTCCTATTTTGATGATAACAAACATTATGGCTCACATCTTCTAATATTTAGAATGTATATTTATTTGTGTGTATACTAACATTTCAAGAAATAACATGCACCATCCAATAAAGAATCAAGGCTCAAGAACGGGTAGAATAGGTTATAATATGTGATTCTTGTAATTCTCATTTGATGTACTGTTTGATTTTTTGGGTCAAGTCCTGTAAGGTTGTATGCTTGCTTGTGATCATGTACACACATTCTCAGAGGGAGTGAGATCTATCAAAACTAGAAGTTTAACTTTTGAATAAATCATACTGGATGATTTTAGATCATCCAAGATGATCTGTTCATTGAACTAATCATCTTGGACGATCCAATACAATCTCAAAACCCTAGCCTCCATAATAATTTAGGCAAGATTTCAAGTTCAATTTTTTGGTCTAATCGTCCAGGACGATCAATATTGTACTGGACAATCTATGATAATGTTGCCTAAATTAATGTTCTAATTATTCAATCAAATATGTATAATTTGATATTCTGATCGTCCTGAATGATTTGTATATCGTACTGGACTATTTGTGCAACATTTGTACTGATCGTCCTGGACTATCTCAGGATCGTACGGGACTATCAGGTCAAATTCTGCACATCGTCTTGGACGATGCTTCAATCGTCCAGGATGATTTTTGGGAGCAGAATTGAGTTTTAGGGTTTTTTGAAGCCGTCTTTTGGAGCACATCATCCTGGACGATCCCGAGATCATCCTGGACGATCGTTGTTGCCAGAACTGATTTGGAAGGGTTTTTGGAGCTCTCTTTTCAAGCTTTCTCAAGGCACTTCATAGGTGTCTTTGGCAGTCATTGAGCCTTCGTTCTTTTGGAGAAAACTTGAAGAGAGAGCTTGAAAGGGAGAGAGGAAAGGGTGGAGTTTGAGAGGAAGAAGAGCCTGGGAAGGGGGATTCTCGAGGGAGTGTGAGGGGGTTCACACGGTTGCTCCGGCAAGCTTGCACCTAAGTACCATCGGATTCAAGGGTCATCTCGAGGGAAGTTTTGGGAAGAAGAAGATCTCTTTGGTGTCAAAGGACCCGGCTACTCCACCGCACCGGGGAAGGTGGAAGTGATTTTGTAAGGGCTTCTACACCTAGCTGTGGGTGCTAAAGGAGAGTCACTAAAGGTATAGGGAAATTCTTGGAGGGTGCCTCCGAGGAGTGGACGTACGTCAGGTTGGACCGAACCACTATAAATCTGGTGTGTTCTTTCTAATTATTTTCTGTACTTTATTTTACTGTGATTATCTGCTTGGGTGAAATCTGTGATAAATCTTTTTATCTTTGTTTTAATTCATTTCCGCTGCAAGATATAAAAAGATTTTTCTTTTTGTTTAAAAAAGTTTTTAAATATCCAATTCACCCCCCCTGTTGGTTAGCCTCGGGACTAGTTCTTAAGGGCTTAACATCCCTATCAAACTTTCAAGTGGTATCAGAGCGGGATTCAAAAATTAAGTTTAAAAACTTTTAAATTTGATCCATGGCTAACTTTGAAAATAGAAACATTGCTGAAGGTTATTCTATTACCACACCACCTTTATTTGAAAATATTACTTTTGATTTTTGGAAAATCCGTATGTTTACTTTCTTGAAATCTATTGATTATCGCATGTGGCATATGATTCAAACTGGTTATTCTGTACCATCATGTATTATAGATGGAATTAAAATTGATATTTCTTTTTCTGGATCGAGTAGAATAGAATAAATCAATGCTCAATTATATGCTAAATATTTAAATTATTTTTTCTGTGCTTTGAATTCTGATGATTATATGTTAATATCCGCATGCACTACTGGCAAGGAAATTTGGGATAAATTATACACTACATATGAAGGTACTTGTGAAATCAAGCAATCTAGGCTAAATATTTTAATGCATGATTATGAATTTTTTAGCATGAAATCTTATGAGATGATCTTAGACATGTATACTAGGTTTACTCAAATTCTGACATCATTACATGCTTTAGGTAAAGAATTTTTAAACTTTGAAAAGATTAATAAAATTCTACTTTGCCTGCTTGATAAGTTTGATGCCAAAATTGTTGCTATTTATGAATCAAAAAAGTTGAACGAATATTCTGTTGATAATTTGATTGGCTCACTCATTGCCTACGAGCAAGGTTTGGGTCAAAAGCTTTTGGATGCAGGTGAAACTATAATACTGAAAGCTGAAGACATTGATGAAAGTGACTCAAAGCACAAGAATCAACATCAACAAAAGTGGAACAAAGGTAAAAAAGGTAAAAATGTTAAGATTTCTTCTGATGTTATTTACTTTGGATGTTGGAAACCTGGACATATGAAAAATCAGTACCCGAACATAAAAAAATTTTCCTAAAAAGGAAAAGGGTAAAGCTAAGCAAATTGTAATAAGGGAAAATAATGCAAACCAAAAAATCTCTTGGACAGACCTAGCTTCTGAATCATCCGATCAGGAGCGAGATGATATTAATTAATGTTTTGCTTGTGTTTATTTTTGTGTTTTTACTTTTGTTGTTTGTGATTTTTATTCGTTGTGTTTTTTTATGTTTTATTATTATTTTTGTTTTTCTTTTAAATTTTTTAAAAATTAGTTTCTTTATTATTTTAGTTATTTCTCTAATCAGCACACATATATCACTTTTTATTTTATTTATACTTTAAGAAATCAAATTTATATTTCAAAGATCATATTTTCTAAAATGAAAAATTTACCTCCTATTTTTCTTAAAATTCTATGTAAGTTGTGATTGATTTCTCTAAAATCAAGCAAATGAAGGAAACTCATGATTTTGTCTCTCCTTCTTATTTCTTTATGTTAGGCTATTTCACCTTTGATTCAAAATCTGTTTCAAATTATAAATTAGTTTATGAAATTGAAACTTTTTCATCTCCCAATATTTTATTTATCTCATAGGAATCTTTTACAAATTATTGAACCAACTTCAAGATTATCTTATTCAAGTCGTTCGTCTTTATCAAAAGAATAAGGTTTGCTAATTTTAAAGATTTAGAAAGGAGGCAAATTATAAAAATTAAAAGATGCGCAATATCGTCAAAAATGAGAGGATACACAAAGTGTATCAAAAATTAAAAGATGAGCAATGTCTCCAATAATAAATGGATACACAAAGTGTATCAAAAATCAAAAGATGCGCAAAGAATGCCAAAATGAAAAGAGGCACAAAATGAGCCCAAAAAGGTAGCTTCCCTTCTTATAAATCTCTAAAGTTTAGAAAACCCATGTCTTTTTGATAAATTTGTTACTTGAGCTTGAAAATAAAGATTTTTGATTCATTATTTTGCATTAATCTTCTATTAGATATATTTCATGAAAGGAGTTTTGAAAGATTTTTATTTCCTTATCTAATTTGTTCCTTGATTTAGATATTGGCTTAAAAAGTTTTTTAGCCTTTTAAAACCTGAGCTTAGATTAATAATTTCTGAATCTCTAACCTTTCTGGGTTATACGTAGTCAATTCATGTCTTACTAAGCTTTTGGATAAAATCAAGAGGTGACTTTCTCATTACAAGAAAATTCTTGATATTTCAAAATATTTTTTCAAAATTTTTTTTACCAGATCAGGGACCATGTTTGATCTTTTAGTCTAATTTTTCTATTTTTATTTTTATATGCTCCTCTTCTTTTTGATAATGTCAAAGGGGGAGAACGTACTATTGTATTTATGTAGTTTATTTTTATTTATTATTTTTGTGTAGTTTTTTTTTTAAAAAGGTTCCTCACTATTTAAAAAAGTCTTTTCTTAGTAAGGGAGAGATTAGGAGAAAAAAACTTTTTTGTTTGCAAATTCAACCAGTAATGTTTGCCATCATCAAAAAGGGGGAGATTGTTACGACTCAGGCTCACGAGTTCCTGTTTTGATGATAACAAACATTATGGCTCACATCTTCTAATATTTCGAATGTATATTTATTTGTTTGTATACTAACATTTCAGGAAACAACATGCACCATCCAATAAAGAATCAAGGCTCAAGAACGCGTAGAATAGGTTATGATGTGTGATTCTTGTAATTCTCATTTAATGTACTTTTTGATTTTTTGAGTCAAGTCCTGTAAGGGTGTATGCTTGCTTGTGATCATGTACACACATTCTCAGAGGGAGTGAGATCTGTCAAAACTAGAAGTTCACATTTGAATAAATCATACTAGACAATTTTAGATCATCCAGGATGATCTGTTCATTGAACTAATCGTCCTGGACGATCCATTACAATCTCAAAACCGTAGCCTCCATATAATTTAGGCAAGATTTTAAGTTCAATTTTTGGTCTAATCGTCTAGGACGATCCATATCGTACTGGATGATCTATGATAATGTTGCCTAAATTAATGTTGTAATTATTCAATCAAATATGCATAATTTGATATTCTGATCGTCCTGGATGATCTATATATCATACTGAATGATTTGTGCAAAATTTGTACTGATCATCCGGGACTATCCTAGGATCATACGGGACTATCAGGTCAAATTCTGCACATCGTCCTAGACGATCCTGTGATCGTCCTAGATGATTTTTGGCGGCAGAATTGAGTTTTTAGGGTTTTCTGAAGCCGACTTTTGGGGCACATCGTCCTGGATGATCCCACGATCGTCCTGGATGATTGTTGCCGCCAGAACTGATTTGGAAGGTTTTTGGAGCTCTCTTTTTAAGCTTTCTCAAGGCACTTGATAGGTGTCTTTTACAGCCATTGAGGCTTCAATCTTTTGGAGAAAACTTAAAGAGAGAGCTTGAAAGGGAGAGAGGAAAGGGTGGAGTTTGAGAGGGAGAAGAGCCTGCGAAGGGGGATTCTCGAGGGAGTGTGAGGGGGTTCACACGGTTACTCCGGCAAGCTTGCACCTAAGTACCATCGGATTCAAGGGTCATCTCAAGGGAAGTTTTGGGAAGAAGAAGATCTCTTTGGTGTCAAAGGACTTGGCTATTCCGCCACACCGGGGAAGGTGGAAGTGATTTTGTAAGGGCTTCTCCGCCTAGCTGTGGGGGCTAAAAGAGAGTCACTAAAGGTTTAGTGCAATACTTGGAGGGTGCCTCCGAGGAGTGGACATAGGTCAGGTTGGACCGAACCACTATAAATCTGGTGTGTTCTTTCTGATTATTATTTGCACTTTATTTTACTGTGATTATCTTCTTGGGTGAAATCTGTGATAAATCTTTTTATCTTTATTTTAATTCATTTTTGCTGCAAGATATAAAAAGATTTTTCTTTTTATTTAAAAAAGTTTTTAAATATCAAATTCAACCCCCCCCCCTCTTAGTTAGCCTCGGGACTAGTTCTTAAGGGCTTAACATCCCAATCAAACTTTCAGCTGTCATAGTGGACTCGAGGAACCAGGACTCCTTAGGACACTTAGCCCCGGAGCTCAAGGTTATCCATCCTAAAAACATTATCTTTGGAGTGCTTGTTGTGTATTAAAATGCCGATTAATTGATTTTATTAATCAAGTTATAGTTTTCTGGGTTTTTTAACTAATTATTGAATTTCTGGGAATTATTATAATTATTTTAATGTGTCAATTAAGGGGATAAAGTTAAGTTATAAAATAAAGATAATTTTTAAATTTTTAGTATTTTTCTTAAATACTAAACCTTAACGTGAGTAATTACATTATTAGTTTGCTCAATTTGGAATTTTTTACATTAAGTTATGATTTTCTGAAGATTTGACCTAGTTTTGAACTACGGTTGACCGGAGAGTTGACGTTTTGACATAGACTTAATCATGTAGGCCTAACATTTTTAGAAAGTAGTAGATTTTGATTAGAGTTGAATGGCTTTGAATTTGATTAAATTATTTTTTTCTTGAATTATTTGTGATTGTTTTTGAAGTTTGGTTTATTAATGGATTTTTTAAATTTATTTAATTAGAGGGGATTTTCGAATTTGAATCCAAATGAACTCCAAACTTCTTAAAATCACCTCTAAATATTTGAAATGATTTAAGAGGGTGTTCTCAAGTGTTTGAGAATATTTTGGACATTTTAATTATTTTTAATTAATTGAATTAATTAAATTTAATTCTCACTTAAAATTAAATTAATCTTAAAATTAATGTCAAATCAAAGAGCTTTAATTTTCTTAAATTGGGGGTTTAATTTTGGTTGATTTGAAGTATTATTTATATTTTTTGATTTAAATTTGATTTATTAGAATTTTTTGAAGTTTTGAGGCTTAATTAAGGCATTAAATTTATGTTAATTAATTAAGGGGCTTAGTGATTTTTTAAAATCAGTAGAAAAATATTCTAAGGCAGAGGATGTCACTAAGTTTAAGTGTCTAAAGTTTCATCCCTAATAGAAATGTTTTTTAATTTGTAAAATTAATCTAAATTTTTTAGGCCAATATCCTTAAATATTGTCCTTAGATATCGCTAATTTAAATAGGTTTGAAGTTGAGGTCTCTAACCCTTGGGGAAACATGTATGCATCACACAAACACAATCAATTCCTAAATCTAGGAGAGTCTAAGCTAAGTGCAAGTGTGTGCATCCTACACATACAAAGAACAAACATAACATAAATAATGGATAAATAGATTAATGAACAATAAAGGCTTGATTGATTACTAATCATCTCCCCATGAACTCAATTCAATAAATCTTAATCTATGTTTAAAATTTCATGAATCACTCAAAGTCCTCAAAATTTAATATATAAAATTTTAAAGATAGTTATATATATTTAAATAGGTTAATTGAAATTTGGATTTTAGAAAAATTAAGATAACTTCAAAAAACTATCAAAATAATTTTTGAAAATGCCTTAATAATTTGAAAATATTTTAAAATAAAAGTTTCTAATTTTTAAGAATTATTTAAGTCAATAGTTAATTAGAAATTACTTAAATATTCAAATATTAAAAAATTAAAATTATTTAAAAAATATATAAAAATCTTAAATTAATTTTAAATTGAAATTAAAGTATCTTAAAGTAGTTCTCTGATTATCTAAAATATTTTAAAATAAAACTTTAATTTTTAGAATATTTAGTCTAATATTTAAATAAATATTGATTATATGGTAAAATGATTAAATAATTAGAATTACTTATAATACATTATGTTTTCTAATTTTAAAATTAATTTCAAATTAAAATATTTATAATTCTAAATATTTTGATATATTATATTAAATTTTCTCATTTAATTTGAATTTTATTTAAATTTTTAAAGTTCTCTAGAAATTAAATGTATTTAAGATAATTTAAAATAATTAATATTTAAAATAATTTTTAAATTAAATTAAATAAAATTATAAATGTTCTATGATTTTTAAGATAATTTAAAATAGTTTTCTTCATTTTTTTTTAAATATTTGAAGTTATTTTAACTAAATATTAATTAAATATTTAAATATTAAATATTTAAAATTATTTAAAGTATATAATAAATCTTAAATTAATATTAATTTCAAATTAAAATATTTAAAAATAACTTTTCTAACTATTTAAAATATTTTAAAAAAATTTTACTTTCATATTATTTAGTTTAATATTTAATTAAAATTTTAACTAATTAAATAATCCAAATTATTCAAAGTATTTTAAATATTTTAAAATAATTTCAAATTTAGAATATTTAAAGAAATGTTTCTTAATTTAATTAATGATATTTAAAAAATAGGATTTTGAATTTTTTGAAAAATATTGAAATTAATATCAATTAAATGTTATTTAAATTTTAAAATATTCAAATTATTTAAAGTATTTAGAAAAAAATACTTTAAATTTGATTTAATTTTAAAATAAGATATTTTAAAAAAATATCAGCGATTATTTAAAGTATTTTAAAATAAAACTTGAATTTTTGAAAATACTTAAGTTAATATGTGATTAATTATTAATTAAATACCTAAAAATTGAATGTTTTAAAATTATTTAAAATTTATTAAATATTTTAAAATAATTTTAATTTTAAATTAAAGGGTTTAAAATTCCAAAAAAATTGATATATTATATGTATTTTTTTGGTTTAAAATTAATTTTATATAATATTTTGAAAATTTTGTGATTAAACATTAATTAAAAATAATTTTATTAATTAAAATTAAATTGAGGGTGGCAGGAGGGTTGCGATGGGCGACACGAAATAACCCAGAGCATCCAAATGACACTGCGGTAACATAGGGGCCACACGGTAACATCTGGACCATCGGATCATAAATATGTTAACATATAAGCATTAATAGAAAATAATTACACTATAGCAATCATTTGTCATTAATATGGGATGCGGCACTGCAGGGTCAAGAGTCACTTATCCGAGTCAGCATTAGATTAGGATCGTTCATCCACGCATGGTTTGGATGGGTAGCCTGGGTCTAGCCAAATAAGGAATAGAACCGTTGAAATGAACTTGCGATCAGATGAAATAATCATATGGTTGGATCAGGATTATTGATCGCGCCATCAACAGACCAAAAAATGTACTACTACATGTGTATTACATCTAACGCTAGGATCAAAAAAATATCTAATTCTCTCGATCGGATGGATCAAATGAATTGAAATTTTAAACATAGCTAGAGTTCATGAACAAAAATCATGGAGAAGTGTTCCCACGATTTGAAAAGTACTTTAAAAAAGTTAAATAACCCTAAGTGTTGTGACCCAGATCTAAGTATTTTGAGAGATTTTTCTGTTGGATCTTTGGGATTTTGATATGGTTGAGCTTGTAAACTGTGCTCATATAATCTTTTAGAAGAAGTCCACCAATGAAATCGCCTAGATCGATGGCAAACTGAGCTTGACAAAAATGCACCTTGGTTCACCAGAGAACTTGCTGCAGGCGGCTTTTGGGTGGTGGGTTTGGACTAGGGAAAGGAAGGGGGAGATGTGTGGAGTTCAAACAAAAAGAGTATGAACTATGGGAAAGCTTGGAGGCTGAGATTAGTTAGAATGAATCAAATAAGCTCATTTTAGAATTTTGATATCTAGGGTTTGAATTGGATGACCCCAATCCCTCAGGGCACTTCTTTGTGCCCCAAATAGTTAGGGCAATAGGAAAAGGTCTGGTTGAGTCCCATGGTCATTGGAGGCTTTTGGGAAGGGGGGGACCACATTACCTCTTATGGCTAAAACAATAGTTGGGCTTGGTTTAGAGAGCTATAAGAGACCTTTAGCTCTCTTTTGGGATTAACCAGTACCCAAAATTGGAGGAAAATGAGTTATCATGTGAGTTTGACCATTTAAGGGAGTTTATTATTTAAGTTGACTATATTGACTAGTCAATGAGTCAAAGGTGTTGAGGTGGTAGGTGAGGGGTATGGGTTACTGGTCAAATGCATTCTAAGGTCCTTAGAGTGATGCACATGGAGTTGGGAAGGAAAGTTGACCCTAAGAAGGGTTCTTTCTAACGGAATTTTGACTAGTTTGACTAGTCAAACTAGTTAAAGGTCAATAAGGGGTCCTCCATGTCATGAGGGAATACATGTGCAGTAGTTTGGAAAGAGCATGAAACCATGTTGAAAGAGATTAAATGGATAGTCAAGTGTATGGATAAGTTTAACCAAATGCTCAAGTTAACTAAGTCAAACCTAATTAGATTTGACTCATAAATTATTAGGAGGTGTTAAGTTTCAACATCAACTAGTAAAAAAAATAAAAATAAATAAAAAAAGAAATAAAAAATTAGGAGTGATTATATCATAGATTGGAGTAGGATGATTGAAGGTTTGGAGAGGTTAATTTGGCCAAAGGGAAGGATTTGACCCAAATAGGCTAGGTTTTTACTAGACATTGACTCAGTTGACTAGGTCAATTATTGACTGGGTCAACATGTCTAGTCAGGTGCGCCACTAGGGGAGGTGTTTAAAGAAGTTTGACTGAGTTTGGAGGTAACTTGAGATTGAATTGAGTGAGCACAGAGCTCATGGTTGATCTGGTAAACCTATATTGACATATTCAACCAAGTTAACCTAGGGGCAAGGGTTTGACTCAACAGATTTGGATTGAACATTTGTGACCATTAGAGGTGGTCCCAAGGGTTGGATTGGTTATTTTAGTCAATTTGACCATTTTGACCCTTAATGGCCTGTTTGGTCAAACTAGGTTAACTTGGTCAACCAGGTCAAACCAAGGATGGAGTCTAGGTCCAATGGATCTCAAATGGTATTTGGGATTCATTGGCAGAGGTTTCAAAGGCTGAAGAGATTGAACCATATTAAGTTTTGGTCAAAAGTCCAAAAATCCCCTTAAGGGCCATTTTAGTCATTTTGACCTATAGTCAACTCTAGGTCAAGCTATAGTAAATTGTGGGTTACTAATCAACAAGTCATGATAGAGGTGATGGAAGTGATTAGAGGTTTTGGGGAGAGTTCCAAAGTTAAATTCCATAAGATAATAAGTCTAGTGGCATGGGCCATAAATATTTGAAGGTTTTATAGTCTTTGGAAATCAATTCAAATATGGGGTTAGGAGCCTCCGATTGAGCTCAAATTTGGTGGGTTGACTCCAGGGACATGCTTGATCAATATTCAATAGATAGATCATGAATTGAAGGTCATCTGACTGGGTTTTTAGGTGAGAAAAAATTCACCCATGAAGGGTTTTAGGACTTAAGCTTTTGGCCTGGGATTTAGACCTAGGAATTTTTTATTTGAGATGGATTTTGGACTTGATTGATTGGATTGGATTTTTCATATCAATCTGAATCATATGAATGGTTGAGAGTGATTGAACATGATTGGATCCTAATTGAAGGTTGATAGGAGTTTAGATAGGGGGTTCAAATGAGAAGTGGAATTGCATTTGATTAAGATTAAATTAGATTTTGAATGGGACCTAAATGATTGAAAAGTGGACACCTTTCAATCATTAGGTCACCAGAAAGAATCCCAGGTAGGTCTTCGTAACCTCATATAGAAATGAGGTTAACAACATGTTAAGGTAAAGGTGTTTATGTATATAATATCACTATTGTATCATCTAATATCTTGTGTACATATTCTTACAAAGTTTAGAACATATAAATTAAATTAAACCTATAAAAATAATGTTCAATCTATTATAATCTGAACCCATATAAATACAATGTATGATATATGAAGCAATGTTTAAATAAACATTTATTTATTTATTTATAAAGAAAATAAAGTTTAATCTAGGGTCTGCCAAAAAAAAAAGGTGGTTAGGGTTCCACCATTTTAAGCCTATGTTTCTATACATGTGAATAGTTTAGATTTAAATGTGGTTGTATATTATTTTTATGTCTTCTGGATCTTGATCTTATATAGAATTCCAAAAGAGAATGTCTCTTAAAGGAAGATAAAATATAACTTTTTTGGAACTCTATAAGTGTATATAAGCAATAACCTTTTAATCTTTTACAACTCTTTGCCCTTTACAACTCAATCTAACTATAAAAGAAATATACACTTTATATTTACATTAGTAAATTTACCCCTTATATTTCTCCTATTTGAATTATACTCCATATAAAAAAGTAAATACTAACAATAACTCAACAAATACAAATGTAATATACTAAAAATAAGGTGCACTACAAGTAAAGTAAATGTGTAGTGCCAATATATATTAATGCAATGAATGTATGACATCTCATTGTATAGAAAGTAAATAAATTGATAAGGTAAACACCCTCCAAGAAATGTATCTCACACCATATCGAAGTGCAAAAAAAGATTAATGGCCTAGCTTAGATTGAATCAATTATTCTAGCAAACAAATCTATAGTATGTGATAAGCTATGTGGCATAGATATGTATTAGTTTTTTTGTTTTTTTTGCATTATCTATAATTTATATTTACTCATTTTCTAAAAGGTCAAAGGGTTTAATTTAAATTTAAGCTTAAAAATTTAGTATTTTACATTTTATTAAAGTGTATTTAAAATGTCTAGGTTTTTTATTCTTAAGTTTTAAAAATTATAGTGTTGAACAACTCATAAGTGCTAGAAGTCATGGATCAACAAGTCTTAGCTTCATAATTGTAATGTATTTATTTTCCCTTATGGATAAAATCAAGTGCATATAGTCCTTCAATTTATGTAAGTGTTTTATTGATTTAAGTTTTAAGGAACCTTTTTAATTAATCACTTCAAAGCTTGAAGTTAATAACCAAAAGCTCCAAGGCTTTCAAATTTAATGCATTTGACTCCTCCTAATGGACAAATCAAGTTCATAAGCCATCATGTTCATTAAAGGTTATTTGATTAAATTCATTCTATTATTTAATTCTTTTAATTTGAATGATTTAATTAATTTGAATTTTGATATAGGTTTATAAATTTTAAGTCAATTAATTCTTATTTATTTTTTTATTTTTTTTGTTTATTTAATTTTTAATTTTAATTTTTTTTAAATATTTGATAAATTTCTTATAATTATTTAAGTTTGAATTATTTAATTGATTTATATTTTATTTATTAATATTAATATTATTTTTTTATTTTTATTCATTTATATATTAATGTATACTAATTTTATTTTTTATTTAATTTTATTTATTATTTATTTACATACTTTCTTCTATTTATTTTATCTTTAAGGAAATTTATCATATACCTAGTTATGCTGACCAAACTTCGACTTTTAGTTTTAATTAAAATTTTAGAGGCGTATGGTTTTCAATAAATTTTATATTTAATTTAGAGTTGAATGCAATTTAGTTTGTATTTTAAAGATTTTTATTTATTTATTTATGATTTCTCAAAAATCAGCCTATTTATATGATTTAAATAAGTCAAGCAATTAGGTCAACTTTAATTTTTTAACTAACTCAAATTCAAGTAACTTGAAATCATCACCAAAGTCATGAGTGACGTGCAATGATGATTACAAGAGTTTGAGATCATTCAGGAATTTACTTTTTTATTTTTTAATTATTATTAAATTTCATTTAATTTTTTATTAGATTTTTGTTTTTGAAGTTTTTGAACAGGCTTTTTATTTTTCCTTTAAATTATTTATAATTTAATCTTAAATTCAATTTATTTTATATTTTTTTAATTTAATTTGAATATATAATAATTATTAAAAAGTTATTTTTTCTAATTTTTTTAACCATTAACACAAAACAAGGGGTACAAAAGAGTACAAACTAGAGAATAAACTGCTAGGCCTCCCCAATATAAAGAGCAGGCAGACTAAGAAATCCAAAGAAAGAAACAACCAAAAAAGAAAAGAGCAAAGAAAAGCCCCTCATCTAAAAATGAGAGATCACCCATGGTACTGTAAATGGAACCAACAAAGTAAATAAATGACCACTCAAGAAAGGGTCCAGATAGCTCTCATTTGATTACGACAACCAGCATAATACACTAAAAAAGACATCAATATTGGTCATTTGAGTGGCCAAATCCCCATCTAAGATCTCATTAGTAGCTTTTTTCCGCTTAGGTGGGGTAGTGGTAACAGGCCCCAGGTACTGTAGTTCTTTCTGAAGGTGACCATGAGACACTCTAGGCCTTTGCTTGGAGAGATTCAGGCTATTGTTGGAGATATCCCATAATTGAGTTTTTTGAGTAGTGAAGACAATACGCTCTAGGATGGAAACAACAGACATTGGAATGGGGCTCCTCGTTATTAAAAATTTAGGTAATTCATGTGCAGTGAATTAGGGTTTACTATTTTACAGACCAAATGATTCCAAATCACTTAAAAATTGAACCACTAAGTCACTTAAGACTCAAGGATTTAGTTCAAGAAGATGGGGGTCATAAAGTCCTCTAAGGTTTATAATTAATTTTTAAAATAAATGTAACTATTGTTATGATTTGGGTACATTTGTTTATTCAAGAAAATTCTAATCTAAGTTTTATTTTTGATGATTACAAAAGTTTATTGTTTATTTTATTCTTCTCCTAACAATTATTTGAGTTTTGTTGTGTGTACTAAAGTATTTTTTAGGAAATTTATACTCTAGATTGCTGAAGACTTCAAGTTCACTTGTCCACTGTAAATGAAGTCTGTAAATTTTCTTTTTCTTGAGTCTGAGAGAGTGTGATTGTAAGTTGGATAACTGTGCACACACACACAATGGGAGAGTAAAAAGTTTAAAATTTTTAAACTGATCGTACAGTATGATTTGATATCGTATGGGATGATCTGTAGAATTTGTCCTCCAGAAAGATTTCTAAGGCATGTTCGTACAGTACGAATACTATTCATACATGAGTTTTTGCTGTACGAATTGCTCAAAATTGGGTTCATCCAAGGGTTCGTACGGGATGAACTGTTTGTACGAAGCTCACTGACTTGTTCGTCCAAGGGTTTGTACGGAATGAATGGTTCGTACGAAGCTCACTGACTTGATCGTCCAAGGGTTCATCCCTGACGAAACAGTCGTACGAAGCGCTCTGACTTGATCGTCCAAGCGTTCGTACGGGATAAAATTTTCATACGAATGGCTCTAACTTATTCTTCTGATGAGTCATACGGGATGAATCGTTCGATGTTTTGAACTATTCGTACAGTATGATCGTCAATCGTACAGGACGATCGGTACGGTTTAAACTTGAAAATTTAGTTTTTGGATAGTTTTTCTTGTCCCAAGTATATAAATGACTTAAAACTGACTGAAGGAAAGATCCTTCTGTGAAAATTCTTTTGGGAAGTGAAAGGAGAGTGATAGGGAGAGTGTTTGGGAGTGAGTATTGAGAGATCTTTCAAGAGAGAATTGTGAGGGGATTCACAAGGTTATCCAATTGAGAGGATTTCTTTTACTTGTTCTTCAAGCATCTTCCTAGTTCCTTGAAGACTTTTGCAAGAGCATTGTTCGAGAGGATTCCAGTTCTCTGTCACGCTTGGAGAGTGAAAAGGATGAAGGTTCTATGCCGCACTTGTAGAGTAAAAAGGATGACGGCTCTCTACCGCACTTGGAGAGTGAAAAGGATGACGATTCTCTACCGCACTGGGTTGGTGGAAGAGAGTTTGTAAAGGCTTCTCTTCCTTCCTATGGGGGAAAAAGGAGAGTCAATTGAGTTTAATGCAATACTTAGAGAAGGAGTCTCTAGGAGGTGGATGTAGGTCGTGTTTGACGGAACCACTATAAATTCTAGTGTTTTCTATTTACTGTTTATTTTTTGTATTTTTATTTTTTTGCAGTGTATTTTCTTTATGGTTGAAATTCTATGTTGAACGAAAGAGCAAAAAATTATCTCTGTTCGTACTATACGAAGTTATATCGAACTGTACGATTAGCTTTAAAATTTTCTAAAATATCAAGAGTAATTTTTAAAAAGACCAATTCACCCCCCTCTTGGTTAGCCTAGGGACATAAGAAATAGGTAACCTATTTGCACTTTCAAGTGGTATCCGAGTCGATTTCAAAAATAACTATTTTACATACTTTTTGAAATTTCGATCATGGCTAATTTTGGAAATAGAAATACTATGGAAGGATACTCGATCACTAGACCACCGTTGTTTGATAAAATCCCTTTTGGTGTTTGGAAAACTCACATGTCTACTTTTCTATAATCACTTGACTATCGCATGTAGATGTTAGTTCATGATGGTTATACTGAACCTAGTAGGATTGTGGAAGGAATAAGAGTTCAAACACCTTTTACAAACTAACTGTAGAAGAACGTGAATTAGCTCAACTAAATGCTAAGTGTTTGAATAGTTTCTTTTGTGCTTTAAAGTCAGAAGATTACATGCATGTGTTTACTTGTAAATCAGGAAAGGAAATTTGGGATAGGCTTTGCATCACATATGAAGGTACGAATGAAGTAAAACAAATTAGATTGAACATTCTCTTGCACGACTATGAACTTTTTCGCATGAAACAGAATGAATCAATCTCTGACATGTACACTCATTTTACACACATAGCCACTTCATTGCATGCTTTAGGTAGGGAGTCGACGAATGCAGAGAAAGTTAACAAGATATTACGTTATTTATCTCCTGCATATGATGCAAAGATAACTGCAATAAAGAATCTAAAGATTTGAATGTTTATTCTGTTGACAATCTTCTTGGATCACTAATTGCTTACGAGCAATCGGTGACTAAAAGACAGATTGATGCAGGTGAGAAGCAAAAAGAGAAGAATATTGCTTTAAATATGGACGACTCTGAAAGTGATCAATCACTACTTGAGGACGAAGAGGATATTGCCCTGATGACGAGGCAATTTAGAAGTTTCCTAAAGAGGAAGCAGAGAAGACGCCCGCATTGGAACCAAGGTAAGTTCCAGAAGAATGTTAAGGCTTCTAATGAAGTCATTTGCTATGAGTGCAGGAAGCTAGGACACATCAAGACAGATTGCCCCAATCTCAAAGGAAATCCTAGCAAGGAGAAGACTGAGGAGAAACCAAAGGATAGAAGGGGTAAAAAGAGAGTACAACGAGCTTTCTGGGCAGACTCATCTTCAGATTCATCAGAAACAGCACGAGAAGAGGAAGTTACCAATTTGTGCTTAATGGCTGATAATCTCGACCATTCAGATGAGGATGAGGAACACTCTCACACAAGACCTCGTGAGAGTATTTGGTACCTGGACAACGGTTGCTCAAAGCACATGACAGGAGATACGAATCAAATTATATTGCTGGAAGCCAGGAATGGAAGCAAGGTTACACTTGGAGATAATACTACCAAGAGAGTGGTAGGTACATGTATAATTAGAAATTCAAAAAACTTTGTGATTGAGAATGTACTGTTGGTTGAAGTTTTGAAACATAATCTGTTGACTATTAGTCAATTATGTGACAAGGGCTATCATATAAAATTTTTACCTACAAGTTATGTTATTAGTCTAAATGGAACTGTTGTTTTGAATGGTGATAAGGTTAACAATATTTATATGCTAGATTTTAATTCTGTTAAAATCATCTACTACCTTGTGCTTGAAAACTGTATCTGATGAATCATGGTTGTGGCATAGAAGGCTTTGTCATACTAGCATGAAAAATCTTAGGAAAATCACTCAAAAGCAACTAGTTAGAGGAGTACCCAAATTAGATTTCACTAAAAATCACTTGTGTGATGCATGTCAACTAGGAAAATAAGTGAGATCCTCTTTCAATTCGATCAAGAAAATTAGGACTAGCAAGCCCTTAGAAATTCTACATATAGATTTATTTGGACCTGTTAGTACCTTAAGTTTAGGAGGGAAAAGATTTGGGTATGTTATTATGGATGACTATACTAGATTCACCTGGATTAGATTTTTAAATCATAAGAGTGAATCATTTGAAGAGTTTAGAGATTTTGCCACTTGGATTTAGAGGAAACTTGGTTTTAAAATAGTTAGTGTCCAAAGTGATCATGGGGGAGAATTTAAAAATGAAATGCTTAATGATTTTTGCAAATCTTTTGGAATTGAACAAAACTTCTCAGCTCCTAGGACACCTCAACAGAATGGAGTTGTAGAAAGAAAGAATAGGACATTAGCTGAAACTACTAGGGCCATGTTGGAAGAATATTCACTTCCTAAATATTTTTGGGCTAAAGCAGTTAGTACAGCATGCTATGTATTGAATAGGGTGTATATAAGGTCTAAATTAAATAAGACACCCAATGAACTTCATAAAGGTAGGAGTCCCAACCTCTCACATCTACATGTTTTTGGATGTAAAGTGTTCATTCATAACAATGACAAAACTCTTCTAGGAAAATTTGATCCGAAATCAGATGAAGAAATCTTTCTAGGATATTCAAGTGTTAAAAAATCCTATAGAGTTTTTAATAAGAGAACTTTGGTAGTTTAAGAGACCACACATGTTGTTTTTGATGAATCTTATGATAGTAAAGGGTCTAAGTAGGATGAAGATGAAGTTGAGGTAGTAACCCAAAAACTTGAACATCAAAAAGTTGAAGAAAGGGTTGAAAAAGAAGAGGAAAACCAATTGCCTAGAGAATGTAAATTTATAAGGTGTCATCCTAAAGAGTTAGTTTTAGGAGAACCAAGTGAACGAGTTAGGAATAGGCATGATTTGAGGAAAGAAGTGAATCATTCAGCTTTTATTTCAATATTAGAACCCACGAACATAGAACATGCACTTTTGGATGAATTTTGGATTTTGGCCATGCAAGAGGAGTTGAATCAATTCAAGATAAATGATGTTTGGGAGTTAATTGAAAGGCCAAAAGATTAAAGTGTAGTTAGGACTAAGTGGGTGTTCAAAAATAAGATGAATGATTCGGGAGTAGTTGTGAGAAATAAGGCTAGATTAGTAGCTAAGGGGTATAATCAAATTGAAGGAATTTACTTTGAGGAGACATTTGCCCCTGTAGCAAGACTTGAAGCAATAAAGGTTTTATTAGTCTTTGCTTGTTTTAAAGATTTTAAATTGTATCAAATGGATGTCAAAAGTGCCTTTCTGAATGGGGTGATAGAAGAGGATGTTTATGTTGAGCAACCTCCTGGTTTTGAAAATTCTAAATACCCTAATCATGTTTTCAAATTGAAAAAGGCATTATATAGATTAAAACAGGCACCTAGAGCATGGTATGGAGGTTAAGCACTTTCTTATTAAACGAATCATTTGTTAAAGGAAGTGTGGACACCAATCTGTTTTTGAAAAGAATTGGAAATGAAAGACTCATTGTACAAATATATGTGGATGATATCATTTTTGGATCAACTGATAAAACTTTATGTGATGAATTTTCAAAAATAATGAGTAGTGAGTTTGAGATGAGTTTGATGGGTGATTTGAGTTATTTTCTTGGTTTTAGCATAAAATAAAATGAGGATGGAACCTTTCTTTGTCAAACTAAATATGTTAAGGAAATCCTCAAAAAGTATGAAATGGATAATGCTAAACCAGTAACTATACCCATGAGTTCCTTAGTTCTTTTAGATAAGGATCCTAAGGGAAAATTTATGGATCAAAACAAGTTTAGAGGAATAATTGGATCTTTGCTTTATTTGACTGCTAGCAGACCTGACATCATGTTTAGTGTTTGCTTATGTGCTAGATATCAAGCTGATCCAAAAGAATCACATTTGACAGCAGTGAAAAGGATCTTAAGATATCTTTTGGGAACTCAAAATTTAGGAATTTGGTATCCTAAGAACAGTTCTTCATTTGAAATTATTGGATACTCAGATTCAGATTTTGCAGGCTGTAGGGTGGATAGGAAAAGTACTTCTGGAACTTGTCAATTCATTAGTATCTTGGTCCAGTAGAAAATAAAATTTAGTAGCACTTTCTACAGCTGAAGCCGAATACATTTCCTTAGGAAGTTGCGTTGCACAGGTGCTTTGGTTAAAACAATAAATGGATGATTTGGGTCTTTCAATTGGCACCATACCAATCTTTTGTGATAACACTAGTGCCATTTGTATTTCAAAGAATCAGATACAACATTCTAGAACCAAGCATATTGACATAAGGCATCATTTTATAAGAGATTATGTAGCGAAAGGGGAAATTGAACTAAATCATGTCGCTACAAAAGAGTAGATTGCAGATATTTTCACAAAACCCTTAGCCTTTGAGACATTTAGTATGTTAAGGACAAGGCTAAGAGTGATTGATCTTAATGCTTGATTAAAATTTCTGCAAATGTAGTTCTATATGTATTTGTTTGTTTGTTCTTTAGATGTGTTTTATTTTCTTGTATTTTTTTGTTTTATTAGTTTATTGTGTGTTGTCTTTTTAATGAAAAATAAATTTTTTTTTTGTTGTTGTTGTGTTTTGTTCTTTGAGTGAACGAATGTTGAAAGCTGTAAGATTGGAGAGATGAGAGTTTATTTTGTCTATTCGTACTGTACAATTAGTTATTGTACTGTATGATTACATCATCGTACATGCATTTTGTTCGTACGAGTTGGGAGGAATCACAGTTAGAACCAGTTATTATTGATGATCATACGTACAAACACGTCATTCATCTGTATGAGCCACATGTCATTTTGCATGAGGGATGAACCTAACCGTCGCCTGAACGACCTTTAATATTCTGATCATCCCAGATGAACACGTCATCGTCTGTACGATCAGGAAGTCAAAAAGTCTGTACAAAAGGATGCCTCGGGACCAGCAGTTTACAAAAAACTATTTCATTTTGACTGCTTTCGTTCATCCCGGATGAACTTTTATTCATCTTGGATGAAGTAAGGTTCGTCTTGTACGAACTGGATTCATACAGTACGATCACAGGCTTTTTCTATATAAAGGCGGGTCATTTTCTTTCATTTCACTTTCTATCTAGAACCTTTTAGAGCCTTGAGAGAAGATGTCAGGCAGTGGAAAAGGGCACGGGTTGCTAGGGGTCCTGCTTCTAGAAGGAATTGGGATGAGAACTTCCTAAGTGAGGAGAATGAGGAAGCATATCCTAGGTATGCTGCATCTAAGGTCACTCCTTCCCGCTTACTATTGCAGGAAAACATTCACTTTGCTGTAATGCCCCTTTTTGACTCCACCCATTTTTCTTTTCTCTTGACTTTAATCTATGCTTTCAATAAGGATATATTTCATGTGTTCCTGGCCAACATGACCTTTAACCAGGATCACACTGTCATTTCTTCTTTTGTCCTTAAGCAAAAAGTAGTGATAATTAAGGAGGATCTAGGAGAATATATTAATCTTAGAATTTAAGGGACTAGGGCTCATACCTTCTCCACTAAACCTGAAAATGGTTGGTCGGAAATCAACCGAGTTCTTAGAGGTGTAAGTACACCCACACATGTCTCCCGGGTAGATGCTTTGAACCAAAAGGCATGAATAATTCAGCATGTGCTTAGGACATCAATCATTCCTAAAGTAGGAGATCGGGTTAATATGACTCCACTTCTTTCTTCAACCACTTTTCTTATTATGACTAGCCAACCTATAGATGAAGCCCAATTAATCTTAGATTACATCTACTATCTTTCTGATATTGTTTTGGATAGTGTGAAGAGGAAGAAAAATATTGCTTAAGGATATATTGTGTGTTACATCCTAGAGAAGAAATACAACCTAGTTCATCCTTCTGGTCCTTCTGAACTCCCACTGTACTTCACTGATGCTTCCTTTTGAGCTTTATTTGGGAAAGAGGGTACTGCTGACAGCTCAGATGATGAGCCTCCTTCTGCGTCTGCTCCTTCAGGTGCACCCTCAACTGCATCTGGACCATCTCAGGATTTCTATCAAACCATGGTCCAACATTTTGATAGAATGGATAAAAGGTTTGATGACATGGAGGTGCATTTGAAGAGACAGGATGATCAGTACAGCGAGGATAGAGTTTGGGTTAGGGATCAATTTGATGCTGTAAACACTAACATTGCTATGTTAAACAGCTACTTTGCGCTGTTTGGCCATCAGCCACCTCCTCCAGATAAGGGTCCCTCTAATTTTTAGTATTTCTTCTATTTGGGTTTGTTGGATGAGTTTGTAGTTTGTATGTGCTATTCCTTGTTATGTGTTTTATTTGTTGATGAGATGTATGAGGGTAGTAGCAAGTTTATCTTTTTTCTATGTGCTGCTCTAAAAAACTTGCTATTGTGATTATTGTATCAGTTATTCTATAATGTATCTTGAATCATTATGAATGAGCAATGTTGTAGTACTTTGGTGTATATCTTTTGTGTATGTTAACTAGAAATTTTTCCTACACTAACTCACCTGATCGTTGTTGATCAGATTTCTAAAATGTGAATAGAAAATTCATTACAATAAAAACTCTGTGCATAAAATTAAATTCACAAAATATTTAGATTTCATTATGATTTGGTATTGGATTAGAAGATCTTACTTTATCCTAATTTAGACTTGCATTACTTAGCCTAAATCATTGTATAATTGATGTCATAATATTACTTAAAAATTTATATATCAAAGTGTTCATTATTGTAAAAAGTGATCAAGAGATAGTGTTGTTGGAAATAATCTTACATTCAAAGCAAAGCTTGAAAAGATGCACAAAATGTGCCATACAGTAAAATATTCGCAATGTCGCCAAATGAAACACACAAAGTGTGTTATCCCATAATAGATGCGCAATGTCGCCAAATTTGACAAGAGGCATAAAATTATCCCAAATTTTAAAAAAGATGCGCAATGCCGCCAATTGTTCTTTCCTTTAACATCTTCTCCAAATTCACCAGTCAATGATTGCCACTTTTGATTTAGTTTTTTTTTTAAATCTTATTTCATCTTCTGTGTAATTGTTGTGGTTACTTAATCTGTCTAATACTTTAATATCATAGATCAACTTTTCTTCTCCTCATTATTGTATGCAATCTAAATCTTTTTAAGTTTTTACTTGCAGCATGTGATTTTTAAATTGTAGCCAATATTTCTTACACTTTTTTTAAATCCTCAACTCTTTTGAGTATCTTCCCTTTTTATTGTTGTCAAAAGGGGGAGTGTTGTATTGTTTGTATTGTATTTTTTATGTATGTGTGCTTAAACATTGCTTTTCCTTGTGTTATTTGTGTTGTATTTTTTTTATGTTTGTGTGCTTGTGTATTTTTTTATGTTTGTGTGCTTGTACATTGGCTTCTTGTGTGTGTGTATTTGCTTTTACATTTTCTACTTTTCCCTTGTGTATTTCGTGTTAGATCCTCTAATCTCTTATTCCCTTGTGTCATTTAGGATTTAGGGGGAGCTTAGGAGATCAATTTTTTTTTAGGGGGAGCGTATATTTATGGATGAAAGTGAGAACTGAGAGCTTAGGAGAAATTTTTTTTCTTTCCAAACAATATTATTTTGCCATCATCAAAAAGGGGGAGATTGTTATGATTGGGTACATTTGTTTGTTCAAGAAAAATCTAATCCAAGTTTTGTTTTTGATGATTACAAAAATTTATTATTTGTTTTATTCTTCTCCTAATAATTATTTGAGTTTTGTTATATGTACCAAAGTACTTTTCAGGAAATTTACACTCTAGATTACTGAAGACTTCAAGTTCACTTGTCCACTCTAAATGAAGTCTATAAATTTTTTTTTCTTGAGTCTGAGAGAGTGTGATTGTAAGTTGGATAACTGTGCACACACACACAATAGGGGAGTAAAAAGTTTAAATTTTTTAAACTGATCGTACAGTACGATTTGATATCGTACGGGATGATCTGTAGAATTTGTCCTCCAGAAAGAACCCATCTGCCAAGAAAATTTTTCTAAGGCATGTTCGTACAATACGAATACTATTCGTACATGAGTTTTTACTGTATGAATTGCTCAAAATTGGGTTCGTCCAAGGGTTCGTATGGGATGAACTGTTCGTATGAAGCTCACTGACTTGTTCGTCCAAGGGTTCGTACGAAGCTCAATGACTTTATCATCCAAGGGTTCGTCCATGACAAAACAGTCGTACGAAGCGCTCTGACTTGATCGTCCAAGTGTTCGTACGAGACAAAATTTTTGTATGAATGGCTCTGACTTGTTCGTCTGATGAGTCATACAGGATGAATCGTTTGATGTTTTGAACTATTCGTACAGTACGATCGTCGATCGTACGGGACGATCGGCACGGTTTAAACTTGAAAATTCAATTTTTGGATAGTTTTCTTGTTCCAAGTATATAAATGACTTAAAACTGACTAAAGGAAAGATCCTTCTATGAAAATTCTTTTGGGAAGTGAAAGGAGAGTGATAGGGAGAGTGTTTGGGAGTGAGTATTGAGAGATATTTCAAGAGAAAATTGTGAGGGGATTTACAAGGTTATCCAATTGAGAGGATTTCTTTTACTTATTCTTCAAGCATCTTCCTAGTTCCTTGAAGACTTTTGCAAGAGCATTCTTCGAGAGGATTCCGGTTCTCTGCCGCACTTGGAGAGTGAAAAGGATGAAGGTTCTCGGCCGTACTTGTAGAGTGAAAAGGACGACAATTCTCTGCCGCACTTGGAGAGTGAAAAGGACAACGGTTCTCTGCCGCACTGGGGTTGGTGGTAGATAGTTTGTAAAGGCTTCTCCGCCTTACTGTGGGGTCAAAAGGAGAGTCACTTGAGTTTAGTGCAATACCTAGAGAAGGAGTCTCTAGGGGGTGGATGAAGGTCGTGTTTGACCGAACCACTATAAATTCTGGTGTTCTTTGTTCAGTGTTGATTTTCTGCATTTTTATTTTTCCGCAGTGTATTTTCTTTGTGGTTAAAATTCTGTGTTGAACGAAAGAGCAAAAAATTATCTCTGTTCGTACTGCACGAAGTTATATCATACTGTACGGTTAGCTTTAAAATTTTCTAAAATTTCAAGAGTAATTTTTAAAAGGACCAATTCACCCCCCCTTCTTAGTTAGCCTAGGGACATAAGCAAATAGGTCTAACAACCTATTCACACTTTCACCTATACCTTAGAAATTAATTTTTAGGCTACCTAGACCATGGCTTATGGTGAAATCAATGGCTAACTAACCCTTGTCCACTAGATTAACAAGAAACACTACATCAAAAATTTCATGTTATGTGGATTTGAATTTAGAAAAAATTCAAATTATAGGTTAATTTCTAAACTTTGAACATGATTTTCTCAATTGAGGCCCTTAAAGACCTTAAATGGACATGAGAAATTTAAGAAATTCCAAAGAAATCACCAAGATCATCACATTTAAATTTGAGCTCAAGCTATTTTATATTTAACTAATAATTTCAAAAATTCTCTAGAGATTATTTTTGAAATTCGTTTAATACTTTAGTAATTTAGTTTTAAAACTATAAGGCTTTTGTAGTGCTCCTCATGACAAATCCATATAGCCTAAGATCATTGAATTTGGACATGTTTATGAGGAGTTATTAATTTTAGAACATTAGATGAAATTTTTTAATTTTATTAAACTATTTACATAGTTAGTTGACTAATTGTTCCATGCTTTCCACATCACACAGCCTGATTGGGTGAGCAGTCATTGGCAAGATAGTGTACTCACGTACTTTAATATATGGTCAGTTAATTTGGGATTGGGCAAGTTTGGATTGAAGATTCAAAACTGTAAATGAAGTAAGAGATAGGATCCAACTTAATAAGAGTTGTTGGTAAAAACTAACCACTATGATTTCATCTTTACATCCTAAAAAAATTCTCAATAATGAATGGGTTTTAGCAAGATCCAGGAGATCAGGCCCATAAATCATGATGAATTTTAGTATGGAGCTTCATATGCTCATTATTATTTAATCAAATGGATAGATCCCATTGGATTGAATATTTATTTCACATTTGACCAAACACTAAGGAAAGCAGGTTTATGTTTAATTCTAACCTCAGTGTTGTTGATAATTGGATCGAACAAAGGTTGGGTTGAATTTGTATGGTCCTGAGGAGTACTCTACATTACAGAGTCTATGGAATAATGGATTTATAGTTGAATTTAACACAGTGATGGGCTTACCATATCTTACTTGAACTCATTAGAGATCAGGTTTGGAGGCCATAGGGAGTTAGTGAATTGAAGCATGGAGTTTATAGAGTGATATGAAATCAAAATGTCAGAACCCTTTAGTGTTGAATTTTAGACTATTTATGGTTGTTTACAGGTTGAATCAAGCTTTCAATCCAGCCAGGTCCAGCCATGTCAAGTCTCTAAAGTGGTTAGAGATAGGCCAATAGAAGTCATGGTACCATTCAAGAAGAGTTGAACCCACATGGGCAGCTGGCTAGGTAGTTAGGGGTGAACCAATGCAATTGGTCAATATTTCTTGGCTTTTCCAGCCACAACCTACCAAGAGCTTCTTATGTAGTTGACTGGAAGTATCTAGAGTTCAATGCATGTGAATACAAGGCTTGAGTTAATCTTTATATGTTAATGGTTTAATGATTTAGGGAAATTATGGATTAGGTTTAGCAATTAGTAGATGCATAGGGTCAGGGGTCACATAATGTAAGTATTGGCTTGGACCAATTTGATCTAAGCTAAGAGATGGCTCATATGAAGTCTCTCTTGGTCACTTGGGTCAGCCCAATTAGCTAGCCCAAGTGTGCCTTAGGGAATAGTAACCTTGGTTAACTTGGTCAACCATGCTTGACCATGGGTTAAGGTTGAGTCCAACTCATTCCAAATGATATTTGGAACTTATTGAAGGAGGTTTTACGTCATGGCAGAGCCTATATGAATGAAATGCCATTTTAAGGTCTTAAGGGTTGATTTGGTTAACCTAGATTGACCTGGTCAACCTAGTTTGTCCAAGGGGTGGGGTTGGAACCAATTCACTCAAAATGTTATTTCAAAGTTATTGGAAGTGGCCTTCAGTCCTGGCAAGGTTGAGCTAAGATGGGATTATTCAAAAGTTCAATTTAAGGTTTTTTTTAAGGGTTTAATGGCTTCTTGTTCAACAATGTCAACCATGGACCACCAATGGCTTAAATGGGTTTTAAACATTTATGGTTTAGGGTTTAAGAGTATTTGGAGGCATTAGAGAGGTTTGGGAAGGCTTACAAAGTAGATTTAGGGTTTATGGTTCAATGTCATTTAATGGTTAACATGACCCATGGTGGTCAACCTAGCCCTTTCAAGTGTTTAGTGATGTTTATACATGATCATGAATGATTGTCACATACCTGGGAGAGAAATCTAAGTCTTGGATTGAGTAGTTCAATATGATCCATGCATTCAAATTGTTTATGTTTAAAAAGGGTCCATGGGTCAAACAAGTAAACCATGGACTCAAAGAAGTTCAACTAAATGTAATGATAATTTTGAAAATGTTCATTGGTTTTTAAAGGCTTCAAATGGAATTTACATCAAGATGACATATTTAGCTGCATAGGCTATAAACAATTTAAGGTTTTGAATGCATGAAGTATACTTTGGGTTTTAGGGTTTAGAAGGTAGACTCTAGTAACAGTTGACATAATTTTTGTTATAGTTTAAAACTCTGAAATAAAAAAAATCCAATCTAAAATCAAATTCATCTTATAATCACAACTTGATAACCAATGTTAAAAATCAAACCATATACTCTTTAAACCTTTCCTTATTTCATGGAATTTTCCAATGACTCAAAACTCTATCAAATGACCTTGGAATCATATTTGGTTAGTTGCATTTTGATTAGGATTATCTCTAGAGTCTTCCATATCATTTTGGAGGCATTCATAACTCTATAACCCCAACATGTGAAGTGTTTCGCAAGCATGCAAAACCTTTAAATATTTATAGCTTATGTCAACTGACCTTATATCTTATGGAAAATCACCTTAGAATATTTTCTAAAAAATATTGAATAGGTTCATATTCATTGTCATATTAATTTGAACTTCTATTCCTTGGTGGACCGTGGCTGACCATGGTTGACTAAGAAAACCCATAAACTTTGAACCTCAAAAATCAAATATTTCCATGAACTTCAACATGGTTCAATCAAACCAAACCTCAAAACTCTTTCAATAAACTCTAAATCTCATTTGGAGTGGGTTGGACCCAAACCTATATATATACCTTGGTCATGCTTGGTCGGCCAAGTCAACCATAGTTGACCAAAGCATCCCTTCACACTCCAAACATGTATTTCAGGTAAGGAGACCATACCATGCCTTAAGCCCTCTTCCAACAAATTCCAAATGTCATTTGAAATGAGTTGTATCCAACCATAACCTATGGTCCAACCTAGTTGACCAAGTAAACCTAGGTTTACCAAACCATACATAAGCATGTTGAATTCTAAATCCAATGATCAAAGCTTTACCAAACCCAATTAGCCTATTGGGATTGTCCATTGGGTGCCCAAGGATCAACCCTAGGTGACCTAACATTTGGGTCCACTTGGGCTTGCCATATGGCTTGACCCAAAATGGCCTTTCCATGAGCTAGTTCAAATCCATATGAAATTGGCACAGGCCAACCTTTATATTAGTTGCCAAATCACCCATTGAACGTACCTTGACTAGCCCATCCTTTGGGTTAACTTTGGTCAATAAATTGGGTTGACCCAAAAATACTAAAATGCCTAAAGGGAACCACATCACACAACTAGCCAAACCCAAGCCAAATTGGCTCCTACATTTGATTTAAAACCATTTACAACATTGCTTTTCCTCAGCTCAGGTAATGTGGTAATCAGGGCCAAATTCCATTTAAGAAATAACTCATATAACCTATGGGTTCAGCCTGAGCTCTCTCCATATGTGCCCCCAAGCCATAGAAGTCCCTAAAATCAATCCTTTGGCCACATATGACCATCAAAAATAGCCTAAAGGGTATAAGGACAGATGAATCAAGCAAATTAGTCTGTAAGCTCTTATAAATACTCGTAATTTCTCTTTAGAGGGGTTATTAGTGATTTTTGACATGTTCAAGAAAGCTCCAATGAGATCCCTTCGACTAAAGTTAAAATTCCTCCTTGATCATGCGTTGGTACTTCCATTTGAAGGGGAATCATTCATTAGATCTAGTCAATCACAAATGAAGTAATTCATGATTTAATCAATATTTCTATGAGATCTTTCTCTAATTCTAATCACTAATCCTAGGAGTTCTGGTTAATTATGAAGTGAACCTCCAATCCACAAGGATTTGAACATTGGATTGAAGGTTCATGATCTAAGGATGCTCCCTAAGAAAATTTAGCAAGATCTACCAAGCAAATTTCCTAGATCTTACCAGAATATACTTGTGGTTGAGGAGAAGCATAGGAGGTTGAAGATGAAATCAAACCCATTAATTTCATTTGACAGTTCTGATTAGATCTCATATGACCCCGTAGCTTGATCCTATTTAAATTGTGACTATCTGATCTTAGAATAGACTGTTACATTAAATTTAACATGAAACTGTTAGTGAAATAATCATTGCCTGGCTAATCAAAGCACGTCGCATTTAAAGTACCTGCTAAATATATAATTAGGGTCAGGAAAATTTGGAAAATTCATTTAACTTTAAAAATTCTTAACTCCTCACACAATTGTCCAATTAGGGTATTCTATGGCTTATTTGATTTGTCTTGAGGAGAAATACAAAAGCCTTATGGTTTAACCCTTTAATTTTTATTAGATAAAAAGTAATGTCAGGAATACCCTCTAAGGTATTCTTGAATTATTCATTAAATGTACTTTAGTAGGGTTCAAAATTTATAGGGGTGATTCTTGGGGATGTTTAACATAACTCACAAATTTTTGATGTTAATTTGAAACCATTTAGGGTTTCAATTGAGTGATCTAATTTAATAGGTCAGTAAATGACCTAGAACATAAAATTGTTGTGTATGAAAATCCAATGGGAATTAGGCCTTAGTAATTTTTATTTTTTATTTGTATAAAACCCCCTTATGGGCTTATGTGTTAATATATAAAAGGATTATGAAGTCCTATTGGGGGACCTTGAACTCTCAAGTACTCTGGAGAGCTATAAAAAATGCCAAAATAAAACCTATGAGCCTAAGGTCCCCTCGAAGCACCAGTACAAAAAAACCTAAGAACAAGCTAGGTCGGCCAAGAGCTAACACCAAAAAAATAAAGATCCATTGGTAAGAAATCAGCTAAATCTTTCTACAACAAATAACAACCTTACAAGGGAATGAATCATACTGAAAAACCTACATAGTACAAGAGGTACAAAGGGAAATGATAAAGCAAAGAATAGCAATTATAGTGAATAAGATAGCAGTTGAATGTAGACCAACCAGCACACAAGAGGATAAAGCTACCCATATATGTCTGTTGTTTTCCCCGAGCATAGAACACATAATCCCCATGATAAACCAATAAGCATACAAAGGTAAACAATGATCCACAACATAAATCAAATTTCTGATTTACATAAAAATACTAGCACAAGAACAATAAACATAAAGCATAAAATTGCTCATCTCGATAGAGGAATGGATATAAATTTTGTCCAAAATATTAGTCCAAACATTCCAAAAATTTGGAACAATCAACAAGGATTATAGTTTGTGGTAATTAGTTCTAAGAGTATCAAATATATACAAATGCAAAAACCATCCATGAAGCAAACAAGATAAATAAAAACCCAAAAAATAGAGGTAAGACAGAAAAACAGAACAAATGCTAAATTATCACGCTCATGGAAAACATAGGATAGATGAGTAAAAATGAGAGAAATCCCCCTTGAATAAGTAAATAGCCTGTTAAAGTCTAGCATAGAAAACATGACCAACGACCGAAGCCTATCATAATAACAACATAATGCCTAGTAGGGACCCCCCAAAATAAGTCAGAAATGTATATAGCCACAGAAAATGGGAACCAAAACCCAATGCACCATAATTGCTCACTACAATTTTAAGAAGAAACAAAATAATGAAAGATAAGAATAGCGAAGAAAAGTGGAACAAGCCAGCCACACAAGAGACAGAGAACCTAAACTAGTTGAAGATCTCTTAAGCTAGCAAATAATGGCTTGACATATATAGACTAGGCACAGAAGCCAATTTCTCTTAAGATATAAGATTTGAAAGATAGAATCTAAGCCCTATTCAAAATCATATTGGCAGAAACTTTATAAATAGTCCTACAAAAACTAATAGGCCATAATTTAGAAGGCTCATTTGCATTTTCTACCTTAGGGATCAATACAATTAGTGTCCTTGTAGGGTGCTGGCATAATATCAGAATCAAAGAACATGATAATAATATTCCATAGATCATCTTTAATGATCTCCTAATAAGTTTTATAGAAAGAAGCCATGATAACATCCACCCCAGGGGATTTATTGCTCCATATATAAAAATTAGCTTCTTATGGCTGACAAATTTGCTGCAAAATAACCCAAATCAGTCACAAATTTTAATTCATGGTGAATTTGCGGTGGAACAAATTTTAATGGTAAAAGTCATGTCATAAAAGTATTTGTTACGGACAAAATATATCGCATTATTCTGTGATGGTTTTACAGAGGATTTAAATTCTATAAAATGGGATCCTTTTTTTAATTACCCACCCCTAATTTGGCTGCAAATTATGATGGATTTATAATGGATTTATGGAATAATATTCCATCATAAAATATAATACACCTTCATTATTTCAAAGTTTATGACATAAATTCCAATGTAAATCCACCAAAAATATATAGCTTACACAAAAAATAGAACCTATGATTAGTTATTAAGCTTTTCCACAAAAACAATACAAGCAGTTTAAAAGTAGTAGTTTAGAATGCTAAATTTTTAATAAATACTATTAAAATAAATATAAAAATACATCATCCTACAATCATAATCCAACTGCTCTTATAGACAATCAAACTCCAACTATTCAATAATTACTACTACATTGTTAAAGTAAACATAGTTCTCCTATATATATATATATATATATATATATATATATATATACAGGCTGATTTCTACCAATTTGCTCTCTCAATCTCTAAAGCTCATCCTGTATCTGAATGTTAATGTTCGCTTGTGATTTTTTGACATTTTATAGCTTTACTATCACGTTAGCTACATGTTGGTTATACAAATTATCCTAGTTATTTATAGAGTAGCTAGAGACAGAAGAGGATAGTCCCTCATATGAGTAGACCTAACAGCCTAATCTATAAACTGGTCCCTTCTGTATTCTATCTCCTATGATCAAGTGAGATAGTCAAAAATATCTATGAAACCCCCAAAGGATCCCTTACTAGCTATAGTCTGGCTCTCTCAAAGCCATGCATACTCATCCTACAAAACATAATATTAATCATCATATACTTGTCACTTATAATATTTTTTTATGATTATAACCTTAAATAGTTACATATGCCCTTCTCGCTTGCTCATCTACCCACCATTGGTCCTCTTGGTGCTAGTGGGTGTGATTGTGCAACTAAATGGCACTGGGTTTTCTACTAAGCATCTCACTCTACATTATACTTAGATTAGCATGCATAACCAAAAAATCATTAAAATTTGTTAAAATTATTACCAATCATTGTATGTTCTTAGTATGTTGAACTAAGCCTATAGTATGGAGGGACGTACCTAATCCCCCAATATTAAAAGCAAGATTCTATTTATTCTGCTCCATAAGCAGTACTAAGATCGGCCCATACACCCTCTCCAATCAAAAATAATTACTCACTTGTCCTTAAAATGCATGTGAATATATCTCGCAAGAAAGTTGCTCAGCATTTCTTAAAATTTATTCTGATATGAGTGCCATACTCTAAAAATTAGTAGAAAATTCTCTATATAATAAATTACAGAAAAAATTATCATTTTTTAGCTTAATAAAAATTAGACAGATGTTTATAATATTACAACTTACTAACCTCGAACTCACTAAACCATATGTCATACACTTCCTTCAGGATTTTCTTCCAAAAAGCATATGGAGCATCAAACCTACTTCGTATGATATTTTGTGTATTGTGTGTGTGCTACTTGGATGGGTAAAACCTACAAAAATATTTAGTTTAAAATATTATTTCTCAAATATGTGTATAATATAAAATATGTAATATATACGTGTAAGCCTAAGGCTGAATCAACATGCACCCATCAGTGATTGGTGTTGTGGTAGTCAGCATAAAAGGTCTAGCTGTAATCTGAGTGAAAGGTTTAGCTATAGGGGGTTGAGGGAGTGGTCGGTAGTATAATGGTGAAACACATATTAGATAGGGATAAATAGAAGGGACTCCTTGAGACGATGGTGGGGGGTTGTACGAGTAAAGTAGAGCTATCTTTGTAGGGTCTGGTGATAGAAATAGGTGTTTAGGGAGTAAAACAGACAACTCCTTATAGGAGGTGTAGGAAAAGGGGAGATAGCCTGGTATATGTTGAAAGCTATGAAGAGGAGGCCCCATTAGTACCTCCACCCCTACCAAACCATCCACCAGTTTTATGCTTGTGCCTGAAAATGTTTATGATCGTCCACCTAGGGCCTCATCACCACTAGAAGCCATCTATAAAAACTAAAAGAAATAATTAGTATATTTATAAAAAATAGAAATTATGTTGATTAAATGTAAGAAATAAGTGGTAAGTTCTACTATGCTATAAGAAAAAAAACATTTGTTTACTACTACTATGCTATAAGAAAAAAAAAAAACTACTGTGCTCTATATATACTAACATGTTGTAAAAAAGCTACTAGGTGATTGATATTTACCTCCTAACTAAAAATTACTAGGTGATTCACTTCCATATAATAAGACCACATCCTCACTATAAACATCCTTAATGATTTGCTCAATATCTAAGTCTACCTCTTTAAACTGCAACTCTATGTCATTAGCTATAATTTAATCATCTCCATCATTATAAGGCTCTTTAAAGTTTGACATATACTCTTCTTGATGTGCCACTGATATTGATATAGTATTCTTAGTGGCCCCTAAGTTTAGTCTTACAAGCCAATCTTACATACCCCATAGTCTACCTGGATGTTAGGAAAGAAGACTTAGGTAGCCTGGCTAATAATGACAAATAGGTCATATTTTCTATGTCTTCTACCTCACTTTACTTCTATAATACCATTACCTTGATGCACTCTTGTTCATTTATTTTACACTAGATCAAACCAATAACAATCAAAATGATACAAGTTGTTCCCTTCACTAGGATATTCTAACTATAATACTTCCTAGAAGACCCTATAATACTCACAATCATCACCCGAATGGTTGTTCCCTTTTACAAATACACCACAATTTTTTATTTTTTGACCTTTACACCAAGCTTTGGCTTGAAATTTGTAACATTGGAAAAAAATGTTGGCCAACATTTTACTGCTCTCATAGGTCCCCAAGCTAGATTCATTCGTCACTGATCTTGCAAATCTCTGGCTTCATTTTGGACCAGATTTATGCAAGAGGTGTTGCTATATTATTATTATTTTCATTATTTAATTGATTATGATATATATAACTTAAGTGACTTGTAAATACATACCATATTTTTAATCCAATTTAAAAATTTAGATTACACTCTCTTTTCTGGCTCTTATAATGATGTTGTAGTCAAGCCATTAAAACAATTCTTGAAAACGTTTTAAATTTAGGGTCTCTGTGTTTATGTCTACAAAATTTATGAAACCTTAACTCAAACACACTCTAACAGACGGCTCTACTTCAGCATAATTTAGTAGTGTGTACAATGTGGAAACTCTCATCTCATTATCTGTGAAATAGAACATGGTACAAGCACCAACTAACTCTCTACATCCACTGAATACATATATGTTATTGCTAGATTGCAATTTAACTGGATTAACCAAATGTCAAGGTACAATATTATTTGTTGATTATAACTATAAGTCATAGTAGTACAAAAAATTTGAGTAGTCTCATACATTAAATATGCTTCAGAAATTGAACCTTCAGGATATGCTTTATTCTTTACAGACTTAATAAGTTTATTTAAATAGATGAATGACGCATGGTTATGAATTAATAACTTGCTTCACATTATGTTATGTTTGTATAAAATTATTCTATATTTGCAAAAAATTTCCTCTCAAAAGGGTACATCCACCGATATTGAATAGGTCCTCCAACTCTAGCCTCATATGGTAAATATATGGGCAGATGCTCTGCAGAGTCAAAAAAACCATGGAGGAAACATCTTCTTAGGCTTTCATAAAATGAAAGGAATGTTATTCTCAATATGGACTAAAGTTTCTTCATTTAGTCTTGATAAGCATATGCCCTTAAAGAAGATACTTAGTTTAGTTAAGGGATTTAATATTGAATTTGGTAAAGAGCTGAAAGAAGTGGGTAGCAAACATTCCATGTAAATGTAACAGTCATGGCTTTTCAATCTAAATAATCTCCTCAATCTTATGTCAACACATCTACTGAGGTTGGAAGCATATCAATCAGGTAGGTTTAGACTCTACACCCATTTGCAAATCACTCAACTCTTCTTTAAAGTGAAGGTGAATTGAGCTTTTGGCTAAAGAAGTTTACCATTTCCATCTTCCTTCAAATCAAGCATTTTCCTTTTACAAATATCCTTTAATTCCATCCTAGCTTTTACATTATCTTTAGATTTGCCCTTGATGTCCATCTTTGTGTTGCTTACATTATAAAAATATTCTTATTTATATGCATAACATCTGAATTATGTCTGATCAAGTTTGTTTTTCAATATGGCAAAGACCAAAAAATGCTCTTCTTAGCCCAATTATGAGTAACATCATTTCTAGGAACTTTGCAAATAGCTAATGTTGGAGAATCAATTATCGTGGGCATGAAATTTAATCTTTTAAATATTTCCTCACTATTTAACCTGATATAAATCAACCATAATTTCATATAGTGTGAGGTATGTGCAATCTAGGATCCCAAACTTCTGATTTTGATGATAATAAATATTATTGATTGAATTTTCATTTCTCTTACACTTGTATTATATATTTATTTCTATGTGTGCTAACATTTTAGGTACATCATATACCATTCAAGATCATTCTAGGCTCAAGATTATGTAGAATAGGATGTATAGAAAGAGCCTAAACTTTTGATTTCTTTAATTTTACATTTCTTGAGTCTATACCATGTAAGGGCATATGTTGTTTTAGGAAGTATTTATACACACTGGGAGTCAAAAAATAATATTAAAATTTTTGAACTAATCATACCGTACTATCCAGATCGTACTGTAAAATTAGTTATTTATAAAATCATTAAAAATAACTAATTTTATAATTAATGTTTCTAACCTAATCATACAGTATAATTTATATTGTACTAGACAATCTGTTTAAAATAGAAACCCTAGCCACCATTCAAATTTAAGTAAGAGTTTTTAATTTCTCAGCTTGTACTATCGCATTGTATTAATGCCTTCGTATATTATAGTATTTTAAAACCTACTTAAATTAATTCCAATGATTAGTCAATTAAATCAAAGTTTAATTAATATGGCAGATCATCCTATATAATAAAGATTGTTTCCTTTGATAGGCTGAGATGATTTTCGATCATCCTGGTGATTCTCTAGTATGAACATAAGGGAATTTAATTAATCATACCATACGATCTCCATACCATACGATCTCCATATCATACTATATGATCGGTTTAGTGATCTTGAATAGTTCATCCCATGATTGTTCCATCAAACTAAATGATCTATAGTTTTGGAACTATTCATACTACATGAAGTTGAATCATATTGTATAAACAGAAGAGACAATTAAAATTTTAGGGCTTTTTGAAACCTTGTTTAGAAACTCTCTTAATTGAATATTAGAAATTTTTTGGATGTTGAAGAGATTTTGATGGAGCTTTGTGAGAGGTCTTAGGGCATTGGAGAAGGAGAAGGTGAGGTTGTGTGAGAGGGAAATGGAGTGTGAGGTCATTCCACATGGTTTCTCCAAGAATGTTCTAGTGGATTTATTGATTTCTAGAGGTTTCTCTAGGGAGAAAGACTTCAAGGCTGAAGATTATTTAGTTCTTTGCCTTCACAAGGAGGGTGAAAGAGGATTGCAAGGTACTCTTCCTTTAACAAGATAATGAAAATCTTTCAGGCATGTTGACATCACCAAGAGAGTGAAAAGAGCTTCCAAGGTTCTCAACCTCACCAGGAGGGTGAAAAGGATTCTAGTTCTCCATCACACCGGGTTAGTGTAAGTGATTCTTGTAAGGGCTTCTCCTCCTTATTGCAAGGGTTAAAGGAGAGAAACTAATGTTTAGTGAAATACCTAGAGAAGAGGACTCTGGGGAGTGGACTTAGCTCATCGTTTGACAGAACCACTATAAAATCTTGTGTGTTCGTTCAATATTTTTAAATGCATTTTAATCTCTACTTTATATTTCCTATGATTTATTTTCTTTCAAATCTCTATTTTGAACATTGTGATTGGTTTGAGCTTACTTCATAAAAAACAAAAAAATTTAGATTTTATGTCTTGTGGTTTCTACTAAATCAAAACACAAAAAAATAATTTGTACACTGACTAGCCTTTACATTTTAGATATCTAATTTAATTTTGAGATTTGAATTTGGTTATTAAGTTTTTAAAATGTCAAAAAAGTTTTTAAAAGAACCAATTCACTACCCTTATTGTGTATCTTGGCCAGTTCAACAAAATTTAACATCCTCCCTTGAACTTTTAATTGGTATCAAAGCGGGTTTCAAAAGTAGTATTTTAGAAATCCTTGAGAAAAATGATCCATCGCACACTTTAGAAATAAAAACACCAAGAAGGGTCATTCAATAAATCATCTACCACTTTCTAACAATATTTTGTTTGAATTTTTGAAAATTCGTATGTCAACTTTTCTACAATCAATTGATTTTTGCATGTGATATTTGATACAAACTGGTTTTTTTGTGTCCCGCATAGTTAATGGAGTAAAAATTGATATCCATTTAACTAAATGGAGTATTGAGGATAGAGACTTAGCTCAACCAAATGCCAAATGTTTAAACTATTTTTTTGTGCATTGAATTCTAAAAACTATATGAGAGTCTCTATATGTACTATTGGAAAGGAATCCTGAGATAGGTTGAGCATCTAGTATGAGGGTACTAGTGAAGTTAAAGAATCTAGGTTAAACATTTTGATACATTATTATGAACTCTTTGGCATGAAATTGAATGATAATATATCATATATATACACGTGGTTTATACATATAGTGACATCCCTGCATGCTCTAGGTAGAGATCTATCAAATTCTGAAGTGGTCAACAAAATTTTGCGTTGCCTACCTAGTAGTTATAATGCTGAAGTAGTTTTTATTTCTGAATCTAAGGATTTGAATGTGTATTTTATTTATGAATTGCTTGGCTCAGATATTGCCTACGAGCAAAGCGTGAGTCATAGGTTTCTTGATGCAAGTGAAAGGAAGAAGGACAAAGTAGTGGTATTGAAAATCGATGAATTTGAAAGTGACAACTCTATAGCTGAGGAGGAGGATGACATAACACTGATCACCTAGCAATTTAAAAGCTTTCAAAAGAAAAAGCAAAAGCATTTTTAACATTGGAGCATAGGTTAACCAAATAAAAAATTCAAAGCCACATCTGATACTATTTGCTTTGAATACAAGAAACCAGGGAACTTGAGAATATGCTGCACCAATCTAAAAACACATCCTACCAAGGAGAAGGTTGAAGAGAAGGCCAATTCCAAAAAGGTTAAGAATTAGAAATAAACAACATTTTGGGCTGACTCTTCCTCATAATCATCAAAACATGAAGTAGAGGAGGAGGAAACAAACTTGTGTCTTATGGCTAATGATAATCTTTATCTTTTTGATTAAGATGAGATATGTCTACTATCATATGATGAGTTGTTTATTATTTCCAAGAAAATCCATGACTCATTTAAAATATTGAAGAAAATGTATGCTACTTTAAACTCAAATTTTTTAAATTTGCAAAAAAGGCATGATAGTTTTCGGGTAAAACGCATTGCTTTAGATAAGGTGCACCTCTCTTTACTTTATGAGTTTGATGCATTAAACAAGAAGCATCTTGATTTAAGTCAAGAACATAATTCCTTGAAATCTGAGCAAACGGAGTTAGAAGAATCATACAAATAATTAGAAACACTCACATCTAAACTAGACCATAGTAAGCATGCATTGAAATGTGAAGTTCAAAGCTTTCAAAGTGCAAATGAGTTTTTGGAAGAAAAAATTGATGCACTTCAAAATAATCAACCACTTCCTATACTAACACGGTATAACCCCATATCAGAGCATCCATTATTTCATACCCTTAGGAAGAGGCACAATACCGCACATAGATTAGAAAACCCATTTCCAGGTTTTAGGTGTTACTCTTGTGGCATGTTAGGACACATTACTTGCACTCGGACCATACACCATAGAACATAATTAACATGGAGGCCAAAATCATTTGTATCACAATATAACATGCATGCAATTCATACATTAAAGTATAAGGTAGAACCCAAACTCACTTGAGTTCTCAAAACTAATCATTGATTGACATTGTAAGGGTGCTCTAACAAAAAGCCTAGTGAGACCATGTGGTACTTGGATAGTGGATGCTCATGACACATGGTTAGAGATATGAGAAAATTCATCACACTAGAGGCCAATGCAAGAGACAAGGTGATACTAGGAGGCAACACCACCATGGAGACTCTCTTTAATTTTATCTTCCACTAGAGATACTCCAACCATTTCACGTATAAGCTAATTTTGTATCCAATCTCTCAGAGAAAAGCCACACACCCATCTAAGCATCATTGTCTCAGCAACACTTAACATAATATTATGCTTTTTTTCTTATAATGGCCAACATTCTATATAATAAAGCAGTGCAGGTCTCACCACATCTTGTAGAATTTTCCTTTAAGTTTGAGGGAGACTTTTCTATCACACAATATGCCCGATGCATTTCTCCACTTCAACCATACAAAATGACCGTATATTTTACAAAACTATCCAAGATCACTCTCTCTAATCTTATCTCTTTAACTGGAGCTACTCCAACCATTTCTTGAAAATGCATATTTTGTATCCTATCTCTAAGAGTAAAGCCACTCATCCACCTAAGCATCCTCATCTCTCCAACACTTAACTTAATAGTATGCTTCTCTTTTAATGGATAACATTCTGCACCACAAAAGCAATGGAGGTTTCACCACATATTATAGAATTTTCCCATAAGTTTGAGGGGGATATATCTATCATACAACAAGCCTGATGCATTACTCCACTTCCAACTATCCAACTTGATTTTTTATTATAATACTCATCTATTTCACCATCATTATGAATAATAGACCCAAGACATCTAAAACCTATACTTATTAATGCCTTGATTGCCAAAAGTCATAATCCCTATAATTACACTCTAAGGTTGACATCTATAATTCAAGTATATTATCAACTCCCTCTACAATCTTATCAATAAGAAGAATATCATCAGAAAAAAGCATACCTTCTACACTAAGCTTGATGACTGAGAGAGAGTTTAGCTTATCAATTCATGGATTTAGATGAAGAAGCACATAGAAGGAAGAAAGATGGATACCTTCGCATGATCAAGCTCCCATCATCATGAAGGAGGTGTGACTTTGAATGTGAGAGAAGAATGGTGAGAAGAGGTGTGACTTTGGATGTGACCAAAAGGAACATCATCAAAGTTGGAGACTTCATATGCAACAATAAGGAATGTTATCAAAGGTGGTGATAGGAATATGAACATCATGTTCAAAGGAGGAGAGGCCACAAGAAGGAACATCTTCAAAGGAGGCTAAGAAGCGTTGGAGCTAAAATCAAATGAGGCGAAAAATAGAATAAATGAGATGGATGCGTACTTAGTTAGTTAGATAGATCAGTTTGTGGTGAAGTTGGTGTGGATTTACAGTTGCTGAAAAAAGATAGTAAAAAACTTTTGTTTCAAATCCATCACCATTTTTGATAAAAAACATCCACAATAAAGTCCATCGCAAATCTGCTGCAAAAAGTCAACTTTCTTATAGTGATAACGGTGGTTAATTCTTCTCTTGAGAAGTCGGTTATTAGTTATTTCTTTTAAACATCATTTAGGTATTGTTCCAAATTGTTTTCTAGCCGACTCTCTAGGACACAACTCGTAGATTTCCATTTCTTCTGGGAAAATTTGTAGAAAATTCCTTGAATAATTTTAGGGTCCTCCAACACTTTTTCATTTGTCTTCTTTAAGAGGATGATTCTTTTGCCATTTCTTCTAACTGATGAAAATGAGTGGGAAAAAATGTTAATTTAAGTCTCCATCCTCTACCCAGCTAGCCTTTGTTGTTCGCCTCGACCATGTAGCCAATCTGGCTAAGGTAGTATCAAACTAGAGCACCTTATTCCTCAAATCTAGCTTATTCTTTGAACTTAGCCAATCCTCCAAGCTATCCACTTCTTGATGAATGGTATTTTATCCTTGAAGAGATTCTTTTAGATTTAAATGTTTTGATAATTTGTTCTTGCTCCAAAAGTGTAGAGATCTGTGAAATCTTTTCATCTTTCTTAACAAAATATCTATAGGCTTTCTAAAATTAGTCTTTCTCCATGCTTTAGAAATAATACCCCAAGTAACTAGATGAGATCCCCAAACATTCTCATATATAAGGATCCTTTTTCTACTACTACAAGACTTTGACATACTTAATAATATTGGGCCATGATCAGATGCCATCTGAGTCAAATGCCTTACCATTGAAAAAGGAATAAAAATTAAGAGCAATAAAAATAAGAAAGAAACTGTCTAGCTTTTCCCAAGTATGAGTTGCACTATCATTATTATTGCACCAAGTATATTTTGGACCTAAATCAGGAACATTATTAAGGTCATTATGAACCAAGAATTCCATCTTCTCCTATGGCCCTTGAGACATCACAAATCTCTTCCCACAATTATTATCTCCTTTATTAATAATGCAATTGAAGTCTCCTCCATTAATTACTAACTTCTCCTTATTAGAAATTTTCTCAATCATCTCATAAATAGACCTCCTTATATGAACATCTTTGTTCCCATTTACCATAGCTATCTTCCTACCTTACTAAGCTCAGAAGTTAAAAACTTCACAATTCAAATTTCTTAATTATCCAATAAACATGCATCATCTTGGTGACTTCCATCTTGCATCTCCATCTCATATACCCCATTATCCATGCCTACCATTGACATTACCTTCAACTTGTTGTTACTTTGGAGACATAGAGATCTACCAACATGGTTCATATTTCCCTTCAACTTCAACTTTTCTTTCTAATTATTGGAATCATCCTCCTTCCTCTTGTTTATAGACCAATGAATCCCTAATGAACCAACACTTTTCCTCCTTTCTTAAAAAATTTCTTCCATTCCCTCACACCTCCTCATAGACAACTGGGAGAAACAATGTGTATTTGGCCTTAATCCATTATCTCTAGAAAAAATTTCTCAGCACCCCCATAGGTTTAACATGAACCCTTTTTGAAAACCATTTCCCAATTTAAACAATGTTCTACTCCCCATATACCCCTTCTTCATGAACTCTTGCCCATAACCTAGTATCTTCCCTATAAGAATCATTTTTTTCATGCTCCATATTGCAAAGATAGGTTCCTTATTCACCCCCTCTTCCACTTCTGAATTTTTATTCAAAAAATCCTTATTCTCCACATCAAACATACTCTTATCACTTGACACTTTTGCACAATCATCAATAGGTATGACATAACAACTATTTTGTTTATGACCCAGCTTCTTACACTTGAGGCATAAATTAGAGATCTTCTCATATACAACTGGCTGATAAAATTTTCGATTCATGACATAAACCCACAACCCAGTAGGAAGCTTACAATCTAATTTTAGCCTTATAAATACCCTTACAAACTCCCTTCTTCCCCATTCAAAGGTTTGTGCATCTATTAACATTTTTTCCCTATCAAAGAGGAAATCCTTATAATATTTTTGTCATCCCAACGGTGTAGTGGAAGATGAAGGAATCAAACCCAAATCAGAGAGAAAAGACACTTCATAAAAAAGGAGAAAATAAATGGGACCATCTATCAATACTAATAAAATACCACTAAAAACCCATGACTCACACTCATGATAGCACCTCTAGCATCTATTGACATGAAGATACAAACTACCCAATCTTCTCATATGTCTGTGTTATGTAACATTCCAAATTTAGCCCACTATCTCTCAAGATCTTTCTTTAGAATGTGAAGGGGGCGTTTCTTCCCAAGAACTTTGATAACTAAAGATTTATCCAATTGTTTCAAATTTTGCATCTCAAATCTGGGATTCACAGTCCTACCATCCATATAATAAGAGGAAAGAACATTCTTATTAACAACTTAAAGATGGAAAGGTTTTCTCCAAGCAACATTTGATCTATATTATAGCATTTAATAACTCCTAAACTACACTCGGGATTATTAATCATCAAATTCTATATAATTTAAATTTAATATCTTTGAATAAAATGTTAATAAAAGTCTAAAATACTAGAACTTAAATTAAATTTAAAACCCTCAAGCCTATAATAAAAAAATAAATTTAAATATATATAACTTAAATATAAAATCTTATATGGCCTATCAAAGCCATACTTACTTAGCATACACTATAGAGTTTGTTCGCTAGGACAACTGACTATAGAAATAAATCTCATCTTCCCTTACATTCTATTTCATACACATCTATTGCATTCATATAGGATGGTAGATTATTACGTTAGATAGGTAGATTATTTTCTTAGGTTTCTATAATGTATGTACCCTTACCTTTGTAAGGATACATATGTTAGATTTTGAATGATGTACTTTGGTACTGGATCCTAAACACCATTAGGCATACTTATATAAATTAATGATTTTTTTCCTATAATATACACTAGCTTAACATAAAATCCAACAATAAGGAATGATGGGACTAAGAGAGGGGGTTACAATAGTATTCAATAGAGGTATAAGGCCATCATGTTGCTCGATATTTCTAGAGAATCCAAACTTACACAATTTTTAAAAATTTAGGTAAAACTCAGAGTCTAGGGTAAAGTTGCATCAAATTGCATTAGTTATGTGTATTTAAACCCTTGATGTATTTCAAATTTTTGATTAAAATTCTAAACTTCAATCCTTGATTCATGTATAAAAAATAGCCTATTTATCTGGCATACATTAGACCTATAAGTATGGATTTAAAATTATGTGCTTAGGTGGTTAGCAGGCTATCCACTTCAAGTAGATATAAGTGAAGATTTGCATACACTTTCTATTCTCCTTTTTGGGAGAATTCTCCCAATCATATAATAAATTGTAAACTCAAACATTAAATTCTATCCCATCTTAATATGTAAAGCATATCATTAGATCAGGTTAGAGTGTTTCTGGTTATCCAGAATCTAGAACACGGTCTATATCTTCTTGTGGTTACACATAAAGAAGCATTCAATACATTGAACCATTCCCCACTAACAGATTAAGAATTTGGATACTTTATTTTAATTTTCATAAATCTAAAGAAGTATACTCATAACTTTATTCAAAAGTTTTCTCTTTTGAGAGGTAATTAACTATAGAGGCTTGACTCTATAAGGTTCCTAGAACTGAGTAAAAAAGATAAACCTTCCTTTAGTTATAAAAAGCAGGGGGAAAATCTTTGGATGCTGGTTAAATCTTTATTCATGGTTAGCTCTATTTTAAAAATGATAGGTGAATATTTTCTTATCTCACAAGATAAATATTACATTCTCGATGATGATTTTATTACAACAACAACAACAACATCAAGCCTTTGTCCCACTACGTGGGGTCGGCAACATGAATCATTTTTTCTCCATTGTGTTCGGTTCAAAGTCAAATTCTCGTTTAAATCTAATAAAGAAAGATCATTTCTAATATTTTCTAACCTTGTCTTTTTAGGTCTACCTCTACCTTTCTTAACATAAGTCAAATCTAATACCTCTACTTTCCTAACTGGGTCATCGAAAGGTCGCCGTTTTATGTGACCAAACCATCTAAGGCGAATCTCTCTAATCTTATCCTCCACTGGAGCTACTCCAACCTTTTCACGTATATGCTCATTTCGTATCCTATCTCTAAGAGTAAATCCACTCATCCACCTGAGCATCCTCATCTCCGCAACACATAATTTAGTATTGTGCTTCTCTTTTAATGGCCAACATTCTGCACCATAAAGCATTGCAGGTCTCACCACCATCTTATAGAATTTTCCCTTAAGTTTGAGGGGGACTTTTCTATCACACAACAAGCCCGATGCATTCCTCCACTTCAACCATCCAACTTGAATTCTACTGATAACATCCCCATCTATTTCACCATCACTCTGAACAATAGATCCAAGATATCTAAAACATGTACTCTTATTAATGACTCGATCGCCCAAAGTCACAATCCCCTCACTAGGTCTATTACTGCTAAAATTACACTCCATATATTCAATTTTAGATATACTCAAGCGAAAACCTTTAGACTCTAAGCTTGATCTCCAAACATCAAGTTTACCTTCAACTCCCTCTCTAGTCTTGTCAACAAGAAGAATATCATCAGCAAAAAGCATACACCAGGGTACATCCTCTTGTAAATGTCTAGTGAGAACATCCATGACTAACGCGAAAAGATATGGGCTTAAAGCTGATCCTTGATGTAATCCAACCGAAATAGGGAAATACTTGGTCAAACCACCTTGTGTTTGAACACAAGTAATAGCTCCTTCATACATATCTTTAATGATTTGAATATAAGCATTATTAACTCCTTTTTTTCAAGAACTCTCCATAGCACTTCTCTTGGAACTTTATCATATGCTTTCTCTAAATCAATAAATATCATATGTAGATCCTCCTTATTCTCCCTATATTTCTCCATCAAACCTCTCAATAAATGTATGGCTTCCATAGTAGACCTACCAGGCATGAATCCAAATTGATTTTGAGAAACATTAGTATCACGCCGCAGCCTACGCTCCATAACTCGCTCCCATAGTTTTAAAGTGTGACACATTAACTTAATTCCTCTATAATTCGCACAATCTTGTGCATCACCTTTATTCTTATAAATAGGAATCAATACACTCATTCTCCACGCATCTGGCATCTTTTTAGTCTTCAAAATATTATTAAAAAGCTTAGTTAGCCAAGAAATTCCTCCATCTCCTAAGCATTTCCACATCTCTATCGGGATATCATCAGGTCCAATAGCTTTTCCACACTTCATTTTCTTTAAAGCCTCTCTAACTTCGGTTTTACTAATACGCCTATAAAAATAGAAATCTTTATTTTCATTTAGGGTGCTAAGGTCACTAAAGTCAATTGTATTCTTACAATCTTCATTAAAAAGTTTATCAAAATATCTCATCCACCTTTGTTGAATATCATCTTCTAAGAAAAGTACTTTTTGATCTTCTTCCTTAATACACTTCACTTGAGTTAAATCCTTACTACTCCTATCTCTTTGTTTGGCTAGCTTATACATATATCTTTCTCCCTTATTAGTATCTAATCTATTATATAAATCATTAAAAGCTAAGATCTTTGCATCACATATTGCTTTCTTAGAATCCTTACATGCCTCTTTATATCTTTCCCAATTATCAAAATTTTTACATCTAAACCAATTTTTATAACAAATCTTCTTATTTTTTATCTTTTCTTGCACAATTGGATTCCACCACCAGCTATTTTTACTATTAAGGGTTTTTCCCTTTGATACTCCAAACACATCTTTTGCAATATTTTTAATATCACTAGCCACTTTTTCCCACATAACATTAGCATCCTCAGGCACAAATAAAATTTTAGAATCTAAAACCTTACTCTCAAAAATATTTTTATTACTATTCTTTAAATGCCCCCATCTAATCCTAGAAAATCGCTTTACTTTATTTTTTATTTTCTGTCCCTTCATCTTAAAGTCTAAAACTAATAAGCGATGTTGGGTACATAAACTTTCACTCGGAATAACTTTACAATCTTTGCAATCTAAATGATCTACTTTTCTTATTAGAAAATAATCAATCTAAGTTTTACTATAACCATTCTTATAAGTGATGAGATGCTCATCTCTTTTCTTAAATAAGGTATTAGCAATTAAAAAATCATAAGCTAAAGAAAAATCTAATATGGTCTTACCACCTTCATTAGTCATTCCAAACCCATATCCACCATGAATGCTTTTAAAATCATTTACCTCTCTACCAACATGTCCATTTAAATCTCCTCCAATAAACATTTTTTCTTCGAGAGGTATTTTTTGAATTAATTCTTCTAAGTCATCCCAAAATTTTAATTTTGAACACATATCCAAACCTACTTGAGGAGCATAAGCACTTATAATATTAATAATCTTAGCATCAACAACAATCTTTAAAGCCATAATTCTATCTCCACTTCTATTAATATTTATAACATTATCCTTCAAACTCTTATCTATAATCACGCCTACACCATTTCTAGTACGACTCTTACCTGAATACCAAACTTTAAATCCTAAACTATCAATCTCCTTAGCCTTCTCTCCAACCCATTTAGTTTCTTGAATGCACAAAATATTTATCTTCCTATGAATCATAATATCTATTAATTCCATTAATCTTCCAGTAAGGGAACCTATATTCCAAGTTCCTATCCTAATATTAGTATCATGGACTAGCTTCTTTGCCCGCATCCATCCTTGATGTGGGAACCCTTGCCTATTTAACACTGCACCCGGGTGCCGATGGAGCGGCCTTTGCCCACTTTTCACTGTATTCAGGCCATACAGTGCGTCGCTTCCAGGGAACGCCCTAGCATTAACACAATTTATTAAAGGATTCATGTCATGGTTATTCGACAAGTTTTACGCTGGCTGTCGACTACCTAACGCAACCCTCGATGATGATTTTATTACAAAAATAAATTTTATTTCTATCTTTAGATCGATAATGAATCATAAGTTCATCTTTTGCAATGGTATTTTGTTGGCTATGCATATTTTATTATAGAAATATAAAGTGGAAATAAGTTGGACACACAATTAATTTTGTCCACTTGTTGGAATTTAAATTATAAATTGATTGAAAATCCCCTGCCTATTTCTTCCCATCATTAAATGTGTTCTTTAAAAATAATGTAAAAAACATTTGATTTTCTCTTAGAGGACACCAAAAGCTTGTCACGTCTTCTCCTCTTAGATCTCCAGCAACTTAAAGGTCATAAAATTCATCTATTTCAATTTTCTTTGGTGATTAAATCAATTTTTCCTAGAGATTACTTAGAGAAAGGCATTTGAAATTGTTATGGGATACTTGATTCAAGATCTTTGATACTCTTGCATAAACCTTGCTTTTAATTGGATCAACTCCTGAAAAAATCTATATTTCATTTGGTTTTTCTGTGATTTCTCACCTCATACATTTTTCATATACAAAATTAAAAAAATATCTTGCAAAATCACAAGTTGCATTGTTAAGTAGTTTTAATTTTTCAAGTGCTAGTTTTCTTAACTAGTTTTCAACACCTTGGTTCCTTCACTTCAAATATTTTTGTGTGATTTCTTTTCTATAAAATTCTCATCATAATTATTATTTTAAGTCTTACTTTTTAGATTTTATAAAAATCAAAAAGTATTTTCTTGGTGGCTTATTTGGTGAGAACTAGGTTACATAGTCTACACCATGTTTATCACTTATTTCGATTTGCCTTGTAAAACTTTTAGTGCTTTAATTTGTTTGATTTAAAATAATTTTTTTATCATTTGATTTACTGTAACTATCTTTCATGTTTGATTCCATTAGTATCTCTCTCTCTCTCTCCCCCCCCCTCTCTCTCTCTCTATATATATATATATATATATATATATATTCATTATAGATAAGTTTCCAACATTAACTAGTTTGTGACTCATCCTGTAGGAATATTGGGCTTGTTGTGACACATTTTTTATAATTTTTGATTAGATCATCCTTGCAAAAACTTTAATATTGTTATATCTGATATTTGTTGTGATTATTATCATATTGTTCTATATTTTTAATATTATAAAGATAACTCACATTGCTTATGATTTCAAGTGAGATTAGCTACCATTGATTTGTGTGTGTTTTTCAACTATTCTTGCCATATCTTTTTAAGTTGTATTTAGTGGAAATTTTGGATAACTTTGAAGTGATCAATTTATGTTCTCATTACATTTTTATCATATTAAAATCCAGCTAAAATTATTTTACAAACTAGCACTCTTCCATAAGTATTCATATCACATCATTGCTTATACTAGCTAGTCTTTTTAAAATTGCATTGTAGCTAGTTTGCTTGTATTTGATCTTTGCAAAATCATATAGAAATATCTACAAATCACATTTTCACTCTCATATAAAAATCAGTGAGAAAATAAATTTGTTTGGTTGTGATTAATCTTTGTTTGGTGTGGGGTTTGTGAGAGTTATATTACATTCCTTGTGAGAACTACATTATTTCATGCTGTGACTTGACTTGATTTTCTTTATTTTTAATTGTAAATCTATTGTAAGGTTATCACCACCGTGTGAGGTAGTTTCTTCTTGGTGTTAGGAAGATATAGTTGTTATAATCTTTTTTTTTATTAGTTTAATACTTGTCTGGGGTTGGACTAGGCATGGACGTAGGCCAATGGGGAGGCCCAACCACATAACAATCCTTGTTTGTTCCTTTTTCTTCTTTTTTCACTCTCTCTCACAATATATTTTGTTGAATAACTATCTCATTCACATCACTAATTTTTATACAAAATAAAATTAAATAATTTTTAATTTATCACTTTTTTGTTTACAACCGAATTCACCACCCCCACCCCCTCTTGGGTTGCAATAGAGTTTCTGAATAGCCACGTGCACTAGAATAAAAACATAAGGACAAAACAACGTACATGACATGTAGTGATCCCAATTTTCTAAGCACTTATATCAATGACTCCAAATTTTGTCCTAAATATGCCAAATCAATCATAATTTAGGGTTTTCATAAAAATGTCTACTAACTAATTTTTTTGTTTCTATATACTGTATCTCTACATCTCCCTTTGCTACATGATCACTAATAAAGTGATGTCATATGTTATTGTGTTTAGTGCAAGAATGCTCAGTGGGATTTTTAGTGATGCATATTTCAATCATGTTATTACACATAACAGAGATGGTTTCTCCTAATAATCCAAAATAAATGAGTTGTTGCTTTAGCTAATTTATTATAGCTATGTATTTGCCTTCTATAGTTAAAAGGGATACATAATTTTTCTTCTTACTAGACAAATAAACTAGATATTTTCTTATAAATTTGTAAGGTTCTGAGGTGCTCTTCTTATCAACCATACATTCAGTAAAATATGAATCTGAGTATACTACTAAATCAAAGGTCAAGCTATTCCTAAGATACTAGATACCTAAGTAATGAGTGCTTCTTGGATACTTTAAAATTCCTTTAATAATAATCAGTTGGGATTTCTTAGGGTCAGCTTAAAACTTAACACATAGGATATGCTAAACATAATATCTAGCTTTTTGGCAGTGATGTAAATTAAGTAACTTATAGTCCCTCTAAACTTCTTTCTTTAAAATCTCTATAATGTACTTAGTTTAACTCAAGAAGGCTCCATTCCTCTCATTTCATTACATTAAACCCAAGGAAATAGGTTAAGTCACCTGTCATACTTATTTAAAATCCACTACTCATAGAAGAAGAAATGTTTTTGCAAATATCATTATTGGTAGATCCAAAAGGAATATCATTGATATATATCTAAACATTGAGTATATCATATTCAATTATCTTAATAAATTTTGTGGTATCTATGGTGCATTTAATAGAATATTTTTCCAAAAGGAAATTAGTAAGTCTATCATACCATGACCTTAGTGCTTGCTTAAGCCCACACAATGCTTTCTTATGTTTATAAACATGATTTGGAAAGGCTGAATTTTCAATATAAGGTGTCAATTCTACATACCCATCTTCTTTAATTATTCCATTTAAAAAAGCACTCTTTACATCCATTTGATAAAAAAACCCTTAAACTATGCAAATGCTAATAGTTCCATGATTACTTCTAAACTAAAAGTAGGGGTAAAAGGTCTCCACGAAATCTATTCTTTCAACTTGGCCTTTACTACTGACTGTGCTCTAGCATATAGTATGGGATATGATCAAATGTAATTTATGTTAATCCTGAATGATGCACAAGTGCATATGCCAATCAAGTAATAAAGTTTAGAGAAAAGTGTCGATCCTACGAGGAGTTTTTTATCCTAAAAATTATCCCCACTACTATCTAGTCAATTTGAAAGATTTATCCTACAAAATCTAAAGCAAAATTATTTTCTAACAAGCTACTGCAAATTTTTTAATTTAAAATTCAATAAATAAAAATATCTTGAATTTATTATGGTAAATGATGCAATATTTTCCTAAGTTTATTCTTCTAAGATATGTTGTGAATTACAGTATATGAACTTTTATATCTCTATTGAGCTTGTAATAGCTTGAAGTAACATCTCCACCCTACTATAGATTTTATATCTCCTTAGTCTCCAAAATCCTATTCATCATATCTAGTCATGAAAGTATTTTATATCAATTCACCTATTTATTCCACCATTCCTACATCAAGAAAATGAATCACACTTGACATTAAGTTCAACCATGGCCAATGTAATAAACTAAATTAATCGTGGGAGTCATTGAAAATAACATTCAATCATTACATGAACTCGAGTTTACATAAGAAAACATACTTCAATACATATTGTAAATTCAGGCATGGTCATTGTAATAAACTAAATTAACCGTGGGTGTCATTGAAAATAACATTCAATCATTACTTTAACTCGAGTTTACATAAATAAAACATACATTAGTACACTTTAAAAGTCCAAAACATAAATATCAGCCAGCCACATAATTAAATTCACTAAAAATAACATTCATTTTATAAATAAAAATGAAATACATGAGTTTTTTTTTTGAGAACTACAAATTGCATTAAGATACAAAAAAATATTCAAACTATTAAGAGATAGAATATCTGTCACATTTCTTTTTTAGCAAAGAATGAAAAGGATGAATATTATAGTCACTTACATTATCCCAATAAAAATCACTAACAGTAGCAAAGTTAGCACATAAATCAACCAACTTATTACATTTTCTATGAGTAAATTGAAATAAAACATGATTGAATTCTTTTAAAAAATAGCTCCTTCATCAATGGATCTTCTAGATGCCATTTAGAATATTCATAGAATTTTGAAGCAGTTATAATGTTGAGATTGCCACCTTCTATAATAATCTCTTCGCTTTACAACATCCATTCTTGAATCATCTTTCTCAATGAAATATTAGCCAAAAGCTCCATTTGAGTGATATCCCAATGTGTATATTGAATCTAAACACAATTAAAAATCTCATAGTATGATATGAATACCACTCCAATACCTGGTTTATTAGATCTTAACACAGATGCAACTATGCTAAATTTAATCCATTAGGGTAGTGAATAGTGCCAATGATTGATATGCAGTTATGGAAGCTTATTTACACCCCTGTGTCCAAAAATAGAATTAAAATGAGGTGGAATAGCATTACTAACTACATTAGTAGCTATTACAATCAATTTAATTACAGGTCCACGATTCCTAAATGTATTTATGTTCCTCCAAGAGAAATAAACTATTGTACAATATAGTTTGGCAATAATTGAATTAATCAATGCTAGTCTTTCCAAATTAGTACAACAAACAACAAAGGACCAATAAACTTGAACTTGAAAGCCCCATCTATTTAGATTCTTAATCACTTCATCATGTTCCTTACATTCGATTGAAATATGATGAGTATCCTTTATTGACAGACAACCTCTAGGATAAACAATAGTATTATGTAATCTTCTATGCATAAGATATTCATTTTTTGTAATAGCATCTCTACCTAAATGCCACCATAAGAATTCCACATGAGTTTTAAGATGCAATTTCTTCAAACATCTCCAATAATTTTTGTCTGCACATAATTGAATAGAAGCTTCATATGCCATAGTAGTAATTTATTTCCCTGACATTAAACTCATAAGCTCCGGTTGATCAAAATTTAATTCAGGATATACTTGAATTTGCTAAATAAGCTTCAACTCAACCTCTTCCCTTTTTTTCAGACAATAAATTACAAACTTTTTGGTCCAATTGTTCATAATCAACAACAAAGTTTGCCATCTTTCAATACATCTATCAAGAATCCATACATCCTTTTCTATGTTAGTAAATTCACTTGTAGACACCTTTTATATTAAATAGGTTAAAGAAATTTAGCTCCATATACTATAATTTTCCAAGTTGAAGAAGAACACCTTTATATTTCAGAATTCCAAACATCTTTTCCATATTTTGTAATTAAAATCCTGTTTAGCAAGGATTCTAGTTTACTAATAAAATTTCATGTTAATCTTGATCTTAGTGGCCCAACTTTATCCACAGCTGAATGAGGACCGCCACCTCCCTTCTGTAAGGGCGTATAAAGCATATTCAGAGCTACATAATGAAGACCTTGTTTTCAATTGTGTTTATGAAAAATGAAATTCCTACACATCTTATCGATATAACTCAATATTCCCATAAGAACTAATGAATGAGTAGATAGAAAAATTAGAAGAGAAATAAAAGCAGATTTAACAAGAATAATTCTTCCAGCAATAGAGATAAATCTATTTCCCCAAGCATATGTTCTATTCAAAGCATTATCCATGATATTTTAAAATTCTAAAAACACTAGTCTTCTCATTGCAATCTTCACACCGAGATAGTTCATTTCTTTAACAGCTTTGAATCTCAATAACTTAGAAATCTTGTTTTTCTTCACCCTTTTAACCATATTCCAAAATAAAAGTAAATACTTTTATTTATTCACAATTTTTCCAGACCACATGCAAAAATCAGCAACTATCCTCTTCAACTTCTTAACAATTCTGGTATTTGCTTTAAAAAAAAAAAAGAACATCATCTGCATATAGAAGATGATATATTCTTGGTTCATTTGGAGAAATTTTAATCCAAATCTCATTACCTCTTTGATGGAAGGTATTAGATAACAATTGTAAGCACATAATAAATAAGCAGGGAGACAAGGGACAACCTTGTCTAAAACCACTTCTAGCTTCAATCCAACTAGAATTCCTACAATTAATCAAAATTGAAAATTTGAGATTAACAACACATTCCATAACAAGATTAGAAAATTTGATAGGAAAACAAAAATAATCCAACACTTATCTTAAAACAGAACATTCCACGCTATCAGTTGCTTGTTCCATATAAATTTTAACCACCAATAAACCTTTCTTAGACATAGAATATATGAATTTGTTAAACACTTCTTATGCAAGCAACACATGATCAGATAAGGAATGCCCTTGAACCAAAGAAGCTTGGTCCTATGATATAATTTTTGTGAGAAGAATTTTTTACCTATTGACCAATATTCTAGCAAAAACCTCATAAATAGTCTTTCCAAGACTAATAGGTCTAAATTATAAGGGATCCAAAGGATTTTTTAGTTTGGAATGAGAAATATTAAAATGTCCTTCGAATGAGCACACATCTTTCCAGTATCAAAAAAATTGTTTATAGCATTCCAAAAGTCTTCCTTTATTATACTCCAATATGCCATAAGGAAAGAATAAGTGGTTCTATAAGAACCTATCAATTTGTTGTTGCCTAAATGTTTAATAATATCATATACTTCATCATTTGTGAATTCATCTTCCAACAAGGTTTGGTCACCATCATCCAGCTTTTTTAAAATAGAAGGCCACTCTTTAAGCTCACAGCTCCTTTCCTTCCATTTATTTTTAAGGAACTTTTAAAAGATTTCTTCAATATCTTGTTGATCTTCAACCAACATCCCATTACAATCTTTAATTTGGTTCACCCATGAAGAACTTAGAATTGGTATCACCCTCCTCCAACCATTTGACTTTTACACATTGTCTCCACCAAGTAGCTAAACAAGCAAGAGTTATATTTAATTCATGAACCTTAGCCCTTAACAAGGAAAAGTTGTCATTAGAATGACCACCAAATGAATATTCGTCCATTTGCAATGTCAAAATCTCCTTCTTAAGATTGTCCTTTAACATCATGAAATCTTTTAGTTTGGCTTTACTCCAATAGAATAAAGCCCCGCAGGCCCTTTTAAATTTTTTATTAAGGATTTTAAATTCATTACCAAATCTACCTTTCTCCAGACTCTCATGATAATGCCCCATTAAATATCGGAGTTTGAGGGTGGAAGATTGCACCTACAATAGGTTTCACGAGCAATTACAAACACTAAAGGTTTCCAAATCGATATCCCTTAAGCACAACCCCTCTTTATAATTCACTCATACTCTCACACTATTTTTATTACAAAAGAAATAACTAACCATTTTAAATTAGAAAGAAAAATGCTTATACTAAGTATAAAAACTACTTATTTCACCACGATGCTTATACAGGTGACGCCATGAATTTGCAAAATGAACTAACACTTGATCGTTGCTTGCTCATCTCCATCACAGTGCTAGGCTAGATTGATACAACATTTCATGAATGAACTGCTCTAACTTCCTCAGCATCATACTATGGTGATTTGGCATGAAGGCAATACTTTAGCATTGTGGTGTCAAATTGCCTATGAAAGTTGAGGCATTGAGTGGCATTGGGTTACTCCATGAGGTAGTGCATTTATAACTTTAAAGAGAACATTGCTACTATAGTGCTAGTTACCTTACACAGGGGTGCTAGTGGTGTCATGGTGATATGGTGTATGACATTGGGGAATTGAACAATTTGAAAATTTTCCTAAGGAAATGGGTGCTATAATGCTCTCATAATAGCGTTGTAGCACTAGAATCTAGCCTTTAGTGTTATGATGCTTCAACTTATGATGCTATGGTGCTCCCTCGATTTTCTTCTTTCAACCTTTTTCACTTTCATTTCTTGCAAAGCAATAACCTATAGAGATATTTCCATAGAAAAACACATGTAGAAACTAGGATGAATATTTCCACTAAAAAATTACACTAACTTAAGTCATTGCTCCTACTCAAGTAATGTGACTGCACTTTTGTTTGATTGAAAAAAAAATATAAATTTATAGTTTTGAAAATACTTAATTTTTTTTGGGAAATGTTTAATTTCTGGAATTTTAATATTTGAAATTGAACACTCATTATGAATGATACCTCACCTTGATAGGTGAACATATCATTCCTTAATAGGTTCAAATTTCAAAACTTGAGATTTATCCTGATTATTGTAATTAAACTTAATGAGAAGCAATGTATAATCCCGAAGAGTTAAAATGATGTTTAATCCAATGTTTAACTATAATGATCTAGATATAGATCATTAATTTCATAATTAAAGTTACAATAATAGTACGATATATCTACTCGAGGGAAGAGGATATTGTCTATTATCGATCATTTGAAAATGAAGATAATGATCATTGATTTTCCCAAAGATAATTAATGAATGTTTTGAAAAAGTTTGATTTTAAAATCAGGTATGGGTTTCTAAATCTCCTACGAGCGCAAGCCCTCGTAGTTAATTAGATCATAAGAAACCAAATATTTTCTATGAATACTCTCAATAAAAATAGCGATACAAATTTTATTTAAGAATTCAAAGTTCAATTTCAAAGGAGGTAGGGGCTAGAATTTTCAAATGGGATTGGTTCAAGATTGAACAGTTCTTTCTAGAGGCAAAGGAGGAATGGTAGGAGGTGTTTTGAGATTCTGAATCTCTTCAGAAATACCTCAAACTATCCTAAGTGTTGGGATTGAAAGAGATTTAATGTTCAAGTAATTGATTTTATTAGAAAGTGGGGATTAGATTCCTGGAGGATGAGGTCTTAAGATTAAAAATCTGCCTCAGAACCTAAGTCTAAAATGGGTACTAAAAATCAGTGACCCGGATCCTAGCTAATGCAATGCAAGGTCTGGACTTACCCCAGCCTGGATCAGCGAGCCAGCTAAACCACCTAAGCACTTCAGAATGATGTGTCCGGTCTTTTAAATGAAACAGTGGTTTGGAGCATTATTTACGATTGAGTTTTAAGAAGTTGGGGTCGACATCTAGAGCAGATTCCTAATTGACCCCTTAACTGTGGTTGGGTGAAATGCTTAAACTAAAATGCAATTAAGATTTAGACACTTTTTAATTTGTATATAATGTAATGCATGCAAATTGACTCGAATGCTTTAAAATCAGAATGAAGCAGTTTTAAAATTAGGCTTAAAAATAGGTTTTATCCTAGAGATTGCAAAACATCCCCTAGGACAGAACTACACCCTAATAGGTCAGGTGGTCTGCCAAAACCCACAGGTAGGGAGGTGCCTAACACTGAAGAGAAGTTTTAATATGTATGCATGAAAAACCCCCGACGATCCTGGGCTTACTTCTTAAATGCGATAGAATTACAATCTGAGCCTAAAGTTTTTAATTTTAATTAAAGTAGAAATATTTTGATCGTACCCTCACGAGGCTTCAATCGAATTCCAAGCTAAATCAAATACGACATGCAAGATTGCAAAAGAAAACTAATAAAGTAGGCAAATTCTAATCACAATCAATACATCAATCAAATCAATCAAATAGTTAAATCAATTAAATAAATATTCAAAATGAAAGTCCATAGGCAAGTGCCTTTTAATTATACAACCCAGGGTCTACAGGAAAAGTAAAGTAGCCGGGTACAACTAACTACAACCCGGATTCTACTCCTAAGACTCAAGTGACTTTGAGAATTGAGATTCTTCTCGTTCTTCACTTCTTCTTCTTCTTGTAATTCCTTGGATCGTCGGATCCGGATATCCAAATGAAAAGAAACTCCCCCTGAATAGGGGTGTTATCTTTTCTCATTGGATATTTAAAAGTCATCCTAATTTAGATCTCCAAATGGATAGGAACCCTCCCCTAAGGGATGTCCCTTCCTCTTTGGATTCCAAATTGGATGTTTAAATATCGCATTCTCAAAGTACTTAACACATTACAACTCAATTACATTCAAATTAGATCAATTAAAATTAAAAATCTAGATGCGATCCTGTAGGGTATTCCTAATAATCAATGATTAATAAATATCCTAAGAAGTTAATATATTAAAATTTAAATGATCAAATTCATAGCCACGCTTGGCCATGCTCTTTTAACTTTAAAGAGGGACTTAAGCAGATTTTTGGAGCACCTGCAGAATATAATGTTAATTTTAAAGCTTAATTTTAGTGTGCCCCGTTTAATTTTAAAATGCTCTATACGAGCATGGCCACCTACATAAGATTGAATTAGTGCAAATCATCCCTAACCTAGGGGTAGATCTAACGTACAATCAATCACAATATAGAGTACATAAATTAAATAAATAATCACATCAATTCTACTATTAGCAAACATCATGCAGTAAAAGCTAGAAAATCTGGCACACAGCAGAAAAGTAAACACCGGCCTAGCTTAAGACTAAAGTTAGTTGTCCTAGTAAACCATCTAAAGTTTGTGTAAAGGTCGTGTGGGTTTGATATGTCCTAAGCAGGGCACTTAATTGAAGTTGCTTGATATTCTGGTTGGTCAAAAGGCTTAAGGGATTTTAAGTTTGAGTTTAAATATTAATGGCTTGAGAATGATTTTAACATGTATTTTAAAGAGTTATTGATTACCACCTTTATTTCACACCGAGGCTGTGAAGTTTATTTCACCTTCCTTGGGGCTAAGTTAATAGCCTCGTAGGCTTGGGTTACCTTGTGATACTCGATATAATTAGGTGATTTGAGTTTGATTTAGTTTGAGGGTTAATTAAATTTTAATCAAGGTTGAATGGTTACTGATTTTAAAGTTTAATTAGGATATGTTCTGGAATTATTGATGATTTGTAGAATTTTGGAATATTCTGGATTATTTTAATCATTTAATTAAGGGGCTAAAAATTAATATTTTGATTAGAAGTGATTTCTAGAATGTTAATATTTTATTAAAATACTAGACCTTAATACAATCAGTTAGACTATAAGTACACTAAAGTTGGATTTTTTTAAATTTTATTATAAGGGTTTGAAGTTTTGACTTAATTTTGAATTAGATTTGACCAAAAGTTGACTTCTTTAAACTTGATTGATTTTTAGAAGTTTGATATTTTTGATAAATATTAGACTTTAATATGAGTTGTATGCCTTTGAGTTTGCTCAATTTGGAGTTCATTTGAATTAGTTAAGAATTTTTGAAGTTTGGTGTATTTATTTGAATTATTTAATTTGTTTAATTAGGAGGCTTTTATGATTTGAGTCCAAATGACCTCCAAACTTTTTGAAATCACCTTCAAAGATCAGAAATGAACTAAGAAGAGATTCCTAAGTGTTTGAGAGAGTTTTGGATTTTTAATTATTTTTAATTAATTAAATTAATTAAATATTCAATTTCAATTAAAATTAAATTAAGCTTGATTTTAAAGTCCAATCAAGGGGCTTTTATTTTTCATTGATTAAGGGTTTAATTCTGGTCAGTTTAAGTTATTATGTGTAATTTTTGGATTTAAATATGATTTATTATATTTTCTTGAATTTTTAAAGGCTTAATTAAAGTTTAAACTTGATTAGGTTAATTAAGGGGCTTAATGATTTAAAAAATCAGTAAGAAATTTTCTATGGGCTGAACATGTCACTAAGTTCAAATGGTTTGAGTTTCAAGTCAATATGAGGTGTATCCTAATTATTGGAAATATTCTAAGTTTTCTAATCAAAATTCTTAATTATTGTCCTTAATGATGTCTCTAGGTTTTGTAGGTTTGAATCAAAGTTCAACTAACCCTTGACTTAACATATATAAATACACACATCAAACAATCAATCCTAGATCTAGGAGAGCCCTAAAGCTTGGTGGTGTGTGCACCTTAAGCATGCAAAGGATAAAGCATAGTTTAATTAATTAAAAGATAATCATGTTCATTGATTACCCATCATTAATATTAGCGAATTAATTATCCATTGATTACCCATCACTCCACATTAATCATGTTCAAACATGCTTAATCTAGATTTAAAATTTCAAGGGATCTCTCAAATATATTAAAGATTTAACATATATATAACTTTAAAATAAACTTCAAAATATAAGCTCTTATATATATAACCTATATATGAATATAAATTTTAAATTTAGAATACTTAAAATATCATTAAAGTAAATTTGAAATTTAAATGCGAGATCCACCACTCAACTTTGAAAATAAGTTTTTAAACCTTGAAAATACTTAATATAATCTTCAAGATAGTATTAATTAAATATTTAAAATATTAAGATAATTCAAATTATTTGAAATAATTAAAGTTTTAAATCTTAAAATTAATTTGACCTTAAAATATTCAAAAATTCTGAAAATTTTGATGTAATATTTATATTTTTATTTATTTAAATTGTGTTTAATTTGAAATTGTAAAGTTTAATGTTAATTAAAGGTGTTTAACTTAATTTAAGATCAATTAATAGTTAAAATAATTATTCAACTATATTAATTTGAGTTTTAATTATTTCTGAATTTAAAAAAAATAATTTATTTAAAGTTATATTTAATTTAAATTTAAACAAGTATTAACTAAATGTTTAAGTTTTTAATTAAAAGAAGATTATTTAAAATATATAAATATATCCCAAATTAATCAATTTAAAATTAAATATTTAAAAGAGTATTTTAATTTTAATGATCTAAAATTTGTAAGTTAATTTTAAAATAAAATTTCAAAATTTATTAAATATTTTAATTATCATTTTAATTCATTTTTTTTATTAAATATTAATTTAAAATACTAAATATTTTATTATATAAAATAATTTAAAATACATTAATATTTTTAATGATTATTGATTTAAAATTAAAATATCAAATTTTCTAAAATATTAATATAGAATATAATTTTTTATAATTTAAAATTAATTTTTAATAGTTATTTTTAATTTAAAATTATTTAAAATAATATTTAAATCATTTTAAAACAAACGGCGGCGGCAGATGCCACGTTGCGGCACGTGGTTGGCTGATCCAAAATGCGATGGCAGCGGGCAATCATTGGCATTGATTACGCTGCCGCGCAATCATTACCCGCTGATTAAAAAATGCATGGGTCCCACATGCTTTTACTTATCTGTGTCAGCGGATCTCGCCCGCCGCTGGATCAACTACGGTTTGGGATTAATGGCCCAGATTGTGCAGGACCGAAGGTAGAACCGCAGGATCAATTTCACAGTTAGATGGTACCGCAGAAAAGCTAGATCACAACAGTTGATCAAAGGATCAACGGTTGTGATTTCACCCAGTTGTAGCCATGCATAAATTGAGCCCTAATCAAGTTAAACGACTCATTCTCATAATCCAGACCATGAAATCGAATAAAATTTTAAACTAAGCTTAAGCATATACTCAAAAATCATGTGTATATTTTTAAATAGTTTGAAAAGTGCTTTTTAAAAAGTTAATTTGAACTAAGTGTCTTAAGCTAGGGTTTTGATTTTACCGTGATTTGATGGACAGTTTGGACCGTATGAGCTATCTCTGAATTTGTAGTCTATCCATGATTAAACTTGTAGAAGACTCCACATTCTGAAAAGCCCTCGATGAATGGATATCTGAGCTGGACGTTGCTTTGGCTCGGTTGGCCTGCAAGCTCACCAGTGGCAGCCTTTAACCACCGGATTCAAGCTTGGGAAATATATAGGAGATTAAGATGAACTCGAAGGAGCTGTGTCTCGGGTCTGGAGTTGCTTGAAAAGTGAGAGAAGGTAACTTGAAGAATGAGGCTCATTCTCATTCCTTTGCCCTATTCAATTGTCCTTGAGGAGTTTCAATGGTTGAGATTAATTGGGAGGGTCCCTAAGATCAAGACACTTGTCCCTTGGGTGGATGGGAGCAGGAGGGAGAGCACATGGTAATGACATCCACGTGGAAAGTTCTTTGGTCCACACCAATGCAAGGAAGCAATAAGGGCTATTAGATCTCCATCCATGGGCTGGAATCCACTTGGGTAGGCTCTAGGTTGTGGCCATAGGGCCCTAGGGTGGTTAGAAGTAGGAGCCAAGGGCAAGGAAAGGACAAGCCACATGTAAAGTGGCTTTGGTCCCCACTTTAGCATGTGGGAATGATCCAAACCTTTGGATCCTCATCCAAGGGTGGGAAAACACCCTAAGAAGGTTCTTGAGGCTGATTAAAGTTACTGGAATGGTTTGAATTAGAGTGGGTTAGCTCAAATTAAATGATTTGACCATTTTAAGAGGCTTGTTGACTAGTTTGACTGGTCAACAGTCAACTTGATTTCCTAGGTGGCATGGAGGAATCCTAAAATGCTGGTTTTGGTTGATTCAAAGGGGATTGAGACTTAAGGGTTGGAATTTGGGCATTTGAAACGAGTTTAAATAAATTTGACCAATTCTTAAGTGGTTGACTTGGTCAATTCCATTAGACTCCAATTAAACTATGGTTTAAAAAAAAGTTCAAGTCATGATATGGAATGATTTTGAAAGCTTGATAGGGTTTGAACATCTTGAGTTGATTATGATTGACCAAATCTTAGGAATTTAATCAAATCAAAGTCTATAATTGTTTGACTTGGTCAAAACCCCCATGATATGACTCATGATAGTTTTGTAGAGTTTGAGATAAAAATTAGAGTAGGTTTAAATGTTTAATGGGATTTAAAAGGGTTGATTTGATTAAATGCAATTAAGTGACATATATGGATCAAGTTTGACTAGATTTGGGTTTAGTTGACCAAGTCAACTATTAATTGGGTCAAAGGTCCAATCATGCCTAAACCTTTGGGGGAAGTGATCATAAAAGTTTGACAGGGTTTTGAATGCAATCAAGGTTTGACTTAAAGTGTAAAAGCTTAAGGGTTGATCTGGTCAACCTAGGTTGACTTGGTCAACCAAGTTAACCCAAGGATAGGGGTTGAGTTTAATAGGTTTGAAATGATGAATGAGGTCTAGTAGAAGTTGTTTCAAGGTCTGGAATGGTCATATAATTTAAATCACCTATTTGGGCCATTAATGGGTCATTGGGTCAACCTAGGTTGTTCTAGTCATCCAAGTTGACCCAGTGTTTGGGAATGGACTCAACAGGTTTGGTTTGACTTTGAAGCTTGTTGGAGGTGGTTGTATTTGATTTGGAGCTCATTTAGTCCAAAATGACTATTCATACCCCATAGGGGTATTTTGGTCTTTTTGGATTCTAGTCAGCTAGAGGTCAAAATGAGTCCCAAAAAATGCAGTTTAATGCTCAAGACGTTAGGATTAAGGGTCTAGAAGTGATCTGAAGGTTTGGAGAAGGCTCCATGGTCAGAATCCACTGGGTTGCAGGTCCAGTGGCATAGGTTGTAAATATTTAAAGGTTTTACAACCTTTAGATTTTAATTCAGTTTTTGAGATTAGAGACCTCAGAATGAGCTCAAACTTGGAGTGTTGTCTCTAAAGACTTGTTACATCAGGCTGCAATTGACAGAACCTTAATCAGAGGTCATTTGGTAGGGTTTTGAAGTGTTCAAAGATTCACTTGAAAAGGCTTTCAGGACTTAAGCCTTTGGCCTTGAATTTGAATTTGGAAATTTGGATTTGATCTGGATTTTTAGTTTGAATATCTAGATTTGAATTAAGTCTGGATCGAATTGAAATCTAGATTGATTTAGAGGAATCCTAGGGTTTAAAGTAGATCCCAAGATCTAGATCGGCTTAAAGGAATCCTAGGGTCTAGAGTAGATCCTAGGGACTAAAGCCTAGGAAGATTCTAGAGTCCAGAAGTCCTAGGGTCTGGGATCTAGAATAACCCTAAGATCTAGAAATCTTAGGATCTAGAAATCCTAAGGTCTAGGATCTAGAGGAATCTTAGGATCTATAAATCCTAAGGTCTAGGATAGGTCCTAAAGTCCTAGATAAGTCTGGAGATTGAATCTAGATTGAACTAAGATCTAGATTAATCAGAGGCTGAAATTATGTTGAGATCTGGATTGATATAAGATCTTAAATTGATCCTAAGATCTAGAGTAGGTTCTAGAGCCTAAGAAGATCATATGCTCGAGAGTCTGGTAGAATCCTAGGATCTAGAGTAGACCCTAGGGTCTGGATAGATCTAAGGTCTAGGAGAATTCTAAGATCTAAATTGATCTAGAGTCTGGGTAGATCCTAGGGACTGAAGACTAGGAAGATCCTAAAGTTTAGAAATCCTAGGATCCATCAAAGGGTGTGGTTTGATTGTGAACGATAATTTCCAGCATTAGAAAATACTCCTCTAGTGCGATTAAACTTGGACCCAGCATAGAGTATAATTTTATAAAGAAGGACTTGAAGGAAAAGATGCCTATGTGCAAGGGCTTACACACATATTTCTCAAGGATTAAATTTGAATTTTCATCAAGAGTAGAAGATTCATTCTTCTTATTAGAAAATTTTCTCTAGTTATTTGGACCCTACCGGAACGACAAATGAGAACAAATTTAGAAGTATCGTGAAAAGTTTGAGTGACTCCAACTAACCTGAAAGGTTTCAAGATTTAGGTTTTATTGACCCAGACCAAGTTTCATAGAAACTGAATTGGGGTTTCCCTTGAATATTTTGAATTAAAATTAATTTCAAGGAAGTTTAAGTTGAATAAAGAAATTTGATCTTTTCATTTCTCTTGCATAAGAGATTTTTGTATCTTGATAGATTATCGATGCACGAAAAAAATTCTGGATTCAAGATTTTCAAAATCAAGCATTTAAAGTTGACTAGATCTTTTGAGATTCAAGGATTTAGAAGAAGGGAGCCTCTTTCTTTCTTCTCTAGTGGCGTACATTGCGCATCTTTTGATTTATAGTATATTTTGCACTATTTTCTTTTTTTTTTGAATTTTGGCACATTCGCGCATCTTTTTGAATTTATTTTGATTTTGAGAAGAGGCTACACCTTCTTTAAATTTAATGCTAGGATTATATCTCAAGTACAAGAGAAGAAAATTCACTCTCTCATGCAAGGAAAAATAATCCTCAAGGTGGACCCAATCTTTTTTTTGAAGAATATTGGCTTGACTTTTAAAATTCATTGAACAGATTTTAAGCATGCAAGAGACATCTATTAAGATAGAAAATTGCTAGAAATTTGAGAAGGTTTTCATTTCAGAGATCAACTTAAGTTTTAACATTGATTTTAGTTCAACCATTAAATTAATCCCACAAAAGAGGTGGGAGGGAGGGGTATTCAAACATTTGATGGAGTCGATAACAACTTTCTCCCGTTTAAAACTTAAAATAGAAGACAATTTTTTATTAAAAGATGAATCTATTATCTTGACAATTTGAAATCAATACACTTAAAAATTTGGAAGCTTTCCTTAAATAGTTGCAAGTCTAGGTGGCACGACCCTAGCAAGAAGGAATTTGAATTCATGTAATCTCCTTAAAAGGAGAGATTGTTATTGGGTTTACACTATCCTTAGGAGTTACTGCATCACTTTAATCAAAAAGATTTATCTCGATAGGACTCCACTGAAAGTTAAATTTTGACTCTATTTGATATAATCTTAGATTATTTTCCCCTCTATCTACTAGTGGTCTAGTAATTAGAAGAGTGGCACCCTGAGTGGTTTCTACACCTCCTCCTCTCTAATTGATGTAGTGGGATAAGTATAGAAATATGACCTAGCATCTTCTAATAGAGTGGACGGGTCATAACCTTCAACTGGGGGCCTAGTGCCTAGTGCTGGTGTTTGTTCAGTTCTGGCTTGATTGATTCTTGCCATGTAGTAGTCAAGAAGGTGTATTGAAGATCGTTCTCTCATTTCTACAACCTCCCTCCTTTGAGTAACAGGAGAAGGGTGAGAACGATTTCTACCAGGGAAGCGGTACGTAGATGGAGCAACGAAATTTTTATTAACCTTAGGATTGACGTACTTTAAGGCCTTCGCCTTAGCAGTCTTTCTGGCCTTAACAACCTTCTTTTTGATTCTTCGAAGGTAGTTCTTCCTTTTATTCTTGCTGATGACAAGAGTGTTAGAACTTGACCCAATCTCAGATTGAGATGGTAGCTCTCCCGTCGTTATTGACTTCTAGTTGTTATCCTCCTTAGTAGAGGATATAGTGGGTAAAGGGGTAACAATAACCTCCATCTCGGAGATGAGGGAGTCAACTTTTGACCCTAAAGTAATCTTAACCAAGGGGACATCCCTTTGTATTCTGGCAGACAGATCAATCATTTCTTATCCGTCAACTGATAACTTGAATTCTTACAATTGCATTTCAAACTGGATGAAATTACCAGAGGTGATTCCTTCGAATATCAAGTTTCTATCCAGGGAGAAGATGAGTTTCCCAGCCATTTGAGTGCTTGAATTCCTGGAATTAAGAAATTGACTTGAATTAGTTATTCTTAAAATTGAATTTGAATTTTAAACTTGATTAATGTTATTCAAAATTTTATAACTCAATCATGTTAAGTTTACACTCAACATGTTGGTTCATAAAATTGACGAGAAGAATTTAATAGCTAAACTTGACTCTATCACTGCACCAATTGATATGGGGAAAAATGTCAAAGTTCAGACTTGATCAAGGCTGGAAGTTTAAAATTGGACTTGAATTGACTTTAAAATGGAAATCAAATTCAAATTTCAGGTTAAAATTATATTTGGACTCAAAGTTAAATTTGAATTTGAACTTGAGGTTCAAGTTGAATGGATTTTTCTTCAAATTTTATGACTCAACAGGTTAAGTTTCACTCAATCATGTAGGTTCACCAAAGCGATATGAAAAATCTGGGGATCGGACTTGACTCTTTTCGTTTCATCAATTGACTTGGGTCGTAATGACAAAGCCTGAATTCAAATTTGAAACCACAACTAAAGTTAATTTTAAGGTTAGAATCAAACTTGAATTTAATTTTGAAATTGAATTTTAACTTATGAATGAATTTGGTATTGAGGCTGGAATTGAATTGATCTTCTTCAAACTTTGAAACTCAACACATTAATTTGTATTCAGGTGTGTAGGTTTACAAAAGTAACCTGAAGATCTTAAGAATTAGGTTTGACATTTTTCATCCCATCAAGTGATTTGAGGGTGAAATGTCAAAGCCTAAATTTGACAGAAATTTTGAATTTTTGTTGCATACGTTCAATTATAACAAAATGTTATAAAAGATACATGACAATGATGATTGTGGTTGATTTGAGAAATCTTGAAGGAGATTTAAGGACAATTTGAAAATCCGGCAGAATTTCCCCTTATTTTTCAAACTTAATGTGTTGAATTCACATTCAACATAAAGGTTTACAAATTTTGGGGGGGAATTCTTAAAAGTCGACCCGACCCTTCCATCCGAGGAACTGTTGAGGAGTGAAATGTCAAAGACCGACTATACCAGAAGGATTGAAATTTTGAAACAAATTTAAAGAGGTAAGATTTTATTGGAGGCTTGAAACTTTAACTTTGAGATTGAAGGATCTTCTATAAATTGTGAAACTTAGCATGCTGATATTTATTTGCATGCAAGTTTACAACATTTACAGAAAGATTTTGAGAAGCTTGGCTTGACTCTTTTGCTCTATCAATGATCTTGGAGGCAAAATGTCAAAGCTCAGCTTGGAGGGAGGTATCCTACACTCGCCTCTCTTTTGACTTGTCTTAATTGAGTTGGCCACACTCACCCAAGGAAGAAATGGGTAAAGGAACCATCTGAAGGAAGAGTAGTCAAAAGTACTGATACAACAAAATTCGTAGCGCTATTAAAGATGGACAGAGAGATTTTCGCCAGTGGAGTCGCCATTTTTTTGTTTGATTGAAAAAAATATATAAGTTTATAGTTTTGAAAATACTTAATTTTATTTGGGAAATATTTAATTTTTGGAATTTTAATATTTTAAATTGAACACTCATTATGAATGATACATCACCTTGAAAGGTGAACATATCATTCCTTAATAGGTTCAGATTTCAAAACTTGAGATTTATCCTGATTATTGTAATCAAATACAAGGAGAAACAACATATAATCCCAAAGGATTAAAATGATGTTTAATCCAATATTTAACTACAATGATCTAGATATAGATCAATAATTTCATAATCAAAGTTATGATAATAGTATGATATATCCTCTCGAGGGAAGAGGATACTATCTATTATCGATCATCTGAAAATGACGATAATGATCGTTGATTTTCCCAAAGATAATTAAAGAATGTTTTGAAAAAGTTTGATTTTGAAATAAGGGTTTGGATTTCTAAATCTCCTACGAGTGCAAGCTCTCGTAGTTAATTACATCATATGAAACTAAAAATTTCCTATAAATACTCTCGATTAAAATAGCGATAAGAATTTCATTTAAGAATTTAAAGTTTGATTTCAAAGGAGGTAGGGGCTAGAATTTTCAAATGGGATTGCTTCACGATTGAACAGTTCTTTCTGGAGTCAAAGGAGGAATGGTAGGAGGTGTTTTGGGATTCTGAATCACTTCAGAAACACCTCAAACTATCCTAAGTGTTGGGTTTGAATTAGATTGAAAGAGATTTAATGTTCAAGTGATTAATTTTATTAGAAAGTGGGGATTAGATTCCCGGAGGTTGAGGTTTTAAGATTAAAAATCTGACTCAGAACCTAAGTCTAAAATGGGTACTGAAAATTAGTGACCCGGATCCTAGCTAATGCAATGCAAGGTCTAGACTTACTCCGGCCTGGATTGGGGAGCCAGCTAAACTACCTAAGTGCTTCAAAACCATGTGTCCGATCTTTTAAATAAAAGAGTGTTTAAGGGCATTGTTTAAGATTGAGTTTTAAGGAGTTGGGGTCGACATCTAGAGTAGATTCCTAATTGACCCCTTAACTGATGTTGGGTGAAATGCTTAAACTAAAATGTAATTAAAATTTAGACACTTTTTAATTTGTATCTAATGTAATGCATGTAAATTGACTCGAATGCTTTGAAATTAGAATGAAGCTGTTTTAAAATCAAGCTTAAAAAATAGGTTTTATCCTACAGATTGCACAACATCCCCTTAGACAGAACTGCACCCTAATAGGTTAGGTGGTTTGCAAAAACCCGCAAGCGGGGAGGTGCCTAACATGGATGAGAAGTTTTAATATGTATGTATGAAAAACCCCCGGTGATTCTGGGCTTACTTCTTAAAAGTGTTAGATCTACTATCTGAGCCTAAAGTTTTTAATTTTAATTAAACTAGAAATAGTTTGATCGTACCCTCACGAGCCTCCGATCGGATTCCAGGCTAAATCAAATACGACATGCAAGATTGCCAAAAAAATAAAAAAAAGTAGGCAAATCCTAATCCAATCAACACATCAATCAAATAGTTAAATTAATTAAATAAATATTCAAAATAAAAGTCCATAGGCAAGTGCCTTTTAATTATACAACCCGGGGTCTATAGGAAAAGTAAAGTGGCCGGGTACCACTGACTACAACCTATATTCTACTCCTAAGACTCAAGTGACTTTGAGAATTAGGATTCTTCTCATTCTTCACTTCTTCATCTTCTTGTAACTCCTTGGATTGTCGGGTCCGGATATCCAAATGAAAAGAAACTCCCCCTGAATAGGGGTGTTATCTTTTCTCTTTGGAAATTTAAAAGTCATCCTAATTTGGATCTCCAAATGGATAGGAACTCTCCCCTAAGGGATGTCCCTTCCTCTTTGGATTCTAAATTGGATGTTTAAACATGACATTCTTAAAGTACTTAACAAATTACAACTCAATTACATTCAAATTACATCAATTAAAATTAAAAATATAGACTCGATCCTGCAGGGTCATCCTAATAATCAATAATTAATAAATATACCAAGCAGTTAATATATTAAAATTTAAATGCTCAAATTTATAGCCATGCTTGGCCATGCTCTTTTAACTTTAAAGGGGGACTTAAGCAGATTTCTGGAGCACCAGCAGAAAATAACGTTAATTTTAAAGCTTAATTTTAGTGTGCCCCGTTTAATTTTAAAATGCCCTGTACGAGCATAGCCACCTGTATAAGATTGAATTAGTGTAAATCATCCCTAACCTAGAGGTAGATCTAACGTATAATCAATCACAATACAGAGTACATAAATTAAATAAACAATCACAATAATTCTACTATTAGCAAACATCATGTAGTAAAAGCTAGAAAATCCGACACACAACAGAAAAGTAAACACCAGCCTAACTTAAGACTAGAGTTAGTTATTTCAGCAAAATATCTAAAGTGTGTGTAAAGGTCGTGTGGGTTTGATATATCCTAAGTATGGCACTTAATTGAAGTTGCTTGAAATTCTGGTTGGTTGAAAGGCTTAAGAAATTTTTTAAGTTTAAGTTTAAATATTAATGGCTTGAGAATAATTTTAAAGTGTATTTTAAAGGGTTGTTTATTACCACCTTTGTCTCACACCGAGGCCATGAAGTTTATTTCACCTTCCTTGGGGCTAATTTAATAGCCTCGTAGGCCTGGGTTACCTAGTGATACCCGATATAATTAGGTGATTTGAGTTTGATTGAGTTTGAGGGTTAATTAAATTTTAATCAAGGTTGATTGGTTATTGATTTTAAAGTTTAATTAAGATATTTTCTGGAATTATTGATGATTTATAGAATTTTGGAATATTCTGGATTATTTTAATCATTTAATTAAGGGTTTAAAAATTAATATTTTGATTAGAAGTGATTTCTAGAAAGTTAATATTTTATTAAAATACTAGACCTTAATACGATTAGTTAGACTATAATTACACTAAAATTGGATTTTTTTATATTTTATTATGAAGGTTTAAAGTTTTGACTAGATTTTGAATTAGATTTGACCAAAAGTTGACTTTTTCACATTTGATTGATTTCTAGAAGTTTGATATTTTTGATAAATGTTAGACCTTAATATGAGTTTTATGCCTTTGAGTTTGCTCAATTTGGAGTACATTTGAATTAGTTATGAAGTTTTGAAGTTTAGGGTATTTATTTGAATGATTTAATTTGTTTAATTAGGAGGCTTTTATGATTTGAGTCCAAATGACCTCCAAACTTCTTGAAATAGCCTCCAAAGATCAGGAATGATCTAGAAGAGATTCGTAAGTGTTTGAGAGAGTTTTGGACTTTTTAATTTTTTTTAATTAATTAAATTAATTAAATATTCAATTTCAATTAAAATTAAATTAAGCTTGATTTTAAAGTCCAGTCAAAGGGATTTTATTTTTTGTTGATTAAGGGTTTAATTCTGGTCAGTTTAAGGTATTATGTGTAATTTTTTGATTTAAATGTGATTTATTATATTTTCTTGAAGTTTTAAAGGCTTAATTAAGGTTTAAACTTGATTAGATTAATTAAGGGGCTTCATTATTTCAAAAATCAGTAAGAAATTTTCTATGGGCTGAACATGTCACTAAGTTCAAATGGTTTGAGTTTCAAGTTAATATGAGGTGTATCCTAATTATTAGAAATATTCTAAGGTTTTAAATCAAAATCCTTAATTATTGTCCTTAATGATGTCTCTAAGTTTTGTAGGTTTGAATCAAAGTTCAACTAACCATTGACTTAACATATGCAAGTACACAAATCAAACAATCAATCCTAGATCTAGTAGAGCCCTAAAGCTAGGTGGTGTGTGCACCTTAAGCATGCAAAGGATAAAGCATGGTTTAATTAATTAAAATATAATAAATGAGTAATTAGCAAATTAATTATCCATTGATTACCCATCACTCCACATTAACTATGTTCAAACATGCTTAATCTAGATTTAAAAATTCAAGGGATCTCTCAAATATATTAAAGATTTAACATATATATAACTTTAAAATAAACTTCAAAATATAAGCTCTTATATATATAACCTATATATGAATATAAATTTTAAATTTAGAATACTTAAAATATCATTAAAGTAAATTTGAAATTTAAATGAGAGATCCACCACTCAACTTTGAAAATAAGTTTTTAAACCTTGAAAATACTTAATATAATCTTCAAGATAGTATTAATTAAATATTGAAAATAATAAGATAATTCAAATTATTTGAAATAATTAAAGTTTTAAATCTTAAAATTAATTTGACCTTAAAGTATTCAAAATTTTAGAAATTTTAATGTAATATTTATATTTTTATTTATTTAAATTGAGTTTAATTTGAAATTTTAATGTTTAATGTTAATTAAAGGTGTTTAACTTAATTTAAGATCAATTAAAAGTTAAAATAATTATTCAACTATATTAATTTGAGTTTTAATTATTTCTGAATTAAAAAAAAATTATTTAAAGTTATTTTTAATTTAAACTTAAACAAGTATTAACTAAATGCTTAAGTATTTAATTAAAAGAAGATTATTTAAAATATATAAATATATCCCAAATTAATCAATTTAAAATTAAATATTTAAAAGAATATTTTAATTTTAATTATCTAAAATTTATAAGTTAATTTTAAAATAAAATTTCAAAATTTATTAAATATTTTAATTATCATTTTCATTCATTTTTTTTATCAAATATTAATTTAAAATACTAAATATTTAATTATAAAAAATAATTTAAAATACATTAATATTTTTAATTAATATTGATTTAAAATTAAAATATCAAATTTTTTGAAATATTAATATAGAATATATTTTTTTATAATTTAAAATTAATTTTTAATAGTTGTTTTTAATTTAAAATGATTTAAAATAATATGTAAATCATTTTAAAACAAACGATAGAGGTGGATGCCACGTAGCGGCACGTAGTTGGCTGATCCAAAATGCGGAGGCAGGGGGCAATCATTGGCAATGATTACACCGCCGCACAATCATTACCCACTGATTGTTAAATGCGTGGGTCCCACGCTCTTTTACTTATCTGCGTCAACGGATCTCGCCCGCCTTTGGATCATCCGCGGTTTAGGATTAATTGCCCAGATTGCACTGGACCGAAGGCGGAACCGCAGGATCAATTCTGTGGTTAGATGGTACCATGGAAAAGGGCAAGGAAAGGACAAGCCACATGTAAAGTGGCTTTGGTCCCGACTTTAGCATGTGGGAATGATCCAAACTATTGGATCCTCATCCAAGGGCAGGAAAACACCCTAAGAAGTTTCTAGAGGCTGATTAAAGTTGCTGGAATGGTTTGAATTAGAGTGGGTTAGCTCAAATCAAATGATTTGACCATTTTAAGAGGCTTGTTGGCTAGTTTGACAGGTCAACAGTCAACTTGATTGCCTAGGTGGCATGGAGGAAGCCTTAAAAGCTGGTTGGGTTGATTCAAAGGGGATTGAGACTTAAGGGTTGGAATTTGGGCATTTGAAAGGAGTTTTAAAGAAATTTGGCCAAATCTTAAGTGGTTGACTTGGTCAATTCCATTAGACTCCAATTAAACTATGGTTTAAAAAAAAGTTCAAGTCATGATATGGAATGATTTTGAAAGCTTGATAGGGTTTGAACATCTTGAGTTGATTATGATTGACCAAAGCTTAGGAATTTAATCAAATCAAAGTCTATAATTGTTTGACTTGGTCAAAACCCCCATGATATGACTCATGGTAGTTTTGTAGAGTTTGAGATCAAAAATTAGAGTCGATTTAAATGTTTAATGGGATTTAAAAGGGTTGATTTGATTGAACACAATTAAGTGACATATATGGATCAAGTTTGACTAGATTTGGGTTTAGTTGACCAAGTCAACTATTGATTGGGTCAAAGGTCCAATCATGCCTAAACCTTTGGGGGAAGTGATCATAAAAGTTTGACAGGGTTTTGAATGCAATCAAGGTTTGACTTAAAGTGTAAAAGCTTAAGGGTTGATCTTGTCAACCTAGGTTGACTTGGTCAACCAGGTTTATCCAGGGATAGGGGTTGAGTTCAATAGGTTTGAAATGATGAATGAGGTCAAGTAGAAGGGGTTTCAAGGTCTGGAATGGTCATATAGTTCAAATCACCTGTTTGGGCCCTTAATGGGTCATTGGGTCAACCTAGGTTGATCTGGTCAACCAAGTTGACCCAGGGTCTGAGAATGGACTTAACAGGTTCGGTTTGACATTTGAAACTTGCTGGAGGTGGTTGTATTTGATTTGGAGCTCATTTAGTCCAAAATGACTATTCATACCCCATAGGGTATTTTTGTCATTTTGGATTCTAGTCAATTAGAGGTCAAAATGAGTCCCAAAAAATGCAGTTTAATGGTCAAGAGGTCAGGATTAAGGGTCTGGAAGTGATGTGAAGGTTTGGAGAAGGCTCCAAGGTCAGAATCCATTGGGTGGCAGGTCCAGTGGCATAGGTTATAAATATTTAAATGTTTTACAGCCTTTAGATTTCAATTCAGTTTTTGAGATTAGAGACCTCAGAATGAGCTCAAACTTGGAGTATTGTCTCTAGAGGCATGTTACATCAGGATGCAACTGACAGAACATTAATCAGAGGTCATTTGGTAGGGTTTTGAAGTGTTCAAAGATTCAATTGAAAAGGCTTTCAGGACTTAAGCCTTTAGCCTTGGATTTTAATTTGGAAATCTGGATTTGATCTGGATTTTGAGTTTGAATATCTGGATTTGAATTAAGTCTGGATTGAATTGAAATCTAGATTGATATATAGGAATCCTAGGGTTTAAAGTAGTTCCTAAGATCTAGATCAGCTTAAAGGAATCCTAGGGTCTAGAGTAGATCCTAGGGACTGAAGTCTAGGAAGATCGTAGAGTCTTGAAGTCCTAGGGTCTGGGATCTAGAATAACCCTAAGATCTAGAAATCATAGGATCTAGAGAAATCTTAGGTTCTAGAGGAATCTTAGGATCTATAAATCCTAAGGTCTAGGATCTAGAGGAATCTTAGGATCTATAAATCCTAAGGTCTAGGATAGGTCATAAAGTCCTAGATAAGTCTGGAGATTGAATCTAGATTGAACTAAGATCTAGATTTATCAGAGGCTGAAATTATGTTGAGATCTGGATTGATATAAGTTCTTAAATTGATCCTAAGGTCTAGAGTATGTTCTAGAGCCTAAGAAGATCATATGATCTAAAGTCTGGTAGAATCCTAGGATCTAGAGTAGACCCTAGGGTCTGGATAGATCTGAGGTCTAGGAGAATTCTAAGATCTAAATTGATCTAGAGTCTGGGTAGATCCTAGAGACTGAAGTCTAGGAAGATCCTAAAGTTTATAAATCCTAGAATCTGAGGTCTGGGATGATCTAGAGATAGAATAGATCTAGATTGGCTGAAAATTGAGATTGATTTGAATCTAGATTGATATTAAAGTCTGGATTAATCTAAGATTAGGTTGATCCTAAGTTCAAGATTGATCCTAAGGACAGAAAAGATCATAAGGTCTAGATTCATCTAGAGTCTGGATTGGGTCCAAATGACCTCATACAAAAATGAGGTCAACAACTTTCGATTATATTACATCTTCTCTATAAATTATAGCTTCTAATGATTAAAGATGAGGAAATACACCACTTTGAAATGTTAATTTTAATAAATAACTTTAGTAGGATTGAATGACTTTAAATTTATTGAAATGTTCATACAACAGCTAACCTTTTAGTTCAATTTCAAGCTTCAGTATATATTAGAATTCTTACAGTTCCCCTTAATTTTAATTTCATCTTAGGTTCTTTGGTTAGAGATAGACTTTTTAGGTACCAATTTTAATATTCAGTACTTATATTTTTTCATTTTTATTTTTTTCCTTTTTAATTTTTCAATTCCTCTCTCTCTCTCTCTCTCTCTCTCTCTCTGTCACTTTTAATAGTACCTTAAAAATGATGTTGAATACCAGATTACTTCCACCCCTAAAGTAACCTTATATAGGATTAATAAAGGTTAATTGCAAGGATTCTCAATGTCATACTTATACCTAATAAAGAACTTTTAAAATTAATCTAAGTATTACCTTTTAACTAAATTTTAGTCATTCAATCTAGAACTAGGAGTCAAGTGCCTGTGTGTTATGAGTTAATATTTAGTAGGAATTATTAACCTATATGATTTCATTTATTACTATTTAGGTTTTATTTCAATTTCAATTATCTCCCCTTTCTTATTTAATCAACCACTTGAAGTGTTATGTCTTTTATATTTTAACTAATCAAAATTTTAATTTTTATAATAGTAGAATTAATAATCATTATGTGCTATTGAAATTAAAATTAAAATTAATCAGTAAATTAAAGCAAAAAAAAAGTAATTAAACAAACAAATAAAATAACATTTAACAAATGAAATATAACATGATGTATCTATCATTGAAATCCTTCACCTCCTGTAACACAGTAATAGTGAGCAACATAATAAATAAGGAAAACATAAATAAAAATTAAAGAATGATCCATAATCACTCCTCCTCCTCCTCATCATCATCATCATCCAAGCCTATTGCTCCTAATGGGAATGGTGGTGGTGGCTCCTACCATATGCAGGGATCAAACAAGGGGTTGTAGGGAAAAGGTGTTCATTGAGATTCTCGAAAAATGGACTGCTCCAGAACATCCTGACCAATGCTTCATGGAGATATGAAGCAGTCTAATTTTGATAATGCTGCATATCCAACATATAAACAATTCCATGCGTCACTCCCTTCTGCCAATACCTATTCTTTTCAAAATAGGTATGCATTCCTATCATTTGATCATGTATATCAGCAACCTAATCTCCTAAAGTCCTATGGCATGGGTCATGGGAAGACTAGAAATGGGCTTAATCAAGCTAGGTAGCCAAGGTAGGCTAGGTTGCATGAGACCCTCACCTTTCTCTCTAGTTTTCTCCAAATATTTTACTATTTAATTTTGTCAGAGTAGACATAGGGTACAATTTTTCCTCCTTTTGGTTACCCATCACATCCAAAATTAGACACAAAGAATAAATCAAGGATGGGTGCCCTAACTCTACATACGTGGATTCTCTAATCATGTATAACAAAGAAGAATAAATAATTTTTCAAACATTTATTGAGTGGTCAACTTGAATAGCATAATTTAGGTAGGCCATTTCCATAGTAACTTGAGTGATTTTTATCTTTGGCATACATGCTGGGTGTGTGTGGCACTAGCTATCTACTTATGAAGTGGCTTGATATTATCAATATATGTTCTATAAGCTCCCAAATGATGCAAATGCACATGTTGATCAAGAAATAAAGTGTATGAGAGAGGGTCGATCCCACAAGGAAATAAAATGCTACTACTAACTCTAATACTATCTACTCAAGCTATAAAATTTATCCTAAATAATGAAATAAAAAATAAATGGCATAATTACTAAATTATGTAAAAAATAGTAAAGATACATAGAATTAAAGCTATTTTGGGCTAATGATAGTAAATGAACCTATGTTTTTCTTAGCAAACTCTATTACATTAGTTGTCGATCAGAAAACATGCACCCTTAGATATTTATAAAGCATATAATGGTGTAAAGATTGGTTTATGTTTTTTTACAATGATACTATCTCCATAGAACCTAGAATCCTACTCATTCTATGTCTAGGTATGAAAGCATTTCATCTCAATTTGCTTAATTATTCCAACATTCCTCCATTGAGGCAACCTACTATACTAGATTTTAACTTCATACATGGCCATTACCTAAATTAAATGAAGCATGAGAGTAATTAAGAACAACCATTCACATTTATATATAAGAGTGTACATTAGGATATATACAAAATATTCACTTTATAAGCCCAAAATAAGAAGTTTGTCCAACCATAGAAAAAAAATGGACAAAAATACTTTTTATTACTTACTTAAGAAAAGTATAAATAAAAAAAATTAATAAAATATCACCTAAATTGGAGAATCCCAAACAAATCCTTTATATGGAGTCTCTCTAAAGTGAATCCCTCCTTGCACCTTCTCTCTCCTCTCTCCTTTCCACTCCTAAGAGTTATTTTGCACACTTCAATGATGTCCAACCACTCCACTAAATATATCTCACTATCCACTGGTCTCTCTCATAGCACATTATCAGGACTTACTAAAGAAAAGCATAAAAAACTATTTATATTTAACAAAAATAGACTCAAGCACCCTTGCGCTCAATAAGGTGGCACTATAGTATTATAATATGAACTTGCACCTCAGTGCTACTAAATTGGCTCCACTACGGTGTTAGGATAACCTAGCACAACATTGGGTAAATGATGGGGATTATATGATAAGCTAATATGAGACTCATTGAGTTTGAATTCGACTGATGAGTGAAAATTACAAAGCTTTTCTAATGAGACTCTTTACTATAGTTGTGGATTAGAGCATAAGCATCCCTAATTCTCTATCGAGCTTATTGGGGTGAAAAGAAAGGACACTAGTCCTCCTACGGTTTTACTACTTCCAAAAAACCTAGAATGTTCAATCTTCCTATTCATAGACATGACAGCATCCCATTTTAATTTTCCAAATTATTCCAGCATTCCCCCATTAAGGCAATACATCACACAAAATATTCAGTACACACATGGCTATTATATGAATTAAATTAAGAATGGGAGATGTTGAAAATATCAATGCATACATTAAAGCATAAGAGTCTACATTAGTACTTAATATGCGCTTTACATCATCAGCCCCAAATAAGAGATTTAGCCAAATATAAAAGAAATAACAAGCAAACTCATATTCATTTTATCTATAGAAGAATAAAGTACAAGAGAAGGAGTAAGAGGTATATAACCAAGAAGGATCAAAAGATCTTGTCCAAACTCATTCCTCTTATAATAGTTTTGCTTATCTATAGAATAATAAAGTACAAGATGTGGCATGGTTATTGAATTAAATGGTTCAACGTTTGTTGAATTAGTATGGCACTTGAAATTGATAATTGCTCTGCTACAGCATTGTAGAAATTTTATTATTGTGGCACTCGAATCGAAGTTTTAATGCTAGCACTCCTTCATAGATTTTCCTAAACACCCAATGCGGTAGTGCTAATTTTAGGCATAACAGTGTTGTGATGCGTTGTGGTGCTATCAATTATGATGCCTTAATGTTGGACAATAAAGAAGGGTCGACATTGCCACGTCTAAATTTGGAGCTTAGGTGTTGATCAAGTAGGCGTAGTGACTATCCAACACTTATAATATTTTTGCTTTTTCTTACACATTTCTGGTAAAAAAATGCTAATTGAATTTAAATAATAAAAAATAGTACATAATTTACACTTATCAAATTCGTCCCAACATGAAATGGTAAATTTTCACTTTTAATTAATTTATTAACAAAAGAAAAAAATTAATAATTTAAAATTACTAAAATATGAATAATAAATCACAGTCTAGAACTAATTTAGAATTAACAAAATTATAATTCTAATTTGAAAATGTCCTAATAATTTTCCTAATCAGTCACCCTTATTATTGTTTTTTTTTTTGAATTTTTCTGCTATGAATTTAAGTATAACATTGACTGCTTAATTTGAAATGAATAATGTAGCTTAGGAATTAGATTTTCTTGTAGTAAAATTTGAAGTACATTAATTAACCATTAGCTATACTAGTTTACTTACCTTATCCCTTATAATTTTAAGTATAAGATTGCTTTTGGGCTTTAAGCCTTTAACTAATTTCAATTTTTTAATGAAATCATATTACTTTTTTTTATTTTTTCTAAATGTTTATTTAAAATTTTTTGTTTTTTTTATTATTTTCATACTTGTGGCGTATATAATTATTTATTTTAAATATCATTTTTACTTTCATCCTCTTGAAACCTTAATTATCTAAATGTAAGGATTTAATAAGATCACCAATTCTAATTTTATTTTTTTATGATCTTCCAAATATAAGCTAATAACATATATTCATTAAACTTAATAATTAATTTTCTATTCAGGGGTTAAGGTATTATTATATAGCATCGATCTAAATTTAAGTCAAGATAATAACTTAAGTTATCTAGGTTAGTTAATTATTAATTTTTTCAAATTATGAAGTATAATATAGTGTTCATTCAAATTATAATATAGGATTTTATTATTATCCTATTTTTATGAAATTTTAATTATCTTTTCTACTTTGGATAAATAAATAATGTAAGGAACAATATTAATAAAGGATAGTGTACAATCGTTTAATCAAATGTAAATAATAGAAAATAAACATATTGTACTAAATTAAATGAAAATTTATATAAGATAAAACATGCCTATTCATGAATGATAATAAGTTTAAGGCAATAAAATAATTTGTTAAAAGCAATAAAGATAACTAGGGCCCTAAGAACCACTCCGCTAATCACAATCATCATTACTTTCATGGCTATCAAACAACATCATAACAATAATAAAAAGTGATCACATCACTAGAATCTCCCCTAAGAAATTTAAAAAATAAATAAAGAAAAACATGCTATAAATAAATGTAGCAAAAATAAACTCTCTCTCCACTCTCTCTCTCTCTCTAACCAAGCACTACTAAAGAAATACACTGACTCTTAACTTTTAAAGTCAGGATCCTCCTCCTCCTACTCTTCATCATCATCATCACCTCAACATTTCCCTTGAGGATGCAAAAAAAAAGGGCTCATAAACAGGTGGTAAAGGAAACTAAAGTTGATGTGGGTGCTCCACAAATGGATTGCTCTTGAACATACCAAGCAAAGCATTGTTTAAATCTGAATTAAACCTATAGTTATTTTCCTAATGATCTATATTGTGAGCCATCCTCATTTTCATTTTGAAATTCCAGTACTTAGTCTCCTCACAAAAATCTAACACCTACTCCATTTGAGTTCTTAAATCATCCAGCTATTCTCCCATAGTTTTAGGAGACCTAGAGCTGATGCTCGCCCTACCAGAATTCCTAGGCTCACTATGGCCTTCCTCCTCATCACCTCCCCTTGCCTGTTTAAAGAAAGAAACTTTTCTTTTTGTTAGCGTAGAGATAGAAAAAAGTTACTCCTTGGATTTATCTCCCCTTACACCCATATTTACACACATGGCATAGACAATAAATAGTAGGGTGTCCTAATCCTACTGAAGTTGTACCCTGAATGTTATAAGTCAAAGAAAAATAGATAAGTTTTCGTACTTTGCATCTGAATGGTTTAACTTAGAATGGCAAATTTACGGGTTACTTCACTAATTTTTCTACAGGGTAAATGGAGGGTAGAGATGAAATAATGCTAAGCCTTATAAGTCTAAGTAAGAAATGCAGTAGGAAAGTTGATGATCTTATTCACCCTCTTCTTTCAACTAGCACCACTACTAGGACCACACAAAACTCTTAAAATATCTTCAAGGTCAACTGGGGTTCTAAAGAAAGTTGTGTACTCATCACACTCAAAAACTTTCAGTTTATAATGATGGTTAGTGTAAATAGAATCAAAGGGAACCCACTTACCCCTCACATAATATTTATTTTCAACAACCTCTTTCCCATTAGTTAAAAAAAACTCTCTCAAACCTTTATAATTATAGCATAGGGCTCCTCAAAAAAGAGTTCCCAACCCCAGTTCACTATGGTTTGCATGATAGGAAAACTGGGGGCTTCAAAAACCTCACTCAGGGGTAAGATGTTTGATGACTAGCAATTTAACAAATCTTTCCTCAGCTTCGATCAAAATGAACTTACTTTTATTGTACGAGGAAGATGTCCTCTTCTTGCAAAATATTTTGGGAGTCATTGCACAAAAAGGAATAAAGATATGAAAAACTTAATAGTAAGTAAGAAAATAAAAATGCAGTGAAATAAATGAAACTATGAATTTCTACTTATAAATATGAAAAGTGTTGTGACATTGAGGGGAGCATCATTGCAGAATTAAAAAAATAAAAATGATAGGTAAGTCAAATAAAAAAATTGTTGTAGGGGAGATAGACAAGTAGAACAACATTGCTAAGATTTGGAAACTGAAGTGTTACTTTATGTATGGAGAACCACTATAGCTTTTGACACGTACTAGCTTTATCACATTAATAAAAAAATAACCACCATAGTGCTGTAATAGAATAATAATCATTTTGACCTAACACCATGGTGCTGGAAATAATGTTGAGGTGCTCCCCAAAGCATCATAATAAAAATGCTATGATCATATGGTTGTTTTACTGAACCATCATTGTTAACTATTTTACTTTAAAGATGTGACGTCGTAGCGCTTGAAAGTGCTGCGCCGAGGAACTCATTGAGTATCTAGAGCACCGTGGTGTTCAACTAAACATCATTATAGCAGTACATATGAGTGTTTTACCAGAGAGCTTAGCACTATAATGCTAGTTTCAAATGCCACAACACTCAACATGTAAGCACTGAGGCACTTTAATCATTAGCAGTGTGGCGATAATTTAATTTTTAGCATAGCAATTTTTCTCAGAACTTTAATCATAACTTTGATCAAAATTAAATATTACTAATAAAAAATATAAATAAGAAAAATATAAATGATACAAAATAATGAAATAATAAAACTTGGAAATATTAATAATAAAATAAATCATAAAGTATAATTAAAAAAAAGTGGGCTACCTCCCAAATAGCGTTAAGTTTATAGTCTTTAACCAGACTTGCCTATAATTATATATTTAGCTAGGGTAGTTAACTACAACTCATTCAGTTGTTTCCACTAGGGTTTTCCTTTCTCCTTCGGATTAATTTTAGTATTACTAGAAAATGAACCAAGAAATCTATTATTAATAGAAATTCCAAGCTATCTTAATTGAGTTTCTAATTTTTTATTTCAAAATTTTCCTTTCATTCAGCTTCCAATTATATAAATAATCCTAATCTTATGTTAACTCTAATAGCATCCAATTTCTTTGAAATAATAGCAACCTGAGGAATAAGAATTGATAAATCATCATATTAATATACTCATGCTACTCTCTTAGGATTCGCCCTATCACTAGGCCCCTGGAAATTATTTATAGCCATTTCATTTATTAGTTTATATGCTTTCTCAAATGGCTTAAACATTAGAGATCCTCCAGCCACATCATTTATAATTAAACTAAGAGATCATATTAGTCCATTAAATAAGTCTAAATAATCATCCAATCAAGTAAGGCATGGTTATGGCATTTCTTAAGAATTTTCTTAAATCTATCCCAACTTTCATAAATTGATTTCCCTTTAAAATGGGTAAAGGAAGTGATATCATTTCTATGTTTGTCAATTTTTGAAGGTGGAAAATACTTAGGTAGGAATTTGTATGCCAACTCATTCCAATTAGTTATAGGGCCTATGTAATAAGAATTCAACAGCATCTTAACCTTGTCGCTTAGAGGAAAAAAGAATAATCTAAGCCTAATGGCATCATCATCGACACCATAATACTTAATTATTGCACATATTTCTAAGAATCTGGCTAAGTATAAGTTGGTATCTTCAATATGAGTTCCCCACAAATCAAAATTTTTAACTATACTAACAAAAGACGATCTGTTCAAAATTATTAGCTTGGATAGTAGGTATGTTTATACTATGATGGATTCCTTCTACTATAGGATTAGCATACTCCCTAAGAGATCTAGAACAATCTTGATCTAATATTAGGTCTAATATTTTTAAATCTTTTTAGTTTTTTTGAATTTTTGTAAGGTTCCTTTTTATTTCTTGATCAAATAATAAGGGCTCTTGATAAGATCTACCTAGCATACAATAAAGTTAAAAGACCTAAAAAATCACAAACTAAATAATCAAACAAATACTTTTTTTTTTATTTTTTTCAAAATTCTTATCAAACAAAATAAAGATACAGGATTCAAGCAGGTCTAAATATGGACTTGTTTCTATAATATAGTTTAAATTAGAATATGCATGTTACTTCCCTTCCAATAACATTAAAAACTTGATCGGGGCTTACGGTGATCTAATAAGAGACTTACTAAGTTTGAAATTTTCTTAGATTTTTATTGATATAAAATTAATAATAGCCCACTAAATTAAGTAAATATACCAAATTAAGTAATAAAGTGAAGACTTGAGTGTCAAATAGACGAGGAAGTGTTCTATTAAATTGTAACAAAACTACTACCACTTACTCTAATTATATAAATTTATCATACTTAAATAAAAAATGTTTTCAAGTTTTTCCCAATGAATGAAAATATAAGTAAGAAGAGTTGATAATAATGAGATAGAATATGTTGGACTGATGAGTGCTAATTACCTAGCTTTATTAATGAGACTCTTAATTATAGATTTTGGTCATAATAAACATCCCCAGATCTCTATCGTGCTTATATGAGTGAAAGGAAGGTTACTAATCTTCCTACAATTTTACTATCTCTATAAAACCTAGAATATTCAAAGATCCTATACTAGGCATGTCAATATTTCATTTTAATTCTCCTACTTATTCCTTCATTCGACCATCAAGGCAATACATAACACTTAATGTAAACGACATGCATGGCCATTGTATGCACTAAACTAAGAATGGGAGATATTAAAAATAATAATACATTTATTAAAGTGCAAGCGTTTATATTAGTACTTAAATAACAAGCAAACTAAAATTCCTTTTATCCATGGAAGAACAAAGTATAAGAGAAGTAGTAAAAAAGTTTATCACCATGAAGGATCCAAAGATCTTCTCCACACTACTTCTTCCTCCAACAATAGAATTGCTTATACGAACATAGGTGATGATCTCCCAATAAAGGTATCTTGCACTTTCTTAGCCTCGCTCAAACTATACACTAAGGGGGTACTAAAGAAACACATTGAGAAATATATATTTTCACACAATTGATTGAAGTCAACAAAAAATAAAACTGAAAACTATTTATAAGAAGTAAAAGATTAAACTAAATCACCATGGTGCTCAATAAGGAAGCATTATGGCGATGAAAAATGAACTAGCACCACAGAGCTATAATTATGGCTCTGCTACGATACTGGTTGATGTAGCATTACTATTACATTAAATGGTGCATCTTTTCACTAAATTGGCATGGCACTTGAAACTAATAACTTCTCCTCCAAAGCATTACAAAATTTTGAGCGCTAGAACTCGAATAAAAATTTATGCACTGTGGTTTTATGATGCTAGCACTCCTGCATAAATTTTCCCAAAACACCCAATATTGTAGTGCCAATTTTAGGTATAGCCGCATTGTGATGCACTCCAATATTGACATTTGTGACACTGTGGTGTTGGACATCACAGAAGGGCAGTGTCTCTACATCTATATTTTGTGCAAAAGCATTGATCAAGTAGGCGCTATAGTGTTATTATTGATGCAACTAAAGCAGTGTCCTCTGATTGTGTTGATGTGTTAATAACACTATAGCGCAAACATTTATTCCAAAAGGGCACAGAATTAAATGCAATCTTCCTGATGAAAGTTTTATAAGGATGTTAAGCCTAAGTGAAACTTGTCCCTAGACACACCAAGAGAGGGGTGAATTGGTGAACCTAAAAAAAATTACTTCAAAAAATTAAAGATGATATTTTGGGATTTTTTCATTTTTAAGATTAACAACTTTTTCTTGATGCAAAAGTAAATAATTTTATCAAATATTAAATCAATAATGATGCTATTCTAATCAACAGGATGAGAGCATTAATCACCATATTTCACCTGGCAATTGTCACAAAAATAAAGTGCAAAGAAAGCAAAATACAAAAGTAAAAAATTAGAACAAACACACCAGAGATTTATAGTGGTTCAGTCAAATAATGACCTACATCCTCTCCTCAGAGTCCTCCACTCTGAGTATTGCACTATCACTATAGTGTCTCTTCTTTTGCCACCACAGTAAGGCGGAGAAGCCCTTACATAAATCACTTCCACCAAACTTGGTGCGGTGGAGAACTGAAGCTTTGTCACCCTCCTGGTGATGGCTGTAGACCTTCATTCATTTTCTCCCTCTTGGAGAAGGTAGAGAATCTTAGTCTCCTTTCTCACCCTCCTAATGATGGCAGAGAACCACGAACTCCTTTCTCACCCTCCTAGTGATGGAAGAGAACCATGAACTCCTTTATCAACCTCCTGGTGATGGAAGAGAATAACATCCTTGAGCTAAAAAACTTTTACCTTGAGCCACCCAAGAAATCTAGACTAACACTTGGAGGAACAATGTAAGGCACTTGCATGGAGCAACCCTGTGAGCCCCTCACACTACTTCTCCCTTACACACAAGCTCTCCCTTTCTTCTTCCCAAAGTCACCTAGATTTTCTTCTCAAAGCTCCCTCTTAAGAACACTTAGCAGCCAAAGACTTGAAACAAGTCAATTTAGAAGTATTAAATATAAGGCCTCCCAAAAAGCCATAAAATTCAATTTTATCGATACTGATCATACAATATAATTCAAGATCATATGATATGATTAGTTCAAATAGCCCTGTTAGTACTAAATAAATTATAAAGTACTGTACGATCAGTTCAATATATTGCACTGATCATCTAATACGATATGAAGGGTCGTCTAGTAAGGTTAGTTAAAATAACTTGTCTTTTTATCCAGTATGATCGGTGATGATAAATTATCATCCTATGAAGGGATCTAATCGTATAGTATGATTGGCTCAAATTGTCCAGTACAATCTGATTGGAAAAATTAACCAAACTTGTTTCCTTAATTATAAGATTAATTTAGGCAAGATTTGATTACATCATATGGTATGATATATATTGTATAGTATGATTAGTACAAAACTTGAATTTTAAAATAATACCTAAATTATGATTGACGACTAAGATCCTGATTTCAATTGATCATCCTGTACGATATGAATCATATAGTATAATTAGTTTAAATTATATTAATTATTAAAATTAGCCATTTTAATGATTTTTTGATTAGTTGATTGTATAGTATGATATGAATTACACAATACAATTAGTTCAAAATATTCAAATTTGGATTTTGCCACTAAGTCACTCCCTTGAGTGTGTTTGTGCATGGTCACCAAGCTTAGTATCCACCAAATGTATAATTGACTCGAGAAATGTAAAAATAATAAAAGGCAAAATTACAGACTCTCCCATATAGTTTGACCTATTTTACCCAATCTTGAGATGATCAGTTTTACACATTATACAGTGGACCTAAAATGTTAGTGTACAAGAAAAAATAGATATGCAATAATAGCAATTATCAGAAGATAGAATAGTAATGAATTAAATAATATTTGTTATCATCAAAATCATAAAACTTCGGTCCAAACTTGCAATAATCTCTCTCTTTTTTATGATGGCAAACATTATTTATTTTGATTGCAGTAAAAATTTTATTATGTGCTAAGCTCCTCCTTACTAGATGAATATTTGAAAATAAGAAGAGTTTTCTTTTTTAATTTAAAAATTGAAAATAAAATGAATAGATAAAATGAACAGAAGAAAAAAAAAATTGAGCAAGAGATGAAAAAATAGTCTAGGCATAACTAAATAAGAAATACTAAAGAAGTACGAGCAGCAACAACAGTCAACTCTCCCTTTTGATATCACAAAAAAGGAGGAAAGAACTAAAAAAAACACCAAAATAAACATATATCATAAAATAGAGACATAAAAAAATACAAATACAAGCACTAACACAGAACAAACTAAAATAATGAAGAGTCCTGATCAAGTATAGGCAGTGGTGGTCATTGGAAGAATCAGTGAATGGAGAAAAATTGCACTCCAAGCCAAGCCATTTCATTTTCATGCTACTGGTGTTGCTGTGTCATGTAGTTATCAAAATGAGCCATATCAATTTTATGTTACTATTACTGCTATGTTACATATGTGTCAAAATGAGCCTCCTACTGGTCAAACCTCTCATTAAGCTTATCATATTGAGACTGATGGTGGGTAGGTGTTGGTGCTGGTGCTTGTGCTGGACGTCCCTCTGCTTCCTTTGGATCAGGGTTTACATATTAAACATTATGGCAGTGAGCATTATGAAGGAAGTGGAAGGAGTTATTTGAATAGAAGATTGGTAGATGATCTAGTGGTGCAGGGATTTGGAAGTTGTATTATAATTCAAGAATGAAAGAAATTATGTGACCTAAGGTAATATATGGCTTTCTTTTATGTCTAGGATCTCGAATGTAGGTTAGATTCTCAAGATATCAAATAAATAAATTAGCTGCTTTGAAATCAATCTCATCCATTATGAAATAGTTTGTTAGGAATAAAAGTGGTGTGATATTAATTTCATTTCCAGCTTTATAAATTTTTGAGTTGCGAAGGATATACTGAATAATTCTAGCATCTTGCATTAAGATATTTACATAGGGAATATGGCATCTAATAGTCAATTCCCGAATGGGTAGTGTTAGCAAGGGTCCAGTCATAGTTAGTGTTAAACGCTATAAGGTGAACTTTTACTCCAATAATAGAAAGGTGTAGGAATTGGTCAAATTCTTGGTAGGTAATTTCAATAGGCCTCCTATTGACATAGGATTGGAGGGAAATACCCTCACTATTTATTCGAAGGCTTACAAAGAATTTGAAAAGGAGTTCAAAATTTAACGGGTAGGGAAGAGTGAGAATGAACTGAAAGTTGGTGCGAGCGAAGAGAGGGAGTACCTAGAAGTTTAGAACTTCCTAATTTATAATTCTAGAAGGTGTGATCCCAACAGATTTGTAATGATGATAAGCCTATTTGTCAACTGCTTCAATAAAGCGAGGATCTATAGGTCATTCGGAGGAACTTCCAATGTGAGCCCTTGAATTCTTTCCACCGGCCATTATAAGAATTGACATCTTAGGGAGGAAGTAGGATGTTCGAGAAGGGTTGAGTGAAGAAAAACTTATTTTCCCTCCCTTTAAATATAAATTAGGAATATCATTCAATATGATAGGGTATCATATATTACGATCTAGTGCATTCAATTTGCCTAGTCTAATCAGTCAAAAAAGACAGTCTTATCTTAAAGTATGATCAAAATTATACTAGATGATAAAGGTGAAGTTGTTTGTTCTGATATGTCAGTTTTGACAATTGTTAATTAGTCAGATCATCTTTTATGAACAGGTGTTCGTACAGTATAATATAATATTAAATATTATACTGGCCAAATGCAATTCATCTAATATCTAGTGCCACGTATATTGTATAGTACAAAATAGGTGTTCATTCAGCACGATCACCAATAATTGATCAATTAGAACCATTAGATATATTATGAGCAGTGATGTGATACTTTGTGCATATCATATAGTATGATGTGTTATCATACAATACGATGTGAATAATTTCTAGGTTGTGTTTGTTGATTTGGAAAACTTCATAAGAAGAAGAGAAAAAAAAAATAACACATAAATAGACCACAAATATAAAAACAAAACACAAGCAATCATAAACAAAATTCAAGAGAGAGCATATAAAACTTTTTTTTTTTTAATTTCCAAATCATCTTGATTCAAGTATGATTATTTATGACACATAGTCTAGTCCTCAAGGTAAGTTTCGAAAGCTAAGGATTTTATAAAGATATTAGACCTTTAATTTTCAGTAGCTACATGTTGTAGCTCTATATCCCCTTTGGTTACATGGTCTCTAATGAATAGTGCCTAATATTTATATATTTGGTTCTAGAATTAGATTGGATTCTTTAATATGTAAATGGAACTAGTGTTATCACACATGATAGGAATGGTGCCTATAGGTAGTCTAAGATCTAGGATTTATTTCTTTAATCATTGGACTTATGCAACACAGCTCCCTACAGCTATATATTCTACTTTAACAGAAGATAGGGCCATAGTATTTTGTTCTCTACGGGACTAGGAGATTAAAGATTGTCTTATGAATTGACAAGTTTTTAAAGTACTTTTCCTATCAACTCTATAACCTATAAAGTCTGAATTAAAATATCCTATAATTTCAAAAAAGGTGTTTTGTCTAGGATACCAAATTCTTAAGTTTTGGGTTCCTAGAGGATATCTAAGAATTCTCTTAATAGCAGTCAGATGAGATTCTTTTGGATCAGCCTGAAATCTAGCACAGAGACATACAATAAATATTATATCAGGTTTACTGGCAGTCAAATAGAGAGGTGATCCAATTATCCCTCTATATTTCTTTTGATCCACAGATTTTCCATTTGGATCCCAGTCTAATTAAATAGTAGAACTCATGGGAGTATTTATTGCCTTAGCATTAACCATTTCATATTTCTAAGGATATCCTTGATATATTTTATTTGACTAAGGAAGGTTCCATCATCGCTTTGCTTCACACTAAATCCAAGAAAATAGTTTAGCTCTCCCATTATGCTCATCTCAAACTCTTACTCATTATTTTTAAAAATTTATTACAAAAATTATTAATCGTAGATCTAAATAGTACATCATCAATATAAATCTAAATAATGAGTATGTTTTCTCTTTCTTTCATTAGAAATAGGGTGGTGTCTATACTACTCTTAACAAAATCTCTATCTTGAAGAAAAATGCTCAGCTTTTCATACCAGGCTCTGAGTGTCTGCTTTAACCCATATATTGCCTTCTTTAGTTTAAATACATGATTAGAAAATTTAGAGTTCTCAAAACTATGGGGTTGCTCAGCATACACACATCCCTTTAAAATAAGCAAAGGCTAACAGCACTCTAATGGCTTCTAATCATGCTACAGGGGTAAAGGTCTCTTTAAACTCAATCCCTTTAATTTGATTGTACCCTTTAGCTACTAATCTAGCCTTATTCCTAGTTACTATGCTAGAGTAATTCATTTTATTTTTGAAGACCCATTTGGTTCCTACCATACTCTGGTATTTGTGTCTACTAACCAACTCCTAAACATCATTCCTAACAAATTAATTTAAATCTTTTTGTATGGTTAGGATCTAGAATTTATTGGTTAGGGCTTGATCTATGTTGTTGGGTGTAATCATGTAGATAAATGCATAATAACTAACCTTATTACTAAGTCCATGCCTAGTTCTAACACCTTCAGATGGGACTCCTAGGATTAGTTTTTTAGGATGACTAGATAAGTATATCCATTCTCTAGGTAGGGGTTCTTGAGAATATACTTTATCTCCTAGGTTAATGGCTTCAGCTCCTTCGATGACCTTATTTGATTAAAAAGTGTTATTTTGAAACAGGTTAATTGTCTAATTTCTTAAATTTTAATTTTGAAATTAAACACATCATTATAGATGTTATATCTTGTTAGGAGACGAGAATACCATTACTTAAAGGTTTTAATTTATAGGATTAAAATTTCATCTTGATTATCGTAGTCAAATTCGAGCAAGAACTACATATGACCCCGAAGAGTCAAAATGATTGTTCACTCAAAAATTTAACTATGATAATTTAGATAAGTTATCATTAATTTCATAATCAAAGTTATAATAATAATTGATATATCTTCATGTGGGAAGAAGATATCAGTCATTATTGATTATTTGAAAATAAAGATAATGATCGTTGATTTTAACTTATAATTTTTCAATGATAATTAATTCAGTTTTTAAAAAATTGATTTTAAAAATTAGATCTTGATTTCTAAATTTCCTATGAGTGCAAGCCCTTGTAGTTATTACATCATAGGGAAACCAGAGTTTCCTACGAATACTCTCAATTAAAATAGTGGTAGAAATTTCATTTAAGAATTCAAAGTTGGATATTAAAGGAGGTGAGGTTGAAAACTCAAGTGGAATTGGATCAAGGAGAACACTTATTTTTGGAGGTCAAGGGAGTAAAGGTAGGAGGTTCTTTGGGTTTCTGAAGTATTTCAGAAACACCCTAGCCTATTCTAAGTGTTAGGCTTGAATTTGAATTGAAAGAAATTTTAGTTTGAATTACCAATTTTATTAAAAATATTGGAATTGTATTCCCAAAGGTTGAGGTCTTATAGCCTAAGCCTACCTCAAAACATAAGTCTAAATTTGGTATTGAAAATCAATCACCTAAATCTAGCTAATGCAGTGCAAATCAGGACTTACCCCGGCCTGGATTAGGGAGCCAGCTAAACCACCAATACGCTTCAAAACCATGAGTCCGGTCTCTTATGAAAGAGTGGGTAGGGATGTTTGATTAAGATAAGTATTTTTGAGAATAGGGCAAACATCTAAAGCAGTCCTAATTGACCCCTTAACATATACTGGGTATTTAATGCTTAAGCTAAAATGCAATTAAAGATTTAAACTCAATTTAGTTTATATCTAATGTAATGAATACAAGTTGACTCAATTAAATGCTTAAATCAGGATGAAGTAATTTTAAAAGGCTTAAAAATAGGTTTTTCCCTAAAGATTGCATAGATTCTCCTTGACAAATCTGCACCTCATATGCCGGGTGGTCAACCAAAACCCATAGGCGGGGAGGTGCCTAACAAAGGGAAAGAATAATGCAGCAAATATGTTATGAGAACTCACAGTAGATCTGAGCTTACCTCTTAAAAGTGTTAGTATTTCTATGTTGTCTAAAAAATTTCAATTTAATTAAAGTAGAAAAAGTTTTAACGATCCCTTACGAGCCTCCAGTTAGATTCCAGGAAAAATCAAAGATCGATATGTAAAAGTGCCAAAAAAACAACTAAAAGTATGTAATCCTATATTACAAAGCAACACATCAATTATTAATCAAATCAATTAAAATTCAAATTAAAAGTTCGTGTGGCAAATTCCACTTAATATAACAACCCAAGGTCTGTAGAAAGTAAAGTGGCTTGGTACCACTAACAAAAGCCTGGATTCTACTCCTAAGACTCATATAAATTTGAGAATAGGATTCTTCTTGTTCTTCACTTCTTCGTCCTTCTATGGGGCTCCTTGGATTATCAAGTCCAGATATTCAAGTGAAAAGAAACTTCTCCCTGAATGGGTGTTTTCTTCCCTCCTTGGATACTCCAAGTATCCTAATTTGAATTTTCAAATGAAGAGGAACTCTCCCCTAAGGGATGTCACTCTTCTCTTCAAATTTTAGATTGGATTTATGTTCCATCTCAAATTACATTGAATATACAACCCTTGATTCAAATCAAATTACATTTGAAAATAAAAAATTCTAGACTCAATCATCCTGTAGGGTTATCCTAAATAGTTACAATTTGAAATCACATCTCAAGCAGTTTTATATTAAAATTAAAAGTACCCAAACTAGCCACACTTGGCTATGCTCTTTTAATTTTTAAAGGGAGACTTAGCATTCTAGAGCACCAACAAAAATTTGATTAATTTAAATTTAACTTTGCCCCCTTTAATTTCAATGCCCTATATGAGCGTAGCCACATGGATAAGATTGTATAAGCATTTAAATTATCCGAATCTAAGGGTAAATCTAATGCACAATCAATCATCTTATAGAGTGAAAAAATTAAATAAATAATTATAGCAATCATCTAATTATAATAACCAGCATGCAGTGAAAGCTAAAAAAACCCATCACATAGTAGAAAAATAAACATCGGCTTAGCCTAGATCTAAAAGTGGTTCCCTAGCAAACCATCTAAGTGTGTGTAGAAGGCTGTATGGCTTAGATGTTTCTTATATCGAGTAATTGGTTAAAGTTGTCTAGTGTTTAGGTTTGTTGAAGGTTCAAGGGTAAATTTTGTTGAAGTTCAAATTTTAATTTGTTAAGGTTTATTTTATAATTGGATTTTTGAGATTGGTTGATTAAATAGATTTAATTAATTAGAAGTTAAAGAATTCATATATTTTTAATTAATTTAATTAGTTACTAATTTTAAATTAAATTAATTTATATTTTTTATCAACCGGTTCATGGTGTGGTGCCACCAGACTCGAGGAACAAAGCCTCCTTCGGACACGTAGCCCCGCAGCCCTGAGTAGTCCATCCTAAAAACTTGATTGATGTAGTTAAATTAAGAATTTTTATTTAGTTAAATTATTAATAATCAATTGATTTTAAGGTTTTACACTCCATTGAATCCATTCATGATGTTGTGCCACGAGGCTCGAGGAACAAAACCTCCTTAAGACACGTAGCCCTGTAGCCCGGAGTAGTCCAGCCTAAAAACTTCATCTTTGGAGTGGTTATTATGTATTAAAATGTTGGTTCAGTGATTTAAACATTACCTTAATATTTTCTGGAATTTGGGATTAATTATGAAATTTTAGAATTTTTTGGTTTATTTTAACCATTTAATTAAGGGGCCAAAAACTGATTTTTTAATTAAGCTTAAATTTTGGAAAGTTAGTATTTTTATAAAATATTAAACCTTAAGATAATCAGTTAGACTATACGCATGCTGGATTTGGATTTTTTTACATTTTGTTATGGAGGTTTGAAGTTTCAATTGAAATTTGGCCAAAAAGTTAACTTTTTGATTTTAAGTGTTTTTGGATGATATGATATTTAAAATAAATAGTAGACCTTACATGGAGTATAATGCCTTTGACTGTGCTCAATTTGGATTTTTCTACAGTTAATTATAATTTTTCAAAATTTATGTATTTATTTGAATTATTTAATTGGTTTAATTAATGATCTTTTAATAATTTTGGTCCAAATAAACTCCCAACTCCATGAAATCAACTCCAAAGGTCAGGAATAACCTAAGGAGAAAGTCCCAAGTGTCTGGGAATTTTATGAAATTTTTAATTAATTAAATTAATTAAATATTACTTTTTACTTAAGATTAAATTATTCTCAAAATTGAAGTCAAATTAAAGTGATTTTAATTTTATTTGATTAAGGATTACATTTTGGTTAATTTGACATATTATTTAGAATGTTTTATTTTAATTTGAATTAATTATGATTTTTTAAAGTTTAGTGAATTAATGGATTTTTTAAATTACTTAATTAACAAGATTTTGATTGTTTTAATCCAAACTAATCCTAAAGTGTATGAAATCTCTCCCAAAGGTCAAGGATGACCCATGGGACTATTTTCATGTGTGTAGAATTTCTTTGGGATTTTTAATATTTTTTAATTATTTTATATAATTAATTATTTATTTTTACTAAAACTTAAATTAAAGTTAAATTACATGTCTAGTGATAGGGTTTTTATTTTTCCTAGGTAGAGGATAAAATTTTGGTTAGTTTGATATATAATTTATAATTTTTAGATTTAATTTTGATTTATTACATTTTTTGAATTCTTTTAGTCTTAAAAGGGCTAATTCTTGATTAGTTTAATTTTCTAACCTAATGACCTCTAAATCTAGTGAAATTTGGACCTAAGTTGTAAAATGTTACTATGTTTAATATTCAAAAATTTCACCCCTATTGGGTATGTGTACAATGTTTTAGAATTTTTCTAATTTGGCTAGACCATTTTCTTAATTATTTTTCTTAGGTGACTCTAGTGTCCAAATAGGTTTGAAATTTTGGTCATCTAACCCTGCTACATATGCAAGCACACCACAAAAATTATGCAGCTTAATTTTAAGAGTTATAAATTTCCTAAATTTTAGGTCTAATTTAGACCCATTACTTTGAAAATTCACATCACAGAAATCCACTAGACGTCTGATCCTAAAAAAATTACATGGAATGCCTAAGATGTCCATAAACATTTCACCAAAATTTGGGCTCAATTTGATCACTAGATTGTGAGAAAATTATAAAATTTGGGTTTCAAGTAAATACAAAAAACTCACTATAAAGTGATTAAAATACTTTGATTTTAATTTTAATAAATAGTAGGGCTCATAACCTTTCTAACGAGCCCAAGAACACTAAATTTGGTGAAAAAGGGATTTTTTGTGAATTTTAGAAGTTCTGGCTATTTAAATTGAATTTTTAAATCAATTTGACTGAAATTAACCAGTGGGACACATGTCAAGAGCACGGTGCACCACATCATCACCCATGATCTGGGACTGGATCTGCTATTTGGATCGTCGGACAAAACATGTCGTCCGATCGCGTAGTTCAAAATTGAACTGAAACTTCAATTAGCCATAATATTCAATCCAACCATCCAAATTTGATGAAATTTGAAATTTAGGATCTAGGTACCCTAATCTTTCAACCCATTGAATTTTAAAGCTCCAGGCATTGAGATTTAGGAGAAATTAAGGTTTGATCATATAACTTAAAATGGAGACAACTTATAATCCAAACATCGTATTTTGATGTTCTTGGGCTTGTTGGAAAGGCATTTGAATCCTCTACAACTTCCTTCAAGGGTACAAGAACTTTTGATGGCTACAACAAATTCTTCTATAGAAATTATCCTTTCACTCTTTTTCTCTCTCTCTCTTCTCAATTTGGACTCTCAAACTTTGCAACAACTTGGGAAAAGCTTGGGAAAACCTTAGAACTAGATGGAGAAGCTCTCTTATTAGTTTTAGGAGCTGAGATTTATTGGATAAGAAGGAATTGGAAATTTTTGGAAGATAGAGAGTGGAGCCAATGCTTTGAGTGAAGAGTTAAGTTATTCCATTCCTCCTAATGATTACTTTCCTAATCAAGAGAGAGAGAAACATTATGGTGTTTCCAAGTGTCCCTTTCAGCCACCAAAATGTATGGGTAGGTTTGGATTAGAGAGGATTAAACCTAAGATGGGTTTTGATCAAGTTTGACCATTCTAATCCCTTGGTTTAACTATTTGACTAGTTTGACTAATCAGACTAGTCAGTGGGATGATGTGGCATGGGGTAAGACTTGATGAGCTAGTTTGGAATGGTTATCAAGCTATGGAATTAGAGTTTGATTTTAAAAATGGTTTTAAGTGGAATTTAACTGGATTTGACCAAGTCATAATGAATTGACTTGGTCAAATGAACCAAGGTTTGATTTCAAAATGATCTTATATATATTTAAATCATAGCATGGAATGATATTGAGGGTTCAAAGATGTTTATTTGATTAAATAAAAGGGTTTGGGTTTGAAGATGTTGGTTTGATTAGACAAAATGATTTGACCCAAGAAGGGAAGTTTAACTAAGTCCAAAATGTTGACTTCATCAAACCCACCTTGATGTGACTCAAGCTAGGTTTGAGTTTATTCAAGATATACCATTGAGTGGCTTTGAGTTGGATTTGATTGTATGTGGATGTTTGAATAGATTTAAGGCTTGATTGGATATTTGAAAGCTTAAGGGTTAATTGGGTCAACCTAGGCTGACTTGGCCAACCATGTTGATCCAGAGCCAAGTTTTGGGTCCAATGCACTTTTGATGATATTTAGGATGCATTGGGGGAGATTCCCAGCTTTGGTTTGAAAAGATTATATTAGAATTTCAAGAAAACTCCAAAATTACCCTTAAGGGACATTTTGGTCATTTTAACTCTGGTCAACTAAGGGTCAAAGTGGGTCCACCAAAATGTAGTTTAATGTTCAACATATGATAATCAAGGGTATATATGTGATCAAAAGATTTGGAGAGGGCTCCAAGGTCAAAATCCACAAGTTAGTAAGTCTAGAGGCATAGGTTGTAAATATTTGGAGGTTTTACAGGCTTTGAAATTTAATTTAGTTTCTAGAGATATAGGCCTCATAATGAGCTCAAATTTGGAAGGTAGACTATTGGGACATGCCTAATTAATATTCAAGTGATAGATCATAAATCAGGGGTCATTTGATTAAGGTTTAAAATGTTTGAAAGTTTATTAGAAAAGGCTTTCAAGCCAGGACCTTTGAACCTTGAAGTTTGAGTAAAAATATGGATTTGATTTAGATTGATCTAAGATCTGGATAGATCCTAGGATTGGTATTGGTTCTAGTGACCTCATACAAAAATGAGGTCAACAGACCTCTACTTCTTCTTCTACTAATCTAGATTTTGAGGTCCTATTTGATTCATCAAACACGATATGAGTAGACTCTTCTACTACCAAGGTCCTCTTGTTGAAACTTCTACAGGCCTTACCTACAGATGAATAACCCAAAAAGACTCCTTTATCAGATTTGGGATCAAATTTTCCTAAGGATGATTTTCCATCAATTAGGATAAAACATCTACACCCAAGGACATGTAAGTGAGAAAGGTTGGATGTCCTACCCTTATTTCATTTGGATCTAACATCCACCCTATTCAAATAATAATAAGAAGTATGTCCTTAGCATCTTCTACAAAAGTTTTATCTTTCCTTTCAGCTATTCTACTCTACTGAGGGGTCCTAGGGGCAGAAAAGTTATGTTCTATCCATATCTTTTGATAAAAAGATTTAAATTTCTCATTTTTAAACCCTTTACCATGATCAATATGAAAGGTTAATATTTCACAACATAATTTTCTTTATACCAAGAGAGAGAAAGTTCTAAACTCCTCAAATGACTCACTTTTTTGTGCTAGGAATCTAACCCAAGTGAATCTAGAATAGTCATAAATGATTATAAATCCATATAACTTCCCTTCTAGGCTTGAAGTACTAACAAGTACAAATAGGTCCATATGAAGAATTTTTAGTGGCCTAGAGGTGTTGATGAACTTAATTAAATGGAATGAAGGCTTAATTTATTATCCTAGTTGGTAGGCATCACATAGGTGGTCCTTAGTAAAATCTAACTTGGGTATACCTCTAACAAGGTCTTTTGGGTAATATTCCTAAGAGTATTCATGTTTGCATGACATAGTCTCTCATTCATATTGAGGATTCATCAATCATAGTTTTTAAATGCAGGGAATTAGAATATTCAATGCAATTCAAATCAAGCATAAAAATGTTATTTATCCTTTTCCTTTCAATGACTAATTTGTCATTTAAGCTAATCATATATTTTGTAGATAAGAATTTTATATCAAAACCCTTGTTACACAATTGACTAATGCTCAGTAAGTTATACTTTAAGCCATCAACTAATAAAACATTTTTAATTATAAATTTTTTAGAATTGCCAATTATATCTAGGCTAACCACTTTCCTAGTCCTGTTGTCCCCCAGTGTGACCTTCCCTTCTAACCTAGCCTCTAGCAAGATGAACTACTTCAAATCTCCAGTCATGTGCCTTGAGCATCCACTATCTAGGTACCACATGCTCTCATTAGGTCTTTTGTGAGAGCACTCCTATAAAGTCAATCAAGCATTAGATTTGGGATTCCAAGTGACTTTAGGCTCCACCTTATGCATTGATGAATGAGATATTTGCATGTTATGCTATGATGCACACAATTTTCGCCTCCACACTAGATGTGACCAACATTGGATAGTGCAATTATGAGCTATAAGACCAAGCATGCCACAAGAGTAACACCTAACACCAGGAAAAGGATTCACTAATCTATGTGGGTTATGATGCCTCTTCCTAGGGTTATATGATGTATGCTGTGGTGATGAGTTATGCCATTATGCCAAAGTAAGTGATGGTTTCCTATTTTGATGTGTATTTACTTTTTCTAGTAGAAATTCATTTGCACTTTCAAGATGTGTTACTTCTAATTTCAATGCACGCTTACCACTATCTAAATCATATGCAAGTGTTTCAAATTCTTTAAATAAGTTTTCGAAATAAAAATGCATTATTTTCAAGGAATCATATGTATTAGATAAATTAGTATGCTTCTTATATAATGCATCATATTCATCAAGTAAACTCATATAATCACTATCCAAAGTAGAATGCTTAGTTATCAGACTAGTATGCTCTTTTTGCATATCATAAAAATCAATGTTTAAGTTAGAATATATCTTTTTCAATTTCCTACATGAATCATGAACTTTTTCTGAAATAATAAACAATTCATCATAGGAGAGATGACATACCTCATCTTGATATGACTGATTAAGATTATCATTAGTCATGAGACATAGGTTTGTTACCTCTTCCTCTACTACTTGTTCTGATGATTCTAAGGTGGAGTCGGCATAAAATACCTTCTGTGTCCTGTGCTTCCCCTTCCTCAATTTCTCTTTTTTTCACCCTTCTCCTTGACGGGGTGAGTCTTTAGGTTGGGGTAGCCTGTTCGGAGATGACCAGGTTTCTTTTATTCAAAGCATATTATGTTAGATGTTTCTTTAAATTTTTTATTGTTTTTACCTTTATTCCATTATTATTGATGATGCTTTTTCATTCTCTTTAAGAAATTTTTGAACTATCGGGTTATAATGCAATGTCGTAATCCTCCTTCGATACAAAATTGTCATTGTCCGAGTCATTTTCTTTCAAATCCAGAGTCTTCTCCTTCTTTTTATCACCTGCATCATTTAGTCTTTGACTCATGCCTTGGTTGTAGGCAATGAGTGACCCAAGTAAATTATTAATAGAATAAATATTTAAATCTTTTGATTTTGAGATCGCAATAACTTTAGCATCATATGCACTAGGTAGGCAATGAAAAATTTTATTAACTTTTTCAAATTTGGAGAGTTCTCTTCCTAAAGCATTTAGGGATGTTACAATTTATGTAAACCTAGTGTACATGTCTGAAATGGTTTCACTAGGTTTCATGCGAAAGAGTTAATAATCATGCAATAAAATGTTCAACCTATATTATTTTATCTCATTTTCTCCCTCATATGTAATACATTATTTATCCTAAATTTTCTTGACAGAGGTACAGGTAGAGACTCTTATATAATCCTCATACTTAAGAGCACAAAAATAAAATAATTTAAACACTTCACATTTGATTGAGCAAAGTACGTATCCTCATTGCTCCATTCATTGAATGGTAATTTAGTTTTAATGTCATTAATGAATCGAGATGGTGCAGTGTAACCTTCTTGTACTAAGAACCATATGCAAAAAGTCAATAGAGTGTAAAAAGGTAGACACACAAATTTTATAAAAGTCAAAGATTGTTTTCAAACAATGGTGGATGAGTAATAGAGTAACATTGTACGGTGTTCCTATTTCTGAAATGTGCCATTGATAATTTTCCTCTAAGTTTTCTAAAACACTTTTTTGAGTATCGCTCTGATACCAATTGAAAGTTTGATATGGATGTTAAGCATAAGTGAACTTTTCCTTAGGCACACTAAGAGGGGGGTGAATTGGTGATCTTTAAAAAATTTCTTACTTCAAAAGAACAAAGTTGATATTTTTAGATTTTTTTTAGTTATTAAGAATAACAAATTTTACTTAATGCAAAAGTGAATATTTTTATCAAATATTAAATCAACAATGATGATATTCTAATCAACAGGATAAAGCATTAATCACTGATTTTCACCAAGCAGTTATCACAGAAATAAAGTGTAGAAAAAGTAAAATGTGAAAGTAGATAATTATAACAAACACGATAGAGATTTATAGTTGTTTGGACAAATAATGAACTACCTCCACTCCCTTGAGTCCTCCACTATGAGTATTGCACTATCACTATAGTGTTTCTCCTTTTGTCCCCATAGCAAGGTGGAGATGCCCTTACAAAAATCACTTCCACCAAACCTGGTGCGGTAGAGAACCGGAAGCTCTGTCAACCTCTTGGTGACAGCGTGAACCTTCAATCATTTTTCTCCCTCCTAGATAAGGTAAAGAAACTCAGTGTCCTTTGTCACTCTCCTGGTGATGGCATAGATCCAAAAAATCCTTTCTCATCCTCCTGGGATGGCAGACAACCACAAACTCCTTTCTCACCCTCCTAGTTATGGCAGAGAATCACATCCTTGAGCTAAAGAACTTCTTCCCAGAGCCAAGAAAGAAAACTAGATGGACACTTGGAGGAACAAGGCAAGACACTTGCTAAGAGCAACCATGTGAACCTATCTCACTACTTCTCCATCACACACAAGCTCTCCCTTTCTTTTTCCCAAAGCTCACCTAAATCTTCTTCTCAAAGTTCCCTCTCAAGAATACTCAGTAGCCAAAGACTTCAAACAAGTCAAAAAGAGATTAAATATAAGGCCTCTTAAAAAGCCCTAAAATTTAATTCCATCGATACTAATTATATAGTATGAGTCAAGACTGTATAGTATGATTAATTTAGATCACCCTGTTAGTGCTGTATAAATTATAGATAACTATATAATCAGTTCAATGTATTACACTAATCTTCCAGTATGATATGAAGGGTCATCTAGTACGATTAGTTAAAAAATTTTGGTTTTTCATCTAGTACGATTGGCGATGATAAATTATCATCCTATGTAGGGATTTGGTCATACAGTATGATTGGCTCTAATCATACAGTACGATCTGATTAGATAAATTAACTAAACTTATTTCCCTAATTACAGGGTTAATCTGGGCAAGATTTGATTAAATCGTATTGTATGATACATATCATATAATATGATTAGTTCAAAATTTAAATTTTAAATATTACCTAAATTGTGCTTGTTGACAAGGATCCTGATTTCAATTGATCATCTTGTATAATATGAATTATACAGTATGATTAGTTCAAATTGTATTAATTATCATAATTAGCTATTTTAATAATTTTTTTATTAGTTCATTGTATAGTATGATATGGATCATATAGTATAATTAGTTCAAAAACTTCACAGACTCTCTCCCTTGAGTGTGTGTATGCATGGTCACCAAGCTTAGTATCCACCAAATATATAATTGACCTAAGAAATCTTGAAATAATAGAAGGAAAAATTATAAACTCTTCTAGACACTTTGACCCTTTTATATCCAATCTTGTGTTAATCATTTTTGTATAGTATACGGAGGACCTGAATTATTAGTGCACAAGAAAAAGCATAAATACAATAATAGTAATTACTAGAAGATATCATAGTAATGAATCAAATAATGTTTGTTATCATCAAAATCATAGGACTTGGGTCCATATTTGTAACATGTGGGACTCTGGATGTATGGTTTTGATGCTAGGGCATTGATGGTGCTGCAATGCTAATATTTGGGGTGATGTAACATGATATATATGGGGGTGACTAGGTGGATGTGAGTATGAAATAACATGTTCCATGGGGTCAATTAATGGTTAGGTTTTCTTTAATATAGGTTTTTCAATAGATAAGTAAGTATAAGTGTCGATCAAGTAATAAAGTGATTAAGAGAGTATTAATACCATAAGGAAGTGTTCTTCTAGATTGCAATTAAATTATTACTATCTAATGCATATGCAAAATTTATCCTACTAAATGAAAATCAAACGTTTTGGATTCTGCCACTTAAGTAGAAAAAGCAAGATGATAAATGAGATACCACATATTAAAATGTTTAGACTAATGTATGTAAAATAATAAAGTTTTCTAATGAGACTCTTAAATTTTGAGATGGATTAGTTCATATGCATCTCATATCTATGTCAAGCTTGTAAAGGTGAAAAAAGAGGTTTATGGCCTTCAAACAATTGTAATGTCTCCAAAGAACTTAGAGGATTTAACATCTTATGTCTAGAACTGCCAACATTCCAATCTAAAAGTCTTATTTATTCTAATAGTCCTCCATCAAGATAATATATCACACTAACTATTATGTATACACATGGTTATTATATGCATTAAATTAACAATGGGAGATATTGAAAACATCAATAATTTCATTCAAGGAACAAGAGTCTATATTAGTACTTTTAATGTGTTCACAACATTAGCATAAAACTTAGATATTAGCTAGACATGATAAAGATAGAAAGTAAACACATCTTTATTTCTTTGATAAAAGAGAAGATACAAGAAAAAAACTAAAGTAAAAGAGTAAAGTATTACTAGGTATTTCAACACTCAAATTTTCAGAGGCATAAGAGCTGTACTGCGGATTTCAGACATTGCGTCGCTACAAAGCACTATAATGCTGACCTTGGCCACACCAAGGTACTAAAATATTTGCCAATTTTCCTCAGGCTCCGTTTTTGTGATTTCCTAATTTGGCATTGAGGCATTGTAGTCATTGCGGTACTGGTAGTTGGAGTGTTGCAGTGGTGTTTCAACACTAAAATTTTCTCCTTTGTTCTTGAACATTTTCTACACAACATCAAATAAAAAACAACATTTTTTCTAAATTTTAAGATAATAAAAGAGCACAAAATTTGCACTTAACATGTCACTAGTTCTAACTTTACAAGTTTTTTCCTTTTTCATGAGACATTCTTGCACAATATTATCAAAAATAAACATTTTAACTAAAATTTAAAAAATAAAAATAAGTATAATTTTCACTTAATAAATTTTCCCCAGCTTAAGCTATTTCTTGTCCTCAAGTAATGTGTTCACACCAATAGATCAATTAATTATTCTAAATAAAAAATTGTAAGTTAAAATGGTTAAAATGATTAAAATGTAAGATAATACTTCACCATTTAGAAGTAAATTTTAATGATCAAAGTGTTGTAATTGTAATTTAAACAATCATGAAAAAGTATCCTAGGGAATCATCATTATTAATATCCAAATTAAACTTATTTACTACAACTGTAAGAGAAATTTGAGTACTTATTTAGATTTAATGGTTTATCTTTTAGGAATTGGTTGTGTATTAGTTAATTTAAAAATTCATTTATAAACCTTTATATGTATTTGCATACTCACACTCTCATTTTTAAATTCAGTATTAGAATCTTTTAGGGATTCAATCACCATCGAATACAAATTTTTGATGCTATAGTACTCATTTTCCTTTCAGTAACTCTTTCATTCTTTTGATCTTCTTATATTTCATTTATTTCCTTAAAAGCTTATGAGTACTAAAATGATTATCATATATTATTATCTTACTCCTTTAAGTGAACATAAATTGGAATTTTGGAAGTATTTTTATAAGTTTACAATTTTCATATTTGAGTTTATAATGAGTTTTATAAATTAATCTAACTACTCCTTTTTCTAAACTTAGTTATGCCAACTTGTTACCAATAGTCCGTGCTTTGGTGTTATTGCATTTAAATTCAATGTGAAGTGTGAACTTAGCCATTTTTCTTAGTTACTTATTATGATAGTTAAATTAAGATTTTTTTTTGTTCATTCAATTAAACACCTATAGTATTGTATTATTCTTATTTTTAAATAACTTAGTTATAATTTTTATTTGGTCTTATGAGTAATCAAAATGTAATTAAAAGAGGACATTATAATAGTTAAGAAAGTAAGAACTTTAAACTAATTGAAATATTTAGCTAATGACATAATTAATAATAATGAACAAAATATAATAAAGTGCTCGCAAAATAGTCAAAGTAAAGTACTAGAAAGACTAAACAAATATGCAGCAACACATAACAAAATTGGGTTGCCTCCCATTAGCACTAATTTTTTAGTCTTAGCCAGAATGTGATAAACATTCCTATTTAGGATATGTCTACTCTATGATGGTCCTTAAATGGTTCATGACCCCTCCTAAATCAAGTTTTAACGTATGACCATCAACTTTAAAAATTTGGGAGGTCTTTTTGTCTGAATCTCTAGAGCACCATAGTGAAACTCCTTAGTAATAGTGAATGATCCATACCACATGGACTTAAGTTACCAGGGGAATAATTTTAAACTTGAATTAAATAACAGTCCCGCTTATCCAGGGGTGAATCCTTTCTTAAAAGCTTGCAATCATGCCATCCTTCTATTTATTCCTTTTAGACCTTAGCATTTTCATAAGTTTCACTTCTAAACTCCTCCAATTCATTTAACAGAATTAACCTTTTATGTGGCTTCCTTAAGATTGAAATTTAATTCTTTGATCACGCAAAATGCTTTATATTCTAATTCCAGTGGATGGTGACAACCTTCTCCAAAGACTAAATGATAGAGAGACATTCCAATAAGTATTTTTAATTAATTCTATAGGCCCATAATGCATTATCCAACCTAATAACCCAATCTTTCCTATTAGAACTTATCGATTTCTCCAAAATTCTTTCAATCTCTTTATTATTGAGTCCAGCTTGGCCAATATTTTAGGGATGATAAGTTATTTCAATCTTATACTAGATAACATACTTAGTAAATATTTCTTCCACTCTTTTATTATAAAAGTGGCTTCCCAATTCATAGATTAAGACTCTAGGCATTCCAAATCTTAAAAAAAAAATATTTTTCTTTAAAAATTTATGTTTTAACAAAGCATCATATTTAGGCTTTACCACTCCTTAGATCCATTTGGATACAAAATTAACAAAAATTAAACTGTATTGGCATCCATGGGATCACAAATGGACCCATAAAATAAATTTCCCAAACATAAAATAATTCAACTTTTAAAACACAATTTTAAGGCATTTCATTTCTTTTAGTGATATTGCCTACTCATCCACATTGACCATGCTTTTTAACATAATCATTAGCATATTTCAATAAAGTAGTGCAATATAATTTTGATCGAAGAATTTTAGAAATAGTTCAAAATCCTCCAAAATGCCCTCCATAATGTGAATCATGACATTTCTAATCATAAGTTATATTTCATCCTCAAGGACACATCTCCTAATGATTTGATCATTATATTTTCTATATAAATATGGCTCATCCCAAAATAAATATTTAGAATCATGCAGAAATATATGTTTTTGAGTAGATGGTAGGTTAAAAGGAATCTCACCACTGATAATAAAATTCACAATATCAACATACCAAGGCAACCTAGTCTTATGCAAAGTAAATAACTATTCATTTGGAAAAAAATGCTCATTAACATCAATTTCATGAAATCGTTATTCTTCAAATATAAGTCTTAAAAGATGATCAGCAATTTAGATCTCAGTTTCTTTCTTATCTAAGATTTCTATATCAGACTCTTGTAATAAAAGTATTAATCTCACCAATCTAGGTTTGGTATCCTTTTTTTCATAAGAAATTTGATTACAGAATGATCTGTACATGTAAGAACCTTGGTACCAATCAAATAAGATCAAAATTTCTCAGAAGCAAAGAAAATATCTTGTTGTTCTTTTTATGTAATGGCATAATTATATTTTGAACTTAAAGTTCTGCTAGCACAAAAAATAACTTGAAACATTTTGTCTTCCTTTGGCCAAGAACATTATCTACTACATAATCACTAGCATCACATAAGAATTCAATGTAAAAAGAACAATATCATGCAATAAAAATTAGTGCAGTGACTAAGTAAAATTTTAAAATTTTAAGTGCATCATGACATGCATAATCAAAGACAAATGAAACATCCTTTTTCAAATAACTGACAATATTTTGGAAATTTTGGAAAATTCCTTAATAAATCTCCTATAAAAACTAGGATGTCCTAGAGAACTCCTAATTCCTTTAACTGAAGGAGGTGGTAGAAACTTTTTAATAACTTGGACCTTAGCCTTATCCACCACAAACCCCTTCTTGGAAATCTTATTTCCTAGCGTAATCCCTTTAGTCACCATAAATTGACACTTTTTCCAATTCAATACTAGATTTTTCTCAACATATCTTTTATTCATAGTGGTTAGATGATCAAGAAATGAATCAAAAGTAGTGTAAAATATAAAAAAGTCAACCAAAAAATTTTAATGCCCACCTTTATTAAATTTGAAAAAATAGGCATCATACATCATTCAAAAGATGCATGACTATTGCATAAACTAAAGGACATCCTTATAAAGAAAAATGACTCATAAGGAAAGATGAAGGTGGTTTTTTCTTGGTGAATAATTGTTATAAGAATCCAGTGTTACCCTGACTATCCATCTAGGAAATAATAGGAGTGTGTTGCCAACCTACTAAACTTCTGGTAAAGAAATGGAAAGGAGAAATGATCTTTCCTAGTGGATTTATGTTGATCAGCCATTTGTGTGAGGTTAAAACTCTAAAATAAAATATCTAATTTTGAATCAAATCCAAAATCCAAATGTTTAGAATCCAAACCTTAAATCTCTTAGACTTTACCCTATTTCAACGGAATTTTCTATTGACTCAAAACCTTATCAAATGACTGTAGAATCATGTTTGCTCAACTACATTCTTATTAGGTATCTAAAATCACATTAGAAACTTTCCAAAAACCATTGAATATGTTCATATGCATTTTCATATTGATTTGAACTTCCTTGAGCCCTTGGAGGACCATGGAAAACCAACATTGACCAAGAAAACACTTAAACCCTAAATATCCTAAAACAAACTTTTCCATAAACTTCAATATAGCTCAATCAAACAAAACCTTGAAACCTCTTTCAATAAACTATAAATCTCATTTGGAGGGGGGTGGACTCAAATCCAAGCCTTGGTCAAGCTTCACTGACAAAGTCAACCATGTTTGACCAAGGGAACCCTTCACCCTCCAAACATGCATTTCATGCAAGGAGACCAAGTATTGAGACCTCTTCCAAAAAATTCCAAATGTTAGTCGGATTGTTTTGGGCCCAACCCTAATCCATGGTCCAACCTAGTTAACCAAGATAACCTAGGTTGACTAATTATACGTAAACTAAAATTAGTTTAAATCCATTTGTCCAAGCATGCCCAAACCAAATTGAATCCTTGGAACTATTCTTTAGGTCCCCAAGGATCAATCCTAGGTGACGCAACACTTGGGTCCACTTGGCCTAGCCACATGGCTTTATCCAAGTGGCCAAAATGGCCTTTCCATAAGCTAAATCCAAAACTATATTAAATTGTTTCAAGATAATACTTACATTGCATGGCCCTTAGTCATATGCATCATTCATGGTAAGAACAACCCATGGGATAACCTGGGTTAGCCAAATGGGCTAACCAAAAAAGACCAAAATGATTGATTCTGAGCAACATTCCACATCCAAGCATTCCTATGGTAAATTGACACCTGCACTGTGTTCAAGAACCTTCTAGACACCTCTCCACATTAGTTCAAACCATGTGGTGATTAGGACTAGCCTCCATTCAAGAAATCATGGACATGACTTATGGGTTTAGCCCAAGCTCTCTCCATATGCGCCCATTTAAGCCATAGAAGTCCTTGGAATCACTCTAAAGTCATAACTGACCATTCCAAGGAGCTGAGAAGGCCTTAGTAGAAATTAATCAAGCCAATTGGCCAGCTATATACATCTGTAAACTCCTATAACTACCCCTAATTTCTCTTTTGAAGGATTGCTTCTTTGAACTTAAAAAGCTTCTAGAGTGCTCTAGGATTAAATCTTCAGCCCCACATCCCTTCTAATTATCTTCTTCGACGAGTTTATAAATTCTTCAGTGAAGTCCCTCTTGCTAAAATCCATCATCTCACCCATTTCTCCTTTAACCTTGTTCCCTGAAGAAAATTTGTTCTTTGGACCAAGATAAACTTTCTTGAACTTAGGATTTAGCCATTGGAGCTATAACAGAGCTAATCTTCCATTCCTCATCACCCATCCTAGAAGTTTTGGTCAATTATAAAGTGAAACTTCTATCCAATAGGATATGACCATTAGATTACTTTATGATGTTCTCGAATAAATTTTAGCAAGACCCACCAAGCATATTTCTTGTATCTTGCTGGAATATGCTTGTGGCCTAGAAATAGAGTGGGAGGTTAAAGACAAAATCCTAGCCATTATTTCTAATCAAATGCTTCGATTAGATCTAATATGATCTTATAGTTCAATCGTATTCAAATTGTGACTGTTTGATATGGGGTTAGATTTCCATGATTAAAGTCATGTGAAACTATTAGCGTGGCAATCATTGCCTAACCAATTAGATAGTGCTGTGTGAAAAGTGCAACTAGCTGTGTAATTGGTTAATTAAAATTTTAAAAATTCATCCAATCTTTAAAAATTAATAACTCCTCACATAGTTGTCTAATTAGGGTGTTCATAGGATCCTTGGATTTTTCTTGAGGAGATCTACAACAGCCTTATGGTTTGACACCTTAATTCCTAGTAGATAAAAAAAAAACTTCAAGGATACCCTTTAGGGTATTCTTAGAATTATTCATTAAATACACTTCACCATGGTCTGAAAATTTTATAGATGATTCTTGGCGATGTTTTACACATCTTCAAAATTTTTAATATTAATTTAAAACTATTAATTGCTTCAATTCATTGATCTAAGTTCATAGATCAAGAAATGACCTAGAACATAAAATTGTTATGTATGTAAATCCAATCTGAATTAGGCCTTAGTTTATGTGGATTAATTGTGCATTGTCCAAGCATTAGAAGACCACTGTTTTCATCCTTCCTTCCATTTTTAGTTTACCTAAACAAATTCCCAAATGTACAGTGGTATTTTCTTTTGGAATTGATTAAAACCCTAGGACGGCTTTAATTAGAACACCCAAACTTCACAAACATAATTGGCCTAGAATTTTCTTTAATTCATAATAAATTTGAATTAAATCCTAAAAATAAAAAGTAAGTTTTTTTAATCATAAATTTAATACTCTTTCATGGAAAATGAAATTCCCCATAAAATTCTTGAAAAATAAATATTAATTAAAGAATCAAAAAAATTAAATAGTTAATTAAATAAAAAAATTGAAAGTTAAATTAAATTCTTAAATCATTTTAAATACTTGCAATCATCCGTAGAAGTCATCAAAGAAATTGGGGGAAGATTTTGAGAGATTTGGAGTTTACTTGGGGCATAAACAAATAATCCCCTAATTATTCATTTAAATAAATATAATTAATTGGTTGAACTAGGAAAAATCATAATCAATTAAATAAAAATTTAAAAAATACAAACTCACTGGCATTGAACTCTAAATTAAATCTAATATTTACTAAAAATTAGACACATTCAAAATCTTGAATAAAATAAAAAGTCAAATATAAGTCAAACATAATTTATAATAATAATTAAATAATTATTAAACTTTATCACCAAAAAATTAATAAAAAATTAACTTAATGAACTAAAAATCATAACAACAATAATAACCAAAACTAAAAATAAGAACAATGATATATAGTCTAAAAACTTGAGCACGCAGGACTATTAGTCTAAAGTGGGATGAAATAAACCTCATAGTTTTGGTGTAAATAATGGACATTACCACTTAAACTAAATAATCAGTAGGAAATCACTAATAAAATGAAGCTTTTATACCTTACATTAGATTGAATTTGGATGACATAAGTGTATTGGATTTATAAAGCCTGAGGTTCAAAATGGTTAATCAAAAGTAAGGACTTTAGATAACCAATCATTATTGAACTTCAACATTTAAAATCTACCTTAAAATAAATATCATGATATTGAAAAATTAAAACTTGATTTTAAACTAAATATCTCTTAGCCTAAAATAATTCAAAAACCAAAATGGAAGATAACTCTAAATAATAACAACCTTAAGTCATGTCTAAACCACAAAGCGTATTACACACACGGTAGATTGTTTGAAAGGATGCATGCTATTTATTCTGGATAAATATGATATGTTATATTATAATGCTTTCTCTTTGATCTTTAATGGGTGTTTAGATTTCTCTAGGTTAGGAGAAATATGGATATTTATTACTAATCAGAATTTTTTATAGATAGCTGATAAGTGTAACTAATGTTATGTTTTATGTATTAATTTGTTAGTGAAAATGTGCAACTTTTGTTTTATTTGTGTATAAAAATATAGGAATTAAGCAAAAATTTTAAGTATGGTATAGCATCACAGTGTCAGTCCCAATACCACTACGGCGCCATCATTAACACATATGGAGCACCGAAATATTGACATGGCAGTAGCTAGTCTCTATTTGACAAGGTTGTAACCTCAAATGAGTTAACGTCGCAAAGCACAATCTCTATCTACATAGCACTACAACACCAAATTCTAGCACTGCTAAGTCAATGGAGTGCATCGCAGTGCTCAACCATCAGTAGCATCGTGGTGCTACAGTTGTAATTATTCAGGCTATGATCTACCAATGAAGTAACACATCGATTCATTAAATAGTAGGTCCATGTCAGCAAGTGCCACAGTGGAGGAAACCTTTCAGTGTTGTGGCATTAGTTCATTTTATGGGTGTCACGATGATAGTGTCTCAAGCGCCGCAATGCCAAAATTTATTTTTTATATTTCTTTTATAAATAGACTATTTGTAATGTTAGTAGAGGAGTTCAGTCACTTGTTTAATTTTAGTCTTTATAGTGCTTCTCTGATTTTTTCTTAAGGGAATTCAGAGAAGTACTAGATACTTTAATTAGAGTGTTTGTCTTATATTTATGGAAGAAATTCTGTAAGTTCAAGGAGGGGTGTAGTAGAGATCATTAATCCCATCTAGTAATATCTTTCCTTCTATACTTTCTTTCTTTTGTAAAATTAATTAAAATGAATATACTTTACTTATTTTTATGTTTGGCTAAATTTCTAATTTTGAATTGATGGTGTAAATGAAGTATGGAGATTAATGAGTTCTCTTCATTAATAATTTCATAATGTTTTGAATATACCAGGTCTTCATTTAATGCACAAAGTGGCTATATGTATAATAATTAATATCAACTATAATGTGGAGCCTAGGAATAGGAAAGCAGACATAACCATATATGTTGGATTCGTATGATGCAAATATATGCATAGTGCCTGACATGTATCAAATTTATTGAGATGAATTGTCATGAGGGGTTTTTAATAGTACATGCTTAACATACTCTTTGAAGCTTTCATAGGATAATAATCTTTGGGAGTTTAGACTGGTATTAAGGTTGGGAGAGTGTAACCTATCCTTTACCTCTTCACATATGACTGATCGGTCGATGATACATATTCTCTAAATAGCATCAATATAAAAGAAAATCATTGGGAAACATATTGTATTTACATTCCATCAATCCAAAATAATTTATCCAAATAGTGTTTTATTTAAATATTTTTTATTTTAAATTAAGTGATTGAATCGCCACCAAAACTTATTTTAATTGAGTAGGATGATTGTTGTAGTTAAAGTAGAAAGTACTTGAATTTGGAAGTAAACATTCTTCCTTATGGGATTGATATTCTACTTGTATACTTACTTATATTAAGTGGGGACATTTAAATTTTTATATTAAAGAAAACCTAAGCATTGTTTAGGGATTAATAGAGCCCTAAATAATTTTCATTATTCTTTAGTTTACTTCACCTCCCATCAAGTTTTTAGCATTATTGTGGGGAAGAATTTATTTTATTTATAAATTTACTATATTATTAAATTAGTTACAAAATTAGACTGACTCATACTTTATTAATAATATATCTATATGGAATTTGGTGTTGTTGTGTTGCACTATATTTCGCATTAATAGTTATGTCATTAGTCATGTTTGTATTTTGTTATTTACGTGTCACAGTGCCAGATATTACAGCGCCAGATATTACAGTGCCACAGTGCTTGCCTTGATTTTAGTATGGTTCCATAAATTGAAATTTAATAACTTTAATAATTATATAACCTAGCAGCACAACATTTATCTTTGAAGCGTTGCAGTGCCAGTTAAATTTAGTCATTAAATGTTGTTAAGTCAATTTTTAAAATGAATCGTATGGATTGATAGTCACATTATTTGTTTCAAGTTAGTGTCACAGTGCCAAAACTAAAATTGCGGTGCCACATCATTTTCATTACCACAACATCGATAACACCACAATGATTATTTGACATGACCATTACTTCTCTGACATGTGGCAACACAGTAGTGGTGACCCATTTCTAAAAATTCATTTCAAATTCTTAGAACTAGCATTGCTGTGCACCACTGTAATGTTTGAATCTGACCATTTGTAATATAGTGCATGCACCAAGTGTAACAGCACCATACCTCTCAGTGTTGCAGCGCTTCAACATTTATAAATTGGCATGTCATTTTCATTTCATTTCCCCTTAAATTCCATCAATTTCTCTTCTCTACTCTTAAGTTTCTCTCTATAGAAATAGCGCCCAAAACCTCTATATCAGGGAAGAAGAGAGATGCCACCTATGATAGAACTAAATTTGTTTCTGAGGCAACCAAGGCTAGATATACAGATTGGGTAATCACTAAACCTTTAATTCCTAAGCATGGTTTTCTTAGCACAACCCAACTAATCCTTCAAATTATTTCTTCTAGAGGTTGGGTTCATTTTTGTGAGGAACCATTTGTGGCCATTATCAATGTTGTGCATGAATTTTTTGCTAATGGAAATGAGGCTTCTAAATTTAAATATTATGTGAGACGGAGATGGGTACCATTTGAATCTTCCACTATTAATAGAATCCTTAAAGTATAAGATTTGGAATTTGATGAATATTTTTCTTTTAGCCATGCTCATTTTGATTTCTAAGAATTTTTTGACTTACTTAATGGACCAAATAGTGGAGCTAGGTGGAAGACTAGTGAAGAGAGAATCATTAATTTCCTTGACTCCTATATGAGTTAAACCTCCAAGGCTTGGCACTATTTCATCTCTGCCTGCATTCTGCCTAGCAAAAATATTAATAAAGTAAATAATGATAGAGCCCTCCTAAATTTTTCCATTCAAAGGGGCTGCACTAATAACATTAGAAAGTTGATCATGTCTTCCCTTACATACAGTATGAGGGGATCTACTTCAGTGGATCTTGGCCACACTTCTTTAGTTTTTGCTCTTTGTGTAGCCACAAGAGTGAGGGGTGATCAAAATGTAGAATAATTATTCCCCATACCTTCTCTCATTAGGGGTAAAATTTTGAGCTTTAAACAATCTGATATCGAAGAGATGGATCCCAGTGAGCCTAGGTCTTCAGGAGGGGCAAGGAGTAACAATAAAAAGAGTGCAAGGACTCCTAAATCTCTAAGTGATCAAGTGGCAGACTTGAGTAGGAAAGTGGAGATGGTGACTCATTCTTGTGAAGAGTCATGAGACTTACAATTTGAAATAAAAATGTGAATGGCTCATACAATGGACCAAAAGCAGAAGCTGATATTCGAAATCATTAATTATGTACTCCATAAAAGAAAAAAGATAATGAACTACAAATGGTTCTTAAAAAGAAAAAAGAAATGAAAAATATCAAAAAAAAAAAAAAGATGACTACATTCAAAAAATGGTATCAATGAAAACTTAAGAATTAAAATGTTATCTAATACAAAAACTATAAAGGATAAGATGAGAAAGAGCTAATATAAGGGATGATGAACAAATGAAAGTACAATTTTAATTACAACCATATCTAATTATTAAAACTACATTATTTACTTTAACATTCAAAAGTTAAAGATTAAATCTATAACCTAAAACTCCAAATTAGGTAACACAAGAATGATTTATTATTTACTCCAATGTTCATATTCTCTCTCTTTGGTGTTCTTTGGCTCTGGTGATCAGGTTTCTCCTGTAGCTTTTCGTGGTGTTTACTATTGATTTTTGGTGTTTTGATTTCAGTTTGTTTCTCTTGGCTTTCTGTTGGCTTTTTGGCCTGGGGCCTTCGACTCCTTTTTTATTCAGGTTTTCATCATGATGGCTGGTCCATCCTCTTCTACTCCTTCCCCTTGGGGTGGGACCTAATAGAGGCTTTTTTGATGTAGCTGGTAATGATTCCAACCCTAAATTGCAGTCTTTTCGTGATGTTCTTGTGGTAATGTGTCTTCAAATGATTCCGCTTTTTCTTTTTCTAAATCTTTGGTAAAAGGGTTTGCTGCGCTGGTGATATCTTATGATGATATTTTGATACTTGCTTCTCCCTACCAATTTATATCGATTGGAAAGTTTTCTTTGAAACATCCTAACCAAGATTCTATTAGATCTTTATTTGGTAATATGAAACTATCAGGGATATTCTCTTTTGGTCTATTGGATGGTAGGCATGTTGTTCTTTAACTTTCTAATGATTTGGACTATACTCGGATTTTTGCCAGAACATCCTATTACATCAATAATTGTCAAATGATATTACTTAAGTGGACTCCTTTTTTGATATTAAAGAAGAGTGTCATATAGTTCCTATTTGGCTTTCATTTCCTAATTTGAGATTTCACTTTTTTAATTCTCATGTTTTACATGCTTTGGGATCTATTATTAATAGACCTCTTCAAACTGACCATGCCCCTGCCACTCGATCCAGGCCTTCGGTGGCTAGGATTCTGGTCAAACTGGATATCACCAAAAAACACACTAGAGAAGTGTGGAAAAGGAATTACAGCATGTAGATAGTGAAGGTGAGCTAATTCATAGTACTTGTGCTTTAAACTACACCAATGGTGACCAACCTGAGAATGATGAGGGTGATGAGAATAACCATATGGAGGAAGGAGAATTTGTGCCTAATAAAGATGCTTCTCTATTATGAAAATCTAAAGGTATTACTGATGTTTCACTATTGTTTGTTGTTTTCAAACAACATGCAAATAATGTGGAGGAGGTTATACCAGAGTGGGCAAGAGGAAAATTAAAAATAATAAAACCATGGATGGCAATCATCTAGGGTCACTCGAGCTTCTAATCTTTCTTCTTCCAATGATTAAAGCCATTATTTAGAATATTAGGAGTGTGGGTAATCTTCCTTCTAAAAATAAAGTGAAGAATTTAAGAAGGATTCACCATATTAATGTTTTGGTCTTACATGAGCCTTTAACTTCTTCATCTAAGCTGGACTCGACTCATATTTATTTGGGTTTTGATTATTCCTTTAGTAATTTCTCTAATAAAATCTAGATTTTCGGGAAGCATTGGGTTAATTTAAACATTTTAAATGATTATCCACAAATAGTGCATACTAGTATTAATTTCCTTCAGTTTTCTTGTTGTAACTCTTTTATTTATGCTTCTTGTTCAAGGATTGAGAGGAGAATTTTGTGGGCTCAAATTACTGATTTTTCTTCCAATATTATCAAACCTTGGCTAGTTGGTGGTGACTTTAACACTATTACTTATGATTCGGATAGAGTTGGTGGTAATTCTCCCAACTTTCATGCTATGGAAGATTTTAATGATACGATTTTAAACTCTAACTTACATGATATTGGTTTTAATGGCAATACTTTCACGTGGAATCAAAGTACCATATGGCAACGGTTAGATCATATTCTTTGTAACAACTTTTGGATATCAAAGTTTCATAATATCCATATTGAACGTCTCTCTAGAACTTTATCTAACCACTCACCTCTTCTTTTGAGTATTTCCCTGCACTATAATAGTAATCCATCTTCTTTTAGATTTTAAAATATGTGGATGCTTTTTTATTCTTTTTTAACAATGTTAAAGATAATTGGTATGCCCCTTTATTTCCTTCTGATAATATTGTTGGTATGACTAGATTTTGGTTTAAGCTTAAAAGGCTTAAGCAGAAGATGAACAGGTGGAACAAAGTTATTTTTAAGAATTTATTTTCTAATATTGTGCATGCTGAGAATCAAGTGGTCATGGCTGATAACAAGTATATCAATGAACCTTCTGGTGAGAATCTTTCTAATTTGAATGAGGCCTAAGATATCTTATTTAAACTGCAAGGGCAAGAGGAAGTTTATTGGAAACCAAAAGCGGCTTCTAAATTCCTTGTTGAGGGGGATAGAAATACAAAGTTTTTTCATAATATTACCAATCATAAGAAAGTTACTATTCATATTCATAAAATTACTACTCCTAATGACCCTCATATTGATGATCCTGACTTGATTAATGAGTCGGGTATTGATTATTTTAATAATGTGTTTAATAAAAAATTTTGTCCGAATTTGAACTTGGATTTCTCTTTTATTCATTTTATTATTTTTGAGGAGGATAACATGATGCTTACTAAAATTCTTTCTACTGAGGAAATTTGGTTAATCATTAAAGATATGAACTCAGATTCTGTTGCTGGCCCTGATGGTTTTTCTACTAAATTTTTTCAAAAGTCTTGGCATATTATTAAAGAGGACTTAGTTAAAGCTGTTATTGATTTCTTCAAGGTCAATCCTTACCCTAAATTTTTTACTACTACCTCAGTTATCTTAATTCCCAAAAATGATGCCCCAAATTTTTGGAATGATTTTCATCCTATTAGTCTTTGCTCTTTCATCAACAAGCTTAATTCTAAGCTGCTTATGGCTAGACTAGCATTAATTCTCCCTAATATTTTCTCCTTAGAGCAAATAGGTTTTTGTTAAAGGTCACTCTATATTTGATAATGTCTCCTAGTTCAATAATTAGTTCATGATTTGGAGGCCAAAATTTTTGGTAGTAATGCTACTTTCAAAATTGATATTACCAAAGCTTATGATAATCTCAATTGGTCTTTTCCTTATATTATGCTTAACAAGTTTGGTTTGAATAATGAATTCATTAAGATCATTAATAATATTATCGAACATTAATTCTTTTCTATTATTATCAATGGCAAAAGTCATGGTTTTTTTGGTTCTACTCATGGGCACAGGCAAGGGGATCCTTTATCCCCTCATTTATTTATTTTGGTGGTGGAGTTTCTTTCTAGAGGTCTTAAAAATCTGTTTAGTAAATACCCAACTCTTCAATATCGCATAATGGGTGGGTTCCCTATTTCTTATTTAAGCTTTGCTGATGATTTTATTATCTTTACTAATGGTTCCAAAAAAATGCTTAATATTATCTTTAAATTTCTGAGACTTTTTCAAAATGCTAGTGGGTTAATTTTTAACCTCAAAAAAGTTGCTTTATCACTGCTAAGTCTAAATCCAATCATAGAATCAACTCTATTCAGAATAATTCTGGTTTTTTGCACAAGCATCTCCCCCTTAACTATTTAGGCACTCCTCTATTTAAGGGCAAGAAAAGATCGCATTTATTTGGGGACATTTTTTCTAATATCCATAAAAAACTTTCTACCTGGGCTTTTAATTTTCTTTCTTCTTGGGGTAGATTAGTTTTTATTAAAAGTGTTTTTTGTTCTATTCCTATCTATTTATTCCGTACTTTATATCCTACTGTGAATGTTTGTACTAAACTTAAAAGAATTTTTAACAAGTTTCTTTGGGGGAGCAAAGAGGGTAAGTCTACTTTAATTTGGGCTTCTTGGGACAATTTCTCTGGCATTCAAGATGAAGGTAAGATTAGTTTTAAGAACTTAAATAATATGGCTCTTGGTTTTTATTATGAACTGTGGTACAATTTAAGATCTAAAAAAGCATGTGGGCTAAGTTTATGAACTCTAAATATTGTGTAGGCAAACATCCACTCAACTGTATTTTAAAAAAAGGTGATTCTTTAAATTGGAAAAGGTTGTGCTCCATTAAATGGAATGCAGAGTGTTTCATTCAATGTGGCTTGGGTTCGGGTGACATCTTTCTTTGGCAAGATAATTGGTTAGGTTTCTCTTCTATTCATAATTTGCTTAACACCCATACTACTAGTGCCTATAAAGTTTCTCATTTTATTCATAATGGAACTTGGAATGTGGATTATCTTTCTAATATGGTGCTTGATTTTATCATTCTTCTTATTTTGAAACTTCCTCTTCAACTTGATAAGAATGATTGCATCTTATTTAATATATGTAAGGATGAGAGCTTTTTATTAAAAGAGGTCTGGCATTTTCTTCAGAATTGTCAGCCTAAAAATCAGATTTTATCTACTATTTGGCAAAGAGGTATTCTTGCTTCTTACTCTATTATTATATGGACAATTTTTAATAACTACATGAGTGTGGATACTATTCTTACCAAGAAGGGTTTTAAAATTGATTCTAAATGCCAATGTTGTTATCATATCCAAACCCTAAATCATGTTTTTGCTAATGGTTCTATTGCGCTGAAAGTTTGGTTGTTTTTTGATAATATTCTTAATTCCCATTTTTGCAAGGATTATAACACTATAAAGGGCATTATGAAGGACTGGTTTGTTTCCACCAAGATTCATATATATAATATCTTACCTATTATTTTTTGTTGGTTCCATTGGAAGAGGATAAATGACTCTGAACATGAAAATATTAATATGAATGCCATGAACATTATCTTTAAGGTTAAAGATAAGGTGAGATAGTTATATTTGGCTAATTTGATCAATAGCAATTCTTTTAGTGGTTGTCACCAAACTACGCAGATTTTTTGTATCAATTTTATGTCTACTACTCATTTTTATAAAGACACTATCGTTAAATTGATTAAGCCTCCCCCATGGATGTTATAAACTCAATACTGATGGGTCTTTTAAATGTTCTAAGGATGGCTATGGTGGTCTGATCCGTGATTTTAATGGTCAAATTATTATGGTCTTTGCGGGTCCTTCCCCTGTCAATAATACCATTGTCGCTGAGCCTGAGGCTTTAAAATATGGTATTCAATTATGTTTTTTTGTAGGAATTACTAATATTTGGATTGAAGTTGATGCCATGTTGGTTATTTATTACATTACTGAGCATGTTAATTACAATCCCACGTATTATTATACCATCAGAGAAATTACACAGTTGTTTTCATTCATTAATTTTTCTATTACTCACATTTATAGAGAAGGTAATTCTGATGCTGATTTTTTAGCCAATTTGGGTTGCAATTTGATGGAATATATGGAGTATATGGGGTCTTCTCTTCCTTCCAAAATTGTTGGGTTGGCTAGGCTTTACCGTTTGGGGTTGCCCTAAATTAGAAGTAAATAAGCTTCTTGTCTTTTTGAGGCTTCATTCTTCTTATGGTTTTCTGGATTATGTCTTATTTGGTTTTGTTAATTTTTCCTGTTCTCTTTAAATCGGGTTTCTTTTTTGTATTCTATTACGGGGAGGTTGTCAATTATGTTTTTCCCAATCATATGGGAGGGTGTTTGTTATCTGCTAGTCCCAGCTGGGCTAATTTGGAAGGGATTTCCTTTTATTATTATGGTGTTGTTTTATAATTTGATATGGGTGTTATGTTTTCCTATCAGGTGGGCTGCTTAAATTCTCCTCTCTGGTTGAAAGGTGTTTGGTACTATAGTGATGGGCGTTTTCATTTTTAGCTTTTAACTTCCTATATATTTGCTGCTTTATCCTTTTTTATGGCTACCCTGTCATCCTTTCAGTTGGGCTGCGTAATCCTCATCTTGAGTTGGGAGGATATTGGTTCTTATGATGGTATTTATTTCCAAATTTTGTTCTCTCCCAAAATTCTTCCAGGAAATTACAGGACCTTTGAATTTTATTTTCTGCTTTTACTGGTTAGAGATACATTTCATTTCAGTATTGGTATTAGTCTTAGTATGCCTTAGGTTATGTATGACAACTCTATTTATTTATGCTTTCATGTGACTTTTTTACAATTCTCTATTTGGTTCAGTACATTTGTGGCTATGGTGCTAGGTGATTATAAGGTTTGTAATGTGGGTTTGCAGATTGCCAAGATCAAGGGGAGATTCTTACTTGCTATTTGGAAGTTCTTCATCTTTCTTTACTACAATGCTTATTGGTTGAAACTTCCTTTTAGTTATATTTCTCCTATTTTATTCCATGAGTTATTATGCACGTTTCCCTTATGTAGTCTTTTGCTATTGTAGGTTCTTTGGATTGTGGTTTTTGTGGACATAGTGACTTATTTTTGCACGAAGTATGTGCTAAATTCCTTTTCTCTTTTCTTCCTTTTTTGGGTGCTGCCTACTTGCAGCCCTAGAATATTTTATGTGAATTTTTTATTGTTATTAGAGGAGACCATCGGCTCTTATCTTTTTAATTTTTTTTATAGCTCTTTCGAGCATTAGCAAGCTAAAGGTCCCCTTTAAGGACCTTGTATCCTTCTTTTATATTAACGCATAGGCCGCACAATGGGTTTCTCCATAAAAAAAAAAAGAATGTTTTATTAAGTTTAACTATTGGTATTTTCCAAACTATAAGTATAGCTTTGATTCATTTTTGTAAATTCTAGACAGTGATGTATTATCCTATATTTTAGTAATTTTATATTATAATTTTTTATTTTGGTTAATCACTTAATAAGAATTATCAACTTTTATTCACTTGAAGACAAGCAAGAGTTTAAGCTAGGTGGATTTGATAAGTGTAGATAATATTATGTTTTATGTGTTAATTTGTTAGTGAAACATGTTATTTTAGTTATATTTGTATAGAAAAATACAAGAAATGGGAAAAATTTTAAGTATAGTACAGCGTCATGGCATCGATCACAATACCTGCCACAACGCCAAAATTGACACCACTGGTGCACCGAATTTGGACGTGGCGGTACCCAATCTGTATTTGACAGTGTCACAGTGTTAGAGGATTCAACACTATAAAGCCTAATATCTTTCAACATAAAATCACGATGCCAAATTCCAGTGCTGCTAAGTTAAGGGAGTGCAACGTAGATGTTGTAGCACTCATCCATCCGCAATGCCACGACTCTATAGATGTAATTTTTTAGGCCATAATCTATGAGCAAAAAGATACATCAATTCATTAAATAATCATCCATGCCACCAAGCACCACAGTGTAGGAAGCCCTTCAGCGTTGCGATTTTAGTTCATTTTATGTGTATCATAGTGCAAATATCTAAGCGCCATGGCGTTAGAATCTATTTTTTATGCTTTTCTATAAAAAGTATATTTATAATGTTAGTAAAGGAGTTCAATCACTTATTTAATTTAGGTTTTTATAGTGCTTCTCTGATTTTTTCTTAGGAGTGAGAACTAAGGGAATTCAAATAAGTACTAGATACATTCCACTATAGTGTTTAGATTGTGTTTGTGGAAGTAGTTTTGTATGTTCAAGGAGGAGTGTAGAGGAGATCATTGAACCTATCCAGTGCTATCTTTTCTTCAATACTTTCTTTCTTTTGTGCAATTAATTAAAATGAATATGCTTCACTTGTTCTTCTTGTCTAATTAAATTTTCTAATTTTGAATTGATGGTGTAAATGAAATATGGAGTATAATGAGTTCTCACCAATAATTTCATGATATTTTCAATGTACCAGGTCTTCATTTAATGCATATAGTGGTCATATGTGTAAGTAATATCAGCTGTAATGTGGAGCCTATGCAAATTATGTTGGATTGATATGGTGCAAGCATATGCATAATGCTTATCATGCATCAAATTTGTAGAGATGAATTGTTATGAGGGGATTTTAACAGTACATGATTTACTTACTCTTCTAAGATTTTCATAGTGTGATAGACTATGGGTGTTTAGAGTGGTATTGAAGTTTAAATAGTTTAGTCTATCCTTTATCTTTTCATGCTTGACCGAGTGGTTAGTGATGTATATGCTCTAAGTAGCATCAATATAAAAGAGAATCATCAAGAAACATATTATATTTATATTCCAACAATCCAGAATAATATATCCCATTATTGTTTTAATTAATTATTTTTTATTTTAAATTAAGTGATTGAATCTTCACAAAAACTTATTTTAATTGAGTAGGATAATTATTGTAGTTTAAGTAAGCAATACTAGTATTTGCATGTAAACATTCTTCCTCGTGGGATCAATACTTCCTTGTAGGATCATTATATTACTTGATGCAGCACATATACCTGCATGTATGAAGTGTGGTTTTTATAATTTTTATATCATAGAAAACCTAAACATTATTTAGAGATTGATAGAGCCCTAAATCATTTTGAAAATTCACTAGGTTACTCCATACCGCCCCCATCAATAGTTATGCTTATGTAAGGCTAAGATTAAAGAGGGGCTAAAAATTGATTAAAATTTAAACTAATTAGATTATCTGTAGGTACTTTCGCTGCTTAGCACACTTAATTATTAAAACTTTTGCCAAACTTATAGGTTGCTTACAAAAATGCTTATATGATGTTATGTGATATTATTTGAGATGCTTATATAAACTGTTATACTAATATGCAGGGAGTTTATGTCATTTTCTTTTTAAAAAGGTAAAAAAGAGTGGTTAAAGTCTAATAATAAGGTATTTTTTTTACAATAAAAAGATTAAGGGACCAAAGGGGAAACAACTTCCTCAAATGGAAAGTTCTTTTCAATTGGAAGCCATGTTAGACGAGCAAATATGAAGCTTAAAAGAAAGAGCTTTAACAAACATGAAGCCCAAAGAAAAGAGCTAAAGATTGAAAATGCCATATTTTATTAAAGACTTTCATCATTTCATAGGAGTAGAATCTAGGTTGTTATCAGTGGAGCCTAGCCACCTTTACTTCTCTACAAACTCTTGGTTGTATTAAGTTGCACTTATCACATGGACTTTGGACATTCTATACTTTTATTTTTGGTTGGTTGGTTGATTGATTATTTATAATTGATTGTGCTTAGAAATTACATGCTTTTATTGGTTTCTTTGTTGCATGTGCATGTGCATGTGCCTGGATATTTTCTTAGGCTCTAAGGAAATAAAACTTTTTATACTAACAACCAATAAAAATTTTAAAATAATATAGAAAGATAACTTAACTATAAAGTAAACTAGAACTCGTTTGTGAAAGTTCGATAGGGATGTTAAGCCCTAGTGAACTAGTCCCGAGGCTAACCAAGAGGGGGGGTGAATTGGTTATTTAAAAATTTCACGTGCAACAGAAAAATCTTTTCGATACTTACCAGCGAAAACAAATAAACAAGAACGAAAAGATCAATCATAGATATTCACCCAAGCAGTTAATATCAGAAATGTAAAGTGCAAAACAGAATCAGAAAAGCAAACCAAATTTTATAGTGGTTCGGTCAACTTGACCTACGTCCACTCCCCGGAGCCTCCCCTCCAGGTATTGCACTAAACAAAAAGTGACTCTCCTTTTGCTCCTACAGCAAGGCGGAGAAGCCTGTACAAAACCTCCTTTCCACCACCAGGTGAGGCAGAGAACCTTTTAACTCCTTTTGGCTTCCACCTGAAGCGGGCAGAGAACCCAGCACTCCTTTTGCTTCCACTTGAAGCGGGCAGAGAACCCTGGATCTTCTTGCGAACGATCCTCCCAACAACGAACACCAACTAGACGGAAGACGACGAGCGGAGAAGACGACTCTGATCCTTGCTTGGAGCAACCTTAGTGAATCCCTCACTAACTCCCCCTTAGAAGATCCTCTCCCTCTCTCTCCCAACTCTCTCTCTCTAGGGTTTCTCTGGGAAGGAAAGTGGCAAAAGATATTTTCTAAACAAAGAAAAAGGTCTTTTATATGAGGGCTCAAAAATAGCCCTAAATCTCAACTGGTCGGCCAAGATCATCCAGGACGATCGATAGATCATCCTGTACGATCAGTACAAAATCAACTATTTTAGCCTAGATGATCTGGCTCTTCTGGACGATTAGTACAAAAAATTGTTCATATCGTCCTGTACGATCCTGTGATCGTCCGGGATGATTAGTGTAAATTGAGGAATATCGTCCAGGAGACAGTTCGGGTCGTCCAGAGAAACTTGTGCTGGATGACTCAAAAATGACTTTATCGTCCAGGACGATAGGTATATCGTCCTGTACGATTAGTTCAAAAAGTGCCCAAATCGTTCTAAAAATAGTTCGGGATGTACAGCTAAAATGCACTAGACGATCATGATCGTCCGGGACGATCCTACGATCGTCCAGGATGATATGATCGTATCAATCAAGTATTAATTGCTTTCCTAAGTTACCAAACTAATTTAGGCATGATTGTACTGGATCATCCAGGATGATACATGTATCGTCCGGGACGATCAGACCAAGTATCTAAAAATAAGAACTTGCCTAACTTGATCTAGCGGCTGAGAATTTTTGATTTGAGACTATCGTCCCGTATGATCCAAGGATCGTCTAGGACGATCAGCTTAATCAGACACTGTTAACTTGGTCACCCTAATTAGGGTTTCTATTTTTACTGGATCATCCAGGACGATGTGACCATCATCCAGGACGATATGAACAAAAATAAATAGAAACTCTAACTCACTCAAGCTCTCCCCCTGAGTCTGTGTGTGCAAGGTTACTTAGCTAGGGGATCAGTTACATTACAATTAACTCAAGAAAAAGAAAAATATTACATTGGACACACTTGGACTCGATCTTGAGTTGGCTTGAGTTGTTCATGATCTTTTGTGCTTGAAACGGGTTAGCCAAGCAAAACACAATAGAAACATGTTTGTCATCATTAAAACTAGATTTGCAATAATCTCCCCCTTTTTGATGATGGCAAACCTATGTTTAGTAGTTTAAAAATACATGAACTAGGAGATCAAAATTTTTTTTTTTAAAATTTCATTGAACAATTAAAGTAGTACAAACACAAGTACAAAATATAATAGGAACAAAGCTACTACAACTGAAACATAACAGGAACAAAACTAGTACTGACTCCCCCTTTTGACATCACAAAAAGGAGGAGGGTAAACAAAACCAACAGAACCAATCAGTACAAAACAAAAATAGTGCAAATAAAACATAAAAAATAGCCGCTATAAAAACATAAAACTAAAACTGAGGTGGATCCTGATCGGAAGAAGGAGGTGGCGGTGGTGGGTTGAAGTAATGGTGAATGGCCTGAAAGTGGGCTCCAATCCATGCGATGTCCTGGTCATGCTGATCCAAAAAAAAAACACAACCACAAAACTAACACAAAACAAAACAGAACGAATAAAACTCAAAGCGAAAATGCATAAAAGCAACATTTTTTTTATCAAACTGCTCTAGTAAATCAGAATTTTTCCTTGATTTTGGATTCAAAAACTAATAAGGAGATAATTGATAGCGCTGAAAACCATAAAAAGTTGGAAAAATTGACTTTCGTAACTCCCACCTCGGGCACCTCATCGATGCAAATCTCTTTTAAAACAAAAATCTAATTCAGAAGAAAAGAAATTAGATTCAAAAAGAGATCCTTTCAAGCCTCATTCCAGAAAAATATCTGATATAATAGTGTTACAAAGTAAAAAAATCAGAAATCAGGATTTCCAAACTCAAGCTTTTGAAAATATTAAGTGGCGCACCGATTTTTCTAAGACATTTAACGATCTGAAAGGGAAGAAAGCTTGGTTGGGCTCATTTTATGCCTCTTTCTCAACTTATTTGGCGTTTTGTGCATCTTTTGATTTTTTGATACACTTTGTGTATCTTTTAGTTTGGCGACACTTCGCATCTTTTCAGTTTTGGGCTCATTTTGTGCCTCTTTTTCTCTTTATGTGGCGCACTGTGCATCTTTTGTAAGCTTTCTCCCTCTCAAAATCTATAAAAGATCTCAGCTGTAAAATTACCTTCCAGATATAAGAGATGCTATCCCCGATAAGGAAGAGTAATTCACAAAACAAAAGCCAGACGTCATAGCAAATGTAACTAATCCCCTAGCTAAGTAACATTGCACACACACACTCAGGGGGAGAGCTTGAGTGAATTAGAGTTTCTGTTCATTTTTTTTTGTTCAGATCGTCCTGGACGATATTCACATCATCCTGGACGATCCAGTAAAAATAAAAACCCTAATTAGGGCGACCAAGTTAACTGTGTCTGATTAAGCTGATCGTCCTGGATGATCCTTGGATCGTACGGGATGATAGGCTCAAATCAGAAATTCTCAGCCGCTAGATCAAGTTAGGCAAGTTCTTATTTTTAGTTATTTGGTCTGATTATCCCGAACGATACGTGTATCATCCTGGACGATCCAGTACAATCATGCCTAAATTAATCTGCTAATTAATGAAAGCAATTAATACTTGATTTTTGTTTGAAAGGAATTTGAGCCTGTAGGGTATATGAGGTCGGAGTTACGAAAGTCAATTTTTCCAAACTTTTCTGGATTTCAGTGTTGTCTATTATCTTCTTAGGAGATTCAAAAACCAATAAGGAGATGATTAACAGCTCTGATACCACTTGAAAGTTCGATAGGGATGTTAAGCCCTAGTAAATTAGTCCCGAGGCTAACCAAGAGGGGGGGTAAATTGGTTATTTAAAAATTTCACGTGCAACAGAAAAATCTTTTCGATACTTAGCAGTGGAAACAAATAAACAAGAACGAAAAGATCAATCACAGATATTCACCCAAGCAGTTAATATCAGAAAAGTAAAATGAAAAATAGAATCAGAAAAGCAAACCAGATTTTATAGTGGTTCGATCAACTTGACATACGTCCACTCCCCGGAGCCTCCCCTCCGGGTATTACACTAAACAAAAAGTGACTCTTCTTTTTCTCCCACAGCAAGGCCGAGAAGCCTGTACAAAACCTCCTTTCCACCACCAGGTGAGGCAGAGAACCTTCAAACTCCTTTTGCTTCCACCTGAAGCGGCCAGAGGACCCCGAACTCCTTTTTCTTCCTCCTGAAGCGGGCAGAGAACCCTGGATCTTCTTGCGAACGATCCTGCCAACAACGAACACCAACTAGACGGAAGAGGACGAGCGGAGAAGACGACTCTAATCCTTACTTGGAGCAACCTTAGTGAATCCCTCACTAACTCCCCCTCACAAGATCCTCTCTCTCTCTCCCCCAACTCTCTCTCCCTCTAGGGTTTCTCTGGGAAGGAAAGTGACAAAAGATATTTTCTAAACAAAGAAATAGATCATTTATATGAGGGCTCAAAAACAGCCCTAAATCTCAATTGGTCGGCCAAGATCTTCCAGGATGATCGATAGATCATCCTGTACGATCAGTTCAAAATGACCTATTTCAGCCTGGACGATCTGGCTCTTCTGGACGATTAGTACAAAAAGTTGTTCATATCGTCCTGTACGATCCTGCGATCATCCAGGATGATTAGTATAAATCGAGGAATATCATCCAGGAGATAGTACAGGTCGTCTAGAGAAACTTGTGCTGGACGTCTCAAAAATGACTTGATCGTCCAGGATGATAGGTATATCGTCCTGTACGATTAGTTCAAAAAGTGCCCAAATCTTCCTGAACACAGTTCGGGACGTACAACTGAAATGCACTAGACGATCATGATCGTCCGGGATGATCCTGTGATCGTCCAGGATGATATGATCGTATCAATCAACTATTAATTACTTTCCTTAATTACCAAACTAATTTAGGCCTGATTGTACTGGATCATCTAGGACGATACACATATTGTCTGGGATGATCAGACCTAGTATCTAAAAATAAGAACTTGCCTAACTTGATCTGGCGGTTGAGAATTTTTGATTTGAGCCTATCGTCCCGTACGATCGAAGGATCGTCCAAGACGATCAGCTTAATCAGACACTGTTAACTTGGTCGCCCTAATTAGGGTTTCTGTTTTTACTGGATCGTCCAGGATGATGTGACCATCGTCTAGGATGATATAAACAAAAATAAACAGAAACTATAACTCACTCAAGCTCTCCCCTTGAGTGTGTGTGTGCAAGGTTACTTAGTTAGGGGATCAGTTATATTATAATTGACTCAAGAAAAAGAAAAATATTACATTGGACACACTTGGACACGATTATGAGTTGGCTTGAGTTGTTCGTGATCTTTTATGCCTGAAACGGGTTAGCCAAGCAAAACACAATAGAAACATGTTCGTTGTCATCAAAACTAGATTTGCAATAGTTTGGGGTCACATAAAGTATATCCATCCTTCTTTTCTTATTAGGCACCTCCGCTCATAGTGGTAGATGTTGACCAAAAGACCTATGAGGGTGTATTTTTATCTTAGAGGAGTTCTGCTCTTTTAGGATAAAGAATATTTTCTAAGTCTTTTAAATATTTGATAGGCTAATTATTGCATAAGAATCAACTAGCATGCATTGCATGAGAAGAAAATTAAAAAAAATTAAAATTAATTCCATTCAATTTTAAAATCATGAGTATGCTTCATAAGTTTGTAGCCACTTAGGAATTTCTCTACATGTCAGGCCTACATTCAAAATACTTAAATAATAACATCCTACCCATCTATAAAAAAATTGGGTAGTATGATTTTAAAATTGGTTAGGTGGTTTAGCTAGCATCCTCAGTCTATACAAGATGTACATCTAGAAAAATTCTTACATGTTTGCATCTCTTTAGAATAGGTCTAGTTTAATAATATGTAGTTCCAAAATTTGATCTAGGTTTTGAGGTAGACCTTAAATTATAAGTCCTCACCCTCCTGGAATATAATACCAGATATCTAATAAATATTGCAAATCTGGATTCAAGGATTATATTTTTGATGATAACAAACATATTGGTTTTTATTTGATTACCTAACCTTTCAGGTCTGCAAGATCAAGTGTAATCCAAGCCAGCTCAAGATCAAGTCAGTCTATATGTGGTTCAGGTTCAATATAATTCTTTCACCTTTCTTGAGTCAAGTGTAATATAATGGATCCCCAAACTAAGTAACATTGCACACACACACTCAGGGGGAGAGTTTTAGTGAGTTAGAGTTTCTGTTCATTTTTTGTTCAAATCATCCTGAAAAATATTCATATCGTCCTGGATGATCAATTAAAAATAGAAACCCTAATTAGGGTAGCCATATTAAGTCAGCCTGATTAAGCAGATCATCCTGGACGATACATCCATCGTACCGGATGATATACTCTAATCAGAAATTCTTAGCGGCCAGACTAAGTTAGGTAAGTTTTTATTTTTAGATTTCTTATCTGATCGTCCTAGATGATTCATTATAATCATGCCTAAATTAGTCAAGTGATTAAGGAAAGTAATTAAGGTCAGATTAATTCAATCATATCATCCTGGATGATCGCAAGATCATCCTAGACGATCAATTCAAAATCCTGACCGTCTAGTGTATTTCACCTGGATGACCCGAACAATCCTCTGGATGATATTCCCAATTTTGAACTAATCGTACAGGATGATATAAATATCATCCTGGGCGATCAGGTCATTTTGACATCATCTAGCATGGTTTGGTTGTACGACACAAATAATGTGCAAAATGATTTTGGGCAATTTTGAACTAATCGTATAGGATGATATACTTATCATCCTAGACGATTTTGTCATTTTTTTAGATCATCCAGGCTTTTCTCCTGGACATCCTGAACTGTCTTATGGACAATATTCTAGATTTGAACTAATCATCCCGGATGATCGCAGAATCAACCCAGATGATATGAATAAATTTGTCTTTTGATCATCCAGAAGAACGTGATCGTCCAGGCCCAAAATGGTCTGATTTACACTGATCGCACAAGATCGTCCTGGATGATCTTTGATGGCTAGTTGAAATTCAGGGCAATTTTTGAGCCCTCCTATTTAAATCTATTTCGTTCTATTGTAGAGATCTTTTTCCACTTTCATTACTTGAGAGAGCCTTGAGAGAGAGAGAGGGAGCTTGGGAGAGAGAGAGAAGATCTTGTGAGGGGGAGTTTATGAGGTGTTCAGAAAGGTTGCTCCAAGTAAGGATTTGAGTCATCTTGTTCGGTCATCGTCTCTTATCCTTTGGTGTCTTAGTGGAAGGATCATCTGCAAGAAGATCAAGGTTCTCTACCTGCTTCAGGAGGAAGCAAAAGGAGGTAAGGTTCTATGTCTGCTTTAGGAATAAGCGAAAGGAGTCTGGGTTCTTTTCCTAACTGGGTTGGTGGAAAGGAGTTTTATAAAGGCTTCTCCACCTTGCTATGGGAGCAGAAGGAGAGTTACTTAGTGTTAGTGTAATACCCAGAGGGGAGGCTCCGGAGAGTGGACGTAAATTAAGTTGACCGAACCACTATAAAATCTGGTGTGTTCTTTCTGATTACTTTCTGCACTTTACTTTTCTGTTGATGATCGTGTGATTGTAGTTATTTTTTTGTTTTGTTAAACTTCCTCACATCATCATGAAATTGTAATTATTTTAAAATTAGTTTTGCTCATGAATTCTTAAAAATGCTAATTCACCCCCCCCCCCCACCCCCTCTTAGTTAGCCTCGGGCTAGTTCATAAGGGCTTAACATCCCTAACGAACTTTCAAGTGGTATCAGAGAGGGATTCATAAAATCATATTTTGAAAAACTTTTCAATTTGATCCATGGCTAACTTTGGTAATAGTAATACTATAGAAAGATATTCCATTACTAGACCACCCTTATTTGATAACATACCTTTTGATTTTTGGAAAACTCACATGTCAACATTTTTATAATCTATTGATTATCGCATGTGGATGCTTATTAAAGATGGTTATGAAGCACCTTTTAGACTTGTTAATGGTATCAAAATTGAACTTCCTTTTACTGAATGGACCTTTGATGATTGAGATTTAGAACAACTGAATGTAAAATGCTTGAACTATTTTTTCTGTGCTTTAAAATCTAAAGATTACATGCATGTGTCGACCTGTACAACTGGTAAAGAAATCTGGGATAGATTATGCATCACTTATGAAGGTACATCTGATGTTAAGCAATCTAGGTTGAACATCTTACTTCACGACTACGAACTCTTTCGCATGAAACCTAGTGAGTCCATATCTAAAATGTACACTAGGTTCACTCAAATTGTCACCTCCCTGCAAGCCTTAGGAAGAAAGCTTACTAACTATGAGAAAGTTAACAAGATTTTGAGATATTTTCCTTCTTCCTATGATGCCTAGATAACTGTAATCACTGAATCCAAGGATTTGAATACTTATTCTATTAATAACTTACTTGGATCACTCATTGCTTATGAGCAAGGAGTGAACCAAAGACAACTTGATACAGGTGAGAAGAAGAAGAAGAAAACTGTGGCACTGAAGGCCAATGATACTGATTCTAATTCTTTCGGGCCTGAAAGTGATGATGTTGCCTTAATCAATAGGAAATTCAAAAGCTTTCTAAGGAAGAAACACAAGAACTATCAGAATTGGAACAAAGGTAAGTCTAGCAAAAATTCTAAAGGTTCTTCTAATATAGTTTGCTTTGAATGCAGGAAGCCTGGACATATAAAAGCTGATTATTCTACACTCAAGGCTCACCCAAGCAAGGAGAAGGGTAAGGATTAACCCAAGTTCAGGAAGGATAGAAAGTAGATTCAAAAGACTTTTTGGGCAGATTCAACATTCGACTCCTTTAAGACTGAAGCTGAAGAGGATACTATAAACCTCTATGTGATGGTGGATAAACATTTGGGTCAGTCTGATCAAGAAGAGGTATGTGAACTGACCTACGATCAATTACTTGATGTTTCAGAAAAAATTCATTTGTCATATAGAAAACTTAAGAAAACACGTGCTTGTTTAAAAATGGAACTCTTAAATCTGCAAAAAAAGAGTATGAAGTGTTGCTCACGGATCATTCTACACTTGATAGCAATCACATGTCATTACTTGATGAATTTGATGAGTTGAATAAAAAGTATTCTAATTTGATTGTTGAGCATGATTCATTAAAAATATTGCATGTTGAATTAGAAGCTACATTTAAGGAATTAGAAACCCATGCATCTGATTTAGATAGTAGTGAGCATTATTTAAAATTTAAAATTGCAAGTCTCAAAAAGAAAAATAAAATTTTAAGTGTAAAAATTAATGTATTTGAGAATAATGAAACACCCCCTACATTTTCCCAATTTTATAAACCTCCATCACTTGAAGAATCTAATTCAAAATCATCAAAGCATGTATCATCCAAACTTAGGAAGAAGCACTTTCACCCATGTAGATTAGTTAACCGTTTCCTAGCATTAGATATTTCTCTTATGGCATGCTAGGACATATCTCTCACAACTGCATTGCTCACCATAGTACATATTGGGTGTGGAGGCCCAAATTGTATGATACACAGCATAACATACATGCATTGCATTCTTCTTTCCATAAGAAGGAACCCAAACTTGTTTGGATTTCAAAATCTGATGTTTAATGATTTTGTAGGGTTGCTCTCACACAAGACCTTGTGAGAGCATGTGGTACCTGGACAGTGGATACTCAAGACATATGACTGGAGATGTAAATCAATTCATTTCGCTAGAGGCCAGGACTAGAGGCAAGGTACTCTTGGAGATAACACCACTAGGAAAGTGGTGGGGCACGTATAATTAAAAACTCGATGAACCTTTTGATTGAAAAAGTTTTACTTGCAGATGGACTTAAACACAACCTACTCATCATCAGTTAAATCTGTGATAAAAGGTTCAGCATCAAGTTCTTGGAAAACACTTGAATTATAAGCTTAAATAATAATGCTATTTTATAGGGTAAGAGGATCAACAACGTCTACATGCTTAATTTAAATAATATTGAATATGCTGCTTCATTTTATTTAAAAACTACTGCTGATGAGTCTTGGTTGTGGTACAAAAGATTATATCATAACAGTATGAAAAATCTTGGAAGAGTGACCCAAATGGACTTAGTTAGAGGTGTCCCCAAGCTTAAGTTCACAAAGTACCACCTGTGTGATGCCTGTCAACTAGGGAAGCAAATTCAATCTTCTTTCTACTCTATTAAGGACATCAGCACCTCTAGACCTTTAGAAGTCCTTTACATGGATCTCTTATGACCCATTAGCACTGCAGGCTTAGGGAGGAAAGTCTATAGATTTGTAATTGTCGATGATTACTCAAGGTTCACTTGGATTAGATTTCTATCACATAAATCTGTGTCATTTGATGAATTTAAATCTTTCTCCACTTGGATTTAGAAGAAGTTAGGTTGTGAGATTTTGACCATCCATAGTGATCATGGTGGGGAGTTTGAAAATGTGAAATTTGGAACCTTCTGTGAGGAGCAAGGGATTAGCCATAACTTTTAGCTCCTAAGACCCCTCAGTACAATGAGGTAGCTGAAAGGAAGAATAAGACCTTGGTGGAAGCTGCTAGTGCCATGCTTGATGAGTATTCACTTCCAAAAAACTGTTTTGTGTTGAATAGGGTGAATGTTAGATCCAAATTGATTAAGACACCTTATGAGGTCATTAAGGGTAGAACCCCAAACCTATCTCACCTCCATATCTTTGGCTGTAAGATTTTCATCCTTAACAATGAGAAATCATCTCTAGGAAAATTTAACCCAAAATCTGATGAAGGAGTGTTCTTAGGATATTCTAGTGTGGAGAAATCCTTTAGGGTGTTTAATAAGAGAACTTTGGTGGTGGAGGAGACTACTCATGTGGTGTTTGATGAATCTGATCCTAAGGAGTCTAGAGTTGAGGGAGAAGAAGAGGTAGGATAGATTACCTAAGGAGTTGAAAATATAAATTTGGACGAAAAGGTAGAACCTCAAAATATTTTGCCTAGAGATTGGAGATATTATTCAAGTCATCCTAAAGAACTGATCTTATGAGACCCTTCTGAAGGTGTTAGCATTAGGCATGAACATAGGAAAGAAGTAAATCATTCTACCTTTATCTGAATGATTGAACCCACCAACATCAATCAAGCCCTTTCTAATTAGTTTTAGATCTTAGCTATGCAAGAAAAACTTAATCAATTTGTGAGGAATGATGTTTGGGAGTTAGTACAAAGACCTAAAAATCAAAGTGTAGTCGAAACCAAATGGGTCTTTAAGAATAAAATGAATGATTATGGTGTGGTGGTTAGGAATAAGGTAAGATTGGTGGCTAAGGGGTACAACCAAATAGAAGGGATTGATTTTGAGGAGACCTTTACCCTTGTAGCTAGATTGGAATCCATTAGGGTGCTAGTAGCCTTTGCCTGTTATAAGGGCTTTAAGCTTTTTCAAATGGGTGTTAAGAGTACCTTTTTAAATGAGGTAATAAAGGAAGATATCTTTTTAGAGAAAAACCCAAGTTTTGTGAGTTCCCAATATCCAAATCATATTTTTAAATTAAAAAAGGACCTATATGGATTGAAACAGGCACCTAGAGCTTGGTATGAGAGGCTTAGCACATTTCTACTAGAAAGAGAGTTTTTTAAGAGGAGCGTAAACACCACCCTTTTTCTGAGAAAAGTAGGAGATTATTTACTCATTGTACAGATTAATGTTGATGATATACTATTTGGATCTTCTGATCAAAAGTTATGTGATGATTTTTTTAAAATAATGAGTAAGGAGTTTGAGATGAGTATGATGGAGGAATTGTCCTACTTTTTGGGGTTTAGCATAAGACAATTGAATGATGGAACTTTTATCAATCTATCAAACTATATTAAGGACATTTTGAAGAAATATGAAATGGATAAAGCCAAGCCAATAACACTCCCATGAGCTCCACTGTTTAGTTAGATAAGGATTCAAATGGAAAATCTATTGATCAAAAGAAGTACAGAGGAATAATTAGATCACTATTTTACCTGACTGCTAGTCGACCTGATATTATGTTTTATTTTTATCTTTGTGCTAGATTTCAAGCTGATCCTAAGGAATCCCACCTGATTGTAGTTAAGAGAATTCTTAGATATCTCTTAGGGACCCCAAACTTAAGATTCTGGTATCTTAGACACAACACTTCTTTTTAGATTATTGGATATTTTGATTCTGATTTTATAAGGTGTAGGGTGGATAGAAAGAGCACTTCTGGAACTTGCCAATTCATAGGACAGTCCTTAGTCTCTCGGTTCAATAGAAAACAAAACTCTATTGCACTTTCTAATACTGAAGTTGAGTATAATGCCTTAGGAAGTTGTGTGGCCCAAGTTCTTTGGTTGAAGCAACAGTTCTTTGATTTAGGATTACCTGTTGGCATAATTTCAGTTCTGTGTGATAACACTAGTGCCATCTGCATCTTTAAGAACCCTTTCCAACATTCAAGAACCAAACACATTGACATAAGGAATCACTTCATTAGAGACCATGTTACCAAAAGGGATATTAAGCTACACCATGTAGCGACTGAAAACCAACTGGATGACATCTTACTAAACCACTGGCCTTTGACTCAACCAGCATTTTAAGGTCCAGATTGGGTGTGATTGATATAGATGCATGAATTCAATGATCACTGATTTCTGACGTTTCTATTTTTTAATTTTCCTTTATTTTTATGTGTTTTGATTGTTTGATTTTCTTTCTGTTTTTTATTCCTTACAAATTTTCCTTTTATCATTATTGTTTTTCAGATTTGATTATTTCTCTTTATGCATTTTTCCTTTTTCCTTTATTGATTTACTGTTTATTTTCTTTAGAATCAGATCACTACTCACTACTGCTGTTAAACTAGATTTCTAATTGAGAGTTTTTGCTTATTTTTGTTTGAAAGCCTATAAGCAGTGATTGACTCCTCTGAAACAGTTAAAGGGAAGAAATATTGAAGATTATTTCTCTTCCTCTAACACCTTTAATGGTGTATTGTTCCTTTTGGATAAAAATTATTTTCAAAATAAAAAAGTTAATTTTTGAAACAGAGATCTATTTTATCTTTCTACTGTAATCTATCTCATATGAATAGTACTTTCAAAGCATTAAATCATTGTTATGTTTTTTTTTAATTAGGTGATTGTACTTATCATATGGATTATGATTTTTGTTTTGTGAATTACTCTTCCCTACTCTAGAGAGTGAGTTTTTTCTTCTTCTTTAATGTCTGGAAGGTAATCTCACAACTGAGATTATATAGAGATTATAAAAGGAAGGAAGCTTGCAAAAGAAGTAAAAAGAGCCATAAAATGGGCCAAAAATGAAAAGATGCCCAATATCATCAAAATTGGAAAGATACACAAAGTGTATAAAAAATCAAAAGATGTGCAAAGTGTGCCAAATAAATTGAAAAAAAGGACACAAAATGAGCCCACTTAGAAATAAGCTTTCTTTCCATTCAGATCATTAAATATCTTAGAAAAAAATTCCTACGCCACTTAATACTTTCAAAAGCTTGAGATTGAAAATCATGATTTCTGATTTCATACTTTGTAATACTATTTTATCAGATATTTCTCTGGAACGAGGATTAAAATGATCTCTTTTCAAATATAATTTCATTTCTTATGAATTAAACTTTTGTTTGAAAGGAATTTGAATCTATAAGGTGTCCGAGGTAGGATTTACAAAAATCGATTTTCTAACTTTTCTGGATTTCAGCGTCGTTGATTTTCTTCTTATTGGCTTTTGAATTGAAAATCAATGAAAATTTTTGATTTATTGGACCTGATTGATTAAAAAAAACTATGTTTTTGTTGATGTTTTTTATTCTTTTATTATTTTTCTCTTTATTTTGGTTTAATTCTATTTTTTTATGTTTTGGGATCTCTAATCATTCCTCTCAATCCTTCATCCTTTTTCATTTTTTTGGTCACATCATCCTGGACGATATGATCAAATCATCCCCATCTTGATCGAATGACTGATCCGAACCAATTATTAGTGATCATCCTAGATGATACACCTCATTGTTCTAGACGATCCTTATGGCAGCAGCTGGACGATTCAAATTCAGCCCCTCTGATTCATTTATTGCATATCATCCTAGATGATCGACTTTATTGTCATGGACGATACCTTTAGTTTAAAGTTGTCCAACCTATCTCCTTGGGATGATCGTCTGTATCTAATCATCCTGGATGATATCTGATCTGACCGCCTTTTTGACCAATCATCCTGGATGCCATTATTGCTCCTCTCATCCTGGATGATCTTGCGATCATCCTGGACGATAGGTCCATTTTCTATTTAAATAGCCAATCTCAACCAGCCTTTCACCATACTTTCCTTCTACACCCATATAATCTTTTCCTCATGGCTGGTGGCAAATGATCTGGGCATCAAGGTGCTACTTTCGCCCGGGGAAGTGTCGATCCCTGCTTTCCTGATGTAGCCAATTAGACTGCCTTTCTGCGTTATCTTGATGTGGGGATCACTCAATCTAAAATCGTCAACCCCCGCATTCTCACATATCTGATACTTAACCATTTCACCCACACTTCCCTCACCTTTATTTTGACTCTCGCCTTTTCGTTTAGCTTTGAGCTTCTTCACATTTTCTTTGTAAAGCTTTGCATCGACTCTTCTTACTCCGCTCTCTACTCCTATATTAATCGTCGCCCTGTCGAACTAACAACCCAAGACATTCATGATATTCTCCAACTTTTAATTACTGGTGATAAACTCCATCTTCTGTCCTCTGATCTTGATTTTAACTGGAGAATCACTAATCATTTTCTTAGGAACACTAATGCCCCTTACCACGATAATGCCTATTTTTCCCTAGTCAAGGATGCTAGGAAAATCCAGTATGTCCTTCACTCCTCCATCATTTCAAAGGCTGGAGAGCTCATCCACATTGCCCCCTTGCTTTCCATGACTACCTATTACATCATGGCCCATCGTGACTTCAATACAACTCACCTAATCATTCGATATATTGAACATCTCACTAGCATTAGGGATCCAGGCCACAAGAGATGCCCAAATCTAGCCTTAAGACACATCATTACCTATGCTCTTGAAATGAAGTACAATCTACAATATCCAGTTCCATCTGATATCAATCATTCCTTCTACTCCAACAACTTCTTCCATGTTCTTCACAGTGCACGACTTCATCCAGATCCCAGCACGAATGTTAAGGGAGAAGAGGAAGAAGCTACTCCTATACCCGCTGCACCTGCTCCTCTCCATATAGAATCACCTCTTGATCACCTAATGCACATGTTTAACTAGTGGGAGGCATGTTGGGGATGTCAACCGATTCAATGCCTTTATAGCCCAGTAGCAGCAGTAACACGACTAGGACATGGCCTAGTTTGGCGAACAGTTTGCCTCCATCCATAGTCTGTTTCAGCCACCTCCACCTCTATCTGATCAGGATCTCCTTTGTACTAGTTTGTTAGCTTTTTGCTATTTTTCTTATGTTAGTTTTTGTACTATTTTTCTTTATCTATCTATGTGATGTTTTCCCCTTTTTTCAATGTCAAAAGGGGGAGTAGTTATCAATGTTCAAATGTTCAGTGTTTTGAATTATCAATGTTTAATATTTATTTACTAAATTTAAAATTACTAATGAATATTTGCCATCATCAAAAAGGGGAGATTGTTGCAAATCTGGATTCAAGGATTATGTTTTTAAAGATAACAAACATCTCTATTTCTGTTTGATTGTCTAACCTTTCAGATTCGCGAGATCAAGTGCAATCAAAGCCAGCTCAAGATCGAGTCATTCTGTATGTGGTTCAGGTTAAATGTAAATTTTTCACCTTTCTTGAGTCAAGAGTAATGTAATGGATCCCCAAGCTAAGTAACCTTGCACACACACACTAAGGGTGAGGGTTTTAGTGAGTTAGAGTTTCTGTTCATTTTTTGTTCAAATCATCCTGAATTATATTCATATCATCCTGTATGATCCATTGAAAATAGAAACCCTAATTAGGGTAGCCATGTTAAGTTGGTCTGATTAAGCAAATCATCTTAGATGATACTCCCATCATACCAGATCATATGCTTAAATCAGAAATTCTCAGCCCCTAAACTAAGTTAGGCAAGTTTTTATTTTTAGACTTTTTGTCTAATTGTACTGGATGATACGTGTATCTTCCTGGATGATTTATTATAATCATGCCTAAATTAGTCAAGTGATTAAGGAAAGTAATTAAGGTCAGATTGATTCGATCATATTATCCTAGACGATCGCATAATTGTCCTAGAGGATCAATTAAAAATCCTGACCATCCAGTGTATTTCACCTGAATGACACGAACAATCCTCTTGATGATATTCCTGATTTTGAACTAATAGTACAGGATGATATATATATTATCCCAGATGATCAGGTCATTTTGACATCATCTAGCATTATTTGGTTGTACGCCCGAACAATTTGTAGGATAATTTTGGGCAATTTTGAACTAATCATACATGATGATATACTTATCATCCATAATGATCAAGTCATTTTCTTTAGATCATCCAGGCTTTTCACCTGGACATCCCGAACTATCTTCTGGATAATATTCCTAATTTGAACTAATCATCCCAGATGATTGAAAAATCATCCCAAATGATATGAATAAATTTGTCTTCTGATCATCTAGAAGAATGTGATCGTCCTAGCCCAAAAGGGGTTGATTTACACTGATCATACAAGACGATCTAAGGATCATCCTGGATGATCTTTGACAGCTAGTTAAAATTTAGGGCAATTTTTTAGCCCTCCTAATTAAGATCTATTTTGTTCTATTGTTGAGATCTTTTTCCACTTTCCTTACCTGAGAGAGCCTTGAGAGAGAGGGAGAGAGCTTGGGAGAGAGAGAGAAGATCTTGTGAGGGGGAGTTTATAAGGTGTTCACAAAGGTTGCTCTTAGAAAGGATCTGAGTCATCTTCTCCAGTCATCATCTCTTATCTTTTGGTGTCTCCATGGAAGGATCATATGCAAGAAGATCAAGGTTCTTTGCCTACTTCAGGAGGAAGCAAAAGGAGGTAAGGTTCTCTGCCTACTTCAAGAGGAAGCGAAAGGAGTCTGGGTTCTCTACCTCACCGGGTTGGTAGAAAGGAGTTTTATAAAGGCTTCTCTACCTTGCTGTGGGAGAAGAAGGAGAGTCACTTATTGTTAGTGCGATACCCGGAGGGGAGGCTCCGAGGAGTGGACGTAGGTCAAGTTGACTGAACCACTATAAAATCTAGTGTGTTCTTTCTAATTACTTTCTACACTTTTCTTTTCTTTTGATGATCGTGTAATTGTAGTAAATATTTTACTTTGTTAAACATCTAGACATCATCGCAAAATTGTAATTATTTTAAAATTATTTTTTCTTGTGAATTCTTAAAAATACAAATTCACCCCCCCCCCCCCTCTTAGTTAGCCTCGGGCTAGTTCATAAGGGCTTAACATCCCTAACAAACTTTCAATAAAGTGTCAACTCAATCATAAAAATTTCTTCCTAAAATATTAAAGCCCAATATAGGATAAGCTGGAGCACTTCTAAGTTGTCTCAAAATCCTAGTGCTCCCTACCATTGATCCTTTGGTCTCTAGGAAAAAACTATTCAACATTGAACTAATCCCCTTTAAAAACTCAAAAACCTCTCACCCTTGACTTAAACTTTAAAATCCAATAAAATATTTTTCACTACTTTAATCGAGAGCATTCTTAAGAGGTTAACCTCTCTAGAGATGTAACTAACCATACATGCTTACCTATATGGGGAATCTTTAACTCCATATTATAATAAATCTTATATTATTCCCATAAGATAGGAGGAAAATCTCTAGAAATATAAATAATTTCTTAAAACCTATTTTGGCATTCAAATCCCTTTGTAGAATATCTTTTTAATCTTTTGGGGAGATAGGATATTATCACTATGATATTTGATTTCATAAATGACATTTCTTTTTAAATCCTTTTTTGCATTCAAATACATTTGTAGAATATCAGGTTAACCTTTCAGGGTGATGTGATATTCTCTCTATTGTATTTGATTATAGAAATGATAATTTTTTGAAACTCAATTTTTAACTTTAGATTCTATTCTAGAAAGACATGGTTGCCTTTCGATATATTATATTAGTCTTTTTGTTGTATTTATCCATGAAAATGAATTTTTATTCAAACCCCTATTATCTTCTTTGAACCAATTGTAGAATATCATGTCTATCTCTTAGATGGTATAATATTTTTAATGATGTGTTCTATCATAAAAATAAGAACACCCCAAATCTGTGTGGGAAATATATTTTATTTTCCAACACTTTGTTTAGCTTCCTATAGTCTATACAAATTCTCTAACTAATAAATTTCCTATTGGGAATGAGCTCGTTATATTTATTGGACTCTACTGTATAACCACCCTTTTTGAAACACAATGTATAAAACTCACCCAAGAACTATTATAAATAGGGTTAATAATTCCTACATCTAACCATCTAAGTATTTCCTTCTTCATTACTTCATTCATGGAAGGGTTCAATCATCATATAGGGTCAGCTTTGGTAAGAAAAGTTTCTCCATTAAAATCCTATGCATGCATAGTGATGGCTTAATTATTTTAAAGCAAGCTATGGCCTATCCAATAGCTTTCTTATAATTACCTATAATCATAATTAACTTGTTGTTTTGATCTTTCTCCAAAATAATAGAAATAATGATTGGAAAAGTTCAATTGCTACCCCTAAAGCTATACTTATGATGGTTTAGTTGGGCTTTGAGCTCTAAAATAGCTGCTTCCTATGTAGATAATCTTAAAGTTCCACTCAAAGATAAAGTATCTAGGGTTTCATACCTCCCCCTAAACCTCCCATAAGTGTCTCCAACAAACTAAGGAGATTCTTACACTCTCAAATTTTTCCTCCAAAGATTCATCCAAATTCTTTTCTACGAAAAAATATCCCATAAAAATTCTTAACAACTCATTGCTTTTCGGGGGAGTTTTGACGGATTATGTTTTAGGGTAAATTTTGGGAAGGCAGATGAGTTTGTAGATAAGACCCTACCAAGATACTTTGTCCTCATTTTGTGATGACTTTATGATCTGAGTTTTGGTTTCCTATAGGTGCAAGCCCCTATAGTTAATTACCCCTCCCAATAATGAGAGAGAACTTTTGATTAAGGCTAATTATCAATCAGATAAATAAAAATATGTGTTATCGGGCATATAGTAGAAGCAAAGGTTTAGGAATTTGAAAGGTTGAAATTTAATATTGGAAATGTCACCATCTTGCACTTAAAGTAGATGGTACGGGGAGTCATGATGGACCCGATCAAGATCCCATGGTTCTATCATCCTAGTCCATCATTGTTCCTGGTCTACTTAGTCAAAGGAGGTAGTCAAACCAACCTGCCAGAAGAATCCTTGTCGGCATCCATGGGTTGCTTCATCCAAGGGAACCTTATAGACCTAGGGTGGGTATTTACCTTAGGAGACAAATTTGAACCCACTTTAGCTAACAAAGGGCTTTATGCCATATAGATTATATATTATTGATTCATATCTCAAGGATTTGATGCCATTGGGGAGCATACGGGCTCTGACCATAACCATAATTTAGAGGTGCCATTTTGCAGCAAACCACCTGGTTTAAAGGGCCCCGGTCATAACCATTTACCTATGGTGCCATTTGGCTACAAAACTATCAGTTAGATGACATGTGCCATATCTTTACTCATAGGAGATAGTTTGAGAATGAATCCCAATGATATTTTTGACCAGACACTAGCTCTTTGTGAGCTGAAGTGCATTTTTAGATTTGTCAACCTTGGCAAACTGTTGCAGAGGGTGGGTGGATTTTTCTTTAATGTTTTGATTGATGATTTCAATTTTAAAATATTTGGAATTTTGGGATATCTATATTTTTGGAATTTTGGATTTTATGGGAATTTGGGTGGTATTTTGAAAATATTTGGAGTTAAACCCTCCAGTTGAGATTTACATTTAGCATGACCATCATCAGGTTATTACGGGGAATCTCTTTTATGGATTGAACCTTGTCGACTTGCCCATAGAGGATCGGGTTTTGTAGGCTTCAAATCTTTTGTTGGTGAATTTCTCTTATTATAGACCTCAAAAGCCTAATATAAATATATAAATAGATATCCTTGTTGACAACTTGACCGTATATATGTTTGATTGTTCGAGCTATGTCGACTCCTTTCTATCCACATAGAAGGATCGAGCTCAAACTTAGGTCCATTTATTGACATGTGCACCATCCCTAGATGTCACGTGTATACCCATAGCAAACTGATCGGGGCCTAGGAAGGGTGTAAAATTACACATGTATTTCTTTAAATTTATGTATACAAATTATGGTACACATGTGGGGGCATTTTTGAATATTTGGCAATGATCAGTTGAGTAGACAATCATCATTTGAATGCAACATTCTATGTAGGTAAACGCCTTCTGTCCCCTTCTACAAATAATATTGATCCGATAGTGTGGCGTAGCAACTTGTAGATTGAGTTATTTGTTACTTTGTATAGGTAGATTGTCATATACTACTTGTTACTTTCTGTAGGTAGATTGATGTGCACTAATGAATCTCCTTCTTATTATTCATAGATAATTGCATTCACATGATGCCTTTGTTTATGGTCATTACTTTGCATACAAATCTTCTAGCACCAGCCATAGGTATTTGTATTTGTTGTAGTTACTCTGCATTTTGCTTGTGGTTGACATACTGGGCATATAATGGACCTTCTATGATAGCTCGTAGGGATTTGCATTTTACTATAGTCATTTGATATTTTCTTCGAAGATGACATTTGTTGTGCATAGCAGGTCTTCTATAACAGCTCATATGAACTCATAATTGATGTATCCAATTTGAATTTTGCTTATGGATAATAGATTATGTGTACGAGTCCTCTATAATAACCCATGGACACTTGTATTTTATGTGGTCACTTTGTATTCTAACTGTGGACAACAGCTTGGGTGTACAACTAATCTTCTGCAATGGATCGTACAAACATCCAAATGTACTTGTTAGCTTGCTACATGAAATATTATTATTTGTAGTCAAGTTAACGTGCTTGTAGATTTTTAAATTTTTCAATCTTTCTGAGAACATTCAAATTACTAATTTCGACAAACAAGTGTTGAGTAGTCTTTGGAATTCTAAGATAGAGTAATTCATCTTCACCCACAACTCTAAAGAATTATTGTATAGATATAGACTATACTGATTCATATGATAAGTCATAAATTTTGTAGCGTACTATACGTTTACTCTCAAACTTGTCAAAGAATGATTTCTTGACCAAAGCATCAGAATAGCTTCCGCCGATATCCTCCACGGTATCTCCCTGAATATAAAGGGGTTGAATGAAACCCAAAGCTGTCCACATTCAAACTAACTCATCTTTATCAAACATGTGATCTTGTTGAAATATACAATAAAATACAAAACACTTTTTCAAAGGTTTTGGAAGGAACATATAGCTTTAGTCTTAAGATTGGCATGATATCATTCTAACCCAACTCCGCACTTTCAATATCATTATTCAAAACTTTTATCCAATGCCTTTCATTCAAGAAAGAATTTAGAACACCACCCATAACTTTTGCTACCAATGGAGATCCTGAAAGCCCTCTTCTTTCTTTTTTTTACTATCTCTGTAGCAATGGATCTTAATTTGTTATAATGAACATCATAGTTCTCTACATTAGTAAATGCATCGCTGCTAGGGAGCTGCAAACAATCATTATCCTCTAAGCCCTCTAATGTTAATATTTCTTCCTTCTTGAGGGATTCCAATATATCTATAATTACTCTTTTCACATCAAAGTTATTAGAAATATCAACCCATGTTTTAAGATTGGATTCATTTGTCCTTGTATTTTCATAGACATATTGCAAGAGAGTTGTTTGATCAAATAGTTCAAGTTCCACATGATGCCATTCAGTTCATGTTCAAGTCTTTTGTAGTTCAGTTGGGTCCGCTATAGTTCATGTTCTGTTTAATTAGGTCATGTTCAATAAGCAAGTTAAATTCATGTCCAAGTCTAAATCAAGTTCTTCTTTGTTGAGTTAGATTCAAGTTCTTTGTTGTCCAAATTGTTAAGTCAAATTATAGTTCCTTGTAGTTGTCCTAAGTTATAATCTCAAGTCATTATTCTTTGCAATTGATTTAATTTCAGCTTTATGTTCAAGTCATTATTATTCATTTAAGTTATGTGCCACTTTACATTCTGCTCAGATTTAAGTCCAAGTCGAAATCCTTTTAATTTATCCAAATCCTCTGCATTTTAAAACTGCATTTCAACAGCCTCCTGATGTCTCCCCTATTTAGGGGAAACTACAGGAGTCACAACCTGCCTGCCACATCAAGATAGATGTGCACGATTGGTGTCGGGGGGACACCACAGCCGTAGTCTTCATCCCCACCATGCCAAGAAAGGCATGCATGGGTCTTTGAAAGCTCTTGTTTGAAAACATAGTTATTTCCCCGACAGCACTAAGGCACGTATAGGTACTTATATTTTTGTCCCACCTGCTAAAAAAAATGTGCATAAGCCTCACCTACCTTACCGTAGGCATCACACCAAGTTCCCTCCAACCATGCTAAGAAAAGCGTGCATACGGGGTTTGTCCGCGTGATGCGAATGCTAAAAATAGGACTTTAAGGGGATTACCCACCTCGCCGTAAGCACCGCAACGAACTTCCTCCCATCGTGCTAAGAGAAGCGCACATGGGTGGTTGTTCACCATGCTGCAAGGGATGAGGGCAGGGTTGGGGGGCATAAAATTGAGACAAAAATGTTTGTTTTCTTTTTTTTTATTTCCTCTCTTTTTTTTCTTTTCATTTCTATACTTTTATTTTTCTCAAACATCATTTTTTTTAAAATTTCTTCTCTTCCTTTTCTTTTTTGTTTCCATTTTTTTAATACTATTAATATTAACAACAATATTAATATTAATTAATAACTAATAAAAACTAAAAATAAAAATGCAATTAATAAATTATAATAAAATATAATTTATAAAACTAAACTTTACTAATAACTATAAGAGCAATTAACACAATCAAAAATTAGGTAGCATGTATACTTAATTGGATAGAGAAGTCGGGTAAGAGCAGAGAAGAGGATTTGGGTCGTGTATATGATTGGACCAGTGGGTAAGAGTCAGATGAAGAGCTCAAAATTGAGAGGTGATTTGGGTGTTTGGCTCAGTGGATCAAGGAGATAGAGTAGATGTCGGATCAAGGAAACAGAGGAGGATGCGAGCACTATCTCTGGCTATTACGTGAGGGCTAGGGAGAAGGGTTTTGGCATAGGATGTAGAGGAAGTGGGGTTAGATCATGAGCTTCTTACGGCTTGAAGTTGGCTATAGGAGGAAATCAGGTCTAGTTGAGTTGACAGCAGGAGGATTAAGGGGTCCACTGGAGCTCGGGTATTCGACGGCTAAGGCAAAGTACTGCAAGACGAAGGAAATGTCGAAGGGGAGGAGGAAGTAGCAGGAGTTCTATGTGTGGGAGAAAATGAGCAAGAGAGCAAGAGAGCTTCATTATGGCTTGCTTTTAATGACACAAGCGAAGGATGGAGTGGGATTTTGTGTGTGCTATATCCAAATAGCATAGGTATGGGCCACCATTCGTGCGGGAATTGGATAGAGATTTGGGTTGGCTTTTCACAGATAATGATTTGAGCTATTCCTCCTTTTCTTATTCGACAATAGTGGTTAAAAAACCTATCATAGCTTTACCCATTTCGAAGAAAGGTCTTCCTAAGATAATGGGTATCTCACTATCCTCCTCTGTATATTAGATAATAAACTAATTAGTGAAGATAAACCTATCTACATTAAGAAGAACAAGCTATACCACTCTCTTAGGATAAGTAAATGATCTTTTAGCTAGTTAAAGGATAATAGTAGTGAGTTTAACCTCACCTAAATCTAATTTATGGAAAATGGATAATATCATAAGATTTATGCTGGGTCCAAGATCACACTGTGCTCTCCAACAAAATTTTACTCCTATAGTTATGGGAATGGTAAAATTACTAGGCTCCTTCAACTTTTCAAGGAGCTTATTTTGTATGATAGAACCGCATTGCTTCTTTTCTATGATAGAACCACATTGCTTACATATTATTTAATTCTTTAATGAATTTATTATAAGTAGTCACCTGCTTTAAGGCTTCTAAGAAGGGCAAGTTAAGGTTAAATATAGTATGTACTTCTAAAATCCTTGAGAATTATTTATCCAAATTTAACTTAATTAGCCCTTAAGGAAAGGTGGTGGTGTTCTCTCCATAACCATCCTAAATAGTCTTTCATCTTCTATAATTGGTTCATGTTGTTCCATAGGTAAGTTAGGTAATGCGGCCTTTTCTACAATAATTTTCACCCAAGATTGATCTTTTTTCTTTATAAGGGTCTTCTAAATCTTTCCTGCTCCTTAACTAAATAGTACTGCAATCCTCTTCGAAATTCATATCACTAAGATTAGCATGCTCATCATGGGATTTACCATTAATCAAACTAGAAAGATGCCTTATTTGGTTTTGTCTATTTTTAAGGGTGGCATCTTAGCTCTATAATTGGTTTCCCAAAGGTATCTTCCTATTATTAAGTTGATTATTCTGATTAAAGCTAGGGGATGAAAAGGTCAAGGGTCTACCAAAGGCTACTAAGGATTATTCCAAGGTACTACAGGCTTATGTGACTTGCATTCCCCTGATTTTCACCATTATTGTTACTTTAACTAAAATTAGGGTGGTTCTTCAAACCAAAATTATATCTATTCAAATATATATTATTTGATCTTCCAATAATATACACATTCTAAACCTCTTGAGAACTAGACTTGGTAGTAGAATTCAAATCATTCTCTTCCATACACATAGGTAATCCCGATATAGAACTAACTCCAAGATTCTCTAACTTCTTAGATATGGCAGCTACCTAAGAAGTCAAAATAGATAAAGCATCTAACTCATAAATATTCTCTACTTTCTTATGATTCACCCTATAAAAAGTCCATTTAAAGTTATTATTTGACATCTCCTCTATCAAGGCATAAGCCTCATCAAAAGATTTTGACATAAAATATCCTCTAGCTACTACATTAATTATTGTCCTAAGGGATCCTATAAGACAATTAAAAAATATTTGAATCATCAACCAAGCATGTAAGCATGATAATGGCACCTCACAAGCATCTCCTTAAATCTTTGCCAGCTCTCATCAATTGAGCCTCCATCAAATTGGGAAAGTGAAGTAATATCATTGCTAAGCTTAGCAATTTTGGTATATTGAATAATCATTCATATTTATATATAAAATTCTATATTTGATACACATAAATTATTTACATCATCAGTCCAAAAATTAAGAAGTTTAGCCAACCATAAAATTAATTTGGAGCAAAACACTTTTCATTACTTGCTTAAGAAAAACTACAAACATAAAAGATGAAGAAACTATCACCTGGATTAGAGAATCCCAAATAGATCCTATAGATGGAGTCTCTTCAATGTGAATCCCACCTTACACCTTTACTCTCCACACTTCTTTCAACTCCAAAGTTTTTTTTTGCTCACTATAATGATGATCAACCACGCTGCTAAATGTAACTCAATATCCTTTGGTCTCTCACATAGCACACTATCAGGACTCCATAAAGAAAAGCACAAAAAACTATTTATATTTAACATAAAAAGACTCAAGCACTGTGGGGCTCGGCAAGGTGGTTCCATGACTTTAAAATATAAACTAGTGCCTTGACACTACTAAATTGGGTCCACTGTAGTGTTGAGCTGGTCTGGCTGGTCATTCCATTCAAAACATCTCTGCCATGGTGGTCCAAAAGATTTGACATTATGACACTTGAACATCTTCCAACACTATGGAACTCTAGAGGTTAACACTTTGTTATTAAACTATTTAAAAATTCTATTTAACACAGAGCTCTGTGGTGTTCCTTTATTGTCACTAAGGCATTGATAGCACTGCGACCCTAAACTTTGATCTACAAGGAGGCAAAATTAATTGTAATTTTTCCAAGACTCTGCCACTACAATGTATGATTTTGGCACCATGCATTGAAAGCTCTACTATGCTAATATTTGGGGCATTGCAGTGCTGGTTCTAGCTTTACAAATTTTTGCCTTTTTTCCTAGGACATTCCTTCACAACATCAATTAAAATAAATTATTTTTTTTAGAATCTAACATAATAAGAGTATTTGTAATATTCACTTAATAAGAAAATATGTAGAAATGAAATGATGCTAAGCTTTAGAAATTTGGGTAAATTTAGAAGCTTGAAAATTAACTATTCTTCCTTCTTTTTTCTTTTTAAGAAAATGGACTACCTAGTGCAATCAATAATCTAAGAATTTCTTAAGGATCAATATGAGATTTAACAAAAGGAAAGTACTCATTAAACTCCATATTAGGGCTCCCATAATTTTTTTTAATACTAGAATTATCAAAGGAGACCCACTTCCTCCTCACAAAACACTTGTTATTTTGGGTCTAGTTTACAGTGGAAATTAATTCTCCAACAATAGTGATAACATAGGGATTTGGCTCCTCACTAAATTTCCCACCCCCTTTGCATTATGTTATATGTTAGGGGAACCTCAGGACTTAAAACCCCTCTCTCTGGGATCTGCTGCTTATGCATAATAATGCTTGCATACTTCTCCTTTACTTTGACAGAGTTAAAACTTTTTATCAAATGTGGATGTGGCACAATTTTACCAATGTGAAGTCTTGACACCATTTAAAGAATTTGGATTATTTAGAATTTTAACACAAAAGCTCAAAATAAGGAAACTCAAAAAAAATAGAGAGTGTAGGATGAAAATTGAATTTATCACATAAATAGTTTATATAAAGATTATGGCACTATAGTGTTGTGAAGCATGGTGCTGTGGTGCTTGGTAATACCAAATGAAAAATCAATCAAATGGGTACAAGCACTACAGTGCTACATGTCAAATGACACCACAATGAACAGTGTTGGAACTCATAAAGCCAACTTTTGATTGGGTAACCACCATGGTATTTAAGACATTATGCCACTGAAGAAATGCAAATATACTATAGCCATAGTGATCTACCTAATCTAATAATGGATTTACTTGTGCTGTGGTGCTCTTCTAACCTGTGCTGGAGCACTACATTTTTTGCATAACTTGTTAGGTAATAAGGCATAATTGTGCTTAGGTTAAATGTTGCAGCGCTGAGGGGAAGGTGATCTAGTGTCATGATGCTCAACTAACAGGCACTGGTAATCCCTTGGCAAGGAAAAGGCACTACGGTGCTCAAACCCATGATGTTGTGGTCTTGAATTAAATTTCATTTTATAGAAAGCATAGGTGCAGCGATGTTAATTCAACCAATATTGCGGCGCTCTAAAGCTCTGAGGTGCTAGAAGACTTGGCACTATGGTGCCAATTAAAATTTGCACCTTCTCTTAATTCTTAGGAAAATTTAGTGAAGTACCAAGTCCACCATGCAAATGTACATACCATTTTCATTCAAACTTTAATTATCAATGTACACCTAAAATAACCTAATACAAAAATAATTCAACTAAAAATAAAATATATCAAAAATAGCTTGCCTCGCAAATAGCACTAAATTTTACATTTTCAGCCAAACTATGTGATGAATTTTTTTCAATTAGAATGACCCAAGTCAATAGTTCTCCTCAATTATTCTACGTCCCCTCCTAAGAAGGGCTTCAATGTTTGGCCTTTAACTTAAAATTTTTGGGAGGTCCTTCTATCCTTAATTTCTACTGTCCCATAAGGAAATACTTTAATCTTAGTGAATGGTTCTGGCCACCTAGACTTAAGTTTTTCGAGAAATAATTTAAATCTAGAATTGAATAATAGTACTTCTTATCTAGGGGTGAAATCTTTCGTAATAAGCTTATTATCATTCCACTTTTTCATTTTCTCTTTATAGATCCTAGCTTTTTTAAAAGCTTCACTTCTAAACTCTTCCAACTCATTTAACTGAATCAATTAGTTCTCTTTAGCATCCATATTATTGTACTTTAAATATTTTCCACTCAAATATCCTTATGTTCTTACTCTAAAAATAGGTGAGAAGTTTTCCAAAAAACCAATCAATACAGAGATATTCCAAAGGGTTCCTTGAGTGTAATCATATAAGCCCATAATGTATCATCTAACTTTAATGGCAAATCTTCATATTTGAGTTTACAATGTTTTCTATGATTCTCTTTATCTCTCTATTACTGGTCTTAGCTTGGCAATTAGTTTGGTGGTGACAAGTTATGGCTACACTAAACTGAATGCCAAATTTAGATATTGATGCTTAAACTATTTTATTAAATAAGTGACTCTCCCCATCAATACTCCAGGTAATCCAAATCTAGAAAAAATATTTTTAAAAAAGTAATTATGCAGTATCCGAGCATCAATTCTGGGGGTGATAACTCTGCCAATCCATTTAGGGACATAATCTACAACAATCAATATGTACTGGCACCCATGAGATTGCACAAATAAGCCCATGAAATCAAGCCAAAAAATATAAAAAATTTCAACCTCTAATACATAACTCGGCATTTCATTTCTCGTAGTAATATTCCCTGCGTGTTGACACCTATGACATTTTTAAAAATAATCATTAGCATTCTAAAGCATAGTATGCCAATAAAATCTTGATTCAATGATTTTAGAAATACTTCTTAAAAATCTAAAATGCCCTCCCTAACAAGAATCATAAAATCCCAAAATGATGGGTTCTACTTCTTCGTAGGTGACACATCTCCTTGTAATGTGATCATTGCATCTTCTAAAAAGATATGGCTCATCACAAAAGAAAAACCTAGCATTAAGAAAAACAAAAAAATTTCCTTTGGCTTGTTGATGAATCATATAAAATCACTTAACTCACAATGTAATTAACTATATCAATTTACCATGGAAAAAAACTAGAATATAGTGTAAATAAATGCTCATTCGGGAAGAGTTCATTAATAACATTCTCATGAACTGTAGCTTATTTGAACTCTGACCTAGAAATATGTCTGGCTACTTAGTTCTCAGTGCCTTTTTTATTAAGGATTGTCACATCAAGCTCTTGTAACAAAATAATCCACCTCACCAATCTAAACTTGGCATCCTTTTTTTCAATAAAATATTTGATAGTAGAATGATCTATTTAAACCAAAACCTTTGTGCCAATCAAATATGTCCAAAATTAATCAAAGGAAAAAATAATTGCTAAAGAATCTTTTTAGTAGTAGAATAATTACATTGAGCCGCATTTAAAGTCCTAATAGCATAAAATATTGCATGATACTTATTATCTTTCCTTTGACCTAAAACAACTCCAATAGTATAATCACTTGCCTCACACATTTACTCAAAAAGAAAAGACCTATCAGGTGCAACTATAATAGGTGCATTGACTAAATGTTGCTTTTGAATTTGAAAGGACTTATGACATGCATCATCAAATACAAATGGGACATCCTTCTCAAGAAAATGGCATCAAGGTTCGGTGATTTTAGAAAAATATCTAATGATTCTTCTATAACAGCTAGCATGTCCAAAAAAACTCCTAATGCCTTTAATAGAAGTAAGTGGTGGAAAGTTTTCAATAATATGAACCATAGCCTTATCCACCTCTAGTCCTCTTTCAAAAATCTTATGTCCTAGCTCTATCCCTTTAAGTGCCATCAATTAACACTTTTCTCAGTTCAACACCAAATTTGTTTCTACCTCTCATTAATACAGTCATCAAGTGATCTAATCATGAATCAAAATTAGTGCCAAACTCAAAGAAGTCATCCAGAAACACCTCAATGCCCTACTCTACCAAATCTAAGAAAATAGACACCATGCATTATTGAAATGTAATAAGGGAATTACTGAGCGTGAAAGGCATCCTTCTAAAAGTAAAAGTCCCATATGAATTGGGGAAGGTTGTCTTATCTTAATCCTCAAGTCCAATAGAAGTTTGATGATAACCTAAATAATTATCTCAAACATAGAAAAAAGAATGCCCTACAAACCTATCTAGCATTTGATCAATAAATAGAAAGGGAAATGATCTTTCATAGTAGCTATGTTCAATTTCATATAGTCAATGCATATCCTCCAAGCATTCAGTCCTAGTTAGAATCAACTCATTATGCTTATTGGAAACTATAGTAAGGCGTCATTTCTTAGTGATAAAATTAATAGGACATGCCTAAGCATTATCAGAAATTAAGTATATAGTTCCTAAATATAGCCACTTAATGATTTCCTTATTAATTAACTCTTTCATAGTTAGGTTTGATCTCCTTTGGGGTTGGCTTTTTGGAGAGAGTTATCTTCCATCAAGATCTTTTGCATGCATAATAATGGATCAATCCCCTCAACATCAGCTATTGTCCACCCAAATGCTCTCTTTTATTCTCTTAAAATCCTAATCAACTTGCCTTTATTTTTTGAAAAGAATTATTAGCAAGTTGAAGGGTGATATTGGTGGGCTGGACCTCTCTTAAGTCTAACCTCTTAAAAATGGATTAGGGCATAAGGTATATTCACTCCCAAGTCACACAGTGCTCTTCCACAGAATTTTTCACCTATAGCCATTAGAATGGTAAAGCTACTAGGGTCCTTTAACTTTTTAGGGAGTTTCTTCTAAAAAAAAAAGCACTACATTTCTAATTCAAGGCTACTATCTCAAATTCAAACCATAACACTTTTAAGGTAGTTTTTTAACCATTTTATAAAACAAATATATATTTTATTATGTTTTTTAATTTCATGCAAGAGTTCAATCAAAAATTAATCAATCACAATCTTCCACAAAGATAACCAAAGTAATCCAAAATTGTTGGAAAGTAAAGAAAATGCAAACCTTATTTTTATAGTGGTTCAATTGAAATCAACTTATGTCCACTCCCCAAAGGTACTCCTCTTTGGTTATTACATTATATCATGCTCATTTAACACTCATCCAAGGGGAGAAGCTCTACTCTCTTATTAGGTGGAGATTGAATTTTACAGACTCTTCTATCCCCAAAGAATCTCCCCACTTAAACCTTTTGTCATGGCAAAGATGTTACTCCATACTTTTTTTTCCACACATAGTAATGATGCAAATCCCTCTAACTCCTCGCAACAGGAGAGATGATGCTCCTTCCTTTAGCTCCTCACATAGTGGGGATGCCACTTGTCATTTTGCTTCTCATAATAATGGGGATACCATCCTCTAGCCCACTCGACTAGTAAGTCTTTTTCCCAAAGTCTTCCTCCTAAAGCTCCATAATCACAACATATAGGACTCAAGGTACATGCTGACAGGAACAACCATGTGAATACTATCACACCCCTTTAAATGCTCAAGAAAAACTCTCCCTCAACCTCTCCTTTTCTCTCTCTCTCTCTCTCTATATATATATATATATATATATATATATATATATATATATATATATATATATAAAGTTACTTGGACATCCTCTTACAAGTAAGGAGACTCCCTCTCCTTCTCTTAAGCTTTCTCCCTTAAAAAATGTCTCTGACTAGTTAACCTTAGACCCTCAAGCCTTATTTAAAATTATTAAAGTGGGCTATTTAAATGAAATTCTAATTTTCAAATTAATTCTTCTGTTAGTATAGTATGATACTCGGATTGTACTATTTGATTAGTTCAATTACTATCACAAATCATCCTTTGGAATCACAAATCATCCTTTATGATGTACAGTCATATAGTCTAATTAATTAAATTAAATTAAGGATCATCTAGGATGAACAAAGGTTTGTCCAACAAACTCTTTATTTGATTACCCTGTGTAATGTGGATCAACAATATGATTATCAATTAGGATTTTATTTAATCTAATTCATTTATCTAAAGAAAAAAATTAAGTAATTTTCATTAATGGAGGTACAGTCCGAATGTCTTTATACAATATAATCAATTCAAATTTTAAATTTGCTAATTTTGGTAATATAGATTTGATGGTGAGATTTTATCAAATTAGTTGATTTTCCTATATGACTGAAGTTCGTATAGTACAATTAGTTATAACTCAATTTTATTTTACTTATTTAATTAAATACTTGAAATAATTTTTGGATTAACTAATCATATAATATGATTGAAATCATACAATATGATTTAATAGAGACTTTAAGTATTTAATTTTTATTCACCTTGTGTGTGTGTGCGTGATTATCTAACCAATATACATCTAATAGATCAAATGACATAAGAAAAAAATATGGTACATACTTTATTATAACAATCCAACTTGACCTTAATGCGACAGTATCTTGAGTTTGATTCCTTAACCTCTCTTAGTATAAGCTGTACCCGAAATGGTTAGTGACACAAAAGAAAAGATAATGTAAGTAAAGCATCAATAAGTAAATAATCATAGCAATAATATTTGTAATCATCAAAACACCTGGTTGGACTATCAAATTTCAATCATAAAATCCTAAATTTCAAAATATTTTATTTGTCCTAAGTATTATGAGTTATAAGGGCCTATTTTTTAATATGCCAACATAAGGAGTTATAAGGGTCTGAATTTTCATGTCTAATTCTAATGGGAGGTATAAGGGCCTGAGAAAATGCTATTATTTTTTCCTCTAATAGATGGAGTACATGTTTATTTACTTCATGTGCATTATTTATTAAATTTGTAATAACTAGAAGAATTATTTGGCCTAGCAAAATGACTTGTTATTAACCACTTTTAAAAATTAGTAAAGTGCATAATGGATTGATTATTAAAAATTTAGATAAGTGGGAGTGACTTGCTGAGTTGTGTTCGCTCACACCTATTATGTATTCTATTTAGGGTCTGAGAAGGGGAAAAGTGCCAGTAGATTAGTGTTTGTCCCTAGTTCTGATCTATATGAGTTGGTATAGGTTTTTCATGATTTTTGTATAGTTGTGGGTATTTATTTATTTTTCTCTATTCTAATCTATAGCCATGTGCTATAGTGTATAGATTTTGTTATACATATGTACATTTAGATGATGAATGATAAATAGATTTATGGATTTGTTCACTTTATGTTTAGTTACAAGTTAATTTGTAGCTCTGTGATCTATTTTAAATTTAAGAAATATTAAAAGTTTCTAAAATATATATCTTGGGCTTGGTTTATCATCAATCAACATGATATGACCTTTTCTATTTGTGGGACATATTTTGTTGGGTTGTGACACTTTATTGGTACCTAGAGGGTTATGAAAAGGGGACTCATATCTAGTGGGACTCACAAAGCAACTCGCCTAAGGAGCATCAAATTCCACTCATCTAGGCCTATAAGGAAATGTTGCCCCACCTTGGATATAATAGAGGATCCCATTAACCAAGAAACTTTCCTCTCCCCTCATGTAAAGAAGGTAGCCTTCATAATGACTCACCTTGTTTGGGGTAAGTGCCTTCATATCCACTCACTGAAATCCAACTAAAACCAACAGCATAAATAAAGAGCTCTCAGCTCAACCTATTGTGACTAGCCAAACTCAAGTCCATTCTCTATGCAGCCTTCATTCACTTATGTACTCTCCTCTAGGAAATCTAAGGATCACTGGTAGTTTCAAAGAATTATTTAACTACCAAGCACTTCTTGCTCAACACTAACTCACAGGCTCGCCTGTACGTACTTGTCACTGCTAAACTCGCCCTTGCATACTAGATATTACGGATCTAGCTTGGATAGAAATCATTAGATATCTTCAATCCTCACTCCTCTTTAACCAATCAGGAGCCAAAATGTATCTGCAGTAGTCTATGTAGCATTATACTTTTTATTTTCTTGTGGGTGTATACTTTCCTGTATCCCTAGGAACCTTATAAATAAAGGGTGACGAGATGTATTTTTTAATCTTTTTACTTTTCTTGATCTATTGATTAATATTTGGCAAATTTTTTAATGGAGATTTTGAGTCCTTATTATAGCTTTTCTCTAGTATATCTCTTTCTCTCCATTATCACAAATGTTTCATGTTGCATGTTCATAGAGTCAGCCTATTGGTACGGTTGGGTGTCAAATATGGAAAAATTTAGATCCAATAATTATAGTCTTCGATTTTAGTAAAACAATTGTAAGAACATGAAAGTAATTTTTGTAATTTATGGCTAGGCAATTCAGAGCATAGATTTTCATCTTTAGATATAGCTTGCATTCATTTTTTTCCTCAACTTTGTTCTTTTTTTATTATAATTTATTTCATGTCAATTTGTTTTTCTTTCTTTAATGAAAATCTATTTAAATAGCCTTGCTTATTTCTTAAATGCAGAAACTTGCGCAGGACATAATATTTGAGCATTGAAAAAGCATAAATGTTTTTTATACATTTAGGAAATGTTTTAAAGTAGTTTCCCACTGTTGAGCTCAATAGCAAGTTTATATATATATATATATATATATATATATATATATATATATAATAGAGGAAATCATCACATACCTGTCATTGCCCATCCCGGATACTTGCCTCTTCCATATCCTGCGTGGATCTAGCTCAGACCCTGCCATTGCTACAGTGCAAAATTATGCGATTCGGCGTCGAACAGTCCTATCGCCCGCATGTAGATGATTGCTCGATTGAGTCGTTAGATAGGGCGAGGAAATGAATCTTTCATTTGTTCCACTTTGCACGTAAGCTTCTAAGTCCTACAAGTTAACATATCGCAAGCCCACATCTTCCTACATTAAACTCCTGTCGCTCCTTGCTCTCCCACTTCCTAAAGGAGAGAGCTCCTACTTCTCTTCCTTGTTTCCACAGCCGCAAGCTTCTTCCCCTCTCAAGAAACCTGTAGCCTTCAACTGACATCATCTCCATCTACAACCGAAATCCCTATACCAACCTCCAAACCTTCCCTCTCTCTTAAAAAACTCCCAAAATCCTCCTCATAGCTCCGACCTCAGCTCTTACCCTTGAGTCGCTGCAGCCTTCTTTCCCCGCAGCTCTCATGATGCCAAAGCTCCATCTCCATCTACCACAAACAAAACCTAGGCCAAATTCCACAAATCCCCACTCACTTTTCCACATTCCCCTCTTCTCTAAGCATGATCAAAATCCTATTAGAAATCTTCCTCCCGCTTCGCAACTACCCACCGAACCCAAGCAAGCTTCCAATCAGAGCTCAAGCCAATGCCTCTTCCCATCCTTCTACCCGACATCAGTTCCACTCCAAATCAAAGCTGACCACTTTCTTTCCTAGTTCCTACCCGACACCTCCACCTCCTAATTTCATTGATTCACAGAGAGAGAGAGAGAGAGAGAGAGAGAGAGAGAGAGAAGAAAAAAAAAGGAAGCTTACCTACCTATCCGGCCTCCTCTCCAGCCATCCGACTCTGCTCCTCCGACATTCCCTCCCTGCCGAATCGAAAGTTATAGCATTTGATCGGAAATGACGAAGGGCGATCTCTCACTGTGAAGGTAACTTGCTCCCATCCATGCGCTTCTTTGGTTAATTCCCATAAATCTACTAATAGAGAGGAGGATATAACTTGCTGTGAGATTAATAGTGCCCTAAATCCTATAATAATTAATATTAGTTATAATTAATTATAACTAATTATACTTAATTATAATTATTTATTATTAAATATTGTTAATTATAGTTAATTATGATTAATTATAATTAATTAATAATAATAATAATTAATTCTAATTTTTATTATTAATTTTATTTATTTATAATTAAATTAGTTATTTATTATTAATTATATTTAATTATGATTAATTATTATTAATTATTATCAATTATGATTAATTATTATTAATTATAATAAATCATTCTTTTTAATTATAATTAATAACTATAATTAATTATTTTATTATTAATTAATTATGATTAATTATAATTAATAATAATAAAATGCAATTGATCTTCTCTTGCCTCGATCCATGTGCCAACCCCGCTAACACCGTGCAATTATAAACCCCTAAACCTTGAAAACTCTGAGAGCCCACTCTTGTTGTTTGTGGCGCACCCAAAGACCGCCCATACATGAATTTATTAGCGTGGTGGGATGGGACCCCAGTGCGGCACCTACAACGAGGTATGTAATCACTTAAAGCCCTATTTCAGCGTTCGTGGCATACCAGAAAATCACCTATACTCCCTTTTTTTAACATGGTAGGATGGAAACCCGATACAACTCCTACGACGAAATGTGGGTTACTTATAAGTACCCGTATGCAGGGAAATAAATATGTTTTCAAATAGGTACCCTCGCCGACCCCATACACGCTTTTAGTTGCGTAGTGGGAATGAAGATAGGGCCGCAGTGTCTAAGGACACCTACCATACATGCCTTTATTATGCATGGTGGGAAGGCCCAGACTCTTGCTTTTTTCCCCTAAACATGGGAGACACCAGGAGGCTGCCAAAATTTTGTCTAAAAGGACATGGACTTAGACTTGGACTTGTATTTGGACACAAAATGATTGATAAAATACTTGAATCTAATCAAAATAAACTCTAATGAACTTTAAAAGATGACATTAAACTCAAAGGAAACTTGGACATAATCAAATGACTTGGAGCACAAAAAGACTTGGAGTAATTTTGAACTTAACAAGACTTGAATTTGCTTAGACCACAAAGAATGATTGGACTTGAGTTCAGACTTGAATTAAGATGACAACAAATCAAAATTGCACTTAAAATAATATCATGATTTGTAAAATAATAAAATCTAAGTTAAATGCAAGAGAAATATATGGAATTTGTGGACAATAAGAGATTTGCAAACTCTACTTTCTTACAATTAGTGATGAATGGTAGACAACTTAATTGACTTTCATGCCATGATATGTTGCTCTCAAGAGAAGTGCATGATTTACTTGCAAACAATAATCAATAAGGAGATATAAACTGGTTGAAAATAAATGTACAAGAATATCTCAATATTCGTTGCAAATCATGTGCAAGTGATACTAATCAATAAGTGACACTTGCATCAATTTTACAAGCACACAAATCAAGAAACACATGAGTTCCATGAACATTTAAAGGAGGCATACAATGAGCATAGTAGGTTCTTGATGAATGTATGATGGGAAATTAGCAATGATTGTAGTAAACCCGACAGTCAACTACAATCTGCAATTAAATACATCAACTTCTTGTGGATTATTAAGATTCTTGTGCAGTGAATTTAACAAATCATTAGCAAAAACGAATGAGGGAATGTAGTGAACACAACTAACCTATGGATCAATCATGCAAGTAGATGTATCTATCACCTTTAAGAAGAAGAACCAGATATGTGGCGAACATAATAACCTTCTTGCAAATGGAGACCAAATTGAAGGAGTAACAATGTGCTTACAATCAATCAATAACATAGAGTTTCCAAAGAATTTTGAAGACCTTCATGCCAATCAAGATGCAGATACCAACATTGAAAATCAATACACAAACTGATATGATCTTCTATTCTTCAAGTAGAAAGATTTGACATGCAATGAAAAAAATGATGTGATATGTCCAAATACATTCAAGTGAAACATCGAAGCACAAGCAAATACAGTCATTCATCAATCAGCATGTATGAAGGAACTGTTGATAGATAAAACTCACCTGGAAATTCATGTTAACTTGTAACCGATGTTGCAATATCCCCACAATCAATATCGACTTGCAAATGAACGCTACCTATAGTTGATGACATTCTCTATAGAAGAATACAGAAGTATGCAACAATCATTACAATATTCATACAGCCTACAATAGTTCAGCGGCCAATGAATATACTTATCCCCCACAAATAGGAGGGATTCGATATGCTACAAGCGCAATGAAGGGAAACGAGCATACAAACTCCTATGAGCTGTTGTAGAAGATTCGTTGTACACCCAATATATTGTCCACAAGTAAAATATAAAGTGACTACAACAAATGCAAGATCCTATGAGCAGTTGTATGAGACCCGTCGTACACACAAAATGTCCTCTATGAATAAATTGTCAAATGACTATAGCGAGTGTACTAAGAAGACCAAATAGCACAAAAAATGCACAAGGAATGTAGCTAATGCAAGCACACCTACAGACTGTCATAGCAATTGTAGAAGACACATCATTGTATATCCCATGTATCATCCACAAGAAAAGATACAAAGTGACTATATCAAGTACAAATGCCAACTAGTTACTGTGGGAAACTCATCGTGCATTCAACGTACGTCCTATGAACAAATATTGAAGTACTATGATAAATGCAAACTTCTACGAGCTGTCGTAGAAGACCCATCAAATGTTTAAAAGGCCCCCGCACATGCACTATAATATGTATACATATAGGTACACTAAAGGGGCAAGTATGATCATGAAATCTGCATGGGCCCAGCATAAGCGTGTTATTGGTACACATGTGACGTTTAGGGTTGCTGTGCAGGTTAATAAGTGAATTCAAGTTTGAGCCTGATCCTTCTATATGGATAGATAGGAGTTGACACGGCTCGAACTATCAAATAAATATACGGTCACAATGTCGATCAAGATATTTATTTTAATACATTCATATTAGGCCTTCAAGGTCTATAATCAAGAGAATTCACTTACAAAAAGGCATAAAGCCTACGAAACCCAATCCTCTGTCGATAACTCGATAGAGTTGACAAGGTTCAATCCACAAATGAAAGTAACCCCAAACACCCCGATGATGGCCATATTGAATACAGATCTCAACTAGAGGGGTTAAATTCAAATATCTCAAAATGCCCTCAAACCTCCACAAAATTCAAATATTTCAAGTGACCTCATAGTCACCCTTATGATGGCCATGTTGAATGCAAATCTCAACCAGAGGGGTTAATTTCAAATAATTTAAAATGCCTCCCAAACTCCCATATGATCCAAAACTCCAATTTCTAAGAATCTCAAACTCCAAAATATTTAAGATTGAAACGTAACCATTAAAACACTTAAAATAAAATTCATCCACCCTCTGTAACTATTTGCCGTGGTGGACAAATTAAAATTTACTTCAGCTCACATAGAGCCAATGCCTAGTTAAAAATATCACTAAGATCTATTCTCAAATAATCTCCTATCAGTAAGGACACGGTACTTATCCTCTAACCAGAAGTTTCACCGCCAAATGGCACTGCAGGATAAATAGTTATGACCCGGGGCCCTCTGAACCAAGTGGTTTTGCCGCCAAATGGCACCGTGAGATAGTGGTTATGGTCAGAGCCAATAAGTTCCTTAGTTGCATCAAATCCTTGAGATATGAATTAATAGGATATGATCGATAGGGCACAAAGCCCTCTGTTAGATAGTTTGGATTCAAAATTTTCCCCTTAGATAAATACCCACTCCAGGTTTATAAGGTACCCTTGGACGAAGCAACCCATGGCTACTGACAAGGATCCTTCTATGAGGTTGGGTCGACTACCACCTCTGACTAAATAGACTAGGGACCACGATGGCTTGGGATGACAGAACCATGGGATCTTGATCAGGCTAATCATCCATTCCCCCACCATTCGCTTTAAGTTCAAGATGGTGAAATCTCCAATTTTAAATATCAAATATTCAATTTCCCAAATTTTAAGCCCATGCTACTACTATATGCCAGATACCATGTATCTTTACGTATCTGATTGATTACTAGCCTTAATCGAAAGTTCTCTCTCATGATCGGGAGGGGTAATTAACTATAGGGGCTTACGCCTATAAGAAATAAGAACGTAGATCATAAAGTCCTCACAAAATGAGGGTGAAACCTTTGGGTAGTGTCTTATCTAAAAACTCATCTGCATTCCAAAATTTACCCCATAACTTAATCTGTTAAAACTCCCCGAAGAAAAGCATACATGGGAGGGCGGGGCTAAATGTTTGGAGCCCACACCCACAAAAAAACTAAGAACAACCTTCTAGGTATTTTTGTTACTTCAGTAAACTTGTTGCTTATGTCTGAAAACATGTGAAAAAGCAAGCATATCAATTTGTTGAATCCAAATTCAGAAAATCATAAGTTATAATTTTCAAATGTGGATCTATTAATATGATTCCCACTAAGTTTTAAAAAGGAAGATGTCATATTCCCTTTCTACTTTTCATGAGATAAAGTTTCTAATATACTTCAATCTACAATAGTTATTCACTTAACTGAGGTACTCATTTGCTTTAGAGTTATTATAATAGTTGTCTTATGCAATAATAATCTTATTAACTAAACCCAATAGTATTTCTTATTAATCACTCTTTCTATAATGGAATTAATGTTAATTTTTGAAAAATAATAGATATCTTGAATAATTTCCCTGCAAAAGGAAGGTGTCTGTTGGCTGGTAACTTTGTTTACATCAGGTGGATATAAGGTCGTTAGAAATGGAATTTTTATGTACCTTTTTTATAATTTTTAAATGAGTCATGCAGGTACAAGCTCAGCTTGGTCATCGGCTTAGTAGTTAAACTATTATAATCATGAGCAGACTTACAAGTGTGCTCAAAGATTACAGATGACAAAAGAAAGGCAAAGATTCTAGATGGAAAAAAACATCCTTGAGCAAGTTTCTTATTATTTATTATGCATCGTGATTTCACATGGCTATTTCTTCTAGTAATGCTAATTGTGTGATGCTTCTTGTTGTAAGTAAAACAATTCGTGAACCATGTTACTGAAGTGCTAGAAAGGGTAACTATATGATGTTAGGCATATGTTTTAAGGAATGACAACCCATGGTTCCTTCATCTATCTATAAACACACCGTTTCAACCTTTTTCTCCTGACTTATCTTTTTTAACATGTCTTTGCTTTTTTAAGTCCTTTTAGCTATTCTCCTATTCTTATTTGATTCACCAAAGTTCTTTCATTACTTCAACCTGTGAGATGGGCATTCATAATGTCCTTTGCGGTCCTTTAGGAACGAATTTCAGGAGGCTGATCTTGGGGAGGGTCCCCATATTTCCTAAAGGGGCAATTGCACCCCCACCCACCTAAAAGTTCTTTATTACATGGATCTTAAGGTAATTTTCCCCCCTCCAACTATTTTTTACTTTTTATTATATGGGTCTTTAAGTAATTGTCCCTCTAGCAGAATTAAACACATTATGTAGAGATATTATTTATCAGTTATGTCGGTGCCCTTAAGAAGGGTCTTTCACTTATGGGGTATTTATCAACTTTTAAAGGGCTCTGTTAGTTGCTATCAACCCAACGTGGTCTCTAAAGGGCTCAGTGAGCTTGCTGTCTAATGGGGTGTGACATATAATTTATGGATTGCATGTATGAAATAAAGTATTCCTCAAGGTTAATTGATGCTTAAGTTTTCTTTAATACAGATTGCCAACTATATATATATAAATATATGTGTCAATCAAGTATTAAACTAATTGAGTGAGTGTCTATCCAATGAAGAAGTATTCTTTCTAGATTGTAATCAAACTAGTATTATCTACTACACATGATTTATCATAATCAATGAAAATGATAGGTCCACTTACGAAGAATGTGAAAGATGATGAGATACCAATATCTAAAATATGTCTTGGACTGATTCTTATAAAATAATAACATTTTTCTAAAGAGACTCTTAAGTATTGATGTGGATCAGAGCATATTCTTCCATATAACTTGGTCGAGCATGTAGGGGTTAAAAGGGAGGTTTATGGCCTTCCTATAATTTGAATCTCTCCATAGAATCTATAAAGTTTAACTTCCAATGTTTAGGCATGTAAACATTCTATTTTAATACTCCTATTTTTTTCAATATTCCTCCATCAAGGTAATGTATCATTCTATATATTAACTACATACATAACCATTATATGCAATAAATAAAGGATGGGAGATATTGAAAAAATCCATAATTTCATTTACAACACAATAGTCTATACTAGTACTTACTTTGTGCTTATATCATTATCTTGAAACTCAAAAATTAGAGATACATATATAAATTAGAAAGCAAACACATCTTTATTTTACTCATAGAAGAAAAGATAAAGGAGAACTAACAAGGAAAATTTTCATCAGTATAATACAAATGACTTCTCCACGCTCCTTCCTCCTCCAATGATAGAATTAATTACACAAAATAGGCTAAGATCTGTAATGAAAGTATCTTGCACATCCTTAGCCTCCCTTAAACTTTACCCTTAGGGGGTACTAAAAGACTACACCTAAAATTTATAGGTCACTATTGAAAGTGATAAAACTCCTCAATAAATGAACTAAAAAAACTTTTTATAGTAGGTGTAGAAGTGGCCTCGGGCCCTAAGGAGCTTCAAATGGCTATACTATAGCATTATAAAATCAAATAGCACCTCAATGTTGTTAGCCTTTCTCTTCTACAGTGTTGCGCTGACTCGGCGCATCTAATGAATGAACTAATGCTTAGCCCAGTTGATTCAGCATGGCTCCATCATTCATAAATTACTCTGCCATGGCTCCAAACAATTTGTGTGCTACGATGCATGGACGTGCAATATGGCACTTCGGCATTGTAATACTCAGCACTTTGTCTCTCAATTTTCTTTGATTTAGGTGTTGCAGCTTAGATTTTTTATGTTACGCATTACGAAGGATTTTAATGCTAACCTTGGCACCACTAGGGCATTGAATTATTCGATATTTTCCTAAGGTTTTGGTGTTGTGATTCCCTAATATGGCATTGAGGCATTATATATGTTGTGATGTTGGTAGTTGGAGCGCTACAGTGCTAGTCTAACACTTATAATTATTTTTCCTTTTCCTAAGCATTTCCTACACAACATCAACTAAAACACTATATTTTCACTAAATTTAAAGGTAAGAAATATTATAAAATTTATAGTTAATAAATTCCCCCTAGCTTAAGCACTTTCTTGTCCTCATGCAATGGGGTAATCACCTATTAATTAGCAAAATAACCCAAATAAAAATTAATAATTTAAAACTTCTATAATGTTAGATAATACATTACAGTTGAGAAGTAATTTGAAATGATCAAAGTTGTATACTAATTTGAAAAATCAAAATTAATTAGCCTAAGTAATCATCCTTGATTTTGCTTGAATTGAGCTCATCCACTATTAATATATGTGCAGATTTTGACTTCGATTTTAGAAATGAATAATATATCATTTAGAGATTAGTCATGCTTGTAGTTAAATTAGATGTTTATTAGTGTAACATCATATGTATTAGTTCACTTATCTTGTCCTATTTGATTTTAAGTATTTGAATATTTTTTTGGATTTAAGCTTGAACTAATACAATTTTTTGAATGTACTCATCATTTTTCTGCAACTTTCTCTTTTGATTTTTAATGTTTACACTTTTTCATACCTTGAGTACATATTAATGATTTTGAATATTAGTTTAGGTTGTATCCCACCAGTAACCCTAAATAAATTTTATGTAAGGATTTAATAAGAGTGTTGATTCTATAATTAGGTTTAAAATTATCTTCATAATTTAAGCTACCACTTCTTTTCCCTAAAGTCAATTATTTATTCTTCAATTCAGTGGTCTGTACAAGAGTGTATAGCTTCTATATTCAAGACAAAGCAATGACTTATATGATCTTCCTTAGTTAATTATTAAGATTTTTTAATAATGAATTACTATGCTTTGTTCATTCGAATTATTATCTAAGGTTTTATTTTTATCTTAATTTTATACAATTTATGATTTTTATTTTTATTTTGGCTAAATAAATAATAAAAGTGCAAGTGGTATGTAGAGGATAATTTTCAACAGTTAAGCATAAATAGGAATTTAATATAGTTAAGCATAAATAGGAATTTAATAAAATGGAAATCACATAACAAAATAATGTAAACTATGATAATTAAACATAACTAAACATAAGAAAATAATTTGCCTTTTCATCAAAATTGCAAAAAGATCATAGGGAATATAATCCAACCTACTAAAGGAAAATATAATAAGATATCTAGTGCATGAGGCACTATCCTCCCAATCCATCTCCATACAAGACTTAAAGTGCCTACTCTTACTAGTACAACAAATAAAAGATTGGTACTCTAGAGCAGTAGGGAAATGCAGCTGGTTTAGATTCTCCACAAAGGGGCTTCTTTTAAACATCCCCACTAAAGCCTCATTAGATTTGACTGTGTATTGGTAATTATTTCCTTTCATACCCAAGTAATGAGCCTTCCATTCCCTTACCTCCTCAAAAATCAGCTACACTCTCCATTTTCTCCCTAAGCTTGGCCACATGCTCATCTAGAGACTTTCAAGTGCTTGAATTCCTACTCTTATTACTGTTGGGCCTAATATATAGTTAACAGAGGCTCATTGTAACTGGCCTCCTCTACACCTAATCTTTTGAATCCCTGAATTTTTCTTTTGGTGAGGGCAGAAATGAGAAAAAGCTATTCTTCATTTGGATCGTCTCTCACACTGGCATTAACACACAAAGCATAAAGAAGAGAAGAATGCCCCAAGCCCACAAAAGTAATACTTCTCATGATGTAATTTTAAAAAGATCAAATAAGCTTTCCTATATCAATAGTGAAATAAACATGAATAATATATTTAAGTATTGCACAGTCTTTGGTCACCTCACTAATATTTTTGCATGGCAACAAACGAGTAGAAATGAAATTGTGCCAATATTTTGACAATTGGGTTAAGAAAGTTGTAAGAAAGTTAATAATTTTAACATCCCTCTTCTTCCATACCTCCCCGCTATGAGGCTCACACAAAACTTTTTATAACTCATCGGGATTAATCGAAACTTAAATGAATTGGGTATACTCATCAAATTCAAAATCTCTTAACTTATCAATATCATTAATGGTCATAGAATCAAATGGTATCTACTTACCTCTCACATAGCATTATAACCTCTTTCACATTGGCAAAGAACTCTCTCACCACATTAACCACAGCAATATCAGGTTCTTCACACAAAAGCTCCCAACCCCAATTTACTATAAATTGCATTACCTTCCCACCCAACTTTTGAAATTCCTATTAAAGATGTTGTGGCACATGTTTTAAAAAATGAAATTCCTACTTTTTTGACTGGAGAAATGCTACGGTGTTTGACACATAAAAGTGTTGTGATCCTATTAAAGATTGCCACCATGGTGCTCTAACTAACGTAATAATGATTTTGACCTAACACTATGGAACTAGAGATCTCTCAAAGAAGCTCAGCAAAGCATCATAATAAGAATGTTATGAAAGTACAAAATGTTAATTACACTGCCAATAACAATGAAAAAATAACTAACTAAATGCTTCAAAGCATGAAGGTACAGTTTCGAAGCCATCTATAAGGCATAATAACACTACGACGTTCAAAGCTACAGTGCTACGGTGGTGTAATCTAATTTTTTTATTAGAGTTTAGTTTTGCAAATTTTTTTTTGGATGCCATAGTGCTTGATAGAAAAATGTTATAATGCTTCAAACATTAACGTTGCGACACTAGTTCAAGTTTTAAAACAATAGCATTTTTCAGGAAAATTTTTCATAACTTAGCCAAAATCAAAATAATTAACTTTCACAAATAATACAAAGAACATATATAATATAAACTAAAAAATAAAATAAATAAATATAGAAATACAATTGGGTTGCCTTTTAAATTGTGCTAAATTTATAATCTTCATTTAGATTTTTCTAGATATGTCATTTTGGCTAGGGTGCATCAATACCACTCCATAATTTGTCTAAACTAAGATCCTTCCCTTTCTCCTATGGATTAATTTTAGTATTATTGGGAAATGTTCCAGGTGGTCAGCTACAAAAAGAGATTGCAGGCTGTCTTAATGAACTTTTTGTATTTTTTATTAAAGTAGCTTGGCTTTATAATTGAGTCCCTAATTGAATTGCTACCTCTTCCAAAGGTGTCTTCCTATCTCTGAATTAATTTTTTTGACTAAAACCTAAGGAATAAGAAGGTTGATGGTTTAATATAGCTTGTTAAGATTTACTCTAATTTTTACTTGATTAGATTGAACTACATTCCGCTGACTGTTACCACCAACATTATTATTAGACCAGCTAAAATTAGGGTGGTTCCTCCAACCTGAATTATATTTATTAAAATAGGCATTATTTCTTCTTCCAATCAAATTTACATTTGCAATCCCTTGAGCATTACTATTATAAAAAAATTAAATCATACTCTTCCAAATGCAGAGATGTTCTTAATCCTAAACTAAATCTAAAAGTATCAAATATTTTAGAAATTATAGATATCTAAGTAGTCAAAATATATAAGACATATGAATCATAAACTTTAGCTACTCCCTTAGGATTCACTATATCAAATGGCCACTATAAATAATTTGAACTCATTTTTTCAATTTATTCATAAGCTTCCTCAAACTGCATAGACAGTAAAGATCCACTAGCTTCTATATCTATAATCAACCAAAGGGATCCTACTGTCCAATATAAAAAGTCTAAATAACTAACCAATCTAGTAAAGCATGGTGAAAGAATTTCCTAAGTATTTTCCTAAATCTTTCTCAACTTTCATTAATTGACACTTCTTCAAATTCGGCAAAAGATGAGATATCATTTCTAAGCTTGGTAGATTTTGAAGGTGGGAAATACTTATCTAAGAATTTCTATGCCAATTCATTCTAACTGGTTATAGGGCCTAAGGGTAAGGAATTCAACCACATCTAAGCTTTTCCCCATAGAAAAAAATAGAAACAATCAAATCCTAATATATATACACATGTCGATCAAATAATAAAGTAATTGAGTGAGTGTCAATCCTATGCAAGTGTATTGTCTATTACAAATGCAAGGTTTATCCTACTCAAAGGAAATGATAGATTTTGAGTTTTTTTCACTTGTAGAGAATGTAAAATATGATAAGATACTAATACATAAAGTATATTTTTGACTAATACTTGTAAAATAATAATATTTTCCTAATAAGACTCTTATGTATTTATGTGGATCAGAGCTTATGTATCCCTTGATTTATATCGAGCTTGTAGGGGTGAAAAGGGAAGTTTATGTCCTTCCTATAATTCTAAGATCTCCGTACAATTTAAAAAGTTTAGCATCCTATGTTTAGGCATGCCAACATTCATTTTCAATACTCCTATTTATTTCAATATTCCTCCATCGAGATAATATATAAAACTATATATTAACAACATACAAGGACATTATATGCATTAAATTAAGAATGAGAGAGATTAAAAACATCCATAATTTTATTTAAGGTTTGAGAGTTTACATTAGTACTTGCATTATCATTAGCCCAGAATTCAAAAATTAGCTAGATATATATAAATTTGAAAGTAAACACATCTTCATTTAAATCATAGACAAATAAATATAGGAAAAATAATAAGGAAAAGCTTCACTAGGATAGTACAAATTACTTGTCCACTCTTCTTCCTCAAATGGTAGGATTGCTTACATAAAATAATCTAAGAACTTTAATGAAAGTATCTTGCATTTCCTTAGCCTCCCTATTGACCTCATTTTTATATGAGTTCATCAAGACCAATCCAATCCTCTCCTTGATGAACTAATGGCTAACAGTTATCCACTTGTTAGTCAGATAGATTCTAATCAAACTCCAATTTAGATCCCTAATTAAATCCCACTTTAACCACCAGTCCAATCTTCAGCTCCAAAGTCCTATCCTACCTCCAGTCAAACTTCAATCTAGTCTCCAAACAAGCTTTGATCTTATCCAATCAATCCCAATCACTTATTTAAATGTGATTGATGTGGATGATTCAAACTCAACCATTCAAATCCAAAAATTTGATCCAATTCTTGTATTCCAAACTAAATCCTTTAGTTAGTGATCCAGGTCCTAAAACCCTTTCTGAGTGACTTTTTTGTCACATTGAAACCCAATCAGATGATCTCTTATTTAGGATCTATCAATTGTATATTTATAAGGTATATCTCTAGGATCAACCCTCCAAATTTGAGCTCAATCTAAGGCCCCTAGCCCTAGAAAAATGAATTTATTTTCAAAGGCTACAAAATCTTCAAATATTTATAGCCTATGCCATTAGACCCTCCACCTTGTAGAATTTGATCTTGGAACTCTTACCAAGGCCTTTGATCACATCCATGGCCTCTCTTATGACTTGTTGGAAAGTAATTCACACTTTGTTAGACCATGTTTAACCTATAGTTGACCAGGGGCTAAAATGACCAAAAAGCCATTTAAGGGAGATTTTGGACTTTTCCCCAAAACTCAATATACCTAAAACTTATCAATTTTTAAACCTATCCCAATGAATCATAAATATCATTAGGAGTGTATTGGACCCAAACTCATCATATAGTTTGACCTGGTTGACCAAGTTAACCATGGTTGACAAAAATTCCCCCTAAGGTTTTAAATGGTCATTTCAAGTCAAATGAACTCCTCCTAACTTGAAACCACCTCCATTAAGTTCATATGATCATTTTGAACTCAATGGACCAAACCCTTGACCCTAGATCAACTTGGTTGAGTAAGTCAACCAAGTTTGACTAAATTTTCCATACACCTTTAACCTCTCCAGACCATTTCACCAAGGCTTTGCCAAGCTAATTCAAATCCTTAGGATGATCCATTAGGTCCCTAAGGGTGTCCCCTTGGGGACCAAAGACTTGGGCCCACTTGGGTTAGCCATTTGGATTGACCCAAGTGTCCAAAGAGGGTCTCTTATGAGATAAAATTCATCCTAGAGCAAATTGGATCAAACAAATGGTGGCATTGGGTCCCCTATGATCTAACACACCTACCCTAATTGACCCAACCCTTAGGTCAACTTAGTTTGGGAGTTGGACTAGCCCAAAGTAGTCAAAACTACTTTGGGTTGAGCCATTTCCCAACTTATACCTCTCCAAGCATAACTAATACCTTCCTTGGGTGGCCCTAGGTTCAAAACACCTACCCTAGTCAGCCCAACCCTTGGGTTGACTTGGATCAACTTTTAGGCTAGTCCAAAGTGGTCAAAACCACTTTGACCTGAGCCATATTTCATCACAGACCATACCAATCCAAATTGACATTTGTATTGGGTAGCCCTTAACCCAATTCACTTCTCACCTCAATCCTACAACCTAACTCAACCCAGGTTAGACCCAAATGGGTAGGTTTAGGTCTACCCAAGCCATGATGTCAAATTAGGCTACCTCCTACCCAATTGAGTCCATGGTTGAGTTCAACAGACCTCCAACGAGCTTTCCACTTAAGTTTTACCAAGTGAATGGCTGGCGGTGGCTGGAACAAATCAAAAATTAGCTACGATGGTCCCCCCTTCATGAGATCTAGCTGAAGCTTCCCCAAGGCCTTAACTTGTCCCCTTTGTGCTCAAAATTACTCCCCATATTGTCCCCTTCCACATGGTGGCCATCCAACAGTTTGCTCAAGCCATCTCATCCATCCATGGCCATGGGGGTCACTTGAAAAGATTCCCCAGAGCTCTCTGAGTAATCCCATAGCATTCCCCAACTTTCCAGCCATTTCTAGCCTTTATCCCGAGCAAATTTTAGTGAAAAATATCTATCCTCCACTCAAACTCCTACTTACAGTGATCCTCTGACCCTAACATCTGAAGGAGAAGTGTTCTCTATCCCTCCTCGAAGCTTTACGATAGAAAAACCCATTTGTTGGGGCTTTCTATATGGTGAGAGCTCTGACCCGAGCTCCCTAGTTAGCTAGGTTAGTCAAGTGTGAATGGAACTTTCAATCCAATGAAATCCTACCATTGGATAGAAAGGTCTTGCTATTTAAAGTGGCCCGAGACTGCGGGATAGCTCAAATCATGCCGGAGAAGTCATGGAGTTACGGAGATATGCGGGAGGTTGAAGACACAATCACAGCTGTTGATCTCAATCAACGGCTCAAATTATATCCCGCAGTCTCAGGCCACTTTAAATCCTAACCATTCAATCCTCCATCAAAAGGCCAGGGTTTAATCCATGTTATCCAATCAGCCGCTAATCATTGCCCCACCAATCAGAAGGCGCTGCATGGAAAGTGCACGGCTGACAGGATAATTAGGCATTTAATTTCATAAGAAATTCAAGGTATCATCTAAAATTTATATCTCCCAGCATACTTGACCAAATAAATTCATATAAAATCCAAAAAATTCATATAAGATATCACTTCTCATAATTGAACCCTCCATTTATGAAAAATAAAATCCCCTTAATCAAATCATTAATTTAGGATTAATATAATCTTTAATGAAAGTTAATCTTTAACTAATTAAATTAATTAAAAAAAATACAAAATTCCAAAAAATTCCAAAACACTTGAAAACATCCTCTCAAGTCATTTCTAACCTTTAGGGGAGATTTCAAAAAGTTTGGGATTAATTTAGATCAAAACTCTAAAATCTTCTCTAATTAAATAATTTTTAAAATTCCAAAAATTCTCAAACTTTGAAAAATCATGATTAAATTTATAAAATTGTAAATTGAATAAATTCAAAACAATTTGACTCTAATTATGATATAGTATTTTCTAAAATGTCAAACCTCCAAATTTTAGTCAAAGTCAAAAAAGTGAACTCTCTGGTCAACCATTGTTCAAATTTAGGTCGAAACTTAAAAAATTGTAACATATTATAGAAAATTCTAAAATGAGCAATCTTAGAGTCTAATTAATCACTTTAAGGTCTATTATTTAGAAAAGGTACTAAAATTTCAAAATTCACTCTAATTTTAAAAGTCAACTCTTGGCCCCTTTAATTGAATGAATTAAATAATTCAAATAATTCCAAAATTCAATAACTCACTTAAAATTCTAGAAAATTCAAGTTTAATCATTCAACCACTAATTAATCAATTGATTTAAAAATCTATCAACCTTTGAATTAACTTAATCAACACCGGTTACTAATGGGTAATCAGAGCCTACGAGGCTATTAAATTAGCCCTAAGAAAGGTGAAATAAACTTCACGGCCCCGATGAAAAATAAAGGTAGTAGCCAATCAACCTTTAATACACATTCTAAAATAAATTTTAATACATTAATATTTAAACTCTAACCAAATTCTCCCCCCCCCCCCTTTGACCTTTAATAAACACGAACATTGGACAACTTTAACAAACTGCCTAGTCTAGGACATATCTATACTACATAGCCTTTTGCACACACTTTAGATGGTTTGCTAGGACAACCAACTCTAGGTCTTGGCTAGGCTCGTGTTTAATTTTCTGCTACTTGTGTGCCAGATTTTTTGAGTTTTCACTACATGATGTTTGTTAAATTAGTTGATTGATATAAGTTTTTATTTACTTAAATGAAATCTATGATTTGATGTGATGCGCAATATATTACCCTTAGGTTAGGAATAATATGGTTTCTCGCTTAGTTTTCTACAGGTGGCCACGCTCGTATAGAGCTAAAATTAAGGGGGCAATGTTAATGATTTAACTGACATATTTTTATTTAGGTGTTAAAAATGCTTATGTCCCCCTTGAAATTAAAAGAGCGTGGCCAATTCTGGCTAAGATTTTATTTAATGCATATATATAAATATCTTGGGATGTCTTTTTATTTTGATTGCTTAGGATAACCTTACAAGGGAGTCTAGAATTTCATTTTAAATTTGATGTAATGTATTTAATTGAGTTGTAATTAAGTTATGAAAGTTTCGTTTAGTTATCATACAAGCATCTAACTTGGAGCCCAAAGAGGAGGAAATATCCCTTAGGGGAGAGTTTCTTTCCATTTGGACGTAGGATGATTTTTAATACTCAAAGAGAAAAGAAAACATCCTTTTAAGGGAGAGTTATTTTTTATTTGGATATTTGTACCCCAAGGAACCAAGGAGCTCGAAGAAGGATGAAGAAGTAAAGATAGAAGAGTGTCACACTCAAAGTCACTTGTGTTAGTTCTAGGATTAGAATCCGGGTTATTGTTAGTGGTACCAGGTCACTTTTAATTTATATAAATTTTGGGATGTAATTAAAAGGTATTAGCCTATAGACATTTTAATTTATTTAATTAGTTTGATTGATTGATTAATTTACATTACTTGTGCTTATAACTACCAATTTTTGTAGCTTTTTTTGATTGCATGCCATATTTTTTTTAGCCTGGATATGATCAAGGGCTCGTGAGGGAATGATAAAATTTTCTCTCTACTTAAATTAATTAAATTTTTTAGGCTCAACATAAAAATTTTAACGATCTAAGAAGTAAGCCTGGTACCGCTGAGAGTTCCCATTTATACATATTAAATTACTTCACCTCCTTATTAGGCACCTACCCACTTGCGAGTTCTGGAAGGCCACCTGACCTATTAGGGTGCAGTCCTGTCAAAGAGATGTTATGCAATATCTAGAATAAAATTTTTTAAAGCCTTTTTAAAACTACTACATACAAATTTATGTATTTCATCGAGTTGATCAGTATGCATCGCATTAGAAACTAATTTAAAAGAGTCTAAAATTTAATTACATTTTTAAGCATTTTCACCCTACATAAAGTCAATGGGCCAATTAGAATTTACTCTAGATGTCGGCCCCAACTCCTCAAAACTTTAATTAATAACGTCCCTATCACTCTTTCATATAAAGATCAGACTCATGATTTTTAAATCACCTAAGTGAATAACTAGCTCCTCAATCTAGGCTGGGGTAAGTCCTGATTTTACACTGCATAAGCTAAGTTCAGGTTACTATCATTTGGTGCCCAAAATAGACTTAGGATATGGGGCAGTTTCAAAGTCATAAGACCCTAAATTCTAGGAATATAATCCCACCTTTTTAATAAAGCGATCAACTCAAACTAAAGCATCTCTCAATCTAAAATTTAAAGCCCAACACATAGAATAAGCTATGGTGTTTCTGAAGCATTCTAGAATCTCAAAATGCCTCCAACCCTTCCTCCCTCGATCTTTAAAATAAGTGTTCAAAATTTGATCCAATCCCTTTTGAAATTCTAGATTCACCTCCTTGATATCACTCCTAGAAAATCTCTAAAATTAAAATTTTTGTTATTATTCTAATCGAGAGTATTCATAGGAAATTTAATCTCCCTATAATATAATTAACTATGAGGGCTTGCGCTTGTAGAAAATTTAGAGCCCACATCAAATTTTTAAAATTGATTTTTCAAAACCCAATTAGTTTTCTTTGAGAAAATTAAATCAACAGCGATCATTATCATCATGTCCGGATGGTCGACAATAGATAATATTTTCTTTCCAAGAAAAGAAAATATCATCTATTATTATAACTCTGAATATGAAATTAGTGATCATTCATCCAGATTTTCATAGTCAAATATTTTATAGAATGTCATTTTTTCCCTTCGGGGTTCTATGTAGTTCTTCCTTAAATTTGACTATTACAATACGGATAAAATTTTTAGTTTCATCATCTGAACCCATTAAGGAATTATATATTTTCCTCCTGGGATAGTATATCATTCATAATGACGTATTTGATTTTGAGACTTAAATTCAAAAATCAAATTTCTCAAAGAAAATTCATTTTTCAAAATCGCTTTTTCAAATCCTTTTTAACCCAAACACTCCCTTAGACTTTACTCTAAATGGCACTACAGAACTACATTGAAAATTACAGGACTCGATTGAAAGTGATAGAACTCCTAAATAAAAGGGACAAAAAAATTATTCATAAAAAGTACAAAAATGGCCTCAAGCGCCACATTTCTTGAAATGGTGGTGCCACGACATTATGAGATGAACTAGCGCCTTAGTGTTATTCAGCTTACTCTACTACGGTGCTACGCTAACTAAACATGTTTAATGGTTGAATCAGTGCATCGCTTAGTTTATTTGGTATGGCTCCTTCTTTTATTAATTACTCCACCATGTTGCTAAAATTTTGGGCATGGGGGTGCTTGAACGTGTAATATGGTGTTACTCCATTGTAATGCTTTATCCTAAAGCGCTCAAATTCTTTAGACTCAGGCACTACGGTATGGATTTATGATGTTATGATGCTATTAAGTTCTATAGCATTGATCTTGGCTCTGTCGGGGGGTTGAATTATATGACATTTTCTCGAGGTTTCAACACTATGATTCCTTGATCTGGCACAAAGGCATTGCATATGTTGTGGTGTTGGTAGTTGAAGCTCTACCGTGTTAGTTTAACACTTGTGAATTTTTCTCCTTTTTCTGAGTATTTTCTGCACAACATAACCTAAAATACCACATTTTATTGAATTTAAAGGAAAGAAATAGTACAAAATTTACACTTTACAATCTCCTTATTTGATGGATTCTTCTTACTAAAGTTTTTTGCAAAATAAGCTTGAGTGGTGGGCCTTGGTTTTTCCTTGGGAAACCTTTTAAGCTTTAGAAATGGCCACCTCAATTCTGACCCATACATGAAGAGTTTTCCTCTCTCCAGATTTGGGACAAGATTCAGGACCTTTTTATTTCATGTTGGAATTTGACTAGCTTCTCAAAGGTAGCTTGTCTCGTTGGTTATTTGCTCGATGTCGATAAGCTTACTGCTAAAAAAACTAAGCTCATATTTGCTAGAGTATGTATTGAAATTCAAAATGGTGCCCATTTACTAGATGGACTTAAAATTTCTCTCATAGAGAAAATCATTAGAATTTAAAAGTTTTATATAATTGCAGGCATGTTGTGTGTCACTATAGTGGTTCATATTTACACTCCTTCATTTTCCATTAAAATCCCAATTTACCTCCAACCATTCCCCCCAACCCCCCATCCACCAATGGCTATAGCATCAGCCGGAAAACCCATACCATTCGACCCCCCTCCTTTACTGTAACGCCCCTTAATATACCCTCAGCTTCCACCTCTATAGAGGTGCTAAATGCCCCCTTTAAAAACCCTACAGTTATCATACCTCCTCCACTGCCTCCCCCTTAAATCTTCAAAACCACCTCTCCACCTTTAACTGCTTTCACTGCCCCCTCCTCTAATGTTGTCAGTATCCCCAATCCAAACTCCCCCTCTAGGGAGATTTTATCCAGTGTTATTCCCAAGCAAAATGTTCGGCCTATAACGACATCAAAAAATTTTAGTCATCTTGACTATAAAGAAGCTCCACCCTGGCTCTATCAACACAGGTTTCCAAAAACACCAGTGCTAAAATTGGCAGGAAGGCTATCAAATAGTATGGTTTTCCAAATACCCCCTCTAACTCAAAAATCTCTAAAAAATATTCCTACTCTTTCGGTATTGAATATTAGAGGTTATAATAGCTCCAATAAAGTCCTTATGTGTAGGAATTTTTATAAAAATAAGTATCTTGACATGTTATGTATTCTTGAGGCTAAAGTTTCCAACTCTATGTTATATGATCCCTAGTTTACTTTCCAACATCAAATTTTTGAAAACGCGGCAAGTTCTCATAATTTTGAGCACTTCCATCCAGGTCGCATTTGGGTGAAAAGGAATGCTAATTGCCTATGTTTCACCCCTATTTTCTCTAAGATTCAAGTCTTACATAGTTTTGTAAGAGCCACTTATCAACATTTTTTTTACATTTCGGTCATCTATACTTCCAACTGCCGACATGAGAGGGAAACACTCTGAAATATTATAAAAGATATCAAAAATAATTTTGAAGCTTCTTAGGCCATTTTGGGTCACTTTAATTTCTATAAGTTTCATAATAATAAATTAGGAGGTAATCCTATCCCTTACATTATATTATGGGCCCTAAATAGACTTATTTTTAAAGCTAGCACGTCTCTCTGATCTTGTATCTTTGGGTATTTACTACACTAGGTTCAACCAACAGTTTGATAATCCCATACATATTTTGCTTAAATAGACTACTGGTGAAATCTTTTTGTTGGGAAGTGGTTTGAAAGGTGTGTCTCACAGCTTTACAAACATGAGGTCCAACAACATGCCATTTGTTGAACCTAGTGTAGTTGAATCTAGGATGAGGGCTTTTTTGGGTCATAATCCTTCATACATATTTTACAAACATGAGGTCCAACAACATGCCATTTGTTGAATCTAGCTTTTTTATCTCTTGGATCAGGGCATGTATTGAGGATGTTTATTTTTCCTTTTGCTTAAATGGTTCTTTGGAGGGATGAGGGCTTTTTTGGGTCCTCCTCTAGTCTCAAGCAAGGTTGCCCATTATCCCCTACCTCTTTTGTATCGCTATGGACTCCTCCAATCTCTTCTTTATTGGATGGATGGAAAGATAAAACTGTCATTTGCTGGAAGGCTACAATTCATTGGTTCAATGTTCGGAATACTATTGCATTTTGGATTATAGGATAAATCTTGCGAAGGACTTGCAGGAAATTTATTGACAAAAATTGTGCTCAGTTTCTCTTTTACAGTAACGTTCATGAGAGGAAACTTCATTTGGTTGCATGGAAAAATACTTGCCCTCCCAAATGTTAGGGGAGTCTCGGTTTTCCTCAAGGTCAAGCTCTTTATTTTGGTTATCACTACTCACTCTTATGGAGAAATTATGCTTATGATAATTTCATTTCAAGATGGTTCTAGTTTTCCTATTTGTCTTCACTGAAGGTTCCTTGCCCTTTCTATTTTTCATGACATAAAGGTTTTGTTCGGGACGGCTTTATTACTACTTTTTAAAACAGCTTTTTATAACAAAAATTAAAAATTTTGTACTAGAAAGTTTCTAAATGTGATATTCATTCTATGGTTTACAGTATAATGCAGTAGTTATTCACATAAATGCAGTATTCATTTTGCTTTGGGAGATTTCGTAGCAGTTGTCCTACGAGGGAATAATCTTATTTAACTAAACATAGTAGTATTTCTTATTAATCACTATTTCTGAAATGGAATCATTGTTAATTATTAAATTATAACAGATATCTTGCATAATTTCCCCACAAAAGAATGGTGCCTGTTGGCTGGCAGCGTTGTTGACATTAGGAGGACATAGGGTGGCTATAAATGGAATTTTTATGTACCTTTTTTCAAATTTTTAAATGAATCCTGGAGGCGCAAGCTCAGCATGGTCATGGGCTTAGTAGTTAAATAATTATAATCATGATCAGAGGTGCAAGTGTGCTCAGAGATTACCGATGACAAAAGAAAGGCCAAGATTCTGCATAGGAAATAACTTCCTTGTTTGCAAGCTCCCTTTCACATTATAAGATCCCATGCATACGACTGCATAAAGAATTCTGCATTCTTTCCCTGAATGATTGAGTAACTATTTGCTTGAGCATGTTTTATATTGCCCTTTATTCATCGTGATTGCACATGGCTATTTTCTTCCACAAATCTCGTAAGAATGTTAATTGTGTGTTGATTCTGGTTGCAGGTAAAACTATACGCGAGCCATGTTACTAAAGGCGTTAAAAAGGGTAACTCGTTTATGTTAGCCATGTGTTTTAAGGAATGACAACCCATGCTTCCTTCAACTATCTATAAACATTCCGTCGCAGCCTTTTACTCCTGACTTGTCTTTTTTAGCATGTCTATGCTTTTTTAGGTCCATCTGGCTAAGTTCCTGCTCCTATATGATTTACCAAAGTTCTTTCATTACTTCAACCTGTGAGAAGGGCATTCGTAATGTCCTTCGAGGTTCTTTGCGAAGCAATTACCGGAGGCTGATCTATGACAGTGAGAATGCAAGGCCTCGGGGAAGGTGGCTGAGGAGAATTGATGGTAAAGTTTTTGGTTTACGGCTGAATTGGTGTAGGAGATTTAAGTGGAGGTGTTTTTCTTCAGTTTTAATGCCGAGGAAGGTTGCTGATCTCTGTTCTGAGATGAAGGAAAAGGTTAAGCAGAATGCTGTCTTAGTTCCAACTATCTTTTTCGCCTCACAGTGGGGAATATCTATTCTCTCAAATCCTTCGGACTTTCACAAGAAGCAGCCCATCTATTTTGATAGAAGGTTCATTTGAAATGCAGAAATGTTTTTTTTTTGTCCTTGCCTTACTGTGTGTCCTTGGCTAGATAGGTTGCCACTTCTAGCAGTGTTTTGGTCAATACATTGTAAACATGATGGCCCACATTTCTGGAACTTTTTTTTTTTTTGGATCTCCTTGTTCGTAGATAGTGAAAAAGTTTTCCAAAATGATAGTAAGGTTTGAAGCTAAATTTGGATGCTCGGAAAGCTTACTTTATAGTACAAATTATGTTTAAGCTGTTGAGAAGGTAAAAGCCAATGGATCCTTTTCTTGCGGATCATTCGTATTCGTCTTCTTTATGTAATCCGCTATTTTGGTGATAAAAATGTGATGTGTTTTAAGATTTAATACTTGAGACGAGTCTGGAAATTTTCTAAGGTCTCCTTAAAGGCAAGTTGTTATTGGCAATTTGAGAGCAATATCATGTGGTTTCTCATTTGTTTGATAATGTGAAATAACAGTATTTATGGGATTTTTATGTCGGTTACTGGTTAACATGTGATCGTAGTTCTTATTTACTATGTTGGATCCAAATTTGTTCGTGGGTTATGCCAGACTTTATGAGCAGGAAGCTTTAAGTATATGACCTAAAAATCTATGTAAGAAAAGAGATACAATAATTCATTAGCTCAAATGTCTATGAATAAGTGCCAATAGATGCTAAACTTGCAAAAAGATCTAAAATGCTCCGCTTTATCCTTTATTGATAGGGACTAGAGGGTTACATGAAAGACTACATCAATAAATGAATAAAAAAAATATAGAACTTCATAACTCTTTAGACTATTCTAGACACATGTCACACTCTAGCTAGTTGGAGGGTATTACTTTCCTTGATGATGACTTATGTGCTTTGGGATAAGTTCAGTTATGCCGAGTGCGTGTAGGAGAGTGGGAGCAGGAGAGCCTATTGGCGAGTATTGAGTAGAGAGAATTGAGGCTGGGTGACACCTTGAAATCACTGGTGACCTGTGCTGGAGCTCAATCTTGCCTTATACTGAGAGAGAGTGAGTTTGAGCTATGGCATAGATAAGCTCCATGACCAACGGACAATGATAGAGTGAGTGGGGAGAAGTTTGAGTAGGTGTTTTTCTCATAGTTGAAGGGGCTAGTGAGATCAATGACATCATGCCATGGTGGATGGCAGACAACATTGACGTTAAATTCTTCATTCGGAGCGAGTGCGTGAGATGTGCGACCCACGATGGCCCTTTGTTATTTGGGCAGGAGGTGACTCTAATCTGAGATGGATTTAATGATTCTTATTTTCATTTCAATCATTAAAAGAAGAAATACTAGAGAAGTAATAAGAAAATTTTCAACTAGAAAGATCGAATGACTTTCTCCACACTCCTTCCTCTAACCATAGAGTTGCTTACACAAACAGGCTAAGATCTCCATAATGAAAGTTTCTTTCACTTCCCTAGACTCCCTTAGACTTTACACTAAGGGGGAACTAAAGAAACACAGTTAAAATTATAGAATTTTGCTTAAGTGATAGAACTCTCTAAACAACAGAACTGAAAAAGTATTTATAGTTATTATATGGACGGGTTAAGCACCACGGTGCTCGACAAGGTGGCACCGTGACGATATAAAATGAATAAGCACCTCAGTGCTATAAAGTTGGATTTGATGTGGTTCTGGATGAACTGGCACAGTTAATGATTGAAATGACACATCTTTCACCAAAGTAGGCATAATTTTTTACCTCGACAACTGCTCTGCAATGGCGCTAAAAAATTTGACCTCCGCAATGCTTGAATGTGAATTTTAGTGCTGAGGCGTTGCATGGCTCAATGCTTTAGCACTTTTTGAGGCTCAAGCACTACAGTGCTAAATTGGGGTGCAATGATGCTATGTAACATTGCTGTGCTAACTTTGGTATCAACATGGCTCTTGAAAATAGGAAAACCAGCACTACAATGTATGAATCTTGGGTTAGGGTGCTGTGAAATCATATGCTAAAGTGCTACATAAGATGGCGTTGTAGTATTTTTCAACACTTGTATATTTTATCTTCTCATGAATATTTCCTGCACAAACACCACTAAAACAACACGTGCTACTGAATTTAAATATAATAAATAGTGTACAATTTTCACTTAGCACTAACCAGCCGCAATAAAAGTGTTTTTGTAGTGATTTCTTTATGCCATTGAGTGTTTGAATATAATGAGTAAGTCCTATGGATGAAATAAAAATGGACTCTACTGAGTTACCCTTATATAATATTAAACATGTAAAGAAGGAAGCCTTTCACCTTGGGTAAGGTGATAAGATGAAAAAGATCACGAGCAACATGAATTTTCTTTATCTCTCCTATAATTGTTTTTGTAAGAATATTTCAGATTAATAATGAAATGGTTAATGATTGACTTGTTATTTCTTATTCTGCATAAAGCAACCCTACCTAATTCATTAATTCATAGGAAAATATAGACCTTTTGGAATCTAAATCCAAACTTAAAATCTCTACCCCTATGAAAAGAGTGAAAATTGGGTCTAGGGTGTTGAATGTGATTACAGCTCTATCAACTAAGGTAATAGAATCAAAGGAACCCACCATTATAGGTGGCAATGCGTCGAGTCCTAGGAGAGTGAACCCCTCCTTTGACTCTGAAGATGTGCCCTATAAATTTAGGATACCAAGTCAAGTATCCTTAGTGTGCCCAGTGGAGGCAGCATATTTATCAGTGTTAACATAGTGATATACAAGTGCATGTACAATTTAAGTAATAAAATGATGAAACTGTATCATTCTCATGAGGATCAAGATTATATCTTTACAGAGTTGATTACTAATTTTTTATTAATCATTAAAATTATCCTACTACACTCAATATTTTGAAGAAAGTAAGATCAAGCAAAACTCAAGATTTTTTTTTATCATTTTTATTTTATAAGTATAGTGAATTTATGATTAATTGGGTGAAAGTGTGCATGTTATTTAGTCCATCAAAATATAAAGTATGAATTAGGGCAATTTTAATTTCTAGTATCTATCAAGCTCATAGAAATACTAGCTACAACATGACTAAGAATATGTTTATTCTAAATAACTCAGTTCACTGTAATGTCATCATCTACTTTTGATGATTCTAAAAGCATTAAAAAAACATATGTCTATGTTTCTAAGTTTTTTGTTTGAATCTCTCTAATTGTTTCATTATATTTCCATTGAGATCATTAGTTCACACTAGATTTTTTTCCAAAATTTGGTAGGAAGATTTAGCCACATAAGTGTATGTTAAACAACACAAAATAACACCACTTCATTGCTAATTTAAAATAAAAATAGATACATCACCGGGCTTAGCTGGGTTGGTGGGTCAGCATGGTTGGGAACCCCATAACCCATGTTCGATTTCCCTCTTATGCAACACAACTCCTTAAGTGGGGAGAAAATAACTGTGGGTCCTGCACCTATGGGGCTAGTTGCTAGTAGGCTCACGGAGGGATTAGTTATGCTGCCATGTACCTCGTATGAGGTGGCATCATGTAGATACCTCCATTCCAAATAAAAAAAATAATAATAAAAGAAAAATAGATATAAGTGTTAGAAAGATAAAACCATGAAAATAATCTAGTCTTGAAGTCTTCGTTTGTTAAAGAAATTGATCCCAAATTCCCTTATAAACTATTATGCACTTACTCTCATTTACACATTAACAAAGAAGAAGAGAAAATATACAAAACGCTACCCGCCATCTCAAATTAGGATTCCTATTTATACACAACTCACAAATAAATACCATTTTTTTCTGATAGACCAATAATATTGTGACATTATTCCCTAACACATGCCACTTTACTTAAACCATCATAGTGCTTCCAAGGTCCAACTACCAATTTCTAAGAGCCGTAAAAGTTCGGAAAGAGAATTGAAGTTCTAATAGCCTATGTAACGCAAATAAACACTAATATGCTGCCTAATTTTTTCAGTTTATTATATTTTAAATTTAAGTTCAATAAATAATAATAATAATAATAATAATAATAATAATAATAATAATAATAATAATAGCTAGTGTATAAACAATTAATAATAAATTTTTTAGAAAAAAAAAAATCCTATGTTGGACCTCAAATTCACTATGGCGAATCTTGGAGATGTTATACACATCCTTGATTTCTCCTAGGATAATTTGATGAGTCCCATTCCATCTATGGAATTTTCAATTTTCTAGGACATGAATTAACCTAGAATTTTGATAATTCATAAATCCCCATCCATAGACTATTTTGATTTGAATTTTCTTTGATATATTCATGATTTTATGAGGGTTAGATAGCCAATTATATTGCCCCTATTCAATAAGTAGATTTCCAAAAAAAAATCCTACAAGCCCAATATCTAAGACACTTAGGAAAATTCTAAAAAATTCTACAATGGCCCAATGGAGATCAAACTTTTAGGGGATTTTACTATGGTCCAGTTCGATGACTATTTTTTGAGAAAATTGGGTGTAGATTTTACTAAGTTTCCCATTTTTGTAATCAAATGTAGTATTGTAAATAACATATTATCTTGGGAGATTAAAAAAATATTCTCCAATGGAATTAGATATTAAAATCATTTTTATCATAATTATTGTAATCAAATTATTGCAAAGAACTACATATAATCCCAGAGTATTAAAATGATGTTCAATTGCATATTCAATTACACTAACTTAGATATTTCTTCATTAATTTTATAATTAAAATTATAATGAAAAATGACATATAAACCCAAAGGATTGTAATATCATTTATTACTAAGGATTTTGAATATGATGATAATGGCATTTTAAAAAATCTCTGAATTTTAATCTTTGATTTTCCCAAAATAATAATTTCCCCCATCTTATTTAGCTGCTAAATAAGATGAGGTTTATTTTAATTGAGATTCTTGAGTCTCTGAAAAGAAAGCCTTTATGGTTAATTACATCCTAGAGAAGATGAATTCCCTACGAACACTCTTGATTAAAATAGTGGAGGATATTTTGGTGGGTTTTTAAGGATTGGAACAAGGTAAAGAGATTGGAATTTTAAAATGGGATTTGTTCAAACTTGAGCGTTTCTTTCTAGATGCCAAATGAATGAAGAGTAAAAGTATATTCTAAATTAATTCAAAAATGCCCAAATCTACCATATAATTGACTTTAAGTTTTGGAGAAGATGAATAGTATGTTTGTATTGATGATTTATTAAACATTTGGGATTTTATTCCCGATAGTAAGGACTTAATATTGATGTCAGCCTCAAAACCAAGATCTAAGTAAGGCACTACATGGTAGAAGCTCAAACCTATTCTAATGCAGTTTGGACTTACATTGGCCTGGATTGGAAAGCCAACTAAACTACCTAAGCACTTTAAAACCATGATTTTAGTCTCATGAATGATAGGCAGGCTGTTATTTAAATTTTTGAGAATTTAGGGCAGACTACTAGAGAATTTTTCAAATGGCTTTTTTTTACTTATGAGTTGTATAATTATACATAATATAATTAAAATTTAATTTACTTTCATTTATTTTAAATGCAATACATACAAATAAACTCTTTATGTTAAAATGATATGTTTAATTTTTAAAAAGTTGGCATAGAAAATAGATTTTTTTCTTAGAGAGCACAACATCCACTCAGATAGAACTGCACCTTCATAGGCCAGGTGATCTACTGCTACCCGTAGGCGAGGAGTTGCCTAACAAGGAGAGAAAAATGGTATGAATGCATGAGAACTCTAAACATGCTTTTGATTACTTAATAGGAATGTTTATTTTTTTTATGTAAACCTGATTTCTTTTATTTAGTTATAAGGAATTTTTTTTTTTTGTCCTTAAGGGCTTAGTGGAGTCCATGCTAAAACTTGTATGCAAGAAACCAAACTATAAAATAAGAAATTTCTAATTCATAAATAATTTAAAGAAAGCATTTCTAAAACAAAATTAAAGCATATAACAATAAAGTTCTTGTGGCAAGCGCCACTTAATTACAAACTGGGGTCTGTAAGAAAATAAAGGTGGCTAGGCTCCACCGACAACAACCTCAATTCTATTTATATTAAATGATGCAAGTTCCTTTTAAAATAAAGCATTCCTTTTGTCTTCAAATTTTCTTGGCTTCTTTCATTGGGTTCCTTGCATCAAGTTCGGATATCCAAATTGAAATAATTCTCCATCAGAGGATGTCTCTTTCCTCTTTAGACTCCAAATCTCTAGGGAAATGCTTTGGTCTATGAACTTTCATTACTCTTAAATCATGTTACATATGAAAATTTAAAAGTGACTCTACACTCCATACATGTTAGCCAAAAAGAATAGTTCAAATAGAAAATCATCCATGAAAGCACAAATTTAAAAATCACTAGCTCATTTTGAGCAAAGACATGAACTTGCCCATTCTTTTAATCTTTTGGGGGATAGGAAATAAAGAGCACCTACATAAGCATTGTTAATCAAATTTTAATCATTATTAGCATCCATTTTTAATAGCCCAACATAAGCAATCCACCTGCAGAAAATTTGTTAACATCCAGATCATTCCTAACTTAAGAAAATCTAATACCCATCACTGATCATTGTAAAATAACTTCAAAGAATATGTAAAGAAAGTGTAATAAAAATACATCATTCATTCATCAAAAACAAATTTACATTCCACATTCAAGATATAACTCATAAAAGAACAACAACCTAGCCTATAATTAAAGCTGATTTTCCTAACAAGTAATCCATAGTGTATGAAAGGGCCATCTGGTTTTGATGTTTCATTAGTTTAATATTTATAAAATTTATTTAACATTCTAATTTTATTTGTTTAAGGTTGAAGTGTATTTAATTTCAAGTTTAAGTTTTAATGTTTATATATATATATGAATTTTAAGTGTTAAAATTGATTAATGTCTGAGTCCATAAGCTCCTATATATTGATTAATCATTTAGTCCTTAAAGCCTTATGAATCCAATGCGCTCTTTCCCTCCAAATGGAATTTAACAAAAGGTATGAAGTATCCTCTTTATTAGTAATTTATTATTAATTATTTAAGTCAAACAATAATTGCCTTTGTTTACACCAGGGTCATTAGATTTATTTTTCCCTCCTTGGCGATAACTTAATAGACTTGTAGGCCTAGTTTTCCAGTAATAACTTTGTTACCTAATTAATATATTATATTTTTATTTTTTGTATGTTGATTTTAATTAGTTTATTACTAATTATAGATTTGATTATTATTTTATTATTTACTTATCATCATTTAGTTCATGGTATTTTCACAACGGGTATGAGGACATGGCCTCTTTAGGACACTTAGCCCCGCAGCTTGAGGTTGTCCAATCTATAAATTTGATTGATGAAATGAATTATTATTATTACTATTACTGATTTGTTCTTTTATTTAAGTTCATTAAGTTAATTTATCTCTATATTTTTTTTGGAAATTTAATTGGGGTTGTTAAGTATTTGATCTTTTCTCTTAAGTGGGTTTGACTTTGAGTTTGACTTTTTAGTTTATTTTTAATTACTATAATTTAATATTTTTTATAAATATTAGATTTAATTTTTGATTAAATACAATTGATTTGATGTTATTTAGATTTTTCTTAAATTAGTTATGAAATCTTAAACTTCAGCCTTATTTAATGAATTACTTAATCAGAAGTAATTAGGGAAATTTCATTTGGTTCTAAATTAACTCCAAACTTCCTGAAATATTCCCCAAATGTCAATAATGACTCTCAAGGATGATTTCAAGTGTTTGGAACCATTTTGGTATTTTTTGTTTTTTTTAATTATTTAATTTAATTAATTTGTTAATGATTTTTCTTACTTTTTAATTTTCTTTTAATTTATTTGGGATTTGGTGGGGCTTTTAATTTTTGATGTATTTAGAATTTAAATCTGAGCACTATGAGCTTTAAAATATATTTTTTAGCATTTTATTTAAATTAATTATGAATTAATTAAAAATCCTAGGTCCATTATGCAAGTGAAGTTTGGGATCACTAATTGATCGACCAAATAGGTTCACCAGAGCCTATGCTTCAAACCCACCAAAATTGGCTTTATGGTTGACCCCCTAAGGTTTTCAATTTGATCACCTAAGGAAAATATAACTTTGCACTTACGAATTTAATTAGGGCAAACTAAACATGGTATTGGAATGAAATCAAGGATATTTTAACCCTTATACTATGAACATTCAATCCATAGAAAAAATCAATATCTAAACCTAATTAGAATAGGACTTATCCCAATTTGATATCATGGATTAATTCTTAACCCATGAAATTAAGTTAATTATGCAAGTGAAATTAAAAAACCTAGGTCAATCATGCAAGAGAAATTTGGGTTCACTAATTGATGGACCAAATAGGTTCACCAGAACCTATGCTTTAAGCCCACCAAAATTGGCTTCATGGTGGACCCCCTAAGTTTTTCAATTTGATCACCTAAGAAAAATATTACTATGCACTTAAGGATTTAATTAGGGCAAACTAAATATGGGACTGGCATGAAATTAAGGATATTCAAACCCTTATGATGTGCACATTCAATCAATAGAAAAAATCAAAACCTAAACCTAATTAGAATAGGAGTTAGCCCAATTTGAATTCATGGATTAGTTCTTAACCCATGAAAATAAGTTGGCTAATAAAATCCCTTAAATACTTCAAAAAGAAATAATTAATTTTTGGCTTCTCAAAACATGCCAAAAATTAATTCCTTCAAGTTTTAAATCATAGTGAGTTAATTTGGATTTGTAATTTCAAAAAAACCCCGAGGAGCCATTCTAAAATTACTTTAAATGCTTTAAAAAATTTAGATTTAAACCATAGGACTTTTATAGAGCTCCTCAAGACCTTTCCAATGAGCCTAAGAACACCCTAATTGGTCAAGAGTGTGAGGAGTCTTGAAATTTTTTAAGTTATAGTGATTTTCTTATTTTTAATAAACCAAATACACAGTAAACACCTCTTTAACACAGGCATCATGTGATTGGTTGGCCAATGATTGGTGGCTAATGGTAAAATATAGGATTAACCACTACCATCTGATCCAAGATTGAGCTACTATAGCTTAATCTACTCTGATACTTTATGATCTAATCAGAGCTGTTGATCAAGATTAATGGCTATAATTTCATCTTTCACCTCCCCAACAAGTTTTCACAGTTATGAGCACATTCCAATGTGATCTGAGAGATCTAGCCAATGATGCATGCAAGTCATTCATCTAAGCATAAGGTGGAACTCAAACTTACTTGGGTTCCCAAATCTAACTTGAGATTGACATTATAGGGGTGCTCTCACAAAAGGCCTAGTGAGAGCATGTAGTATCAAGATAGCCAATGCTCATGACACATTATTAGGGATATGAGACAATTCATCTCGTTGGAGGTAAGGGCACGAGGTAAAGTTACACTTGGAGATAACACCACCAGGAATGTGGTAGGTTTAGGTATGATTAGAAATTCTAAAAATTTTATTATTAAAAATATTTTACTAGTAGATGGTCTAAAATATAACTTGCTTAGTATCACTCAATTATGTGATAAAGGATTAAATATTAAATTTTTATCTTCTAGATGTTTAATCAGTTTAAATGGAAATGTTATTTTAGAAGGTAAAAGAATTAATAATGTTTACATGCTTAACTTGAATTATGTTGAATATACTAATTTTTTATGTTTAAAAACTATTGTTGATAAATCCTGGCTATGACATAGAAAACTATGCCATGCTAGCCTGAAAACACTTAAAAAGATAACCCAAAAGGCCCTAGTTAGAGGCATACCCAAACTAGAATTCTCTAAGGATTAGGTTTGTGATGACTGCTAACTAGGAAAATAAATTAAATCTTCATTTCATTCAATCAAGTGAAATCCTTCACATGGACTTGTTTGGATCGGTTAGTACCGCCAGCTTAGGTGAGAAATATTTGGATATGTGATTGTTGATAATTATTCTAAATTTACCTAAGTTAGATTTTTATCACATAAGAATGAATCATTTGAGGAATTTAAGGCAATCTCCACATGGATTCAGAAGAAATTAAGTTGTAAAATTTTAACTATCCATAGTAATCACGGTGGAGAATTTGCTAGTGATAGGTTTAAATTATTCTGTAAAAAACTAGGAATATAATATAATATTTTAGTTCCTAGAATCCCTCAATAGAATATGGTTATTGAAAGAAAGAATAGAACTCTTGTAGAAGCTGTTAGAGTTGTGTTAGTTGAGTATTTACTTCCTGGATATTTCTAGGATGAAGCAGTGAATATTGTTTATAATATTCTTAATAAGGTTAATGTTAGAACCAAACTCAATAAGACACCCTATGAAATACTTAATGATAAGACACCCAATCTCTCTCACCATCATATTTTTGCTATAAGGTGTTTATTATGATAAAAGAAAAATCTCTCTTAAGAAAATTTGATCCTAAATCTGATGAAGGAGTTTTCTTAGGATATTTATATGTAGGTAAAGCCTATAGAGTTTTCAATAGGAGAATCTTGGTGGTAGAGGAGACCACCCATGTAGTATTTAATGAATCATACAAATTTATTGAGCTTAGGTCAAAAGATGAAGTGGTAGAAGTAACCATAGGAATAGAATATATTGACCTAGAAAATAGAGTAAAGCCTCAGGTCCCTTTGCTTAAAGATTGGAGATATTCATTTAGACATCTTAAGGAGCATATCTTATGAGATCTATCTGCAGGAGTTAGAACAAGCATGTACTTAGAAAGGAGGTTATCCATTCTTCTTTCATCTCTATTGTAGAACCCTCAAACATAGATCAAGTCCTATCTAATGAGTTTTGGATCCTAGCTGTGCAGGAAGAATTGAATTAATTTATTAGGAATAGTGTTTAGGAGTTGGTTAGAAGACCTAAGGATCAGAGTACTGTTGGAACCAGTCTTTAAGAATGAGATGATTGACTCTAGTATAATGATTAGGAATAAGGTCATGTTAGTAGATAAGGGGTATAATCAAATAGAATGAATTGGCTTTGAAGAAACCTTTTCCCCTGTAGTTATGTAAGAAGCTATTAGAGTTTGGTTAGCCTTTGCTTGCTTTAGAGGCTTAAATTATATTAGATTGATATTAAGAGTGCCTTTTTGAATGGGGTTATTAAGAAAGATGTCTATGTAGAACAACCCCTTGAATTTGAGAATTTAGCTTTCCTTGATCATGTTTACAAATTAAGAAAAGCATTATGTGGATTGAATCAAGAACCTAGAGTATGGTATGAAAGACTTAAGACCTTCCTCCAAGATAGATTCTTTTTAAGGGTAGTGTATATACCACCCTCTTTCTAAAGAAGATAGAAGAAGATTTGCCCATTATTAATGGATAACATATTTTTGGATCAACTAATAAAATTCTTTGTGATAAATTTTCAAAAATAATGATTATAGAATTTGAGATGAGTATGATTTAAGAGCTTTCTTACTTTTTTGGATTTAGTGTGAATCAAAGAGATAATTGAACATTTCTTAGTCAGGGAAAGTATATCAAGGACATTTTAAAGAAATATGAGATGAAAAATGCTAAGATAATAAATATACCTATGAGCTCTACTAATTAATTGGATAAGGATCCAAGTGAAAAATTTGTAGATCAGAAGAAGTATAAGGGGATTATAGGATCTCTTTTCTATTTGACTGCTATCAGACTTAATATTATGTTTAGATTTTGTCTTTTTGCTAGGTTTCAAGCTAATCCTAAGGAGTCTCATATGATTATAGTTAAGAGAATCCTTAGATATAATCTTGGAACCCAAAACCTTGGAATTTGGTATCATAGACAAAGCTCATCCTTTGAAATCATAGGATATTTTGATTCATACTTTATAGGATGTAGGGTTGATAGAAAAGGATCTCTAGAACCTATCATTTTATAGGATAATCTTTAGTCTCCTTGTCTAGTAGAAAACAAAATCATATAGCCTTATCTACCACTGAAGCATAATGCATTGTTGTAGGAATTTTTATTGCTCAAGTCTTATAGCTTAATAAATAAATCCTTGACCTTGGACTCCCTATCGATACTATTGAAATTGTGTGTGATAACACTAGTGCTATCTATATCTCAAAAAATCTAATCCAACACTCCTAAATAAAACATATAGATATTAGGCATCATTTCATTAGAAATCATGTAGCTAAGGAAGATATAGAAGTTCATCATGTAGCTGTTGAAACTCAATTGGCAGATATCTTTGCCAAACCCTTAAGTCATGACACTTTTTGCTCACTAAGGACTAGACTAGGTGTCATTGATATTCATGCTTGATTCAGGATGAATTGGAAATTAAAAACTTAAATATTTTTTATGTGTTTTTTTGTTATTTATTTTTTGATTATTTATGTTTGTTATTTTGTTTGTGGCCAGTTTGTGTGTGTATCTTTTCTTTTTTTCCTCTCTTTTAAAGTTTTTCTTATCATCACACACAAATTTAAAAATTGCTCACATCATACTAAATGATTCTACATCATCTTGTATAATCTTTATAGATTTCCACATCTCCCTTCCACAGCACATCCAACAGCTCTAATTAATCACTTACTAGTGATTGTACTATACGATAATACTTCATACTGTATGATACACGTGCCACATTTTATTCGATGAATTGAATTTGGTCGGTATGATATTAAATAATATATTGTATTGTATAATATGCCTATTTATACAATATAATAGGTTAAGTCAATGATTGTACAGGCTGATGCCTTAGGATATCCATTTTAATACTAATCATCCAGTATGACTCTGGTCGTACTGTACGATAAGACCAACATTTTGACTAATCAAATTGGAAGAATTTAATTTTTTGACCATATTGTATGATAGCACATTGTACCATACGATATGAATGATTTTTATTAAGAGAGGAATTTCAAGCATTCTCGTAACAGCAATCCTTCCTCTCAATCTTTCTCTCTTCTTATTTAAGATCCAACACATTGCAATGGTTGGTGGAAAGCACTCAATGGCTCTTATAGGGAGTTCTTCCAAATGTCTTATTGTTCCCTATTTCCCTAAAGTAGCAGATAAAGAGGCATATCATCACTATAAGGTTGCCGGGATAAACCCTTCTAAGATCATAAATCAAGAAGTTCTTAACTTCCAAGTACTCAGTTTATTTGCTTGCAGCACCCTTCAATTCATTCTTACTATGACATTTCTATTTAACTCTAAGCTCCTCTATAATTATTCACCATCCTTCAAATTATTAGTGATGGCACCGCTCCTCAATCATATGTCAATAGAAGGCCCATAGAAATCACATATCAAGACTTTGATCAAATTTTACACCTTTCTACCACTAGTGAAAAGTACACTCTTTAGCCTTTCTCCCTATCTATAATTAGATTCCTATCAACACCACCCATTGGGAGTCTTCACAAAATAGCCATATTCCTCATGTCAACACCCTAGTTCAAGATGCCTAGACCATTCAACACATCCTTAAAAATTTAGTCATTCCAAAAGCTGGCAATAAGATAAACATCACACATCTTCTATCCCTGACTACCTACTTTATCATGGCTGAAATTGATTTCAATATTGCTAATCTAATTATATTCTACATTAAAAATCTTACCTACATTAGAGATCCCAAAAATAAACAAATACCAAATCTTGTGTTAGGACATATCATTGTCTATGCTCTAGAAGCTAAATATAATCTTTAATATCCTATACCACCTGACCATCTTCCAGTCTACTATTCAAATAGCTCATTCCATATCCTTCATAGTTCTCTCCACCTTAATGCTTATTATGTGGACCCCGAGCCAAAGGGATGTCTAGCACCAACTATAGTACCAATTTTTCCACGAGCTCCTACTTCCCACTCAAATGACTATTCAACTACATTGGAGTAACATGACCAGCTTGAAATGCAGTCAGCATCCCAATACTAGGAGATGACTCAGCATTGGGCTTTGATCTATCAGTAGCACGACCTTCCTCAACAATAGTATGATCACCTTCAACAACAACATGAGGTGGATAGAGCTTAGCTTAGTGATCAATTTTCTTCTATCCATCAGTACTTTTAACCACCAGCACCACCACTTGATCAGGATCCTCCATATCTCTAAATGCTTGATTTTATGTTAGGTTTTTTTTTCTTGGTAATGTGTTGTGTCATGATATCTTTTATTCTTAGAAGTTGTTTAGTTTGTTCCTCCTTTTTGGTGATTTTAAATAGGAGAGTAGGATATTGTTGGTAGGTTATATTGTTATTATGATTAGTTCACTTTTTGTTCATGATTATGTGTTGTTCTTTTTCTTCCTATTTGCTCTATTTAAAAAAAAATCTCCCTATTTTCCAAAAACTCAACTAGTAAGGGGGAGTTTAGGACATAGCAAAATCAATTTGAACTTATAACCAATAATATTTTCCACATAAAAAAAGGGGAGATTGTTAAAAATTTGGACCCCGGTCTTGTGATTTTGATGATAACAACATTATTGGGTTATCTTTATGTCATCTCCTATTATTATTATTATTGGATATTTTTTTGTGCACTAATATTTCAAGTCTATCATACTCTACTTAAAGTGATCAACTCAAGACTAGATAGAATAGGTTTAAGGTTCTTTAATTGTGTGTATTTTTACTTATATTTAATTCTACCTTCTTAAGTCAAAGTCATGTACTTGGTGGATACTTAACATAGTGATCGTGCACACACACACATGGGAGTGAGAAAATTAGAAGTGTTATTTTTTTTTTTGAACTAATCATATTGTATAATCCATATCCTAATAGATAATCTATAATTTGGAAACTCATTATAATGGTTAATTAGCAAAATTACTATTTTTGTACTAATTATACTATACAATCCATAAAGTATAGGATGACCAATAGAAATCATGATATCAGTCGCCACTCATATTATAGGTAATGTTTTGAAATTCAAAAATTTGTATTAATCTTGCCATACACTATCCATCGTACTATATGATATAATCAAATCTTGTCTGATTTAATCCTATAATTAGGGGGAAAATTTTGGATTAATTTGATCCAGTCAAATCGTACTGTATAATTGGACCAATCATATTATACGACTTGATCATTACATGGGGTGATAATTAATCTACAATGATCGTACAGGATGATAATCCATTTTGATTGAACAAATCATACTAGATGAGGCCTTATATTGTATTGGACAATCGGCTCAAAAACTTGAACTAATTGTACAACTTCTTATTCTTTGTACAGTACTAGCAGTAATTTGAACCAATCATCTGTATGATGTATGATTGTACTATATGATTAATGTTGACATAATTAAATTATTAAGGTTTTTGTGAAACCTTGTATTTAAGCTCTTTTAATAGTCTCCAAGTCTTTCAGCTGTTGGAATTTTTGGAGAGAGAGATTTGAGAGAGATCTTAGAGAGCTTTGGGAAGGAGAAAAGAGAGGTTGTGTGTGAGGGAGAAAGAGTGTGAGGGGATTCCACATGATTGCTCCGACAAAGCTTCTGTCTTGTTTCCTCTGAGTGTCTTGCTTGGTTTCTTGGGTAGCTCTAGGAAGAAGAACTTCATCCTGAAGATCGTTGAGGTTCTCTTCCTTTACCAGGAGGTTGAAAAGGATTGCAAGGTTCTCTTCCCCCACCAGGAGGGTAAAAAAAGAGGTTAAGGTTCTCTGTCACACCAGCTTGGTGAAAAGATTAATTTGTCTTCTCCACCTAATTGTGGGGGCTAAAGGAGAGATAATAAAGTTTTAGTGCAATACCCGGAGAGGAGAACTTTGGAGAGTGGACGTAGGTCATTATTTGATCGAACCATTATAAAATTATAGTGTGTTCATTCTAATTTTTACTTTTTGCATTTTATTTTTCTGTGATTTATTTTTCCTGAGAATTACAAATTGAAAAAAAACTATGTTTGATGATGTATTGATATGAGTAACTTATCATCGCCATTGTTATATTTTTATTTTTTTAATTTTCTTTCGTATTGGGTGATAATATTGTTTGTTTCGAGTTATTGAAAAATATCAATAAAATTGTTTTTTTGTTAATGAAATTTTAAAAACAACTAATTCACCCCCCTCTTAGTGTGCCTTGGGATAGTTAAGCTTGGTCTTACAGCCTCCGCTAAACTTTCATCTGGTAATGCATGATGTGGGAATTTTCTAATCATTTTCTTAAATCAATCCCAACTCCCATAAATGGATTCTCCTTTAAATTGTGTAAAAGAAGTTATATCATTTCTAAATTTGACAGTTTTTTAAGGTGAAAAATATTTAGCGAGAAACATCTGAGCTAATTCATTCCAAGTGGTTGTAGTACCTAGGGATAAAAAATTCAACCATATTTTAGCTTTATTTTTTAGAAAAAAAGGAAACAATCTAAGTCTAATATCATCATCACTGACATCATTGTACTTAATTATTATACAAATTTTTAAGAAACCACCTAAATATAAATTAGGATTTTTTATAGAAGCTCCCCTAAACTTTGAGTTCTGAACCATTTAAATGATAACTGGTTTTAATTAAAAATTATTTGCTTTGATTATAGGCATGTTTATGCTCTGACGACGTCCATCTACTAATGGGTTTGCATAATTCTTAAGAGGTCTAGAATAATTTTGGTCTAACTCTTGTTCAGTCATTTTCAAGATCTTTTTGGTTTTTTTAATTTTAAAAAGGGTTCTCTTAATTTCAGGATCAAATATCAAAAGTTCCTTCCTATGGCTATAAAATATAAAATAGAAAATATAGAAATAATCAAAGTAAAATAAAATAAAATAAAATAATAAAAAGAAAAAAATGTAAGTATGTCTAACTATATAATTAATTCAACAATATAGTGAGTAATTTGCAATAAGAAAAGTACTTTTGGAGCAACGGTGCTAAAAACTTGATGGGGGCTGTGGTGTAACTTATGAAATTGTGAAATGATTTAGGACTCTATCAATCCCTAACAATGCTTAGGTTTTCTTTGAAATAAAAATTATAAAAGTTAACTTAATATATGCAAGTATATATGCCAAATCAAGTAATATAATAACAGAGTAGAGTATCGATCCCACGAGGAAGATATGCTCACTTGCAAACACTAGTACCATCTACTAAAATTAAAATAATTATCCAACTCGATAAAAATTAATGTTATGGAGATTCAATTACTTAAATAAAATTAGATAAATATACTGAATACAACATATGGATATAATGTTTTGGATTGATGAGTATAAATAACATATTTTTCCTAATGATTCTATTTTAATTGTGATGCTATTCAGAGCATATGCATTCCTTGATCTCTATCAAGCTTGTAGGAACAAAGGATATCCACTGACTTCCTATGATTATATCATCTCCTTAAGAATTTAGTATATTTCATACCCTATGCCTAAGTATTACACATACCAATTCAATATTCCTAGTTATGATTGCTTCTCTTCATTGAGGCCCCACATTACATCTAATTTTAACTACATATATGGCCACTATATACATTAAATTAAGATATGATAATATTGAAAATGTTTTTTTAATCATTTAAGGATTAAGAGAACTCATTTGTACTACATATGATATTTATGTCATCAATTCAAAACTAGAGAATTTAGCCAGGCATGAAGTAGAATTAAAGCAAACTCATTTTCATTGATGGCATGATAGAAATAAGATACGAGAGATAGATATCACCAGAATGATTCAATGGATCTTCTCTACACTCCTTCTCTTTACTTATAAATTAGCTTCCATAACACAAGCTAAACACTTTAATGATGGTATCAAGTACTTCTTTAAATTCTCTTAGTTATCACCCTAAGAGAAATTCAGAGAAGCACTCTCAATTGTAGTGAAATTATCTAAGTGATTGAACTCTCATACAAACATAACACAATGGCAATTTATAGAAAAACACAAACTAAGCATCTAACGTTGTAGCGCTTGAAAGATCGGCTCCACTGTGCCCAATAAATGAACTAACACTGATCTGTTGCTTTTCTGGTTCTGCCGTGGCACTTACTGATATGGATTAGTTACTTAGTGAACTACTGTGTCGTTTCACTAACAAATCGTGTCCTTGGGAAATTATAATTACTATGCTACATCATTGTTGACTTTTGAACGTTGTAGTGCCGTAATTGTAATTTTGGCGCCAAGGCGTTATAGAGTGTGCTGCTGCAACGCTGTCCGATAGAGAACATGGCGCTGCAAAGCTAAACTTCTAACGCCACGATGCTGTCCAATAGAGAAGTTGGCACTATAATGTCGATATTCAGGTGATCTAGCAATTTCTTTGATGGCACTGCAACGTTGATTATTTCGATGCCGCAATGCTATATGAAACTTAGAATTTTATGTATTTTATGTATTTTTCCTTCACAATACAACTAAAACAACACATTTTCATTGAAAATATCACACATAAAATAACACATTATTTACACTTATCAATAATTACCACTTAATTAAAATTGTAAAAATGAAACTGAGTAGTAATTTTAGTTATAACTTGGATTCTACTCCTAAAAGAATGTAAGCCATATTATGTGATTTTTTAAATTCAGTGACAAATATCTTCCAAAACCTTTAACCTTTAAGCGATTCATTCTTTTAGTCCATTTTTCTTAAGATGAAAAATCTCATAGTTTTTTTTAACTCTTTTATTTAAATTACATTTAAGAAGAGAAAAAAGGCTCAATACTACCTATAAGTTTAAAAAAAAAAATTGATATATTCAGAATCATCCACACATTACAACCAACGCCTAAAACTTAAGTGCTAATCCACCTTTTTCTTGGCCATGCTTTTTTAAATTATTGGGAACTCTACAACTTTTATTTAAAAGACCTTACAAAATTTTTAAATTATGGGGAACTCACTCATCATATCCACAGAACAATTGAACATTCAAAGAGTTTACACAAATCCACCCAAATCTTTGATTATAACACCATAATTGAAATTAGTATGAAAATCACTTTAAATTAGAATAATGCTTCTAACTTATAATAAGAATGGTTGTCCTAACGAACAAGTTAGTGTGTGCTAGTCTATGTGAGTATCAACCTATTAGGCTTAAGGTTTAATTTTCTAATTTAGATTTATTTAATATTCAACATTGATTTGATCATAATATTATTATTTTGACGTTTTAATAATATTTTATAGTATTTTATTCAAGTGGTGAATTTATTATTTTAAAAGATAACTTAGGAAATAGAGTATATTAAGCCAATAATCTTTTCACTAATAGGACCTATAACAGCAAAAATGCCATTTTTTACCTCATATGGATACATAAAGGCATATATCAATTTTAATAATTTTAAAGATTAAAGATTTTCTTAAAGTGTTGGGTATGCTTTATAAAATTAAATTTAAATTGATTTGGATCAAAGAAAATGGATAAAATAATCTTGTTGAAGTTGAGAACAAACTCAAAATAAATTTCATAAATTTTGAAATTATTATTATTATTATTATTATTATTATTATTATTATTATTATTATTATTATTATTTAAGGTTATTAAAGAATAACCATGAACTTGTAAACTACGGTTTGAGTTTAGACTAACTAACTTATTTCAAAAGTTCAACAAAACTTCCCATCAGGATCAATGATGACCATATAAAGGTTTGTCAAAAGTTTAAACCAATTAGGAACAATTTAAGATTTTTTTAATTAATTATTTATTTTAATCTACACCTTCATTTGGCATATATTTTATTGAATTCTTTAATCTGAAGTCTTATTAATTTTATTTTTCTTGATTTCCTTATTTCTTCATAAATCTAACGCATTTTATAATTATACTTGTTATTATTATTATTATTATTATTATTATTATTATTATTATTATTATTATTATTATTATTATTATTATATTCGAGTTTTACAAGACAACTTTCAAAGTATGGAGATAAATTATTATTTTTGGATAAAAGCCACATACGGGGCCTACGCGTTAGAATGAGAAAGGAATTACAAGTCTTTAGCGAATAAATAGCCCTGTAAAAATACAACATTTAAAATAAAACAGACGAGCCTTTGATTCGATCTATTACGAAACAAATCCACAAAAAAGAAAAGAAATAAAAAAGAAAAAGCAAAGCCATAGGGACAAACAGCCACAGAAGAAAAACCTTTGGAAGTAGAAGTCTAGCAGTAGTAGCCACCCAAGCAATCAGCACCAAACCCACAAGGAGCAACCATAATAACCTGAAAAAACAAAACTTGCAAAGGACAAAACAATGCATTACAGGAAAAGGAAAAGGAAATCCGAAGCGCCGAAAGAATCAGCACGATCAACCACCACAAGACAAACAAAGAAGAAGAAGAAGACAGGAAGAAAAGATAGCATGTCACCTAAAGAAGAACTCAAGAAACCACCATCCCAAAAAAAAAAGAACAACCAAAAACCCCCCAATCAATAAACAGAACCACCACCAAGACAATGGCCAGATTGAAAGGACCCAAATCGCAACAGGGAAGAACAAAACTATTTCCTTTTTTGCTTCTTTGTACCGCATTTTCCACCACCCATAGCAAAAGATTTTTCAACAATATGATTCACATTCAAATTATAGCTCTGCTGAACATCATCCTCAAGCCCATCCAAGTCATCCCCATCATCCCCCTAATGAGAGGATACATAATCATCAAGCTAGTCATATTGTTCCAACCAATTATTCTCCAAGTTACTCGCTAATTGGGCTTTTAAAATCTCAATAGAAATAAGAAAAATTGGTACGTCTATAGTCGGTTCCAACAACGACATAGAAGAATTAATAGAAGCCTCAACAGTAAAGTCCACCACATCCCCAGATCCAATTGACACAGCAATACCCTTGGGATAACAGCCTCCATAATGAACATCAACCTCATCATCAACTTCTGTAGGCGACAAAATCGATGTAGCTACATGGTTAATTTTACAGTTATTAGCATCCATGCCCTCATTATCTAAAGGCACAACAACCTCATCAACACCAATAAGATTAGGATTCAAGGGAGCAATGGCTACACCACCATGGCCCCCAACATTCCCAACACCAACACTATCAAAATGTTTAATATCCATAGTAGAGATAATTCCATTACACAAGGAATCATTTACCACCACATTAGGAACAGGAGAATCAGGAGTACTAGCAATATTATTTAAATTATCCAAATTATTTAAATCACCCCCAACATTTCCACTAGAATTAACATTAATAATAGTAGTAACAGGAATACTCAGCTGGGCAGTGGAGGTAAGAGGACAACAATCACTAATCACATGCCCAATACTCTTACACTTAACACAAAAGGGGGGAAATTCCGCCATGACAATAGTTTGACTGTAACCAAATTTCTCTGGAGCAAGCCAACTTAGGATAATTTTAAGTAATATCAAGCTCAACCAAAACACGCACAAGAGAAGGATGCCACCCAATAGAGGTAGCATTATCCACTTTTGATGGCTGACCAAAGAGTGATTCGAGGCCATGAAGTATGTGGGGAGAGAACATGTGTGGGTGGAGGTTAGAATGAAACCCAAATAGGAATTACCAGAGATTCCATTGCAATGTCACAAAGGGGGGACCATTTAGTAAACTTCATATAATAATTGTTAACCAAATATGATCTATGGCAAAAAAAACACCACTATAATCCATGTCATTGAATAGTTTAACCAAAATGTGGGAGGGATCCAATAATGTAATAGAGAAATTACCTTGAAGCTTAAGCTTGAAAAAAAACCTACGAATAGAGTCAAGAGAATGGCGATGGGATGGAAAAAAACTAACTAACGTACATTAAAAAGGAGCAGCGAACGCCGAAATCTCTTCCTCTGATATCCACAAAGTTGGATGGCCATGAAAAGATGAAGATTTCAGTTCTAAAAAAATTCACAGCATTGGGAATACCGAAGAGAGCCTCAACAAAGAAACGAGATTTGGTTGAACCGTCCAAAAACCACAGTCGACCAAATAATTCACAGCCATTCCGACCAACAGGCCGGAGGTGGATGAATCAAAATAAAAAAGACAAACCAGAGGAAAAAAGGGGAAGGAGGAGAAGCTTCCTTGAGCTTTGGACCAGTGAGATAGGGAAGGCCAACGCCACCAAGTGGTCGATAGGGAAAACCTTAGCGAAGCGTCTCTTGATAGCGTGAAATTAGTCTAACTAATATAATGATGATCTTTGTCTTTTAATTGAAAAGTCAAACAAGGGTTTGGGTTTTGACTCACCAAATGAACTTCAAAAGCATGAAAACTAAACCTCAAGTTATTGCTAACTAGAAGATTAATTCATTAAATTTTTACCGTATTTAGATGTGTTTTAAATTTTTAAGTATTTATTAATCATTCTTTTGACTTAATTTTGACTTGTATTTAATTTAATGTTTGATCCTAAGCCCTGTAATAAACATTTTTCTTTTCTTTTATGATTTAAGATGAATGAAATGCATTTGAGTTTGTATTTTTCTAATTTTTCTGGATTTTTTGATAAATTTAAAAATTTTTATATGTAGTTAGGGTTTCCATAAAGAGTTAAATTAGAGATAATGATTTGATTTCCCAAATTAAATGAAATATTAATTATTTTTAATCCTTATATCATTGTTGATCTAATGTTTAATTATTGAAGATTTTGACCAATTTAGAATTGATTTTAATTTTTAATGATTTAACAAATTTCTATTCATGTTTTACGTGAAAAAATCTTACATGGGCATTTTAGTTTTCAATGTAGGTTGTAATTATTTTCTTAATATCCTAGGATGTGATTAGGTTATGCCAAAATTAATTTTATTTTAAAGATTTTTGTGAATTTGTTTGTGAATCTTTGAAATCTATGTGTATTTAGGTTAGCCTAAAGTAGCTTGAGATTAGGATTTGCATGTTCTACACCTAAATGGATATAAAACTTCAAGGAAATAATTATAGAGACCTATGATGATCACATGATCACTTCAAGAGGGTTTCAATTAGTTTAGAGATAAAATAAATTTTCTATGATTTTCTTAAATTTTCTAGACCAAGGGTTTTGATAATATTCTCTAAAAGTGAACAAAGCCAAAAAGGTCTCAATCAAATTTCCCTATAACCCTTACAATCATTCAAATTTCATAGAAATTATACATATGGGTTCATCAAAAAGAATTTCTAAAGTTCTACGTCAATTAATGACCTAGAGATTTTAAAATTTCGCCAAGGTTTATTATGACCTGAATGTGCTAGAGAAAAATCAAGGGAGTACAAGACATCTTAAATCATATCTAAAGTAAGTTTGAGCTCAATTAGATGTCATAAAGAAAATTAATCACTCAATTGACCCTATACCTTAATTAATACAATATATGGGACTAAGAGAGGATCCTTGGTTTTATTTTTAAAATATTTTAGAATTTTACTAAATTATAGAGTCCTCACACTTTTTTTTACTTGAAATAAAATTTTCACAAATTTTCCAAGATCGAGCTAATTAATTCATTTAATTAAATTCATAAATGGATTTAATTAACTAAATTGTCGAGTTAGCTACTATTTAGACATTGCAAGCTTGGTTAGCCATTATTTAAAGAGATGATATCCTTAACTTGTAGGAATTAATAGAGTCTATTTGATCTAAGATTGAATAGATCCTATTAAAGGAGATAAAAACTATAGATTTGAATAATTGCCATATAGTAAAATTGTATTCAATGAAATAATTAGAAAGGAACGTACATCTGTGATTTCATTTTCAACCTCTTACTTCAAACAACATTTATAGATGGAAAATTTGATGATTTGAGAGATCTCATGGATTAAGGGGCCATGTCTGTGTAATCCGATGATAGGATTGTCATTGATTGAATCTCCACTTCACAATGTCATAGGACCTAAATTTTAAGGATTAGGTATGAAAATTACCTTAATTCATTGAAGATTGACGAGAAAATTGATTGCAGTGAATTCCTTGGAGCCTTTAGAGCAACTTCACTAAAAATCCCAAAGCCTGAGAAAGACTAAATTAAAAATTGAGTTTTTATCAAATTGAGCTTATCAAAACTCGCTCGTCTTGTGCAAAAAATGGATCTAAAGAACAGGGAAGAGCTATGAATCCTCACATGAGTCTTAGGAATCTGAATGAAATTAGTTAACGCACGTATTTGCACTAAGGAGAGAGTTATTATAGAATTCTCAAATATATACCTAGATGAAATACTTGCATACAAGCATTAGTGAGGGTTTTAAATTAGCTCTTGGGATGCTGCAACCTTTATCGAAATTTCCCAACGCCAAAGGTCAACTATTTAGTTCATTATAATAATTAGGAGAACATGTAAGGGTCGGGTTGAGCCTGGGCTAGATATTCAAGCTAAGCTAGGTAATTGGTTGACCTGGACCTATTTTTAGAAGGTTTAGGGAGCCTGAGGAAAGAACTAGATTGGTCTGCATGTGCTTTATTTTGCTTGAATAAGGATTCAAACACCTTGTGTCAACTTGGGATAGCCCATTGGCTAGTTTGGGTTGACCCAAGAGTTAAACTTCCTAGGGTAGCTAAAATTGAACCTTAGGGTCCTATAACTAGGGGTGTTAATAATTGACACGACACGAAAACCTAACTCGAACCCGACCCAAAAATTTTGGGTCTAACATGACCCGATTTTAAAACAGGTCGGGTTCGGGTTAAGTAAAATGACCCGATTTAGATTTCAGGTTGGGTCCAGGTTAACACGACAACCCGATAGGTGACCCGTTTCGACTTGCAGATTTCATTTCACGCGACGGATTAAATTAGGGCTCTGAGGCCTCTACATTCATTTCGCGTCCGCTACCACCTCTTCTCTCCTTCGCTACTTCGTCTAGGGTTTCCGTTTCCTCTTCGGATCTCCTCAGATCTCTGGCTCTTTCAACGGTTTCCTCTCTTCTCCTTCTCTGGCACATTGTTGGTCCGTGGTGTTAATCGTGTACATCTCGTTTGGCTCAACACAAACACTAACATCCCTCACTGTTTGTATCTCATCTTTTTTTTATTTTCTCCTTTTAGAAGCTTGATCTATGAGCACAGTATAGGGTTGTGTTGCTGTCTTATTGTCTTGCTATTTGATTAAATTGTTATCATTGCTGCAAGAAAATTTTTGGGTATAGGGTTTGTTTGATTTTTTGTCGTCTTGATGACTTGCTGTTATCTCGATTCTCAAATATTTTCTCAGGTTTTATGAAAATCTGGAACAGTTTGGCATGCATTTCTAGATTGGCATGCTTTCTGCTTTGGGGTTATTTTTGTCCGAAAAATGGATGAGGTGCTGTTCGAATATCCTTGCACTATGCTTCTGGTTTGAGAGCGTTTTTTTTTGTTCAGTGTGTGCTGGTTTTTCTTGATAGTGTAGTTGCTCTGTTACAGTTTTTTTATATTACTTGTTGTTATCTCGATTGCTCTGTTATAGTTTTTTGTATATGTCTGCTCTTGTGATGGGGTATGATGGTGGTGAAATGGTTATGATCGTAGTGGCTGTAGGAAAGGAGTCAAGGAAATAAGTTCATATTTCTATTCTAATTAAAAATAAATGTATTGATAATACTTTGTATGTTATGCATCTCTAGTTTCACTCATTCTTTGCTTGTATAGTATCACCCTTGTCTTCATTATGTATTGAGAGTTGTCTCCTTTCTCTTATAATCCTTAATATTTCTGTATTATGCTTTGACTACCATTGAATGCTGTTATTAGAGATTGTATTGTGTAAATTATTGACAGTTGACACCCCTATTATTGTAATATATTATAATGTTTTGGTTAGATGGAGGATTCCAATACCATTCCTGAGAATTTTTCTTTTGATGAAAATGAAGAAGTCCGGACTTGTGAAAATGCTGCAGAGCCCTCTAACGAGCTATGTAATGAGGGGACAATTGCTAAGAAACAACGAAGGATGACCTCACTTGTTTGGGGCCATTATGAGATGTTAACTAATACTAAAGATGAAAAACAAAAATGTAAATGTAAGAAATGTGGTACTACTTATTTATGTGATAACAAAAATGGAACTGGTAATCTTAGACGCCACCTCAAAAATTGTAAGAAAAAAAGTATGCGTGATATAGGACAGTTGATCTTACAAAGCAACAATGAATCTTCAATGTCTATGTCTGATGATAAGTTTGATCAAGTTGAATTTTGTGACTTATTTACTACTTCTATCATTATGCATGATTTGCCTTTTTAATGTGTTGAGTGGGTTGGACTTCAAGCGCTTTTGCTGTATCTTCGTCGGGACTTGCAATTAATTTTTAGAAACACGGCTAGAAATGATTGCAAAAAATTATTCATTAAGGGGAAGTGTAATATAAAGGAACAATTATCTAAAGTCGCTAGCAGGATTTGTTTAACATCCGACCTTTGGACATCTATAAATACTGATGGGTTTATTTGTTTAACTGCTCTTTATATTGATAATGATCGGCAATTGCAAAAGAAAATTATTAATTTTTCATTCATGCCACCCCCCATGATGAAATTGCTTTGTTTGAGAAGCTACAAACTCTTTTGGTTGAATGGAAAATAAAAACCAAGCTATTCAGTATTACTTTGGATAATGCTTCCGCAAATAATACTTCAGTGGATTATCTAAGAAATCATTTAAATTTGCATGGTAGCTTGTTATGTAATGGTGATTATTTTCATGTACGTAGCACAGCTCATATTGTTAATCTTGTGGTTCAAGAAAGTTTGAAAGACATTGATAGTTTAATTGGAAAAATAAGAGAGAGCATTAAGTATGTTAAAACCTCTCAGGCTAGAAAACAAAAGTTTCTTGATTGTGTTACAGAAAGTTTCTTAGATGGGAAACGAGGTTTGCGTCAGGATGTCCCTACCCGATGGAACTCCACATTCATAATTCTTGACAGTGCAATCTATTTTAAATGTGCTTTTCAACATTTTGTTTTGGTGGATTCAAATTACAAGAATTGTCCAATGCCTTCTGAATGGGAAAAGTTGAAGAGATTAGCAAATTTTTGGCACCTTTCTATGAAATAACTTGTCTCATTTTTAGGTCTAGGTACCCTACAGCAAATTTGTACTTCCCTTGTATTTCTAGAGCTTATGCAGAACTTTAAAGTATTGGTCTGAATTTAGTGACATTTTGGCAATAGCAGTTATTTTAGATCTGAGATACAAAATGACTTTTGTTGAGTGGTGTTATCGGAGATTGTATGGAGGTAATTACCTTTGTGAATTGAGGAAGGTGAAACTTAAGTTAATTTCATTGTTTGCTAACTACGATGCAAGTAGGAATCTTTCATCCGGACAAATTTCAAATACTTCTGAGGTGAGACAAGGGTTACCTTCAATGAGCATACCATTACCAATTATTAAGTCCAAGTTTATGCAGGTTTTATGTCCATATTTGTAAATTTGCAACTTTAATTGTTTTTCTTTTATGTTTTTAATGCCTTTCCAAAAAATAAGATTTTGCTTCATTTCAAAAGGATGCCTTTGCACCTAGGAAATCTAAATTAGACATTTACCTAGATGAACCTAAGCTTGATAGCAATGTAGATTTAGACACTTTAAAGTTTTGGCAAGGGAATCAGTATCGATTTTCTCGTGTTTCAGCTATGGCTCGTGATAACTGTAGCATCTGAAAGTGCCTTCCGCGATAGCCATAGAATTTTAGATCAATACTGAAGTGCAATGAAACATGATATCGTTGAGGCACTAATTTGTTCTAAGGACTAGTTATACGGAGAACATGGTGATTATTCATTCAGCTTAAAGCTATTTTATGTTTCTATCATTTATTTAGGAACTGAAAATCATTTATCTTATTTTGTTGCAGCAGCAAATGATCCCGAACTTGATGCAGTAACCAATGATATCCTTAATTTAGATGTGAACAGAAATGATGTAGAGCTTGGTGAAAGCTTAGTGGTTGGATAAATAGAACTGATAGAGAGCTTTTATTTATTTACCCTAATGCCTATCTATATTAGTTGATGCAGTAATTGATGATATCCTTTATTATTTTGGTTGTTGTGTTGCCTTGGATGTTGACTTGGGAAGCTGTTGGTTTGCCTGGTTTTATGTCTTGGTGTTGCCTGGGATGATGACTTGGGAAACATATTATCTTCGTTGCCTAGTTTTCTATCTTGGTGTTTCCTGGGATGATGACTTGGGAAACATGTTGTCTTGGTTGCCTGGTTTTATGTTTTGGTTGCTTGGGAAGCTGGGTTGGGTTGCCTGGGAAGCTGTCTTAGTTTCCCTAAGAATGTGTATTATTTGCCCCGATTACTAGGTTGGTTTCCCTTGGTTGCTCTCTCGAATGCTGTATTAGTTTCCCCCAGTTTGGTAACTTTGTTGAATTATATTTTATTTATCAGTTGATTAATTGCTGTCTTGGTTTGTATTGTTTGCTGTCTTGGTGGGCTGGATTATTTTGGTTGCCTGATTTTATGTCTTGGTTGCCTGAGAAGCTGGGTTAGGTTGCCTGGGAAGCTGTCTTGGTTTCCCTGAGAATGTGTCTTATTTCCCCGATTGCTGGGTTGGTATCCCTTGGTTGCTGTCTTGGTTGCTGTATTAGTTTCCCCCAGTTTGGTACCTTTGTTGAATTATATTTTATTTATCAGTTGATTAATTGCTGTCTTGGTTTGTATTGTTTGCTGTCTTGGTGGGCTGGATTGTTTTTGTTGATGTCTTGGTTATTTACCTGCAGGTTGTGATTTCGATTATTAATTCTTTACTGGCTGGTAACTGGGTTGATTTCCTATTACTTGCTATATCTTGGTTGCCTGTTATTCACCTACAAATCTGTTATATCTTGTCTAGCCTGGGTAGTTGTCTTAGTTGCTCTGGTATGATATGTTGGTTGACTGGGAAGCTGGGTTGGTTGCCCCGGGAAGATGTCTTGGTTTCCCAGGGATGCTGTCTTGGTTGCCCCGATTGCTGGGTTGGTTTCCCTTAGTTGCTGTCTTAGTTGTTGTCTTGGTTGCTACATTAGTTTCCCCGGGTTGGTGGCTTTGTTTCCTGGGAAGGTGTAACTGGGTTGGTTTCCTGTTAAAAATTTGTGGCTGGTTGTTGTCTTGCCTGTCTGTTATTCACCATCATGTCGTGGTTTCATTTTTGAATTATTTGCTGGCTGGGTTGGTTGCTATCTTCTTTCCTGGGTTGGTTTTCTGTTACTTGACGTATCTGTTCAAATGCTGGGTTGGTTCCAAAAGGATTGAATGTTGAGTAGCGATGATGAGTACTCTTCTAAACTGATTGTGAGGTCATTTGAGGAAAAACATTATTGCAACCAGGTGGCATTTGTGTTATCATCTAATCAAACAAATACTACGTATAACTCTAAAACACAAAATGCTGCCTTGGATGGCAATACCGCAACTGTAAAAAATTGTATTGTTGACTCACATTTCATTATTTGATGAATTATTTGGAGGGTTAATCTGAGCTAATGACTCAATCTTTCAACTAATTTATGGATTTTTAACTATTTATATTTTTTGCAGTTAGCATAAATCTCCATGAGGGCTAGCAAATAACTTTCGTTCTTCAGAGTTCGGATTTCTCCAAATAGTCAAACTGATATTTGTAATTTGTAATTTATAATTTTATGATTTGTAATTTATTAAATTATATGTTTGTAATTTGTTAAATTAAATGTTTGTAATTTGTTAAATTTTATGATTTGTAATCCTTGGCTTGTATTTGTTCATTTATTATTCATGAATTATGATGTATAATTTGAATTTTTGTAATTTGTAATTTAAAATTTTATTGATGAATTGTTGTCTTGGTTAGCATTACTTGCTGTCTTGGTTTGTTGGTTTATTTGTGCTACTGTCTTGGTTATTTACCTACAGGTTGTGATTTCGATTATTAATTCTTTGTTGGCTGGTAACTGGATTGGTTTCTTGTTAAGTGCTGTATATGTGAAAGCGGGTCGGCGGGTCAGAATCGGTTGACCCGAACCCGGCTCGGGTCGGGTTCGGGTCCTAAATAGTGACCCCGTTACCTAACCGGGTCAGGTTAGGGTTGACTCGATTAGATTCGGTTCAGGTCGGGTTCGACCCGAACCTGACCCGTAACCCGATTTTGACAGGCCTACCTATGACCAAGGTAGGGCATAGAGGTTGAATTTGCATGGGTTAAAGATCATGATACCAAACGTTAGCTAAAAAAATTATATTTTGTAATCTTAACCAATCATGGTTAACCATGATTGAACATGGGTTGGGTCAAGATTAGGATAGTCTTAAAGTAGTTTTGGATTGTTTAGAATAAAAACTAAGGTTTAGGGATGAGTACTATCGTAAGCAACGTAAGATAGGGCTTATATGATTATTTAGGTTTTTTGGATTTTCTTAGTCAAATTATGCCAATAGAGCTTAGGTAAGGGTCAAGGATGAGTAAAGCTAGATTTGAGTTGTGTTAGATAAGTTTGACTCCAACTCTGGGTCAAAAAGTGGAGCTTGACCCAAGATTACTCAAAGGCTAAGGTATTAGAGTATTTAATAATTTTTGTCAACTAGGGTAAACCTTTGTCAAATGGACCGACCAATAGTCAATATTGACTCTAAATGGCCCAAATATGAATTTGGGTTCAAGAGAAAAGTCAACATGTTAGGTTTGGGTTATCAGAGCAAGCCTAAGGATAATTTGAAAATTTCAGGCAATTAAGTGTCCTTGTCTAGTGTTTACCTAAGGTTTGGATTTTAGGTGAGAGTGCCAGTTTCCTATTGTCACTAAGGAGTTTCCAAAGGGATTAGGTAGCTTTCTAAGGGTAGCCAATGTTATGTCCTTACCAAATTAGGTATCCTCCTAGAGGAAACATAAAGGCAATTGCTACTTTGAGATAGAAAGGCTAGGTTCTAGGAATAACCTAGGAGAGAGAGGAAATTAACTTCATCCAAAATGTGGTCAACAATTTATTTTAAAAATAATTTAAATTTAGATTTTATGTAAGACTTTAAATATTATGTAATATAATTATCGCTTGACTTGTGAACAGTAATTTTAATGGACAAATAAAATTTTCATATAAAAAATATTTGGCCTCATATAATAATATCATCCATAACTTATGAATCTTTTTCAGTTAAAAAAATTATAAAACTTCGTTTAAGAAAAAAACCTAAAAATAAAAAATACACATTTCATAATGAAACGTTTAATCATAGCCTGTTGTTTTAGAGTTTTAGCCGGAAAGTCCTCATCATAAGGCTTTCAATTCAAGATCTTCCACAGATAATGTATTTATATTCACCATTAAACTCATTCACATATGAAAATAATTTCTTATGAAAAAACTAGCATGCATCAACTTGTATTTTCTATTGAAGAAATGGTCACGTAAGAATCCAGCATTGACATTTTTGTTTTTATTGAAGATGGTGACGTAAGAAAGCTATCTTTGACGATTGTAACAATAGATTTAACACTCATAACAGTCAACGAAAGGCCCGCAGTTGACGAAAACTCGAGCTAAAAGTCCAATTACGCATGCGCAACCTCATCTAAATGCGGCTTTCAATTCAAAGTTGAAACGCGCTTGGTCAAACTACCCTTGCATTGGTAATGCTGTTGCTATGTGTTCTTAAATTAATGAAGTCGTATTTTGACAATTTGGAGAAGACAACAAAGTGTTACATTACCAAAATAATAGTAAAATTAAGCTATTAAATATGTAAGTGGGTTAGTTTTGAGTGTCATGTATACAAATCTCCTTTATTTTTCTAAAATCATAATCTCTAAGGTATGATAAAAATATCTTTAACATTAACTTATCAAAATTAAAATTTGATTTTGAATCATATATTTTAATATAATTTTAACACTAGGATGTTATACAAGTAAATATATATTTTTAAATATTATGTATATGCACATATAAGAATTTAGTGGTGTGTATGTAAATCTACAAATGTATAAGATTTATTGTTAATAATTTCATATTTATTTTAATTTTTAACTTGTATTTATGTTTTCGATATAAAGTATAAATATTAATGGGCAATCTCTTCTAAATGACTCTCTTATCCCAACATATGCTCTGAGGATTACTCACCTGAACCATTCCCACTCACCCAAAGCAGTTATCAACAACTAAAGCTATCCACCTACCACCAATTCCCCATTCAATATACAAGAAGTGCACATCTCAGCAGCACATGACCACAATGTTACCAATTGGGCTATTCTCAAGATTGCAACTTCCAAAAATCCATGGGACTAGCTCTTCACTTTAAGGAACTCCATGTTCATTTATGGGGACTCACTTATTATTCCATAAAATTTGTTAACATTGACTTGCCCTTTGGTATGGTTCCCAAAGAAGTTCTCTCAAAGGCTCAACCTACATGACTCATTCAAGGCACTCACCTCAGAGGGGAGATGGGCTATTCCCAAGGTAGTACTACATGTGTGTACTTTCATGTGATCCACATTTAGTGTCATTATAAAGTGCTCACTTCATGTACTATTTTTATGTTTTTAATAGGCATGGCCTCTTCTATATCCCAATTGACCCTATAAATAAAGGGTATTATTGAGCCATGTTGATCTCTTCTTTCTTTCCAATAATCCTTAGCAGATTTGAAGGCAAAGAACCTCTAAGATGCAATTAGCATGGATTGATGCTAGTTAGAGGAAAAGTACAACACAAAGGATAACAAAACTAAGAGTAATCAATAAATATGGCGAACAAAAACTATTCCACAAATCATTGCTTGATGGAGCGGGAGAAAATAATCACAAAAAAATGATTCAAGATGCACTATGGAGAGTTCAGAGATAAAACTAAAGAGAAAGTAGTCCAGATGGATCATATATCCAAGTAGCTTCTCAAAGAAGGTTAGTAACCAAGAATCTAACATTTGTGCCCAATGTTTTCCATAGCCATAGGCCACCAATGATATGGTGTATAACCCTCCACCATGGCAAGTGGGGAGACAAATCCTTTATCTAAGGAGATTATAGAGGTAAAACTATTTGATAAGTTCAAAATACAACAACAAAATTCATATTAAGGAAGGTCAAACCTAGCTGATGACAAAGCTTATTTTGTGCCAACAACATCACAGAAGGACATCTATGATGGCTTAAAGTGCTATTTATTTTTAACCACATTTAAGGAGTCTACCAATTGTGGTTCTCATGCTTACCTTATGCATGATCACCTAATCCTATGAGTTCAAGACAATATTCATAATATAATTATGAGTGCAAAAAGGACTCTTGCGAGCATATAGTCTCTATTGAAGATGAGGCAAGAGCCAATCAAGAAACTTTTAAGATTTATCCCCAAGTCTAAGAATGATATGTAGGAATTCAAATACCTAGAAATAATAGCTGAGAGGTTGTATTGATATAAGGCTTGCAAGAAGGGCCATTTAAGTCACCTTAGACTTCAACAATTGTGGATGGTTGCCAAACATTTAAGATTCAATAATAACCATATTCTTGTTTAAGAATATAATAACATATAAAGGCCTCCTCAACCACTCTTACAAAAGAATTAGCCTTCAGGCATAATCAATATCAAAGCCATGGGTATGATACATATCACCTATGGAATCATGGAGTGGATATGAGGCCTCACAAGCTTCAAGAATTAAGCCATTCTGGTCATAAAAGAGTACCATTCTAAATGAGGTTGCATAAAAATATAGGATAGCTCACTCGATTAGTGAAGGTTGTATAATGACCCACTTGCCCATAATGGGAGGACGGTATACACCCAACTCACTAGTATCCCATTATAACTCTTTCATGTGTCTATGGCAAAGTTCATGTATGTCATTTAAAATAAGAAGTCTTTCTAGTGCCCAGTGTCATTAAAGTGAGTTTCCATTAAAGATAAGCCTCTAAATATTACGCCTTTTGTAAATACTCTTAGCATGACATGGAGGACTACAGATAACCTTGAGGTCTAGTTGAAGATCCCCTAAAGGTGAGGAATCTGAACGAATTCATTCTCTTCAGTAAAGGAAGGTACCCTTGGAATGCTCTCATGGTGGGTAAAGGGAATAAAACCATTCATGCCAGTGTCATTTATATCACTAGAGTAGTACATGAAAGCCTTCAAGGAGATAGAGCTAAAAAAAATTAGGAGATGCATATCAAGAAGCCTCACTCAAGAAAGGCAAAATTTGTCACGATATCATGAGTAGTCATGTTTGATGTCACCATAATATATTTGATTACTTAGATAGGACCATCAGTGGAAATCGTTGCCATGACACCATGGTAGTCATAATAATGGTCACCAACCATAAAAATAACGTCACACACATTAATAAAATGTTTTTAATTAACATTATCTTTAAACATATTTTTTATAAAAATGAATATACTCATTTTGAATACACATTTATCATAGTAACTCTTTATAGTTTCTCTAGCAAGCTATGAGAGAGCAAAGGTGTGATTGCCCAACAAGGCAATAAGGATAGTGTGAGCTCAAATATAGCATGTTGGCTGACTTTATCATCATTTGACTCATCACAAACCTTAATGTCATATTTGGGAGGTCCATCCTAAAAGCTTTTGAGTGGTTATCTTGAAATACCACGTTGCAATTAAGTTTACTTAAGAAGACCAACAAATTATGATGAGGGATGTCCTCACCCATTCGTGGACCTACTACTCGAAGGATATAAAGAATGTGTCAACTTCACCTAAGGAAGTATTATAGTTCTAAGTTGGGATAAGATATGGGTTAAAGACCACTATGGTAGTGGTGGAAGTATGGGAAATTAATAAAAAAAAGTGCACAATCTAAATTACATATTTTTTCAATAAAAAATGCAATCAAATTCTATCATTTTGTGTAGGAGAGAAGTAAAGAATTTCATAATTGAAGGTGCTTTGTGGTGCCATAAATAGAGCACCACAGTTGTACACCTATCATCAGCAATGAAGCACTAAATAACAACACTGTAGTAGTAAGGGCTAGATCTAAGATATATAGTAGCTAGGGCACCGAGGTGCAAAGGAAGGAGCACTACAGTGCGTAGGATAAGTGACATAATGGGTGATAATTATTAACAGTTCAATCAATAAATTGATGTGATGAATGATGAATTGATAAGTCAATTAGTAACATTGTAGTGTTACCCAGGTTAGTATTGCGGTGCTAATTTAGTTATTTAAAAAATAAATAAATAATTTTAGCTAGATTAAGGGAGGGGTTTGGCAATTTGTTCATATTGTAAATAGTATAAGCAAAGTCTTAAAGCAGCGGGGTGTTAGGGTTGTGAGGCAGAGCAAGACAATGAACTCGATCCTAGTGGAAGGAGAGTCTATAATTATATTATAAGGAACTTCTAAGAGATACCTATAATCAACTTATCTCTTATACTTTTATTTTGCATTGAAATATATTATGTTTCATTTATTTTAATTTTCATGGCTAGCTAAAATATTTCTCCTGACTTATTATATGTTAAAATCCATTCTTTCTTAAGATTATATTTAAATTTAATGAATATTAAATATTATTTTTAAATTCTTCATGCTTAATTTAGCTTATGTATAGGCCTTAAATAAACTTAAAACTTCATGTAATCTTTAGCCTCGAATGTGGAGTAGTGGAAAAATTAGGGGATTTAAAATGAGATCATGCCGTACATAAATAGATGGTGGATAGAGTCTTGAAATATTAAGGAGATGTAATCGCTGTAGTTAAAAGAATTCTCAGTTAGACACTCCAACAAAGTTGATAAAGATAATGAGTATTTATGCTCTGATTGCAACAATATTAAGAGTAATCTAACTTTTACAATCATGAGTTTTTAACTCCATAGGTCCAAAGTCCCTTAGTGATAGAATTTTTATTTTGAAATTATAGTTGATAGCTTTTATTAGCACACCATTATAATTTTACCAGTAAGATAAATTAGGTAATTCAAATAAGCTATACTAGAATGAACTTAGGGTAATTCTTATCCTCGTTGGAATGATACTTTACTCATTACTTTATTACTTTGAATGACACATATACTTACTTAGAATTAGGGTTTACACACAAAATATAGTACTCTATCAAGTTATTGGTGTTGTTGCCAATATATTGGATAATTATTTTTTGTGCACTTTATATTATTCAAAGGATTGTTGATTTAATCTTATCATCATTACCTATATTTATCCTACTCTATACTGGTACTACTATTTATTTCTACTATATTTAGTGTGTTGTTGCATTGCAAATTATTCAATCATGTTGTGATTTACTATTTTGTTTAGTGTGTTTTATTATTTTTTGCATAATAATACTCAGCTAGGATTTGTCTTGTTTGATCGTAAGATTGAAAAGGCCTTTAAACAATTTTTAAAAATCTAATAAGAAACAAAAAATTTAGGAATGGTTGACCTAGTGTAAGAAGAGCAACCTAAACTACTTATAGATTATGCAAATCTCATGGCAGAGGGAATCCATCAAAGCATTCATAGACCAAATATCCAACACAATAATTTTAAACTCAAGCCTACTATCATTAAATGCTACAAAATTCTCAGTTTGGTGGAACTCCTATAGAGGATCCCAATTCACATGTAGCAAGCTTCTTAATGATATGAAGTACAATTAAGTATAATGATGACATAGTTAGACTGAGATTGTTTATGCTCTTTGTAAGGGAAGAAGACCAAGATGTGGTAGAAATCCTTACCCGTAGGCTCAGTTTCAACATGGAATGATTTACCACATACATTTCTAGCCAAGTAATTCCCTCCATCCAAAAATATTAAACTTAGGAATGACTTCAAATCATTCACTAAAATAGATGATAAATAATCAATATATGAAGCATGGGAGAGATTTATGATATGTCTAAGAAAGTGTCCACACCATGCCTTGCCTAATTGGCATATCATTCACACCTTTTCTACCAAATTTATAGGGTCTCTTAGATAGATTATTAATGCTGATGTTGGAGGTTCTATAATGTCCAAAGTCTTGGATGAAGCATTTGCTTTAATTAAAGAAAGTGCCACAAAAACATCCAATGGGATTTTGAGAGAGTGAACCCTAGGAAATTGGCTAGTATGTGTGAATCTAATACTATATGTATTTTGAACTCCTAAGTGGTTGTTATCTCAAGGAAATTAGATAAAATTTGAGTTAATACATCCCAAGATACACCCATGTTAGTGAAGGAGAGCATCTTTGGAACATCTAGTAACCCAAATGCATCAGGATTAGAATCCTTAAATGCCATAATAATTAAAAAAATAACCTTTATTCTAATACTTACAATCCAAATAGGAAGAATCATCCAAATTTTAAATGGAATAAAAATCCTAATACAAGTACTCATTGGAATTCTAGCCACAAAACCATGTTTGAAATTACAACCCACCTTAATAGAATTGTGGAAATCTAAGGCCCAACTATCCCCATGGATTCAATGCCAATAAAATGTTTAAGGATAAGAATCCTACTTTAGAAGACATAGTTTTTCAAATGGAGACTCAATTATAGAGTCAAGATACTACTGTGAAAAATAATGAAAATTAATTAGGGATGAAAAGCTATTCAATTAAGGAGAGGGAAAGAGTTAGAGGAAGTGGTTAGGAATGATAAGCAATCTTCTGAGGAGACACCTGTAGAACTCACCCATCCTAAGGATAACCTCAACATGATATGGAAAAAGAAAAGACTATTATAAAGTTATTAAGAGACCACCACCACATTTTCCCAAAGGTTATTAAAGTATAGCCTAGATATGTAGTCCTCTAAAATTTTGAAAGTGTTAGTTGACTATTAAAATTCTATTTATACAAGCCTTAGAGTAGATGCCTATCTATGCTATATTCATAAAAGACTAAGGAATGAACTGTAAAAAGAGAAGACTAGGATACTTTGAAACTATTTCCCAAACTAAGGAATTTAGTGTAATCTTGCAAAAGAAAATCCCTCAAAAGCTTAAGGACCCTAATAATTTTACTATTATTATGGCTATAGGGGATAATTTTTATGGGAGGGCACTATGTGACTTAAGAGCTATCATAAATCTCATGCCCTTGTCCATATTCAAGAGACAGGACCTTAGTGAAATCCAACCCATCACTATGACCCTTTAGTTAGCATATCCTTCATTCACCTATTCAAAATGAGTGATATAGGATGTACTAGTCAAGATAGATAAGTCTATGTTACCTATTGACTTTATTATCCTAGATATTATGGAAGATAAAGAGATACATATTATCTTGGGTAGACCTTTTTTAGCCATAGGGAGGGTTATGACTGATGTGTAGATGAAATAATTACCATGAGGGTTCAAGAACAAGAATGGACCTTTAATGTCTTGAAGTCTATGAATTTGATCTAAGGATCGTAGTGAAGATTTTCATAGAGTGGAATCAATTGATGATTTTGTAGAGGAATTATTGATAGATAATTCTTTGGAGAGTTCATTGTGAGAGGATGATATATGAGAGATAAATGGAGTTTCAGTATATATTCTTAGTGAAGTCCTTAGAGTGCTTAGGGAGAGGTATGAGTGTTAAATAGATCACTTCTACGGAATCCCTTGAAACCATATGATAAGGATGCACCCATTCTTGAGTTAACAGCCTTATTAACCCACTTAAAGTATGCCTTCGTAGGAGAAGAATTAACTTTACATATCTTTATGTTGAGCTAGAATAAGGCCAAGATGGTAAGTTGATTAGGGTTCTTAGCACATTTAAGAAGTTTTTGGTTGGACCATTGCTTATACTTGTGCATAAATAAGATTTTCTGGAGGAAAACATCCTACCAAAAGCTAATCCCCAAAGAAGATTGAATCCAACAATGAAGGAAGTGATGAAGATGGAGATTTTAAAATAGTTGGATGCAGGAATCATTTATCATATTTTGGATAGTGCATGGGTGAGTCCAATTCATTATGTCCTAAAGAAAGGAGGCTAATGAAGAAATGAGTTGAAACCCACCAAGATGGATATATCTTGGAGTATATACATAGATGACAAGAAATTGAACAAAGCTACTGGGAAAGACTAATTTTTTGTTTCCCTTGGTAGGTCAAATAATTTATAGGTTAGCAAGGTACCCTTTATATTATTTATAAGATAGATATTTAGTTTACCATCAAATTCCTATAATAATAAATGGCCAAGATAAGACAATATTCACTAACTTATAATACATTTTCATTTAGGGTGATGCCATTTGGATTATGCAAGTCTCCTGCAATATTTCAATGATGCATGATGTTTATCTTCTTAAATTTAAAAGATCAGGGCATTATAATCTTTATGGATGATTTTTTATTTTTTTTTATCAATGTTTGATGTCTACTTAGATCATTAAGAACTCATTTTGAACAGTTTCAAGTAAACTAACACTTTTCTAAATAGGGAAAAATTCTAGTTTATGGCTAAGGAATGTATTATCCTTGGATATAAAATCCTTAAGAGGGGCATAAAGGTCAATAAGGCGTAGATCTAGTTGATTTAAAATTTTCCACCACCTACTTATGTTAAGGTAATTAGAAGCTTTTTAGGCTTGCTAGTATTTATAGGAGATTCATTAGGGATTTTTCAAAAATAACTAAGCCTTTATGTCAATTACATGAAAATGGTGTTCCTTTTGAATTTAATGATGAATTTCTTAAAGATATCAATATTTTGATATAGCATTCAATTACAACACCTACTATTGTTGCACCTAACTGGACATTATATTTTGAAATCATGTGTGATGCTAGTTATTATACAATTGAAGCTGTGTTTGGCAAAAAAATATATAGGAATTTTCATGCCATATATTATGCCAATAGGACTTTGAATGTTGTCTAAGGCCTCATTTTGGATGGGTTTCTTATTACTTCTTAAAGCAGCTTTCTAGTAAAAAAATTTTAATTTTTTTACTAAAAAAATTGCTTTAAGAAGCAGTATGAAATCCATCCCAAATGAAGCCTAATTAAATTACAACACCACTGAAAAAACTTTTATTAGTGGTAGTATTTACATTTGAAAATATTATATTATATTTAATTGACACCAAAGTTATTCTTTTCACTAATCACTCTACTATTAAATACTTGATAATTAAAAAAGATGCAAAACATAGATTGATTATATGATTTTATTACTTCAAGAATCTGATGTAGAAATTTTAGAGAGGAAAGGTTCTAAAAATTATGTGGCCGATCAATTATCTAAACTTGAGCTAAAAGAACCTGCATATAATGATTTAAAAAATAATGAATCCTTCCTTGATAAGAAGTTATTTTCATTACATGATATTACTTTACCTTGATATATGGGCATTATCAATTATATTATCTATGGCAGTATACCATTTAATATGTCATAGCACCACAAGCACAAACTATTGCATGATGCCAGGTTTTAGCACCAAAAGCACCACATTTATTTAGGAAATACAAAGATCAAATTATTAGGAGTTGTGTCCAAGAATAGGATATTGAAACTATCATTAGACTATGTCGTGAATCTAAGTATGGATGGAATTTTGGATAATTTAGAACAACTTTTAAAATCCCTCAATCAAACTTTTACTACCTTCTTTATTTAGAGATGTAAATGATTATATTAAAAGATGTGATAGATGTTAGAGGGTAGGTAATATTTCAATAATATGAAATCCACCTAAATATATGCTAGAAGTTGTTAATTTTTACGTCTAGGAAATAAACTTCATGGGTCCTTTTGTTCAATCTTTTGGGAACCAATATATACTAATAGTAGTTGATTATGTCTCAAAGTGGATTAATAGAGTGGCAACACCCAAAATTGATTCTCAGGTAGTGATTAAATTTTTAAAGAAGAATATCTTCTTGAGATTTGAAGTACCTAAAGTCATCATTAGTGAGGGGGGGGGGGGGGGGTCATTTTTGAAATAAGAGATTGTGGAATTTAATTTTGAAATATGGAATTAACTATATGGTAGAAATAGTTATCCTTCCCAAACTGATGGCCAAGAGAAAATAAGCAATAGAGAGATCAAAAGAATTCTAGAAATGTTTGGGATTCTAAATAGAAAAGATTGAGCATTGAGAATGGAAGATGCACTTTAGGCTTACAAGACTACATTAAAAACCATGATTGGAATTTCTCTTTATAGATTGATCTTTTAAAAAGGTTGTCACTTACTTTTATTGTTAGAGCACAAAGTATTTTGGATAGTAAAAGGATTAAATTATAACCTTAAGGATACCGAGGAGAAATGAATAATATAGTTGAATGATTTAAAGGAATTTAGAAATGATGCTTATGAAAATGCAAAGTTGTATAAGGAGAAAATTAAAAAGTATAATGACCACAAGCTCATTTAGAAGGAATGTAAGCTTAGATAGGAAGTGCTTCTATATAATTCAAGATTAAAATTATTTTTAGGGAAATTAAAGTTCGGGTGGTTAGGACTATTCACTATTATTAAGGTGTATCCTTATGGAGCTATAAAAATTTAAGATTCCAAGAACACTCAAATATTAAAAGTTAATGGTTAGAGATTGAACCATATTTAGGAGGGGAAATAGATCACCTTAGGAATTTTGGGGAGTTGGCTAATTTTAGATAAGAGATAGGCATAGTCTGGTTGAAGACTATAAACTTAGCTTTACTTGGGAGGCAACTCACATGATTGTATCTATTTTTTTTTTATTTGGATAGATTATGTGTGAATGATGTTCATGTTTACAATTAGAAGTTACTTTGGTTAGGATTGATTTGTTCTTTTTTTTATGGAAGAAGTGAATTATGTGTTATACTTTATCTTATGTGTGGAACATGTATGAAAAAATTAGCTAGAGCTTCGAATCATTGAGTCATTGAGCACAAAAGATCTATTTCAATTCTAAGAAAATTTTATTTTAAATTAGCATCATAGCGTTGAAGGAACCCAATGCTGTAGTACTAAGTTGGCCACATATCACGATAACACCAACCATGCAGTATCACACCATTGAGCTCTCGAGTTTTCAAAAATAATTCGAGCATTATAGCAAAACCTCTAGCACCATAGTTCCTAGTTAAATTTAATTACTAAGATAGTTTAAGCACCAAAGTGATGATTTCATAGAGCGCCGTTATGCTAGCATGTGCCGAGCACCATGGTGGTGGTAAAGTTGAAATCCTACTATTAAAAATTCCAAAGCTTAGTGTTGTAATACCATTTGACCTCAGTGTCACAATGCTTATACCATCTTTGACCAATCTGATTGGTCACAACAACACTACCTATTTTAGCATTGTGGTGCTAGTCATTTTATATAAGAAAGAATGGGATGATTTTTTTAATTCATATTGCATTCACTTTCTTAAAAGTGTGATTAATAATGTGTGAATTCTATTCCACTTATTCCTAATCACCCCCAAAATAATTATATGCAAGAAGAGATAGGGATCAACTTCCCATGATGCCAAAATGCTTATGAGTGTTGCTACATAAGAGAGATTTAATAACTTAAGTGCCATAAAATTCTCATTTCAAAGTGAGGATTTACTAACCCTTGCGGAGTAGTAGAGGAACTTATCGATTAGAAAAATTGAGATTTCTTAGTACAGGAACTTATGCAGACCAATAGTTTGTGTCATTCAAGAATTCTTTGCCAATGTGAAGGAGCATCAAAATGACTCTACTTTTGTTTGAGAGAAATGGGTACCGTTCAATCCTATATCCATAAAATAAGCCTTCCAAACCCCTAACTACCAAATTGAAGGGGGGTGTATACCTAAACTTATACATATCTCCTATTGATTACAATGAAATCCTTAGGTTCTTATCATATAGGAATTCTAATGTGCACTGGAAGACAAAAGAGGATAGGGTAGTGAACTTATCTACTTCTTTCATAAACTGGGAGTCAAAACCTTGACATTATTTTATTTTTAAGAATCTCATGCCTGTGAAAAATTTTATATTCTTTTTGTTTCATTTTCCAAACACTATCGTTGCTAGGTCCCAATTCCAGGCTGAGAAAAGTGGAGGGTTGCATTAGGTAGTCGATAGCTAGCGTAAAACTTGTAGAATAATTATGACATGAATCATTTAAAAAATTGTGTTAATGCTAGGGCATCCCCTGGAAGCGACGCATTGTATGGCCTGAATATAGTGAATAGTGTGCAAGGGCCACTGCACTGGCGCCTGCGTGCAGTGTTAAATAGGCAAGGGTTCCCACATCAAGACAGATGTGGGAAAAGAAGCTAGTCCATGAAACTAAAATTAGGATATGAACTTGGAATATAGGTTCCCTTATAAGAAAATTAATAGAATTAATATATATTATGATTCATATGAAGATAAATATTCTGTACATTCAGGAAACTAAATGGGTAGGCGAGAAGGCTAAGGAGATTGATAGTTTAGGATTTAAACTATGATATTCGGGTAGGAGTCATACTAGAAATGGTGTAGGTGTGATTATAGATAAGAGTTTGAAGGATAATATTATAAAAATTAGTAGAATTGGAGAGAGAAATATAGCTTTAAAGATTGTTGTTGATGCTAAGATTATTATTATTATAAGTGCTTATGCTCCTCAAGTAGGTTTGGATATGGAGTCAAAATTAAAATTTTGGAATGTCTTGGAAGAATTAATACAAAAGATACCTTTAAAAAAAAGTGTTTTGGTTGGAGGAGATTTAAATGGACATGTTGATAGAGAGGTAGATGATTTTAAAAGCATTTATGGTGGCCATGGGATTGGAATGACAAATGAAGGTGGTAAGACCATATTAAATTTTTTTTAGCTTATTACTTTTTAATTGCTAATACCTTATTTAAGAAAAAAGATGGCATCTCATCACTTAAGAAAATGGATATATTAAAACTCAGATTGATTATTTTCTTATAAGAAAATTAGATCATTTAGATTGAAAAATTTGTAAAGTTATTCTTAGTGAAAATTTATGTACCCAACATCGATTATTAGTTTAGGACTTCAAGATAAAAGGGCAAAAAATAAAAAAATCAAGTAAAATGTTATTCTAGGATTAGATGGGGACATTTAGAGAATATTAACAAAAATATTTTTTTAAGAGTAAGATTTTAGATCTTAAGATTTTTTCTATGCATGAGGATGCTAATGTTTTGTGGGAAAAAGTAGCTAGTGATATTAAGATTATTGCAAAAGATGTGCTTGGAGTATTAAAGGGAAAAGCTTCTAATAATAAAATAGTTGGTGGTGGAATCCAAATGTGCAAGAAAAGATAAAAAAAATAAGAAGATTTGCTATAAAAATTTGTTTAAATGTAAAAATTTTGATAATTGGGAAAGATATAAAGAGACACATAAGGAATCTATGAAAGTAATATGTGATACAAAGATCTTAGCTTTTAATGATTTATATAATAGATTAGATACTAAGGAGGGAGAAAGATATATGTATAAGTTAGCCAAACAGAGAGATAGGAGTAGTAAGGATTTAGTTCAAGTGAAGTGTATTAAGGTTGAAGATCAAAAAGTACTTTTATTAGAAGATGACATTCAACAAAGGTGGATGAGATATTTTACTAATCTTTTTAATGAAGAATGTGAAAATACGATTGACTTCAGTGACCTTACCACCCTAATGAAAATAAAAATTTTTGGTTTTATCGACGTATTAGTAAAACCGAAGTCAGAGAGGCTTTAAAGAAAATGAAGGGTGGAAAAGCTGTTGGACCTTATGATATTTCAATAGAGGTGTGAAAATACTTAGGAAATGAAGGAATTTCTTGGCTTACTAAACTTTTTAATACTATTTTGAAGACTAAAAAGGTGCAGATGAGTGGAGAATGAGTGTGTTAATTCCTATTTTTAAAGATAAAGGTGATGCACAAGACTGTGCGAATTATAGAGGAATTAAATTAATGTGTGATACTCTAAAATGATGGGAGCGAGTTATGGAGCGTAGGTTGCAGCATGATACTAATGTTTCTCAAAATCAATTTGGATTTATGTCAGGTAGGACTATTATGGAAGCCATACATTTATTGTGTGGTTTGATGGAGAAATATGGAGAGAATAAGGAGGATATATATATATATATATATATATATATATATATATATATATATATATATATATATATATATGATATTTATTGATTTAGATAAATCATATGATAAAGTTCCAAGAGAAGTGATATGGAGAGTTCTTGAAAAGAACAGAGTTAATAATGCTTGTATTCAAATCATTAAAGATATGAATGCAGGAGTTATTACTTGTGTTCAAACACATGGTGGTTTGACCAAGTATTTTCCTATTTCGATTGGATTACATCAAGGATCAGCCTTAAGCCCATATCTTTTTACTTTATTCATGGATGTTCTCACTAGACATTTGTAAGAGGATGTACCTTAGTGTATGCTTTTGCTGATGATATTCTTCTTCTTAATAAGACTAGAGAGAGAGTTGAAGGTAAAATTGAATTTTGGAGGTTAACCTTAGAGTCTAAGGTTTTCGCTTGAGTAGATCTAAAACGGAATATATGGTGTGTAATTTTAGTAGTAATAGACCTAGTGAGGGGATTATGACTTTGGGTGATCAACTCATTAATAAGAGTATACATTTTAGATATCATGGATCTATTGTTCAGAGTGATGGGGAAATAGATGGGGATATTATCAGCAGAATTCAAGTTGGATGGTTGAAGTGGAGGAATGCATTGAGCTTATTGTGTAATAGAAAAGTCCACCCTCAAACTTATGGGAAAATTCTATAAGATGGTGTTGAGACCTACAATACTTTAGGGTGTCGAATGTTGGCCTTTAAAATAGAAGCATAATACTAAGTTAAGTTATGCAGAGATGAGGATGCTCAGGAGGATGACTGGCTTTACCCTTAGAGATAGGATATGAAATGTGCATATACGTGAAAAGGTTGGAGTAGCTCCAGTGGAAGATAAGATTAGAGAGAGTCGCCTTAGATGGTTTGGTCACATAAAACGGCGGCCTTTCGATGACCTAGTTAGGAAAGTATGTTGCAAATCTGGTTTTGATGATGACAAACATGTTTCCAGTGTGTTTTGCTTGGCTAATCTGTTTCAGGCACAAAAGACTGCGAGCCACTCAAGCCAACTCAAGATCGGGTCCAAGTGTGTCAAATGTATGATTTTTCTTTTTATTGAGTCAATTGTAATGTAACTGATTCCCTAGCTAAGTAACCTTGCACACACACACTCAGGGAGAGAGATTGAGTGAATTAGAGTTTCTGTTATAAATTTGTTCAGATCGTCCTGGATGATATCCACATCGTCCTGGACGATCCAGTTAAAACAAAAACCCTAATTAGGGCGACTAAGTTAAGAGGGTCTGATTGAGCCGATCGTCCTGGACGATCTACGGATCGTACGGGACGATATTCCCAAATCAGAAATTCTCAGCCGCCAGATCAAGTTAGGCAAGTTCTTATTTTTAGATACTTGGTCTGATCGTCCCGGACGATACGTGTATCATCCCGGACGATCCAGTACAATCATGCCTAATTTAATCTGGTAATTAAGGAAAGCAATTAATTTTTGGTTGATACGATCATATCGTCCTGGACGATCGCAGGATCGTCCCGGACGATCTTGATCGTCTAGTGCATTTAAGTTGTACGTCCAGAACTATGTACAGGATGATTTGGGGCCTTTTTGAACTAATAGTACCGGACGATTACCCTATCATCCGGGACGATCAAGTCATTTTTTGGTCGTCCAGCACAGATTTCTCTGGACGACCCGAACTGTCTTCTGGACGATTTCCCTCAATTTGAACTAATCGTCCCGGACGATCGCAGGATCGTACGGGACGATATGAACAACTTTTTCTACTGATCATCCAGAAGAGCCAGATCGTCCAGGCTAAAACAGCTGAATTTGAACTGATCATACAAGACGATCTACCGATCGTCCTGGACGATCTTGGCCGACCAGTTGAGATTTAGGGCAAATTTTAAGCCCTCCTTTAAAAGAATTTTTTCAAGATTTTGGAAAAATCTTTTGCTACCTTCCTTCCCTGAGAAACCCTAGAGAGAAGAGAGAGTTGGGAGAGAGAGAAGAGATCTTGTGAGGGGGAGTTAGTGAGGGATTCACTAAGGTTGCTCCAAGCACGGATCAGAGTCGTCTTCTCCGCTCGTCGTCTTTCGTCTAGTCAGTGTTTGTCGAGGGAGGATCATTCGCAAGAAGATCCAGGGTTCTCTGCCCGCTTCAGGTGGAAGCAAAAGGAGTTCGTAGGTTCTCTGCCTGCTTCAGGAGGAAGCGAAAGGAGTTCGAAGGTTCTCTGCCTTCTTCAGGAGGAAGCGAAAGGAGGTCGGGTACTCTGCCTCACCGTATGGTGAAAAGGAGATTTTTGTACAGGCTTCTCCGCCTTGCAGTGGGAGAAAAAGGAGAGACACTTCTGTTTAGTGCAATACCCGGAGGGGAGGCTCCGGGGAGTGGACGTAGGTCAAGTTGACCGAACCACTATAAAATCTGGTTTGCTTTTCTGATTCAATTCTGCACTTTAATTTTTCCTGATATTAACTGCTTGGGTGAATATCTTTGGTTGATCTTTTTATCGTAGTTTTAATTCGTTTTCGGTGCACGTTATAAAAAGATTTTCATAGTTATCGTGAAATTTTTAAATAACCAATTCACCCCCCCTCTTGGTTAGCCTCGGGACTAGTTCACTAGGGCTTAACATCCCTATCAAACTTTCAAGTGGTATCAGAGCGGGATTCAAAATTTCTGTTTAAAAACTTTTGAATTTGATCCAATGGCTAACTGTAACAATCGTAATACTGCTGAAGGTTATTCTATTACCAGACCACCGTTGTTTGACAATATTCCTTTTGATTTTTGGAAAACACGCATGTCTACTTTTCTGCAATCTATTGATTATCGCATGTGGATGTTAGTTAAGGACGGATACGAACCACCTTTTCGAATGATTAACAATGTGAAAACTGAATTGTCGTTTGCTGATTGGACGTTTGATGATCGTGATTTAGCACAATTGAATGCAAAATGTTTGAACTATTTCTTTTGTGCTTTGAAATCTGAAGACTATATGCGTGTTTCTACTTGTACAACGGGAAAGGAAATCTGGGATAGGTTATGTATAACATACGAAGGTACAACTGAAGTCAAACAATCTAGGTTAAACATCTTATTACATGATTACGAACTTTTTCGCATGAAACCTAGTGAGACTATTTCAGAAATGTACACAAGGTTCACTCAGATTGTTACCTCTTTGCATGCTTTAGGTAGAGAACTTACCAACTATGAAAGAGTGAACAAGATTCTTAGATGTTTGCCTGCTTCTTATGATGCTAAGATTACTGCTATTACTGAATCTAAAGATTTAAACACTTACTCTATTGACAGCTTACTTGGATCACTTATTGCTTACGAGCAAGGGGTGAACCAAAGGCAACTTGATGCAGGTGATCGCAAGAAAGAGAAGACAGTGGCACTAAAGGCCAAGGATTCAGATGCTAGCTCTTCCGGGTCTGATAGCGATGATGTTGCCTTAATCACATTGCCTTAATCACAAGGCAATTCAAAAGCTTTCTAAGGAAGAAACATAAGAACTATCAGAAGTGGAACAAGGGTAAGTCCAATAAAAATTTTAAGGGTTCATCTGAATCGGTTTGTTTTGAATGCAGGAAGCCTGGACACATTAAGGCTGATTGTCCAACACTTAAAGCTCACCCAAGCAAGGAGAAGAGTGAGGAGAAACCAAAGTTCAGGAAGGACAAGAAGCGGATTCAGAAGGCGTTCTGGACAGACTCTGCATCCGACTCTTCTGAGACTGAAGCTGAAGAGGAGGAAACAAACTTGTGTCTGATGGCGGATGATCACCCTAGTCAGTCGGACCAGGAAGAGGTATGTAAGCTTACTTACGATCAGTTATTTGAAGTTTCTGAAAAGATTCGTACATCGTATAGGAAGCTTAAGAAAACCCATGCTAGTTTGAAATTAGATTATTTGACTTTACAAAAAGAGCATGATTCTGTAGTTAAAGATTATTCCACACTTGATTCCAATCACATGTCTCTGCTTGATGAGTTTGATGAATTGAACAAAAAATATTCTGATTTAGTTTCTGAGCATGATTCTTTGAAAACCACGCATGTTGATTTAGAAAAAGCTTTTAAAGAGTTAGATACAATGGCATGTGAAGTAGAAAGTAACAATGGCGCTTTAAAATTTGAAATTGCAAGTTTAAAGAAAGAGAATAAGTTTTTGGAAGTAAAAATCAGTGCTTTTGAAAAGAACAAAACACCGCCTACCTTTGAACAGTTTTATGCACCGCCACCTTTTAAAAATTCTGTTGCAAGTTCATCAAAGCATGTTTCATACACTACTAGGAAGAGGAACTATCACTCACAACGTTTAGTTAATCCTTTTCCTGGTGTTAGATGTTTTTCATGTGGCATGTTAGGACACATATCACACACTTGTACTGTTCACCGTAGTACACATTGGGTGTGGAGACCCAAGCTGCCTGTTTCACAGCACAGCACGCATGCATCGCATTCTTCTTTTCATAAGAAGGAACCCAAACCTGTTTGGGTTCCTAAGACTGACATTTGATGATTTTGTAGGTGTGCTCTCACACAAGACCTCGTGAGAGCATGTGGTACCTGGACAGCAGATGTTCTAGACATATGACTGGAGATGCAAATCAGTTCATTTCGCTGGAGGCCAGAGCTGGAGGCAAGGTTACACTTGGAGATAACACCACCAGGAAGGTGGTAGGCTCAGGTATAATTGCTGATTCAAAGAACTTTATGATTGATAATGTTTTGCTTGTAGATGGACTGAAACACAACTTGCTGAGCATTAGTCAACTCTGCGACAAGGGATACAGCATCAAATTCCTGCCCACTGGCTGCATTTTAAGCTTAAATGATGAAGTTGTTTTGCAGGGGCAAAGGATCAACAACGTCTACAAGCTGGATGTAAGTAGCATTAAATCTGATAATTCAATTTGCTTAAAAACTGCTGCTGATGAGTCTTGGTTATGGCATAGGAGATTGTGTCATGCCAGTATGAAAACCCTTAGGAGAGTCACCCAAAAGGACTTAGTTAGAGGTGTGCCCAAGCTTAAGTTCACTAAGGATCACCTGTGTGATGCCTGTCAGTTGGGGAAGCAAGTCCAGTCCTCTTTTCACTCAGTTAAGGACATTAGCACCTCTAGACCTTTAGAAGTTCTTCACATGGACCTCTTTGGACCCATTAGCACTGCCAGCTTAGGGGGGAGAGTTTATGGTTTTGTGATTGTAGATGATTATTCGAGGTTCACTTGGGTTAAGTTTTTGTCACACAAATCTGAGTCATTTGATGAGTTTAGATCTTTCTCTACTTGGATTCAGAAGAAGTTAGGATGTGAGATTATTACCATCCATAGTGATCACGGAGGGGAGTTTGAAAATGAAAGATTTGGAAGTTTTTGTGAGAATCATGGGATTAGTCACAATTTTTCAGCTCCTAGGACCCCTCAGCAGAACGGGGTAGCTGAAAGGAAGAACAGGACCTTAGTGGAAGCCGCTAGAGCCATGCTTGCCGAGTATTCACTTCCAAAATACTTTTGGGCTGAAGCGGTGAACACTGCCTGTTATGTGCTGAATAGGGTGAATGTGAGAGTCAAACTGAGCAAGACACCTTATGAGATCATTAAGGGTAGAACTCCAAATCTGTCCCACCTCCATGTCTTTGGCTGTAAGGTTTTCATTCTGAACAACGGGAAGTCACCCTTAGGAAAATTTGACCCCAAATCTGATGAAGGAGTGTTCTTAGGATATTCAAGTGTGGGGAAATCCTTTAGGGTGTTCAATAGGAGGACTTTGGTGGTGGAAGAAACAACCCATGTAGTGTTTGATGAATCTGATCCTAAGGAGTCTAGATCTGAAGTAGAAGATGAAGAGATTGTTGAGGTTACCCAAGGAGTTGGAAATACAAATTTGAGAACCTCAAACCCCATTGCCTAGAGATTGGAGATATTCTTCGAGTCATCCTAAAGAACTGATCTTAGGAGACCCTTCTGAAGGTGTTAGGACTAGGCATGGACTTAGGAAGGAAGTAAACCATTCTGCCTTTATCTCAATGACTGAACCCACCAACATCAATCAAGCCCTGTCGGATGAATTTTGGATTTTAGCTATGCAGGAAGAATTGAATCAATTTGTAAGGAATGATGTTTGGGAGTTAGTAGAAAGACCTAAAAATCAAAGTATTGTGGGAACCAAGTGGGTCTTTAAGAATAAGATGAATGATTCTGGTGTGGTGGTGAGAAATAAGGCAAGATTGGTGGCTAAGGGGTATAATCAGATAGAAGGGATTGATTTTGAGGAGACTTTTGCCCCTGTAGCTAGATTGGAAGCCATTAGAGTGCTACTAGCCTTTGCCTATTATAAGGGATTTAAGCTGTTTCAAATGGATGTTAAGAGTGTCTTTTTAAATGGGGTAATTAAAGAAGATATTTTCGTAGAACAACCCCAAGTTTTGAGAGTTCCCAATATCCAAATCATGTCTATAAATTAAAAAAGGCCTTATATGGATTGAAACAGGCACCCAGAGCTTGGTATGAGAGGCTTAGCACATTCCTGTTAGAAAGAGAGTTTGTTAAGGGGAGCGTAGACACAACCCTTTTTCTGAGGAGATTAGGAGATGACTTACTCATTGTCCAGAACTATGTTGATGATATAATTTTTGGATCTTCTGATAAATACTTATGTGAAGAGTTTTCTAAAATAATGAGTAAAGAGTTTGAGATGAGTATGATGGGAGAATTGTCCTACTTTTTGGGGTTTAGCGTAAGGCAAACGGATGATGGAACCTTTCTCAATCAATCAAAATACACTAAGGACATTTTGAAGAAATATGAAATGGACAAAGCCAAGCCAATCAATACTCCCATGCCCTCCTCAGTTCAGTTAGATAAGGATTCAAATGGAAAATCTGTTGATCAGAAGAAGTATAGAGGGATAATAGGTTCACTACTTTACCTGACTGCTAGCCGACCTGATATCATGTTTAGTGTCTGTCTTTGTGCTAGGTTTCAGGCTGATCCTAAAGAGTCCCACCTGACTGCTGTTAAGAGAATTCTTAGATATCTTTTAGGAACCCCAAACCTAGGAATTTGGTACCCTAGGCACAGCACCTCTTTTGAGATCATTGGATATTCTGATTCTGACTTTGCGGGGTGTAGGGTGGATAGGAAGAGTACTTCTGGGACTTGTCAATTTATAGGACAGTCGTTAGTCTCCTGGTCCAGTAGAAAACAGAACTCAGTTGCACTTTCCACTGCTGAAGCTGAGTACATTGCCTTAGGGAGTTGTGTGGCCCAAGTTCTTTGGTTGAAGCAGCAAGTCTTGGATTTAGGAGTACCTGTTGGCACAATTTCTGTTCTGTGTGATAATACTAGTGCCATCTGTATCTCTAAGAATCCAATCCAACATTCTAGGACCAAACACATTGACATTAGGCATCACTTCATTAGGGACCATGTTACAAAAGGGGACATTGAGCTACACTACGTAGCAACTGAAAATCAGCTGGCTGACATATTCACTAAACCACTGGCCTTTGACTCATTCAGCATTTTGAGAACCAGATTAGGAGTGATTGATATAAATGCTTGATTCTGATGACTGCTGATTTATGATTGTTATGATTGGTTTCTGATTTCTGTTAGTTAGTTTTTGTATTCTGATTTCTGATTTCTGTTAGTTAGTTTTGGTTTGATTATTTACTTTCAGTTGATTTTATTTCTTCTGCTGATTTCTGTGTTACCCTTTTTATTAGTTTGATTTGAGTATTTACTTTGCTATGATTTTCTACCTGTTTTTATTTATTTACGGGTTCATATCTTGCACTTACTGTTTTATGCTTTTCAAGATCTGATCACCGCTCACTACTTCTGGTGATCTGAATTTTTGACTGGGAGTTTTTACCTTGTTTGGGTTTGGAAGCTGATAAGCAGTGATTGACTTCGCTGAATCTGTTAAAGGGAAGAAACATTGATAATTATTTCTCTTCCTCTAACTCCTTTACTGGTGTGTAGTTTCTTTTGAATAAAAATCCTTTTCAAAATTAAAATGTTAGTTTTTGAAATAGAGATTATTTTATCTTCCTACAGTAATCTGCCTCATATCAATAGTATTTTTCAAAGTCTTGAGTCATTAGTTTGATTTTCTAAACCAAGTGATTGCATTTATCATATGTTGTATAGATTTTGTTTTGTGAATCGTTCTTCCTTACTGCGGAGAGTCATCTCCTATGTCTGGAAGATAATCTCACAGCTGAGACTCTTTAATGATTATGAAAAGGAGAAAGCTTATAAAAGATACGCAGTGCGCCAGATAATTTGCAAAAGAGGCATAAAATGAGCCCAAAACTGAAAAGATGCGAAATTGCCAAATTGGATACACAAAGTGTATCAAAAATCAAAAGATGCGCAAAGCGCCAACCAATTTGAAAAAGAGGCACAAAATGAGCCCAAAATAAGCTTTCTTTCCTTTCAGATTGTTAAATGTCTTAGAGGAATCTGTGCGCCACTTAATATTTTCAAAAGCTTGAGTTTTGAAAATCATGATTTCTGATTTTTTACTTTGTAGCACTATTACATCAGATATTTTTTTGGAACGAGGCTTGAAAGGATTTCTTTTCAAATCTAATGTCTTTTATTCTGAATCGGATTTTTGTGTTGAAAGAGGTTTGCATCGATAAGGTGCCCGGGGTCGGAGTTACGAAAGTTGATTATTTCCAACCTTTTCTGGATTTCAGCGCTGTCAATCGTCCTGTCATTTTTTTTTAATCTAAAATTAGGAAACAACTCTGATTTTCCTGTTTTGTTATTATTCTGTGTATGTTTTATTTTATTTTTTATTTCCGTGTTATGTTTTTCGCTCCTCCTTTTTGTGATGTCAAAAGGGGGAGTCAGTTGTAGTCGTGTCTGTTTCTATTTTCTAAGTCATGCTTCATGTATTGTTTTAGGTGTTAAATGAAAATTTAAAAAATATTTGTTTGTTGGATCTCCTAGTTTACTTTTATTTTCAGACTACTTTACAAATGTTTGCCATCATCAAAAAGGGGGAGATTGTTGCAAATCTGGTTTTGATGATGACAAACATGTTTCCAATGTGTTTTGCTTGGCTAATCTGTTTCAGGCACAAAAGACCGCGAGCCACTCAAGCCAACTCAAGATCGGGTCCAAGTGTGTCAAATGTATGATTTTTCTTTTTATTGAGTCAATTGTAATGTAACTGATTCCCTAGCTAAGTAACTTTGCACACACACACTCAGGGAGAGAGATTGAGTGAATTAGAGTTTCTGTTATAAATTTGTTCAGATCGTCCTGGACGATATCCACATCATCCTGGACGATCCAGTTAAAACAGAAACCCTAATTAGGGCGACTAAGTTAAGAGGGTCTGATTGAGCCGATCGTCCTGGACGATCTACGGATCGTACGGGACGATATTCCTAAATCAGAAATTCTCAGCCGCCAGATCAAGTTAGGCAAGTTCTTATTTTTAGATACTTGGTCTGATCGTCCCGGACGATACGTGTATCATCCCGGACGATCCAGTACAATCATGCCTAATTTAATCTGGTAATTAAGGAAAGCAATTAATTTTTGGTTGATACGATCATATCATCCTGGACGATCGCAGGATCGTCCCGGACGATCTTGATCGTCTAGTGCATTTAAGCTGTACGTCCAGAACTATATACAGGATGATTTGGGGCCTTTTTGAACTAATCGTACCGGATGATTACCCTATCGTCCAGGACGATCAAGTCATTTTTTGGTCGTCCAGCACAGATTTCTCTGGACGACCCGAACTGTCTTCTGGACGATTTCCCTCAATTTGAACTAATCGTCCCGGACGATCGCAGGATCGTACGGGACGATATGAACAACTTTTTCTACTGATCGTCCAGAAGAGCCAGATCGTCTAGGCTAAAACAGCTGAATTTGAACTGATCGTACAGGACGATCTACCGATCGTCCTGGACGATCTTGGCCGACCAGTTGAGATTTAGGGCAAATTTTAAGCCCTCCTTTAAAAGAATTTTTTCAAGATTTTGGAAAAATCTTTTGCTACCTTCCTTCCCTGAGAAACCCTAGAGAGAAGAGAGAGTTGGGAGAGAGAGAAGAGATCTTGTGAGGGGGAGTTAGTGAGGGATTCATTAAGGTTGCTCCAAGCATGGATCAGAGTCGTCTTCTCCGCTCGTCGTCTTACGTCTAGTCAGTGTTCGTCGAGGGAGGATTGTTCGCAAGAAGATCCGGGGTTCTCTGCCCGCTTCAGGTGGAAGCAAAAGGAGTTCGTAGGTTCTCTGCCTGCTTCAGGAGGAAGCGAAAGGAGTTCGAAGGTTCTCTGCCTGCTTCAGGAGGAAGCGAAAGGAGGTCGGGTTCTCTGCCTCACCGTGTGGTGAAAAGGAGATTTTTGTACAGGCTTCTCCGCCTTGCTGTGGGAGCAAAAGGAGAGACACTTCTGTTTAGTGCAATACCCGGAGGGGAGGCTCCGGGGAGTGGACGTAGGTCAAGTTGACCGAACCACTATAAAATCTGGTTTGCTTTTCTGATTCAATTCTGCACTTTAATTTTTCCTGATATTAACTGCTTGGGTGAATACCTTTGGTTGATCTTATTATCATTGTTTTAATTCGTCTCCGCTGCACGTTATAAAAAGATTTTCATAGTTATCGTGAAATTTTTAAATACCCAATTCACCCCCCCCCCTCTTGGTTAGCCTCGGGACTAGTTCACTAGGGCTTAACATCCCTATCGAACTTTCAAAGTAGAGGTATTAGATTTGACTTATGTTAAGATAGGTAGAGGTAGACCTAAAAGATTTGGTTAGAAAATATTAGAAATAATCTTTCTTTATTAGATTTAAATGATTTGATATTTAATAGGACACAATGGAGAAAAAGAATTCATGTAGCCGACCCCACGTAGTTGGACAAAGGCTTGATGTTATTGTTGTTGTTTGTTTCATTTGCCACAAGATTTGCTTTAAATGTTTCTTTAGTCAAATTTGCATAGATTAAAATTATACCATCCCAAATGATAGATTAATATTTCACTATCAATTTAAAAAGAGAAACTTGATTTATTTTCATAATCAAATACAATATAAGGAATATTCAATTCACCTCAAAGGATAATAAAAAAAATTCTCTTATCATTTTGATTAAGAAACTAAATCAATATTTTTATTTTCATAATCAAATATAATAAGTAATATTAAATTCATCCCTATGGATAAAAGAAATATTCAATTATCTTTTTTATTAAGACACTAAACCAGTGTTTAAAGCTAGGTCCACATCCACAAATTCTTTCCTTATTTTAGGAAGAAACTAAGATAGGGTTTATTTTAATATTGGATTCTAAAATTCCTATAAGGGTAAGCCCTTATAGTTAATTACATCTCCAAAGTGAATACTCTCGATTAAAGTGAAGACTAAAGATTTTCATATTCATATAAATTTAAAGAAAGGCTTAAGCTATAAAGATTTCATAGCACAGGCTTTAGATTGTAAATCTATAATTTGGATTTAGAGTTTAGATTTGGACTTTATATTTTGGCTTTTTGGAAGGATAGAACATGAGGAATGTGTATGCAGAGGCTGAGGGCTGTAGACAATCTGGACTTACCCTTGCCAAGAATGAGGAATCAACTAATAATCCTAATCACAATCAATCTTCTCATGAATATAGTATTAGATTGATCTATCCTAGGAATTAGGAATTATAATTTAGAAAACTTTAATCAAGATTTTGTAAAATGTACATGATCGCATAATGAAATGATGCAAGAATAACAACGTATAAATAAAAACTTTTATTCATTGATAATTTCTCAAAGTACAAACTAGGTTCTGGTGTAAAGTAAAGGTGGCTAGGCTCCATAGTCAACAAGCTTGGATTTCTATTCCAATATAATATAGATTTGAATATGATTATTTATTTTGGTCTTCAATCTTCTAGCTTCAGGATTTTCTATAGAATTCCTAAAGATAATGATCTTCAAAGGAAGATGAATCATTTCCTTTTGGATTCTAAAAGTATATATAAATAATTATTTTTAAATCTATTACAACTCTTGGCATTGTACAACTCAAACTAACTATATAAGAATCTAATGCATTTATATTTATATCATTACCTCTACATTTACAAAAACATCATTTCCTAGATACATTCTATTTTTCTAGAATATAAAAGAGCATTATAATAAAAAATGCACTTATGTAATACTCTGTGAGTTTATATAAGTACATATAAAATATCCTAAGAGAATACCCCAAATTTGCGCCAACAAAAATATAAACATGACTTTTAGAGTACAAAATGTAAACAATCCAAATATGAGTACCCTCTAAGCATGGCACTCTAAGAAATCCAAACTAAAACATCGGCTTAGCTTAGGCTACAGTTTGTTGTCCTAGCAAACTAGCTAATGATTGTGTATAAGGTTGGGTGGCTTGGATAGGTCCTAGGATTTATTAGTTTGAAATTATCTATAATTAATTTATTTGTTTAAAGTCATCGAAGTTTGGTTTGAATTAAATTTTTTAGTAATTGAATAGTCTTGAATTTGTTTTTAGGTGTGTTTTGATTGTTACAATTATTTAGCTTTAGGTTTTAAGGAACATAGCATTCAATAACTTATTAGTGTCATGAGTCACTGATTAGAAAGTCTTAAGCTCATATTTCTAATACTACCAGCCCTCCAAAACTTGGGTAGATAGGTTGTATAGAGTCCTTATATTTTAATTAAGTGTTTTAGTCCTTAAAGCTTCCAATTCAATATACCTTTGCCTTCCTAAAAGGAGTCAAGCATAAGGGTATGAAATATTCAATTTATAAGTATTTAATTATTGATATATCAATGGTTATTTAGGTTTAATAATGACTATCTTGTTTAAATTAGGGCTGTGAGGCTTATTTCATCTTCTTTGGGCTAAGTTAATAGCCTCGTAAGCTTAGAGTACCCAATAATCATCTATTTATAAAAGTTTAATTATTAGTTATTAATATTTAATTAATTCAATTTGTTAAATATTAATTTATAATAGTTATAATTTAACACTTACATTCCATCAATTCATTTGTGGCATTATCACAACAGGCACAATGACAAAAGCTTCCTTAGGACAAATAGCCTCGCAACTTGAGGTATTATAATGTATAAACTTTATTAATAGACTCGGTAGCATGATTATTATTCATCTATTTAAATTCATTGAGCTAGTCATTTATTAAAGTTCCTTATTCAATAAATTGATTAATTTCTTAAGATTCACCTATTATTGATATTTTTATTTACCTTAAATTTTATAAGTTTTATATTTTTTTAAAATACTAAACCCAATTATGTTCCCAATGCCTTTGGGTTGCTGTTAATTAGATATTTTTGAATTAGTTATGATTTTTACAAGTTCAACATATTTTAATGAATTAAATTTGACCAAATTGTAACTTTCTAATTCTAGAAGTTTTGTATTTTTCATAAAGATTAGACTCAATTACGAGCCCAATGCTATTATGTTTATGTTAATAGGATTTTTCCATAATTAGTTATGATTTTTATAACATTAGCATACTTTAATGAATTAATTAATTCAAGTAATTAGGGGATTTCTTATTTTTGCACAAAATAAATTCCAAACCTCTTGAAATCTTCCCCAAATGTCACCGTAACTCCTAAGGATAATTATAAGTGTTTAAAATCATTTTGGAGTTTTATTAATTTTTAATTATTTTAATTATTTAATTAATACATTTTGATTTTAAATTACTTTTTATTTTGAATAAATTTCAAGAAGTTTTTAATTGTCATCTATTAAGCTTTTAATTCTGAGCATCGTGAAGTTTGCAATGTATTTTTCTGATTTATTTTGGATTTTTTATGAATTAAACACTATTTCAGGCTAATTATGTATTCCAATCTTGGGTTCACTAATTGATAGACTAAATGAACTCCAAATATGGTGAAATTTGAAGCATAGATTCATCTAAATATGTTTCCCACTGAATTTGGATACATCAAAGCCTTCCTTTGTGTCATAATCAGTCATCAAATGTAAATGCATCTATACATTTAATGATTTATTTTTTACACTCTATTTATTGTATTTGGATAAAATCAAAGTCTTTCTAACCCTTGCATAAACATTAACACACCACAGAAAAATTAAGCCCTAATTAGGTGTGGATTAAGAGATATGAATTTCTAAATAAAAAAAAAATTGAATTTTTAATGTTTTAGCTTAAATTATAACCTGTAACTTTGAAAATTTAATTCACCAAGATCCATTGATCGTCAAGTAGAAGAAAGTAAGGATATGTAACACACATGCCCCAATTTATCCTATCCAAATTTGAGCCCAATTGGACCACTAGTTAGGGAGTAATTAAAGAAATTTAATTGGCATTAAAACCTAAATTATTCACTGCAAAGTGGTCAAAATGTTTTTAAATTATTTTTAAAATAAAATTTGGCTCAATCTCATTCTAATGATCCCAATAACTCAAAAATCTAATGAAAATAGGATTTATGGTGAATTTTAGAAGTTCTACGCATTTTCTCAAATTATTTAAACCTTTAATTAAAATTTTCAAAATGTTACCAATCATTATCGATGATGCCATATTCTTTTAATGATTGGTTGGTGGCCTTCAGCCATGCGTCACATGCACAAGAGATCCCTCGGCTCACTAATCCACGTTGGATGGAAGATCTAAGATGTCAAGTTCATGCTGTTTGATTTGATGTCTAGGATTGCATGGTTTAATCTTGAAATAGTACAAGTTTAAAATAATGTGTATGCAACATGAAGTTTAAGTTAATCTAGGTCATTTGATCGAAATACATGTGGAATCGGATCACATAGATTGACCTAGATTCTATGCTTAAAAATGAACTAAAATTTAAAATGCACCTAACCTTTTATACACTTCTCTAAATGAGAGGAAACATTAGGTGGAGCTTCTTAGTCTTAGTACCCTAATACCTTAATCTATGGAATTTGGAGGCTCCATGCATTAAAATCTTAAAGTAATTTTAATTTGAATTTTAGACATTTAAATAGAAAAATAGGTCTAGCTAATAGGTGAACTATCTTGATTTTGGATCCTATGAGCTCCTAGAGAGGTCATCTTGATCTTCCATGAAGGCCTTAAGGCTTGAAATCCATTGGATGGAGAGTTGTTTGAATGGAATGATTTTCTCTCTATTTGCCCTTTGAACACATCAATTGAAATATTCTGAAGCTAAGGAAGGATGGGGAATGCTTGAGGGTTAGGGAGTTCCTATGAAGCTAGTGGATGTAATGACCCAACCCCTTTTTGGAGGAAAAAGAGGGGTATTTATGTGAAAGAGAAATTGAATCCAAGAAATAAATTCTTACCTCTTAAGCAATGGTCAACCACCATTTCAATTTGGGAATGTCCAATGGGGTGCAAGGGAAGATTCTTCATAGTTTGAGCACAAATGGATAGCTAGCTAGTTAGTTAGGATTGAATCAATCATTGCTTGGAGGCTATATATTAGAATCTTGACACATCAGCTGGCCATATGACATGAGCTAGCTATGGCATGTGTAATGAATATTCTAGAACATAACTCAATAATTTATTTGATCTAATTTTGGTTGGGTTGCTAATAGGCTCAAGAATTTGGGTTTTGGAGGGTTTGGGTCAACCTAATTTGTTAACCCAAGTTAACCCATGGGTTGGGCATGCTAGGTTAGGTGCAAGGGATCATGATTCACCTACTTCAATCATTTATAAAGTTTAATTTCATAAGGATTGGGTTTTGGCTAACAAAAACCCCTTTGGGTCCACTTGGTTCAATCCATGTGGCTAAATCAGGTGGGCCCATGGGCTAAAATGTTTTTGGATGACTTTTGGGAACCCAATGGATAGTCTCCATAGGTTAATTTGGTTTGGAGTCGATCAAAGCATTAGATTTTAATTTTTTACTAGTTTATAAAGGACTTTGGTTAACCAAGGTTAACTTTGTCAGCCAAGGTTTACCAAGGGTTAAAGTGGATCTAACTCTTTCCAAATCTGATTTAAAATTTATTGGAATAGGTTTCATGAAATGGGGAGGTCATTTCATTTGAAATGCATGTTTTAGTGCTTAAGGGACATTTTGGTCAACCAGGATTGACATGGTTAACTAGGGATTACCATAGGTTGGGGTTTGGTCCACCTATTCCAAATATGATTTTGAGCTTATTAGAGGTGATCCTAAGGTTTGGTGGAGTGTCCATATATGAAATGAAATTTTAAAGGCTTAAGGGGCCCTTTGGCCTACCTTGGTTGACTTGGTCAACTAGGTTTGACCATGAATTAGGTTTAGGTTCAATTTAATTCAAATCATATTTGGGATATGTTGGAAGTAGTTTTAGGGTTTAGTTTGATTGGGCCAAATTGAAGTTTAAGGGAAAAGCAAGTGATTAATCATGAATCCAATTTCATTTGGTTGGGTTTGAAGTGATTGAAAATTCTCTAAAAATAGGTTATAGACCAAGAGGTTTTGGGCTAGTTTTAAAAATTGGATTGTGGAGTTTTGGACAATGTTTTTTTTTTAGATTTGATCTGATAAATGATTTGAAGCAGTTTAGGATTTGAAATTCTTAGATAATTGATAATCATATATGATTGTTTGTGATTAAACAGATGATCATATGACAGTTAGTGGGGACTATCAACTGATAAGTTTAATGTTTAATTTTGGTTTGCGATTTGAGTTTGATTGTGGAGGTCTATGATTGAAGGACGTTTTGATTTTGGAATGATCATAACACTGACAATCATTTGGTGATTATGAAGTGATTGATCAAATGATTATATCCTTGAAATTTTTTTCGTGGTTTCTAGAGAGAGAAGGCGCGGGTTTTTTGAATTTTCAGCTTCGCAGTTCTTCTGCCCTTTTTGTGGCAGAGTGCTCGGGCATGGCAGCGGGTGGCCACCGGCCATCTCTTCCTCCGTCGGAGACTTCTAATCTTCGGCATCTTGATTTTGGATTGGATCCTGATGTTGAAAGTGTTCGCCGACGCAGGGCTAGAGGAGAGTTGGTCATCTCAGAGAGATGTGCAAATGTGCAAGATAAGATTTTCCCTGTCGAAGGTAAGGGAAAGGAGGTTGCTTCGGTTGGTATTTGTAAGGATACTAGATCTTCTGGTTTTAATAATTTCTCACTTGATTCGGGGGCTTCCTCTTAGGGAATGAAGATCTTTATGAAACGGTTTGGGATTTTAAATACAATCTCTGTCCCTGACAGCAAGATAAACGCAAATTCTCTTAGTCCGGTTAGCAAAGGTTTTCAGATTCCATTTAAGTCACTAGTTGATTTAGAGAGATGCGGTGTTTCAACTGTGAACAATGTCGATTCAGTGATTATGGACATTCCGAATGATAATAATTTGGATTTTTTGAAAGTTAGGAATTGTGTTTCAGCTGAGTTGGGTAATTGTATGGAGACTCATGCCAATTCTGATCGAGCAGAGGTTAATACAAAGAGATTGAATCCTGGTCTGGGAATTAAAGATGGAACGGTTGCGGATAGGGTGTCTGCTGGTTTGCCTAAGGAGAATAAATATGGAGTAAATGTTAATCCTTGGAATACTAAGCCTTATATTAAGTTAAACTTCAAGGAGGAGGATGTGGCTTTGTCTGAGGATGGTAAGGCAGTGAAATTATGTGAAGACTTGGAACTTCAGAAATCTAACAAGTTGATTAACTCATTGGTGTTCAAAGTTTTTGGAAAAGAAATGCCACGTCATTTGGTTGCGTGGGAGGTGAGGCAGCAATGGAGTCATTTTGGAAATTTCCATTTTACTACTTTGGGAAAAGGCTGGTTTTTATGTTCTTTCAACTCCAACGAATTGATGGAGGCAATTCTTTCGGGTGGACCCTGGTTTGTGAATATACACATAATTGGTATGGAAAAATGGAAGCTAGATTTTTCACCTTTATCTATGAAGGGCTTGACTTCTCAATTTTGGATTAGGATGCCACACCTTTCTCTTCATTGTTGGGATGAGAAAAATATAGCAAGGATTTCATCTATGATTGGTATGCCACTTATGTTGGATGGGAATTTGTTTCAATGAGTAGACGAGAGTTTGCAAGAATTTGTGTAGAGGTGAAGATTGACCAATGTCTTCCTTTAGGAGTTTGGGTGGATAGTATTTCGGGGAGATTTTTTCAAAGAGTGGAGTATGAAAAAATCTCATCATTTTGTTTCCAATGTGGGCTGATTGGGCATGTGAAATCTGAATGTTGTAGCGATGGTGCTCTTCCTAAGGAGGTGGTGGGAGTAAGCAAGGATGTTGGAGAGGGAGTTGTTGTGAGGGATAAGGATGGGTTGTTGGATTCAGCTTCTTATGGACCCTAGGTTTTTGTTAATCGTAAAAAAGTAAGAAGTATTGCTAAACATAGAGATGCTGTTAAGAATTATAATCTTAAGTATGTAAAGAAAAAGGGTCTCCATGATCAAATATTACAGCCGACCAAGAAGGTACTTTTTGCTATTCCGGTGAAGGAACAGGTTGTCCATGATAAGGAAGTGCTTCATAAGTCTGATGGTGGAAAGGTGGTGGTTAATAATGGTGTGGAGGAAGCTGCTGGGAAGGTGGCTCTCATCCAACCTGCAATGACTGTGAAAAGTCTGGAAGCAAACGAGATGTCTCTAATGTCTCTTGAACGTCAGAATGAGGAGGTAGTTTCTGTTTGTGCCTCTACAGCAGTTGATAAGAGAAACTCGGCCATCTCAGGTTGTGAAACAGTGAAGGTTGTTGATAAAGATGATGGGAAGGGATACTTGCAAACTCAAGCAGGTCCTATTGGATTGCTTGCGAACTCAGGTAATCCCAATCCTAAATCTGATGATATACTTGATATGGATATTAGTTCCTTGGACAAAGTGGAAGAAGGAAAATTCACTATGGAGAACGGGAAAAAATGCTGAAGTTATCAACATGGTTACAGCTGAGAAGCCGAGTGGCAAGACTATCAAAGAGGTGGTTACTCCTGTTGGAGGAAACAGTATGGATTTTAACACAATGGTTGTTTCTTTGAAAAATTCTATTAATAAATTTGAAGTGTTGAGTAAGGTAATTGGTGATCAGATGGAGGATGAAGGGATGGAGGGGAATTTGCGTGATGGATGTAATAAGGAGAACGATTCTATGGATGGTGCTGTTCAAGATATGGGAAGGGTTTGTAATAACAATAGTTGTAACAGAGGTGCGGCTGCTGTGGGCAAGGAAAATGATTTTGTTGGTGAGGTTGCTAAGACTAAGCTTGCCAAAGAACTGAGGTCCTTAGGACCTATTAAAAATTTGTCCCGTGGAAGAAGTGTAGAAGGCAGTACTTCAAAAATAAGGGATGGGGGCCCTTCCCCTAAGGTCTTTAAATGAATTCCATTTCTTTTTGGAATTGTAGAGGGGTAAAGAAGAAGGAGGCCTCTCTATACCTTAGGGAGTTCATTAAAGATTTTAATGTTTTGTTTGTAGGGTTGGTGGAGACTAAAATCAATGCTTTTGATAAAGTCTCTTTTGAGACGATTATGGGACCGGATTGGGATTTTTTTATTCTTCCTTCAGAAGGGTTATCTGGAGGAATTATGATATTATGGAGATCTAATTTGGCTTCGTTTAATGTCATTAAGATGTCAGATCAATGTGTTATAGGGGATCTGAATGTCTTTAATAAGGGTGTATGGATGATATCTACGGTTTATGGGAGTAAGGATGTGGTGAAGAGGAGGAGGTTATGGGATTGTATTAAAGAGGTTGCTCTTAGGAAAGTCCCTTCGGTGGTGGGAGGGGATTTCAACTGTATTTTGTGTCAAAATGAAAAAAGAGGGGGAAGGAAATTTGTATTTTCTCAAGGGCCAAAGGAGATGGTTAATTTTATGAATGAGAATGATTTCCATGAAGTTGGTGTTGTTGGACAAAGGTTCACTTGGTGTAACAATAAGATTGGTGGGGGACGGATATTGGAGAGGTTGGATAGGTGCTTACTTAACTCTTTAGCCATTGATTGTATTCAGGTGGCGGTGGTGAGACATATTGCCAGGATTGCTTCCGATCATTGTCCTATTGTTCTAAAGATTTTTGATACTTCTGCTAGGAAGAAGGGGTTTATGAGGTTTGAAGATGTTTGGCTATCTTACAAAGTTTCAGCGCATATTATTGCTAAGGTTTGGAAGAAGGAGTTTAGTGGGCATGAAATGCAAATATTGAATATTAAGTGCAAAAAAGCGTTAAAAGACTTGTTCTTTTGGAGCAATAATAAGTTGAGGGACTTATCTTTTGGCAAAGATAGGCTCAACGCTGAGATTTATCAGCTTTGAGAGGAAGAAGCTAGTGATGGAGGTTTGAGTGATGGAAAAATTCTCTTGCTAAGATCTAAAGTCTTGGAACTTAATTCTATTCTTGGTCGCTTGAATACTTGGTGGAAGCAGAGAGCTAAAGTTAAATGGATTGAGGAGGGGAACTCTAACACAAAATTTTTTCATGCTTTTGCTAATGTTAGGAAGAATGGGAATTGGAATCATCAAATTAAAAACACAAACGGGTGTTTAACCGAGGATCCAAAGGAGGTGGAAGGTGTGTTCTATAGCTTTTTTCAGAAAAAGTGGGAAGAAAGGGGTTGCTTAATTGAGAATTGGCCGCCTCCCTGGAAAGTTTTATCATTGGAAGATAAAGACAGATTGGATGCTGAGCTTTCGGTTTCTGAAATTCTGGATGTGGTAAGGTTGTTGGGAAATAACAAGGCACCGGGTTGTGATGGAATAACTCATTCCTTTTACAAGGAGTATTGGAGTATTGTTGGTGGGGATGTGTGTAGAGCTGTTAAGAGGTTTTTCTCTTCAGGGAAAATGTGTAAAGAATGGAAAGACACTTTGGTAGTACTGATTCCCAAGACTCAAAATCCAGTTTCTCCTTCTAGCTTTCGTCCCATTAGCCTTTGTAACTCTATCTATAAGATTGTGGAGAAGGTTTTGCTTAACAGATTGTTGTTGGTTATTCTAAAAATTGTATCTGAGGAGCAGCTGGCTTTTCTTAGAGGTAGATCTATATCAGATCATTTATTACTTGCATAAGAGGTATTCAACAAGATGAGGTTTCCAAAGCTAACAATGGTTTGTTGGCTATCAATTTGGACATGGAGCAAGCCTATGATAGCATGTGTTTGGATACTCTTAACAAGATGATGGTTCTTAAGGGTTTCTCTGATAGATATTTAAAGTTGGTGATGGATTGTATTGTTGAGCCAAGATTCTCTATCATTATCAATGGTGGTTATACCAAATGGATTAAGGGAGAGAGTGGTTTCCGTCAAGGATGTCCACTCTCACCTTTTCGATTTATCATTTGTTCTCAATTACTCTCTAACAATTTTTTTGGTAGGGGCATGGATTTGGGGATTAACATTGCTCTCAAGGAACATAAGATCTCTCATTTGCTCTACGCAGATGATGTGCTTTTATTCTCTGATGCTAGATTGAGAAGCATAAAGAAATTGAGGGCTATTGTTCATGATTATTGCAGCTAGATCGGTCAAAGAATAAATCATAATAAATCTGTTATGATTTGTGGCAAGGTGGTTGATAGAAGGAGGAAGAAGAAAATTGCATAGTTCTTGGGGATCAAGTTGGTTAAAGAATTGGAGTATTTGGGAACAAAGGTGGCATTGAGAAGGTTGAAAAGGCTAATTTCCAGGTTCTTTTGGATAGGGCCATGAAGAAGCTAAATGCTTGGAACAACAGATATATTTCCTTGGCTGGGAGGCTAGTGTTGGTGAAATCTATGTTTATCACTCTTCTTGTTTTCCTTATGACGCACTCTCTTATTCCCTTAAGCATTTTAAGGGAATTTGAGAAGCTGTGCAGGAATTTTATATGGAATAAGGTTGATGGTAGTTATGGGCTGCACTATGTGGCTTGGGAAGTGCTGTGTAAATCGAAAGATCTAGGAGGATGGGGTGTTCACTCAGCTTTGTCTTGTTTGGGTTCCTTAAGGGCTAAATTTGCGTGGAAATTTTTGGAAAATCCTTCCTCTTTGCTTAACAGAAACTTATTGGCCAAATATGGAGAAGATTGGTGGAGGAATGGAAGCATGAAGGGTGGTTCTCCTTCTTGGAAGATTATTGTTTCTGGGCGGAATGCCCTCCAGAGTGTAGTTAGATGGAGGATTGCTTTGGGTAACAAAATCAATGTTTTAAAAGATGTTTGGATCTTCGATAAATGCTTGCTTATGTGGCCCATGTTTGTTGCCAACTTTGATAATGATGAAACAAATCTTGACTTCTTCATTCATGAGGGAAGCTGGAATCTTGACAGGTTAAGATCATTCTTTGGAGATGATGTAATTATCTTAATTTGTAATATTGATATCTGCAGGAACCATGATGAAGACTTCTTAGAGTTGAAGAATAATTTTTCTAGAAGGTATATTTCTGCTTTGATTAAGGAGTAAGGATTCAAAGGTGACCTGCAGGTTTTTGCTGGATCCTGGATTATGAAAGTGAAGTTAAGTGCTCGGGTTGACTTGTTTATGTGGAGGTTATGCAAGGTAGATATTCTTATAGCAGACTTTCTAATGTGTTGGAGGTTAGTGAACAGCAATGTGTGTCCTAGAGGGTGTGGAGAGGTGGAGGATATTGACCATGTCTCAACCTCTTGCTGCAAGCTGATTAATGGCATTGATGTTTTGCGTAGTTGGGGATTCATGATTCCTAAATTCATCTCCTTACAGGATTGTTTGTGTCGGCTGGAAGCTTTGGTTGGATCTAATCCTTTGGTGGTTACAATCTATTGCTCCTTGTTATGGTTTTCTTGGAATAACAGGAATAAGATCAAGTATGGGAAGACTGAGGCTTCGGGTGTACTAACAGCTGCAAGTGTTCTTAGTTTTGTAAATATGCAGAGGAAGGATCTTATACTCTCGGATCATTGGGATGCTAATCAGTCCTCTGGACTGTTTTTGAATTCTTGGCATCCCCCACCTCCCGAGTGGTATTAAATAAATGTTGATGCTGCCCTCAAGGAGAACTATGAAGCAGGAATTGGAGGCATTGTTTGAGGTAACAAAGGTAGATTTGTGTTTGCTTTCGGTTGCTATGGAGTTCATTGGGACATTGCACAATTGGAGTTTTTGGCTTGTACTTATTTGAAGAAGGTGCTGAAGGGAAGATTGATTTATGCAAGTGGTATTATTATAGAAGGTGATAATAAAAATGTGATCCATTATCTTCACAAAGTGTATAGCAAAGAGAAGAAATTGGATGAAGGCATGGAAGAGGAAGACGGAGTCTTATTTGGTGATTGGAATAATGTAATTTTTCATCATGTTAATCGTGGTTGTAATAAGTTAGCTCACTATTGTGCTAACTTAGCTCTTTCTTATAATTTTTGTTGGGATTTGTTTTGTGAGGATAAACTACCTTCCTCTTTCGTTTGACTTGTGAAGGAAGAGTGTGATAAGGTAGTTAGATCTCATTAGTTTGTTTCTTGGGACTTTGTTTTTTCTTCGATTTTCTTAATGCAATTTTGCATTCTTCAAAAAAAAAATGATAATCAAGGATGACTATAGGTGATGATTTTGAGTTTAGTGATCTGATCGATATACTAATGCATAGTAATGAATTGAATTTTAAGTTTGGAGTGTTGTTCATTGATTTGTGTATGGAAATTGAATGTTTGATATAGAGAACTGGCTTCACTCAAAAATGAGGTCAATGAAAAGACCCCCAGTTTGTATGATAAACTTAAAAAGTAAATCACACATGTTGGCATTTGCTGAAGTAATCAATAAAATCTAAAGAGATTTTAATGATTAGAGACTAAAAGGAAATGATTCTATAAAGGGAATTTGAGATTTAAACTATAATTGTGCCATATGGGGTTTGATCCACCACTTGTAGATTTTGATTTTATAAGCTTAAAAGCCTTTTTTCTTGTCCAAAATAAGGGATGACAACATAAGGGGAATTAAACCTATTTAAACAAACTAGAGGGCATCTTTTAAGAAATGGAAAATCTATGAGAAGATTCACACCTACACTTGGAATGTTTGGATTTAAGATTTAGTTAGGATGGTGTCATGAGGGGCTTTCTTGATCACTGATAGATTATCATAAGAAAATGAAGCCTAAGTGTGGGGTCTCACACCTAATCTTAAAGGTTTAGAATGATCATATGGAAAGGAAAACTGAGTGTGGGAACTTAAACATAACCATAGAGGATTGAGATTTAAACTAGGATGGTGCTATGAGGATGATCATAAGAAAAGGAAGACTAAGTGTGGGGATTCACACCTATTGTTAGAGGATCAGAATTTAGACTAGAGTGGTGCCACGAGGGGTTTGCTCCACTATTAGTAGATGATCATATGGAAAGGAAGCCTAAGTGTGGGGACTCACACCTAACCATTGAGAATTGAGAATTAAACAAAGATGGTGTCACAATGGGCTTGCTCCACTACTAGTAGATGATAATAAGGAAAGATAGCTAAAGTGTGAGGACTCACACTTAACCTTATAGGGTTAAAATTTAAACTAGATTTGTTCCATAAGGGGCTTGCTCTACTAAAAGAAGATGATCATATGGAAAGAAAGCCTAAGTGTGAGGACTCATGCCAAACAATAAAGGATCAAGATTTATGCCAAGATGGTGCCATGAGGGGCTTACACTACCATTAATTGATAATCATAAGAAAAGGAAGTTTGTATGTGGACTTACACCTAATCTTAGAGGAGAAAAAATTAAAATAGAGAGGTGCCATGAGCGCCTTGCTCCACTACTAGCAAATGATCATACGAAATGAAAGCTTAAGTGTGAGGATTCACACCTAACCATAGAGGATCAAGATTTAAGCCAGGATAGTGCCATGAAGGGCTTGCTCCACTACTAGTAGATGATCATAAAGAAAAGGATGCCTGTATGTGGGGACTTACACCTAATATTACATAACAAGAATTTAAACTAGATTGGTGCTATATGGTGTTTTCTCCATTATTAGTAAATGATCATATATAAGCAAAGCCTAAGTGTGGGTTCTCACACCTAACCATTAAGGATTAATATTTGAACTAGGATTGTGTCACGAGGGCAGTTGTCCACCACTAAAGGATGACTGTAAGGATAGGAAGCCTACATGTGGGGACTCGCACATAACCTTAGATGATCAGAATTTAAACTAGAGTGGTGCCACGAGGAGCTTGATCCATTATTAGCATATTTAATAATGGCAGTGCCATAAGGGGCTTGCTCTACCATGAATGGGTGTTGATGGAGTAGAAAGGAGGCCATGAATTATACCTAATGGCTATCTTTAGGGAGTGAAGCATATAGGATGTTACCAGAATGAACTTACACTTGAAGGCTATCTTTTATGGAGATGAATCCAAAATAAGAGGCAGCTCTTAAATGAGAAAATTTAGATGATTAAACCATTAGAATCCAGAAATAAAGGATATCACGAGGGATTGTATATCATTTCCTTAAGGATATAGTTTAATAATGTTTAGGGAATTTATAACTTATAAACTTTAGTATAAATTCTAGACCTAATTTATCTTTTGGATCCAGTCCCTTTCAAAAATTTCAACACACTCAAGTAATATACAAAAATACTAGCAAAATAATCTATCATTTATTATACAATATTTTTAATATTATCCACCATAATATCACTTGAGGTATCATCCATTTATTTTTAACATCGGGTGATCTCCTTTACAATCACTTAACTTATAAGATCCTCCTTGGAATGTTTTATCAACAAAGAATGGACTTTCCCACGTTGGTTCAAATTTATCACCTATTTTTTATGGGCTAAGATGAGTCTTCATTGATATAAGACCAAGTCTCCCTTAGAAAGTTCTTGGATGAACCAATTTGTTGTGTGCTTGAATCATTTTAGCTTTGTATACCTCAAGGTTCTGTTGAACCTATAGATGTTTCTCTTCTAAACCTTCAAGTTCTTATAGACTAAGTTTTGCATTTTATTCTTCTATAACTTTATATCTTATGGCAATAAGCAATGAAGGCAGTTGTACCTTTAAAAGAAGAATAGTCACTGCTTCAAAGACCAAAGCAAATGGCATAGACTGAGTAGGAATTCTATATATGGTTCTGTATGCCCACAAAGCTTCTCCTAATTTTTCATTCTATTGATTTTTATTTTCATCTAGTCACTTCTTCAGAATTTGTATCAATATTTTATTGAAGGCCTCAGCTAATCCATTTTCTTGAGGTTAATAGATAGTTGAGTATCTCCAATCAATATTATGACATTTAGTAAAACTATTTATTTGAGTACTTCTGAATGAAGGACCATTATCTGATATGATCTAACAAGAAACACCAAATTTATATATGATACAACCTTTGAAAAATTTTAAAATATGAAGAGTCTTAACTTCTCTTAATGGAACTTCTTCTGCTCATTTTGAAAAATAGCCTATACCATCTAATATAAACTTATGACCTCTAGAGGATGGCGGATCAATTAGACCGACAAGGTCCATACCCTAGCTTTTAAATGGTCATGAAGTAACTATTAGATGTAATACATTTAGTATTTGATGTAGAACCATGCCATGCACTTAGCATTAATGACAATATGTATAAATTTCATACAGTCATCAATCGTTGGTGGCCAATAATATCCCATTCTTTTGATCTTCATTTTCATTTTTTGACCTGACTGGTGAGCACCACATAATCTAGAATGTACTTCTTCTATGATCTTCTATGCTTCTAATTTACTTAAACACCATAATCACATCTGATCAAATGATCTTTTGTATATGGTGTTATTTATTAAGGTATAAGATAGAGATCTTCTCTTGATCTGATCAGCTATAGATCTGTCATGAGGGAGCTTATTTTCTTACAAATATTTAATGAAAGGTTTTCTCCAATCCTCCAGTTCATTAAATGCTACAAAAATAATTTTCATCTCTGGTAGAGATTTTTTATTCATATGTTCAAATTCTATAGGTGATAAGATTTTGTAACCCTGTACTTCTATCACAATTGAATCCCCTCATGGTAAGCCAAAGATTTGGCTCATTTTGCTAGGGAATCTACCTTATTATTTTATTATAGAGGCATTTTATATTACATTAGGAATTTGTTCAAGGAGATGTATTATATACTAATGATTAGAAATAAAATTTTCCTTTAATACTTGATAGATACCAGCGATGTGTTAATCACTAGCTACGAATCTCCAATGATTTTAATCTCACAAATATCATTCAAGATTGTCAACTCTAACCCAGTTATCAATAATTCATACTTAACTTTGTTGTTCGTACTAGGTTCTAATAGATGGTAAGAGTAATACACTACACCCTTATCTGGAGTAATGAACACTATAACAAATCCCTCTTTCCCAGGTGAAATAAGATTGAATGTCTCATGTTGACTAGAAGAAGCACCATCAAAATAGAATTCTTAAGTAAACTTTTTATTATTTTCTAGTTTCATGATTTATTCATCTAGTAGTTCATAATTTATTAGACTATCATCCTGTACTGGATGAGCTGCTATAAAACCTATTATAGCTTACCATTTCATAGCACGTAAAGGAATGAATGTGATTTCAAACTGTAATAAAAACATCGACCATCAAGCTAATCTCCTTGATAACATTAAAAAAGTCATTAGATATTACATCACATTTACTTTATGAGAATGCATTTAGTGCCTCAACTGATGTGCAGCAAAGATTAAAGCTAAATAATGCTTCTCAATCGAAGGATAATTTACTCTAGTTAGAAGTAAACATTTATTTATATAATAAAGTACATTTTGTTTTCCTTTCTTATTAATATGTGCTAACAAGGTGCTAAGAGATTCACGTAAAGGTGTTGCATCTAGAATCAATAGCTTCCTTGGGATGGAAGCAACTAAAATCGGAGGATTTGTTAAATACTGCTTTATACTATTAAATACTTTCTGGCAAATTTTTTCCAATAAAAATTGAGTGTCTTTCTTGTACAAAGTTGCAAATGGTTGACATATGCCTGATAGGTTTGATATAAATCTCTAAAGGTATTCTAATCGACCTTGAAAAGATCTTAATGAGGTAAGACATTTAGGTTGTGGCACTTATATTATTACTTTTATTTTCTTGGATCAATTTTGATTCTGCGGTGCTGAACCATGAAACCTAAAAGTTTCCCAAAAATGATGCTAAAAGCACACTTCAAGGGGCTAATTTTTAAGTTATGCTAACATAATCTTTTGAAGATGATTCTCTGGCCATATAGTTGATCATCACTTTTGATACTTGTAATGACTATATCATCAGCATAACATTCCTCTTGATGATGGATAAGTTCATCAAAAATCCTCATTATTGCTCGTTGGTAGATAGTCCAGTGTTCTTTAATCCAAATGGCATAACGTTATAATAATAGACTCCCATCTATGTTCTAAATGTTGTATATTGTTCATCTTCACGAGCCATTTTAATTTGGATGTATTCAGATGAACCGTCTATAAAGGAAAATATCGCATGAAAATAAGCAATATCTACCATGAGTTTTGGTATAATAAGTGGAAAATAATCCATAGGATGGGCTTTATTTAGATCTCTAAAGTCAATGCAGGCATGAATTTAACCATTCTTTCTTTATTTTTTTAATTAGGATAATGGTAGCTAATATGGTTGAATATTTCTCCTCCCTGATGAAGCCAGCATCAATTAATTTCTTTACTTTAGCTATTACTTATTGTTCAATGTCAAGAAGCATCCATCGAGGTGCTTGTTTGGTCGGAACCATTTTTAATTGAATTTCTAAATTGTGAACTCCTATGTCTAGAGATAATCTTAGCATTTCTTCATAACTCTAAGAAAAATAGTCTTTGGAATTTTTAAGCAACTGATCATTTTCTTTGGCTCATGCTCATTTAATAAAGAACTTATAAAAATTGGATAAGAGTCTTCTACGCTACTCGGGTAGACTTCTTTTAAATCATACATTGTAAATTTAATCTCTTCTTTATGTTTTGGATGTACATCCATAACTAAAGAGTCATCCAGATCATCTAAAGTTCTAAATAGTGTTCATAAAAAGTTTTAACATTCATTGAAAAGAGACTGTCAAAATCAAGATTATTTGACATGACAAAGTAATATCATCATTAATAAATTTGTTTAAGTAGTAAAGCTGATACCTGATTTTGATATATATTTGTAGTTTTTTGTATTCCATGGGTATTCAAATTATTGAGCTTCACCTCTTTTCCAATTTGATGGTATTAACCCTTGCTTAGCAAATTTGTAGATAGTTTGAGTACCAGTCAAAAGGAAGATCTATTATTTCATCCATAAATGGATCATCGAGGGTCATATTAGTTTTAGTGGTTTTGCTGAATAAAGTTATAAAAGTATTGGCTTTTGAATTTAGGTTTAATGGAAGAGAGACTTTTACCTGTAACCTTTTACATCACTCTTGGATAGTGGGGTCAAGATAATAGTTTCCACATACTTCTTTAACCTCTCAATAGTAGATATATTTGATGTATCTTCCCTAGTAATTTTGAGCCTACCCTCATCATTACCAGATTCTATAAAAATTTTAAACTTTGGTTGCTTTATAAAGTTCCTATATTCTACATCTTGTGGCTTTTTCTCAATCACATATGATTTGTCCTCCAAACTGGATTCCAAATCAAAATGTATTACAGGTTCATTTATTTATATATAATATTTCTCACTTTCTCTCATCAATTAATTTTTCCATCCTCGACCTCTTCCTCTAGATGTTTTGAGTCATTCTACCCTCTCTTTATGAAGGAGGGAAAGGTGACTAGCGAACATCGTGTTTGAGATCAAAATATTTTCTTTTTCTTTTTCTTCTTCTTTTTCTTTTTTTCTTTTTTTCTTTTCTTTTGCTTCTACTTCAACCAATTTGAGATTTTTAGAGAAGACAATTTGGTTCTCAGGAAGATATTATGAAGCATCTACATATATATCAACTTCATGAATTGAAAATAGTTGCAGATCACCTTTAATACAATGTTCTACCCCCTCATGAGATTATTTGTTACACTAATAAAGGGTGGATTGCACCATTCTATAATCATGGAGCTAGGGTATACTAGAAGAAACTTAAAGGAAGTTTTGGAATCTATTATATGAAATTTAACTTCAATTTTTAGGGTTCTTATTCCTAATAGAAGGGTTATTAAACCCAAAGCTCTCTTGACTTTTTCATTGAATCATCATAACATCATTTTATATGAGTTGAGTTTATGAGTATCCTCTTTCAAGTATGTGAGAGTTATAAGAGTCCTAATTTTGGCTGATTCACTAGAATCAACAAGGATATGAGATAATTTAAAATTATCTATATTCATAGAAATATATAACATACTATTATGATCTACAAATTTCAAGAGCAAATCATGATCTGAGAATTTGATTTCTAAAATTTCTTGGTAACTAAATGTTTATTCAGACTTTGTTGATTCTAACTGAGCTATACTAATCTATGGATTGAGTAAAGTTTTAATCAAAGCCTTCCTAATTTTCTTAGAAAGAACCAACTCGTCATTGATACTCTATTTTGTAGGCAATTTTTTAAGATGAGAAAAAGTATTATAATCCAAATTAGGAATATCTAAATTTCCTAAATTGGAGTTGAAGTTTTTGAATTATTAGTAATTTGCTTTCCTTTATTAGCTACAAATGCTGGTGGTGGTAATAATTTACCACTATGTAGATTTACTTAAACTATCTATTTTGGAGAAGAGAGAATTGGTTCATTTAATTATGAATTATTATTCACTTTTAGAATTTTATCCAATGAATTATTAAAATCAAACATCTCAATTTTAATGTAAATATGATCACGTTGAATATCGAGGATAGGGGAATCGCTATTAGAGAAATATTTAAGAGATTTTTTTCAACTCATCTAAGTTTAGTGTTGATTCTATAGGACTATTATTAGTTGCATTGTTTATATTATTGTTTGTTTCATAATCTTTAAATATAAACAAAATGTGCACTGAATCATTCTTCATTGCTTTCTTAGCCCCTAGTGGGACAAAATAAAAATTATATAGTATAAAGGGTACAAGAGTTTTTGCTTTCCCATTTGAAGAAATTATAACTTTATTATTTACATCGCTAATTTTATTTTTAAGTTCCCCATTATGAACTATTGAAGACTGACTAGATAGAATCTTCTTAAGTTCTTCAATTAAAACTTTATTCTATACTTCTTCTTGAGGAGTTGCTAGATCAACCTAGATATGGGACTCCACACTACTTGAGATATATAAGTAGATGAATGACAATGTTTATTTAGAATTTTCTTAGAAGAATTGGATAAAGCTATATCCCAATCATCTTCATATTTTTTTGTTTGAGACTGATACAGTTGGCTCACCAATCACTCATTTTGTAGATCCTTTACCAAAATTAGCCAAATATTCCTTATGTATCATAACTGATCCATATTTAATATTTCATTCAAACCATTCTTTGAAGGTTAAATAATCTTCAATTTCATGATTGATCATCTGAGGATAATGGCAATAATTGGATAATCCCACCTTACCCATTTCTTTTGGCCTTTTAGGTTCATGCAGTTTAAATTCAGTCTTCTGTAGGAGATTTTTGAAGATTCTTTTAATAGTTTCCCATCTAAATGAATAACTCTTATTTTTTAGTGCCTCAAACCTCCGCTTATTTTCCTCTGGAGTAATGTAAGGTCTAGATCTTAATTACTGATCATTTTGTGGTCTATTATCTTGTTGATACTAAGAAGGATAACTTGGAATTTCTATCTAGATCTACGTTAGTTATTTCCCTTTACCAACTATAGAAAATGACCTAGACTTCTTTTTTAAAATCTTCTTAGGTTTTATTTTTCTCATTTATACAGGAGACTGATCTTTTAAGAAAGTGAATTGAGACATTTCCTCTTGAAGATTAGAGGCTTTACTCAATAACTTATCAAAGGTTCTAACTATGAACCCTTTTAATAGAAAAGAAATTGGACCATGCATATTCTTTAAAAGAATCTCTATAGTGTGCTGCTCCTAAAGTTAAGGTTTACAATTCTTATTGATGTTTCTTAATCTCAAGATATATTGAACTAAGCTTCTATCTGATTCTTGCTTTACTACCACCAAATCCCTCACTGTGACATGGAGGCATAGTCCGACAAACTTTTTATAAACATCTATTATGACTCTGTAAAGCTTCTTACTCACCCATTCTAAATTTAAACATACTACTCAAAAGCTATGCCAAATATGCTGCTTATAAATTATCAAAATAGTAGCTCATCATTGCCTCTTGCATTGCAATAACTAGCTCTAAAATGGGCTAAATATTTCTTAGGATTTCTAGACCATCAAAACTTTTGAATGAGGGTATCACAAATCCTTTGGGATAAGAAACCACTTCATATTCTTCATATAGAGTCTATCCCTTAGAATAAATGAAGTACCCATAGACTGTGCTAGAGCCTCTTTAACTTGTTGCTCTATCATTTATTTTATGTTTGCTGTTTGAACTATATCCTTCTTTAACTTTTTATCCTTAGTTTTATTTTCCTTCACTACCTCTTTAGGTTTACTGCAATGCTATACAAACTATATTGGAACGGGATCTATCTAAGCGTTAGAAGAAGGAACTGCTTTACTTTATAAGGCAGCCATAGGAGCTTTTAATTCATCCATTTATTTTTCATTCTAGCTATCTATTTATATTTCTAACTTAACTAATCTAAAAGCCTACTAGTTAGATTATGAAGAAATTCTTTATCTTCTTCTTATTCCTCTTCATTTTTTATATTCTTTTTATCTTTCTGTATTAATGATCGTGTATCCACCATGAATATAGTCTCAGTTATTTCTTCATCAAGACAATTTAAAGATACTATTTCATTAGTTACTTCTTCATATATTTTCTTTATACTCTTTTTAAGATGATTCATCATCTCTTCAATAAATTTTCCTAACACATTGTGTGGGTCAATCGAGATATACTGCATCTTGGAGGAAGACTTTGCTTGATCATTTCTCTTCTTTCCCATTTCTTCAATTACGCTATATTTATTATCAATAGGTGCAATAGAAGTGGAAACTATTTTAGGCTGCCAGACCTTCTTCTTATTAGATAGTGAGTTTGATTAATTTGTTTGTTTCAGTCTTGTTATATCAGGATGAAAAGATGACTAACTACATTAGAAGTAATACTGATCAATTCTTGGTGATTGATGAGCCAAGGTCTGACGGATGACTTTAGTCACTTCACTTTTGATAAGTATAGATTTAGAAGGATTGACTAGATTATACCTATGATGATTCACACCTTTATATTTCTAATTACATGTAGGAACAAACTTGTGATTGATTTTAGAGAATCCTCTTGACTCTCTTTGATGATGTATTGATGTTGATGACTTTATATATTTTAGATCCCTTACTTGGATTTTTCGCTTCTTGGGTGGAGGAATAATCCTCTCTCTACACAAGTCTGATTCAACTTGGGTAGAGATAACCCCCTTCATCGACTTTAAAAAAATTGACTTATCTTGCTCATAATTGTTTGCACAATTAACAACTAATCCTTCCAAAAAGTTCTTAAACTTCCTCTTTCTCTCATAAAAAGAGACTACAATAGGTGTTTTATGCTTGATAGAATGTGAAGAGTTTATTATTCAAAGAACATTCTAGTCTCCAACAACATGGGATAGAGGACGGAATTGATTTCTACTTGTAATCGGGGAGTTGAATAGATTTTCAGACTCTTCACCTATTATTTCAGCTGACTTTAGTTTAGCTGCCTCACCTGCAACATTGATCAAATTAGTTTCCTCTATCAGTTTCATTTTTTCTTTTTTGTGCCTCATACAATGATTCATATTCCTTTTTTCAGACTTATTCATCTCCATGGTGGTGGATGATGACCCCATCTCAGACTTTCCCACATAATGGAGTTTTGTAGTTATTGTAGACTTTCTTTTCTTGCTAGCAAATGGTATTAGGAAAGTGAGTTGAGCAAACATTGAAGGTTTAGCAGCTATAGGGGTAACTACAGACCCATCTTCAATTATGCTCTTTGTAGGCAAAGATTAAAAAGACGTGGTAGGAGTAAATTAAGTTTTGACAACATCATTTTGTGGTCCACAAAAGTTAAATTTAACATTATCAATAGATCCAAATTGAATTAGTATGCCCTCAATAGACAAGCCTTTTGGTTAACAGTTATGTTAATGTTATTGTTAAAGGAGAAGATTAGTTTTTTATACATCTTTATCTAATTGACTAAATTTTGTATCAATGTCCAAAGTTCACTGACCCTTAGGCAAGATATAAGTCTGAAGAATATAATGAGTAAACTTTACTGAATCCCAAGAGCGTGATTAATTGAAGTTAATCAGAACTTTTTAAATTTAGTTTTTTTAATAATTTTTGAAATGGTCCCATCTAAGATGACATAGAATAACAGAAGGATTGATGTTGGAATTTGAGTTTAGTTTCAATGATTTGTCAAGTGCTCCGATCTAAATGACTTTTAATTGGATGAGATGATTGAAGTTTGATTTGAGTTTGGATTTTTGGATAATTATTTGACTAGAACACTCATCCATAGATTTTCAAATAATGAAGATAGAGCTTGACAATATTTAGATTTGGATTTAGACATTGACTTTAGTGAAGAGACTTTATACAAGAGGGGAGACAACTTGGGATTTATAATCTAAAGCCTAAAATTTACCTGTACATACAATACTATACACGGGCAAAACTCCTATCTAACCTAGGACTGATTTAGTATTCCGGTTATCCTAGTCTGCTTGGTTTTTAGGATGAAACTATGTAAGTATGGGCATGTTTACATGAGCAAACGTGGACATACAAGACTAAAATTTCAATAAACATGCAAATGCAAGACTATACACAGACAGAACCCCTACATGACCTAAAAATGATTCAGTATTCTAGTTGGCCTAGTCCGTTTAGTTCTTAAGTGAAAACCTAGTAACCATGGGAGATGTTTACATGAGTAAAAATGGACATATAAGACTGACATTTAAATAAACAAGCAAATGCAAGATTATATATGGACAAAATGCCTACTTCACCTAAGATCGATTTAGTATTCCAGTTGGCCTTGTCCACTTAGTTTTTAAGATGAAACCAAGTAACCATGGGACATATTTATGTGAGTAAACATAGACATACAAAACTAAAAGTTAAATAAACATGCAAATATAAGACTAAATTTTAAATAAGCAAGCATATCAAGATTTAAATTTAATTAAACATGCATATATATAAAATCTGATAACCGAAGCATTTAATTAAATTGATATGTATTTAAAAAGTTTAGTCTTCAAAAAGTATGGAGAGAGAAGTCTATCCCTAGTGGAGTCACCAAAAAAATCTTTGGAAAAATTATACGTTCTTTTATTTCATTTGCAATAAGATTTACTTTAGATATTTCTTTAGTTAAATCTGTATAGACTAAAATTATACCATTTTGAAGGATATACTAATGTTTTACTATCTATTTGAAAAGAGAAACTTGTTTTATTTTTATAATTAAACACAACATGAGGAATATTCAATTCAACCTAAAGGATAAAAAATTTCACTTATCATTTTGTTAAGATACTTAATCAATATATTTATTTTCATAATAAAATAGAAATATGAATATTCAATTCATCGCTAAGGATACAAGAAATATTAACCTACTTTTTTTATTATAAAACTAAACTAATGTTTAATGCTAGGTCTGCATCCACAAAATATTCTACTATCTTAGAAAAAACTAAGATAAGGTTTATTTTAATCTTGGGTTCTAGACTTCCTATAAGGGCAAGCCCCTATAGTTAGTTACATATTTTAAGAGAATACTCACAGTTAAAGTGCAGACTAAAGATTTTCAAATTCACATAAACTTAAAAAAAGGCTTGGGCTATTAAGATTTAAATACACAAGCTTTAAATTATAATTCTTTAATTTAGATTTGGAGTTTAGATTTAGACTTTAGATTTTGGATTTTGGGAAGGATAGAATAAGAGAAATGAATGTGTAGAGACTGAGGGGTGTATACAATCTAGACTTATACTTTCTTAGTGTGAGCTGCTAGCTAACATTCCTATATGCAATAAATCACCTCATGAATATCAAATTAAATGGCTTTATCCTAAGAATTAAGGAACTATTATTTAAAAAAACATTAATCAAGACTTTATAATATGTACATTATCATATAATAAAAATGATGCATGAATAACAATCTATAAATAATAACTTTTATTTATTGATAATTTCTCAAAGAATAACTTAGGGTCTGCTATAAAGTAAAGATGGCCAGGCTCCACCAATAAAAAGCCTAGATTTTTATTCCTATAGAATATAGATTTGAATATGATTATTTATTTTGGTCTTTAGTCTTCTAGCTTCTAGATCATATATAGAATTCCAAAAGATAATGATCTTCAAAGGAAGAAGAATCATTTCCTTTTGAAATCTATAAGCATATATAAATAATCATTTTTAAATCTCTTACAACTCTTGACACTTTACAACTCAGTCTAGTTATACAAGAATCTAAAGCATTTACATTTACATCATTACCTTTATATTTGCATTTACATCATTTCCTTGATATATTCTACTTTCTAGGAACATAAAAGAGTAGTATAATAAAAATAAAATGACTTATACAATGTTGTGTGAGTGTACTTGAGTAAAAATAAAATATCCTAAGAGCCTGCTCTAAATATGTACCAACAAAAATGTAAACATGACATCCATAGTACAGAGAGTAAAATTTCTAAACATTAGTACCCTCTAGGTATGGTACTTCAAGCAATCCAAACCAAACCATCGGCCTAGCCTAGGTTAGAGTTTGTTATCCTAACAGACCATATAAAGTGTGTGAATACGAATGTGTGGTTTGGATAGGTCATAGGCTTTACACGTTTAAAACTGTCTATAATTGATTTATTTGTTTAAGGACATTCATGGTTGTCATTCAAGCGTGTAGTGATTTAAAAGTTTTGAATCTATTTTTTAGGGGTATTTTTATTATTATAATTATTTAGCTTTAGATTTTAAAGAGCATAATGCTCAAAAACTTCTTAGTGCCAGAAGTCATTGATTAGCAAGTCCTACGCTCATACTTGTAATGCTACCAGTTCTCCAAAGCTGGGTAGATAGGTTGCATAGACTCCTTCTATTTTAATTAAGTATTTTAGACCTTAAAGCTTCAAGTCCAGTACACCTTTACCTTCCTAAAGAAGTCAGGCACAAGAGCATGAAAGCTTCAATTTCTAAGTCCTTTATTATTATTATTATTTTATTAATGGTTATTCAGGTTTAATAGTGACTATCTTTATTAAACCTGGGCTGTGAGATTTATTTCACCCTCCTAGGGATAAGTTAATAGCCTCATAAGCTAAGGTTACCTAACAATCACCTATTTATTTAAGTTTGATTATTGGTTGCTATTTTTTAATTTATTTAATTCATTGAATACTAATTTATAATATTTATAATCTAGCACTTATATTCCATTAATTCATTCATCTATTATCATAATGGGCATGAGGACCAAAGCCTCCTTAGAACACATAGCCCCATTTGTCGAGGTATTCCAACCTATAAACTTTATTAATGGAGTGGGCAGTATGATTATTGTCCATCTGATCGAATTCATTATGTTAGTCATTTGCTGAATTTTTGATGATTTATTAAATCTTCATATTTATTGAATTATTTAATGAATTAAGTTTGACCAATTGTTCACTTGTTTTATTTATATTGAATTTTGGATGTTTTATATTTTTTTATAAATACTAAACTTGATTATGAGTCTAATGCCTTTGAGTTTTTATCAATTGGATTTTCTATAATTAGTTATGATTTTATAAGTTAAGCATATTTTAATGAATAAAATTTGACAAAATTTTGACTTTCTTATTTATATTGAATTCTTGAAGTTTTATATTTTTCTTAGATATTAGACCTTACTATGAGTCTAATTCTTATGAGTTTTTGTCAATTAAATTTTTCTATAATTAGTTATGATTTTTACATGTTTAGTATATTTTAATAAATTAATTAATTCAAGTAATTAGGGCTGGATTTCTTTTTTTTGTTTATACCAAATCAACTCTAAACTTATTGAAATCTTCCCGAAATGTCGATAATAACTCCTAGGGGCTTCTTTAATCATTTAATTTAATTAATTAATTAATTTTCTTAATTTTTTAATTACTTTTAATTTTGAATAAATTTCAAGGGGCTCTTAGTTTTCCTTTATTATGGTTTTAATTCTTAGCTTCCTAAAGATTAAAATATATTTCTCTGATTTATTTTGGATTTATTATTAATTAAATAAAATTTTAGGCTAATCTTGGGTGCACTAATTGATAGCCCAACTAAAATCCAAATGCATTGAAATTTGAAATATAGGTTCATCTAAACATGTGCTTCAAACCCATAGAATTTGGATTAATCAAATCCTTACTATATATGACAATCAATAATCAAATGTAAAATTTTTTATACCTTTGATGATTTATTTTGGACACTCTACTAATTGGATTTAGGTAATATCAATTTATTCTAATCCTCACATAAACATAAACACAGCACAGAAAAATTAAGCCCTAATTGTGGGTCAATTGCAATTACCAAATTCTAAAATTTTTGGTCAAATTGTAACCCATAAATTTGAAATTATAATTCACCAAAATCTATTGATCATTAAGTCCCAAGAAATTTAGGGTATGTAAACATATGCCCTAGTCTACCTTGTCCAAATTTGAGCTCAATTAGACCATTGGTTAAGGTGTAATTAAGGAATTTTAGTGGGCATTCAAACTAAATTACTCTATACATAGTGGTCAAAATTTTTTAAAATTATATTTAAAATACAATTGGGCTCATCTTGGTTCCAATGATCCCAAGAACTCAAATTTTGGATGAAAATTAGATTTATGGTAAATTTTAAAAGTTATAAGCAATTTTTGGAATTATTTAAACCATTAATTTGAATTTTCAAAATGATGCTAATCATTGTTGGTGGTGCCACACACTTTTAATTAATGGGTGGCATCCTTCAGCCATGCATCGCATGCGCAGGAGACTCTAATGTTCACTAATCCAATGGGAGATCAGAGCTATCGAGGTCGCGCTGATTGATTTAAACAGCAAGGATTGTGTAGTCCAAACTCCAAATAGTGCAAGTTTAAAATACAGCATATGCAATGTGAAGTTTAACTTGATCCAGGCCATCTGATCGAAATACACATGTAATCGGATGGCCTAGATTGATCTAGATTCTATAACTTAAGAAAAACTAAAATTTAAAATGCTCATAACTTTTTATAAACTCCTCAAAATGAGATGAAATTTTAAGGGCATCTTCTTAATGCCCTAATACTATAATCCATGGAGTTTGTAGGCTCCATGCATTAAGTTTCTGAAGTAATTTTAATTTGAATTTTAAATAAATAAATGGAAAATTACTACTATCCAATGGGTGAATTGGCTTGATTTTAGATCCTCTGAGCTTTTAGAGAGGTCCTCTTGATCTTCCTTGAAGACCTCAAGGCCTAAAATCCATTGGATGAAGAGTTATTTGAATGGGATAATTTTCTCTCTCTTCACCCTTCGAATGCTTCAATTGAAGTATTTTGGAGTTAGGGAAGGCTAGGGAATGCTTGAGGGAGGCTTGGAGAATTCCTATAAAGCTAGGGGATGCAATGAACAAACCACTCTTTAGAGAAAAAGATGGGTATTTATAGAAAAAAGAAATTGGATCCAAGGGTTGCCACCTAAGTAATGGCCATCCACCATTTCAATTGAGGACTGTCCAATGGGGTACAAGGGAACATTTTGAAGAGTTTGAGCTAAAATGGATAGTTAGCTAGTTAGTTAGGATTGAACCCATCATTTCTTAGAGGTTCTTTTAGGGAATCTGGGCACATCAACTTCTCATATGATATGAGTTAGCTATAACATGTGTAAAGAAAATTCTATAACATAATTTAATAATTTACTGGGTCTAATTTGGGCTGGGTTTCCACTAAGCTTAAGAGTTTGGGTTTTGGTGGGTTTGGGTCAACCTAATTTGTTTACCCAGGACAACCTACGAGTTTGGCATATTAGGCTAGGTGTAAGGGATCAAGGGACACCTACTACAAGCATTTATATAATTTAAATTCACAAGGATTGGGTTTTGGTTCACAAAACCCCATTGGGTCTACTTGGTTCAAGCCATGTGGCTAAATCTTGTGGTTTTATGGGATGAATTTTTTTTGGGTGAGACTTAGGAACCCAATGGATAGTCCCCATGGGTTAATTCTATTTTAGTGGATTAGGGCATTGGATTAAAATTTTTGACTATTTTATATATAAATTGGTTAACCATGGTTGACTAGGTCAATCAAGATTGATCAGGGTTCAACGTGGGGTCCAACCCATTCGAATGTGATTTAGAACTTATTGAAATAGGTTTCAAGCAAAGGGGAGGTCATTTGGTTAGAAATGCATATTGGAGTGTTTAAGGGGCCTTTTGGCAATCAGAGTTTACCATGGGTTGAGGTTGGGTCCATTCCATTCCAAATGTGATTTTGAGTTTATTATAGGTAATCCCATGGTTGGTGGTGTGTCCATATATGAAATGCAATTTTGAAGGCTTAAGGGGCTTTTTGTCAACATAGGATTATTTGGTCAACCAGGCTTTACCATAACTTAGGTTTAGGTTCAATGCATTCTAAATCATATTTGGGATATGTTGGAGGTGATTTTAGGGTTTGTTTTGACTATGACATGTTGAAGTTTAAGGTAAATTCAATTTTAGGAAGTTTTGGGGTTTTAGGGTTTAGGTAGCATCATGGTCAACCATGGTAAACCAAGGTCCACCAAGGGTTTAATGTTAGTTCAATGCATCATATCAATGATATTTATCATGCTCAAAAGCTTTGGGGAGGCTCCTAAGGTCAATTTCTATAATATAACATGTCCAATGGTATAAGCTATAAATATTCGATGGTTTTGCAACCTTGGAATATGCTTTGAGTTTAATCGATTAGGGACTTGGAATGCCTCCAAACTGATATGATTGACCCTAGGGACATGTTTAATTAATATGCAAGTGACTAATTATGAATCTAGGATAATTTGGTTATGTTTTGAAGTGATTAAATTCTTGAAAATTTTGTTATGGACTAACGGGTTTTAGGTTGGTTTTGAACATTAGATTGTGGAGTTTGATGTTTGATTTTGGTTTGAGTTGATGTTCGATTTTGGTTTGAAATTTGAGTTTTATTGTGGAAGTTAGTGATAGAGGGAAGTTTTAATTTTTGAATGATCATAATATTGACAATCATTTGATGATTATCAATTGATTGATCAGATGATCAAATGACAGTCAAGGATGACTGTCAAATGTTTGTTTTGGGGTCAGGGATCTATTCAATTTGCTAAAGCACAGTTATGAATTGGATTTTAAGTTTAGAGTGGAGTTTAATGTTTTATGTGTGATGATTGGATATTTGCTGTAGAGAATTGTCATCACTAAAAAATGAGGTCAATAATGCCAAGAAGGAATATTAATGAAGTTATAAAAGATAGGGTGATTTTAAATTATTCTATATAAAAAGAGTTTACTATAAACTTTGGGAAGGTTGTGTTTTAATCTATTATTTACAAGCTAAGGGGGTCAATAATAGTAGGTTTTGGTCATCCCTGCTTAATTTATGAATTATGTGAAGTTGTTGGAGCTATAGGAAACCCAAGGGAAGATTAGATTTATCCAAATTTTTCCCTTAGAAGGTCTAATACCCAGTCTTTCAAAACATCCATCTTTGAAAAAGATATGGATCTAGTAAATCAACCCAAGCCAGTTAGTCAAGGGTTAGGGATCTTAGGATGCTAAGAGATCGAGTGGCTGACCTCTAAGAGAAGGTGGATAGAATTAAGTTTTCCATTGATGATTTTGGGCAGCATATTAGAGGGCTTGAGAAAGGGATGTACCAACAATTTGACTACATGATGCTCCAACGCCAACAATAGTACCAGTATCATTCTAACTTCAATGTACCCATGGTTGCGATAATTATGAGCTAGAAGATGGACTCCCATTATCACTAGAATGTGTTCCCTTGCCCCCCACCCTTTGAGCTTTTCCCAAGTTTGACTTCAACGATAGAAGAAGTAGTAGAAGAGCCAGCTAAGGTAAAGGAAGAGAATGATGAGTATGGAGAAATTCCTAAGAGATTATCCTGTAGTTTTTTTATCTTTTTTTTAATTTCCTACTTTCTTTTTTTCTTTATCAGGAAGTAATTTAGATGTATCAATAAAAATCACAAACCCCAAATTTCATTGCTTTACCAATTTTATTAGTTATCTTTAATTATTCCTATTGCACTTTTCTAAATCTTACTTTAGTTAGCTTATTATTGCTTGGAAAATAAGATTTAGAAATTAAAAAATAGATAATTTATTAATTAACTATGCAAAATTTGAAAAAATTGCTAACTAAAGTAATTGAAATAACAAGTAATCATTTTATTTAAATTAATAATTAAAATTAAATAGAATTTCACAAAATACTTAAGCACTTGACTACTTATATATAGAGGATTAATTATTTAAGGATTAATGTGAATAAATAATTTAGCTTAATTCTAAGTCATCTATTAAGTAATTAAGGAATTATAAAACTATTAATCAACCTTAAATAGAATAAAAAGTGGAGGTAAACAACAAGTATTCAAAATTGCTATAAAGTATTTAGCATATGAAAAAAATAAATGAAAGTAAAAACTAAAATAGCTAGATACTAAACTCTTAAAAATTTGTTGCAATAATATCCAGCCACACCTGAATGAAAAGTGGAAACAAAAGATAGGAATTCAACTCATTATAAGGTACATAAACAATTTAAAAGAAAGTGAGAAAAGGAGAAAAAGTTTTGAGATCTAAAAAGCTAAAAAAAATTATTCAAAATTGATACCAGGAATGTCTAGCCCCACTTATACACTTTTAAGAGGAATTAGTGGAATAATAATACTTAATTAAAGCTTATAGTATGATTTATGAATTAACAAAATTTGTAGATTACATTGAAGCCAAAAATCATTAAGCCTAAGTTAGTCAAATTTATCACATACACCCTTAGTAGTTTTATTTAAAAGAAAAATTAATTGAAAATGAAAGAATAGGCTGCTATAAATTATTTAGTGGAAAATTACACAAATTTATGTTATTGCATAAATACTTAGATTATTAATTTTATGATATTCAAATATCAAATTCCAACAAAAGAAAATTTAATTGTAATTCAAGTCTAGTATAAATTATTTGAGGACATATAATATTTTAAAGTTTGGTAGAATCTAAGAAAAATGCATAATCCAAATTACATTTATTTTCATAAAATTATTATCTAAAATTAATTTTTTGTGTAGGAAAGAAGTAAGAAAATTCCATAATTGAAGGAGCACTACAGTGCCACAGATAAAGTGTTGCATCGCTACACCCATCATTAGTGTTGAAGCACTATAAAGTGGCACTACAGTGGTAAGGGTTGCATCCAAGGTAGAGAGGAAGGCACTGACGATACAAGGAATGAGCTCGAAAGCACCACGATAAGAACTGCAGTGCCAAATCACCATAGCACTAGAGTGGGTGATAGTTATTAATAGTTAAATTGATGATCCGATGTGATGACTGATAAACTAATACATTAATTTAGTAGCATCCCAGTGCTACCCAAGTCAGTGTAATGGTACCAATTCCATTAATTATAAAAGTTATTAAATGGTTTTGGTTGAATTAAGAGAAGGAGCTTATGATATGTTTGAAACCATGCTTGCTTAAGATAATATTTAAATTTCATGATTCCTTAAATATTATTTTTAAATCGTGAAAGTTCAAGGGAGGTTGTAAGAGTTCATTAAACTATCCCTAGGCATACCAAGAGTGGGGCTGAAGTGGTTATTTAAAATTTTCTTTAGCACAAAAAAAGTCATTTTGAAATTTTTCAATAACTTAAAATAAATAATTTGATCACCCTATTCGGAAGCTAATAAACTTAATAACCATTACAATAATGGTGATGATAATTTAATCAACTCAATACAACATCAACCATAGATTTTTCAACATGCAAATTTCAGGAAATTAAATCACAGAAATGTAAATATAGAAAATAAAAATTAGAATGAGCACACAAGAACTTTATAGTGGTTCGATCAAAAAATGACTTATGTCCACTCCCTAGAGTCCTCCTCTCCAGCTATTTCACTAAACCTTTAGTGACCTCCTTTAACCCCCACAGCAAGGCGAAGAAGCCCTTACAAAAACTCTTCCGCCAACTTGATGTGGTAGAAGACCATAATCTTTTCACCCTCCTAGTAAGGCAGAGAACGTGGAATCCTTTTTCACCCTCATAGTGAAGGTAGAGAACTTGAAATCCTTTTTCACCATCCTGGTGATGGCATAGAATCTGAAATCCTTTTTCACCCTCTTGTTTAAGGCAGAGAACCTAAAATCACTTTCAACTTCCTTAGTGCAGCGGAGTAGCTGTGTCCTTTGACACCATAAAGGTCTTCTTCTCAAAGCTTTCCTCAAGGAAAACCTTAATACATGGAAAAACTCAGCTACAATTTCACTCAAGCAACCGTGTAGAACTCCCTCTCACACTCCCTTAAAACCCATAAGGATCTTCTCCCTCTCTCATAAACTCCACCCTTTTTCTCCCAAGCACTAGGCTCTCTATGCAAGATTTATTTAGAAGAAAACAACTCAATGAATGCCAAAAATACTCTTATAAAGTCATATGAGAAAGCTTAAATAGAGGGCTTCAAAAAATCCTAAAAATTTAATTCAGCCGTCATAGTTCGTATAGTACGATCGCAGGATCAAACAATATAATACCCAAAATTTAACCTTTCTTTACTATACAATCAATTCAAATTTTCACTGTTCATATTGTGTGATGTACAATTAGTATAGTACGATCAGTTTAATTTTATCAATTAGTACTATATGATTAGCATTTAGTATAGTACGCTATGTTCAGATGGTATTGTATGAATGAACGGTAGTTTCATATGATTAGTTTTACTAATTGCTACTCATCTAGGATGAATCCTAGGAGAATAAAATACCATTTCTCTTGATTATATAGTATGATCTAGTTTATATAGTACGATCAAAAAAATTAAAAGTAAGCAAATTTGATTGATTCATCATAGGATTAAATTAGGCAATATTTTAAACATCATATAGTATGATTAGGTTCATGCAGTATGAATAGAACAATATTTAAAATTCAAATTTTGCCTAGTTTAATGAAAGATAAGGTTTCTGATTATAACAGATCATCCAATACAATATGGTGTTCATACTATTTAATTTGTTATATTTTAAAATTATTTTTTTAGATAAATAAAATATTTTAATTAATTTTTATAATAATAGATCGTATAGTACAATCTGTATCATATATATGATGTACAAAAAAATTAAAATATATAAAGTTATTTTTGCTCTCCTTATCTGTGTGTGCACGGTCACCAAGCAAGCGTACACCCTTATAAGACTTGTCTCAAGAAATCTAAAATAAATAAATAAATATTATAGATACTTTTAAAACACCCAATTCTACCCAATTTAGAGCCTTGAATCTTTATTAAATGGTGCATGATGTATCTGAAATGTTAGTACATACACAAACAAACATATACTATAAATACTAGGAGAAATAAATCGGTCATCAATAATACTTTTATTATCAAAATCATAAACTCGAGAACACGAGTTGCAACAAATCCTTCATCCTTAACTAAGATTATGTATTTGCCTTGCATAAACTTAAAACTAAGTGTGATCGTCAGCCTTGATGGAGGTGTATTGGAACAATTAAGGGATTTAAAATGAGACTCTACCATACATAAACATATGATAGATAGAGTCTTAGAATATTTAAGAGATATAATAAATGTAGTTGAGAGAAATCTTTGCTAGATGCTACAACAAACTCGCTAGAGATGAGTTACATTTATATTCTGATTCACAATAATATTAAGAGTAACCTAACTCTTATAATTATGAGTTTTTAACTATCGTAGGTCTAGAATCCTATAGATATAGAATTTTTATTTTTAAATTATATTTTATAGATTTCATTAGCACACCTTTATAAATTTACTGATAAGATAAAATAGGTAATTCACATAAGAAATATTAGAGTGAACTTAGGGTAATTCCTATCCTTGTAGGATTGATACTCTACTCATTTTACTCTATTACTTGACACGGCACATACATTTGTTTCTAATCAAGGTTTACTCACAGAATATACCACTCTGTCAGCAACTGAAGATAATAAGGAGAGAACCCTAAAAATAAGTTTATATGTAAATACAATGAATTGAGAAGAACTCATCAAAGTGCAAACGCATGATCTTGTTATCTTCATATTAATGGTAGAGAAAATTCTAGTAATTGAGGTTGAATTAACCTTCCATTAATTGTATATTAGAAGTTAATCTTAGAGTATTAATTTAAACAAATGAATTTTATTATATTATGGGCTATGTCCATTTAGTAAAATGCATAAAAAATATTATTATTAACATCATTAGGGAGGTGTAATACCCTAACTAGATCTAAAATGTAGTGATGGTCTCGTAGATGAATTAGAAATGGAAATTGCATGTTAGCTTTACATTGTTCAACTCAGCATTCCTTATCGATGTATACCACTTTTAAACATCAACTTTTTTGTCAACTCATTGGTTGAATTCCCAATCATGAACTTCCTCTACACTTTTTTAGGCTATTATATAATAAATGGATTTGAGAAACTATGAGAAGATGTCCAACATAATTAGTAAGGACTTATACTATTATAAGGTGATGTCATTTAGCTTAAAGAACACCAAAGAAACCTACAAATTAAGGATTAAACCAAGTCTACAAAGGCTAGAAAGGAAAGAATGTGGTGATGTATGCATATAATATCTTAGTAAATAGTAATTCCCTAAAGCATCATATCCAAAACTTATGGGAGAACTTTGCAACACAAAAGGAGTAATATGTAACATAACTGCTAAAAATGTACATTTAGCATATGTTCAAGCAAGTTCCATATGATTCTCTTGAAGCAAGAGGGAATAAAATATAATTCAAGCTAGCTTAAAAGTAAGGTTATGGTAATTTGTAAGATTTTGTTACCCAAAATAACAATGGATGAGTAGTAACTCACAAGCTGAGTTGTCTCAACTAAACTGTTTCATTGCTAAAATTAGTTGAATAGTATTTACCTTTCTTTAAAGCCTTAAGGAATGTTAAATGGTTCATATGGAGTGAGGAATGTGCGAAAACTATTCAATGGTTCAAGTTACTTCTGTCCTTTCCATCATTGATGAATAGCCTAAGATAAGGAGAAGACCTGCGACTGTACCTTAGAGTTAGCAAAATCACCATTAAATTATTATTTATTATAGAAAAGGTAATATGTAATGGCCTATCAATTGTATTAGTAAGAAGTTAAAGAGCATTGAGTTTAGAAACCCCATCTTGGTGAAGCTCGCACGGGTTCAAGTAAACATAGCTTGGGGGTTGAGTCCCTACTTCTAAGCTTATGTGAATAAATTAGTTGTCAATTATCTATTAAATGTTATATTTGCCAAATCCAATTATTCTTGAAGGCTACTATTGACCTCACTTTTATGTGAGGTTAAAATCAAAACTTCAATCACAATCCAATTTCAAACTCAAAACCAAAATCCAATGCTTAAATACTCCCCAAAACCCCTTAGTCCATACTGGGGATTTTCAAAATTAACTCAGAACATAACCAAATGACCATGGATTCATGATTAATCACTTGCATAATGATTATACATGTCTTTAGGGTGAATAATATCATTTTGAAGGCATTCATCGCCCTCTAATCCCCAAAACATAAAGCATTCCCCAAGGCTACAAAACCATTAAATATTTATAGCCTATACTAGTAGACCTTGCATCGTTTGGAAAATCATCTTAGGAACCTCCCCAAAGCCATTGATCATTCTCATCATCATTGAAGTGTGCATTGAATCCTTGGTGGACTAGGTTGGCCATGGTTAACCATGTAAATAACTTAAACCCTAAACCAAAAAATCTCCTAAAACTAAATTTCCAATAATCCTTAATATGGCTCAATCATACCAATGCATGAAGCCTCCTCAAGTAAACTCCAAATGTGATTCGGAGTAGATTAGACCTAAACTCAAGTCTTGGTCAAGCTTGGTTGACCAAACCAACCTTGGTTGACCAAATGAATCATAAATCACTCAAACATACATTTCATACATGGAGACCTCACCAAGCTTTGAGACCTCTTCTAAAATGTTTCAAATGTCTTTTGGAATGTGTTGGACCCAACCCCAACTTTTGGTCAAACTTTGTTGACCAAGTCAACCTAGGTTAAGCAAGCACACCTAAACCTAAATTTGATTCAAATGCATTGACCAAAGCTTCATCAAACCAAATTAAACCCATGTGACTACTTATTATGTCTCTAGGGATCAAACCTAGGTGACCCAACCTATGGGTCCTCTTAGGCAAGCCTTTAGGCTTGACCTAAGTGACCCAAACCACCTCTTCTTGAGCCAATTTAAACCTCAAGTCCAATTGGCCCAAGCCAATACTTGCATTGCATAACCATTGGTTAAATGCATCTACCATGGTCAGCCTAGCCCTTGGACTGAACTAAGTCAGCCAATTGAGCTAACCCAAAGTGTCCAAGAATCATTAATCTTTAGCTAACTTGCATGAACAAACATCCCCTTAGGCAATTAACTTCATCATTGCTTAAAAGAACCTTCCAAACACCTTCTAACTAAACCTACCCCATGTGGTGGTCAGAGATAGCCAAAATCCCTAAAACTGTCACATGGCCCATGGGTTTAACCAAAACTCCCTCTCCATGTGACTTCAAGCCATGGAAATCTTTTGAATGACTCTATAGGTCATACTCAATAGTCCCAAGCTAGCCCAATTGCCTTAGGTGGCCTGAATCTGCCTAATTAAATAGCTAGATTCAAATCAAATGTGTATAAATACTTCAAAATTCTCTAAGGAGGGTTCCCTCCATTGATTTTAAAAGCTTCCCTAGTGCTCTAGGATAAAATCCCTAGCATCTCCAACCTCCCTGGTTGTTATCTCCAACGGGTTCGAGTAAGCTCTGGTGATCTTCTTTCACTTGAAAGTTAACTTTGCATCCGTTGTAACTCTAGTCATGCTCTCTAAAGGAGAACTCTTCTCTGAGGTCCGACAAACTTGCCTAAGCAAAAACATTGGTAATTGGAGCATTGGTTCAAGTAATCTTCAATTCTTGAGCTCCTAGATCGGATAGTTTGGTCAATTTTGAAAGAAACCTTCAATCTAATGGGATCTGACCATTAGATTGAAGGTTCATGATTGGATGAAGCCTCATGAGATATTTCATAAAGATTCACTATCCTGATCTTCTAGATCTTGCTAAAAATCCCCTACAGCTAGGAATACAAGGGAGAGGTTGAAGAAGAAATCCTAACCATTGATTCCAATCAACGGCTTCAATAGATTTCATCTGATCCCACAGTTTGTTCAATTTTAAATCATAACCATCTAATCTTAGATCAGATGCCTATGGTTAATGTTGTGCTTTCACCATTACCATGATAATTATTGGTCCACCAATCAGACAGTGCCACATGTAAAGTGTGGCTAACTATAATTGACTAATTGAATTTCATGAAATTCATCTGCTTCAAAAATTAATAACTCATCAATCAATTGACCAAATTAAGTGTTCTTAAGCCCATTGGATTTTTCTTCAAGAGATCTACAAAAAGCCCTATTGCTAAACACATTAATTCTTAAAATATAAATGTAATTTCAAGAATACCCACTAGGGTATTCTTGGAATTACACACTAAATACACTTTGCCATGGCTTCAAGTTTCCAGTGATGGATCTTGGGGATGTTTTAACACATCTCCAAACGTTTCCATGATAATTTCAAACAATTAATGGCTTAAATAGTTTGACCTAATTTCATATGTCATGAAATGGCCTAGAATTTCAAATAGGACTACATGCAAATCCAATGGGAATTAGGGTTTGGTCATCTATGGATTGATTCTAGATGTGTCAATGGTTAGATGGCCAATGATTTCATCCCCTCAAACTCTAGATTGCCTTCAATAAATTTCCAAATGTATAGTAGCATTTACTATGGGAATTTAATTAGAATTCTAGTAAGGAATCAGTGACCTTCAATTTTACTTAAGATTTGACCTCTGATTTTGTTTAACCTATGGTTTAAATTTTAAGAAAATTTGAGATCATTTGGCTGGTCAATTATGAAACCCAAGTTTTCTTTACAAAATTAGCTTAGGATTTTCTTTAATTCATAATAATTCCAAATTAAATCTTAAAAATACAAACTAAATTTCATTCAATTACAAATTAAATCCTCTTTCATAAAAATTAAAAGCCCATCAAATTATTGAACAATAAAAAATAATTAAATAATAAAAAAGTAATTAATAATTAAATAGAAAAATTAAAAAATATGGAAAATTTATAAATGGTTTTAAACACTTGTAATCATCCTTGAGAGTCATCAGTGACATTTGGAGAAGATTTCAAAAAGTTTGGAGTTGATTTAGTACATAAATTAAATATACTTTAATTAAAGTAATTAAACAAATATAGTTAATTGGCTAAATTTGTAAAAAATCATAATTAAATAAAAAAAATCAAAAAATAGAAACTTAGTGACATTAAAATTTAAATTAAATCTAATATTTATTAAAAATTATAAACATTCAAGATCTTAAATAAAATTTAATGCCAAATATTAAGTCAAATTTAATTAATTATAATAATAATTAAGAAAATAAAAAATATATTTAATCATTAAAAATTCAGTAAATAACCAACTTAATGAACAAATAATCATAAAAATAACAATGACCCAAATTATAATAACAACAAGGTTATATTGTTTGGAAACCCAAGCACATAGGGCTACTAGTCCAAAGGAGGTGAAATTGACCACAAGGCTCTAGTATAAACAATGGCAATTACTCCCTAACCTAAATAATCAATAATAAATCACTAATGAATGAAGCTTTTATACCTTATATTAGATTCCATTTGGAGGATATAAGTGTATTGGATTCATAAAACTTAAAGGTTAAAATGGCTAATTAAAGTAAGGACTTAAATAACCAATTATTAATCAACTTTAACATTTAAAATTCACTTTAAAATAAATATCAAAACATTAAAAATTAAAACTTGAATTCAAACTAAATAGCTTTTAGCCTAAAATAAAACAAAAATAAGAATGGTAGATAGCTTTAAATAATAAAGAACATAGGATATATCCAAACCACACAGTTGTTACATATATTGTAGACTATTTGTTAGGGCAACAAACTTTATAATTAGGCTAGGCCATTGTTCTTTTATGTGTTTTCTCTATGATGTGGAAATTATTGGTGTGCAAATGAATGTTAATTGTTATGGTTTGTTATATTTTGTGATGCTTTTGTTTTGATGCTTTTAATATGATCCGTTATTAGGAATGATCTAGTTGTTTATTACTAATTAATTTTTTTGTAAGTGTCCATGCTTATTTATACAGGGATATTGATTAAAAAGGGAGCTAAAATTAATAAATTTTAATCTAACCAAATTTTTTGTAGGTACTTTCACTACTTAGCCCCCATAATTATTAAAAATTATTGTCAAGTTTATAGGTTGCTAAAAAATTAGCAAATGATTATGATGTGATGTGTTTTGGATTTCTTATATAAACTACTTCACTAACTTGCAAGGAGTATAGAGTTTTTTCATTTTTTAAAATTGTAAATTGATAAAAGGAGTTGTTAAAGTCTCAAAATAAGACATTTAATCTAAGAAAAGAATTAGGTTTCCAAAGGGGAAAGAATTTTCTTTAAGAAAGTTCTTTTCATTTGGAAACTCTATTGGAGGAAGAAATATAAAGCTTGGAGAAGAAGAATTCGATCAAATGTAAAGCTAGAAGAAAGGAAGAGCTGAACACTAAAAATGCCTAATTTTTCTTAAAAAATGATCTACATCATTTGATAGGAGTAGAATCCATGTTGTTATTGGTGGAGCCTAGACACCTTTATTTTTTAGCAAACCCTAGGTTATATTAAGTGTCACTTGCTACATGGAATTTAGACATTATGCTTTTCTTTTTGGTTGAATGATTATTTATATTGATTGTGCTTAGAAATTGCTTTCTTTTTATAAGTTTCTTGCTTGCATGTGCTTGTGCCTAGATAATTCACTAGGCTCTTAGAAAATAAAAACTTTTTCTACTCATAAAAAAATAAAAATTTTAAGATAATATTGAAAGATAATCAGATTAGAAAGTAAGCTAGAGCTCATCCGAGGCCTTATAAAATTATAGCCATCCTTCATTCTTTGTTAGGCACCTCCTCGCTATTGGGGATATGATTCAGACTCTAGGGAGGCCTACACATCACGATAAAATCTATTTTAAGCCTTTTTTAAAAGTTCATATGTTGATTATTGTATAAGAGTCAATTTGCATGCATTATATTAGAAATAAATTTTAAAATATTAAAAATTTAATTACATTTATTTCTAGATGCATAATCACCCTTCATAAGTCCGTGGGCACTTAGAAATTTCTCTAGATGTCATCCCTACATTCCAAAAACCGAAATAACCACAGCTTAAAAAATTTATTTCCTAAGAGCCTTGCAAAATATCAAAGCAAAGACACATACAAGAAATAATCCTAGAAAAAGTAGGGGTTTCTAGTACACAATAAAACAAAACAAACATTTAACCAACTATAATAAAGCAAAATATTTAATGTCTAAAGTCCATGTGGCAAGCTCCACTTAAAACAACCCAGGGTCTAAAGAAAAGTAAAGGTGGTCAGGCTCCACTAAAAAAAATGGATTCTATTCCTATAAAATGACCCAAGTCTTTTGTAAAAATGAGGTGTTTTCTAGTCATAAGTTCTTCATTCCAAACTTGATTCTTTATTCCTCCAATAAGACTTTTAAATGAAAAGAATTTTAAAATGAAGGAAATTCCTTCCTATTTGGTTCCCTAATCCTTTTATGAGGAAAACACCTAATTTCTAGACTTTCATAACTCTTATATCAAATTATATTTCTTTTAAAAAATAAAATGACTTAATACTCCCTGCAGGTTAGTAAAGCAGTTTATATGAAATCACACAAAACAAATTACATAGCATAATCATTTGCTCATCTTTGAGTAACCTATATTCTTGGCAATGCTTTATTAATTAAGGGGATTAAGCAACAAAAGAACTTGTAAAAAATTTGACTAGTTTAAATTTTAATTATTTTAGCCCCCTTTTTAATAGTAGCCCTACATAAGCAGAAAATCCTTATTAGAAATAAGTATCCTCATTGCACCTAAGCTAAAGAGATCTAAATTCCCATCATTTATCACAAAAAAGGGCAATAAAACATCACAGAGTATATCACATCCAGCTAAAATAAATAGCATCACAGACCCGCCAAGACAAAAATTATTTTCACATTTTAAAATGTTACATAAAATATCATTGGCCTAACATAAAGCGAGAGTTCATGCCCAAATAAATAATTCTAAGTGTGTGCTAGGTTGTACCGGTGTCAACCTATTAGGCTTTAAGTTTATTTTCTAATTTCTTCAATATTCTGCAAGAGTTATAATTTAAGTTTTAATATTTCAGAATCTTTTATTGAACTTTTTATTGAGTTTATAAAAAGAAAATTATTTTGTTCTAGATTGGTTTTAATGAATATAGATTATTGTTCATTATAGTTTTGGGAGTTCCTAGAAATTTATTTAATAATTTTCCAATTTTTATTTATTTTTTAATGAATTTTTTAATACTCAAGTTATAAATTATTCTTTTATTCTTTCATTAATCTTTTTTTTCTTTTCTCTCTCCTCTATTATTTGATTTTATTTCAAATTTGTAATAAAAAAATTAATTATTTTCATGATTAATTACGAAGTTAATTTTAAATTTAATTGAATAAATTTTGACTTTATTTTTTTACTTTTATTACTTTTATTTTTTTTAAATTAGCTTCTTATTTAATTTAATTTTGAGCTAGTAATTTGCATTCTAAAATTTCTTATTTAATTTTTATTGTGTTGCTTAATTTAAATGTATGTTTTATTTTAAATATGCTTAAATCTTGTTTTTTTATTAAAATTTTTAGGAAAGATTTCTTTATTATTATTTGATTTTAATTTCATATTCAATTTATGCCATTTTTTATATTGGTAAATTAGTTTGTCATTTGTGATTAAATCTTTTATCAAATTTGAATAAATAAATTTAATTTATTATTTAAAAGTTAAGCTATGAATTTTGTGAACTTTACAACTATTTGAATTTTCCATGAAATAAATCCTAAGTGATCAATACCTAGTAATCTATATATGAAAGTAAACTATGTCCAAATAATCACATCTAGCGCTCCTAAAGCTAACGCAAATGCCCATATGCATCGATGGGTTTAGATTATAAAATTGAAAGAGCTATGGTTTTTATATTTCCCTAAGGTTTTGGAGAGCCTAAATGTACAGAAAAGGGGACTTAGAGACCTAGGGCTTCTAAATTTTGAAGAAATGGGGGAGATTGAATTTCCTCTGATCACCATCTAAATGTTCACCACATTCCCTCATCTAAATGCTTACCATAATTCCTCCCAAAAATATAGTAGATAAAGAAAGGAAACTATCATTGAAGCAATTATTTTAAAAGAAAGAGCAAGTGAATATGTAATTGATTGGAAATAATTAATTATTTACCTTTTGGGGGGCTTCTTTTTTGGCCTTGTTTGATTCTACTTTTGAAACATCTAATTTGAAGAGGCATTTACAAAATTTGGAGCTCATCCAAGGTAAGAGAAAGGGGTGAGTAAGGAGAGAGAATAAGAGGTGAGGAGAGAGAAATAGAAGCCAAATGCCAATGTGCTTCCTCTTTCAAAATTAATATCCTCCACTTCAAGATTCATGTCTACTCTACACAACCACTAATGGTGGCAAAGCACAATACCAAACCCTCCCTTTCTCTAGTTATGAAATAGAACTAAACATGATGCTTCATTTGTAAGCTTTTATTACAAACATTCATGATGCAAGTGCATAGAATGAATTTTTAGAACTCTCACACTTTATATTGAACCCATCTTGTAACAACAAGAACCCACTTATTTTCTTCAACACAATGCTTATGCTAAATGCAAATAAGAAAAAGATGGATTGAGGCAACTTCATTCCTTCCCAAGAACACAAGAAATCTTCCAACATTAACCATACAACTTTGCATTGAGTCTATATATTCTTGAGATTTGAAACATAAAACACATGAATGTTTTTCTAACCTAATCAAAAATCATTTTTTCAAGTGTCAGTGAATATTGCAACACTAATAGTCTTAAAGCCTTTCCAACATAGTCATAATTCATTTTGTCTCTTAATAGACATCAATAAAAACTCCACATATGCAATTGGTAATGAATGAGGTATTCAATTAATGATCAAAATAATTTATAAAAATAAATTTGATATTCCCAATATCTCTTTCTCATATCTTCCTTCATTGTCAATTCAATTTTAAGACAAGTGTATGATCCCTCTGACGCACGATTGCTAAATAAACCATTTCATAATTGCTAAGATAAATGAAATTTGTCAAAAGAATTTACTATTCTCATTTTTAGAAGAAATTATGATCACTACCATTTATTTAAAAAAATATTAATAGAAATTCCTATGTTTGTTGAATTAGAATACTTCAAAGAGGGAAATTGAAATGATGAGTGGCGAGTGGCCTCACTTTACCACAAGAAGATAGATGAAGACTTCTAATCATTCTTAGATTTAAATGAAACAAAAATTTATCAAGAAACACAAGAGGAATCTAGCCATATAGAAGAAAATCATTTTAGCCATTAGAGAGGGACATATGAATAAGAGTAGCCACCTAGAAAAGAAATACACAACTAATATATTTCAAAGAGAAATGAAATGCTCACTGCTTATTGATTTTAGGATGGAGTTTTTTAATGTGAGGTGAGCTGAACGACTATTATTTTTATTTGCAAGGAAGAGCAAGATTCTCTCAAGAAAGGAGGAAGTGTCTGGGGGAGAGCCATGGAAGTTTGTTGTAGGATGTTAATTCTTGGTGAACTATGCCTATGCACACTAAGAGAGGGAGGGGGTGAATTGGTAATTTTAAAAAACATACTATAAACAGGAAATTATATTTTATTTCTTTTATTTTTAATAACTTAAAATATAATAAAATTATCACCCAATGCGAAAGTGAAATTATGAAATAAAATTTTTAATTATGATGATGATAAATAACTCAACTCAATTTATCATCAAACATATAATTTTCTACCATGCAATTTCTAAAAAATTAAAGTACAGAAAAGTGAATTACAAAAAATTAAAAACCAGAAAGAGCACACTAGAATTTTATAGTGGTTTAGTTAAACAATGACCTGCATCCACTCTCTAAAGTCCTCCTCTCTGAGTATTGCACTAAAAATTTAGTGTCTCTCATTTAGCTCCCACAACTAGGTGGAGAAACCCTTATAATCTTTTCACCAACCTGGTGCAGCAGAGAACCTTGACCTCTTTTTCACCTGCTTGGTAAAGGTAGAGAACCTTGCACTCCTTGTTCACCCTCCTGGTGTAGGCAAAGAACCTTGACCTCTTTTTCACCTTTTTGGTGAAAGCAGAGAACCTTGCACTCCTTTTTTACCCTCCTAGTGAAGGCAAAAAACACCAAATCACTTTCAACTTCCCTGGTGCGGCGGAGTAGCTGGATCCTTTGACACCAAAGAGGTCTTCTTCCTAAAGCTTCCCTGAAGACAAACATTTACAGATGGAGGAACTCAGGTGCAAGTTTACCGGAGCAACTGTTTGGAACTCCCTCCCACACTCCCTTGAATCTTACAAGGATCTTCTCCCTCTCTCATAAACTCCACCCTTTCTCTCCCAAGTTCTAAACTCTCTCTTCGAGCTTTCTTCAGAGAAAAATAACTCATAGAATGCCAAAAAACTCTTACAAAGTTCTATGAGAAAGCTTAAATAGAGGGATTTTAAAAACCATTAAAATTTAATTCTATTAACACTGATCGTAGAGTACGATCCCATATTATCTCGTATGATTAGTTCAAATGGCCCTATTAGTATTATACGAAGATTAAGCCTCTATATGATCAATTCAAGTATCTGAGCTGATCATCCAGTACTATATAAAGCATCAACCCAATCAATTAGTTTAATCAAATTGGATTATCATCTCGTATGATTAGTGGCGAATAATTATCATCCCATGCAAAGATTGGGTTGTACAGTACAATTGGTCCAATTGTCCAATATGATCTAACTGGATCAATTAATCCAAATTTGTTCCCCTAATTATAGGATTAATTTAGGCAAGATTTAATTATATCATACAGTACGATACCTATCATATGGTATGATTAGTATAAATTTTAAATTTTAAAATATTGCCTAAATTATAATTGGCAGCTGAAATCTTGATTTCAACTAATTATCCTATATGATTTGGATCGTACAGTATGATTAGTGCAAATAGCATTAATTATGTAATTAGTCATTATATTAATTTTCTGAATAGTTATTTTTATAATATGATATGGATCACGTAGTATGATTAGTTCAAAAAATTACACTTCTAATTTTCTCACTACCTCACTCCCCTAAGTGGGTGTACACGATCACCAGGCTATCATACACCCATATCGAATTTGACTCAAAAAATAAAAATAAATAAAATAAATAAAGATTATAAACTCTTTCAGAACACCCTATTCTACCCAATCTTGAGCTCTAAATTTTCATTAAATGGTGCATAATGTACCTAAATGGTAGTACACATACAAAACATATGCACTATAAATACTAGGAGAATTAAAAAGTTAGTCAATAATATTTTTTATCTTTAAAATTATAAACTCAAGAGCCTGTGATGTAAAAATCTCCTCCTTTTTGATGATGATAAACACTATTGGTTAAATTTATAAACTAATATTATTTTCTCCTAATCTCCTCCTCACTAAGAGAATTATATAAAAATAGGGGAAATATTTATTTATTTTTTATTTAAGAAAAAAACAAATTTAAAATAAAATAATAGAAGAACAAATACAACCAAATATCTACTCCCTATTTGACATCACCAAAAAGGAGAGACAAAACAATAAAGAAATTGAACTACATGCACAAGATAAAAAAAACTTTAAAGAAGAGAAAAAAATAACTAAAACACACAACATAAAAGGATAAAAAAAATAAAAAAGAAACTAAAACATACAGTCATGTATAAAATATAATTTAAAAATAAAATAAATAAAAAAACACATAAAATAAACCACAACATACTTATACCTGATTGGAGTTAATAATTGAATCTTGGCGATTAAGCATAAGTTTGTCACCTTTGCTTCTTGCTCTTGTTCTGATGAGTAGAGGCTAAGTCTGCTTAGGATATTTTTTGCTTCTTTTCATTTCACCATTTTACATTTGGCTTATCCTCACCCTTTTCCTTCATAGGGTGCCTCTTAAAATTAGAGCATTTAGACTTCAGATGTCAAGGTTTCCTACACCCAAAGCAAATCATGTAAAAAAAATTTATCATTTTTATCATTTTTACCTTTTCTCCACTTTAGTTGATGCATGTGCTTGCACTTCAAAAAACTTTTGAATTGGCTTGTTATTAATGCTATCTCATCACTCCCATCATCTCCTAAGCCATTATTATTTATGTATTTGACCTTTAGGATATAGTCTTCTCTATTCTCTTATCACCTGCATCCAAAAGTTTTTGACTCACACTCTTTTCATTGCTAATGAGTGAGCTAAGCGGATTATCAATAAAATAAGCATTCATGTCCTTCGATCCACATATAGCAGTGACTTTAGCATTAAAATTATTAGGTAGAAAATGTAGAATTTTGTTGACCTTCTTAGAGTTTAAATGTTCTCTACCTAAAGTATTCAATGATGTCACTAGATGAGTAAACCTAGTATACATGTTTAAGATAGTCTCATTAGGTTTTGTACGAAAAAGTTTGTAATCATACAATAGAATGTTTAACCTAGATTGTTTAACTTTACTAGTACCTTTGTATGTAATGCATAGTCTATCCCAAATATCCTTGCTAGTGGTATAGATAGAAACTCTCATGTAATCTTCAGACTAAAGTACACAAAAAAGCAGTTTAAGAATTTAGCATTTAGTTGTGCAAAGACTTGTTCTACTCTACTCCATTCAGTAAAAAGAATGTTAGTTTTTACTCCATTAATACTGCGTGATGGTATAAAATAACCAGTTTGAATCCTATGCCACAAATCAATCTATTGCAGAAAAGTAGTCATGCAAATTTTTAAAAAATCAAACGGTATGTTATCAAATAAAAGTGGACGAGTTATAAAATAACCCTTTGTGTTGTTTTTATTACCGAAATATGCCATGGATCATTTTTTCAAGGTTTTTTAAAATACTACTTATGAGAACTGCTTTGATACTAATTTAAAGTTCAATGTAGGATGTTAATCCTTGGTGAACTATTCCTAGGCACACGAAGAGGGGGGTGGCGAATTAGTGATTTTAAAAAAACTTACTAAAAACATAAAACTATATTTTATTTTTTAGATTTTTAATAACTTAAAACACAACAAAATTAACACCTAATATGGAAACAAAATAATGAAACAAAATCTTTAATTATGATGATGATAAATTGCTCAACTCAATATATCATCAAAAAGATAATTTTCTAAGATGTTATTTTTAGAAAATTATATTACATAAAAATAAATTATAGAAAATTATTGACTAGAAAGAAAATATCAGAATTTTATAGTGGATCAATCAAACAATGACCTACGTCTACTCCGTGGAGTCCACCTCTTCGAGTATAACACTAAAACATTAGTGTCTCCTTTTTAGCCCCCACAGCTAGGTGGATAAGCCCTTATAATCTTTTCATCAACTAGATGCAACAGAGAATCTTAACCTTTTTTTCACTTTCCTGATGAACATAGAGAACCTTGCACTCCTTTTTCACCCTCCTAGTGAAGGCAGAGAACCTTGACCTCTTTTACACCATCTTAGTAAAGGCAAAGAACCTTGCACACCATTTTCACCTTCCTGGTGAAGAAAGAGAATCTCAAATCACTTTCACCTTCCCCGATGAAGTAGAGTAGTAAGATCCTTTGACACCGAAGAGGTTTTCTTTCCAAAGCTTCCCTCAAGACAAACCTTGACACATGGAGGAACTTAGGTGCAAGTTTGTTGGAGCAACCATGTGGAACTCCCTCTCACACTCCCTTGAAACCCACAAGGATCTTCCCCCTCTCTTACAAACTCCACCCTTTCTCTCCAAAGTTTTAGGCTCTCTCTTCAAGCTTTCTTCAGTGGAAAATAACTCAATGAATGCCAAAAGACTCTTAGAAAGTCTTATGAGAAATCTTAAATAGAAGGCTTAAAAAAACCCTAAAAATTTAATTCTATTGACACTGATCATACATTACCATCCCATATCATCCCATACGATTAGTTTAAATAGCCCTGTTAGTGCTGTACAAAGAATAAGCCTCTATATGATCAGTTTAACTATTTGAGGTAATCATCTAATATGATATAAAGCATCATCTCGTACCATTAGCTCAATCAAATTAGATTATCATCTCATACGATTGGTGGTGAATAACTAATCCCATATAAAGATTGGTTCATATAGTACGATTATTCTAATCATCCAGTATGATATGATTGGATCAATTAATCCAAATTCAATCTCCTAATTATAAGATTAATTTAGGTAAGATTGTATTATATCATACAATATGATACCTATTGTATGGTGTAATTAGTATAAATTTTGAATTTTAAAATATTATTTAAATTATGATTGGCAGCTAAGATCTGGATTTTAATAGATCATCCTGTATGATTTGGATCATACAATACGATTAGTTTAAATAGCTTTAATTATATAATTCATCATTATAATGATTTTTGAATAGTTGATCGTATAGTACTATCTAGATTGAATAGTACAATTAGTTCAAAAATGTATACTTCTATTTTTCTCACTATATCACTCCCTTAAGAGTGTGTGTGCACGATCACCAGGTTAGCATACACCCTTACATGACATGACTGAAGAAATAAAAAATAAATAAATGAATAAAGATTATAGACTCTTTCAACACACCTTTTCTACCAAATCTTGAGCCCTAAATTTTCATTGAATGATGCATGATGTACCAAAAATATTAGTAAACACACAAAAAAATATGAACTATAAATACTAGGAGAAATAAAGAGGAAATCAATAATATTTGTTATCATCAAAATCATAAACTTAGGAGCTTGAGTTGCATCATGTCACCGATTCTTGCATGCTTCTTATCTATTCAAATTAGAGTGGGAAGTCAAGGGCTGTATATAGTTTTTCTATTCCAATAGGAGATGGACTGGCTATGCATTGTAGAGGGCCGGTCGGGAGAGGGAGACAATTGGGAGAGGGATTCATGCATAAGTTTCTATTCAAATGAGAGAGAGAGAGAGAGAGAGAGAGAGAGAGAGAGAGAGAGAGAGAGAGAGATTAGGAGGGGGGGCTGGTCTGATAGAAAGGATGCCACCCATACATCCCATGAACACTCTAATAACCTAATGCATTTAGGTAAAACTAATAACCATCTTACCCCTCTTCTATTTTGAAATCAAAGGCTAAATTAATTCATTGAATTTGAAGAGATTGGAGGGCTGATTTGGCTAATGAAAGTTGATTTAATTAATCAAATTTTTAAGATTTTGATTCAGGTTCATTTGGTTAAATTGATTTGAGTTAGTTAACATTAATTTGATTTAGATCAACTCAAAACACACTAAACTCGATCAATTGAAGCTGTTGAGCTTTACATTTAATTTAAATCAATTCAAATTGACTTGATAACACTTAATAGAGTGTACTTGATTAAAATTAAATTATTTTTAATAAATTTGGGCTCGAGTCAAGTCAAAGTGACTCAATGAGGTTCAATTAAGCTTATTTTCTTTTAGGCAAGTCAGTTTTAATTAATTTAGGCTCAACTCAACTCTATTTAATAATTCATGACATCATCGAGGTTGAATCAAACTTGAATTGAGACGAATCGATTCAATATTGTCAATTTTGTTCAAATCGACTTCAATTAACCATAATATAATTTAATTTTTATTTTGAAAGAAGGATTGACGATGATGATTACAAGCTCTAATAAAAATAAGGTTAACATGGATAAATAAATTATATTGACATGATTTGCACTTTATGTTTCTCTAGCCAAATTTGCATAGTTAACATCATACTATCTTAAAAGATAGATTAATGCTTCACTATCAGTTCAAAAATAGAAACAAAATTTATTTTTATAGTCAAACTCAGTATAGGGAATATACTCTTCATCCCAAATGATAAAATGATATTCACCTATCATTTTAAAAATGAACTAATATATAAAAACTTTATCTAAGTCTAGAGATTTTTTTTTACTCTAGTGAACTTAAGTAGGGTTTAGTTTTTAATAAGTCCTAGATTTCCTATAAAGGCAAGCTCTATAGTTAATTATATCTCAAGATAAGCTTTCAGAAAATTCTCGATTAAAGTGCTAATTATACTTATTTAGATTTACAAAGTTTAGATCAAGGATTTAAATTGAAATCTATCAGTAGGGAAAGTTTTAAGTTTGAAGAATTATTTAGTGAATTAATGGAAGATAGGTATGCATTGTTTAAGTTTCTAGATACCCTTAAACACTCCAGCTTGTACTAATGTTTAGCTTTATCACTTAGGTCTGAGTTTATAGTTTAATAAAAGATAAAATAACTCTCCTAAAAGAAAGAATAAAGAATTTATGCAAATCAAGACCTATGTCTACTTGGAATGGACAGCCAGTTAACAGCCTAAGCATATTTTATAGAAAAATATATTTAGATTGATGTATGTAAGATAGGTATCTTTTGTTTACTTAGTATCAATGATTTTAGTTTAGACTTAATCAGGATTTTCAACATGCAATGCATATAAGTAATGAGCTTTAAATAAATTTTAAACTTAACTTTAAGTCCTCTATGATGCACTTAGTGCATTCTAAAGCTAGAAAAAATCTAATCAAGATGACCAAATTCTAGAAAAGTCCTATAACATAACAGCCTTAAACCTATAAGGGAATAGTTGAGTAACCCCATCGCTGGAATCTCCCTACTTTATCGTAGGCTTGTGTGCTTTGGTATTGTGTATATTACATGAAAAGTAAAATGCACGCATGTATAGGTAAAGTTGTTCATGCGTGTAATACCAAATTACATCATCCAAGACGTAACGCACGTTTCCTTACAAAAGCCAAAACAAATATGCCGCAAAAAAAAACCTAAGAAATAATCTACCCGCTAACGCAATCATAAACAATCCCATATGTATGTATGCATGATGTATGAATATATGAAGCAGTGTAAAATAATTTATAAGGAAATGATGATGTATGTGTGTGTGTGTGTGTGTATATATATATATATAATATAAAGTACTAACCAAGGTTTGCTGGAAAAGAAAGGTGGCAAGCTTCATTACAATAAGCTTAGATTTTCACACCTATAATGATGCAAATCTAAATAATGTTGCATATTAAGGTATTCATGATATAAACATCAGGCATTGGATACTAGATCCTCTATAAAATTTCAATAAGAGAATGCCCTCAAAGGAAGAGGGATCATTTCCTTTCGAAGTCCTATAGGTATATATATATATATATATATATATATATATATATATATATATATATATATATATATATATATATATATATATATATATATATATGTATATTAGCAATCTGCAAGGTAGATTTTCATAACCCATATACTTTTACAACTTGATCAAGGCATACATTTGAATTTAGACATTACATTTACATTGATACTTTTTATGGACATTAAATTTACAATTATAATTAACATTTATAATATACAAAAGAAAAGATGATTTATACTATAATGCGCTAATGCAGGTGTATGTAGGCTAAGTAAAGAAAAGTGCATTGATAGGAAAGTAAAAGTGTTATTGCATGACATGACATCTAAAGTGCAGGAAAGCAAACAAATATGGCAATGGACACCCTTCAATCACACCAAAATAATTACTAGCCTAGCCTAAACTAAAGTTGATTGTCCTAGCAAGCAAATTCTATAATTTGTGTCAAGTTTATGCGGCATTAATAGGTCCTAATAGACTTTATGTTTGAGTTATCAACATTTAAAGTTATTTGTTTATTATAAGCTAAAGGAATTTATTTAATCTGAAATTAAATCTTAATATTTGAATCATTTATTAAAATGTTACTTTAAGGGTTAATGTTATTTAATTTTAAGTTATATAGAATTTGGTGATTAATAACCCCAAGTAAAATTTGGAGTTAAGAATCATTAAAAGGCTCATAATTATAATTCATTTGTTCTCCCACTAAAGGATAGGGCAATTGTATAGAGTACTTTATTTTTTATTAACCTTTTTTTTATAATGATTTATTAATATTTATTTTAAAAAACAATGGTATATAAAGACTTCAAATTATTTTAGAATCTCTAATCAATAAGTCCTAGGCTTATGAATTTAATTCTTTTATTCCCCCTACCCGCCTAATGGATAGAGAAAATACATGATGCCATGGATTTATTATTGATGTACTTAATTATTTAACTTAAATTGGTGGGTTTATCTAATTAAACTTAATTAAGTTTGGTTTATTCTTTAATTTTATTTAATTTTAATCATTTATTTTTTATTAAATACTCTTTCATTTTTATCTTAATTATTATTATTTATTTAATTTTGAATTAATTTTTTTATTATTAAATAAAATTATTTAATTTCTATTTAAAATTTTAATTTATTTTTATTTAATTATTAATAATTATTATTTATTTATTTTTTTATTTATAATTTATTTAGTTTTATTTAATTTTATTATATTTATTAAATTATTGGATTTGTAAACCCTTGATGATGGGTTTTCCTAAAGTTTGACTTTTTTATTTTATGCAAATTATATTTTTATTTTATTTTTCATTTATTATTTTATTTATTTATATTTATAATCAATTTATTTTATATTTTTCTAATTTACATTTAATTAGTTATAATTTTAACAAGTTTAATATATTTATTTAATTCTCTCCCTATAGAAGGAACTTAGGGTTGTGAAATTGATTTATTAAATGACCCTCACTTTATGAGATGATTGACACTATGAGTTAAGGGTGACTCAAAGTACTATCACTAAAAATTTATGGTCAATTAGACTATGGGGTAATTTTATATGATTTAATTTAATACAAATTTAATTATACCCTAAGTTATGATTAAGATTATTTTAAAAGAAATTTTATAATGCTTTTATCTTTCTCTAATTATATATTAAATTTAAAGTTTAATGTAGTTTATTTTATAATTTAATAATTTTTATTTATTTTATTATGAATTTTATAAATTTTAACCCCAAAATTAGAGCTGAAATTTCAGTTTATGAATTAAGTGCCTTAATGGCTCCTAATTAACACCAAATTAATTCCTAGGGTTTAGAATGTAACTAAGTTCAATAGTTTTGAGTTTAATTCCTATTGGAATTGAGTTAAATTTCCAATATTTTTTTAAGTTTACTAGACCTAACTTTAAGTTCAATTACCTAGGTCTACCTATTATTCAATGAGGTTTGAAATTAAATGTGTCTAACCCTTATACAAAAACACATAGAACATAGAAGATTCAAAGCCTAATGCTCTATAGATTATTTGTAGTAATTTTCCAAAATTTTATGTCAAATCTTGACCTATCTATTTGAAAATCAAATCATGGTAGTTGGGGTTTCAAACAAGGTTGAGAAAATTATTGGATATAGAAAAAATCTCATAGTTTACTCCCTCAAAAATTTAATGAAATTAGACAAGTATTTATGAAGTAATCAAGAAAAATTATTGGCATTCAAAGTCAAATTACTTCATATGTATTCCTCAAATTCAATGGATTTTAATTTCATTTTATAGAGCAATAGTTCTTGAGTCCATATAGCCCTAGAATGTGAAATTTGGCTCAGTGAGTGAATTTTTATGATTTTCCAATGCCCTAGGCATTAAAATACATTTAATAAAAAGTTTAAAACTATTTCTTTAAAATAGCACTGACAAGGCTCATACTTTCCAAATGGTGGAGCACCATTGGCAAGGGAAAATGTGGTGGGCAAGCTACTTAACACGTTGACAGCTCTCTTGACCATTCAATCCTACATGGAATAAATAATATGGCTTGGATTTAATCCATCATTCTTTGGGCATGGATGTTTGGATAAGAAGCATGATACGACAAAATTTGGACCATCCACACAAAGTATACGGGCTCGATGGTCTAGATTTCAACTTCTTTCTCTAGTTAGTGGGATGAATAAATTTTCATTTATTTTAAACTTTATGTATGATGGACCTCACTACACCAACTCACTAACAAAGGTTTATACATGCTTATAATCCCATTGTATGAAGTTTGGAAGCTTCATACAATGGGATGGGAAAGTTATTTAGATACTTAGGGTTAGGGCTAGGGTTTAGAATATACATCTGTAAAAGGAGTCTTTTGGTTGGATTTTAATTGGGTTTAGTTCCTTAGATCATATGAAACAACTTTGATGAAGAGGTCTTGGATAAAAAAATAATAGATGATGAGTATAGAAGCTTGAGATGGATAAGTGGTCAAAGCTCCTTGGGTCTTGCCACTAATAATCTCCAAATGGTGGAGTTTGAAGTGAGAAATGTAAAGGAGTGTCTGGGAGAGAAATATGAAAAAAGAACTAGTTTGGAGGAGCTCTATAGTGTGAATAGTCTCTGAATGAATATTTTAAGTCTTTTTTATCTATTACATCTACCAGGGATCATACCAATGGTTGGGATTGCTTGGAGGGGTTTTCTACCAAGTAGACAAGGTTGTTAGGTAGTAGGGATTGGGGTTAAAGAGTGGCCAACAAGGGTGATGGGTACTTGAGGTATTTTTCCCTTTTGGGGAACATTGGGTCGAGCTTGGGATGATTCAAGCCATGGGATAAATTCAAATGAGTATGGGAAATATCTGTAAGGAATTTTAAAATTTTAAGGTGGTTTGACCTATGGAGTGTTGTTTGACCATTCAAAAAGTTTGACTTCTCAAACTTGGTCAATTCACCTATGGTAGACTCTATGGAGCTCCAAGGAGTCAACTAGCTCAAGGCCAATAAGCTTGAGTGAGTGGATTTGAAGTTTATAAGAAGGAAACTAAGCTTGAGTTAGTTTGACCAATCATGGGTTATGTTGACCAAGTCAATCTTTAACTCAAGAAAGTGGACTAGATGAGTGTGACACTTGAGGAACTTCCATATGATTTATTGAGTGATGATTAGTGGAGTATTACAGGCTATAAAGGGTCAATGTAATTATTTGCCCTATTAAATTAGTTTAAACTGGCTCAAACTAGCTTAAGTAGGTTTACTGGGTTAACCCTTAGCTTGGTGAGCCATGTTCATGATTTTAATGTATGAAGCTTCTAATTTGAAGGTTCGTGTAGGGTTCGATGTGAATAGGCCAATATCATGCATGGTGCAATCTACTAGGAAAGTATAATGTAGATTAGGGTTTTGACCTTGTCTCTTAAGTAAACTATGGCATGGTTTAGGGTTTAAACTAGCTTAGGGGCGTTTAAATTTAATTTAAGGAGTTTGGGGTTCAATGGCTAGGTCTAGGTCACCTATATTAGTCATCATATTTCAAGTAGGGTATTAGGTAAGATGAGGTTTGATAGGCCAGGTTAAAGAACTTAAGACTGGTTTCTTACTGCCTGATGAAGCCTTATAACACTGTAGCAATATGGTATTAAGCTTGAGATGGAGTTTCAAAGATTTAGGGTTTGAATTACCTAAACTAAAAATGAGGTCAACAAGGGTTTTTAAATGTTAAGTATATGTAGGATGGCTCCTATAGAAACACTAAAAAGGCTGATTACTAAAATCAATGGCTTAATCATTTATTCCAATCGAATGATTATACAGTATAATTAGTTCAACAAGACAATAAACCCATCTAATCAATGGATTTGTGTTCAAAATTAAAATTTTAGACTAACTTAGAAGAATTAATACAAAAGATATCTCTTGAAGAAAGAGTTTTTATTGGAGCATATTTAAATGGACATGTTAATAGAGAGGAAGATGATTTTAAAAGCATTCATGGTAGACATGGGTTTGGGCGACTAATGAAGATGGTAAGACCATATTAGTTTTTTTAGATTATGCTTTTTTAATTGCTAATACCTTATTTAAGAAAAGAGATGAGCATCACAACATATATATGAATGGATATTATAAATCTCAGATTGTTTATTTTCTTATAAGAAAATTAAATTATTTAGATTGCAAAGATTGTAAAGTTATTCTAAGTGAAAGTTTATGTATCCAACATCACTTATTAATTTTGGACTTTAAGATGAAGGGGCAAGAAATAAAAAATAAAGTAAAGTGATATCTAGGATTAGATGGGGGTACTTAAAGAATATTAACAAAAAAAATTTTTAGAGTAAAATTTTAGATCTTAAGATTTTGTCTAGGCATAAGGATGCTAATGTTATATTGGAAAAAGTGGCTAGTGATATTAAGAATATTACAAAAGATGTGCTTAGAGTATTAAAGGGAAAAACACCTAATAATAAAAATAGTTGGTGGTGGAATCTAAATGTGTAATAAAAGATAAAAAATAAGAAGATTTATTATAAAAATTAGTTTAGATGTAAAAATTTTGATAATTTGGAAAGATATAAAGAGACACGTAAGGAATATAAGAAAGCAATATGCGATGCAAAGATCTTAGCTTTTAATGATTTATATAATAGATTGGATATTAAGGAGGGAGAAAAAGATAGGAGTAGTAAGCATTTAGTTCATGTGAAGTGTTTTAAGGATGAAGATCAATAAGTATATTTCTTAGAAGATGATATTCAATAGAGGTGGATGAGATATTTTGCTAATCTTTTTAATGAAGATTGTGAGAATACGATTAACTTTAGTGACCTTAGCACCCCAAATGAAAATAAATATTTTTATTTTTATTGTCGTATTAGTAAAACTAAAGTTAGAGAGGCTTTAAAGAAAATGAAGTGTGGAAAAGCTATTGGCCCTGATGATATTTCATTAGAGGTGTGGAAATTCTTAGGAGATGAAGGAATTTCTTGGCTTACTAAACTTTTTAATACTATTTTGAAGACTAAAAAGATGACAAATGATTGGAGAATTAGTGTGTTAATTTCTATTTTTAAGAATAAAAGTGATGCACAAGATTGTACGAATTATAGAGGAATTAAGTTAATGTGCCATATTTTAAAACTATGGGAGCGATTTATGGAGTGTGGTTGTGGCATGATAATAATGTTTCTCAAAATCAATTTGGATTCATGTCGGGTAGGTCTACTATGGAAGCCATATATTTATTGAGAGGTTTGATGGAGAAATATAGAGAGAATAAGGAGGATCTACATATGATATTTATTGATTTAGAGAAAACATATGATAAAGTTCTAAGAGAAGTGATGTAGAGAGTTCTTGGAAAGAAACGAGTTAATAATGCTTTTATTCAAATCATTAAAGATGTGTATGTAGGAGCTATTACTTGTGTTCAAACACAAGGTGGTTTGACCAAGTATTTCCTTTTTCGGATGGATTACATTAAGGATTAGCCTTATGCCCATATCTTGTTGCTTTAGTCATGGATGTTCTCACTAGACATTTGCAAGAGGATGTACCTTGGTGTAAGCTTTTGCTGATGAAATTCTTCTTGTTGATAAGACTAGACAGGGAGTTGAAGGTAAATTTGAATTATGGAGGTCAACCTTAGAGCTTAAAGGTTTTCTCTTGAGTAGATCTAAAACTGAATATATGGAGTGTAATTTTAGTAGAAATAGACCTAGTGGGGGGATTTTAACTTTGGGTGATCAAGTAATTAAGAAGAGTACATGTTTTAGATATTTTGGATCTATTGTTCAGAATGATGGTGAAATAGATGGGGATATTATCAGTAAAATTCAAGTTGGATGGTTGAAGTGGAGGAATGCATCAACCTTGTTGTGTGATAGAAACGTCCCCCTCAAACTTAAGGGAAAATTCTATAAGATGGTGGTGAGACCTGCAATGCTTTATGGTGCAGAATGTTGGCCATTAAAAGAGAAGCATAATACTAAGTTAAGTGTTGCAGAGATGAGGATGCTCAGGTGGATGAATGGATTTACCCTTAGAGATAGGTACGAAATGAGCATATACATGAAAAGGTTGGAGTAGCTCCAATGGAAGGTAAGATTAGAGAGAGTCGCTTAGATGCTTCGGTCACATAAAATGATAGCCTTCCGATGACCCGATTAGGAAAGTAGAGGTATTAGATTTGACTTATATTATGAAAGGTAGAGGTAGACCTAAAAAGACTTGGTTAGAAAATATTAGAAATAATCTTTCTTATTAGATTTAAATGAAAATTCGACTTTTAACAGGACAAAATGGAGAAAAAGGTTTCATATACCCGACCCCACATAGTGGAACAAAGGATTGATGTTATTGTTGTTGTAGACTATACGATTTATATTGTATAATATGATTAGTTTATTTTCTAGTGATCAATATATATATGATTAGTAGTCATACAAACATACTCTCTATTTGTTCGACTTTTATGATATATTTATCATACATTATGAAGTATCTCTAATTAATTTTTGTAATTACAATTGTAGATTCTCGGATATAAAATAAGTAAATATCATAGATAATCATAAATTATAGAATGAAACATAAATTACAATTTATTCAAATTTGAATTTGTCTATTTATATAAAGATCTGATGAATGGTTGGTTTAATTTACATATAATTAATCATATGGCTTGATCATAGTCATAAAGTATGATTAGCTTTAATTAATTTTATATATTTTAATAAATTTTTAAAATTTCCCTTATACAACGTATATCGTATAATATGAACAAGTTCATACCATTTGATGTATTACCTTATAAGTTTTCTTATTATTTTACTCTCGTATGTGTTCTTAGTTATTTAGCAAATCATACACCTAAAACATTTACAAGAAGTCTCAAAAGTGAAAAATTAAATTACAAATTATATTGCTATGGAAATCTTCTTACAAGTCACTATCTCTTAGTCTTGATTAATTATGTATTTATAATTTCCATCTTGTGAATGTCCAACATTATATGATTCATCATTCTGATTTATCTATAGTGTTAGGTTTAAATAAAAAGTTATGCTCATATAAATTTATTAGTTTTATTATTACAATCAAAAATATTTGTTATCATAAAAACCCTAGCTATCTCACTAGGTTCATAAGGCCTAAAAAAAATAATCCATAAAATTTAATAGATCTCGACATGTAAATCTCAGAAATCTCTTGGATGAGAGCTTTGAACTCTCAAATGGAAGCATTTTACGATATAATTTCGGGAAGCATCAAAGGTATAAATACTTATAAGAATTTCTCATACAAAAGATTAAAAAACTCATCAAGAATGAGAGAGAGAGAGAGAGAGAGAGAAGTTGTAAAGAAAAACTTTCTCCCTAAAGTTCTTAGTAGTCTCTATCTCCCAAACCATATTTTGGGATTTTAGATAAGTGTATTTGTCTTCATTAAAAACCTTAGAAAAGATGTTTATTAAATATGTCAACTTGATTGTAAATATGTCAACTTGATTGTATAGTCCAATCCAGGGACTATATACTACAATAAATACAATTAGCCTTAAGACCAAAAAAAAAAAAAAGAACTCCCTTTTTGATGAGACAACATGATATGCATCATATGACATAATTAGCATGGTTTTCAAAACCGAACCAGACCGGCCGGTTCGACCGGTTTAACCATGAACCGGTCCGGCGGGCGGTCCGATTTAATGCTAGAATCGACTGGCTTTAGAACCGGCTAAAAACCGCTCCAAAACCTCGTTGAACCGGGGAACCGCCGAACCAGATGGTTTTAAAAGAAGCGGCCGGTTCTAAATTTTGTAAATCTCAGGCGTCCATCCACGATTTAACACGCGTAGGGAAAATTTGATGTATAGTATCGCTAGTTTTCCCTAATATGAATTCGGCGGAAGGTATTTCGATGACTCCAAGTAAGCTAGACGAGATCGACTCCTCCATCCACAAGCAGAAGCCGAAGGACTCCTGCGACCATCTCCAACCATCCACTTTTGGTGAAGCGGGACATAGAAACTCAACTTATAAGGATATCTTTCATGAAGAAAATTAGGAGATATATGATTTTCCTTTTGTAGAATTATTAAAATTATTGAACAATGAAAGAGAAACATTAGTAACTCCATATATGTATTATGAATGTATTTTTTTTTTTATTTGTTAGTGTGAAGTGTCACAATTTTACTATAATATTTTGCTTATTTATTTAATATTATGTGCACATTTTCAGATATTTTAGCTTCAGTAATTGGAGATAGAAACTATAAGATCTCAAAAATTTCTTTTATACATTTTAGAGAAAGAGAACTGAAGATGATCTGCATTCCTCAACACCCAACACATAAATTATGCTCGACAAAAGGTATGCATTTTTCAAAAATTTCTCGTTTGATTAGTTATTTACTTATTTATGAAATATTTGCTTATATTTCAATGACTTATTTGATGTCACATTTATATTGTGTGTCATATTTTTATGTTTTATAAATTTAATTGATGCAATATTTATGTTATTTGATTAGTTTAATATGAAAATGGAATGTAGAGTGAAGTTATGAGAGGAAAATTTTTTGTTCATTTTATAAATTTTAATAATATTACTATTTATTACGTCATCCGGTTCGACCGGTCAAACCGTAAACCTCTTCTTCTTCCGGTTCATTGTCCGGTCCGGTTTTCAAAACCTTGATAATTAGTACATTTTTCCAACTCTAGAAAAACTCTTCTTTGTTTGATTAGACTATACAATCTTCTCGTACAGTACAATAATTTTCTAGATTAGATATTTAATTTTCTCATGTATTCTCAATTCTTAATTAGATATATTACCTATATAATAGTACATATACAATATATATTCTAATTTCAATTCACCTATTTAAGAAATGAACATATGATAATATGCAATTTTACTATAATTGATTGTAAGGTTTGATTGGTGCCATGTAGTATAATTAATTCTAGAATTTTAGCTTTGAATTTACAATTAATTTGTACGACTTGCTCTTTCAGAGTTATCAAAAATATCATACGTACAATATAGTAAGATGTAGATCATATAATATGATTTTCCATTGACCATGTTATCTTAATTAACTATTTTAAGTAATTTTCTAAGGCATTATTTAACTTAATTTTGCTCACATATGTGTATGCCTTGTTGTATTCCCATACTACTTATAGGAAAAGCTCAGCTTTCCCCATTTTATTTCCTTCTTATATTACATCCACAAACTATCACATACCCATAAATTATGCTCATTCCTACTCTCAAATCTAATTGGGTCTCTCTGCATCATAGTTTTCAATCATGGATAATTGGTCTTTGAATGTAATGGACTTTTTTTTCATGTGCAATTATAAGAAAAATATTGGGGTAGGAAACCATTTATAATTGAGGTCCATGAATGGACTCATTAAAGAAAGACAAGGGAGACCAATTGGGAAGAATTTTCTTTGTTGGTTCTAGCTAGCTTAACCTTCGAAGGAACATGGTATTCTTTAACAAAATCCATAAATAAAGCCTTATATTTACCGAGCAATACATGATGTGTCAATGTCAAATAAGACAAACAAAAAAGAGTAGAAAGATTAGCAGTATCAATTAGCCAATCAAGAATACAAACACGATGGAGTAGAGGTTTAGATAATGAGAAAGAATATTATCAACAATTCTTGAAGAAGACTTCACTGAGAACTCCAAGAAACAAGAAGCAAGTATCAGTTCCCCTCTTTCTCCATATTGTTTACATGAATAATAGATTTAATAGATAATCAAAAGACAACTATTGTCAATAATATGGTGTCAAGTATGAAATTGATAATATGATCTTGGGTCGGTCATGTGGACTTTGGTAACTTTAGTAGTCATAAAATGGAAATGAGAAATTTGAAATAGCACCACTTTTTCTATAGGTGATGAATCAATTGTTAGCATATAATACCAAATGATTGAAAGTGATTGTAATGATAAAATGATATAATGTGAATATATATGCTGCTGAAATGGAACTATATATGCGAGATTAAGAGGTTCCTTATAAAAAATGGTAATTGCCCAACAAATGGTTTGACAACCATCATTTCAATATAGAATGATGTTGGAGCACAATGACATGACTTGTGCGCTAGCTCAAATGCTGAACCCATGGAGAGCTAAGATTGATGCTAACAAGTGTCTCATGAAACTCAAGATGTAATTCTCCACAATCAAATAATTGTGAAATTTACTATGGTGATAAAACGACTCTTTCATCAATTGAATAAATTTATATGTGATGAGAATTTGACTCTTAATAGGACACATTGGAAAAAGGGATTCATGCAGCCGACCCTACATAGTGGGATAAAGGCTTGTTGTTGTTGTTGTTGTTGTTGTTGTTGTTGTTGTAGGGTAGATGTATGAGTTCAGGTGAAAAAGTATTATCATTGAAAATGTTTTGTAACTTGAAAACCCTAGCTCCCATGACGATTTTATCTCTCCTCACAGAAACTTTTCTCAAAATATTCTGAGCGAATTATTTTAGATGTTAATGCTACACCATTTTATGATAGATCCAAATGCGGTTCTTTTTTCGGTTTGCTCACCTATTCATGTATGCAGAAATAGAACAAAAAAATAAGGTAATTGGAATGGGAGCTTATATTAAAATTAAGGAGACAACATTTTCATATTTTAAATCGCCGCGTATAAGATCTTATGAAAAAAAAATATATTTTTTTAATTATTCATAGTTAATGATAATTTATCAAGAACTTGGAGAAGCAGAGCCAACTTCACCCACCAACAACTGATCTTATAAATAATTGTAATGCTTATACGAAAGCATATCACCAAAAAAATCAACACATGCGCGGAAAAAAATTATATTCCGTACCTATACATCTTTTTTTTACCGTACTTATACATCTTATGTTTTTGCCACATGCATATAATCATCCACATCGATGAATATGCTACCATTTTTTAAGAAAACATGCAGAAGAGTGAAAGAGAGGGGTGATGCTGGCTTAAATTCAGTTCATCATAAAGCTGTAATTAATTGACTGATTCGGAAAACTTCACAGAAGATAAAGTCAGAAGCATATTATTTTAACAAAATATTATAGCATATAATTTTACAACAGTCGTAGTACAATCTGCAGCTTATTTAGCATGCATTCACCAATCACGAATAAGAAACCAAGTGGATAATCGACTGCTGATACTCTTTTCGGAAATAATCAGTCCTTCAATGAATAAGATACGTCAGCACAAGTGCTATCAGCATAAGCATATAAGCAATTCCTTGATCTATCGCTTTAGCTGCAATGATCAAATCAGAACAATTAAAAACTTCGTAAATGCCAATTCTAAATTCGTCAAATTATAAGAACGTAATTTCTCAAAATGTAAGCTAATTCAAAATTATACTCACTCACCATCGTTTCTGTAGGCTTCTGTTATCTCAGAGATATTCTGCAAACCCAAAGAAAGACATGGATGCAAGAAAATAGAAAGAAGAAAGTAGGCCATGAGCAGCAGAGCTGGAACTTTCATTGAGGTCATCTTCAAACTCACAATGGAATTTCAGAATGCAGTGTGTGGCTTCTCCTAACCCTCGGGTACCAAGATATATATAAAGGAAGGCTTCGTGCACGAACGTGGCTACCTGCGCCGCGAGACAGCGTACCTTAGAACAAATTCAACGATGTGGCCCACCCCGACCAGCGTGGTAGATACCTACTGGCTTTTCCCACTGAGTTTGACTTCTTGCATTAAGAAATACCGGTAGGCCGTAGCGATCACCACAAATGGACACTTGCGACTTTTTACCGCGGGGTAATGGTGTTGGACTCGACGTGGAGGCTGATCGAACAGAAGATCTGGTCCGACGGCCGCCGTCCGCCGTAGTGAGTGAGGACGAGTTTGATGGGAAGACGAAGGGTCAAATTGTAAAGCTTTGGCCTCGATCGACTCGACCATTTTGTATGAATTGGGATCCACGGGTCGGTTGTGTAAGTGTTAATTTTGTCCAAATGGTTGATTTATCACGCATGAGTGCCCGATTTCTGATAAATTGTTCAAAGTTTGGTTATGAACTTTGACTAATGGTGAATTGAGGCGACATTAAATAGAAAGAAATGTTTGAATTAATCAGGACAATTAGTCTTTTATTTTGAAATGAGTTGTCTTCTAGATTTAATTATTGGGATTATCTTTAAGTTTTGTGGAAAAAATTGAACGAAAACTGATTCCTATGTCCACTATATTTATCTTATTTAGTCTATCCGAATTTTTATATATTTGAAAACTTTAAATTTTGTTTTATTCATCTTTTTATTACTTTGAATTAGAACAATTCATAAATCCTTATAATCAAGAGGGGGGACCCCACTAAAAAAATGTTTTTTTATTTGTTATTTTTTATTTTTTATATAGCATAATTATTATTTATTATTTATTAAAATAAAACTATAGTTAAATTATGATTTTTATGATTTTAAAATCTATTTATACCTTTGATTTTTATATAAAAAGAAATTATATTAGGATATTACAATTAGAATTTTATTATGATATATTAAATTTTTTAGAATTTGATTTTCATATAAATATTTGATTCTATTGATATTAGGATATTATAAGTTGAAATAGATTTTTTTTGTTCTGATTAATATAACAAGTCGGCTACTAATCCGAATTAGACATTAGTGTATGAATGATATTTTAGTCAATACATTAAAAAATAAATATTTAATTGTATTGAAATTGAAATATTTATTAAAATTTTTTAGAATACAACGACTAAGCATTATAAGTTTTATTTTTCATCTTATACTTTACCTTTTTTAATTAATAATTATATTTTTTTTAATTTCCAATATTGGCCTCAAATTTGGATAAAAAAGTTGAGAGAATATTTGAAAAACAATTTAAGAAGTACTAAATATTAAGTTAAAAAATATAATAATAATAATAATAATAATAATAATAATAATATAAATAATAATATGAATAAAAAACAAATAACAAGAAATAATTAAGAAAAGAATAATATTTAAGGAAAATAATAATAAATATAAATAAGTTTAGAATATAAAATTAAATGAATATTCTCTCACTTTTTTTTAATTTAAAATTATAATTTTCTCTCTCACTAAAACGGACTTGTAATAAAGTCTTCCCAAGTCACCTCCCAAACCATCATTTGGAGAAGATTCTTATATAAAAGCTATTGGTCCTTTTGTCACAACTTCTCCAAGGTTAGGCAGGGTGCTTGGGATATTTTTGGTAATGTGGCTCCTAGGTTTGTTTGTCCAACAAACTTTTCAATGTGAAATTGGCTCTTAAAGGTTCTAATAAGAATTCATCAACTTACATGCACAACAAAATTTGAATGCTATAAAAGAATCAGAGGTCTAATTTCTTTAAATCAAGAAGCCAATCCACTAGATAGAAACCCTTGGGGGAAGTTGTAAGACCTAGTTGAACTATCCCTAGGCGCACCAAGAGTGGGGGGGAGTGAATTGATAATTTTAAAAAAATACTAAAAAAAATTATTATTTTTTTTTTTGTTTTAACCAATATTGGAAAATTCTAGTCAAGTTAAATCTAGAGAAATATATATATAAGTTGTAGCAAATTAAAAATTTGATTTTCTTTTCCAAAATTTTATAACACAAATAAATCAAGAGAAATATATATATATATATATATATATATATATATATATATATATATATATATATATATATATATATATATATATATATATATATATATATATAATTTTCTTTTCTAACACAAATTAAATATAACCATACAAGATTACTAATTCAACTGATGTTTGCAATGAAATTTAACTTTATGTAAGAAATTAAAAATACAGAAAATAAATGAGCAAAAAAAAATATCAAAATTTTATAGTGGTTCAGTCAACCTTGACCAACGTCGACTCCCTAGAGTCCTCCTCTCTCAGTATTACACTAACACTATAGTGATTCTCCTTTAGCCGCCACACCGAGGTGGAGAAGCCCTTACAAATAACTTCCACCAAACCTGATGTAACGAAGAATTGAAAGCTATGTCACCCTCCTATTAATGGCAGCAAAACTTTAAAATCTTTCTCACCCTTCAGGTGTTGGCAAAGAACATTCGATCATTTTCACCCTCCTAGTGAAGCTAGAAAACCCATGACCCTTGACCTTAAAGCTTCTCTCCCAAGAGCAACTTCAAGAACTCACCAAGACCCCTGGAGGCTACACTACCCTTAATAAAGGCTCTATCTAGGAGGAATGTACTCAATCTCTCAAATTAAGCTCTAGGTACTTACTTCAATCCATATAATATCTTCTTTAATTTAAATACATGATTGAGAAATTAAGAATTTTCAAAATTTGAGGGTTGCTCAATATATACATCTTTCATAATCACCCCATTTAGAAAGACACTCTTAACATCCATCTGATATAATTTGAATCCTCTAAAGTAAGCAATGGCTAATAGTACTCTAATGGCTTCTAACCTAGCTACAAGGGTAAAGGTCTCCTCAAAATCAAATCTTTCAATTTGATTATACCTCTTAGCTACTAATCTAGCCTTATTCATAATCACTATACCAGAGTCATTCATTTTATTCTTAAAAGTCCACTTAGTTCCTACAACACTTTAGACCTCAGGTCTACTACCTAGTTCCCACACATCATTCCTAACAAACTAATTTAATTCTTCTTGCATAGTTAGGATCCAGAATTCATTGGCTATGGCTTGATATATATTGGTTGGTTCTACCATAGAGATGAATGCATAATAACTAACCTTCTTTCTAAGTCCATGCCAAGTTCTAACACCTATAGGTGGATCTCCTAGAATGAGTTAACTTGGGTAACTAGATGAGTATCTCCAATCTCTAGGTAAAAGGCTCCTATGATTCTTCTCTTTCTCCTAAGTAAATGGATTATAATCCTTGAGTGGCCTCTACTTCTTCATTTACTTCTAACCTAAGCTCAAAAGATTTATCTGATTCATCAAATATGACATGGGTAGACTCTTTTACTACTAAGGTCCTCTTATTAAAGATCCTATAAGCTTTACCAACAGATGAAAATCCTAAGAAGACTCCTTCATCAGATTTGGGATCAAACTTTCCAAGAGGTGATTTTCCATTAATTAGAATAAAGCATCTATAATCAAAGACATGCAAGTGAGAAAGGTTGTGAGTCCTACCCTTAAGGAGCATATAGGGTGTCTTATTTAACTTTGATCTAACATTGACCCTATTTAAACCATAACTAGCAGTATTTACTACTTCTACCCAAAAGTATCTAGGAAGATAATATTTATCTAATGTGGCCATAGTAGCTTCTATTAATATTTTATTCTTCCTTTTAGCTATTCCATTCGGTTGAGAGGTCGTAGGGGCAAGAAATTTATGCTCTATCCCTATATATTGACAAAAGGATTCAAACATATCATTTTTAAACTCTCCACCATGATCACTATGAATAGTCGAGATATCAAATCCTAATTTTCATGTGTATCTAGGTGGAGAAGGTTATAAATTAAAAAAAAAAGGTTTTAAATTCTTCAAAAAATTCTTTCTTTTGTGCAAGAAATCTAACCCAGGTGAATATAGAGTAATCATTAAACAATCATAAATCCATATGATTTATCTCATAAGCTGGATGTACTAACATGTCCAAACAGATCCAAATCATGAATTTCTAATGGCCTAGAGGTGATGATGTCCTTAATTGAATGAAATGATGACTTAATTTTCTTTCCTAGTTGGCAAGCTTCACACATGTGGTCTTTAGTGAAATCTAACTTGGGTAAGCCTTTAATTAAGTCTTTCTGGGTAATCTCCATAAGGGTTTTCATGCTTGTATGATATAGTCTCTTATGTTATGGCCAGGATTCATCAACAGTGATTTTCAAACACAAAGAACTAGAATATTTAATATAATTCAAATCAAACATATACACATTATTAACTATTTTTCCTTCTAGAACAAATTTTCCATTCAAACTAATCATGCACTTTGTGGATAAAAATATAATGTTAAATCCTTTGTCACACAACTGGCTAATCCAAAATAGATTATACTTTAAACCATCCACAAGTAAAACATTCTTAATATTAAAATTCTTTGAGTTTCCAATTGTACTTGAGCCCATCACTTTCCTAGTGGTGTTATTTCCCAGTGTGGCATTGCCTCCTGACCTGACCTCCAGCGTGATGAACTACTTCTTATCTCCAATCACATGCTTTGATCATATGCTATCTAGGTACTATATACACTCATAAGGCCTTTTGTGATAACACTCCTACAAAGTTAATCAATGGTTTGATTTGATAACCCAAGTGAGTTTGTGTTCCACCTTATATTTTGTTGAATGACTTGCATGCATGTTATGCTATGGTGCAAGTGATTTAGGCCTCTACACTAAATGTGTCCTATGGTGTATTATGCAAGTGCGGATGATGTGACCCAGCATGCCACAAGAATGACACCTAACCTCAAGGAACTTTTTTACTAGTTTATGTTGGGGGATGTGCCTCTTTCTATGGGTACTTGATGCATGTAATGATATGGGGTTATACCATTATGTCAATGTAGGTGGTGGTTTATTGTGTTGAAGTGCATGGTCTTTTACTTTTAGGAACTCATTTTAAACTTTTAAAGCATGTAACTTCTAATTTTAATGCATACTCATTATGGTCTAGTTCAGTTGTAAATACTTCTAACTATTTGTATGAATCTTCTAACTCAAGATGCTTTAATTTCAAGATTCATATGCATTAGTTAGGTCAACATGCTTTTTATTTAATGCATCAAACTCATCAAGTAAAGATATGTGATTACAATCTAGAGCAGAATGTTCAACTCTTGGGCTATCATGCTCCTTTTGTAAAGTAGAAAAATTAGTGTTTAAGCTAGTATACATCTTCTTGAGCTTCCTATATGAATCATGATTTTTTTTAGATATAATAAAAAGTAAATCATAGGATAACTGACATACCCCATCTTGATCTGACTAATCAGGACTATCATTAGCCATGAGACACAAACTAGTTATCTCATCCTCTTCTTCCTGTTTAGATGATTCTAAGGTGGAGTCAGCCCAAAAAGCCTTCTGTGTCTGTTGCTTTCCCATTTTAAACTTTTCCTTCACTTCACCCTTCTCCTTCATCGGGGTGAGTTTTCAAATTGGGTTAGTCAGTTTGCAAGTGACCTGGTTTTGTGCATTCAAAATAAATTGTGTCAGATGCGCTTTAAAATTTTTATTACTTTACCTTTACTCCATTGTTGTTATGCTTTTTTTAAGAAAGTTTTTAAATTATCGAGTCATTAGTGCAATGTCATCATCCTCCTCAGCTATAAAGCTATCACTGTCTGAGTCATTGGCTTTCAAAGCCACAATTTTCTCTTTTTTTCCTATCACCTACATCAAGTAATCTCTTACTCATGCCTTGATAATAGGCAATGAGTGATTCAAGAAAGTTATCAATGGAATACACATTTAGATCTTTAGATTAAAAAATTACAGTAACCTTAGCATCATAAATACTAGGTAGACAATATAGAATTTTGTTAATTTTTTTTAGAATTAGAAAGTTCTCAACCTAATATATGTAGGGATGTCACTATCTAAGTTAAACTAGTATATATTTTAGAAATTGTCTCGCTAGGTTGTGAAATAATTCATAGTCATGTAGTAAAAAATATGTAACCTAGAATGTTTTACTTCACTAGCACCCTCATATGTGATGCACAGTCTATCCCATATTTCTTCCTCATAGTACATATAGACAATCTCATGTAATCCTTAGATTTAAATGCATAAAAAATTAATTCAAGCACTTTATATTTAATTGAGCAATCTCTTTATCCTCATTACTCTATTCAGTAAATATGAAATTAGTTTTGACTCCTTTAACTATATGTGATGGAAGTGAATTACCAGTTTGAATCATGTACCAAATTCTAAAATCAATAGATTATAGATATATAGAAATGCAAATTTTCCAAAAATTAAATAGAATATTTTAAAACAGAAGTAGACGGGTTATATAATAACCCTCTGTTATAATGTTATTACCAAAATGCATTATAAAATCTTTACTTGATCACAAATTCGAAAACCTACCCTGATACCACTTGAATGTTTGGGAGAAGTTTTAAGACCTCGTTGAATTATCCCAAGGTGCATAGGAGGGGGGAGGGGGTGAATTGGTTATTTTAAAAAATACTCAAAAGAAAACTTTTTTCATGTTTTAACCTATATCAAAATTTATAAAAAAATTCTAGTCAAGTGACTAAAACAAGCGAAAGTAAATTCAAAACTTGATTTTCATTTTCAAAGTTTTTAAACATAAGTAGATTAAGAAATATCTATTTTTTTCTAACATAAATTAAACCTTACCAAGTAAGATTAGTAATTTAACTAAAGTTTGTAATGAAAACAAAACTACAGTTTGCATTGAACTTTAACTTCGTGTAAGAAATTGAAAATGTAGAAAATAAAGGAGAAGAAAAACTAGAAAAAATATACCATAATTATATAGTGGTCCGATCAACCTTGACCTATATCTACTCGCTAGAGTTCTCCTCTCTGAGTATTGTACTAACACTATAGTGACTCTCCTTTAGCCCCCACAGTACAGTAGAGAAGCCCTCACAAATCACTTCCACCCAATTCGGTGAGGCAAAGAATTGAAAGCTATGTTACCCTCCTAGTGAAGGTAGAAAACCTTTAAAATCTTTCTCATCCTCCTAATAATGGTAGAGAACTTTCAATCTTTTTCACCTATCTGGTAAAGATAGAGAACCCACGACCCTTTACCTTAAATCATCTCTACCAAGAGCAACTCTAAGAACTCACCATGGCCACTAGAGGAAGCAAGGTGTAAGCTTGCCTGGAGCACACGTGTGAAAACCCATCACACTCCTTCTCTCTCAAGCATAATCTCACCTGCTTCTCCCTCTCCAAGCCCAAGATCTCTATCAAGAATTCTCCCTTAGTATTTCTTCAAAAACCAAAAGTTTTTTTTAGAGACAACTATGAATTGCTTAAGTACAAGGCTTAAAAAAACCCTAAGTTTTGAATTAAGCCACCACTATTCGTACAATACGATCTCAATCTGTACAATACAATTAGTTCAAAATTAGGGTTCATTTAATATAATGGAACAATCATTCAAATGAACTATTTAATTTATGCATACTTATTATATAGTATGATCCAATATTTGTATAGAACAATTAGTTTAATTTTCTTCTGTTCATACAGGATGATCAACGGGATGATTGGAAATTATCTCTATCAATCATCTAGTATAATTTACATCGTACTATATGTTTATTTTAATCATCAATGATTTATCCAGTATGATTAACATCATACTATACAATTATTTCAAAAAATTAAAGTTTCATCCAGTATTATATCCGGGATGATCATATTTCATCTATGTTAGTCGTATAGTATGATCCATATCATACAGTATAATTGATCAAATTTATTAAACCTTAATTTGATTGACTAATCACGGAGATTAATTTAAGTAAGATTTTAAATATCATACATTATGATTAGGATCATTCAGTATGATTAGTTCAAAAATTAATTTTTAAAATACTCACTTAAATAATCTGGTGACTAGGATTTCCTGATGGAAATGAATCATACTATATGACTAGTTCATAAGCATTAATTATAAAATTGGTTATTAAAACTAATTTTTCATATAATTGATCATACTGTATGATCTCAATCATATGGTACAATTAATTTAAAAAAATTTCAACTCACTTTTCACTTCCCTATGTGTGTGTGCATGGTCGCCAATTTAGCATACACCCTAACATCGGCAGACTAAAAATATAAAATAAAAGAATTTGAAAAAATAAGCATTTTCAAAAAATATCCTATTCTACCCAAACTTCAGCCTTGATCATTCTTGAGCGGTGTATGATGTACCTGAAATGTTAGAGCACAAAAAAAATAATATGCAATACATATGCTAGGAGAAATAAATATTCAATCAATAATATTTATTTTTATCAAAATCATAAGCTAGGGATCTTGGATTGTAACACACCTTGTTGGTTGGGCTTCTCTTATTCAGAAGGATCTTATAAAGGCTTTATAATATAAAAATAGTTGGATTATACAAAGCGCTCAATGTTTTTGGCTTATGAAAGAAGAAGATAATATAAAATTTCCTTATCAAAATATTCAAAATAGGAGAAATAAAAATCATAACAAGGATATTCAGTCTAATCAAGGTTCTTTCCACTCTCAATAGGATATCTCCATTAAATCCACTAGTTATTCTCTTCTCTCTTTATTAGAGACAAGAACTCTAAACAAATCAATCATTTAATTTCTTTTGGCCCTTGACTATCTACTCATGATCAACATCATTTTATGATGGATTTATATGATATGGATATTAAGGAAACTCTTTTTGATATTAGTAATGACAAAGCTCTTGGTCCTAATGATTTCACTTCTAATTTTATAGTGATGTGATGTAAGGAGTATTGTGTGATCTTTTATCATCAATGATCAAATATTTTTTTACTATTACCCACATACTTGATAGGATTAGATAGTCAACTTTAATTCCTAAATCTCTAAATTCTAGAAATATAGTTAATTTTAAGATTATCTCTCTTTTTATGTCATCTCTACAGTTATAGCTAAATAGCTTACTAATAAATAAAAAAACCTTCTTCTAAACTTATCCAACTGGCTTAAGCTGCATTTATATCTAATAGTGATATAGTTGATAATACTTTCTTAGCCAATGAGATTCTAAGAGAGATGAATTAAAATTTTGTTGTTAAAGATTTCTTTATAAGATAGATCATAAAATAACCTTTGATCTTACTTCTATATCATTCTTCTATAATATACTCCTCACTCTTGTCTTACCTCTGTTGCAAATCTGGTTTTGATGATGACAAACATGTCTCTATTGTGTTTTGCTTGGCTAACCCGTTTCATGCACAAAAGATCACGAGCAACTCAAGCCAACTCAAGATCGGGTCCAAGTGTGTCTAAGTGTATTATTTTCTTTTTCTTGAGTCAATTGTAATGTAACTGATACCCTAGCTAAGTAACATTACACACACACACTCAGGCGGAGAGCATGAGTGAGTTAGAGTTTCTGTTCATTTTTTTGTTCAGATCATCCTGGAAGATATTCACATCATCCTGGACGATCCAGTAAAAACAAAAACCCTAATTAGGGAGACCAAGTTAAGAGGGCCTGATTAAGCAGATCGTCCTGGATGATATTTGGATCGTACAGGACGATATGCTCAAATCAGAAATTCTCAGCCGCCAGATCAAGTTAGGCAAGTTTTCATTTTTAGATATTTGGTCTGATCGTCCCGGACGATACGTGTATCGTCCTGGACGATTCAGTACAATCATGCCTAAATTAATCTGGTAATTAAGGAAAGCAATTTATATTTGATTGATATGATCATATCATCCTGGATGATCGAAGGATCGTCCCGGACGATCATGATCGTCTTGTGCATTTCAGCTGTACGACCCGAACTGTGTACAGGATGATTTGGGCACTTTTTGAACTAATCGTACAGGACGATATCCTTATCGTCATGGATGATCAAGTCATTTTTTGGTTGTCCAACACAACTTTCTCTGGACGATCCGAACTGTCTTCTGGACGATATTCCTCGATTTACACTAATCGTCCCGGACGATTGCAGGATCGTACGGGACGATATGAACAACTTTTTGAACTGATCGTCCAGAAGAGCCAGATCGTCCAGGATGAAACAACTGAATTTGAACTGATTATACAGGACGATCTATCGATCGTCCTTGACGATCTTGGCCAACCAGTTGAGATTTAGGGCAAATTTTAAGCCCTCCTATAAAAGAACTTTTTCTTGGAATAAGAAAAATCTTTTGCCACTTTCCTTCCCAGAGAAACCCTAGAGAGAGAGAGTTTGGGAGAGAGAGAAAGGATCTTGTGAGGGGGAGTTAGTGAGGGATTCACTAAGGTTGCTCCAAGCATGGATCAGAGTTGTCTTCTCCGCTCATCGACTTGTTGCAAATCTGGTTTTGATGATGACAAACATGTTTCCAGTGTGTTTTATTTGGCTAATCTGTTTCAGGCACAAAAGACCACGAGCCACTCAAGCCAACTCAAGATCAGGTCCAAGTGTGTCAAATGTATGATTTTTCCTTTTATTGAGTCAATTGTAATGTAACTAATTCCCTAGCTAAGTAACCTTGCACACACACACTCAGGGGGAGAGCTTGAGTGAATTAGAGTTTCTGTTCATTTTTTGTTCAGATCGTCCTGGACGATTTTCACATCGTCCTGGACGATCCAGCCAAAACAGAAACCCTAATTAGGGTGACTAAGTTAAGAGGGTCTGATTAAGCAGATCGTCCTGGACGATCTCCTGATCGTACAGGACAATATGCCCAAATCAGAAATTCTCAGCCGCCAGATCAAGTTAGGCAAGTTCTTATTTTTAGATACTTGGTCTGATCGTCCCGGACGATACATGTATCATCCTGGATGATTCAGTACAATCATGCCTAATTTAATCTGGTAATTAAGGAAAGCAATTTATTTTTGGTTGATACGATCATATCGTCCTGGACGATCGCAGGATCGTCCCGGACGATCTTGATCGTTTAGTGCATTTAAGCTGTACGTCCAGAACTATATACAGGACGATTTGGGGCCTTTTTGAACTAATCGTCCAGGATGATGTCCCCATCGTACTGGACGATCAAGTCATTTTTTGGTCGTCCAGCACAGATTTCTCTGGACGACCCGAACTGTCTTCTGGACGATTTTCCTCGATTTGCACTAATCGTCCCGGACGATCGCAGGATCATACGGGACGATATAAATAATTTTTTCTACTGATCGTCCAGAAGAGCCAGATCGTCCAGGCTGAAACAGCTAAATTTGAACTGATCATACAGGACGATCTACCGATCGTCTTGGACGATCTTGGCCGACTAGTTAAGATTTAGGGCAAATTTTAAGCCCTCCTATAAAAGAATTTTTTCTAAAAACTAGAAAAATCTTTTGCTGCCTTCCTTCCCTGAGAAACCCTAGAGAGAGAGAGAGTTGGGAGAGAGAGAGAAGATCTTGTGAGGGGGAGTTAGTGAGGGATTCACTAAGGTTGCTCCGAGCACGGATCAGAGTCGTCTTCTCCGCTCGTCATCTTTCGTCTAGTCGGTGTTCGTCATGGGAGGATCGTTCACAAGAAAATCTGGGGTTCTCTGCCCGCTTCAGGTGGAAGCAAAAGGAGTTCGAAGGTTCTCTGCCTGCTTTAGGAGGAAGCGAAAGGAGGTCGGGTTCTCTGCCTCACCATGTGGTGAAAAGGAGGTGTTTGTACAAGCTTCTCTGCCTTGCTGTGGGAGCAAAAGGAGAGACACTTTTTGTTTAGTGCAATACCCGGAGGGGAGGCTCCGAGGAGTGGACGTAGGTCAAGTTAACCGAACCACTATAAAATCTGGTTTGCTTTTCTGATTCAGTTTTGCACTTTACTTTTCTGATATTAACTGCTTGGGTGAATATATGTGGTTGATCTTTTTATCGTTGTTTTAATTCATTTCCGCTGCACGTTATAAAAAGATTTTCAATGTTATCGTGAAATTTTTAAATAACCAATTCACCCCCCCTCTTGGTTAGCCTCGGGACTAGTTCACTAGGGCTTCACATCCCTATCGAACTTTCAAGTGGTATCAGAGCGAGATTCAAAATTTAGGTTTAAAAACTTTTGAATTTGATCCATGGCTAACTATAATAATCGTAATACTGCTGAAGGATATTCTATTACAAGACCACTGTTATTTGATAATATTCCTTTTGATTTTTGGAAAACACGCATGTCTACTTTTCTGCAATCTATTGATTATCGCATGTGGATGTTAGTTAAGGACGGATATGAACCACCTTTTAGATTGATTAACAATGTGAAAACTGAACTGCCTTTTGCTGATTGGACGTTTGATGATCGTGATTTAGCACAGTTAAATGCAAAATACTTGAACTGTTTCTTTTGTGCTTTAAAATCTGAAGACTATATGCGTGTTTCTACTTGTACAATGGGAAAGGAAATCTGGGATAGATTATGTATAACATATGAAGGTACAACTGAAGTCAAACAGTCTAGGTTAAACATCTTGTTACATGATTATGAACTTTTTTGCATGAAACCTAGTGAGACTATTTTAGAAATGTACGCAAGGTTCACTCAGATTGTTATCTCTTTGCATGCTCTAGGTAGAGAACTTACTAACTACGAAAGAGTGAATAAAATTCTAAGATGTTTGCCTGCTTCTTATGATGCTAAGATTACTGCTATTACTGAATCTAAAGATTTAAATACTTACTCTATTGACAGCTTACTTGGATCACTCATTGCTTACGAGCAAGGGGTGAACCAAAGGCAACTTGATGCAGGTGAACGCAAGAAAGAGAAGACAGTGGAACTAAAGGCCAAAGATTCAGATGCTAGCACTTCCGGGTCTGATAGCGATGATGTTGCCTTAATCACAAGGCAATTCAAAAGCTTTCTAAGGAAGAAACATAAGAACTATCAGAAGTGGAACAAGGGTAAGTCCAATAAAAATTTTAAGGGTTCATCTGAATCTGTTTATTTTGAATGCAGGAAGCCTGGACACATTAAGGCTGATTGTCCCACACTTAAAGCTCACCCAAGCAAGGAAAAGGGTGACGAGAAACCAAAGTTCAGAAAGGACAAGAAGCGGATTCAGAAGGCGTTCTGGGCAGACTCTGCATCCGACTCTTCTGAGACTGAAGCTGAAGAGGAGGAAACAAACTTATGTCTGATGGCTGATGATCACCCTGGTCAGTCGGACCAGGAAGAGGTATGTGAGCTTACTTACGATCAATTATTTGAAGTTTCTGAAAGAATTCATACATCGTATAGGAAGCTTAAGAAAACTCATGCTAGTTTGAAATTAGATTACTTAACCTTGCAAAAAGAGCATGATTCTGTAGTTAAAGATCATTCCACACTTGATTCCAATCACATGTCCTTGCTTGATGAATTCGATGAATTGAATAAAAAATATTCTGATTTAGTTTCTAAGCATGATTCATTGAAAACTACGCATGCGGACTTAGAAAGAGCTTTTAAAGAGTTAGATACAATGGCATGTGAAGTAGAAAGTAGCAAGGGAACCTTAAAATTTAAAATTACAAGTTTAAAGAAAGAAAATGAGTTTTTGAAAGTAAAAATCAGTGCTTTTGAAAAGAACAAAACACTGCCTACTTTTGAACAGTTTTATGCACGCCATCTTTTGAAAAATCTGTTGCAAGTTTTTCAAAGCTTGTTTCATATACATCTAGGAAGAGGCATTATCATCCACGTAGATTAGTTAACCCTTTTCCTGGTATTAGATGTTTTTCATGTGGTATGTTAGGACATATTTCCCACACCTGCACTGTTCACTGTAGTACACATTGGGTGTGGAAACCCAAACTGCCTGTTTCACAGCACAGCACGCATGCATTGCATTCTTCTTATCATAAGAAGGAACCCAAACCTGTTTGGGTTCCTAAGACTGACGTTTGATACTTTGGTAGGTGTGCTCTCACATAAGACCTCGTGAGAGCATGTGGTACCTGGACAGCGGATGTTCTAGACATATGACTGGAGATGCAAATCAGTTCATTTTGCTGGAGGCCAGAGCTGGAGGCAAGGTTACACTTGGAGATAACACCACCAGGAAGGTGGTAGGCACAGGTATAATTGGTGATTCAAAGAATTTTATGATTGATAATGTTTTGCTTGTAGATGGACTGAAACACAACTTGCTGAGCATCAGTCAACTCTGTGACAAGGGATACAACATCAAATTCCAACCCACTAGCTACATTTTAAGCTTAAATGATGAAGTTGTTTTGCAGGGGCAAAGGATCAACAACGTCTACAAGATGGATGTAAGTAGCATTAAATCTGATAATTCAATTTGCTTAAAAACTGCTGCTGATGAGTCTTGGCTATGGCATAGGATATTGTGTCATGCCAGTATGAAAACCCTTAGGAGAGTCACCCAAAAGGACTTAGTTAGAGGTGTGCCCAAGCTTAAGTTCACTAAGGATCACTTGTGTGATGCCTGTCAGTTGGGGAAGCAAGTCCAGTCCTCTTTTCACTCTATTAAGGACATTACCACCTCTAGACCTTTAGAAGTTCTTCACATGGACCTCTTTGGACCCATTAGCACTGCCAGCTTAGGGGGGAGAGTCTATGGTTTTGTCATTGTAGATGATTATTCGAGGTTCACTTGGGTTAAGTTTTTGTCACATAAATCTGAGTCATTTGATGAGTTTAGATCCTTCTCTGCTTGGATTTAGAAGAAGTTAGGATGTGAGATTATTACCATCCATAGTGATCACGGAGGGGAGTTTGAAAATGAAAGATTTGGAAGTTTTTGTGAGAATCATGGGATTAGTCACAATTTTTCAGCTCCTAGGACACCTCAGCAGAACGGGGTAGCAGAAAGGAAGAACAGGACCTTAGTGGAAGCCGCTAGAGCCATGCTTGCCGAGTATTCACTTCCAAAATACTTTTGGGCTGAAGCGGTGAACATTGGCTTTTATGTGCTGAATAAGGTGAATGTGAGAGTCAAACTGAACAAGACACCCTATGAGATCATTAAGGGTAGAACTCCAAATCTGTCCCACCTCCATGTCTTTGGCTGTAAGGTTTTCATTCTGAACAACGGGAAGTCACCCTTAGGAAAATTTGACCCCAAATCTGATGAAGGAGTATTCTTAGGATATTTAAGTGTGGGAAAATCCTTTAGGGTGTTCAATAGGAGGACTTTGGTGGTGGAAGAAACAACCCATGTAGTGTTTGATGAATCTGATCCTAAGGAGTCTAGATCTGAAGTAGAAGATGAAGAGATTATTGAGGTTACCCAAGGAGTTGGAAATACAAATTTAGAGGAAAGGGTAGAACCTCAAACTGAGTTGCCTAGAGATTGGAGATATTCTTCAAGTCATCCTAAAGAACTGATCTTAGGAAACCCTTCTGAAGGTGTTAGGACTAGGCATGGACTTAGGAAGGAAGTAAACCATTCTGCCTTTATCTCAATGACAGAACCCACCAACATCAATCAAGCCTTGTCGGATGAATTTTGGATTTTAGCTATGCAGGAAGAATTGAATCAATTTGTAAGGAATGATGTTTGGGAGTTAGTAGAAAGACCTAAAAATCAAAGTATTGTGGGAACCAAGTGGGTCTTTAAGAATAAGATGAATGATTCTGGTGTGGTGGTGAGAAATAAGGCAAGATTGGTGGCTAAGGGGTATAATCAGATAGAAGGGATTGATTTTGAGGAGACTTTTTCCCCTGTAGCTAGATTGGAATCCATTAGAGTGCTACTAGCCTTTGCCTGTTATAAAGGAATTAAGCTGTTTCAAATGGATGTTAAGAGTGCCTTTTTAAATGGGGTAATTAAAGAAGATGTTTTTGTAGAACAACCCCCAGGTTTTGAGAGTTCCCAATATCCAAGTCATGTCTATAAATTAAAAAAGGCCTTATATGGATTGAAACAGGCACCCAGAGCTTGGTATGAGAGGCTTAGCACATTCCTGTTAGAAAGAGAGTTTGTTAAGGGGAGCGTAGACACCACCCTTTTTCTGAGGAGATTAGGAGATGACTTACTCATTGTCCAGATCTATGTTGATGATATAATTTTTGGATCTTTTGATAAATATTTATGTGAAGAGTTTTCTAAAATAATGAGTAAGGAGTTTGAGATGAGTATGATGGGAGAATTGTCCTACTTTTTGGGGTTTAGCATAAGGCAAACGGATGATGGAATCTTTCTCAATCAATCAAAATATACTAAGGATATTTTGAAGAAATATGAAATGGACAAAGCCAAGCCAATCAATACTCTCATGCCCTCCTCAGTTCAGTTAGATAAGGATTCAAATGGAAAATCTGTTGATCAGAAGAAGTATAGAGGGATAATAGGTTCACTGCTTTACCTGACTGCTAGCCGACCTGATATCATGTTTAGTATTTATCTTTGTGCTAGGTTTCAGGCTGATCCTAAAGAGTCCCACCTGACTGCTGTTAAGAGAATTCTTAGATATCTTTTAGGAACCCCAAACTTAGGAATTTGGTACCCTAGGCACATCACCTCTTTTGAGATCATTGGATATTCTGATTCTGATTTTGCAGGGTGTAGGGTGGATAGGAAGAGTACTTCTGGGACTTGTCAATTCATAAGACAGTCGTTAGTCTCCTGGTCCAGTAGAAAACAGAACTCAGTTGCACTTTCCACTTCTGAAGCTGAGTACATTGCCTTAGGGAGTTGTGTGGCCCAAGTTCTTTGGTTGAAGCAACAAGTCTTGGATTTAGGAGTACCTGTTGGCACAATTTCTGTTCTGTGTGATAATACTAGTGCCATCTATATCTCTAAGAATCCAATCCAACATTCTGGGACCAAACACATTGATATTAGGTATCACTTCATTAGGGACCATGTTACAAAAGGGGACATTGAGCTACATCACGTAGCAACTGAAAATCAGCTGGCTGACATATTCACTAAACCACTGGCCTTTGACTCATTCAGCATTTTGAGAACCAGATTAGGAGTGATTGATATAAATGCTTGATTCTAATGACTTCTGATTTATGATTGTTTTGATTGGTATTCTGATTTCTGTTAGTTAGTTTTAGTATTATGATTTCTAATTTCTGTTAGTTAGTTTTGGTATTATGATTTCTGATTTTTGTTAGTTAGTTTTGGTATTATGATTTCTAATTTCTGTTAGTTAGTTTTGGTATTCTAATTTCTGATTTCTGTTAGTTAGTTTTGGTTTGATTATTTACTTTCAGTTAATTTTATTTCTTCTGCTGATTTCTGTGTTAGCCTTACTGTTAGTTTGATTTGAGTATTTACTTTGCTGTGATTTTCTACCTATTTTTATTTATTTACTGGTTCATATCTTGTACTTACTATTTTATGCTTTTCAATATCTGATCACCGCTCACTACTTCTGATGATCTAAATTTTTGACTGGGAGTTTTTACCTTGTTTTGGTTTGGAAGCTGGTAAGCAGTGATTGACTTCGCTGAATCTGTTAAAGGGAAGAAACATTGATAATTGTTTCTCTTCCTCTAACTCCTTTACTGGTGTATAGTTTCTTTTGAATAAAAATCCTCTTCAAAATTAAAATGTTAGTTTTTGAAATAGAGATTATTTTATCTTCCTACAGTAATCTGCCTCATATCAATAGTGTTTTTCAAAGTCTTGAGTCATTAGTTTGATTTTCTAAACCAAGTGATTGCATTTATCATATGTTGTATGGCTTTTATTTTGTGAATCGTTCTTCCTTACTGTGGAGAGTCATCTCCTATGTCTGGAAGATAATCTCACAGCTGAGACTCTTTAATGATTATGAAAAGGAGAAAGCTTATAAAAGATGCGCAGTGCGCCAGATAATTTAAAAAAGAGGCATAAAATGAGCCCAAAACTGAAAAGATGCAAAATTGCCAAATTGGATACACAAAGTATATCAAAAATCAAAAGATGCGCAAAGCGCCAACCAATTTGAAAAAGAGGCACAAAATGAGCCCAAACCAAGCTTTCTTCCCTTTCAGATTGTTAAATATCTTAGAGAAATCTGTGTGCCACTTAATATTTTCAAAAGCTTGAGTTTTGAAAATCCCGATTTCTGATTTTTTACTTTGTAACACTATTATATCAGATATTTTTCTGGAACGAGGCTTGAAAGGATCTCTTTTCAAATCTAATGTCTTTTCTTCTAAATCGGATTTTTGTTTTGAAGGAGGTTTGCATCGATAAGGTGCCTAGGGTCGGAGTTACGAAAGTTGATTATTTCCAACCTCTTCTGGATTTCAGTGCTGTCAATCGTCCTGTCATTGGTTTTTGAATCTAAAATCAAGGAAAAAATTCTAAGTTTCTCGAGCAGCTTGATAAAAAAAAATGCTTTTATGTGTTTTTGCGGTAAGTTTTATTCATTTTTTTTTTGTTATTTTGATTTCATGATTGTGTTTTTGGGGTCCTGATCGATCATCTTCATCCTTCATCTTTTTCTATTTTCTTCACATCATCCTGGACGATACCACTATCATCCTGGACGATCCCCTTCGTCCTGGACGATTCAAACATCGTCCTGGACGATTCGTTCAAAATCATCCCCACACTACTCCTGCTGCTAAAAAATTCCAATTATTAGTGATCGTCCTGGACGATCCTTACATCGTCCGGGACGATATGATCCATATCTTCCCGATCTGATCAAACGGCTGACATTGCACCAATTATTGCCCATCGTCCTGGACGATCCACCTCATCGTCCTGGACGATCCACGTGTCTGCCACTGGACGATTGGAATACGGCCCGTCCGACATATTTATTGCATATCATCCCAGACGATCCACCTAATCGGCATGGACGACACTTTTCATCAATGGTCATCCAGCCTGACTCCTCGAGACGATCGCCTGTGTCTAATCGTCCTGGACGATCTCTGATCATCCTGGACGATCGGACCGCCTTTTTGACCAATCGTCCAGGACGTCATAAATGACCAAATCGTCCCGGACGATCCCGCAATCGTACGGGATGATCAGTCCGTTTTCTATAAAAATAGTAATTTTCTTCATCTTTTTCACACCATTTTTCTTCCACTCTCCTTCTACTTTCTTACTCCTTGGGTTCCTAATGGCTGGTGGCAAAAGGTCTCGTCAAAAGGGTGCCAGTTCGTCCCGGGGACATGTCGATCCTCGCTTCCCGAATGCCGCCGATCAGGCGGCTTTCGAATGCTATCGAAATGTGGGGATCACGCACTCTAAGATTGTCAATCCCCACACTCTCACTTATCCCATTTTAGATTTATTCACACATACCTCCCTCACCTTCATTCTGACCTTAGCCTTTCCCTTCAATCTGGAACTCCTTCAAATCTTCTTTGCCAATTTGCGCATTTCCACGGACTATTCTACTCTTCGATCCTACATAAATCAATGCCCCGTGGAACTCACGACCCACGATTTTCACAATATTCTCAACTTGTCTGTCACTGGGGACAAAATTCACACGCTTATCACCGATCCTGACTATGATTGGAGTGTCACCAATCACTTCCTTCGCAATACCAACGCACCCTATTACGACAATGCTTGCACTTCCCTTCTCAAGGATGCCCGGACCATTCAGCACGTCCTTCGTTCCTCCGTCATTCCAAAGGCGGGGGATCAAATTCACATTACCCCGCTCCTGTCCTTGACCACCTACTACATCATGGCCCGTCGAGAATTTAATGCCTCTGATCTGATCATCCGATACATAGAACACCTCACCACCATTAGAGATCCGGGCCACAGGCGTCGCCCAAATCTAGCTTTAGGTCATCTTATTCACTATGCCTTAGAGACAAAATATGACCTTCAGTATCCTGTCCCTCCTGATGTCCCTCCTTCCTTCTTCACAAACAACTCATTCCACATCCTACACAGCACCCAACTACATCTGGAGCCCGCCCCGGATGTTGAGGAAGAAGAGGAAGAGGCTGTTCGAGTTCCTGCTGCACCAGAGGCACCTGCACCCCTTCACATTGCCTCTCCCTTTGACCACCTGGTGCAGCGCTTCAATCAGTGGGAGGCCAGATTTGACTCCTAGGTGGTTGCCCAGGAGCAGCGGCACGCCGAGGATATCCAGTGCTTCACTGACTATGCTGCGGAGCAGCAACAGTAGCATGACCAGGACATCGCCTGGATTGGAGCCCACTTTCAGGCCTTTCACCATTACTTCAACCCTCCACTGCCACCTCCTCCTTCCGATCAGGATCCGCCACAGTTTTAGTTTTCTGTTGTGTAGTTGTTCTATTTATGTCTTATTTCCGTGTTGTATTTTTCCTCCTCCTTTTTGTGATGTCAAAAGGGGGAGTCAGTTGTAGTCATGTCTGTTTCTATTTTATGAGTCATGTTTCCTGTAATGTTTTAGTTGTTAAATGAAATTTTGAAAAAATGTTTGTGTTTTGATCTCCTAGTTTACTTTTATTTTCAAACTACTTTACAAATATTTGCCATCATCAAAAAGGGGGAGATTGTTACAAATCTGGTTTTGATGATGACAAACATGTTTCCAATGTGTTTTCTTTGGCTAATCTGTCTCAGGCACAAAAGACCACGAGCCACTCAAGCCAACTCAAGATCGGGTCCAAGTGTGTTAAATGTATAATTTTTTCTTTTATTGAGTCAATTGTAATGTAACTGATTCCCTAGCTAAGTAACCTTGCATACACACACTCAGGGGGAGAGCTTGAGTGAATTAGAGTTTCTGTTCATTTTTTGTTCAGATCGTCCTGGACGATTTTCACATCGTCCTGGATGATCCAGCCAAAACAGAAACCCTAATTAGGGCGACTAAGTTAAGAGGGTCGGATTAAGCAGATCATCCTGGACGATCTCCTGATCGTATGGGACGATATGCCCAAATCAGAAATTCTCAGCCGCCAGATCAAGTTAGGCAAGTTCTTATTTTTAGATACTTGGTCTGATCATCCCGGACGATACGTGTATCGTCCCAGACGATTCAGTACAATCATGCCTAATTTAATCTGGTAATTAAGGAAAGCAATTTATTTTTGGTTGATACGATCATATCGTCCTGGACGATCGCAGGATCGTCCCCGACGATCTTGATCATTTAGTGCATTTAAGCTGTACGTCCAGAACTATGTACAGGACGATTTGGGGCCTATTTGAACTAACCGTCCAGGATGATGTCCCCATCGTACTGGACGATCAAGTCATTTTTTGGTCGTCCAGCACAGATTTCTCTGGACGACCCGAACTGTCTTCTGGATGATTTTCCTCGATTTGCACTAATCATCCCGGACGATCGCAAGATCGTACGGGACGATATGAATAATTTTTTCTACTGATCGTCCAGAAGAGCCAGATCGTCCAGGCTGAAACAGCTGAATTTGAACTGATCGTCCTAGACGATCTACCGATCGTCCTGGACGATCTACCGATCATCCTGAACGATCTTGGCCGACCAGTTTAGATTTCGAGAAAATTTTAAGCCCTCCTATAAAAGAATTTTTTCTAAAAACTAGAAAAATCTTTTGCTGCCTTCCTTCCCTGAGAAACCCTAGAGAGAGAGAGAGTTGGGAGAGAGAGAGAAAATCTTATGAGGGGGAGTTAGTGATGGATTCACTAAGGTTGCTCCGAGCACGGATCAGAGTCGTCTTCTCCGCTCGTCATCTTTCGTCTAGTCGGTGTTCGTCGTGGGAGGATCGTTCGCAAGAAGATCCGGGGTTCTCTGCCCACTTCAGGTGGAAGCAAAAGGAGTTCGAAGGTTCTCTGCCTGCTTTAGGAGGAAGCGAAAGGAGGTCGGGTTCTCTGCCTCACCGTGTGGTGAAAAGGAGGTGTTTGTATAGGCTTCTCTGCCTTACTGTGGGAGCAAAAGAAGAGACACTTTTTGTTTAGTGCAATACCCAGAGGGGAGGCTCCGGGGAGTGGACGTAGGTCAAGTTGACCGAACCACTATAAAATCTGGTTTGCTTTTCTGATTCAGTTTTGCACTTTACTTTTCTGATATTAACTGCTTGGGTGAATATCTGTGGTTGATCTTTTTATCATTGTTTTAATTCGTTTCCGCTGCACGTTATAAAAAGATTTTCATTGTTATCGTGAAATTTTTAAATAACCAATTCACCCCTCCTCTTGGTTAGCCTCGGGAATAGTTCACTAGGGCTTCACATCCCTATCGAACTTTCACGTCTTTCATCTAGTTGGTGTTCGTTATGGGAGGATCATTCGCAAGAAGATCCGGGGTTCTCTGCCTGCTTCAGGTGGAAGCAAAAGGAGTCTGAGGGTTCTCTGCCCGCTTTAGGTGGAAGCAAAAGGAGTCTGAAAGTTCTCTGCCTGCTTTAGGAGGAAGCAAAAGGAGGTTAGGTTCTTTGCCTCACCTGGTGGTGGAAAGAAAGTTTTTGTACAGGCTTCTCTGCCTTGCTGTGGGAGCAAAATGAGAGTCACTTTTTTGTTTAGTGCAATACCCAGAGGGGAGGCTCCGGGGAGTGGACGTAGGTTAAGTTGACCGAACCACTATAAAATCTGGTTTGCTTTTCTGATTCTATTTTGTACTTTACTTTTATGATATTAACTGCTTGGGTGAATATCTGTGATTGATCTTTTCGTTCTTGTTTACTTATTTTCGCTGCTAAGTATCGAAAAGATTTTTCTGTTGCTAGTGAAATTTTTAAATAACCAATTCACCCCCCTCTTGGTTAGCCTCGGGACTAGTTCACTAGGGCTTAACATCCCTATCGAACTTTCAACCTCCTATTTTTGCACATAGATTAGAGTTTTTACTCAAAAATGTCAAATTCTCAGTGATTATCAATGGTGAATTGAAAGGGATTTTTAACTCCAAACATGGCTTAAGATAGGGATGCTCTCTATCTCCTTTCTTATTCTCCATTGTGATGGATGCTTTCACTAGACTAATGAATGGTGCTTCCTCTAACTCATCCTTGTAATGACCTAAAATTTATAAAATAATGTTATCATGAAACCTAAAAAATTTAGTTGGAGCATTGTGGTGCTGTGTTTGCAAGCACAGTGATGCCTGGTGTTTGCCTCACTTTTAATCTAAGGTCACTTAACCCATATTAGCATGATCTACAATCATTGGTCTATGAACTTTTAATTATCAATCATATCTAGTCTGTCAATCAATCAATTAATCAGTCACCTCACTAGTGCTATATCTATTACACCTTTATAATCATTTTCAACTAATGGACATTCATATCAGTCAATCAGTTAACCCTTCAATCAATCAGTAAATCTAGCTTTCAATCACTATTTTAATTAGCCTGTAATCAACCAATCAAACACTCAATCAAGCTTCAAATATCACTTCTACAGTCTATACCTACTAAACTTCAATCACCTATAATTGTAGCCTTGCACTAAAACTAGGCAAGCCAGTGCACTACCCTGCATAGTGCACTTATTTTTTAACCTCACTTAGGATCCAAACTACCTCACTAGAAGCTTTAGATAGTAAATCATCCATCAACATACCCTCCAATCATTAAATAACCCATCAGACCTAGTAGGGTTAGCTCAAGCCAGCCTCATTGATCATATACACCAATTACATATAATCAAGCTCCAAATCAACCCTAAATTTCTAAAAACTATTTTGAACATTACCCCTAGTGGGTGGGAGTTGAATGGTCACCTTGACTTGGTCAATAGTTGACTTGGTCAACTAGACCTATGATTGGTCAAATTAGGCCAAGTAGGGTTTACCTAGCCCATACATTCAAGGAAAGTACCACAAACCCTCAAAACCACTCCATGGCATGGTTTTTACCTCCCCAAGTCTTCCATAGAACAACCCATGGTGGGTTTAACTTGGTTAAACCACCATGGGTGGTAAAACCCCACCATTCATTGACCCCTCCACTCATATATTGAATCCATCCCTCTAGACTCCTTGCAAACCATCCCTCCAGCACCTTGGCACCACCTAGGCTCCACCTAAGTAATCCTTGACCAATTGACCAGTCAAATCAGTCAACTTAAGAATTAAACTTTCCTTAGTGGTCAACCCAGCATCCCAGCTTCCCTAGCTAAACACAGGCCCATCCAGCCACTTCAGTGCACTCTAGAAGCTTCTTGGATGTTTACCTGACCCAGCTTGATCTCTGGCTCAGCCCAACCATGCCTAAGTGGTCCCCTCCATGTGAGAACATTCTATGGTTCCTTTCACCTGAGCCAGCCAACCTCCATGTACTCTTATGATCAGGGATAAATTTCCTATATCTAAGCAAAATTTTTGAGCCATCACAACTGTCCAAGATGGCTCTAGCACCTGAATAGGGATAAAAGTCAAGTAAGACTCATTCAAACCTAATTTTTATTCTAGACCCTCTCAAGCCACATTTTCATTTCATTTTGAAAATCTAGAGCCTCCTCTCCATCCTCCTAGCATTTCCCAGCCATTTGGAGCTCGCCGGTAATAAGACTAACAAAGCATCGAGCCACTATCCATCCTAGTTGATCAAAACTTCCATTTTCGTGATCCTCCAAGCTTGATGTCTTCTATAAAATTGTAGAGAAACTAAAGAGGAGAATGATGGGCCCTTCTATGCCCCTCAAGACCATTTGTATACAATATTTTTCCTAACCATATAGTTTAGCATTATTTCTAAATAAGGTTAGAGAGCCTTCGTGATATTGAAAACCATCCCTCACATTTTTTATTATTACTCTTCATATTAATTTTGATTATCATGACATTTAATGAAGTGTAAAGGGAGTTTAAAATGAAGTCTAAAAATAGGGTTTACGGCCTACTTACTGACCTCATTTTTGTATGAGGTCACTAGGGCCAATATAAACCCTAGGATCTACCTAGAGATTAATTAAGACCCTAGGATCTACCTAGATCTTAGATCAATCTAGATCATATCTAAATTTCGAGACCAAAATTCAACTTACAAAGGCCTTGTCCTAAAAACCTTTTCCATAGATTTTCAAATAATTCAAACCCCAGTCAAATGACCCCTAATTCATGATCTATTAATTGTATATTAATTAGGCATGTCCCTAGGCTCTACCCTCCAAATTTGAGCTCATTCTGAGGTCTCAAACCCTAGAAACTAAATTGAAACCCAAAAGCTATAAAACCTTTAAATATTTACAGCTTATGCCACTAGACCTGCCACCCAGTGGATCTTAATCTTGGAGCCTTTTCCAAGCCATATAATCACATCCAAACCCTTAATTATGACTTGTTGAGTAGTAAACTATATTTTGGTGGATTCATTTTGATCCCCAGTTGACCAGAGATCAAAAAGACCAAAATGCCCCTTAAAGGGCCATTTTGGAGTTTTCTATAGACTTCAATATGACCTTTTCAAATCAAGCCTCAAAACCTCTTCTAATGCATCCTAATCATCATTAGGAGTATATTGGACTCAAACCTTTACTGTGATTAAGCCTGGTTGATCAGGTCAATCCAAAATGACCAAAATGCCCCATAGGAGTGTGAATAATCATTTTGAATCAAATGACCTTATTTTTAGATGGAACCACTTCCATTTAACTCCAAATGTCAAACCAAATCTATTGAACCCAAATCCATGTCCTGGGTCAATCTGGCTGACCAAGTCAACCTAGGTTGACCAAAATAATCTTTTAAGGGTTCAAATAGTCAATTTGATTGAAATAACTTTCCCAAACCCTAGAATCATCTCTAATAAACTTGAAATATCATTTCAAAATTATTGAGCTCAAATCTAGGTCTTGGGTCAACCTAGGTTGACTTAATACTACCTTAAGAATCAAAATGGGTTTTTCCAACCCATTTGGTCAAATTGATTTCTTCAAATCCTTAAACCTATTCCAAAGCATATTTCTAATATACCTAAACCATCATAAGTCAAATCAAATGTACTTTGACCAAATAAACTCATGAAAAACTTGGTCAAAGTAATTTAAGCTTTCCTTTAACTCATAATAACTTGGTCAAATTCTCACTTCATAGCCTTAAGGCTCCTTAAGACCATTCCAATCAATTGACATGGACATTTGACTATTATCTCATCACCCTTTGACTATTGACTATTCAAACTTAATCAACAAATGAGGAGGGAGTGGTCAAAATGGTCAAACTAACTTTCATGAGAGCTTAAGTGGCCATGCCACTTTGGCAATCCATATCTCTTTCAACTCCAACCATCTCCTCTGATTTTATGCAATCTTAAGGACACTTGGAAAGCATCAAAGCCTCCCTCAATCAATTATAGCCATCCAAACCAAGAGAATGAAGGGATAGTATCAAAACTTAACTCAAAGCCTTGGACATACCTCATTTTCACTCAATACTTCTTGTCCAAAAGCCTTCAACCCATGAGACTGATAATCCAACCTCTCCAGCTAGTTCTAAGGCTTTCCCAAGCATTTCCCCACTTTTCCCAAGTTCCAAATCCACTTTTAGGGAAGAGAGAGAGAGATAGTAAGAGAAAGAAGACTTTTAATAAAAAAACTTAAATCTAGCCATCAAACATTCTTTAGGTCTTCAATAAAGTTGTAGAAGACTTCTCCACCTTTCCAACAAGCCCAAGAACATCAAAATCTGATGGTAGGATTGTAAGTTATCACTATTTTAAGTTATATGATTAAATCTTAATTTCTCCCAAATCTCACTGCATGGAGCCTTGAAAGTTCATGGGTTGAAAAATTAGGGTATCAAGATCCTACATTTTCATCAAATTGGGATGGTTGGATCAAAAGTTTTGAGCATTTGAAATTTTAGTTCAAAAATAAATTAAAAAATCTGAGTCAATCTGGGTCGTCTGTTCGTTTCAACTGGGCTGATCGGACGGCCCTGAGATGCACCTTCACTGGGGTTCAAACCCTGGTTCTTTGGAATAAAGGCACAGCGACGTGGCCAAATCTTGGCCGTTGAGGCAATTTTTTGAATCAAAATTGATTTATAAAATCAATTTAAATGGTCTAAACTTCAAAAATTCACCAAAAATTCAATTTTTCTCCACATTTAATATACTTGGGCTCGTTGGAATTGAAGTGAGTTCAAGTTTATTCTAAAATTTATTTTGACTGATTTGGATCAATGTATATAGAGTTATTTAGATTTTAATGACAATTGAAATTCTCTACTAATTCTCAATCAAGTAATCTGATTGACTTCAAATTTTGACAGGATTAACTATGGTGTGATACTCACATTCTATAAAAATTTAGATCTTGTTAATGGGTGGATTTTGGTAAATTAAATTTACAAAGTTTCTGGTTAGATTTTGACCTAAAACTTTGAAAATTTATAACTCACACACCACCTAGAATTAGGCTTATTTTTTTCTATGGTATGTGTAACTTAGTGTTAGGGTTAGGTGACCAAAGTGTCAAACCTAATTGAACACTAGTGACATCTAAAAAAAATAATTAAGGCCAATATCTAGTTAAATTAAAAAAATTCTAGGAAATTATATACACATCCAATAGGGGTAAAACTTCAGAACATTAAACTTAGTAACACTTTACACCTTAGATCCAAATTTCTCAGGATTTGGAGGTCATTAGGTCAGAAAATTAAGCAAGTTAAAATTCAGCCCTTTTAGGACCAAGAAATTTTAGAAAATTATAATAAATCAAAATTTAATCCAAAAAACACAAATAATATATAAAACTAACCATAATTTGATCCTCTATTTAGGAAAAATAAAATCCCTATCATCGAGTTTTTAATTTAACTTTAATTTAAGTTTTAGTTAAATGAATAATTAATTAAATAAAATAATTAAAAATTTTAAAATTTCCAAATAAATTCTATACTCCTAAAAACATTCCCATGGGCCATCCTTAGCCTTTGGGATTGATTTCATGTAGTTTAGGATGAGTTTGGATCAAAACAATTAAAACCTCTTTAATTAAATAATTTAAAAAATTAATTGATTAACCAAATTTTGAAAGATCATAACTAATTATAGAAAAATCTAAATTGATCAAACTTAGTATCATTCAACTCCATTTGAGGTCTAGTATTTTCTAAAAATAATAAACCAATAAAAATAGGTCAAAGTCAGAAAGTTAACTTTCCAGTCAATCATAGTTCAAAATGGGATCAAAACTTCAAATTTTTATAATTTAATGTACAAAGCTCCAAATTGAGAAAACTCAAAGGAATTGTACTCCAAGTAAGGTATAATATTTATTAAAAATCACTTAAAATCAAAAAGTCAACTTTTTGATCAACTTGAATTTAAATTTCAACTTGAACTTCAAAAATTTGTAATTAAATATAAAAAATCTAATTCTAGCAAACTCAAAACCTAATTACTCATGCTTATTTCTAGTATTTGACAAAAATATCAAAACTTTAGAAATCAACATTAATCAAAAAGTAACTTTTTGACACCTTTAATTAATATGTTTAAATTATTCAAATAATTCCACAAAATTCAATAATCAACCAAAATTCCAAAAATTATTAATTAAATTAATAAAATTAATCAACCAACCTTTTAATACACAATAACCACTCCAAAGATGAAGTTTTTAAGATGAACTACTTAAGGTTGCGTGGATAAGTGTCCTAAGGAGGCCTGGTTTCTCAAGCATGGTGGCAGAATGCCACGAATGAATTTAATAGAGTGTAAAACTTTAAATTAAATCATTATTAATTATTTAACCAAATGAAAATCTTTAATCCAACAACATCAATAAGATTTTTAGGATAGACTACTCCGCGTTGCAGGCTACATGTCTTTAGGAGGCCTAGTTTCTCGAGCCTGGTGGCATAATGACATGAACTGATTGATAAAAAATTTAAATAAAACTAATCCTTAAAATTAGTAACTAATCTAATTAATTAAAATTACATTGGTTCTTTAATTTCTAACTAATTAAATCTATTCAATAAATCAACCTTAAAAATACAATTTAAAAAAAAAAAAACCTCAACACATTAACTTTGATCAAATTTCCCCTTTAACCTTTAACAAATCCAAATATTAGATAACTTTAACTAATTACCCAATATAAGACATATCCATACCACACAGCCTACTACACACACTTAGAAGGTTTGTTATGATACCACTTTTAAACCTAGGCTAGGTCGGTGTTTACTTTTCTACTGTGTACCAGGATTTTTGAGCTTTTATTGCATGCTGGTTATTAATATTGATGTGATTATTTATTTAATTTCTATACTCTATGATGTGATTGATGGGTGTTAGATTTATCCTTAGATTAGAGATAATTTAAATGCTAAGTAAATCTTATGTAGGTGGTTATGCTCATAAAGGGTATTAAAATTAAAGGGGGCAAAGTTAAATTTAAATTAATCAAATTTTTATGGGTGCTCCAGAATGCTAAGTACCCCTTTAAAAATTAAAAGAGCATAGCCAAGTGTGGCTGGTTTGAGCATTTTAAATTTTATTATACTAACTGCTTGGGATGATTTAAATATAATTGCTTAGGATAACCCTGCAGGTTGTTCAAGTCTAGAATTTTAATTTTCATTAAATATAATTCAAATTTATTGAGTAATAATTTAAAGTGATATTTGAGAGGGGATATATAAGTATCCAACTTAGATTCTAAAGAGGAGAAAACATCCCTTAGGAGAGGGTTCTCCTCCATTTGGAAGACTAAGTTAGGATAGTTTCAAATATCCAAAAGGAAAAGAAAACACCCCTTTTGAGGGGGAGTTTCTTTGCATTTGGACATCAAGACCAAACAAATCCAAGAAGTTTACAGAAGGATGAAGAAGTGGAGTTCGAGAAGAATCTCATTCTCAAATTCACTTGAGTCTTAGGAATCGAATTCGGGACTTTCTGAAGAACCTTTGGTTGTAATAATAAGTGACATTTACTACATGGACTTTCAATTTGAAAATTAATTTAATTGATCTGATTAACGATTGATATGTTGATTGAGATATAGGATTGCATCTTTTAGTAATTTTTTTATTGATTTTGCATGTCGATCTTTAATTTTACCTGAAACCCGTTCGGAGGCTCATGAGGGATCATTAAAACTTTTTCTACTTTAATCAAATTAAAAATTTTATGATAATATAGAAACTCTAACCCTTTTAAGAAGTAAGCCTATGACCGCTTGGAGTTCCCATTACATTTTCTTACACTTTCTTTCCTTTATTAGGCACCTCCCTACCTGCGGGTATTGGCAGACTATATGGCCTATGAGGGTGCAGATCTGTAAAGGGGAATATGTATAATTATTAGGGAAACCCTATTTTAAGCCTTTTTAAAATTACTTCATATTTGATTTAAACATTTATTGAGTTAACTAGCATACACTGCTTTAAAAATAAATTTAAATGAGTCAAAAATTTAATTGTATTTACTTTAAGCTTTATACTACCCAACATAAGTCAAAAGGCCAATTAAGGACTACTCTAGATGTAGGCCATATTCTCAAAACCTTATCTTAAGTAATGTCCCTACAACTTTACATTAAATGATAGGACACATGGTTTTGAAGCACCTAGGTGGTTTAGCTGTCTCCCCAATCCAGGCTGGGGTATGCCAGATTTGTACTGCATTACCTAGGTTCATATTACTAATTTCTTAGTACCCAATTTAGACTTAGGTTCTATGGCAGGCTTGGCTATAAAACCTCAACCTCTTAGAACTAAATCCCAACCTTCTAATAAAATTGATAATGTAAATTAAAAACTCTTTCAATCAAAACTCAAGCCCAACACTTAGGATAAGTTGGGGTTCTTCTGAAGCAATTCAGAATCTTAAAATACCTCTTACCTTTCTTCCTTTAGCCTCCAAAAATAAAAGCTCACCTTGATCCAATCCTAATTAAATTTCTAATCCTCACCTCCTTTGACATCAAACTTTGACCGATATTTTCATCGAGAGTATTTATAAAAAATTCCAGTTTCCTGTGATGTAATAAACTACGAGGGCTTACGCTCGTAGGAGATTTTGAAACCTAGATCAAATTTTCAAAATCAATTTTTTAAAACCTTAATTAATTATCTTTGGGAAAATTTATGTCAAAATTAATGATCATTATCTTCATTTTTAAACAATTAATAATGATTGATATCTTCTTCCCTTACGATGATATTTCAATTTTTATTGTAACTTTGATTATAAAATTAATGATAACTTATCTAAATTAATTTAGATAAATACCTGAGTGAACAATCATTTTGACTCTCCAGGGTCATATATAGTTCTTACTTAAATTTGACTATGATAATTAAGATAAAATTTTAATCCTGTAAATTGAGCCAATTAAGAAATGATATGCTCGTCTCCTGAGATGATATATCATTCATAATGATGCATTCAATTTTAAAATTAAAATTTAAGAAATGAAATCCCCTAAAGGTAATTAATATTTTGAAAAACTCAACACTTATTATTTAAATAAAAAAATGGTGACTCCGCTAGGATAAATCTCTCTCTCCATCTTTAATAAAGGTAAAATTTTTATTACATCGATAGTTTTGACTATCCTTCCTTTAGTTGGTCCCTTTACCCATTTTTTCCTTGGGTTAATGTGGCCAACATCAATAAAATATGTCAAAAGAGAGGTGAGTGAGGAAACCTGTGTCAAAGTTAGGCTTGGACATTTTGCCTATATGTTAATTGGTAGAGCAAAGGAGTCGAGTAAAATCTTCTAAAATCCTCTTATAAATGTTGCAAACTTGCATGCTCAAACATATTTCAAGCATGTTAAGCTTCATAACTTATAGAATCTCCTTTAGTTTCAAAATCAAAATTCAAATCTTTTAGCAAAACACATGCTTGGACATTTTGCCTCTAAGTCAATTGGAAAAGCAAAAGAGTCAAGCCAAATTTTCTAAGATCTTTTTATAAATGATATAAACTCACATGTTCAAATAAATCAAAATATGTTGAGTTTCATAATTTATAGAAGACTCTTCAATCTCAATATCAAAATCTAAAACACTCCAGCAAAATTTAGGCTTTGACATTTCACCCCCAACCCAACTAGTGGGGTGAGAGAGTCGAGCCAATCTCTTAGAATTCCATTCTAATTTTATAAACTATCATGTTGAGTGTAAACTCAACCTGTTGAGTTTCAAAAACTTAAGGAAATTCTGTTAACCCTTCAAATATGCTAAATTTTTTCCAAAATCTCTTTTAAATCAACTTTGATCGCCATTGCTATATGTTTACTATAACATTCACTTGTAGTTTAACATATGCAATGCAACTTCAAATTTCATTCAAACCTAAATCTGGGTTTTGACATTTTACCCTCGAGTCAATCGATGGGGTAAAAGAGTCAAGCCAATTTCTTTGAATGTCCTTGTCAATCTTATAAACACTTGTGTTGAGTGTAAATTCAACATATAAAGTTTCAAAATATTTGAGAAAGTTCTATCAAATTTCCAAATCTTCAAAATCCTTTAAAAAAATCACTTGAATTCAATTCAATCTTCATCATTATGTGTTCTTCTATAATACCCTCTTGTAGTTTGACATATATAATGCAAATTCAATCTTCTTCAAATTCAATATCAAGATTCAATCCTTCTAGCAAACTTGGGCTCTGACATTTTACCCCCTAGTCAATAGGTGGGGTGAAAGTGTCGAGTCAAAACCCCTTCATGTTGAATGTAAACTCAACATGTCAAGTTTCAAAAACTTGAGAAAATTTTGTCAATTTTCAAACACTCAAAATTCTTTTCAAAATCACTCAAATCAATTCAAATTTCAAAATTCAAAACCCCTATCAAATTTAGGCTTAGACATTTTGCCACTAAATCAATTAGTGGAGCAAAAGAGTCAAGCCATACTCTTAGGATTTTCCTATCAATTTTGTACACCGATATATTTGAGTGAAACTCAATATATTGATTTTCAAAATTTGAAGAAGATCTGTTCAATTTCAACCTCAAAATTCAAGTTCAACTTTAACCTCGAAATTCAAGTTCAATTTCAATTCCAAGTATAAATCTCGATTTTGATATTTCACCCCCAAATCATTTGATGGAGTGAAAGAGTCAAGCTCAACTCCTAAAATTTCCTTGTTAATTTTTGTGAACCCTCATATTGAGTGAAAACTTAATATGTTGAGTTCTAAAATTTGAAGATAGTCAATCAAGCTCAAAATTAAAATTCCATTCTAAAAAAAATTAACTAATTCAAATCACCTTTCTTTAATTCTAGGAAATCAAGCATACTCAAATAAATGGGAAACTTTTCTCCCTGGATAGAAACTTGACTATAGAAGAAATCATCTGTGGTAGTTTAATTCAGTTTGGAGTGGAGTTTCAAAATTTAAAACTATCAGTTAATGGTGAAGAAATCATAGATCTGTCTGCTGGGACACGAAAGGATTCCCCCTTAGTATAAATTACTTTAGGGTTAGGAGCTGACTCCCCCATCTCCAAAATGGAGGCTACTGTCACCCTCTTACCCATTGTACCCTCTACCCTAGAGGATAAGAAATAAAAATTAGTGACAATGGATGAGAGGTCATCTATATCTGAGATCGGGTCAAGTTCTAGCACCAACATTGCTAGCAAGAACTAGAAAAAGAATTACCTTCAAAAAGTTAGAAAGCAGGTCATTAAGGCTAGAAGATTACTGAGTCAGAAGACTTAAAGTAAGTCAAATCTGAGGCCAGTTGAGAATTTGTTGCTCCTTACATGTACCCCCTCCTTGGTGGAAATCATTTCCAACCTCTTCTTATTGCCCAAAAAAGGGAGGTTGTGAGAAAAGTAGCATGACCTCCACCGTGCTTTTTTGACTATTGTGCAGAAAGGATCGATCAAGCCAGAACTGAGCAATCACCAGTAATAGGCCATAGGCTCCTAGTTGAATGATATGACCCATCCACTCTATTAGAATATGTTAGCTCATGTTACTACATGTCTCTCACTACATCATCTATAGAGGAGGAGGTGTAGAAACCACTCAGGGTGCCACTCCCCTAACTACTAGACCACTAGTAATGAGAGAGGGGAATTAACCTAAGACTGTATCAGATAGTGATACCATCAAAATTTAACTTTTGAAAGTGTCCTATAGCAATAAACCTTTTGGCTTAAATGATGCATCCTCCTCCAGGGATAGTGCAGACCCCATAACTATCTCTCCCTCCAAAGAGATTATAGGAATCTAATTCTATATTGATAGGGTCTTGCCACCTAGACTAGCAACTTTTAATGAAAACAGACAATTTCTCAAATGTACTGGGTCAAAATTTTCAAGAAAGTTGATTCCTCCTTTTAATGGAAATTGACCTCTACCTTAAATCATAAGCAGCAAAGAGTTATAGTTGGCTCCACTAGATGTTTAAAGGTTCCTCCCTCCCATCACTTTTGTGGGTTGATTTAACTGTTGAATTAAAATCTATATCAAATTTAAGTTCACTTCAGAAATAAAAATCTTATCAATCTTCTAGTAACTTTCTATCTTAACAGAAGTTTCTCGCATGTCTAAAATTTGTTCAATAATTTTTCTAGTCAAGTTGATATTCATATCAAAAGATTGGATCCTACCTTAAGGATTATCCTTCCTTGTATAAGAAAATGAGCCTTCTTCTCTTATACTTGAGATATAATCCCAACATTCAAAGAAAAAAAAGGGAGGAACAATCATTTTAAGGTTTATAGAAATTGAAGCCTCTTACCAAAATAAAAAATAAATCAAAAGATGCGCAAAGCACGCCAAAAATTAAAAGATGTGTAATGTGTGCCAAAAATCAAAAAGATGTACTATAAGCACCACCAGAAATAAATGAGAGGCTTCCTTCTTCTTAAATCCTTTAATCTCCAAAGAAAATCCAATCACCACCTTACTTGACTATGAAAAATCTTGAATCCAGATTCTTCATCATGAATGAATTGTCTATGAGATAGGAAAATTCTCATGTAAGAGAATTGAAAAGATTAAATTTCTCTGTCTAACTTAAACCTTTTTGAAATTGATTTTAATTCAAAATTTATAAGGGAGACCCCAGTTCAATTTCTATGAAACTTGGTCTAGGCCAACAAAACCTAAATCTTTCCAGATTTGTTGGAGTCGATTCACTTCTCATTGTACTTATAAATTTGTTCCCACATTCCATTTTGATAGGGTCCAAATGGTTAAGAGAAAATTTTCTAATAAAAAGAATGAATCTTCTACTCCTAATAAAAAAATTCAAATCCTATCCTTGAGGAATGTGTGTGAGTCCTAACACATAGACATCTTTTCTTTTAAGGCCTTTTCTATAAAATCAAACTCTATTCTAGGTCCAAGATCAATCCCACTAGAGGAGTGGTTTGCTTCGCTAGAAATTATCATTCAAAATCTAAACACAGTCGAGCAGAGTGCCTGACTCCAATTAGAGGAGGTTGAGGACTTATAGAGAGTCGTCTTAAGGCTCAATAAAACTTAGAGTTGTATAAAGCCTAAATGGTTTAAGCTCGTGATAAGATAGTGCGACTTAGAACTTTCCAAGTAGGAAACTTAGTCCTAGTTCTTTAGAGGACTATCTTAGCCTACCGAGAGATCGGTGGGGGAGTTTGAACCAATATAAGAATGATCTCTTATTGTGGAGATGATCTCAAACATTAATTGATTTATCCTGAAGGATGCGACCCGATATTTTCAAATCTTAGGATGGCTCTTCAAAAAGTACCATGCTAGTTAAGTATCAAATTTAACATCAACAAATACTCTTTGATTTCTAAAAAAATTTGAACTCAAAATTCTCCAAAATCAAATTCAAAATCTTCCAAATTCAGATCTCTATCTAAAATAAAATTTTCAATTAATCTCAAATTAAATCAAATTCAATCAAAATCTAAAATTCAAAATTTATATCCAATTTAAAACCAAAATCAAATTTCTCTAGTCTTTTAAGGATAGGTGTGAGTCTTCGTGCTTCCTTTCCTTAGGATTAGAACTGCTAGTGGTGGAGGAAGTCCCTCGTAACATCATGCTAGCATCTAAAATAAAATTTTGGTTAGATAGTTCTTTCTAAAATCCTTAGAGGTTTAGGTAGACTATCTCTTTGCCTAGTCCCCCTGGTTAGATGTGAGTCCCCGTACTTTCTAGCTTGGTTAGTCAATGAAAACTCCAAAGAAATTCACTTTTTAGGAGTAGGTGTGAGTCTCCGTACTTCCTACCTTTTAAGATCTTGACTAACTAATAGTAGATTTAAGCCTGTTGAGCCCCATCCTAGTTAGTCACCCTCTAGTTTTTAAGGATAGGTGTAAGTTCCCGTGCTTCCTTTTCTTAGGATTAGAATTAAATTAGGTTAGATAGTTTTTTTCCAAAATCTTTAGAGGTTTAGGTATACTATCTCCTTGGCTAATCCCCCTTATTAGATATGAGTTCCTGGGCTTTCTATCTAGGTTAGTTATTGAAAACCCAAAAGAAATTTAATCTTTTAGGAGAAGGTGTGAGTCCCCGTGCTTCTTACCCTATAGGATCTTGATTGACTAGTGGTGGATTTTAGCCTGTTGGGCCCCATCATAGTTCAATCACCTTCTAGTCTTTTAAGGATAGGTGTGAGTCCCCATGCTTCCTTTTCATAGTTTCAAAATCTAGTGATGGAGCACACCCTCTGTGGCACCATCCTAGTTTCAAAATCTAGTTTTGATCCTTTATATGGAGCAAGTTTCCTCCCCATATGATCACCCACTAGTGATGGAGCATGCCCTCTGTGGTACCATCCTAGTTTCAAAATCAAATTTGATCCTCTATATGGAGTAAGTTTCCTCCCCATATGATCACCCAATAGTGATAGAGCATACCCTCTATGACACCATCCTAGTTTCAAAATCAAATTTGATCCTTTGTGTGGAGAAAATTTCCTCCCCACTTAATCACCCATTAGTGATGGAGCACGCTCTCCGTGGCACCATCCTAGTTTTAAAATCTAGTTTCGATCTTTTGTATGAAGTAAGTTTGCTCCCTATATGATCACCCACTAGTGATGGAGTACGCCCTCTATGGCACCATCCTAGTTTCAAAATCTACATTCGATCCTCTACGTGGAGCAAGTTTTCTCCCTATATGATCATCCACTAGTGATGCAGCATGACCTTTATGGCACCATCCTAGTTTTAAATTCAAATTTGATCCTCTGTATGGAGCAAGTTTCCTCCCCATAAGATCATCCACTAATGATGGAGCACGCCCATTGTGGCACCATCATAGTTTCAAAATCAAAATTCACTCCTTTGTGTAGAGCAAGTTTCCTCTCCATAAGATCATTCACTAGTGACGGATAATGTCATTTGTGACACCATCCTAGTTTCAAATTTCAAACCTGATCCTCTATGGGATGCTTCCTTCTCACAAGATCATCTAGTTTTTTTTCTTTAAGGTTAGATGTGAATCATCATAGGATTAGATCTACTAGTGATGGAGCATGCCCTTTGTGGCACCATCCTAGTTTTAAATTCAAGATTTGACCTTTCATGTAGAGTAAGTTTCCTCTCTATGATATCATCCTTTAGTGATGGAGCACACCCTTTGTGGCACCATCCTAAATTAAAAATCTAGATTCTATCCTCTGTTGGAAGTAATGCTTCCTTCCCATAGGGTCCTCCAATTTTCTATTCCTTAAGGAGAGATATGAGTCATCATGCTTTCTTTCCTTCCTTAGGATTAGATCTACTAGTGGCAGAGTACGCCCCTCTTTGCACTACCCTAGTATCAATTCAAACTCAATCCTCTGTAGTTAAGAGTTTTTCCTTCCTATGCGACCATTCAATCTTCTTCTCCTTAATGTTAGGTTCTTTCCTTCCTTAGGATTAGATATACTAGTGGTAGAGTATGCCCCTCGTGGCACTATCCTAGTATCAATTCAAACTCATTCCTCAGTAGTTAGGAGTTCTTCCTTCCTATATGATCATTCATTCTTATTCTACTTAAAGTTAGGTTCTTTCCTTCCTTAGGACTAGATCTACTAGTAGTAGAGTACGCCTCTCGTGGTACTGCCCTAGTATCAATTCAAACTCAGTCCCCTGTAGTTAGGAGTTCTTCCTTCCTTTCCTATATGATCATTCAATCTTCTTCTCCTTAAGGTTAGGTTCTTTTCTTAATTAGGATTATATCTACTAGTGGTGGAGAATGCCCTTTTGTGGCACCATCCTAGTTTCAATTTCAAATTCCAAAATTAAGCTTCTTTTCTTTAAGCTAAGGTTCTTTCCTTAAGATTAGATCTGCTAGTGGTAGAGTACGCCCTTAGTGACACTACCCTAGTATTTATTCAAAACTCAATCTGCTAGGGTTAGGTCTTCCCTTCCCTTAAAATCAAAACCCAGACTCGGTCCTCTGTAGTTAGAAGTTTTCCTTCCTATATAATCATATAAGCTTCTTCTCCTTAAGGTTAGGTTCCTCCCTTCCTTAAGATTATATCTACTAGTAATAGAGTATGCCCCTCTAGGAACTACCCTAGTATTAAAATTCAAACTCAATCCTTCATAGTTAGGAGTTCTTCCTTCCGATACGATCACCCAGATATTCTTTTTCTCTAAGATTAGGTTTCTCCTTTTCTTATGATTAGACCCACTAGTGATAGAGTACACCCTCTACGGCACTACCCTAGTATTAATTTAAACCCTGATTCTTTAGGAATTGCATTATACTTTCCTTTCGAATCAAAATTCTAGACTTGACCTTTCAATTCGATCAAAGCTAATATGTGTAATAGATCTTCATTCTATTACACAATAGGGGGTCAATTTATTGACCACATTTTTGTATAATCCATACCCTAGGATCTACTTAGACCATAAATCAATTTAGACCCTAGGATCTACCCAGATCTTAGATCAATCCATATAAAACCTAGGTTTCCAGACCAAAATCCAAGGTTCAAAGGCCCTATCCTGAAAACCTTTTCCAGTGATTTTTTAAATACTTCAAACCCCAATCAAATGACCCCCGATTCATAATTTATCAATTTCATATTGATTAAGCATGTCCCTAGGGTCTAATCTCTAAATTTAAGCTCATTCTGATGTCTCAAACCCCAGAAACTAAATTGAAACCCAAAGGCTGTAAACCTTTAAATATTTATGGCCTATGCCACTAGACCTACCACCCAGTGGATCATGACCTTGGATTCTTTTACAAACCATATAATAACATCCAAACCCTTAATTGTGACTTATTGAGTAGTAAACTATATTTTGGTGGATTCATTTTGACCCCTAGTTGATCAGAGGTCAAAATGACGATAATGTCCCTTAAAGGGAAATTTTGGAGTTTTCTATAGACTTCAATTTAATCTTTTCAAATAAAGCCTCAAAGCCTCTTCTAATGCATCCTAATTATAATTAGGAGTACATTAGACTCAAACTCTGACCCTAGTTAATCCTGGTTGACCAGCTCAACCCAAAATGACCAAAATATCCCTTAAGAGTGTCAATAGTCATTTTGAATCAAATGACCTTATTTTTGGATGGAACCACTTCCATTCAGCTCCAAATGTCAAACAAAATATGTTGAACCAAAACTCAGGTCCTGGGTCAACCTAAATGACAAAGTCAACCTAGGTTGACCAAAATAACCCTTTAAGGGTTCAAATAGTCGATTTGATTGAAATAACTTCCCCAAATCCTGGAATTATTTCAAACTAATTGAACCCAAATCTAGGTCTTAGGTCAACCTGGTTGACCAAGTGAACCTAAGTTGGCCTAATACTCCCTTAAGGATCCAAATGGGTATTTCCAACCCATTTGGTCAAATTGATTTTTTCAAATCCTTAAACCTTTTCCAAAGCATAGTTCCAATATACCCAAACCATCATGAGTCAAATAAAATATACTTTGACCAAGTCAACTCATGAAAAACTTGGTCAAAGTTATTTAAGTTTTCCTTTAACTCATAATAATTTGGTCAAATTCTCACTTTGTGGCCTTAAGCAACCTCAAGACCATTCTAACCAATTAACATGGAAATTTGACTACCATCTCATCACCCTTTAACTGTTGACTTTCAAACTTAATTAACAAATGAGGAGGGAGTGGTCAAAATGATCAAACTAGCTTTCAGGAGAGCATAGGTGGCCATGCCACTTTGGCAATCCATATCTCTTTACACTCCAGCCATCTCCTCTAATTTTAAGCAATCCTAAGGATACTTGGAAAGCATCCATGCCTCCCTCAATCAATCATAGCCATCCAAACAAAGAGGATGAAGGGATAGTATCAAAACTTAACTCAAAGCCTTGGACATACCTCATTTTTTCTCAATAGTTCTTCTCCAAAAGCCTTCAGCCCATGAGACTGATAATCCAACCTCTCCAGCTAGTTCTAAGGCTTTCCCAAGCATTTCTCCACTTTTTCCAAGTTCCAAAACCCCTTTAGGGAAGAGAGAGAGAGAGATAGTAAGAGAAAGAAGACTCTCAACAACAAATTTAAATCTAGCCATCTAGTATTCTTTAGATCTTCATTACAGTTGTAGTAGACTTCTCCAGCTTTGCAACAAGCCCAAGAATATCAAAAATCTGACGGTTGGATTGTAAGTTATAACTATTTTAAGTTATATGATCAAACCTTAATTTCTCCCAAATCTCAATTCATGGAGCCTTAAAACTTCATGGATTGAAAGATTAGGGTATCAAAATCCTACATTTCAAATTTCATCAAATTCGTACAGTTTGATCAAAAGTTATGAGTGTTTGAAATTTTAGTTCAAAAATAAACTAAAAAAATTGGGTCAATCTAGGCCGATCGGACGGCCCTGAGTTGTGCCTTTCCTGCTGTTTGAACCCTGGTTCTTTGGTATGAAGGAGCGGCGATGTGGCCAAATCCTATCCATTCAAATAAATTTTTGAATCAAAATTGATTTAAAAAATCAATTTAAATGCCCTAAACATAAAAAAAAATCATGAAAAATTCAATTTTTGTCCAAATTTGATGTTCTTAGGCTCGTTGGAATCATTTTGAGTTCACATTTATTCTAAAATTTATTTTGACTAATTTGGTCACTATATAGACAGTTATTTAGTTCTTAATGAAAATTGAAATTCTTTAATAATTCTTAATCCAATGAAATGACTGAAATCAAATTTAGACAGTATAAACTATGGTCTGATACTCACATTCCATAAAACATTTTGCTCTTGTTAAAGGCTCAATTTTGGTAAACTAAATTTTCAAAATGTTTTGTGAGATTTTAACCTAAAATTTTAAAACTTTATAACTCATAGACCACTTAGAATTAGGCTTGAATTTTTTGTGATGTGTGTAATTTAGTGTCAGGGTTAGACGACCAAAGTTTCAAACCCAATTGAATACTAGTGACACCTAAAAAAAATAATTAAAGTTAATGCCTAGCTAATTTAGAAAAATTCTAGCAATTTATACACTCACCCAAAAGGGGTGAAACTTCAGAACATTAAACTTAGTGATAGTTTACACCTTAGATCCAAATTTCACTGAATTTGGAGATCATTAGGTCAATAAATTAAGTCAGTAAAATTTCAGCACTTTTAAGGACCCAAAAACTTCAAAAACTTGTAATAAATACAAATTAAATAAAAAAATTATAAATAATATATCAAACTGGCCAAAAATTTGATTTTCTATTTAACAAAAATAAAGGCCCCATCATTAAACTTTTAATTTAACTTTAATTTAAGTTTTAATAAAAATAAAAAATTAATTAAATAAAATTATTAAAAATTACAAATAAATTCTAAACTCCTGAAAATATTCCCATGTGACATCTTGACCTTTGGGACTGATTTCATGTAGTTTATGATGAGTTTGGATCAAAACAATCAAAACCTCCTTAATTAAATAATTTAAAAAATCAATTAATTAACCAAACTTTGAAAATCATAACTAATTATAAAAAAATCAAATTGACCAAACATAGTGTCGTTCAACTCCATTTGAGGTCTAATATTTTTAGAAAATAATAAACTAATTGAAATAGGTTAAAGTCAAAAAGTCAACTTTTTGGTCAACCGTAGTTCAAAATCGGATAAAACATCAATTTTTTATAACTTAATGTAGAAAAATTTTAATTGAGCAAACTCAAAGGCATTGTACTTCATGTAAACTCTAATATTTATCAAAAATATTAAATCATCAAAAATCACTTAAAATTAATAAAGTCAACTTTTTGGTCAACTTGAGTTCAAATTTTAACTTGAACTTTAAAAATTCATAATTAAATATTAAAAAATCCAATTCCAACAAACTCAAGGCTTAATTACTCATTTTTAGGTCTAATATTTGAGAAAAATATCAAAACTTTAGAAATTAACTTTAATCAAAAAGCTACTTTTTAACACCTTTAATTAATATATTTAAATAATTCAAATAATTCCAAAAAATTAAATAATCAACCAAAATTCAAGAAAATATTAATTAGATTAATAAAATTAATCAACCAACCTTTTAATACATAACATCCACTCCAAAGATGAAGTTTTTAGGATGGACTACTCTGGGCTGAATAGCTAAGTGTTCTGAGGAGTAGTGGTTCCTCGAGCCTAGTTGCACAACGCCAAGAATGAATTCAATAGAATGTAAAACATTAAATCAAATCATTATTAATTATTTAATCAAATTAAAATCTTTAATCCAACTACATCTATAAGATTTTTAGGATGGACTACTCCGGGCTGCGAAGCTACATATCCTAAGGAGGCCTAGTTCCTCGAGCCTTATGGCACAATACCATAAACCGATTGATAAAAATTTAAATTTATCTAATGTTTAAAATCAGTAACTAATCTAATTAATTAAAATTATATTGGTTCTTTAATTTCTAACTAATTAAATCCATTCAATCAATTAACCTTAAAAATATAATTAAAAAAATTAGTATTAACACATTACTATTTAAACTTTAATCAAAATTACCCTTTAACCTTCAACAAATCCAAACATTAGACAACTTTAACTTATTACCCAATATAAGATATATCCAAATCACACAACCTACTGCACACACTTAGAAGGTTTGCTAGGGCACCACTTCTAGATCTAGGTTTGGCTGGTATTTACTTTTCTGCTGTGCACCGAGATTTTTGAGCTTTTATTGCATGCTAGTTATTAATATTGATGTGATTATTTATTTAATTTCTATACTTTGTGATGTGATTGATGGGTGTTAGATTTACCTTTAGGATAGGGACGATTTAAATGCTGATAAAATCTTATGCAGGTGGCTATGCTCATATATGGCATTGAAATTAAAGGGGGCAACGTTAAATTTAAATTAATCAAATTTTTGTAGGTGCTCCAGAATTCTAAGTCCCCCTTTAAAATTAAAAGAGCATGGCCAAGTGTGGCTATTTTAAGTGTTTTAAATTTTATTATATTGACTGCTTGGGTTGATTTAAATATAATTACTTAGGATAACCCTGCAGGTTGATCGAGTCTAAATTTTTAATTTTCATTAAATGTAATTCAAATTTATTGAGTTATAATTCAAAGTGATAATTGAGAGGGGATACATAAGTATCCAACTTAGATTCTAAAGAGGAGAGAACGTCCCTTAGGGGAGGGTTCTCCTCCATTTGGAAGACTAAGTTAGGATAGTTTTAAATATCCAAAGGGAAAAGAAAACACCCGTTTCGAGGGGGAGTTTTTTTTCATTTGGATAGCTGGACCCAACGGATCTAAAAATTTCATAGAAGGATGAAGAAGTGGAGAGCAAGAAGAATCTCATTCTCAAATTCACTTGAGTCTGAAGAATAGAATCTGGGCTATTTAATAGTGGTACCCGACCACTTTACTTTTTACAGACCTATAGGTTGTAATAATAAGTGGCATTTGCCACATGGATTTTCAATTTGAATACTAATTTAATTAATTTAATTAATGATTTATGTGTTGATTGCGATATAGGATTGCATGCTTTTAGTAGTTTTTTAGCAATTGTGCATGTCGATTTTTTATTTTGCCTGGAACCCGATCAAAAGCTCGTGAGGGATTTAAAACTTTTTCTACTTTAATCAAATTAAAAATTTTAAAATAATATAGAAACTCTAACTCTTTTAAGAAGTAAGCCCGGGATAGTTGGGAGTTTGGATTACATTTTGTTGCATTTTTTTTCTTTGTTAGGCACCTCCCTGCGTGCGGGTTTTGGCATTCCACCTAACTTATAAAAGTATAGATCAATAAAAGGGAATCTATGCAATCTTTAGGAAAAAATCTACTTTTAAGCCTTTTTAAAATTGCTTCATATTTGATTTGAATATTTATTGAGTTAACTAGCATACACTACATTAAAAATAAATTTAAATGAGTTAAAAATTTAATTATATTTACTTTAAGCTTTATACTACCCAACATAAGTCAAAGGGCTAATTAAGGACTGCTCTAGATGTCGGCACTATTCTAAAAAACTTATCTTAATTAACATCCCTACTACTTTACACTAAATGACCGGACACATGGTTTTAAAGCACCTAGGTGGTTTAGTTGGCTCCCTAATCCAGGCCGGAGTAAGTCCAGATTTATACTGCATTAGCCAGGTTCATATTTTTGATTTTTTAGTGCCCAATTTAGACTTAGGTTCTGAGGCAGGCTTGGCTAAATGATCTCAACATCTTGGAAATGAATCCTAACCTTCTAATAAAATTGATAATGCAAATTAAAAACTCTTTCAATCAAAATTTAAGCAAACACTTAGGATAGGTTGGGGTATTTTTGAAGCAATTTAGAATCTTAACTTTCTTCCTTTAGCCTCCAGAAATAAATTCTCGCCTTGATCCAATCTCAATTCAATTTCTAATCCTCACCTCCTTTGACATCAAACATTAAAATCTAAAAATAAAATTTCTACTGCTATTTTAATCGAGAGTATTCGTAGGAAATTCTAGTTTCTTATGTTGTATATAACTATGAGGGCTTGCGCTCATAGGATATTTAGAAACCCAAATCAAAATTTTAAAATCAATTTTTTAAAACCTTAATTTATTTTCTTTAGAAAAATTATGTGAAAATTAATAATCATTATCTTCACTTTGAAATAATCAATAATAATTGATATCTTCTTCCCTTAGGAAGATGTATCAATTATTATTATAACTTTGATTCTAAAATTAATGATAACTTATCCAAATTATCATAGTTAAATACCTGAGTGAACCATCATTTTGACTCTCAAGGGTCATATGTAGTTCTTTCTCAAATTTGACTATGATAATCAGGATGAAATTTTAATCCTACAAATTGAACCTATTAAGGAATGGTATGCTCATCTCCTGAGATGATATATCATTCATAATGATGCTTTTAATTTTAAAATTAAAATTCAAGAAATTAAATCTCCCAAAGATAATTATTTTTTTCAAAAACTCAACACTTTTTAATTCAAACACTACTGAGCTCGGGGACAAAATTACATCTGTTCATTCCTTCTATTTGATTCCAATGACCATGATTTTGTCATCTTTTTCACTTGATCAGACTAATATAAATCATTGGACATAAGGGATCTCATCCAAATTGATCCTATCCTTTCAACTCAACCATAAGATCTAAACTCAGCTATATAATCCCACAAAATTGTGACTAACCATGGGATCAAATCCCCAGTATCTAAGGGAAGTCATGGGATTAAATGGCTTTGATATATAGCTAACTCACTTAAGTGAACTAACATGCCTGACCACCACCTTCTACATGGCCCAGTTATTTTTCGTCACATGGAAAGGCTGAAAGTCAAGTGTGTATGCTTTTATATCACTTAAAAGATCGAGATGCGCCAATGGTTCTAATATTTAAAAGATTTTTAAATCTTTAAACAGATGATTTAACTCATCAAATGTGAAAGCTAATAATTTGTAAGCAATTATAAAGATGGTGATGATTATATTCTAATTATCAAAACAAAAAAAAATTAATCTGATATTTTCACCAAGCAATTATCATAGAAAATAACGTGCATGAAAATAAAGTGCGAAAGTAAAAATTATAATGAACACACCAGATTTATAGTGGTTCGGTCAAATCATGAACTACGTCCACTCCCCGGAGTCCTCCTCTCTGGGTATTGCACTATTACTATAGTGTCTCTCCTTTAGCCCCCACAGCTAGGTGGAGAAGCCCTTACAAACTCTCTTCCACCAACCTGGTGCGACAGAGGACCGTACTCCTTTCACAGGCAGAGAACCTTGACTCCTTTTCACCATCCTGGTGAGGCAGAGGACCTGAACTCCTTTTCACCCTCCTAGTGAGGTAGAGGACCTGGAATCACTTTCACTTCCCCCGGTGCGGTAGAGTAGCTGGGTCTTTTGACACTAATGAGGTCTTCTTCTTTCCAAAGCTTACCTCAAGATAAACCTTGACTCTTGGAGGAACACAGGTGCTAGTTCGCTGGAGCAACTGTGTGAAAACCCTCTCTCACACTCCCTTGAAGCCCACAAGGATCTTCTCCCTCTTAACAAACTCCACCCTTTCTCTCCCTAGCCCAAAAATCTCTCTTCAAACTTTTTTCAGAACTAAACAACTCAATGAATGCTCAAAAGACTCATACAAAGTTGAAAGTTTGATAGGGATGTTAAGCCCTGATGAACTAGTCCCGAGGCAAACCAAGAGGGGGGGGGGTGAATTGGTTATTTAAAAAATTGAGAGCAACAGTAAAAAATCTTTCTAATGATTTACAGCAGAAACAAGTAAAACAAACAAACAAAAAGATCAAACACAGATTTCACCCAAGCAGTTAATCACAGAAAACTAAAGTGCAGAAAGTAATCAGAAAGAACACACCAGATTTTATAGTGGTTCGTTCAACTTGACCTATGTCCACTCCCCGGAGCCTCCAATCCGGGTATTGCACTAACTCAAAGTATCTCTCCTTTTGCTCCTACAGCAAGGCAGAGAAGCCTGTACAAAAACTCTTTTCCACCAACACGGTGAGACAGAGAACCTAACCTTCTTTTGCTTCCTCCTGAAGCAGGAAGAGAACATCGAACTCCTTTCGCTTCCTCCTGAAGCAGGCAGAGAACTAGAACTCCTTTTGCTTCCTTCTGAAGCAGGCAGAGAACTCAGATCTTCTTGCCGATGATCCTCCCAAGAGACACCGACAAGACCAGAGACGATAAGTGGAGAAGACGACTATGATCCTTGCTTGGAGCAACCTTTATAAACCCCTCACAAACTCCCCCTCATAAGATCCTCTCTCTCTCCCCCAAACTCTCTCTCTCTCTAGGGTTTCTCTGGAAAGGAAAGTGGCAAAAGATTTTTCTTGTTGAAAGAAAAATATCTTTTAAAGGAGGGCTCTAAAATTGCCCTAAATCTTAACTGGTCGGTAAGAATCATCCAGGATGATCGAAAGATCGTCATATATGATTAGTTCAAAATCACCTATTTCAGCCTGGACAATCTGGCTCTTCTGGACGATCAGTAGAAAAAGTTGATTAGCTTGTCCCGTATGATTCTGTGATCATCTAGGATGATTAGTGTAAATCCAACAATTTTGTCCAGAAGACCACTCTGGTTATCCAGAAGAACTTGTGCTGGACTATCCAAAAATGACTTGATCATCAAGGACGACACAGATATTATCCTGTACGATTAGTTCAAAAAGGGCCAAAATCATCCTGAGTACTGATTTGTACGTACAGCTGAAACACACTAGACGATCAGGATCATCCTGGATGATCTTGCGATCGTCCCAGACGATATGATCGTATCAATTAAATATTAATTGCTTTCCTTAATTACCAGACTAATTTAGGCATGATTGTACTGGATCATCCAGGATGATACATGTATCGTCTGGGACGATCAGATCAAATCTCTAAAATTAAAACTTGCCTAACTTGATCTGGTGTTTGAGAGTTTCTGATTTGAGCCTATCGTCCTGTATGATGTATGAATCATCCAGGACAATCGACTTAATCAGACACACTTAACTTGGTCGCCCTAATTAGTGTTTCTATTTTCACTTGATCGTCCAAGATGATGTGAATATCGTCCAGGACGATCTGTATAAAAAATTAAACAGAAACTATAATTCACTCAAGCTCTCCCCCTGAGTGTGTGTGTGCAAGGATACTTAGCTAGGGGATCAGTTACATTACATTGACTTAATAAAGATAAAAACCAGTACATTTAACCTGAATTATAATACAGACTGATTCGTTCTTGAACTGGCTTAAACTTACAATTGATCCTGCGTACCTGAAAGATTAGACAATCAACAAGAACCAGAGATGTTTGCTATCATCAAAATTATAGTCCTTGAAACCAAATTCACAACAAAAGTCTTATGAGAAAGCTTAAATAGAGGGCTTCAAAAAACCATAAAAATTCAATTCACCTGTCAAAGAACGTACTATACGATCACATGATCATCCAATATGATGCACAGAATTTGACCTATTAGTACTGTACAATCGCAGAATCGTACAGTACGATTAGTTCAATCGAAGTGCAGTTCATCCAGATGAATCATGGGACGACCAAAATTGTCTCTGTTCATCACACAGTACGATCTAAATATCAAAATTATGCAGATTCAATTGACTAATCAGAGGATTAAATTAGGCAATATTTTAAACATTGTATAGTACGATTAGGTTTGTACAGTACAAATAGAACAACTTTTCAAATTCAAATTTTTGCTTAATTTAATGAATAGTGGGGTTTCTAATTATAAAAGATTATCCATTACGATGTGGTGACCATACTGTACGATTAATTATATTTTAAAATAATTTTTTTCAGAAAAAATAAATATTTTAATTAATTTTTATAGCACCAGATCATACAGTACGATCCAGATCATATAGTACGATGTATAGAAAAAAAATTAAAATATTTAATAATTAAAATTGCTCCCCTTGTGTATGTGTGCATGGTCACCAGGCTATCATGCACCCTTATAGGACTTAACTCAAGAGGTAAAGAAAATAAATAAATAAAAAATTCAGACTCTTTCAACATAACCTATTCTACCCAATCTTGAGCCCTGAATCTTCAAAGAACAGTGCCTATTGTACCTGAAATGTTAGTCAACACACAAACAAATATACACAACAAATATTAGGAGAAATAAAGAGGCAATCAATAATATTTTTATCATCAAAATCTTAAACTCGGGAGCCTGAGTTGTGATAAAGGCTAGTCCCAACTATACAAATCTAGATTAAGCCCACTATTTTAATGTGTTTTAATCACAAAAACTTTAGAAATCATAGAAAATAAAATACTTAACCATTTTTTCTTGCAACCACTTATTCTCTTTAGAATAAAATTTCCTATCTTCTAAAAATGGAATTAGGGTTTAGTATGTTGCATGTAAATAGTAATTTTAATTATATATATTTTTAAATATTTTAAATTACTCATTAAATGAAATCTGATTAAACCCAATTTTAAATTATATGACTGAGAAATTATTATGCGCATTAGAGGAATTTTTATGGAATTAGTCAAGGATTATTTAAGTTATATTTCAGTTTTCAAAGCCTTAAGTTACAATTTAACCTAGATCTTTGGAGAAATTCATTATTAATCAAACAATAATTTAATAATTGCACACAAATCCTCCAAAACATCTGTGAATAATCATTCTACATAAAGATGTATATGTGATAAATTTAATAGTGTTCATTTAGTATTTAGAGAAAAATTACACTAATGTTGTCCTCCAATTTCCTTTAATTACTCTCTAATTTTTCAATGGATTATATTTAAATTTAGCCAGATGATGTTGTACCACATCTTTGACTATTCATAACATCATTAACCCAATTTGCATTTATTCATGATTGTTCAATAATTAAAATTCTAAATATTCAAATCAAGTCATGATTTGGCTTGAATAATTAAAAAATCATTACTTTCATTTCTTATATAGCATTCGAACACCATGATTATTGTGATTGATTGATTATGTTTTTACAAGGGTTAGGAACTATGATTATAATCCTATTCAAAATTACTGTCATGTAAGGACAATAATTAAGGACATTATTTAGCAAACTTAGCCACATTCTACGAACATAGACCCATTCAATATAGATGGAATATTAAACATAAAAAATTTACAGACATCTTATACATTAGAAATTAAATAAACCAAGATTTGACACTAATTGATCTCAATACAAAATTTAATAAAAAATAACCCTTCATTAACGGTTAGTTTTCTAAAATTAATAATAATTCAAATAAAATTCCTAGAAATACAAAATCAATTTCAAAAAACTTCAATCAAATCTAAATCAAACCTACAATCATTGAAAATTAAGATCTTAATTCAAACGTAATTAAAATATAATTAATAGTTAACAAACCCTTAATTAATTATTAATTAAATTAATTAAAATATATATTATTAGAAATATTAAAAAATTTAAATAAAATAAAATTAGAATAAGAGATTTTTAATTTCATTTTAAATAAATTTTTTCAATTAAAATTTAATCTAAAATAATTAATTTTTTTAATATAATTCATTAAATATAATAAAAATATTTCAAAAATACCTAAAATTTTTTTTAAAAAATTAAATAAAATTTAGAGATTAATTAATTGAATTTAAATAAAAAATTTTGAAAAAGATTTAATTATAATTTAGTATTAATTCATTAATAATTGATTGAAATTAATTAAAAATTCAAATATTAATTAAAAATTCTAAATAATTCAATAAAAATTTCACTTTCTTTCATTTATCACATATATGCTTTTGCATCATGTTGGTGGTAGATTGCATTACTTTATAGAATTTTCCTATGTTTTCCTCAATGTATGTGTTCAAAACTTTGTAGGAACATATATACTAGTTCTAGGATAATACAATACTGGGTACTATATCGTCATCAACACCTTTACCCTAAAATACATGCATACATGCATTTTATTTTCTTCAACATACACTAGCCCAGCACACAAGCCAATTGTAATGTATAAAAGGCCTATAGGAAAGAACTGTCATACTTCTCCTATGGTTAGGGACGTTATACTGCCAAAATTTCTTCAAAATTCTGGTGGTTAGAAAATTTAGTTAGGTTAATTAAATAAGATAAAAGTTAGAGTTCTTAGTGATTCTTCTCAATAATGTCACTTGAACTTAAAATGAAGATTCATCTTGAGCCACTAATTTGGAGTCTAATTTACTTCTTTGAACTTTTAGGATAGAGCTACCTTTATCCTACATTTCATCTAGGATAATTATTTGTTAAATAGGTTATTAGCTGGCTGTTCATTCCTAGTAGGCATAAGCCATATTGTATCAGCATACATTCTATCATAATAAATTATATATATATATATATATATATATATATATATATATATATATATATATATATATATATATATATATATATATATATATATATATATATATATATATTCTATAAAATTAATTATTATGAATCTAGATTCAAGGACTATGATTTTGATGATAGCAAACCTTTTCATTTCTGGTTGAGTGCCTAATCTTTAAGGTTTACAAGATCAATTGCAATCCAAGCCAGCTCAAGATCGAGTTAGTCCATTTGAGTTTTCAGGTTTAATGTATTTTTTTCATCTTTCTTAAGTCAAGTGTAATGTAATGGATCCCCAAGCTAAGTAAACTTGCACACACGCACTCAGGAGGAGAGTTTTAGTGAGTCAGAGTTTTTATTCAAATTTTGTTCACATTGTCCTGTACGATATTCATATTGTCCTAAGCGATCCATTGAAAATTGAAACCCTAATTAGGGTGACCATGTTAAGTCAGTCTAATTGAGCAGATCATCCTGGATGATCTGCCCATCATACAGGACGATATGCTCAAATCAAAAGTTTTTAGCCGCCAGACCAAGTTAGGCAAGTTTTTATTTTTAACTTTTTGATCTTATCGTTCTATATGATACAAGTATCATCTTGGATGATGCATTATAATCATGCCTAATTTAGTTAGGTGATTAAAGAAATTAATTAAGGTTTGAGTGATTTCATATCATCCTAAGTGATCGCAAGATTATCCTGGATGATCAATTAGAAAACCTGACCGTCCAGTGCATTTCACCTGGACGACCAGAACAGTCTGCCGGACGATATTCCCAATTTTGAACTAATCGTACGGGATGATATCAATATCATCCCAGATGATCAAGTCATTTTGAAATCATCCAGCATGATTTACTTGTACAACCCGAATTGTGTGCCAGACAATTTTGGGCATTTTTGATCGTACAGGACGATATACGTATCATACTGGATAATTAAGTCATTTTCTTCAGATCGTCCAGGCTTTTCTCTTGGATGTCTCAAGCTATCTTCTTGATGATATTCCTTATTTGAACTAATCATCCAGGATGATCGTGAAATCATCTCAGATGATATGAACATAATTTATCTTCTAATCATCCATAAGAAGTAGATCGTCCAGGCCAAAAGGGTTTGATTTACATTGATCATACAAGACGATCTACCAATTATCTTGGATGATCTTTGACGGCTAGTTGAAATTTAGGGTAATTTTTGAGCCCTCATATTTAAGATCTCTTGTCATCTAATATTGAGAACTTTTACCACCTTCCTTGATTGAGAGAGCCTTGAGAGAGAGAGGGAGAGCTTGGGAGAGAGAGAGGATTTTATGAGGGAAAGTTTATGAGGTGTTCACAAAGGTTGCTCCAAGCAAGAATCTGAGTCATTTTCTCTAGTCGTCATCCCTTATTCTTTTTGGTGTCTCTATGGAAGGATCGTTTGCAAGAAGATCAAGGTTTTCTGCCTTCTTCAGGAGGAAGCGAAAGGAGGTAAGGTTCTCTGCCTGCTTTAGGAGGAAGCAAAAGGAGTCTTGGTTCTCTACCTAACTGTGTTAGTGAAAAGGAGTTTTGTAAATGCTTATCCGCCTTACTGTGGGAGTAGAAGAAGAGTCACTTTATTTTAGTGCAATACGTAGAGGGGAGGCTCTAGGGAGTGGATGTAGGTCAAGTTGACCGAACCACTATAAAATCTACTGTGTTCTTTCTTATTATTTTTTGCACTTTATTTTTCTGTTGATGATCGTGTGATTGTGATTATTGGTTTATTTTATTAAATAATTGCACATCATCGCAAAATTGAAATCATTTTAAAACATTCGAAAAGATTTTCAAAATTATTTTTACTCATGAATTTTTAAAATAACCAATTCACCCCCCCCCCCCCCCACCCGCCCTCTTGGTTAGCCTCGGATTAGTTCTTAAGGGCTTAACATCCCCATCAAACTTTCAAGTGGTATCAGAGAGGGATTCATAAAATATAGTTTTGAAAAACTTTTGAATTTGATTCATGGCTAACTTTAGAAATTGAAACCCCGCTGAAGGATATTCAATCACACGACCACCGTTATTTGATAACATACCTTTTAATTTTTAGAAAACTCATATGTCCACATTTTTATAATCTATTGATTATTACATGTGGATGCTTGTTAAAGATGGTTATGAAGCACCTTTTAGACTTGTTAATGGTAATAAAATTGAATTTTCTTTTGCTAAATGGACCTTTGATAATCATTACTTTGCACAAATGAATGCAAAATGCTTGAACTTTTTTTCTGTGCTTTAAAATCTGAGTATTACATGCGTGTCTTTACTTACGCAACTTATAAAGAAATTTGGTATAGATTATGTATTACCTATGAAGGTACATCTGAAGTTAAACAGTCTGGGTTAAATATACTGCTTCATGATTACAAACTCTTTCGCATGAAACCTAGTGAGTCAATATCTAAAATATATACTAGGTTCACACAAATTATAACCTCCTTGCATGCCTTAGGAAGAGAACTCACCAACTATAAAAAAGTTAATAAAATCTTGAGATGTTTACCTTCTTCCTATAATGCCAAGATAACTGCTATCAATGAATCAAAAGATTTAAACAAATATTCTATTGATAACTTACTTGGATCACTAATTGCTTATGAGCAAGGAGTGAACCAAAGATAGCTTGATGCAGGTGAGAAAAAGAAAGAGAAAACTATGGCTCTGAAGTCCAACGATATGGATACTAATACTTTCGGGTCTGATACCGATAATGTTGACTTAATCACTAGGTAATTCAAAAGCTTTCTAAGGAAGAAAAATAAGAACTATCAGAAGTGGAACAAATGTAAGAGTAGCAAAAATTTTAAAGGTTCTTCTGATACAATTTATTATGAATACCGGAAGCTAGGACATATAAAAGTTGATTTTCCTACACTTAAAGCTCACCCAAGCAAGGAGAAGGGTGAGGAGAAACCTAAGTTTAGGAAGGATAAAAAGAGGATTCAAAAGGTGTTATGGGTGGATTTTACATCTGACTCCTTTGAGACTGAAGCTGAAGAGGAGACTACAAACCTATATTTGATGGCGGATAATTATCGTGGATAGTCTGATCAAGAAGAGGGGTGCTCTCACACAAGATCTCGTGAGAGCATGTGGTACCTAAACAGTGAATTCTCAAGGTATATTACTTTAGATGCAAATCAATTCATTTTGCTAGAGGCCAAGGCTGGAGGCAAGGTCACTATTGGAGATAACACCACCAGGAAAGTGGTGGGCGTAGGTATAATACAAAACTCCAAGAAACTTTTGATTCAAAATATTTTTCTTATAGAAGGACTGAAACATAACCTACTCAGCATCAGTCAACTGTGTGACAAAGGATTCAGCATCAAGTTCTTGGCAAGCACTTGCATTATCAGCTTAAATAATAATATTATTTTACAGGGCAAGAGGATCAATAATATCTATATGCTTGAATTAAATAATGTTGAATATGCTGCTTCATTTTGCTTAAAAAGTGTTACTAATGAGTCTTGGTTGTGGCGCAAGAGATTATGTCATGCCAGTATGAAAACCTATAGAAGAGTCACCCAAAAGGACTTAGTTAGAGGTGTCCCTAAGCTTAAGTTCACTAAGGACCACCTATGTGATGCCTGTCAGCTAGGGAAGCAAGTCCAATCCTCTTTCCACTCCATTAAGGGCATCAGAACCTCTAAACCTTTAGAAGTCCTTCACATAGATATCTTTGGACCCATTAGCACTACCAGCTTGGGGGAAAAAGTCTATGGATTTGTGATTGTTAATGATTACTTGAGATTCACTTGGATTAAATTTCTATCACACAAAGATGAGTCATTTAATAAATTTAAATCTTTCTCTATTTGGATTCAAAAGAAGTTAGGTTATGAGATCTTAATCATTCATAATGATTATGATGGAGAGTTTAAAAATGTGATATTTGGAATATTCTATGAGGAGTAAGGGATTAGCCATAACTTTTTAGCTCTTAGGACCCCTCAGCAAAATGGGGTAGCTGAAAGAAAGAACATGACCTTAGTGGAAGCTGCTAGAGCTATGCTTGCTGAATATTCACTTCCAAAATACTTTTGGGTAGAAGTGGTGAACACAGCCTGTTATGTGTTGAATAGGGTGAATGTTAGATCCAATCTGAATAAGACACTCTATGAGTTCATTAAGGGTAGAACTCCAAACCTGTCCCACCTTCATGTCTTTGGCTATAAAGTTTTCATTCTTAACAATGGGAAATCATCCTTAAGAAAATTTGACCCAAAATCTGATGAAGGAGTGTTCCTAGGATATTCAAGTGTAGGGAAAACCTTTAGGGTGTTTAACAAGAGGACTTTGGTGGTGGAGGAGACTACTCATGTGATGTTTGATGAATCTAATCCTAAGGAGTCTAGAGTTGAGGAAGAAGAAGAACTAGGAGAGATTACCCAAGGAGTTAAAAATATAAGTATGAAAGAAAGGGTAGAACCTCAAAACACTTTGCCTAGAGATTGGAGATATTCTTCGAGTCATCCTAAAGAACTAATCTTACGAGACCTTTCTGAAGGTGTTAGAACTAGGCATGGACTTAGGAAAGAAGTAAACCATTCTACCTTTATCTCAATGATTAAACCCACCAACATCAATCAAGCCCTTTCTGATGAATTTTGGGTCTTAGCTATGCAAGAAGAACTTAATCAATTTCTGAGAAATGATATTTGGGAGTTGGTAGAAAGACCTAAGGATCAAAGTGTAGTAGGAACCTAGTGGGTCTTTAAGAATAAAATGAATGATTCTAGTGTGGTGGTTAGAAATAAGGCAAGATTGGTGGCTAAGGGGTACAACTAAATATAAGGGATTGATTTTAAGGAGACCTTTTGCCCCTGTAGCTAGATTGGAAGCCATTAGGGTGCTACTAGCTTTTGCCTGTTATAAGGGATTTAAGCTTTTTCAAATGGATGTCAAGAGTGCCTTTTTAAATGGGATAATAAAGAGGATGTCTTTGTAGAGCAACCCCAAAGTTTTGAGAGTTCCCAATATCCTAATCATGTTTACAAATTAAAAAAGGCCTTATATGGATTGAAATAGGCACCCAGAGCTTGGTATGAGAGGCTTAGCACATTCCTATTAGAAAGAGAGTTTGTTAAGGGGAGCATAGACACCACCCTTTTTCTAAGAAAAGTAGGGGATGATTTACTCATTATCCAGATCTATGTTGATGATATACTTTTTGGATCTTCTGATAAAAACTTATGTAATAATTTTTCTAAAATAATGAGTAAGGAGTTTGAGATGAATATGATGAGAGAATTATCCTACTTTTGGGGTTTAGCATAAGGCAAATGGATGATGGAACTTTTCTCAATCAATCAAAGTATACTAAGGACATCTTGAAGAAATATGAAATGGATAAAGCCAAGTCAATAAACACTCCCATGAGTTCTACTGTCCAGTTAGATAAGGATTCAAATAAAAAATCTATTGATCAGAACAAGTTCAGAGGAATAATTGGATCATTGCATTACCTGACTACTAGCCGACCTGATATCATGTTTAGTATTTATCTTTGTGCTAGGTTTCAAGCTGATCCTAAGGAATCCCACCTAACTATAGTTAAGAGAATCCTCAGATATCTTTTAGGGACCCCAAACTTAGGAATCGGGTATCCTAGGTACAACACTTCTTTTGAGATTATTGGATATTCTAATTTTGATTTTACAGGGTGTATGGTGGATAGAAAGAGCACTTTAGGAACTTGCCAATTCATAGGACAGTTTTTAGTCTCCTGGTCTAGTAGAAAATAAAACTCTGTAGAACTTTCCACTGCTGAAGCTGAGTACATCGCCTTAGGAAGTTGTGTGGCCCAAGTCCTTTGGTTAAAGTAATAAGTTTTGGATTTATGATTACCTGTTGGCACAATTTCAGTTCTATGTGATAACACTAGTGCCATCTACGTCTCTAAGAATCCTATCCAACATTCAAGAATCAAACACATTAATATAAGGCATCACTTCATTAAGGATCATGTTATAAAAGGGGATATTGAGCTACATCATGTAGCAATTGAAAACCAACTGGCTGACATCTTTACTAAACCACTGGCCTTTGACTCATTCAGCATTTTAAGGACCAGATTGAGTGTGATTGACATGAATGCATGAATCTGATGATTGCTGATTTTCTATTTTTCTATTTTTCATTTCTAATTTAGTTTTTTATTTGATTTGATTATCTATTTTATTTTAGCATTTTTTTCCTGCTGATTTCTATTATTTGCTAATCAAATTTGGTTATTTCCTGTTGATTCTCATTTATTGATTTTCGATTATTTGTTATTATTTTTTTAGTTATTTACTATTTATTCCTTTCATAATCAGATCACTACTCACAACTGCTGATAAACTAAATTTCTGATTGAGATTTTTGCCTTATTTTTGTTTGAAAGCTTGTAAGCAGTGATTGACTCCTCTGAATCTATTAAAGGGAAGAAATATTGATGATTGTTTTTCTTTCTCTAACTCCTTTAATGGTGTCTTATTTCTTTTGGATAAAAATCTTCTTCAAAACTAAAAAGTTGATTTTTGAAATAGATATCTAATTTATCTTCCTACAATAATCTATCTCATATAAATAGTATTTTCAAAGCTTTGAATCATTATTATATTTTTCTTAATCAGGTGATTGCACTTATCATATGTAATATGATTTTTTTCTGTGAATTACTCCTTATTATAGAGAGTGAGTTTTATCTTCTCTTATGTCTAGAGGGTAATTTCATAACTAAGATTCTTTAACGATTATGAAAGAAAGCAAGATTGCAAAAAGAAAAGAAAAAAATGAGCAGAAAATGGGCCAAAAATGAAAAGATACATAAAGTGTATCAAAAATCAAAAGATGTGAAAAGTGTGCCAAATAAATTGAAAAAGAGGTACAAAATGAGCCCACAAAAAAAAAGTCTTCTTCTCTTTCAGATCTTTAAATGTCCTAAAAAAATCCATGTGCCACTTAATATTTTTAAAAACTTGAGATTGAAAATCATAATTTCTGATTCCTTACTTTATAATATTATTTTATTAGATATTTTTCTGGAATGAGGCTTGAAAGGATCTCTTTTCAAATCTAATTTCTTTTCTTCTGAACTAGGCTTTTGTTTGAAAGGAATTTGAACCTGTAAGGTGTCCGAGGTAGGAGTTACAAAAATCAATTTTTCAACTTTTTTGGATCTCAGCACCGTCGATTTTCTTCTTATTGGCTTTTGAATTGAAAATTAAGGAAAAATTCTGATTTACCAGAGCGTATCGATTAAAAAAAAACAAAAATAGGGGTTTTTAATGTTGTTTTTTATGTTGGTTTTTGTACTTTTTTTTCTTATGTGTTTTTGTGGTGTTTTCACCTTTTTGAGATGTCAAAAGGGGGAGTAGTTTGTAGTTTGTGCTCTGGTATCTTGTAGTAGTTAGTGTACTAGTTAAGTTATCAATGTTCAATGTTTTATTGATGTTCAGTGTTCTTATGTTATTCACCTGGCTAATAGAAATTTAACTCCCAGATTTTCATGACTTTGTTATTTATAAACTGAATTTGAAATTACTAATAAATATTTTCCAACATAAAAAAGGGGGAGATTATTGTGAGTCTAAATTCAAAGACTATGATTTTGATGATAACAAACCTCTTCATTTCTAGTTGAGTGCCTAATCTTTTAGGTTCACAAGATCAATTGCAATCCAAGCTAGCTCAAGATCAAGTCAGTCTATTTGAGTTTTCAGGTTCAATGTATTTTTTCATCTTTCTTGAGTCAAGTGTAATGTAATGGATCCCCAAGCTAAGTAACCTTGCACACACACATACTTAGGGGGAGAGTTTCAATGAGTTAGAGTTTCTATTTAAATTTTATTCACATCATCCTGGATGATATTCATATCATCCTAGATGATCCATTAAAAATACAAACCCTAATTAGGGCGTCCATGTTAAGTCAGTTTAATTGAGCAGATCGTCCTGGATGACATACTCATGTACAGGACAATATGCTCAAATTAGAAATTTCCAGCCGCCAGACCAAGTTAGGTAAGTTTTTATTTTTAGCTTTTTGATCTGATCATCCTAGATGATACGTGTATCATCCTGGGCAATGTATTATACTCATGCTTAAATTAGTCAGGTGATTAAAGAAAGTAATTAAGGTTTGAGTGATTCGATTATATTATCCTGGATAATCACAAGATCATCTTAGACGATCAATTAGAAAACCTGACCGTCTAGTGCATTTCACCTGGATGACCCGAACAGTCTATCAGACGATATTCTCAAATTTGAACTAATCGTATAGGATGATATAAATATCATCCTAGACGATTAAGTCATTTTAAAATCATTTAGCATGATTTACCTGTATGACCTGAATAATGTGCCGGATGATTTTGGGCAATTTTGAACTGATCGTACAGGATGATATATGTACCGTCCTTGACGATCAAGTCATTTTCTTCAGATCATCCAGGCTTTTCTCTTGGACATCTCAAGATGTCTTCTGGATGATATTCCTGGTTTAGACTAATCGTCTAGTACGATCGCAAAATTATCGTGGATGATATGAACATAATTTATCTTCTAATCGTCTAGAAGAACTAGATCATCCAAGCCAAAGGGATGATTTACAATGATCGTATAGGATGATCTTTAATGGCTATTTGAAATTTAGGGCAATTTTTGAGCCCTCATATTTAAGATCTCCTATCTTCTATCGTTGAGATCTTTTATCACTTTACTTGTCTGAGAGAGCCTTGAGGGAGGGAGGGATAGCTTGGCATAAAGAGAGGATCTTATGAGGGGGAGTTTGTGAGGTATTCACAAAAGTTGCTCCAAGCAAGGATTTGAGTCATCTTCTCCGATCGTTGTCCCTTATCCTTTTTGGTGTCTCTATGGAAGGATCATTTGCAATAAGATCAAGGTTCTCTACCCGCTTCAGGAGGAAGTGAAAGGAGGTAAAGTTCTCTGCCTGCTTTAGGAGGAAGTAAAAGGAGTCCGGGTTCTCTGCCTCACCGGGTTGGTGAAAAGGAGTTTTGTAAAGGCTTCTCTGCCTTGTTGTGGGAGCAAAAGGAGAGTCACTTTATTTTAGTGCAATACCTGAAGGGGAGGCTCCGAGGAGTGGATATAGGTCAAGTTGACCAAACCACTATAAAATCTAGTGTGTTCTCTCTTATTATTTTCCACACTTCATTTTTCTGTTGATGATCGTGTGATTGTGATTATTGGTTTATTTTGTTAAACATCTGCACATCATCTTCAAAAATATTTTCAAAATCATTTTTACTCACAAATTTTTAAAATAAGCAATTCACCCCCCTCTTGGTTAGCCTCGGGCTAGTTCTTAAGGGCTTAACATCCCTATCGAACTTTCATTAATGATATTTTTGCAAGAGATAATTGGTATTTCAGAACATCTAAGGTAACTTACATATAATTGTATTATAAGTTTAGGATCTAATATCCACTTTAATAAAAATTATCTATTTGAGATATAATTGACTATAGAGGCTTACCTCTATAGAAACATAAGATCCTAGTATAAAATAAATCATCTTAGTTTGCTAAGGGAGGGAAAAAAAATCTCAAGACATTAACTAAGCTTATCCCGAGTCAATTTTGCATTTGAAATTATAGGTGAACATGAATTTTTATCCCTTGGGATTATTATTACATTCTCTAAGCCGAGTTTGGATATGATAATAAAATCATTTCGTTCCTCAAATCGATAATACAAGTGTTAGTTTATTCTTTAGGATAATTGACACTAATTTTGCATATTTGTCTAAAGAAATATTAAATCAAATCAAGTGGCACATTCACACATTTATTTTATCCACAAGATTTTTTTGGCGACTCCACTGGGGATTGGGTTTATTTTCCATCTTTAGTTGAGACTAGATTTCAAATTTATAGTACAATTAGTTATATAAACTAGTTGCTTATTTTCATGAATTATATTTAAGATCTCACTTTAATCAATTCTATCTTTGATTAGTAAATTCAACTCCAATCTATAATTAATCATTCTTCCAAATCTACACTTCACAATCATGTCATTTCTGTGGATTGGTTCCTTAGCTAGGTTCATTTCAACTTCTTATGATTGATTATCTAGAACTTACCTTAGGGATCAAGCATATTCAGTATTCAAATTGATTTCAGCAATTGATTTAGATTTACTATTAAATCACAAAAAAATGTCTAGAAAACACATCTTCAACTTCAACATCACTCCTACCTAATCTGTTGAGGGCTCCCAAAATCAAATTTGAAACTTGGTTTGAGAACTTATAGATCACATTCACTGCGCCACAAGCTGAAGTGGTTGTAATTGCTGAGTTTGCCAAGTCAGCTCCCCTCCATATCAACATTGAGGGTGGGTCTGTATTTGCCCCAACAGCTGCTAAAACCTCAATCTTGTCTCGCATAACTTTACCTCGGTCAGCTACCATGACCAAGAGAAAGTCTATTGTTAACCCTAAAACCCATGTGTTTGGAAACTTTAAGTTGGGATTATCTTCTAGACTGAAGGAGCTGACTAAGTCTCAACGTTGCAACATGAACCACCGCATGAGGCAAAGAGCTGAGAAAGCAGAGCTATTGGAAGAGAACAACGTGATTTCCCATACAACTGAAGTAGCTTAGAATGTAGATTCTGAAACACCTGAGGAGTAGGAACATTCTCCTTAATTAGCAGGTAGTAGATTTCATCCATTGTCAGCTGCTATTGGAGTATTGCACGTTGCAAATTCTCCTCCTACTCTATTCTGTGAAGATCCTATCCATCCTTCTCTATCTAAAAGGAAGATAAAGTTTAAATCCCTACTAAATTGATTGATTCAGGACTTTGCTACTATCTAAGGCAGTCAAAGACAATAATTTTGAGAAGTGTCAAGGACGTGATCTCTACTGAAGTACAACTACATTAAGTAGAAGGCGAGGAGCATCCCCTCCTACTAAGAGAAGAGTGCAGTTCTAAGAATCGGGTCCAAGATGACCAGCAGTTGTTGTTTATCATCATAGGGAATTAATGAAGTTCTTATACCATAATCATCATATAAAGTCAGTTCACGAGTATAGTTAATAAACCCCTATTAGATCTCTAAGGTATGGAGAATTAGCCCATCGAGGGTATAATTCCATATCTCCTCCATTATCACATAAATCAAGAAATCTTCTAGTGAGAACTTTTGGTCGTTCTTGAGGTCAGCATCCATCGGGGGTTAATCAACAACATTCAAAAGTTAGCAAATCATCGCCTTATTTTGATAAGAGGAGACAGAATTTCACAAATTTGTCAGCCTTCGTATTTGATAAGGAGAGGGTTTGGTGGCCTAAGATGGTTCCCACTCTAACCACGTTAATGAATCATAGAAATAATGAGGTGGATGAAAGATCAAGAAAAGGAAAATTTCTCTTAGAACTATCTCTTATTAGGGAATACACCCCTGTAGATCCACACCATATAGAAGGGAAGTCAATTGGGGAGATGGTGGATCATCTAAAAGAAAGTATCTGCTAGATGAATGAGCAAGAAGCTATAAAAGATGTGGAACTAAATGAAGAGATATATGTGAAAGTACGAGATGCGCCAAGAGGGAGGGTTAATTGGTATTTTAAAAATTTAAACCTAAAGAGTAGTTCTAATTTTTTGTAATTTTAAAATAGCAACTTAACAATTAGAATGGGGAAGCTAGTAGTTCATTCACAACAATGATATTGGTGACACAATTGAAAATTTCATAATACAAGATTAAGATCATATTTTTCACCAAATAATTAAAATAATAAATAAAATCTGTGAAAAGTAAAGAGCGGTAAAAATGGAAAAAGCACACTAGAGATTTTTATAGTGGTTCGGTCACTTGACCTACATCCACTCCCTGGATTCCTCCACTCCGGGATTTACACTACTAAAAGTTGACTATCCTTTTGCTCCGACAGCAAGGCGGAGAAGCCTTTACAAGACTCCCTTTCACCTCCTCGGTGTGGCAGAATACCAGACACTATGTCACCCTCCCGGTGATGGCAGTGGACCTTCTCCTTTTTCTCCCTCCTGGAGACAACAGAGTACCTTGATGAAGTTGATCTTGAAGCCTCTCTTCCCTAGAGAACTTTTCCAATACTCCCCAAAGCCACAATAGGAGCAAAGCATGCAGCTAGCTTGGAGCCACCGTGTGATCCCCTCACACTCCTTCTCCCTGATGCTCAAGCTCACCTTCACCTTCCTCTCACAAGCCCTGGACCTCTCCAAAGAAAGCTTCTCTCTTAAGAGTCCCTTCCTCTTTCAATACTTCTCACAGCAACAAGACAGACCAACAACTTCTAATTGAAAAATCAAAATCCTTGTAAATCAAGCTTCAGAAAACCCTAAAAACTTCAACTTTTTTATCTCTGTTCGTACATTACGATATAAAATCATATAGTATGATCAGTTTAAAGATAGCTTTGTCCAGTACGAGCATAGATGAATATTTCACAAATTTTACGAATATCATACTATACGATCTGGAGATCGTATAAGACGATCATGTTATTTTTAATTATTCATACAGGATGATCTGTGGGACGATCTCTGGGATGAGCAAATTTGCCTCTAACTGTCATCAAGCACTGCACTATTCATACAGTACGATTAGTTCATTTTCAGGACATCATCTGGTATGATATGTATATCATCCGGGACGAATAGAACAAAAACCTTGGTTTCATCTGGTACGATCAAAGGGATGAATGAAATCATCTCTAACTATCATACAATACGATATAACATCGTACAGTACGATTGAATTTAATTAAGAAACCAAAATTTTATTTCCTTATTACGAAAGATAGTTTTGGTAAGTTTTTAAATAATCATATCGTATGATATATATCATACAGTCCGAATAGTTCAAAAAATCAAAATTATAAACTTACTAAACTTATTCTGGCGGTTAGGATTTTTGAATTAAACCTCATCGTATAGTACGATTAACATTGTACAGTACGATTAGTTCACAGAACTAATCATCCAGGATTAGCCATTAACCTGAGTATTAATTACTTATCATACAGTATGATTAAAAATCATACAGTACGGTCATGTTTAAAAAAAATTTTGACTAAAAAAATCTCCCTCTATATGTGTGCATGGTTGCTCCTTTTACATATATGCTTTTATGGCAGACTCAACAAAATAAAAAATAAAAAAAATAAAAACACAAGTTTTTGAATATCCTATTCTACCCATTTTGAGTCTCCAGCAATCTTGAGCGGTGTGTATCTGACCTGAAATGTTAGTGCTTATAGACAAAGATAAACATTTATAATCTTTAAGGAAGTCCATATAAATTTAATAAGTATTAGTTGTCACCATCAAAATCAAGTGTTCGGGATCCTGGATTTCAATAATCTCCCCCTTTTGATGGTGTGAAATAATATTTTCTGATGGCCATAATTGTTATGTCTTCCTTAGCTCCCCCTCATTAGGATAATTGATTGTAAAATAGGAGGAAAGAGATTTTTTTTGTTATTTATAACAAAAATAGAACGAGTATAACAAGAATAGCATATAAACAATAGATAACATTAATATTAAGGACATAACAATACAGAAACATCTCCCCCTTTTGACAGCACCAAAAAGGGAAGAACAATAAGTACAAAGAAGAACAAAAAGAAAACACAAATACAAGCAACTAATAAAAGAAAGTACAATACAAGCAAACTAAAAGAAGTAAGTACGAAAGCCTTCAATAATCGGGATCCTAATCCGGAGGTGGTGGAACCACTTGAAAGTACTGATGGAGGGACGCGAACTGGTGATCGATGGAGGTGAAGTGTTCCCCAAACCATTTCATGTCACTTTCATATTGTTGATGTTGATGAGTAATGTAAGAATCCCGTTTAGTTTCCAAACAATCAAGGCGTTGAATAATGTCATCGTGAGGGTAGGCAGGATAGGCAGGTCCAGGCGGGTGTATTGGTGGTGGTGGTGGTGCGTCGGCAGGAGCAGCAGCCTCTTCTTCATTAAAATTCGGATCAGCATGAGCGGCCCCCTGATGGAATAGAATACAAAAAGAGGCATCTGAATAGAAGATAGGATGATTGTCTAGAGGGAGAGGATAACGAAGTTGATATTTTGCATCTAGTATGCAGCCTACAATATGTCCTAAGGTAAGATTTAGTTTTCTTCGGGCACTGGGATATCAAAAAGCAGATAAGGTATGAATATAATCAAAGATCATTTGAGCTTCATTAAATTTGGTGCCTGATATGATTAAGTAACTGACCACAGACAGAAGGGTAATATGTATGCGGTCTCCAACTTTGGGTATTATGGACGTGTGAAGAACATGCTGGATAACACGTGCATTTTGATTAAGAGTTTGGACCTGTGGTAGGTGTTGATTAGAGGGTACATTTCTAAGTAGCATGTTGACCAATGTCCAATCATAATCATTAGTGAGTAGACAATGGGGATGAGGGCCTTCAATGGATAGGCCAATGTGTTCAGCTATGTCGTTTACAGTGATGACTACATGTTGTTTGCATACATAGGAGGTAAAGGTGGTACATTCTAGGTCAATTTTAAGATTTGCTAGAAATTAAAGGAGAAGTTCAGAGTGGAAGGGAAACGTGAGTGTCAAAAGAAATTGAAGAGTGGTGGAGGTGAAAAGATTCATCACCTCAAAGTTCAGAGCCGCTTGATTTAACATACGAGACGGGGTGATTTTGGCTTCTTTTAATTTGTTGTACGCTTTCTCATCAGTAACGGAGAGAAAGCGATCGTCGAACCACCGAGAGGAGGAAGAGTTCCCCATGATCATTCTGCCTCGCTTGCTTCTACTAGATATTGATTAGGAAATGGGTGAAGAGATTAAGGAGTTGTAAGAAGAGTGGGTGAGATTGATCAGAAAATCCCTCTAATTTATAGAGTTTAAAAGTATCGTACAGTACGATGTCGTATCGTACAATACAATATGTGCAATTATTTCATCTGGATGACCTTTCAAAAAAGGAGAGTCAAATCGTATAGTACGATCAAAATTGTACTGGACGAATGTGAGTGAGAGGTTGTTTGTCCCGAGGAGTCGTCTGAATGACTTTTGACGAAATAGATCGCACCGTACGAAAAGGTGTTTGTACAGTATGAACCGTAATTATTTTCATACTGATCAAGTTTAAATTCATCCTAATCTAGATGGACATGTGGACCATACAGTACGATGGGTGGTTCGTACAGTATGATACCAATATTATGTATCGTACAGTACGATTGGTTATTCGTAAAGTGCGATATGTATAAGATAGGATAGATCTGGACGGTGGATGGAGTGGAAGGCTGTGATTTGTGTATTCGGGATAATCGTACAGTACGATGTGTAGAGAAATTCATGGTTTGGGCATCAGCAAGGTGAATGTGAGAGGATCAGGAAAGCCCCCCCCCCCCTTTTATTTAATTTTGAATTTTTTTTATTTTAAGCTTGAATGTCTATGATGCCTAATTTTCTTCTGAAGGTACTAAAGGTGTCATAAGCTAATGGTTTTGTGAAAATGTCAACCAATTGATCTCCAGTAGCAATGTGGTGTAGTTCAATATCTCCTTTGGCTACATGATCTCTCATGAAGTAATGTCTAATGTCTATATGCTTTGTTTGTGAGTGCTGAATTAGATTTTTGGATATGCAAATTATACTAGTGTTGTCACATATTATTGGAATGGTTCCTATAGGTAGTCCAAGATCTAAAAGTTGTCATTTTAACCAAAGGACTTGTGTAACACAGCTTCCTACCACTATATATTCTACTTCAGCGGTTGAGAGGGCTACCAAATTCTATTTTCTACTAGACCAAGAAACTAATTATTGTCCAATAAATTGACAGGTACCAGAGGTGTTTTTTCTATCTACCCTATATCCTGCAAAGTCTCAATCTGAGTACCCTAAGATTTCAAAAGTAGTGTTAAGTTTGGGGTTTCTAGTAGATATCTAAGAATTCTTTTGACAGTAGTCATGTGAGATTCTTTTGGATCTACTTGAAATCAAACACAGAGACAAACACTAAATATTATATCCCATCTGCTGGCAGTTAAGTAGAGAAGTGATCCAATTATTCCCCTATACCTTTTCTAATCTCTTGACTTTCCATTTGAATCTTTATCTAATTGAATGTTAGAGCTCATGGGAGTATTCATGGCCTTAGCATTTTTTATTTCCTACGTTTTAAGAATATCCTTGATGTACTTAGATTGGCTAAGGAATGTTCCACCTTTCATCTGTCTTACACTAAACCCAAGGAAGTAATTAAGTTCTCCCATCATACTCATTTCAAACTCATCACTCATTGTTTTTGAAAATTCATCACATAAGGTTTTCTCTAAAGATCCGAACAAGATGTCATCTACATAAATCTGAATAATGAGTATCTCATCTCCTACCTTTTTTAAGAATAAGGTGGTGTCTATACAACCCTTAATAAAATCTCTATCTAGTAGGAATGCATTAAGTCTTTCATACCAGGCTCTTGGTGCTTGCTTTAATCCATATAATGCCTTTTTTAACTTAAACACATGATTTGAAAATTATGAGTTTTCAAATCCTGGGGGTTGTTCAACATAGACATCCTATTTGATTACCCCATTTAGGAAAGTACTCTTAACATCCATTTGATATAGTTTTAAACCCTTGAAACAAGTGAAAGCTAAGAGTACTGTAATGACTTCTAGTCTGGCCACAGGTGCAAAGGTTTCCTCAAAATCTATTCCCTCAATTTGGTTGTATCCCTTTGCTACTAATCTAGCCTTATTTCTCACTACTATGCCAGAGTCATTCATCTTATTTTTAAAGACCCACTTAGTTCCAACCATACTTTGTTCTTTAGGCCTCCTGACTAATTCCCATACATCATTCCTAACAAATTGGTTTAACTCTTCTTGCATTGCTAGGATCTAGAATTCATCTCCTAAGGCTTGATCTATATTTGTGGGTTCAATCATAGAGATAAATGCAGAATGACTAACCTCTTTCCTAAGTCTATGCCTAGTTTTTACACCTTTTGATGGGTCTCCTAAGATCAGTTCTTTAGGATGACTAGAAGAATATTTCCAATCTCTAGGCATTTGCTCCTGAGGCTCTGCTCTATTTTCTATTGCAATGGTTTCTACTCCCTGAATAATCTCAACTTCTTCTTCTTCATGATTAGATTCAGAGATCTTATTGGATTCATCAAATACCACATGGGTAGACTCTTCTACTACCAGGGTCCTCTTATTAAAGATTTTATAAGCTTTACCTACAGATGAGTAGCCTAAGAAGACACCTTCATCAGATTTAGGATCAACCTTTCCTAAGGGTGACTTACCATTGATTAAGATGAAACATTTGCATCCAAAAACATGTAAGTGGGAAAGATTGGGTGTCCTACCCTTAAGCAATTCATAGGGTGTCTTATTAAGTTTGGATCTAACATTTACCCTATTTAGAACATAGCAAACAGTATTCACTGCTTCTGTCCAAAAATATTTAGGAAGAGTGTATTCAGCTAACATTGCCCTAGCAGCTTCAACTAAAGTCCTATTCTTTCTTTCTGCTATTCCATTTTGCTGAGGAGTCCTAGGGGCAGAGAAATTATGTTCTATTCCTATCTCTTGATAAAATGATTCAAACTTATCATTCTCAAATTCTCCACTGTGATCATTATGGATTGTCATAATTTCCCATCCTAATTTTCTTTGAATCCAAGTGGAGAAAGTTTTAAACTCTTCAAATGACTCACTCTTATGTTCTAAGAATTTTACCTAAGTAAATCTAGAGTAGTCATCCACTATTACAAATCCATAAGATTTTTCTCCTAGGCTAGCGGTACTAACAGGTCCAAATAGGTCCATGTGTAGAATTTCTAGTGGCCTAGTGGTGTTGATATCCTTAATTGAATGAAATGATGATTTCACTTATTTTCCTAATTGGCAGGCATCGCATAGATGGTCTTTAGTAAAGTCTAGCTTAGGTATGCCTCTAACTAGGTCTTTCTGAGTGATATTCC